>JAZHEH010000164.1:0-1431034 GCA_036589455.1 Ateles fusciceps | reverse complement strand
TCTTGTCCTCAGATAACCAAGTACGCGTGTGTGTGTGTGTGTGTAGTGTGTGTGGATGTGTGTGTGTGGCAGGGCACAGGGAGTATAAGGAATCAACTTCAGAGAAAGTCTCCTACAAAGAGAAATGCATGTGGGTGAAACACCTTATAATTTAAAACTGTTTCTTCCAGTGCCTCCAGTTCTCTGCCTAAGCCAGGCATGGGATTTGATGTGGCTGCCCTTACGTTAAAAACGCACTACACAGCAGACATCAGGGTGCCAGGCAGCTCATCATGTAAAGCCCCCAGGCACACTGAACACCATTTTGTTTGACATTTCACTGGTGACAATAGACCTGTCTGAAAATGCTCACATCCCACAGGCAGGTGGGAGGGGAAGGGAGGGGTTAACAAGACAAGCAGACTTTGTGTGCGGCTCTTCTGGAATGTATTGGAAAAGGTACATGGAGCCTATTGAAAGCAAATGTGGTTTTACTGGTGCATATTTCATGGATTAGTTGGGAGTTGTAAATTATTTGGACTCAGTTTTCAAATGGAGGCTCAATCCTAAAAGTTAAAATAATAATAATTCTGCGGTTTAAAAGGAGACATGGCATTCTCCTAAGCAGGATAACTCTGTTGGCCCCAAAATTATACTATGGTACTACTAATGTTAGAGAGCACATTCTACTTGGTCAAGCCTTGCTTATTACCCAGGGACAGAGAATAATATCATTCATTCATTCACTCATTCATTTAACAAACATTTATTGAATATGCACAATGTTCATAAAATGTGCATGCTTGAAGTTTAGCAGAGCAGAGAAAAATACCCAGATAATCAGAGATGGATTTTGACCTTATGGAATTTGCAGTCTTAAAAGGGAAATGCTACACAAACACCTAAGATCCTTCCAGACAGTGCAAGGCAGAAATTTGAGGCATTTAGACACAGACCTCTAATGGACTGGGTGCTTGGCACTCAAAGAGAAATTGATTCCAGCTGGGGCAACCTCTATTGCTTAGCTTTGGTATCCAACAGAAGACCAGGAGCCCTCAACATCCCATCACATCAAGGAAGGAACATCTCCAAGACAACTTCACTTTCTTGCCAAAATATGCAGGTACACATCCATGTGTGGTCTGAATTTCTATAACCATCGAAGCGTTTCTCCTCCTTTCTTTCCCCCAGATATGGCAGTGGAGTAGATGAGTTCACGAAATAGCTAAGTTGAACTCCATCATGTTTTAAGAGGGTCCGTTTTATTAGTTCATTTAGTTCACTTTCCTTTGATTTCATAATGCAAGAAACAAAAAGAGAGTAACAGCAGGGCTTTACTTCAGTAGTTTGGGGTAAGGCTTTAACTTTCTGGGTCTGAGGCGGAGGTTTCTGCTGGCATCTTAGCTTTCTGTGTGTTTGTTTGCTTTACTCCTGACAGAGACAATGGAATGCTTCAATGAAAATGCTCAACTCATTTTCCATCTATGAATGAACAGAAGGTATCCCGTGGCTAAGGAGGGATAAATATTCCATGCCACTGGAGGCCTGCTGGCTCGCCTGGGCTACACCACTATTGTACCCACTCTGGCTTCCACATGCAATTTACTAAAGTTTGTGCTGTTTCATGGCAGGGTGATTTATCACTGACACCTCTTTGCCATTTCAACTGGGGGCCACTGCAATGGGGCAAGGTTCAAGGAAGTTGGCCGAAACTGAAGCAGACATTTTATCAGCTAACTATTGCATTTTCTAGCTCTTGACTTTTCCCCCAGGAGCTTTTGTTTTTCATTTCGTTGGCCACCATTAACTCTTCTGATGCTGTACAACCCCAGGTTATTTTTTTTCTAAAAATAATAGAGCCTTCAGTACACTGGGTTTTGCTGTTTGTTTTATTTTTATTTTTTTACTTTTGGTGAAATGATATTAGGGCTCCTTACCTCTAACAACTGAGTCTCACCATGGTTTTGAGTTTGAGGAATGCCTATTGAAGGCATTTAATAGGAGGACAGACAGGTATGAAATTGTGTTGAGGGCCTTAAATTATATGCAGGTCAGCAGAGGTAATAGAAATGTGGCTGTATGCTTGACTCACCCACTTGAAAACAATCCAATTCCATTATTTGTTCCTTTCACAACTTGTTCACGTGCTCAATCACTGACTTATTGATTCACTTATTCATTCATTCAACAATTAAGTACCTAATATGAGAAATATTACTTTCCAGTGACAGGATGCTAGTAGACCCAAAAAACAATGAATAAGTTATGGGTGCTACTTCCAAGGAATTGACAAGTCTGTGGAGAAACTACTCAGCCAACAAAAAAATGCAAAAAAAAAAAAAAATAGAAAGAATGAAATCACTGCTAAAAAAAAAAAAGTACCATTAAAGAGCTGTCGGAATATGAAGGAAGGGAATGTACCCTGATATGCGTATATTTAGAAATAGATTCCAAAAATGCTGCAGTTGTACTGAAGCAAAATTTTAATGTGACCTCCTCAGATAGAAAAGGAAGAGAGCCATCTCATTCTTTTTCTTGAGCTAAAATATTTCCCCAAAAGTTCACTTTTGAAATAATTTTCCAACCTCCTTTCCCTTAGTTCTACCTCCACCCTCAATACGGTCTTCATATTCTCATTCTTTTTGCTCTATTGGAAGCTCTGTCATTTTCCTTGCCAGGACTACACCCCAGAGTGCGAGGAGAAATCATGACATTTCCTTCCTGGGCTGGCCTGCATGCTCACTTTTTCCTAAGGAGAAATCCCTTTTCAGAGCCCAGGAGGCAGGGGCAATTCCATTTCCATGCTAGCTCAGCCCGGGTTTCTCCTGGGTACAGGTAGAAGTGATACTAAACCATGCTGAACCACTTACAGTGGTTCTGTGATGAAAATAACCAGTCACAGGAGATTGGCTTAGCCATCAAATCCATTGTATGTTGCTGAAAATCAGCTTGGACCCTAAATGGGCCAGTCTTCAACTTCTTGGCAACCCTCTCTGTGAATACAAATGCTTTGCCCTACCCTTCCTATAAGATTCCCCCACTCCCTTTTTGACGACTGTCAGCACTCTTTGAAGGAAGGGAACAATTAATGTTCACAGTTGAGGTCCAAGTGTCTAGGCCAGGTGCGGTAGCTCATGCCTATAATCCCAGCACTTTGGGAAACCAAGGCGGGTGGATCACCTAAGGTTAGGAGTTTGAGACCAGCCTGGCCAACATAGTGAAACCTATCCCTACTAAAAATAAAAAAATTAGCTGGGCATGTTGGTGCCTGTAGTCCCAGCTACTTGGGAGGCTGAGGCAGGAGAATCACTTGAACCTGAGAGGTGGAGGTTACAGTGAGCCAAGATCACACCACTGCACTCCAGCCTGGGTGACACTGATCCTCTATCTCAAAAAAAAACCTTTTATTCCATTTGTTTTCTTAAGACAGGTGTCCAGGCAGAAGGATCTCAGACAGTTTAGTTTTTCCATATACAAACCTCCATACAGCACCATACCTGGACAGGACCAACTTCCTCACATCATTGCTTATTGAATGCCTCCCCCTCACCCACATCACCAATGTGCACCAGGATGTGATTGCCTGGCATAGCTCACTGGTCACACACAGTTTTTATTTAAGACTCTCCTGCTCTGTCCCCCTTCATACACCAAACAGAAGGAAGGTGGATTCCTGTCCCCACTTTCCTTTCTTTTATAGAAGAGTGATGGATTCACAGTGCATAAGATCAGAACATGTCAGTTTCAAACAATACACATTATCTTTTGAAAAGTATGAACTGCTGGAACAATTAAAATAGGAGACAAACCTTCAAGTGTCCTCAGAAGAAATGTGTAAGCACAATTTTCTTCTAAAATGCAAACTTAGAGAACTAAATATGGGTCTGAAAGCATTTTGTTTTTAATTAACTTTTCTAAAAATCTTCTCAATATGAGTGATCTTTTACTGACCCATTGTCAACTGGAAGAAACAATTACTTTGGTCATTGAAAGAGTCATTTTTACCAATAAACTGTCATTATCAATCATTCTCGGGTTTCCTGCTCTAAATACAAAAATGAATAGGAGAATAAATCTGTAAGTGGATAAATTGTCTGCACACCAGTCCCCCGCAGGCCATGTGTTTATAAGTCAACAGCTTAAAATGAAAACATCTGACGAAGTTAATACACCTGTTAAAGGAGCATAAAATTCCAAACCCAATGGTAAAATATAAAGATTATAAAGTCTCTTAAAGGAGCCATCAAAGCAAACTATTAAATGAATACATCTGCTCTGTGCTAGACTCTAGTTTATAAGTGCCACTCAAAATAAAAGAGATTTAGGGCAAACATTTCATAAAAGGATGTGAAAAGCAGTGAAGGGGACATATTTTGAGGATGATGAGAGAAAACAGAATGGATTCCGTTAAAAAGAAGAATTGACCTAAACTCAGGCCAGGACTCACAGGAAAGGTTTTATGAGTCTAGTTTTCATTGGAAGGGGTGAGGTGTGAAGAGCTATAGCAGAATCATTTTTCATGTCCAACTGTGTACTTCGATTGTAGTCTATAGACAAAAAGGGGAAAAATCAGTTTAATACTAGTTACTTGTAGTGAAACCTAATGAATGAAAGAAAGAAAGAAAGAAAGAAAGAAAGAAAGAAAGAAAGAAAGAAAGAAGAGAGAGAAAGAAAAGAGAAGAGAGAGAAAGAAAGAAAGAAAGAAAAAGAAAGAGAAATATTTTTAAAAAATAAGAAAGAAACTTCTACTCAAGGCAGTTCCCATAAAATTTCAAACTTATAACATTACCAAAGAAGCATGGCAAGAGAGTGGTCCTGGGCATGACTGTATTTCTACCTGACCCTCTTAAATTTGGCTTTAGTCATGATGCATTTTGCTGGTTTGCCTGCCTCTTTGAATGCTGCTTCTCAGTGTTTCATCATTTAAATGCTGGTGTTCCCTATAATTCTGTTTTCAACCCACTTTGCTTATTCTCAGGCTTCCTTGGCTCATCTCATTGCCTCTCAAGGCTTTAACTGCCAGCATGACAGAATCTATGTCTCCAGCCCAGATTGTCCCTTCAGCCTCAGAGACAGCTGGTGCTCACCACCACCATCTTGCAAGACCAGAACACTCAAAATATACAAAATGGACCTTAACATTTTCCCCAACCTCAGCTGCTTCCCTGCCTGTGTTCTTTGTATCCATCGGAAAGCGGTAACCTAGCCCACCCAAACGAAAAATATAGTCATCACCTTCATTCTTAATAATTCTTGAGTCTCTTCCTTCCTTTCCATTCCATGATGAATGCTCTACTTCAAGCCAGTGATATTCCTAAAACTTGACTCTGGCCACACCCCACCTTGGTGTCTATCATTTCTGCCTCTCAACATTGACCTAGAGAAAGCTCTTGAACATGGTGGAAGGTCTTCTCTGAGCTGGCCCCTGTCCTGCCTCCAGCCTGACCTCTTACCACTCCTGCTTCCTATTTCCAAGAGAATGCCCTTTTATCATGCTTTTGCTGCTGCTCTACCTGAAATCCTTTCCCAGATCCTTTCTCCTTATGGAACTCTCTTCAGTCTTTAAGAATCATCTCAGGTGTCAGTTCTTCCAGGGAGTCTCACTGCCTACTTGAGGCCAAATTAGGTCCTTCTGCTCAGGGCTCCTGGAGAGCCTGCTGTACTCATCTACTACTGCATCCAGCACAGTACCATCACTGGTTTATGCATCTGTTTCCCCCATAGACAATGAGCTCATTGACAGCAGGGGCTCTCTGTTATTCATCTATATCCTCCATGCACATAACAGTAATTACTGAATACATGATCTGTCGAACAAAAAACACATTTACACATACAGATGTGCCTTGACTAACAATGGGGTTATGTCCAATAAATCCATTGTAAGTCATAAATATCTATGTTGAAAATGTATTTAATATATCTAACCTACAACATCATAGCTTAGCGTAGCCTACCTTAAATGTGTTCAGAACACTTACATTAGCCTAGAGTTGGGCAAAAGTATCTAATGCAAAGCCTATTTTATTAAAAAAAATGTGATTCATTCAATACTGTACTGAAAGTGAAAAACAGACTGTTTCTATGGGTATTCTGTACTTGAAGTATGGTTTCTACTGAATGTATACCACTTTCACACCATCATAAAGTCCAAAAATCATAAGTTAAATCATTATATGCCTGGGACTGTCCGTATATCCTACATGTAGATATTTTAGAGATATATGTTATCATGCCAGTAAAATAAAAGCCTCCTATATATTTACTTTCATCCATCAAAAAAAAGATTTATGGTATTTTTCTTATTTTTGTTTTGTTTAATTTTGCAGTAAGGAGAGAGGGTAATTGGATCTGTTTCACCTTTCTTGAAATCAATCAAATTTGAGCTTGAGTTTTACAAAATTTTCTAATAAAAATAATAATAAGTAATTCTTCCTGACCACCTGTTATCTTGAAACATGGTTCCAGGTGCTTTGTACGTCTGAATTAATTTATCTTTGCAGTAGCCCCAGGCAGCCTGCTGTCTAGGCATTACTGTTCTTCTCATCTACACAAACTAAGGCATTGAGAATAATGGATCAAAGGCCACACACATCAGAAGGGATGGAAACAAGATCCAGCCAAGGCTCCTCAATTGTACTACACTGTCCACAATCAAAATTCAGCTTCTGTGATTGATTCCTACATCATGAAACAGAATTGTTTTGTGACTCAAACACACTTGCAGGCTTAAGAGCCAGTTTGGAAATGGACTTCAACCAATCAGAATGCATTCTAGGGGCTCCTGCTATGGCAAGCATTAATCCTTTGGTTACTAGATTGAAAAACAGTTGAGGAGTTCCAAAAGCAGGAGCCACACTGAGAGGGTCTGGGCACTTGGAGGGCCTGGGCAGCCACTAGCATTTTAATGTTTTGACAGCTGGTACTGCCATGATGGTGCACCCCAGCTGAATATCAACCCAGATCTGATGCATCAGAATAAAGGTATCAGTAAAAAGTATCTGGACTCTTTACAGAGTCTGGTGCTTCATTCTCTCAAGGTTATTGTTTTCAGATGCAGCTGCCACTAAGATAATTTCCTTAGAGGGAAAATCCAAAATTTCTGGTGGGACAATGGAGGCAGCGAAATTATACCCTAGGCTTCTAGGCTTTGTTTCTTCTGTATCTCCAGGCCGGACACAAAATAAATACTCAACAAGAATCATTATAAATAAAATGAAAATCAAAACCACAATGATACCATCTCACACCAGTCAGAATAGTGATTATTAAAAAGTCAAGAAATGACAGATGCTGGTGAAGTTGTGGAGAAATAGGAATGCTTTTACACTGTTGGTGGGAATGTAAATTAGTTCAACCATTGTGGAAGACAGGTGGTAATTCCTGAAAGATCTAGAACCAGAAATATCATTTGGCCCAGCAATCCCATTACTGGGTGTATGCCCAAAGGACTATAAATCATTCCCTTACAAAGAACATGCACACATACGTTCATTTCAGCCCTATTCACAATAGCAAAGATATGGCATCCACCCAAATGCCCATCAATGATAGACTGGATAAAGAAAATGTGGTACATATATACCATGGAATACTATGCAGCCATAAAAAGGAACAAGATCATGTCCTTTGCAGGGACATAGACAGAGCTAGAAGCCATTATCCTCAGCAAACTAACACAGGAACAGAAAACCAAACACCGCATGTTCTTGCTTATAAGTACGAGCTAAACAATGAGAACACATGGACACAAGGAAGGGAACAACACACACTGGGGCCTGTCAGAGGATGGAGTTGTGGGGAGGGAGAGCATTAGGAAAAATTGCAAATGCATGCTGGGCTTTATATCTAGGTGTTGGGTTGACAGGTGCAGCAAACCACCATGGCACATGTTTACCTATGTAACAAATCTGCACATCCTGCACATGTACCCCTGGAACTTAAAATAAAAAAATAATAATAATAAATAAAAGTAACTCACCCTAACTGGATTAAATGTTAGGTCAACCCAGGGAGATAAACAGAACACCAGTCTATAAAAGACGCTAAGGTATTGCTATAGACAAAATGAGACAGAGTGTGCCAGATGTGGTAGAACAAAGACTTGAATGAATTACTAGAGATGGGAAAATGAAACCCCTGAGGATGTGCTCACATCATGATAGACGATCCATCAACCACCATCTTAGGATGTAGGCCCAGTTAGCCACAGACCTTTTACATAGTTGAGCAGCCCATGCCAGTTTGGAGCCAGAGCTGAATTGCTTGGAAAAATAAAAGGAGTAAGGCTAGTGCTGCCTCCTGAGGCTCTCCCACTGACCCTTTGCTGGAAGTGGTTCAGGTCCCTCTGCAGTAGCAAAGCGTGAACACTGTTGAATGTCAATGACAGAAACCATGGCAGGCACTTTACTGAGAGGAAAAGCGTGGCACCCATTATGGGGAGTGGGGAAGGAAGACTGGCAATAGCTTTACCCTCAGTGGCAAAAGGTTGAGGTGGCCCCAAGATTGAAATCATCCTGGAGGTGTTAACACTTCAAGTCTGTGTTCAAACTTTGCTGCCTTCTGCTGCAGAGGATTTGCCTACAAATAACAATAATAACCAGAATAATAACTAGAGTAATACCTGCCACCTTTTATTTAGCATTCATTGCGCCCTAGGCTAAGCCTTTATGAGGAGGCTCTTCTCATTATATCTTTTTAACGAACCTATGAGGAGAATATTATCCTTCCACTTTACAGCTGAGTGTTAACAGGGCCTAAACTTACCAAGGAAATCCTCAAAATACGGCTGATGTTTAACATCTCCAGTAAGTTTGCACACCCCCTTGTTTGTCACCCCACCCCAAGGTACCACACTGAACATCTGTACATTTTAGCATCCTTGACATCCTTAGATGATATCATTGTAATTTTAGCTAGATATTCTGTTTCATTTACCTTTAAGTCCCCAAATCAGGCTTGAAATTCCTTTTCACTCACACATAAAGAATTTTTATATTACTACCCATGGCTTTAAGCGGAAAAAATCCCTCTCCACCATGTGAGTGACTCTCAACTTGATTTTTGGTGTAACAGCCCTCACATTGTGCCATTCCATGTATATACTCAAGGGCAGAAAATAAATAATAAATAATAACATTTCTTATGTTTGCTTTGCACCATCCAAGATGTCAATCAGCGTGGGGGAGTAACGCCTTCTCCCCCACTGACATTTAGGTACAACACTGAAGGACTATTTCTCCAGCTAGCACGTCAAAGCAGTTTTCTAATATCTTAAAGATCAACCTTAACAACAACCATGATGGCAAAGGTATGGAATTTTATCAGTACAAGGTATAAAAAAAAGAAAGGTTTTGAAATATGAACAACCTTATCATTGATTTCCTTTTTTTTTTAGGCCCAAAGAACATATACTGTTCAAGCTATGAGGACAAAAATAAATTGTTGCCAGAGGCTGCTCAAATAGAAACCAGTAGCACCCTTCAGGGTTCAATGTACTTGTTTCTTTTTCCTACCCAGACTCTCAAAGGAACTAACACATGCAGGAAAGTGGAGCTGGAAAGAAGGGGTTAATACAAGCTGCACAGTGCACTCAGTGATGCCTTAAATAATTGTCACATGTCCCCTATAATCTGTCCCATGCTGTCAGCACTGAGTTAGTCATAATAATATCAGATAAGAGCTGTTCAAAGTGACACACTAACCAACATGGGAGCCACATGACTTTCTGGCTTGGCTACTGCCCTTCAGCTGAACTTTGGCTTAGAACGCAAGGCTCCCAGAGGCACCCTGGCACATGCCGCCACGTGGAGTGTCCAGTGGCATTTTCCGTTGCTAGGGCCTCTGTTGTTTCACATGCTGGTGAGGGGCAGCTGGGGCTCAGTGACAGGGAGTTGCCTGCTCACCCCACCTTTGGGGCCAGGGAAAGGGAACTGGCCGCTGCCTTTCTGAGCTTGTGCTGAGACTCCCTGTCCCCTCCACAGCTGATTAGTTTTGCAAATGTGTGTGTCACGCGTTATGCCAAGAGCCACAACAGGGAAACTCGGACCCCCAAAGGGAATTTGTGCTGGAAGAGGTAGAGAAGGAATGTGACTCTTGGCTAAGAGGATGCAAAGGCAAGGGCAGGAAGGATGGAGGGGAAAAAAAGGAAGGAAAGCGATTACCTCTGGGTGGAAGGTTACTTAGACTAGCTCTGTTTTATTTGTGCTTTTCTGTATCCCCTGCCCCCCTACTTTTTTTTTTTTTTTTTACCTCCAGCATATTTTAGATTTTTAATTTAAAAAGTTAAGGCACATATTTTTTTAGGGAGAATAAAGAAACAAAGCATAGTGAGAAAGAGGAAGAAAGGAAGGTGACCCATTCACTCACTGATTCATTCACAAAGCAGAGAGCAGAAAGGAAGCAAGAATCCAATGTCATCTGACATTGGATTTGAGAACATTTATTGGCAGTGTGCCTCTGGCGTACTTACCTAACACCTCTCTCTAAGCTTTATTATCCTCAGCAGTAAAATGGAGAAATAATACCTAATTTACAAGACTGCTATGGGGATAAAAAGAGGTGATATATGCTAAGTGGCTAACAAGTGGTAGGTGTTCAATAAATCGTAGCTCATGGGAAGCCATGGAAGCTATGATGATCTTTGGAGTCAGAGGCACCCAGATGCAAAGTCTGACTCCAGCACTTACCATCGTGTGACCTCAGGCAAGTCATTTCACCTTGCGGAGCCTCAGTCTCCCATGAACAAAATAGGGATAATGACATCCCACTGTGAGGGTTGTTAAAAGGAGTTACCGTTAATGCTCTACTCTTAGCACAAAGTCAGGCAGTAGTTATACAGTAAATTGTAACAGGGGTTGCCATAGTGGTGGTGGTCATGGTAGCCAGGAATAGAAAGAAGGAAAATCCATTCATTTATTCAACAAATGGAAATAGCAAGATGTACAAGTAAAAGCAATAATTAGACAAAAAGGGAAGAGATAACTAAAAACCAAAGGTACTGATCAATAAAAATTGGAAGAGTCTAAAAGGACCCAAATACATAAGAAGACAGAGAACAACAGAGAATGTGTTAGTGGGACTAATCTTACCTCCCTTGGCTGGGAATTATCTAGTCCATCCTCCTTCTGCCTCCAGGGAGCTAATGCTATACTTCCATTCTACAGATCAAAGTGCAGACATCTCAAGTGACTTTTCCCAGACCACACTAGTAAGTAGCATAGAAGGGACCAAAGCTCAGGAGTGCCCCTAGTGTGCTCTTTTAGGAAAGGCATTGCCAAAACTACATAAAAGTAGAGAAACATTAGCAACTAAACAAAAAAGCAACAAATGTCAGCAGAGAAAAATTATTGTTTACATTAGGGAAAATGGAAAAGAAAAAGTAGTGTTTTCTTAAAAAAATTAAAAAGCAGTATCTTAAAGAGAATTTGTTATGGAAAAATGAGAAATAAAAAATTGTATTTAGTAGAAAGGCATCTTATTGGAGATAAATCATAGAAGGTAGAATTCATGGAGAACTTAAGAGGGAAGAATTCCAATTGGAAGGAGGAAAGCAAGACTTTTCTTGCTCATGTACTCAAGTCTGATTCCTCAGGGTACTACATATTCTAAGATTTCTCTGACAAAATTCCATAGCTATTTGCTCTGAAGGGGAAGAAGCCAGTAACACATGGGGTCTAGGAATCAGTCTTGCTGTTCTAGGCTGCTAACACTAGACAGGTGCTTCAAGGAGAAGAAAGAACACTTGTGTTGGCCAGTTGGGCAGACTCTTCCCAACAAGTGGTGACTCTAGTGGGATAAAAATCAGAAAACCCTAAAGGGAAAGTGAAGTGCAGTAGGCAGGAATTGGGGCCAGCCAATCCCTGGAGTTCTTCCCAATTCTTCTGGTGCCAAAATGTCTGAAAGCTCTGTGAAGTTTTTTTTAAGTAGGGGCCATTCCCCTTCCAGAAGCCAGGCGGAGTGCTGGAACAGAAAACAACCACAAAGAATGAAGTCTACCTCTCTCTTTTGTTATTCAAGAGCTGGGTGGAATGGGCCTCTCCCTAAAGCTCAGCACCTTCCTTGCATTTTTCTCCTATGTAGAAAGTCCTCAGTTTGTTCTTAAGAATAGATAAAGTAAGCAAATCTATCGGATGCAAAGTAAGTTATACTATTATTTTCGCTTTGCTTCCAGGAGTATGTGTTTGCAACTTCCTCTTCCCTACACACAAATAGTTGTTTCGTTGGACCAACTCTCAACCTCACCTCATACCATCTGGAGGATTCTGAAGCTGAAGCAAGAGAAACTCATGGGAAAATGGGTGACAGAGGAAACTGGAGAATGGAAAAAAGGGAAGAAACATGATTTAGTACTAAGGAAAATAGTCTACTGGCCCAGCATACTCTGAGAGGTTAGAAAGCATTTCATTTCAGACAGCTTTCTGGCTATCACCTGAAGTTTATGAGAGTTAGCCTTGCCTGTGCCATGTATATAAATCATCCCTGCCCATTTATTAATGATCATAAGGCCTTGTTTTATATAGAGTTCTTTAAAAGGAATTTTCACAGACATCACCTAATCATTCATATGCCACAGGGTATCAGCAGCTGCCAGCCACTCATCTGCCCATGTGGACAAAGTAACTCTGTCTTTGGTTATGTAAATATGAGACCCACAGGCACCATGATTTCAGGGAAAGATGTAATGTGTCCTGTGTGTCTCCCAATGTCCTTTGCTAGGCAGAACTGTCCACTGGGGACAGGTGAATATACTGGCATAGGGGCTAAGGAGATCCCTGGAAAGAGAAATGGAAAGGTCTCATTTGATGTCCATAGTTATTCGAATCCCTCTGTTAGAATGGTGTAGTCTCAACCAAAGTCCCAAAGGAGCACCCACAAGAAAGGTAGGGAGGTTAAGTGGGTGGTGACACAGGGAAGGGTGGATTTGGCTGAGGTTGCAAACTTCCTAGGACCTGTTGCCCTGTCTTGGTGGAGATGCTATGAGGAGCACTAATCTAGCATGTGAGGGTGATGAAAGAAAAGTGGTAACTTGGGGTCAAAACAAGGGGATCCATGTAGAGAGCTGTGGTAACAATGGCCCCTTCAGAGCAGAGGACCAGCCTTCCCTGTGCTATGCAGGATCAATGTTCAACAGCAACACCTTCCGGCAGCAAATGAAGTAGCAGTGCTAGTAGACAGCATGGCATCCAACCTTTTCCCCCAACAACCCCTGCAGCCTGGTGGGGTTTTTGTTTTGTTTTGTTTTGTTTTCAAGGCTGAGCTAACTGGGCTAAGACAACTTCTAGTTACTTGGAACAATTGGGATTGTAATCTGTGGAATGATGGAGAGACTTCACAAAGGAGATTTTGACCTCCTGCTAATAAGGGTGTCTGAGACTCTCTCTGATTGACTAATCAAAATACTAAGAGGCATAACTACATGTGTGGCCCATGCTGGTGAAGCTAATCATATTGGTTGCATTTGCAAAAAACATTGAGCAAAACCTCTGAGCCACGCACTAAGATAGGTAGATAAGTTATTATTAGTCTCAATTTCTTGATAAAGAAACTGAGGCTTATCTAGGTTTTAAGTGACTTGTCCAAGACCCCGGATCTAGGAGATGAATAAGCAGGTTCTGTTTCCAATGGAGAGGATTTTAGGTAAACAAAAAACAATTGCCACGGCCTTTCTCTCCTTTGGAACCAAGGTGGAATATCCCACCAGACCTTGTGGAATTGTCTCTGCATGTGAGCTGCACCCTTTCACAAAGCTTCACTGTCTTTTCCACTCCCCTACATGTACTTGGGCAGAAACCAAGCTCGAGGTTCTGCTCACATGCTTGTGGTTTGGCTCCCAGCTGGGGATCACATTCTCTGCTCCACAGGCAAAGCCAAAGATCCTTCTTGCAAAATACTACTGGTGTCCTGGTGCCACCTCCCAAAGAGCTGCCCACAATACCCGCAGGCCTGGGAGGTGGAGTGAGCAGGATCAAGCACTGGCAAGCAGGACGTCCAGCAAGAAAAGATTGTGCCTGCTCTTTCTCCCAGTAAGTTTCCTAAGAGCCATGGACTTGGTCATTAATAAATACAACACAGTTTCAGGAAACCTCTCAGATACAAATTGGTGAAATTAAAGTGAGACAACATCTGGTAGTAAATATACTAATTTTAGCTATTTCCTTGCTGCTTACACACTTGGCAGAGAGAGAGCAAATGTCCATGGATTTCTGGCTCACAGTTACTTTTCCTAGCTGTATCATCATAAGGATAATGTTAGTAGATACCAATTTTTGTAACAGGCCCATCTATTGCATAACTCCAAGGGAAACTACTTACATAGAATACAGTGAAAATAGTGCTCCCCAAAGGTGTGCAATATGGCTCTTTCTATAGAGTTATTTCCTTAATCCAGGCATAAAAATTATTTACATGTGGTATCTTATTTTATTGCAATAACAAACAATGTGGTAGACATTTGTATTTCTGTTTTACAGATGAGAAAAACAATAGGCATTGAAAGTTTAAGTGATTTGCCTATGGTCATACAACTAGTAAGTTGCAAAATCAGATTCAAACTCAGTGGTATCTGAATCCAAACCTCGTGTTCTTAACTATTTCATTATCCTAACTAAAGCCTTGGTATAACAGCAAGACATGAACCTTAAAAAAAAATTGCAAAGTTGGTTAACATCTAAATGTTGAGTTTATATATAAACAAGCCTTTAATTATATGTTTTCAAGAAGAAATGGCTTAAGTGTTCTGTCTTCTTAGCATGTAAGATGTTTCAGCCTATCTGTTTAATTTAGTGACCACTAAGTATTGATATTACTGCATATGAATTCCTATATACATTGAGGAAAAAAGTTTAATCAATTTTATTTAATTTTCAATAAGCCAATATCACCACAAAACCTTCAGAGAGAACTGATTCACCAAAATGATTGGTGAATCAATACAATAGGTATTATGTATTGAATGCCTACTATGTACTATGTACTATACTAAGTCATTTTCATATATTAGCATGTCTAATCCCCAAAACATGCAAACAACATAGGCACTGTTTTCAGCTCTACTTTGCACAGATGGATTGAGGAACTTGCCCAAAATCATATAGCTACTAAGTGATAGAGCCAGAATATGAACCAGGCAATCTGGTTTTAGGTTCTATTCTGCAGACTCCAAGATCTGAAGGATGGCAATCCACACGACATGAAAAGCAACAGAGGGAGTCAAGAAGCCTAA
Organism: Ateles fusciceps; assembly: GCA_036589455.1. NCBI lineage: Eukaryota > Metazoa > Chordata > Mammalia > Primates > Atelidae > Ateles > Ateles fusciceps. The sequence continues at coordinate 1,415,832 of JAZHEH010000164.1, read as the reverse complement.
TCAGGACAAGCACAGTGGCTCATGCCTGTAATCCCAGAACTTTGGGAGGCCAAGGTGGGCAGATCACCTGAGGTCAGGAGTTTGAGACCAGCCTGGGGGACATGGAGAAACCCCATGTCTACTAAAAATATAAAATCAGTCAGGCATGGTTGCAGGCACCTGTAATCCCAACACTTTGGGAGGCCAAGATGAGTGGATCACTTGAGGTCAGGAGTTCAAGACCAGCTTAGACAATATGGCAAAGACCCATCTCTACTACAAATATAAAAATTAACTGGGCATGGTGGCTCATGCCTGTAATCCCAGATACTCAGGAGGCTGAGGCAGAAGAATCGCTTGAACTGGGAGGCAGAAGTTGCAGTGAGCCGAGGTCTCACCACTGTACTCCAGCCTCAGTGACAAAGTGACTCCATCTCAAAAAAAAAAAAAAAAAAAAAATCCTAGTCATGTAAAAACAAGTAATAAACACAGATTCCCCAAATGGAGCAAACCACCAGCTCCTGCATGTACTGAACATAACAGTCGTAGTCTTCTAGGCAATGCTCACGAATAAGAAGGCACTTCTGTACAAAGTCACTAAGAAGACCAGAGACCAGGAGGGGGTGCCATGAAGATCAACTGCTAAGGCAACAAACCACTAATTTCATGGTCCACAGAATGATAAACCTCTTTTTACCAGAACAGAGTGGAAGAAATGATAGGAGATAACTCTAAGATTATAATATTTCCAAAGTCCCTGGGTAGCTTCTCCTGATTTATCTTACTTGTGCTGCTTTCATGATTGTTTTACAAGTGAAATCTGCCTTTCATTTATTTAATGGTTTTCTCCCACAAACATGGGGAGCTGATTAATCTTCAAAATATCCTCATGCAATGTGCAGATGCATTCCAAAATGCTGCTGATCCCGTCTGTACCAGGAAATTGGGGCAGAAAGTTCTGCCACTTCTGTCCAAAGTAAAACTTGGCACTGAGCCAGAGGTAGAACAGTGGATCAACCCCAAGAGTGCCTATTCCCAGTCCACAACTTCCTTTTTCTTTTCACTAGAAAAAAAAAAAATTAACCCAGGGCATTAAATTTTGTTGACTCCTTTCAACCTTTTTTTGCCTATTAAAATAAGCAAAATTTCTGCCTATCCTCAACAGGTCTAGAAAGTTAGAAATGCATTGTTCAATTTTCAACTATTGAACATAAATTCACTTGTTCGATATTACTCTCCCACTATACATACTATAAGTCTGAAAGGGTTAATAGATCTCTACCAGGGACAGAAATGATCCCTCTGCTTCTCTCCCCCTGGAGGAAGCACAGAAATATGCTGTGGTAATATATTCTGCCTCATCATCATAGTCCATTCAATTATACAACTTCTCATTATTTAGGATCAGTCTCCTTTCACAATGTCCTAAAGGGAAGTGCCTTGACAAACATCCCATTCATCTCAATAGGACTTTGCAAAGTCAGAATAATATGCGTAAGCACAGTTGGGCTTGGAGGTGGCTCCAAAAGAAACTATCTAATGTTGTTGTGGCAGATGAGAGCTTTGGAGAGGCCAAAATGGGTCCTATGAGATTCAGAGTAAAGATTTCAGGGAGACTAAAAAATATAAGTGCACTGAGGAAGCAGAAGCATTGCATAGAGACAGGAAAACCAGTAAAAATTCGGTTTCTGCTAAGAATTGCTTCTTGTTCTTTCCTTGTGTTTAATTTTAGCAACTTTGAGTATCCTGAGTAATAACTGTTACAGAGAAAGTCTTGGGAACCATGAAAAGTCTATCCCTGGAAGGTAGGGGTGTCAGGGACACTTCTTCATTTAAAAGAAAAAAAATTATATCTTCTTCTGGTCCAACAATTTTCTAGGTCATTCATTTATTTATTCTTTCATTAAATTATTATGTGTATAATACCTGTGATATATTATTCTAGGTAGTCACCATAGGATACAGTAACAAACAAGACATGCCTTCCAGGGGCATGCAGTAGAGACAGAAAAACTGACTCTGCAAGACTTTGAGATGTACCATGATTGAGAGCAAAGAATGACAAACTGAAGATGACAAGGAAAGCTCTTTTTGAAGATTCACAGTGTAAAGCACCATGAACAATGAATGGGAGTATAAAAGACCTGAAGAAAAGAAGGATACCAAATGGAATGGTGCCACCATAGCCCCTTTCATTAGGCAGGGATCACATAGAGAAAACATGGAGCTTTAAGCAAGAAAGTTAGAAACAGACAAGCAAGAAGGTTAGGAGGTCAGAGAAGTGGTATAGGACAGTGACAGGGAAGCAATTCTTCCTCCTAGCCCCTTAGGACATGGCTTTCATGTAGGAGAAGTAAGAGCTGTGAGAAGAGAGCATGTCTGCTGCCCAACAAAGGTCAGCCACTGGTGGCCGTATGGCATCATGTGGCTGCCCCAGTGGGTGCTCCCTTGGTGTCAGGGAGAAGCCTCCACAGCTGCTCTTGCTCAGATGCTCGAAAAGGCTATTTTGGGCTGGATGGGGTCCATGGTGATGACTGCCCAGCCTGGGCAGCTTACCCAGTGTTGCTTTTTAGCATTCTGTTTTTCTTGTCATTTAGTTCTCTACCATACAATTACTCAAATAAGGAAAAGAAGAAGGAAAAAGGGAAGAAGAACATGACTACATCTTATTTTTAGTACTCAAATCAATGGTAGCAACCTCCTGTGCATTTCAGTAAGAACTTTGCATATCAAAATCCCCCAAAATAAAGCAAATTAAACATATTAAAATCTATAATGACATTTTTCTGTGCTGTTTTAAAATATGTTTGTTTGTTTTGAAATACCAAAATGGCTCAGCCCAAATTAAAGACTAATTCATTGACAGATGGGCAAAAAGAATGCATAAATGCAATAAGCATACCAAAAAATGTGTGTCTCACCTTATTACCCTCTAGGTCAAAGAACGTTTAGAAAATAACAAGCATCTTTCATTTCAATATATTTTCCTTCCAAAGAACCAAAGCACATTTCAAAGATTATCATGATCACAGGATCCTACGGTGGCAGGGAATCTCAGAGGTTTTGCTGCCTTTGCCTACATTTGAACATTTTCTAGAAAATAAATTTCCCTCCCGGGGGGTAGCTAACTAAGAAATGCCACAAACTTAGAAGTTATAGAGATCCCCCAATTCAACACTGATAATGGCTACCATCTAACTAACTATGCAGATACTAATGCTGGTAACTTCTGAATACAATATCATAATTTAACTCTCTCAACACAACAATATCAAGAAAGTGATATTACCCTAGCTTTACCTGTAAGAACACTGAGGCCCAAGTATATAACCAGTAAGGGAAGGACAGAGTAAGAACCTCAGAATCTGGTCTCTTTTTCAAAAATATCATATTACCTCTCCACAACAACAACAAAAAGGTCACTCTCATTATTTTAAGCCATCTCATCTTATCTTCTCTCACTTGGAAGTGTTCAGAATCTGCATATAATAACTATAAATTTGAAAACATATTTCACTTCCTTTAATGTTCCTAGAATCTCCCCTAGAGCTCTAACTTCTTAAGGCTCCCCTAATTCATCCAAACTTATAAAATGTAATCAATGATTTATCAGAACCTATAAAAACTGTCTGGGTCTTCCTTCAATAATTAATTTAACAAACAGTAACTAATTTACCAAACATGTATTAAGTACCTTCTTTTGTCATGTACTGTTTCATCCACAGAGATGAAAAAATACCACCCAGTCTTGAGAAACTCAAAAGACATGCAGAAATACCTGAAGCAATGTAACAAACCATCTTATAACAGAGAACTGTGGAAGACGCAGCATGGAACATGGAAGAGAAATAAGTGCCGACTCCACCATTAGTTTCAGGGAAACTCCAGAACGAGGTGACATTTCATTTACGTCTTAAAAGATCGGTTGGAATTTCTCAGGTGACCCCAACAGGCAATTGTCCAAGGAAGAAAGACAGATTGAAGCACAATTGAGATTTCCATTTGAAAATATGTTATAGATTCTGCTATCGCGTTAAAAACAAATCACCAAACAAAAAAGAAAAATCTTATCTTCACTGACTCACTGACTCTCTAACTCTACATGCTAATGATAACATGAAATGAACAATAATTGTATGGTCAGTAATAGCAGCATCATGAAACCAAATGACATCAACAAAGAAGAAAACGAAAAATTCACTTACTCCATTAAATGTGTGTAGTTAGTTAGCTCACGGAACTGCCTTGTTCTCTGGGCTTTCTGACGAACTAGATCCCAGGCCTCACAGAGAGTCAGTCTGGAGGATGTAATTCCAGTTTACCTGAGTCCTTCTTGGTTTCCTGCTACTTAACAATCCCTGCCTAAGATTATCCCCTTCCAGACTCTACAAAAAAAAAAATTAGCTCAAAATGAAATCAATGTACTTTAAAACCCCAAATGTAAAAAAGTATCCAAAATCATAGGCCAAAAGGTAGCTTCCTAGAACGTCTCATAAAATTAATGTTTGTTAAACAGATACCTTGTCAAAAACAGAAACTTGAATCACTGAAAATAGTTTTTCTTAATTTTATTATTACTATTGCTTTAGAGACAGGGTCTCACTCTGTCACCTAAGCTGGGTAAAATGGCGCAGTCATAGCTCAGGATAACCACCAACTCCCTATCTCAAGCCATTCTCCCACCTTAGCCTCCCGAGTAGCTAGGCCAGTAGGCATGCAGCAAAACACCCAGGTATTTTTTTATTTTTTATTTTTATTGTTTAGAGATGAGGTGTTCACTATGTTGCCAAGGCTGGTTTTGAACTCTTGGCCTCCAGCTAATCTGCCTTGGCCTCTCAAAGCACTGAGATTACAGATATGAGCCACTGTACCCAGTTTTAAAGTTTTGTAAATGTCCTATGTGTAAATGGATTAACCAAACTAATTTGTGGGAGGGAATGTAAAAATTCAGTTTACAGATTGGACTGTGATATCCATCAGACTGGATCAGATGGTCCACTGATATAAACAAAGAATGCAGGGATCACCTTCTAAAATCGAAATAATTACCCCACCTTTAACTTCATCCCTGAAGGGACTTATAGTTTATTTCATTTCACATACATTCATTTGGGAAAAGAGAATGGCTCTGGTGATGGATTTCCATGTCAGAGAGTACCTAGTATTGCTTTTTAGAGCAGGAATTCTTATGTGAGATTGTTCTAGATTTATGGGGGGCATGAATGGTCCTAGGGCACAATGTCACCACTAAGCAGGCTTCAGTCCATTGATCCTTTCAGGTATTATTTCCCTGGATACATGTTGGGAACTGTCACTAAAGGAACTCACTGCATGCACCCAAGCCACAACACTGGCCACCACTACTACCACATCCTAAAGAGTAACTACAATATCGTTCCTTTTCCTACTTACCTGTACTACTAAGAATGATTTTAACTAGATTTGGAGACTAAAAAATCTGCCATCATTGCAGAGAATGGCCAGAGCTCTCTGGACTCCCTACTTGAAACTGGGTAGACTAGCTCTTAAAATCAACAACCCTAGAACACCACATACCATGAGCAGGTACACGCTTTCCATTGTGAAAGACAATGCATAAAAAAAAAAAGAAAGAAAAAATAAGAAAGAGAAGAATCACACTCTCATGGATTTTCGGATTTTTACCTTAATGCAATGATTTTCACATTTCACCTCTTGCCAGTAATTGCAGTGTGTTCTAAAACAGTACCATCAACAGCAACACCTAGGCCTCTAAGCAGGGAATAATACACAGGAACCCATGAGAACTGAGGGGAGTGAGTCATTGAATTCACTGAAAAACACCTGAAAATGTCACTCTGAGAAAGGACTTAGTATCAATATTTAGATTTTATATCTAAATGATTCCCAATATTATTGTTGATTCTGCACGGTCAGATTCAACAGAACTAGTGGATTTAGCTGTTAATACTCTAAGAATATTTTTTTCTGTTTTGCTCTTGTCTAACCTATCCAGATATAGTACATTATGATCATCCCAAGTAAGTATAGGGTTTAGAACAAATCCCAATCTTTGAAACACCCATATTACTGTTATTTATTTAAAATTCACTTCCACACTTACTGAAGCTGTACAGCTCTGTGTTCAACATACCCCATTAAGCATTCATACAGTTAGTATTAGTAAATTGGTCCCTTTGGGAATCTAAACTTAGGCACATATAAACACTACATCTTGGAATTCATAATTCTTTCATAATCACCTCCCATTTGGCATCTGTGAACTCACAAAGGCAAGTTTTTTCAGTAAAGATCTGTTCCGAGTCCAATATTTACATAAACAATTTTTGTTTGGAGTGTAGGTTTCTTCATGCACCAATAACCTCTCCACCTATGTTGGTCTCTAAATTTCATGTTAAATAAATTTTAGCACTACAGAAATACTTCAAGCAATCCTCACCATTTTCTCAGCATAAAAAGTCATGTAGATACAGTCAAAGAAGGTGTTCTATGAATTTTTAGTGGAATAAATGTAAGTACAATTTGAATTGTAGGTATAATTTGAGTTGCAGGAATAATTGAAGCTTTTTTTATGTTGCCTTCATCCTGAGGTTTAAATGTCTTTGGGAGTTGGGATTATTTACCTACTCAGTTCATAGCCCAGCAAATACCCACTGAATTAACTTTCGTCAACCTGAGTTTGTTTCATTGTAAAATAAGTAAATGCAATTCTGATTTCTCAGTCAAAATGGGACTTCGACTCTATGTTCTTCTTTTAAGGGTATGCCCACTACATGTTTAAATTCTCTGCTTACTGAATCTTTAATTATTCAAAAGAATAATGTACAACAGTGCTTTGGTTTGATAAAGCTAGCACTCATGAGTGCAAATAGGTATTGCCTTTCTAGAAAGTAACTTATACAGATAAATTTAAAGTTTTTCTCTAAATATATACCCTTTGGCTCAAATTTATACAGAAGGATTTATTTTAAAGAATATAACGAGGGATTTAAGGATATTTGTAAAGGATATTAATGTGGCATTGCCTATAATAGTTAATAAAATGGTAAAACCACAAGGGCTATCAGTAGGTAATTGGGTGAATCAGTTGTGGAACATCCATGCAATGTAGAAATGCAATCGATCCCCCTCTAGGAAGCGAAATGTAACGCCTCACCCCTTAAGTGTGAGTTGTACTTAGTGACCTGTTTCTAAAAGTACCTTATAAAATGGGAGACAAGGAGTGACTTTGCAGTGGAGAAGTCTGACACCCATGACCTCAGGTGATCAAAGTTAACATCATCACAATTCACATTGATAGCATGTCTTCTTGACATCATATGTTGAGAATGGCACTTCACTTCTGTGGCCTTGCTCCCCCAAAACCTATAAATTCAATCTAACCATGAGAAAAACATCAGACGAACACCAATAGGGGCATATTCTACCAAATACCTGACTAGTATTCCTCAAAACTGTCAAGATTATCTAAAAACAAGGAAAGTCTGAGAAACTGTCACCACTCAGAGAAGCCTAAGGAGACATAATGACTAAATGAAATGTGGTGTCCTGGATGGGACCCTGGAGTAGAAAAGCTCATTACAGAAAAACTAAGGAAACCTGATTAAAAGTGGAGTTTAGTTAATAGTCATGTATCAATACTGGTTCATTAACTATGACAAGCATGCCACAGTAATAGAAGACATTAAATTAGGTGAAACTGAATACAAGAGATACGGGAATTCTCTGTACTTTCTTATCAACTTTTCCATAAATCTGAAAGATTCTAAAATAAAGTTTATTTGAAAGAATGCAGTCATACACAATAATGATAAATAAATATGTGAACCCCCTTCAGATTAGGTTAGGTGCTACTCTGTGCCCCAAAGCACCCTGAACTTCTCCCATCACAGAGCACAGATCCCACGTATTTGCTTTCTTAATTTTCTTCCTCCTGCTTCAGGCTATTCTGTGCAAAATCTTCTAACACTACGTAACCCCTACCAGGTACTTAACAACTGTTAAATCAATGAGTGGATCATCATGTTGTCAAGTGAAAATAAAATGAGACTGAAAAACACTGTTGATATGGTTTGGCTGTTTCCCCACCCAAATTTCTTCTTGAGTTGTACAATAGTTCCCATAGTCCCCATGTGTTGTGTGAGGGACCCAGTGGGAGGTAATTGAATCATAGGGGCAGTTTCCCCCATCCTGTTCTCATGATAGTGAGTTAGTTCTCATGAGATCTGATGGTTTTACAAAAGGCTACCCCCTTTGCTGGGCACTCATTTTCCTCCTTGCTGCTGCCATGTAAAGAAGAATGTGTTTGCTTTCCCTTCTGCCATGATTGTAAGTTTCATGAGGATTCCTCAGCCATGCCAAACTGTGAGTGAATTAAATCTCTTTCCTTTATAAATTACCCAGTCTTGGGTATGTCTTTATTAGCAGTGTGAGGATGGACTAATAAAACTGTGTACCATGCTCCATCACCTATTAGCTATATGACCCTGGGCAAGTAAGTTCACAGCTCTGAGTCTCAGATTCCTGATCTTTAAAATAAAAATAGTCATTGCACATATTTCATAGTGGTTAGTATGTATAAAGCCCACAGAATAGTGCCAGGCACATTATAATCCCTCTGTCTCTGCATCTCTTTCTTTCTCTGTCTCTCTCTCCATCACCCAGATGGAACAATACAAAGTCTATATCAGAACTTATATTCCTAACATGAACAATATTTGCCATTTTAAGATATATATTTTCAATTGTTTTCAATTTATTTGTGCTTATATTTATGCATACATTTTAGGTAATAAAAATATATTATACTTACTAAAAACATTAATGAAAAAGAAAACAAACATGCAGGCATATACACCTAAGCCACAGAACCCAGATACATAGGACACTGTTCTGTTCCCCAAGGAATAGAATTGACCATGCATCAGAGAGACAAGGGTAAAAAACCACTGCTGAGAAGCTGAAGAACCACTTAGTAAAGCAATAGAAGAGATGCCTTAAAAATTCCTCCGATGAGCAGACAAGTGACCAGAAGAAGCAATCATGAGGACAGAATTTGAGAGAAAGGAAAGAACAAGGCTCTGAGATGACAGCTGGGCCTAGAGAATAGGAAGTTGAGTAAGCCGGGAGGGTGCTCCTAGCAGGAGGGAAGACATGAGAAAAAGCACAACATTGAGGAAGCTAGGGGCAGATAGTGTGGTAGGCACAAAGCCTGCCTTATATATCTGTCCATTAACCTGGGTCTTTCCATTATCCCCCAAGTTTGTTTTTTGAAACCTCCTGATTAATAAAGCCCTTATCAAACCTTGCTAACTTGCTACCATTGCAAGGAAAGAGGAACAAAAGAACAAAAGAAGCCTAACCTGATTTCTGAGTTTGTATTTCCAATGGCAGTGACTCACGTGTCATCATGGCCGGCCGCATGTGACTCACAGATATGAGTCACAAAAGGCTAGAGATTCAGAACTGGTGCAACCCAGAACAGCTGGAGGTGGACACAAAGTGACAGACCAGACCCTCCCCTCCTCCCCAGGGCAGAATCCACTCTCTCTATATCACAACTTGGCATGAATATCTTCAGGAGGCTGTGCTCCCAGACAGAATGGAGGCAAAGCACAGGGAATGAATCTTGCTTCGTTAACCTGACAGCACATCACAGGGTATATATTCTCTTCCGTTGCCCCAAAACAGAGCACCCATTTTGTCTACCAATAGAATTTATAGACTTTTAAAAATAGATTTTGCCAAACAACCATGTGGGCAAATGCTGACTTGCAGTCTGGGAGATATCTCTTCGTCAAGCCCAGCAAGATTAAAGCAGGTTCTGTTTTCATAGAGAGAGAGCCTCACATGGAGGCACAAGAAAGAAATTCACTTTTTGTAGACATCAAGCAGTGCCCCTCACTAGCCAAGGCTGGGCTGGATCTAACAATCGCCAAAGTACCGTATGCAGATTCAGAGTGGCTTCTGCTTGAAGAATGGCCTCGCGCTGCTACAAATCCAGGACAAGAGGATTTCCCAGTGCCCAGCTCAAAGGACAGAAAAATTCTTTCCTACTCTGGTGTGCCAGGAACTTGACAGTAGAATAATATTAGCAGGAAGAGCAGCAAAGGTACAGTGCAACCCAGACATGCAAGAAAGAAATGAGGACACAAATAAATCCCACTACCAAAGTGTAGGGGATGGTTTGTTATTTTTTATCTTTCTGGTCCCCCCCTCACACCCCAGGATAAAATTTATCCTTCAAGCTTCAAGTCTGAGAGTAGTTTACAGGAGCATATATATTTCTTTCTTGGTGAGGAGATTAAAATATATGTATACATACACACACACACACACACACATATGTAACCACTGTCATTAACTCCTTCAAAGATGGTATTTTTTAATATTCTCATGGCACCTCTAGTGTAAATATCTCCTTACAACAATCAAACTGAACCCACAGAGCCTAATTGTGCACTATCTGCCTCTGGCAGGTTGCTGCGAAATTTGATTTGTACTAATCAGCCCCTGGCTATTGAAGCATGTAATATACTTGATGTGACAATTCTGTGTCTTACAATATCTACCTTCTCCCCCCTGGAGGTTCCCTGGTGCTAGCTAACTGGGAGGAATCATCTCATTGAGAGAATTTGATATAAGGAAAGGTCAGGTTTAAAGCCCAATAATATTAGATAAAGATGACAGTGATGATTCTACCAGTACTGATAGAAAAACTAGCAGCGATTATACATTGTGTGCCTACTGTGTGCCAAGCACTGTGGTAAGTGCTTTACACAGATTGCTCATTTTACCTTCAAAATAATCCTGTAAGGCAGATAGAATTATAATTACTGTTATACAGTGACATACATAACAGTAATGGAGAAAATGGAGACTTAAAGAATTTGATCAGTCTGCTCAATGTCACACTGCTGGTAAGAAGTGAAGCTATGATTTGAACTGGGCAGTGTAATCCCAGAACCTGTATCCTCATCCATCGCTCAGCTAATACCCATATCCTCCTTAAGGATATCTGCTTTTGCCCTACTCCCTAAAGCTTGCTGGCAACCCTTCACTGCAAACAGAAAACCAATAACCACTAAATCAAGATGTGGCCCCTCTGTTTCTCAGCTATTACATGTGGAGACTACACTCCATGAAGACCATGCTCCTCCATGCCCAACGTGACAGCTGACATCCTCAGGTTCTTGGCTTTGTCCATTGCACCCTGGGCGTGTGGCCACCTGTGGGAGCAGCCTTGCAGAGAGGAGCTCCATAATTGCCAGTGTGGGAGGCAGAGAGTGGGCACAGGCAGAGTATATGGGTTTCTTCCTCCCTGCTGTTCTAGGCTCCACATTTGCTTCTTCTCCATCTCAGAAGCTCAGCAGGAACTATGGAGCCAAGTGGGGACACGAGAGTCTGGTTCTTCCTGGGTTATGACAATCCCTCAGGAAGAGCTTTCTTATTGTGCCACTCAGCTTAAGTTTCCATTTGGGAAAGACCGCTCTGTGTTTACATGCCTTCTGAATTCTTATCAGCCAAGAATGCAGCCACACTCTTCTCTGACTGCAAACCTCTGTTCTGGAATGACTGCTCTTCTTTTAAATTCATGCATCTATTCAACATATGTTGACTGAGTAGGTCCCAGGAACCATGTGGTCGGGATACATGATGAATAAAACCCTGTTGCCTCCCTCAAGGGGCTCAGCATTTAGTAGAAAATACAAAACTATTGTTCCTTCCTTTAAAAAATGTATATTAATTTACATGGGGAAGAAAGGAGGGGGCAGGAGGGGAGGCAAGAAGACAAAAAGGCATTTACTAAGACTCCTGTGTCATGCTCCCTGTCACAGATGCTTGACATATCTTCATCCTTTCTACAGTTCTGAGAGGCAAGCACTGTAACTCCCATTTTATAGCCTAATGAGGTACAGAGAGGCTCATCACCATGTTTTCTCAAGACAATGAAACCTTTGGTTTCTCTCTAGGAGGCCCTTTGGGCTGAAATCTCATTGGAAAAGGAGGTACTTAGAGACTTGGTCTTCAACTTGCATTTGCAGAGCGAGCTCATCGTCCTTGCCTAGGGACACCACACATCCCAGTGTGCTCTGAAGAGTTCCACTTTATGCCTGTGGTCCCTGAGTAATTATTCCAAACTCCTCTTTTCACTGTAAAATGTCCCATTTTTATGATAAATTATATGATCACCCTATTTTTACTTCAATTTTACTTTCATGTGAGGTGGCATGGAGAAGCCTGATGGACTTTGTCGGAACCAAAGTCTTTGTTTCCCAAGCCAGCCCTTAGGAGTACTCAGATCTAAAAGGCTAGTGACCAACCTAAATGGGATTCTTTCCCAAATTATCAGATTCTGAATCCAGTGCTCTTTCCCTTAGCACCTATAAGAATCACAACTGGATGTAGATAGAACCTAACTTTTAAACCATGTTACTCTCTATTTGCCTAAACTAGTTTTCTTCTTCATTTTTCAAGTCACAAAGCAAATGAATAGCTTAATGGCACAGCACTGATTCAGTGAAGATCCTTAAAGAGTTAGCTGCCCATTATTACAAAATCAGAATACAGATCAATTCACAGACCACTCAGAAACTCAAAGAGTTTGAGTATGTATGTACTACATACATAGACCAAGAACAATATTACTTTCCTGCAAAAAGTGTCAATGTAATTTCTAATTTTTAAAGCACATTTGGAATAACACACACAAAAGAAACAAAGAAAACATCATGACATTTGCAGCCATCAACTCTGTCTCTGCTGGGCTGCTCCATTATGGAAGTCCCACAGCACCCAGCACAGCACTAAATTACGTACAGGTAGTGGCTGGCTATAGCTGCCAGCCAGCTATCAGCAACATCCCCCATATGGCTAGGAACACTTGTGCCAGTTAATTAGCACTGGCATTAATCGAGAGAGGGAACATTGACCAGGACATCGAGGTTATCCTTAGACTATTTAAATACGTCATGTGATCACTCGTTCCATCTGTTATCAACATACTTCACACTTAATCCAGTAAATAAACTCCCAACCATTTTAAGCAAATGGATTCCATTTTGCCAGGCCTCTGTAGACTTTGCAAATCTCAAGATGCTTTCTTCCTCTAGAATCTATATTGTGAGGTGTCACAAGGTTTAATAACACAGCCTGATGGGAATTCAAGGACAAGAGCCACCCCTTCCCCCAAGTCTGTGAAACTCTGGGGCAGTATCCACAAGCACTGAGGGAATAAAAACAAGCACATGCCATCACTCATTCAAATGCATATTTTTCACTTTGCAGCTACCCTACAAATCTGCCTGGTTTACTTTCCTTGCTCAGAATTCTGCTGAAAGCACATAGAAAATAAAGCCTATTATTCAAATTAATTTCACCGTGCACTAAAAATGTGGCTGAGTTTAGATGGAAACCCATTCTAAAAGTGCTCTCCTCTGAAATGGATGATGCCTGGCAAGGTATAAAGCACTTGGGCACTTAGAAAGGCAGATAGGAAACAGCCTAATCCCGAAACACTTCATTGGCAAATTGACTCATCATTAGGTATAGACCCAAAGTAGATTTCAAATCCACTTTCAAGAAAGGTATATATTCCATACATCTTTAAGAATACCGATATAAATCTTCCCTGAGAATCTTATTATCTTTGATCGAGTGTTCTCTTGCCCTAAGAGACGTTATATTCATTATCTCATCAGTCTCTAGCATTTCTGTACCCATCTCTTCTATAAACTCCCTTCCTCTCCAACACTATCTCCAAAACCAGCTCCTGGTAAATTGACAAAAAGGTACATCATTTGTCCAATACACAAGATGGCCTTAAAGAAAGACCAAAACCTCATCAAAGCTCTAGTAGGTAACAAGCATTGGTCGATGCAAGTAAAAGTAATAAACCTGATCATGATGGGGCCTCTCTCAGTGCTGAAAGGTATCTTGTAATAATTTACAGAAAACACTGGACCCAACTCAGGAAGACCAGGGTTCAAATCCAGCATCCTCTAGAATGGTGATCACTGGAAAATAATTTGATCTTTGCTTGCTATAAGTTAACAATTAAGATCCCACCTCAAGAGTGGATATAAGGATCCTGTGTGATAATGGACATTGTTACTACCGTCTTTCTTGTTGTGGACTTGGTGTGAGTGATAATCATGGTTAGTTCTCTTCTTTATACTTCATATAAAAGATATTACCTAATCTGCCCTTTAGTCTTAACAGAAAGTACAACTTACACTTTCAGGTAGTTTAGGGTGATGAAGCAGACACTTACTGGTCTAATTATACCCCAAGCACAGGGAAAACCCAAAAGTCATCTCAGGAGCCAATTAATCAGAGAGAGATAATTAAATTTTACACATTGGACTAAGTTTTAACTAGGACACTAAGGCTATCTTGAGGATTATGCAGTCCTCTCTGCTTTGGGGGAAATGCAATTTTTGTAATTATACAATTGTTCAGTTCAACAAATACTTATTGATGATTTGTTACATGCAAGAGCCTGCACACTCTGGATACTAATAAAAATTGGACCCTCTCTCTGACTTTGAAAGACTCCCAGTCCTGTAGGTTGAGTCCAACACATAGATTTTGATGTATAAATGATGACACAGAGATACACAGGGAATTGGGGAGATGTTTTCCTATAACGAATGCTTGGACCAAGCCAAGTGAGTAAGAGTTACATGCATGATGAGAAGTGGGAAGAGTATGCCAGGCAGAGGGGGACAGCACAAACAAAACCCTCCAGGTGTTTATACAGGGAGCTACATGTTGGTCATTTTTGCTAGAGAATAAACATAAAAGAGCAGAGTCTGGATCACAAGGCTAGGGAGTATGAGAAGCAGCTCACCCATGAATAGGAAACACAATGCCATGCATTATCAAAGGAATCTTTACCATTAGTTAATCCCACGGTTTTTATTAAAGTCAAAACATGCAAGAAAAGTATGTTCCAGTTAGTAAAACCTGAATGTACAACAGATTTCAAAGAAAATGTCCATTACCCAAATAAGGAACAGCAAGATACACGAATGTCAGGGATGACAGTCTGAGGAGAGCATTTGACTAGAACTCACAAAAACCTACATCCAAGTTAGAGGAAACATTTAGAGCTTAACCATCCCTCTCCTAACCTCCTCAGTTTATTGACTTGAGAAATTTGAGGTTTCTCAATCTAGAACCCATTGATGAAAAATAAGTCCTCTTCCCTCTGCCCTACCAGAAAAGCCTTCACTTCCAAGACAACGTTCCAGGAGTCTAATGATCATATCTGTTCATTAGTGATATGTGTAAATATTTGAACAGTTATTAATGAAAGCTCATGGTGAAAGGTAGTTGTTCATCTGGAAAGTGTCTGTAGATAATAATTCTGTTTATAACTTGTGGTCATTTCCTTCCACTTCCCCATCATATTTACTGCATGGGACACCCTGGCCCACAGTCACTCTATGTGTTCTGTTACTTGTTTTGATTGAAGCTATCCAAACCAAAGTCTGGAGTACAACTTTAACAACCATATTGCATTTTATTCTTCTCAGAATCTACCACTAGAAGAAACTCCTGGGTTCGTAGGCTCATGGGAGTCTCTAAAAAGAATCCAACACACAAAACTACACATTTAAGTTACCTGGAAGAGAAAACAGGTCACAATGATAGTTTACGTTTTATTATTTTCTCCCCCGCTCTCTTCCCCTTCCATTCTCCATCCTTCTCTACTCTGCATCGTGGAGGCCCATATACAGCTCCCCTGGGTACTCTTGCCTGCTGGCCTCCTGCTGGCTTTAGCCAATGGGAAGCACCACCAGAAAACCAGGATATGGGGTGGGAGAGGGCTCAAGGCATCTTTTTCTCACTTCCTCCCTGCTCCTGGGCTGCCTCTCTAGACGCATCTCTGTTGTTCTACAACTTTATCCTCTACTGGACAGTTCCCCCACCACAACTCCAGTTCTCATAGGCTCAGGTAACAAACGCTGTATCCTTTCCTTGACCTCTGGCCCTACGAGAGTTAAGGCCAGGGATATGTCCAGGTTTTAGGGGGCCCAAAACTTGTATAATTAAATTGGTAAATTTTCTAAAAAGAATATAAATATGAGAACATACTGCTGTTTCCTCTCAGGGTCTTGGAAGGGCTCTGTACAATGTGAAGAACCCTGAAACTTAAAAATTTTATTAATTTCATGCTAAGTCTCCACTCAGCTGAAGACTTTCAGTTTTTGCTAATCTTTTAGTGCCTCAACATGGCTATTTGTGCTCTTTACATGGTTACACCTCTTTCACTAGTTCCTTCATTAAAGTCTACTCATTTACACAATCTGCATAGATTCTGTGTTCTGAAGAAATCTTTGTCCATAAACCTACTACAACACATTACGTGAAGACGGGATATGCAACCTTCGTTTCTTCCCCTATTGTCTACCTACCTAAAAAGACATTAAAGTTTGCTATAACACCCTTACTTAGGTCTAACTTTTGAGTCTCAGATTTCTTTCTGAGAACAGTAAGTAAGTAAGTAAATAAATAAATAAATAAACTAAGTGTGACTAGAAGGAAATACTGTATTCTATCATGAGCTTTTCCCAAGCTGATCACAAGTTAAATGTATTGAATAAGTGCTCATTAATTGTGTAAAAGAAATACAATAGTGCCCTTTTAAAGACGTGTTTGGTCAAGTAAGATTTTTAGTAGCTGTAATTGCAATGTAGCTATCTAGCATTTCTGAATCACTCCTTACTATTTCTGTTGAATAAATCTCTTACTGACCACCTAGTAGAAGGTATTACTATATTACAGAAACAGAAAAACTTCATTATGAAACAATGTTAGATTACTTTAACAATACAGTACACAGTCTGCAGGTATTTGAGGCAGACATCTAATGATCAGCTTTTTGTCTTTACTGTAATATTTGGAGTATGCATTAAAGATTAGGAAATTCTTATAGAGAAATATCCCCAGGGGAAGTAGCTAGGGCCTCATTGCCCTGAACATTCAAAGCTCACTTAAACTAGTCCTGCAGCAGGGCATTGCATGATCTGTTGATTCTTTTCAATTTTCAAACCATGTCATTACTAATACCCACTGACAGATACTCAGGAACAAAAGAAATAGTGACCAATTTATAATTGATTCAAGTTGTCAAACAACTTCACCTTCCAAAGTTAGAAACTCCAAGAGATATGTGCCAAGAAGAAAATACAAGGCTACATTGTCACATGTGGAAATATACAATAGTATTCCAGGCAACTCATATGATAAAAAGGTTTCAAGTTAGAACAGCACATTCATTGTTATGAAGATTTTTCATAAGACCATACTGTCCACTGGAAAATATTTAGTTAAATTTCTTTTGAAATAAGGTGTCTTTCCTCCACCTTATAACTTACTCACCTAACCCCTTATAGTCAGTAATTTTTTTAACTGTGCATAGCAATTTCATGACTAAGAGTTTATATTGTTTGTGGCCACTGGCTAGCTTTCTCAACCAAGCTGAAATTTACATTCTCATATTTTTAATAGTGTTTCTAGGGTGAAAGAAAAAGTACAAAAGAATGAGATTTTCATAGCAAATTCGCCAAACTAAATGTGGTACAGAAAATAAGCATGCTAAGTTTTTCCACTCTAGTAGTTTAGTAATGCTAACTGTGGTGATATAGTTTTCATACATTGCACATTTACTAATAGGCTGCTCCAAGGCATATGTTAGTAACCAAATATATATTTATTTTAAGCAATGGTCATTTTAAAGGCTCTTCGGACAATTTTGTTATTTGTAATTTAAATGTAATACATACTCTCTTATATTAAAAATAACTAGAGTTATTTTACACTGTCACAACTCAAGGTCTTCCAGAAAAAGCTCACATTTAAAAGTTTAATTTGAAGAAGTTTAAATGAAAGTTTGAAGTATTCTCAGTAATTATATAACATAATTTTAGCGTAATACTCATAGATACCAATCTGAAAAATAGATGTTTGATTAATATTTGATTAAGAAGGCAAACTAAGATGGAGAATAAGAATATAAATATAAAAACATACGTATTTATTTCTGCAAAGTTGTGAAGAAGTGGATTGTTTCACATTCAGAGGCAATATGCTGTTATTTTTATTTTTAATAATTATAACTTGCTTGATATCTGAGTCAATTTCTCTATTTTCTAACTTTAAAATGCTGTACCATGAAGATATTTACAGTAACTGAAGATCTAAGGAAATTACCTGGTACTTAACACCACAGCCCAAATATTATATTCACAACCAGGAAATAGCACATAAATCCCTCGTTTTACTGCTGTCTTGCTCTTTTCACTAAGCATGGCTGGATATCAGTATTTGTAGAAGAGATATCAGAGTGTAGCTAATAAGAAAAGCCAGAGGTAAAAAGCCAATAACACTCAATTTTTCTTGAAACTGTACCTTTCTTTTAAAGAAAAGTTATACTTCAATTGAAGAAATAACCAAAATGTTTATCTACATTCAATTTAAGTTCAAATCAAGGTCCAAGTATTAAATACCAACATGGTTATTTGCAGCATTCTCTCAAAATGGAAAAATATCCATGGCAGTGATTTCTTTATTGCTGCTTTTAAAATGTGTTCAAAACATCTAATGTTTGTGTTTCTATAAATAAATGTTAATTCTTTACCCTGCAAAACCTCTGGAAATACACACAGCATCTGCCAAGAATATAAAACAACATTGATCTATGCCTTGAAAGTAGAGTTATAATGAACAACAAACAAATTCATTATGATGGCATAAAAATATCAAAATAAATTACTCCCTAGTATCTACACCACATTGTAGGCTATTAGTTATTAATATCATTATTCATGACAGGCCTAACTACTGATATAAAGGAGCAATTTTTTTTATTACAACGATTCCTCTAAAATCAGTTAGTTGGCAAGGGCAGGAATCAAGGTAACTTACAGTGAATGTTCAGGAAAGCAACAGGGTTGGATGTGCATAACAAGAAATCAGCATCAGTAAAAAACACACAAGATTAAAGCAAAAAAACGTGGGATATAACACGGTCATTTATTAACATTTTTATTGAGTAATAAGAATAACAGATGATTTGTATTGAGCACTTATTATGTGCTAGGCTTTGGGATAAGCACCACAGATGTATTATTCCTATTTGGTTCTGATCTAATGAAGTTGAATTTATAACTTCATTTTACAATAAGAAAAGTCAAGACACAGAAAATTTAAGTAACTAATTACATATTGATAAATAGCCATGCCAGAACAAGACCTAAGGTCTTCCTGACTCCCAAATGCTCTCTCTAGATCTGAATTCAGGAAATTTTCTGTAAAAAGCCAGATTGCAAATATTTTCAGCTTTGAGGATCATATATTCTCAACTCTGCCATGTAAATCAAAAGCAGCCACAGGTAGTGTATCAGTGAACAAGTGTGGCTATCCAATAAAACTGTAGACACCAAAATCTGAATTTCATAAAATTGTTTTCATTATTATTATTATTATTATTATTATACTTTAAGTTCTGGGGTACGTGTGCAGATGGTGCAGGATTGCTACATAGGTAAACACATGCCATGGTGGTTTGCTGCCTCCATCCCCCCCATCACCTACATTAGGTATTTCTCCTAATGTCCCTCCCCAATCTCTCCACCCCCTGCTATCCCTCCCCAGCCCCCACCCCCCAACAGACCCCAGTGTGTGATGTTCCCCTGCCTGTGTCCATGTGTTCTCATTGTTCAACACCCATTTACGAGTGAGAACATGAAGTGTTTGGTTTATAAAATTGTTATGTACCACAAAATATTATTCTTCCTTTGATTTTTCTTTATTTAAAAATGTAAAAACCATTATTAGCTTACAGACTATACAAAAACAGCTAGATTTGGTGTGAGGGCTGGAGTTTGTCAATACCTACTCCAGACTCCTGCTCCTCTAACTTTAATGTACACATCCACATCACCTGTGGATCTTACTATAATGCAGATTTTGATTCAATAGGTCCAAGGTGAGGTTTGGAAATTCTAGACTTCTAACAAGCTTCCAGGTGACATTGATGCTGCTGGTCTAGGGACCATGCTCTTTGTGGCAAAGCTCTGAACGCCAATGATATCCCAAGCAATCTCTGAAGATGCTGATTTTCCTATATCCAGGGCTTTGGTTAATGATTTAACTTAACCATAGAGTTGTCCAAGCTAGGAGCCTTAGAGCCCCCTCCTCCCATTCTTATTTTTCTACCACTAGAATATCTCTCCAGAAGCTCTGCCCCTCTCCAACCCTAAGATCATTGCCAAGCCATATCTTCTGAACAAGTCATTCTCTAGTCCTCTTTTCTTTCAGTCCCTCTCCCTTTGACATCTTTCCTCTATTTGATGACCTAAGAGTTCTTTCTATCTAAACTACAATGCAAATATTTCCCCCCATGATTTATACCCAACTCAGTAGTGGCTCAGTGCACACAGAATAAAATTCAAATGCTAAGCTCTTCAAAGTCTCACCAAACTAAGCTTGCCAATTTTGTCTTGCACCATTTCCTTATAATCATTGTAGCAATAGCCACAAAGTTTTGTTAAGCTCTTACTTAATAATTTTAAGGTAGAAGTTACAATTTTATTTCATTTAATCTTTGCTTCAGACTACCGCGTGAGGTAGGTACACTTATTTCCATTTCACAGATAAGGAAACTAATAGCTTAAGTTGCACAAAGTTACAGTGCTCATAACTGATGGGGCCAGGATTTTAACTCAGGCACTCTGATAGCAAAACCCACATTTTAACCACTACAGTGCACTCCTTTCCCAAGCTATTTCACATGCTCATTACAGCGAAGTACTTCAGAGACATGCCATGTCATTTCCTGCCACCCAGTCTTCGCAGTGCTCAGCCTCTGCCTATAACCCTCTTTAGTCATCAAATGCCTCCTCCTCCTCTCTCAGCAGTCAGCTCACATGTCACTTCCTTTGAGAGTGTCCCTTGTTTTCCACTCTCCCCAACATACGAAAATGCCCACGGAGTCATTATGTTTTCTGTGTCTGTTTCCTCTAGGAATGTTGGCCTCCCTTAAGGCAGGGTCTCTGTTTTATTTTTTTCTGGTACTGACATTAGCTAACACTATCCTTCATAGGTAAAGGGTATTCAATAAATATCTGATAGATGAACAAGAGGAATGAATAATAAATGAATGGATAGGCAATCGATTTAGCAAACCATCCTTAGCCCAATTTCTACATCTGCATAAAGAAGGGATTAAAACAGATAAATTTTAAATAGTTTTCTTCAAGAGCCATCATGTATCTATTCATTTACTCACTCCCACATTTATTGAATGCCTACAGCATGCCAGGCACCATTCTAGGTCCTAAGCATACAACTGCAAAGAAAACAAAGTCCCTCTTCTCATGCCACTACCATTTGATAGGAGAGAGAGAACGAGGTGGTAGTGATAAATGCCACAGAGGGAAAAAAGCTCACTAAATGACTACTCTTTTGTATAGATGTCCACATACACATAGCAAGCATAGTTATTTATAGGTGATATTTGTAATTTTATTAATTAACTCTTTTGTGTGCAATTAAGAAACAGCTCCCTCTGGTCTTTAAAGAACATGGATTACCGATATGGAGAAAACCTGGAATGTTGACAAAAAGATAGGGAGGACCCGAGTTTAGATTGATTATAGAGTCCATTTGGGGCCTAAAATTGTAGCTTTGCAATTAATCTACTTAGCTGCTGCCGTCTATCCCTGTGTGTGTATTTAAATACAGATACTGCAAATAGGAAAACTGGAGAAATATGAAACAAAAGTTTCCCTTAGTTTAAGAAACGTTATTTTTTTGAGGAATGAAATATTTACTTGTGTGATTGTATATAATAAGCACAAATAATTTAACTCTGTTCAGTTCCAGTTTGAGTCAATTGCAAGCACTGGGCGATTTTAACAATAATCATCATTTTACTTTTCATTTAAATGAATGGTCATTTTTGCTGTATGTAGAATTAAAGGTATAATATAAATGTAGGCATAACTCTAGATGAAATAATTTGAAATCCTTATGAAATGTTCAGAAAACTCTAGGAAGACAAACATGTAAGTCAGTGTATTGAGGTTATAAAAAGCCAAATAAATAGATTTCAAATGTATCACAAATTCATAACAAAAATAGATTTGAGCCTGGGGTCCTAAATAATTTCCAAGTTTGTAACTAAAATTTTCTTTATGTTTTCTAAAATCTACTTTATTTTAAGTAAATGTATCTGTATTAACTGTAATCTACTCCAACAACTCCTTTAGTCTTAATGGTATCAATTTTTCTCAAATGCAAGGCAGTTTTTCAAAAGGTGCTCTTACATAGATATTAATACATACTTATGTTTGTGAGAATAACTCATTGTGCTTTCTTTTTAAAACCCCCAAATATCTAATGTAAAATAAAGTATGTATACTTATAGTGTTTATAGTAGAATTACATCTAGAAAGTGTTAAGTTTATTCAAGTAACAGAATTATCTTTAATCCAGACTCAGACATAGAATAAAAATAGATAGATATGCTTTTCCTACTAAGAAAGGCTAGAAAATGTTAGCAGCGATATATTCGAATAGAATACTATTTGCCTTAATTCCTGAAAAATATGTTTATTTGTATTAATTTACCCTTAAAGGGCTTATTCATATTGACAGAAAGAGCAGAATTTGGAACATATCCTAGAACTTCAGTATGCAAATAAATGACTTGTGCTAGTACTCTTGATTTATTTACCAAACCAAAAAAAAAAAAGGAGACAGAAAGAAATCTCCATCACATGGAAAAACTGAATTCTAAGTTCACTTCTGCTCTAAGCATAAACAGCCTCTCTCAACAGGAGAGGAGTCTCCCCTTTACCATCTCATCAGAGAATGAATGCAAATGTGACTACATTGATTGAAGGGGAGGCATTGCCCACCATATGGTGCTCCTCAATGGAGTCAACATGAGGAGGAGCTCTTTGCTGACAGAGAGCTAAGCAGGGAACAAAGTGAACACCTGGTCAGATAAAAATCCATCAGGATATGTGAATTGGCTGCCCAGTCTCCAAATTATGTGCAGGCATCAAGTCCAAGGTAAAATGTAATGCGCCCCTCTTGCATATTTCAGTACTTATTATGGCGTTGGAATGTGTATGACATACTCCTGAATGGAGAAACCTTCCCAATTGGCCTGTATGATTGATAACTCCACAGAAGATGATAATAAGATGTAGAAAACAGTGTAAGAGTAATTAGAAGTAAAAAATCCACCCTGTTTCTTCAGTGGGGGGGCACACCAGCATGACGTGGCTTTGGGGAAAATCACTTGTCCTACCTTCTTCTTGACTACTTGGAAAGATGACAACATGAACATAATGAGTCTTGCTGCCCTTCTAAACCCTCAAGAAGCTAAGAGCTCTTGGACTCTCCTAGGAAGATGGAAGGAGAAAGGTATTTATGACAGGTCAGTCTTCCTCCTTCTTAGCTGTTCTGATCAGTGCATCTTTGTCCTTCTCATTTATAGAGCAGAACCTCCATATCAGCTGGGAAGGTAATGGTGGCACAACATTTCGAACAGTTGGATGCACAAGTCAAGGCTGCTTATCAGTAAGTGCATTAGGCCATGATAAGCTCAGCAAGCTCAGGAAATGAGTGCCCAAAAGCAGAGGGGAAACCTTGAGTCTGTAAAAAGGCAGCTCAGCCTATAAACTTGGTCAGCCTGGGCAAGTGCTCAAAATGGCAATTTCAAGGCCAGACTAATGAGCTAATAAATTATAGTTACTTCACACACAACATGGTATGATTTTTCCTGCTGAGTTGAATCAGGCAACAATCTACGCTAACCTTTAAAAACTGATTTGAAATCCCCTGTAAGGTGGCTAGATAGATTCAGCCTCTACTTTAGATACGAAGGTCTAAATGTTTATTCTTTTGTGTCGGGAATGTCTCTAGATCAGGAACAGTTCTGTTGCTGGAGGTACACCAGGCAATGTCAGTGGACTTTTTTGTTGTGACAACTGCTGGGGTGGGATAAGGGGAGAGATGACTGGCATTGAGTAGGTGGAGGCCAGGGATGTTGCTGAACATTCTACATCACACAGAACAGCCTCTCACAACAAAAAAATTACCTGGCCTAAAATGTCAATAATGCTGAGGTACGATCAAGAAACTCTTCTCTAGAACATACAAAAGTAGGTAAATGACAACTATTTTGGCCAAACAATGAGTTGCTTATCTTTGGCTCCTATTTTGAGAGGTAGGAATGGCCAAAACCCATGAGTCTACTTGGGCAAGGCTTGGGCAGGTACATCCTTCATGGAGTTCCGCAGTGCATAACGCACTTATCCTGTGAAAATGACTACAAGGAAAATGAGCAAAATTATCATTATTTCTGGCCGACAGCCCCATCATCTGGAACTGTGTGATGTGTCCTGCAGATGGGTGAGTTTAACAAGCAAGTTCAATTAGCTCTCTTACTTCTACCTAAGGCAAAGGCATCACATTGTTACATTGCCTGAGGCCTTGGGCTCCCCTTAATCTGCCCAAATTCATAAAATAATTAAGCATTACTAATGTAAGTCTTTCCAATTTCTCTGGGAACCTGATAGACTAGTTGGGCTTATTCATACATGGTAAAACCATGGTAGCTATATTAATCCCTCTGATCAGTGAGTGTTCTCAGTTAGCATTATCAAAGAAATAAGCTATAAATAATTGCATTACTTTTCTGTGTTTTAACTTAGCTAAGTCTACTTGTTGGTAAAAGAAAAAAGATGGCTAGGAGAATGTGTGTGTATGTGTGTGTGTATAATTTTTCTAGATAGTGCTTTAAAAAAGAAGCACACTTCTAGGTAGCAATAATAATGTCAGGAAGAGGGAAGTAACACCATTTTACTATTTTCAGCTCTTGACAATACTATCTTTCCATGAAAGGTCTGCCACCATAGCAGAACTTCTGATGACAGAGCAGTGATTTAGGTTTAATTTCCCTCTGATCAAAATTTCACTGTACTTGAAAGAAGGTCAAAATCTCCTAACTGGAGGCCCAGGGCATAGCAGTTTTACTTCTTGAGGATTTCAGGGATGTAGCTAAAACAAATGACGTGATTTATCCTTACACTTCTATAGAAACCATAGGATACTGGGAAGTTCTCGGCATGTTCAAATGTATCTTTGTAACCTACTGGGGAGACCAGACACCCCCTCCGCTTACCTCCACACCTTATCCTTTCCATAAACAGAACATGTGTGGGTAATTTCAGCATGAATTCATTTCCCAGAGCAACATGTAACAACCAGGCGGACTGATAAGGACTCACTAGCTACCCCACTGCCCTGTCACCTGTTACTGCACTGTAATCACATGGTGCCAGAACTGGCCCTGTTCCCTGTGGTAATTGGGACAGGTATTAAATGGCCATGTTCTCTGCCTCCCACAAGCCCCCTTGTGCATGTTAGGCAGGGATGAGATGCTCATCACAGATAATTCTGAAATCATCCTTTTCCCCATAAGGTGACAGCAGCCCTAAAGGTGTCGAAGTGAATACTTTAACTAATAAGCTGTTTTGAAGGCACTGGACAAAGAAATGGGTTTGCAGATCATGACCAATAAAGATAATGAGCACTTGCACTGTTAGGTGCCATTTCCAACTAAATCAAGCCCTCTGGCCAGTACGAAAAGGGTTAGGGGGAAACATATCAAACAGCAAATCTGCTGAGAAGGCCAAATGGGCCCATCTTCCATAACCCCTCTTCTCATCTGTTTTTTTTTTTTTTTTTTTTTAATAACAACAAGAGAAAGTAGAAATTGCAGGGGGACAACATTTTTTCGAGATAAACTGTTGTGGAATAGAAAAGTGCCAATATCAACTCCACACCAATTGCCTTTTCTCTCTCTCTCTCTCTCTCTCTTTTGAGACAGTGTCTTGCAGTCACCAGGCTGGAGTGAAGTGGTGCAATTTTGGCTCACCGTAACCTCTGTCTCTCGGGTTCAAGCAATTCTCCTGCCTCAGCCTCCCGAGTAGCTGGGACCACAGGCACACACCACCATGCCCAGCCAATTTTTGTATTTTTAGTAGAAATGGGGTTTTACTATGTTGACCAGGATGGTCTCAATCTCTTGACCTCATGATCTGCCTGCCTCTGCCTCCCAAAGTGCTGGGATTACAGGCATGAGCCACTGCATTGGGCCAACAATTATCAAATTCTGTTGTACATTGCAGGGGAAAGAAAGCAAAGCAACCCTGAAAGGGACCAAACTTAGGATAGTCACCTAAGTGGATCACATTAAGACTATACGATCATCTGACCCAATAGCCTCCTTCTACAAACGAGAAGCTAAGATCCAGAAAGGGTGAAGAGCTTACTCACAGCCAAACAGTTCTCTAGCAAGAACACCTCACCACTTGCCTTTCCTCTGTGCCACTAAGAAGATATCACTCGAGTCTACCATCTCTGAGTTCAAGGCTCCCCCAAGACAATGAGACAGTCAGAAGCAGTCAATGCTTCCTAGTTCCAAATCCAAACTGGATATTGGAACCTCAGTCTGGCTTTTCCCAGCTGGGAAGACATTTGTCTACGTCTGAGCAATCCCCAAAGTCAATACAAGACTCCTGTTTGCCAACAGCTTACTGCACGAATTTGGTCTGTTGAGAGCACATGGCCAGATGGGAGCCTGCACGTACAGATTATAACCTTGACTGAAACCCAAGTGGAGAAGGTGATAAAGGTAATTGCCATTAGTCTGTGCCTTTTACCTCTTCCATTTCAATTGTCTCCTACTCTTACCTGAGCCCACGGGAAAGCTGTAGAGCAAGAAGCACTACGAAAAGAAGGGAGGCCTCTTAAGCTCCAGGGACTTGAGCTCCTAGCTGCAAATTTCCTTTCATTCAAAAGAACACTCCCCCACCTTTTTCTCAGCACAACGCTTAGTATGCCCATGAGGGGGGGAGAGTGTTTCTCACCAGGAATAAGCTGTAAGGTATATTTGAAAATTGAGATTTTTGAATTGCAATCAGCATCTCTCAGTGCCTTTCCAATGGGGGCCATCTAACTGCAAAGTGACATTTTGTGATCCTGACGTAATGGAGACCCTGTGAAAAAAACCACAATCAGTCAGTTTCTAAAACACAGGCTGAAGAAATGAGAACCTAGCATTAAACCTAGAAGATCTTTTATCATTGTTCATCAAAAGAAAATAGCTAGGGACATTCATTTTGCAAATTATTCTCTCTCACTGGTTTCTCTTATTGCTATTACCATGAACAATATCATTCTTTACCCACTGCAGGAACATTTTGCGAGAAAAATGCCACTGAAAATCTTTTCTTTCAAAACCATTCACTCCTGGCAAGAAACAATCCTGGATGAACTTTCCAAGTGCCCAGAGGAGTGAATGAGTGACCTTTGGTTGATCTAATTACTCTTTTTTATCTCTGTATAATTTCGGTTACATGGGTATTTAAGTAATGCCTTTGTCTTCTAGCACCTATAAGTCTTTTGTAATTATTAGTTAAGACTCAGGGTCCATTTGAAACAAGAGGTATCTTGTCTTTGTAGAGGTGGAGAAACTCTGGAAGGACTGAAAATCTACATGGAGGCACGGTTTTGACTCAAGCCCTAGAGAAAAGTCAATATGTTTCTCTGTACCCTCTGGTTAGCTTAACTCTTCATAAATGTGTGGCCACAAATTAGGTTCCTGCTAAGCGCAGAATTGCTTTCATGAATCCCTTTCCTGGTTGTCCTGCAGTTGGTCCTGGGTGCTCTTGGAAAGTTGGCCAAGGGAATGGGAAATGAGGGTGTCATGGTAGGGTGAAGAGTGAGGAAGGACCAGCCAGGGAGGAAATATTGAGGTTTCTGGTAATCTTCTTCAAATGAGTCTTCCTGATAATGTGGTCAGGCAGCAGTGTGGAGAACGTAGCAGATGGAGGTAATACCCGGAGGCCAGTTAGGAGATCTTTACAGGGTGAAGCCAGACCACCATTTTGGTTAAGGGCAAGACCTCCCATAGTGTTGTGGAGGTACTATGAGATTAATGTAAAGCAAACAGAACGAGATTCCTTACAACACAAGTTCAATCATGATTGCAAATGCTTCAGTGGTGCCTACCTAAGCTGGGAACTGTTCTTCTACTCATTAAATCTCTGCAACAACTCTAAGAGGTAGATATGATATTCTGCATCCATTTTTACAGATGAGAAAACCAAGGTACAGAGAGAATTAGTAGCATAAGTTTTAGAATTAGAATTCAAACCCAACACTTTATGTCCAGAATTTGTGCTCCTTTCATAATAGCAGCTAGTATTACTTATGAAAGCCATAGCCTAGAAATGGAGATTGATTTAAAAATATGTTAACGGCTTGGTGACCGGTACGATGTAAGGATGATAAGAAAAAGGATGACCTAGACTGGCTCCTGGCGTTTTTCCTTTTGTGATAGTCCATGATATCTCTAATTGCTGCACGGAATACAGAAAGGGAAGCACGCTTAGGACCTGTTGACCAAGTCTGATGTGTCTGCAGAATATTCAGGTAAAAATGGCTAATATGCAGGTGGCATATGGATCTGGGGCTCAAAAGAGAAGTTAATCCTGGTGTTAGAGATTTGGGGTTGATCAGAAAACACATGGGAGTCATATGAGGGGACGATATCACACAGGAAGGTGTGTGCAAAGAGAAGACTGAAGATAAACCTTTTGAGAGCAGAATGGAGGGGGAGGGCACCAGCACTGCAGGGTTAAACAAAGAAGAATTCTTAAAGAAGTGCAATGAAGAGTGGCTGGAGAAACAGAGAGTGCTTAGTGAAAGCCAAGAGAGAAGAGAGTTTCAATAGTTTTGCTCTGATCGAAACTGTTTTTTTAATTGAGGAAAAAACCTTGTCTCCCTCCACTTGCCTCTTTAGGATACCACTTACAAACCAAATACGGAAAGTTTCAAAGACAGCATAGATAGACTGGGGCCATCCACTCATTTCCCAGGAAAATAAAAGCTCACATCATCAGCTAAGGAGAATTCACTGGGACCATCCTTCCCCATCCTTCCCCCCATCAGTGGGACCAGAGATGGACCACCCCCCATATCTGACCATTAAGGACCCATTACCTTCTGCATCTCAGAGACTGTCTCCTCCGTGAAGTTCTTCTGTGTATACCAGCTGGGATTAAAGAGGAGATTCCTTATGGTCCTAGAAATCCATCCATATCTATACATCACTTTTCTTGGACTGATTAATATCATAGTTGTTTGTATATCAGTTAAATCTATTGCTAGACCAATATTGACAGCAGAGTTCACATCTTATCATTTCTATACCACTAGTGCTTGGCACTGTGTCTGGCCCACAGTCGGGGGTGCTTAATAAATGCTCATAGACCAAGAATGAATTTAAGTCTTTAGTGAAAGCATAATGAGTACATTCAAGTCAACCTCCACCAGATACTCTGGCTTCACCCTTATTCATTGTGCTTCTCAGTACAGAGGTACAGTACAGAGTTTCCACATCTGTAAAATGATTAAAATAGCAAGAGCTAGTGAAAAGCAAATGATATTATACAGAGAAAGTACTTAAAACAGAAAACACTCAATATTTGTTAGCTCCTAAGCGGCAGCTCCTCATCTTGAGGACTGGTGAAGCTCCTATGTGGAGGATTCTAGAAATCCTATGCCTTCTTTTGGCCTTGCTATGAGCTCCTCTGAGACCCAGGGGTCCTGATTCCCAACCCCCTCCTTTAACTCCTATCCTACAGAATTTACAGCCTGACTATGACAACTAATTTTGGAACTGTAATGCCTCCTGTCATCTTCCATAAATTTGACATAAATAAATCACAAAATACCCTTTTTATATCGCTTTTTACCTTGCCATGCTTCTTGTTTCTTTTGGAAACAGTTTTTATGGCAAATGCAGAGTGTAAATCCACCCGACAATAAAGCATGCCAAACAAGCATGTAGAACAGGCACCTGAAAGGAAATTACCCACTATTTGCAGAGCTCTACACAATTATCAGCAGGATATTCTGGAGTGGGCCTGTTAAACGCACTGCACTGTATTGCTCACACAACATTTGCATAGCCCCAGTGTAAATCATGTTGTTAAACAAAGAAAAGTGGGCACACACTGGTCCACAACTTCATTTTGGCCTCCTCTTGCAGCAACACAGAGTCTAGACTTTGCATGATACCTCCCCTGCCTATTCCCTTGGAGAGGTCATTTCTCCTAAGGCAGCAACCAATAGAGCTTTCTGCAATCAAGGAAATGTTCTCTATCGATGCTGCTCAATATGGTAGCCACTAGCCAGCCCTGTGCGACTGTTGAACATTTGGCATGTGGGTAGTGAGACCGAGGAATTAGATTTTTAATTTTATTATAAGTTGAATCAAGTTAAATGTGAATAACCACATAGAGCTAGGAGCTACCACGTGGATAGGGTGGTAGAGATTATGTAGTACATGTTCCCTTTCAAAGTCTTGTCCTATATATCTTCCATTGAGAATACCAGGAATCATATTAAATATCCAATAATTACTTTCTCACCCATCTCCTCTATTTTATCCTAATCGAGTAGTTATTATCCTCTCCACCATTTAAAGAGGGGAACCAGAAGCTCAGAGAGTTTAAAGAACAAATGTGGACTCTCTCAACTAATCTGTGCTGGAGTGGAGATTCGAACCCAGGTCTATCTATCAAAGCTTTGTTGCTGCCAGAGTAGTTTTTAGACCAAGCATTGTGCCTTGAGGTTATTATGCCTGAATCATTAGAGCAACCTGTGTATGAATTTTTTAGCACTACAGGTTTAACATTCAGAGGTGAGGGCTTCTGTCTAGGAATGGAAAGAGCCAGTTTCTCATCATGCCGTACTGCCCACTAGCTGTTGGTGTTAGGCCATGCATTTCCCAAAGCATTTCTTCATGTATGAGTACAGGAAGAAATGTCTGTTCCTGCCTACCTCTCAGCCTTGTTGAGAGCATATGCAAAACTCATTTGAGGATGTGCTAAAGAGTAAAAGTACTGAGATATAATGCCTCGTTATTAAAGGAAATTCTAATGAATCCTATAGCACCCTATTTATTTCCTGCCTAAGTTGCCACAAAAGCCATGTGCAATTTCATTACCCACATCGATACTTACAGAACACCCCTAAAAGCCTACATTCTGCGCAGCAAAATTAAAGGAATGCATCCCGTGGCCTTTTTGTAATACCAAATTAAAGCAATGACAATCCACCGCGGAAAACCCACCCCACCGTGCGCCGATTATTAACATGTTAATTTCTATGTCCCAGCTTTTGAAAATGATTCTGGGAACTACTTATTGAATTTTTAATTTGCAGATTATCGACCAAATTGGCTGCAATGGCTCTGAGCAATGGGGCCCACATATCAGCTGGGTAGGTAAAGCAGATGCATTCAGACAACAGCAGCTCGAGTGCTGATGGGGTTAGTCTGTCTACTCGGGAACCAGCCTTCTGATTGGCTCCCGAGAGTGTCAGGTTCAAGGGAAGAAATTTAAAAATTTCCCATTAGTGTGTATAGGGAAAGGGAGAGATACAGGAATTCTTCCCTAAAGAAGCTTCTAAAAATTATTCCACAGTCTGAACCTCCAAAGTCATTATCGGGTTTATCTTTGATGATATAAACCTTCTTTTATCATTTCCTTTCTTTCTTCTGTCTGCCTTTTCCTCCATCCTCCTTTCTTCTTGAGTATTGTAATGAGTAAGGTAGACTGTCTCTGCTCTCTTGGAGCTCAGAGTCCTGCTGAAGGTTATCGACACAGAAGCTGTGTGAAATGGTGTGCAAGGGCTGTGTTGAAGAAAGTACATAGGGGCATATAGCTCAGAGATGGGGAAAAGAATATCAAAAGAAGCCTTCCTATAAAAATCAAATTAGAGAAGGAGGAGGAGAGAGTCCAAGAGGTGAAGGGAAACACTGTTTCAAGCCCTAGAAACAACAGAAGAGTAGTTCTTGGAGCAAAAGTTCATGGTGAAAAAACAAAACAAAACAAAACAAAAAACAAAAAGAAAGACAAGAAACAACAGAAGAGAAGAACTGGAAGTAAGAAAGCACTTGGAACTAGCATCCCCATGGCCAGATCCTCTCTGCCACCTCTGCTCATGGAAAGGCCATAGAGCCCTCATGGTTGAAATCCTAGACATCAGGCAGAACAGCATCCAAATCCCATATGCACCACTGTCCTTGAGCAAGTGACTTAAACTTTCTAAGCCTCAGTCTCCACATCTGTAAAATGGGAAACTGATAGTATTTTTATGAGAATTGGAGGAGAACATGTTCAGTAGGGCATACAGCACAGTACCTATTAAGGGCTTCATAAATGCAAAGAGTTTACAGCCTTGTCATTATCATCATTATCTTCAGGTTCATGAAACTGGTCTCTGGTATCATCTCTGCTGATCTAACTCCCTTCCTTCCTTCAGAGCGCAATGCTAATCTCACTGCACCCAGCCAGCCCAGCCCAGCCAGCCCAGCCCAGCCCTCACCTCACTCTGGAGTCCCTTCCACAGCCCAGCCGTCAGCTCACTCTGGAGTCCCTTCCATAGATCTTTAGCACTCTTTCTTTTACATACATTCTCTACTCTTACTTTTATGAAGCCAGTCATCTTTTTCTTCTGAATACCTTATTTCTGCAACTGGATGACAGTAACTTATTCTTAACAATAAATGCCTTATTAAATAAGAACTACTGTCAGGGCACTGTGACTCACACTTGTAATCCCAGCACTTTGGGAGGCCAGGGCAGGAGGATCACTTGTGGTTAGGAGTTCAAGACCAGCCTGGCCAACATGGTGAAACCATGTGTCTACTAAATACACAAAAATTAGCTGGGCATGGTAGTGGGTGCCTGTAATCTCAGCTACTCAGGAGGCTGAGGCAGAATTGCTTGAACCCGGAAGGTGGAGGTTGCAGTGAGCCAAGGTTGCACCACTGCACTGCAGCCTGGGCAACAAGAGCAAAATTCTGTTAAAAATAATAAAAATAATAATAAATAATAATAAAAACTACTGAGGCTTCCCACTTGTCCAGAACTTTGTAGCTTGCAAAGTGCTTTCACTAGAGAGAGTATTATGGAGGCCTGCAGAGTAACCCTCTCACCCCACTGGGAAAGTTTTAAGATTCTAATTTTACTGACAAGAGCTGTGTGCCTCAGAAAAGCACAGCAGCTGAGTGACTTGTCTGAAGCCACACAGCTACTTCATAGTCTATGTGAGTCTGAGATTCAAGCCTTATGGCCATGACACCAAAGGTAGAGTGTTGATAAATGTCTGTTTAGAGTCTTTAGGAAATAGCTAACATTTATTAAGGGCTTACTGTGTATGCTGTTCTAAAAATGTCATATATAGGAAGTACACTAACCTCACAATAATCCCATCAGGCCAGGACTATCTATGTGTTTTACTACAAACAAGAAAACTGAGTCCCAGACATGTTAACTGGCTTTCCCAGTATTATTCAACTGGTAAGTGATGCAGCTGTAACTTACTTAGGTCAACTCTGTAGCACATACCCATAACCACTATGCATACTCTCATAATGAATATGTAGCAATTTCCTTTATACTTTTTGAGATCCTTCCAGTGCCGGGAGGACACGCCAAACATGGATGTGCTCAGTCAATATTTATTAATATTTTTAACAGTTTACTCTATTCTGAAAACTATTAAGTATTTTGGAAAATTGGAAGGCGTGGATTGTTTATTTTCTTTCAAAGTTCCCGTGATAATCTCAGCTGTCCATGAATCAACTTCTCCAATGTCTTTTTAAATTCAGCCCCAGCCTTAGATCTCTGGACATTCTGATGATTTCTTTCTTCTGCCACTGGGTCACCCATTGAACCCACCCACATTGGGACTCCCAGACATATGTCTGCCTCAAGGGCAGCATTGAAACATGAATTAAACACTCTCCACAGGAAGCAACTTTCCTGCTACTTCCTGAAAATATCCCAGTATGCCCCTTAATCTTTTCTCCTGGGGTGGAGGAGGACTTCCCCTCTGTTTCTTTTTCCATTTCCAGCAGAGATCAAGGAACCATTCTATCCAGCATTCCAAAAGCAAACAAGACAACAAGATGGTGACATGAGATATAAATACATAAAGACTCCCATAAGCATTCAGTGCAATGGTTTAGAATATGACTACCCCATCCCTGATTGACTAAAAGCAATGTGGACATTCTAACATTTAGACAGATTGTTATTTCACTAGCTATTCTTTACCTCTGTCTAAGGATTCCTGTGTAAGTCCACAGAGGACTGAGGAAACATATGATCACCGTAAGTTTCAACTCACCATAGTAGCAACCATTCGGTAAGATAGGAAACCAAATGACACAGCAAAACTTTGCCCACTGCTGCAAAGGACTGAGGCATTCAGGTACAATCTTCTTGGGCTTTACCACTAGAGCTGAGGCCGAATGAGTTAATGGCAGGCTCTGAAGTCAGATGAACCTTGCAACTCTGAGTGCAGCCCCTGCTATTTTGCAACTTAGCAAAAAACAAGCTGTTAGCCACATGTCCCAGCCTGGCCTCTCCAGTTTTTCAAATCATGATTTATATGCTCGGCTGCTTACATCTGATACAGGCACTGTAATGAGTGGTTACTGAGGGTGTAGATAATGGGGTAGGGAGTGCTACCTTGAGGCTTAGCACAATTAACAAGCTTGAATTTGACCCTTGGAGAACAGTGGATTCAATTCATGGAGTCATACACTATGTTCTTTGCCTTGATCAATTTATTCTGGTGAGCGTATATGTTACAAAATACCTTACCTGCAGCTAAGGGACTTCAGGCCACTAACTCACACTCTTTCTTCCTACCTCAATGGAAACAATACCAGCTTGGTATCTATTCTGAGGAGTCAGTGACAACGATTTTCATTAAAGGTCAAAAGGCCTTTATGTCCCAGATTTTTGCTTTCCTTTTTGATTTTTCTAAAATAAGAAAAATAGTACTCACTTTTGGCTATTTCCTAGTATTCTTCTGATGATGCACGCAGGCGTGATATTCAGCGTGGTATAGCTGTATTGCTAAAATATGAAAACACATTCATGCTGGCTAACTTGGTACTCCCATGCCCACCCCATGATCTACCAGACCTTTCAACAACTAAAAAGGGAGCATCTAAGATGGCACACCAGAGGGCTCCAAGCTCCAGTTCCTGAGCTACACCCAGGTTCATTCTGATTTATCATTGCCCAAGTGGTTGTACCCATGGTTTCACAAGTATATACATATATTAAGAATATTATCTCTAGATAGATGGGACACTAAATGCAAGAGTACTTAGAGACTTTTGGAAGTGAGGTTCCATATATATTTAAGGTAATAGAGTGTAGTAATTCATGTATTACATGGTTACTGATGTAACCATCAGTATAGTTGAGGCATAGAGTATTGAGAATTTCCCCCATTTGCCATTTACTGAAGGTTGATCTACTTTTGCAGGAAAGCCACCTGTATTAGTCAGGGTTCTCTAGAGGGACAGAACTAATAGGATAGATAAGTATATAAAGGGGAGTTTATTAAGTAGTATTAACTCACATGATCACAAGGTCCCACAGTAGGCCGTCTGCAGTCTGAGGAGCAAGGAAGCCAGTTTGAGTCCCAAAGCTGAAGAACTTGGAGTCCAATGTTTGATATCAGGAAGCATCCAGCATGGGAGAAAGATGTCGCCTGGGAGGCTAAGCCAGTCTAGTCTTTTCAGGTTTTTTTGTCTGCTTTATAGTATGGCCATGCTGACAGCTGATTAGATGATGCCCACCCAGATTAAGGGTGGGTCTGCCTTTCCCAGTCCACTGACTCAAATTTTTTTTTTTTTTTTTTTTTTGAGATGGAGTTTTGCTCTTGTTACCCAGGCTGGAGTGCAATGGTGTGATCTTGGCTCACCACAACCTCTGCCTCCTGAGTTCAAGCAATTCTCCTGCCTCAGCCTCCTGAGTAGCTGGGACTACAGGTATGCGCCACCATGCCCAGCTAATTTTTGTATTTTTATTAGAGACGGGGTTTCACCATGTTGACCAGGATGGTCTTGAGCTCTTGACCTCGTGATGCACCCACCTTGGCCTCCCAAAGTGCTGGGATTATAGGCATGAGCCATCGCGCCCAGCCTCAGATATTAATCTCCTTTGGCAACACCCCTCATAGACACACTCAGGATCAATACTTTACATCCTTCAATCCAATCAAGTTGTCACTGAGTATTCACCATCACACCACCCACATCAAAGATCGTCTCCCTAAAAGATAGAGATGGACTCCTGGACCCTGTGTTTCAGGCATTTAACTTTATTGGTTGAGCTATTTTTTTTTTTTTTTTTGCAGAAAACAGCCTTTTTTTAACCAAATACATAATCTACCAACAGAACCATCATCTGTACTTAGAAACAGCATGTTATAGCTGCCAAATTGCTTATCTCTAATGATGTTGGTTAAGTAGGATGGAAAAGATGAAATTCATCTTCCCCAAATGACAGGAATAAAGGCACAGACATTTAAAGAAATAAAGTAAAATTTGAAATGTAAAACATCAGAGGTGGTGCTTAGGAATAATGAAACTGAAAGAAGTTAAACACAATCAGGTTTAAAGAGATAATGATAAAAATGAAAATCTGAAATCTCTTGCCAGCAGAACAAACCTAGGCTAGGAAGATGAATTCAATATTTCCTGCAAATAAACAGCAGTTTCTAAAAATAGAAAGCACAGATGTGCAAGGCAGAAAGTTTCAGAGAACTATAGATAGAGATGGCCAAAGTATGATTTTTCTGTTACTCATTGGGATTACAGATGAGGGATTGCAACCCCCTCAGGTAACTGAAATTTTTATTAAACTGACAGACCATAGTTTAACACATCCTTGATGGAATATACATGTGCTTGCTTTTCAGATACAATATGTATGAAGGTGCTTTGTGAAGCACTAAACTAGCATCTCTTCAAGTGTGTTTCAAAAAAATCAAAGAGCTATGAGATACTTATTGAAAAATCAAACTACTTTTGTACTGTCTCATAGTATGCTTTTCTCATTTATTCACCACACTTTCATGAGTGTGACTCTGAAAAGTCCTACAATGCAATTACTTTTTTCTTTCTTTAATCAATATTTCCCAAATTTATCTGAGTACAGAAAGCATTTTTATGTGTCAGAATTTGTTGAATGTTACATTAGAAAAAGATAAGGTATTATCACGATTCTACTGTAAGATACCTGAAAGACACATTTTCCATGCATATCTTCAGGTGTCCTACTCCAAGGGTTCTCAGAGGGACCATCTGAGACTTTAACCTGTGACTTCCTATCTGTGCCAGCAACGTTAGTTTGAGAATCCTTTAGCTGCTCCTTAAGCAAAGATTAACCGCATTATTATTCAATTGCAGGGATCTACCCACTGACAAATCCCTGCAGAATCAGGTAAGCCCTTCCACTGTGGCAGTCTTGGGCTCAGGATGGACGCTGCTTGAAAACTTTCCTATTGCTTCACCCTCTCACTTCCTACCCAGCATTTTTATCACTGGTCAGTGTTTGCAGGAAGGGCAATCCTGTGGATAAAGAAGGAAAAAAAAATTTAGAGCAAGTGCCTTCTCTTCAGGAGAGCAGGCTTAGCAAAAAATGTCACAAATTAGCTACAATATCGGGTTCTCAATTCTTTCCTGATTTCCTCAGGTGCCTGAGCTTGGCTCTCCAAAGGCTTTCAGACTCTATTTTCCTTTCTTTGATTGTGCTGGTTAGAAAGATGGAATTCTAAAGGAAATGCATTGTAAAGTTTATATTTGGGCAGTCTTATCAGCGTTGGACATGCATAATCTTTCCTTTCGAAGATTTTGCTATGAAATTGCACACAAATTTGTTTCTTAAAACGGGAGGGTGGGAGAGAGAAGAGAGAGAGAGGAAACCCTCTATGTTTCTATGGTGTTTGATGCCTATTTTTATGTTTCTTAAAGATGAAGCATTTATTCTACACGATTTGAATTTTACACATCTCTTCTCTTTGCCTTAACGGAAGTGAATTCTTATTGCATAGCCAAATTTCACACTCAATTTATTCTGCAGAGTAAATCCCTCCCTCCAGATGGGACTATAAACCAGTAGAAAGAAGTTTTTTAAGTGTTCCTAATTGAATATATGGGATCTACTTCTGAAACGAAATCGAAAGCTCAGGGGAAAACACAGAACATCATCGGTAAAGGACACTAATAACCATAAAACAAAACAAATGTGTTGTTGCCAGGATGGGTTGGTAACCTCTGAGAGGCACTGAATCACCAAGTCACAGAAAGGGCCAGCATACAGTGGGCTACGGAGGAGGAAGAGTAGCTCTTCAGGCAAAAAAAAAAAAAAAAAAAAAAAAAAAGCTACTAGAGATCAAAGAGAAGCCCTTCGGATGGCCTAGCAAGATGGAAAAGGAGAAGAATAACTACAAAGCAGTAGAGAACAGGCCCAAGTATTAGTGGATTGAGAGCTAAGAATGAGTTGCACCATGTCCAATATTTATTGAGAATCCAATAATAATAACATGGCCAGAAACTGTTCCCTGCGTAAGAAGGTGTGTGTGTGTGTGTGTGTGTGTGTGTGTGTGTGTGTGTGTGTGTGGCATTGGGTAGGGATGTTGTTTCCCCAAAGCATCTATGACAATGTTACATACAAGCAGAGCAGACATCCACTATGGATCCAAATAATACCAGTAAGAATAACAATAATACCACCCATAACAATTGCTGAGTGCTTGCTATATACCAGGAAATTGTACTAATTCTTTGCATGTGTTATTTCACTTAATTTTCACAGTGACCTTTGAGGTCAAAACCCTGTCTCTCATGTTCACAGTCACATGAAAGGTACTAAATAAATATTTATTAAATTAAAAAAGCTGCTTTAACATGGTTACTATTATTTCCTCTCACTTACATAGGAGAAAATTGTCTCCAAGAGCTTTGAAGAGGTTAGGAAATTACATAATTAGTAGCTGCAAAGGCTGGCTTGCACCAGGACTGTCAGTGTCTGTTTTATTCAGATAATAGTGTTCAAAGTAGGACAACTGCAGGTCCTTGGGATTGGGAGCCATGGCTATGGGCACAGCACAAGGGCAGCGGAGAGGAAGGATTATGGTTATAATGCAAAGAGCCACCAAGGTAGAGCTTTGGGTTCATTATTAGCTAACTGTGTGATTATTTTAAATTCTGTTCTGACCTTGATTTTTTTATGTGTAAAATGGGGGGAATTCAAATCTATCTGATTCAATTGTGAAACTTTGATATTGTACAGATAAAGGAGTATTTATGTATTCAAAACTGGTAAATATTTTTATTATCTATAATAGCAATAATAATCCCAGTTGTCTACAGTTTGTTGAGCATTTCATTAAAGAACCACATGAAAATAAGAACCACTTGGGACCTTCATTTTTTATTAAAGAATGTGTTAAACTATGGAATGTTTCTAGAGTCTTTTCCTAATCTAAATTATAGTATTCATTCTTTTTTTTTTTTTCCTGAGACAGAGTCTTGCTCTGCCACCCGGGCTGGAGTGCAATGGCACTACATTGCTCACTGCAACCTCTACCTCCTAGGTTCAAGCAATTCTCATGCTTCAACCTCCAGAGTAGCTGGGAGTACAGGTGCATGCGACCACACCTGGCTAATTTTTGTATTTTTAGTAGAGCTGGGGTTTCACCATGTTGGCCAGGTTGGTCTTGAACTCCTGGCCTCAAGTGATCCACCCACCTCGGCCTCCCATAGTGCTGGGATTACAGGCATGAGCCACTGTGCCCAGCCAAACTATGCTATTCATTCTTAAGAGCATAACAGTAAGTAGTACAGGTGACAGAACCAGGTTTTGAGAATTCAAATTCTTCTTCAGCCAGTTACCAATGGTGCAGTCTTGAGCAAATTATGTAAAACCTTAAGAACCTTCATTTCTAATTTCTAATATTGAAAGAGCATAATGATCTCAGTTTTGGCATCTACAATACACAAATAACCATAGTAACTACTGAATACAGTTATTGCAAGAATCAAACAAATTAACTTACTTAAAGCAATGACTGCCCAATAAATGCTAGCAGTAATGATGAAGACAGCAATGAGAACACTGATGATAGTCTTTTATCAGCCAGCTATTGAGTCATTTGTAGGGACTTGAATGTATCTGGAAACCATCATTCTCAGCAAACTGACACAAGAACAGAAAACCAAACACCACATGTTCTCACTCGTAGGTGGATGTTGAACAATGAGAACACGTGGACTCAGGGAGAAGGAGCATCACACACGGAGGGCAGCTGGGGGGAGTGGCTAGAGGAGGGACAGCAGGGGATGGGAGGGGTAGGGAGGGATAACATGGGGAGAAATGCCAGATACTAGTATGCACCTATGCAACAACCCTGCATGACCTGCACATGTACCCCAGAACCTAAAGTAAAATAAAATAAAAGAAAATAAATCTCACCATATAAGTTAGGTGTGGTTTAGCAAATATGAGATATTCAGAAAAATGAAGGGCAGGATGTGCAAGGAATGATCACGAGGATGAATAAGCTATAATGTGGGGTAGGAAAGAGGAATCCTGGGACATTTGTTTGGTCATTAAATAAAAAAGGATCCTAAAATCTAGTGATTCTGCTAAAAATATTCTAACAGCTCGGTAGGCTTGGGCCCCAAGGAGTACAGCCGATCTTTGGGGAAAGAAGTTCACTGAAAAAGATAAGTGGGATATTAAAGGGAGGGTGAGGGTGGGGATGGGAGTGTTAATGCCTTCACAAAGAGATCTTTCTTGGAAGTGAAATGTATAACTTTTGCTTTCCAAAAAAGTTTGATGGCATCTTTTCATACGATGGCCTAAAGTGACTGTTTATCTATACAACCTTTCTAGTAGCTGTTATAGACTGAATTATGTCTCAGCTTATCACCAATATTTATGTATTGAAGTCCTAATTCCCTAATGTGACTATATTTGGAGACAGAGCCTTTAAGGAAGTAATTAAGGTTACATGAGGGCATAAGGGCAAAGTCCTAATCCAACAGTATTCATAAGATAAGAAAAAGACAAAGATGCCAGAAATGTGTGTGCACACAGAGAAAAGGCCATATGAGGACAGTGAGAAGGTGGCAGCCTGGAAGCAAAGGGGAGAGGCCTCAGGAGAAGCCCACCCTGCTGTTATCTTGAGCTTGGATGTCTGGCCTCCAGAACTATGAGCAAATAAATTCTGCTGTTTAAGCCACCAGGTCTGTGGTATCTTGTATTAGGTATTAGGAGCCCTGGAAGACTAATACAGTAACTCTAAGAACTTGCAGTTTCTCTGATTAACAGAAAGGAAGAAGAAAGGAGGAAGAAGAGAAGAAGGAGGAGGAGGAAGAGGAAGAAAGGAGGAGTAGGAAGAAGGCAGGAGGAGGGAGGAGGAGGAAGGAGGAGGAAAAGGAGAATGAGAAGAAGAGGAAGAAGAAGAAAGTAGAAGACTTGCAGAAGGAAAAGAGATGGAGAGGCAGGGAAGAGGAGAGGAATGCTCCTTGGTGTCTACTTTTGGACCACAGTATTGTCAATAGTTATTACTGCTGAAAAATCTTCTCAAGGCCCTCCAGTGAGGATGAAGAGTTCACCTCTCTCCAGTGCACACGCTCAGGATTAGTGCCACCTAGTTCCCCACCTTCCTCTACACGTGCACTAAAACCATTCACATTTGCCACCCACTAGTTTTCCTCGCCATTGCATTCACTGAAATTGAATCCAAAGCAAAATGATATTTTAAATAAAATTACCTCTACTCTAAAGAGAAGAAGTATAAAAAGGAAGCTTAGCTATCTGTAGAACTTCTCACTGTAATAAACAGACAACAAAATACTTAGCAAATTCCTAGGAAAGCTGTCCACCATATATAGGGATACAATGAGAGAAAAATGTGTGTCTAGGAAATGGATAGCGCTACCAGGATAAACAGCCAATGTATGTGGGGCTTTATAACTAGGGGATGGTTTGATAGGTGCAGCAAACCACCACAGCACACGTTTACCTATGTAACAAACCTGCACATCCTGCACATGTATCCCAGAACTTAAAACAAAATTAAATTTTAAAAAATAGAAAGCAATGGGTAGCTCTAAGATAAACACAAATACGAAAAATTAAAACATGTTTTTACTTTCAGTCAACTTTGTGATCATCAGTCCTCTGCCCCCTACTTTGAAGACTAACATGGTACCTGTTTGTCAATAATTTAAAGTTAAAAATAAATGTATTTAAGGACATTTCTGTATTGTAAGCCACCTGATAAATCTGCATTATAATTTATTAGTTTTTCTTCTGTTTTCACAAACTATGGGTATTATACTAACATTAAAAACTACTAGTACATTGTACAACAGGGAATATAATTATATCAAATTTTTAGTTGGCATTTATAGAAAGACTGCATTCAGATATGAGGTCCATAGTTAGCACCTCACCACCCCCAGCCTCCAAGTGACCAATTTGCATCCTCACTAGCTAAAGAAAAGACTCTAGGGTTACACTGAACCAACTCCGATGTGACAGGGGAAGACCATTTAAAAGGAAATAATGTATTCAACAGTAAAATTCTTGCCTGTTGAGGTCACCTCACCATCCTTCCCTATTTTGTTTGAGTTTACTGGCTGGAGACTATTTTAATTCATTTTATAGCAGAACAGTTAGATTATGCTTCATTTATTATAAACATTTGGTTTGCATAGAAGATTTGTTATGTTTTATTAATCCATCACATAGTCTTTCTAAAAATATGATGAACGAGGC
The DNA here is from genome assembly GCA_036589455.1 of Ateles fusciceps. Taxonomy (NCBI): domain Eukaryota; kingdom Metazoa; phylum Chordata; class Mammalia; order Primates; family Atelidae; genus Ateles; species Ateles fusciceps. Next base: position 1,373,089 of record JAZHEH010000164.1, on the reverse strand, counting down.
AGCATAAAGTGTCATTCTTTATACACTTTAGGTGGTTTGGCAATTAAGGCGTCGAGCCTCTGTGGCTCTTCTGAATCAAAGGCTGTTTTCTGATATGGATCCATCTTGCCCACGTCATCTATGGAATGACAAAACATATGATAAATCCAAGCATTTGACAGCACTATTTTTATCAGGTTATAACCCTATTTGATAAACTCAAATCAGCAACAAAACTATACCAGATTAATGAAAACCTATCCAAAAGTGCACCCTGCCATTTCATTTCTAGGGAATTGCAGCTAAGATACATTGTAAAAGCATTCACAACAAATGGGGCAGGCTTTTTAGAAGGATATTTTATTTAAAGCAACTGCAGGGGGAGGGGGAAACACCTGCAGGATTGTGTGTTCATCACATCATGTCCAAGAAGCTGCAGCAGGAACAAAATAAAATGAAATGTGTTTTTGCAGATGAACAAAAGCTTCTTCAATTATAAAAGAGTAAACTGATAATAGAATCCCAGAGACAAAGAAGTAATCCAAACACGTGGCTCCCTGCTTACCATATATGCAACATAGAAACAAATTTCACCCTATTGCATATAGAAAGAGACAGGGGAAGAAAGTAAAAAAGATAGTAAATGGAAGAAGAAATACAAGCTGCACGTTTTACTACACTTAGCTCACATTGCATTGAAAGGATAATTTCATGTCTAAAAGTGGTTTAACCCAATAATGTAGTGAAATTTCTGGCTTGTATGTAATTATTGAAGAACACTAGCACCATCTTTTTTTAAGAAGATAACATTGTCATATTCAGATCCTGACCTTTTACCATGCAATATAAAACCATTAATAAAAATTTATTTTTAACATCAGCAAGCCCAAAATGCTTTGAAATATCAATTTTAAAGAATACTTTCTCCTGTATCTTTTATTATAAATGTTACGCCGACAAAGGCAGTAACCAAAAATCAATTTTTAATATATTTCTTCCTACCACAGGGCATGAGCAACATTAATGGTTTCTGCATCTACATGGTTACAATTATTACTTTTGCCTTTCTAACACAGTGCGCATAAAGTATGCTCAGCTTACAATTCGGGGGATGGAGGTTCTGTTCTGAAGCCTTCTTTGGATGTAAGTTAATAAGCAATAATCCAGGATCTTGCGAGTCATGCCATTACTTGCTTCTCCTATCCAGCATCCTGATATTTACACGATCACTTACACGGAGACAGCAGAGCAACTTAAAACTTAATGATCCCAATTCACAAACCTGCAGGGGGGACAAGAAGCTGCTGTAAACCTATTGAGGGATGGTGCCATGGGTCCTGGTTGTGCAGGGAGGAAAAATAACCAGTTGGATGGTTTTGCTTCACCTCTATTCAGATAGCCTCAGCATGCACTTTTGTGTCTCTTCACTTCCAGTGTGCAATGTCTTTAGTGCAATTGCTGAGGACAGGCGTAGTGGACATCTCCTCTCCCCTCTGCTCAATGCACCTGATCTCTCTGGAGAACCATCCCTCTCTCTGAACGGCCTTATTGGGGCTGTTAATCAGAGTAAATGGCTTTCTTCTAGCCAGGGGGTAAGCATAGGAATCAGTCCACTGAAAAGACTGTTTACTATTTCCTAGTGCCTGGCTCCTCAGACACCCCAGGCCTATTTTGCTAAGCCTAGTTCTTCAGGTTTTCCTCTGATTCAATAGCTACCCCATAGCCTTTCTTTTCTGTTTTGATTAATTTAGACAACATCAGCTCTTGTGGCCAGAATCCAAACTCCCAGCCAGCAAAAATTACAGAGGATGCATGGCTTGGTCTTTATTTTCTTCCAAACTTTTATTCAGTGATGTCATCCACCTGCTCAAACATCTTCAGTAGCTCCCTTTCTTTATTATTTTAAAAATCATCGTTCCTCTGTGAGGCACTCAAGTGTCTTGTCATCTGGTCCCCACCTTGTCTACCCAAACTTAATGCCTGCTTTCCCCTACAAGAAACTAACTAAATAAATTCCTTTTTCTTGCTTAACACTATCTGAGGGTATACATGTTCTTTTGGTCACTCTGCTTATCAAATCTCCTAATCTTTATCAGCCATGATTCTTTGTTGGAAACAACAGAACCCATTTGTGCAAGTTTAGACAGAAAAAACATATGATCAAAGGGATATAAAGAACTTCCCAGAAACTCCAAGAAGAGTAAAGCATCAAGCTGGAAGCTAAGCAACCAGGAGTAATGCCCAAATGTCATTCCAGGGCAGCTCAGTGGGCACCCAAGGCATTTGGAGCAGGCCACAGAATCTCCACCATGTAGGATGGAGGCTTCCACTATATCTTCTCCTTACTGCCTCTGATAGCAGGTTCTGAAGTGGAGCCTATATTTTCAGGTCTTTGGCTTCCACACTGAAGGCTCACATGTGTGTAGAACATGTGAGATTCACCTTAGAATCAAAAGAGCCTGGGAAACAAGTTTCTGTCTCTGCCTTCAGGAGGCATGAATGCATAAGATCCTGGGTGACCGTGAACTTGACAAATGTCCACTATGCTGACCTTATGGCCCCACCTCCTCCATAAGACCTTCTTCAAGTTTTCTAATATGCAATTTCTCCCTTGTCTCTGAACTGCTTGTAACTCATTATCTACATCTCAAATGTTATGCTTGATTTAACACATTTAAACCACATTATAATTTGCAAAGCACTTCTACACATATCTCTTTTGATCTTCTCAATATCCTGTCAGTTGAGTATTTCTCCTAGTCCCCTTCTGTAGAGAAGGCAATGGAGTTTTAGTAAAAGTGGGTGACTTACCCAGCTTCCTACTGATTATATACTATATACATTATCTTCAGTCAATACACCATGAGAGCAGAAATCCCAAAATTGCTGACCTCATAACTAGAAGAACATAACACATGCAAAAGATAAAGTTCTTTACTTTTCAACTTATATAACAAAGTTAAACAGCATAGACAACCATGGGACATCACCTTTCCAAGGAAATGTTTCAAGGCTACATTGCCCTAGAGATCTTCCCTGTAAGTCTCCTTGTATAGCTACTCAAGCCAACTGGCAGCTTGAGGGAAATTAGGTGTGGGCTAGACAAGGAGCATTCCCAGAAAATGAGATTAGCATCACTGATCAAAGAGAAGAGCCAGGAGGAGAAAAGGAGTTTCACAGTACAGAAAGAAAGAGCCCAGGCCCAAACCCTTCAACGAGGAGTTCACAACCAGAGACCAAGACCTCCTAAATGCAGAAATGCTGTAATATTGTTAAACTTTGTAATTTCCCCTTGTGTATACTATTTTTGAAATTATCGTTATTATTCTCTGTGTTCATTTTGCTTGTTTTTCTTTGCTTTGATTAGCTTGATCACAAAGTGATCTTTAGTAGAATTCCCCCATACTTTTCTTTGACGTTACAAAGAAAAGGGAAGCTAAGGAGATGTTGGGCTTAGTGAAAAGAGAAAGCTCAGGAATTACATGAGAGTAACCGAATTAAAGAAAAGGAAAGCAGAAAAGGTTGGGTCCTGAGGCCAGAAGGAAAATGTAAGGTCAAGATAGAAGGCCAGAATTAACCAGAAAAAGAGCAAGATGTTTTGACTCAGACACATCAAGAAAATGACACCTTTTCATTTCGTTTCTCTCTGAGTGCTGAAAATATATCCACTCCTACTCATAAGCAAAAGATACTTCTCAGAGAGAATCTCCTCAGAATATGTCCTCTTCTTCCAAAATGGGCTTTTATATTAGTCAAGAGACAGGTTTAGATATCATAACAAAGATCTTCAAAATAATGGCAGTTTAAACAAAAGAAAAGTTTGTTTCACATAACCATTCAACTAGCACTCAGTCCTAGGCTGAAATGCTGGTCCATTCTAGGTACTCAGCCATCCTCAATCCACCAGTTCTAACTCATGGTCTAGAGAGCTGCACCAGAACCTGCCATCATGATGACATTCTAGCCAGTGGAATGAAAAATAAGACAATGTCACGGCTGTGCTCCTTTCTCATATGGGCTGTGCCTAGAAGTTGAAAACATCATGCAAACCCACATTCAATTGGCTAGAACAATCACATGGCCACACTCCACTACAAGAAAAGCAAGGAAATGTGGTCTATAGCTGGGCAGTGTGAACTCAGCTAAAATTCAGAGATGCTATACTAAAAAAAACAAGAAATGATAGATATTGAAGGACAACCAGCAGTGTTTCTCAACAGCCTACAAATAAAAAGACCTGAGTTAAAATCCTGGCTGTCACTGATCAGCTGGTTCACCTGAAATAAGCTACTTATTCTGGTTAAGATTTTTTTTCTCATCTATAAAGCAGGGATTAAAACACTGACCATGGAGAGAGTTGTAAAGATTCAGTAAGATAATGTCTGTAAAGTAGTTGACCCACAGAAAGGCAGTTGATACAGAACAGTATTTGATATTTTAGTATTATTACCTTTAACAAAGTTTGGCAAACTACAGCCCCATAAGCCAAATTTGGCCCGCCACCTGTTTTTATAAATAAAGTTTTATTGGAACACAGCCATGCCCATTGTTTACGCATTGTCTATGGCTCGTTTTACACTATAATAGCAGCATTGGATTATTGCAACAGAAGCAATATGGCATGCAAAATTTAAAATATGTACTATCTGCTTCTTTACAGAAAAAAAGTTTGCTGACCTTTGACCTACAAAACCAAACAAACCTTTCTGTAGGTCACATATATTCTTTATCCTCAGTTGCAAAATGTAGCCGTTATACCTACTTCTCATTATTATTGTAAAAATTAAAGAAATAAATAATGTAAAGCATCTGGCACCACAGTAATAAATACTCTATAACTTTTAATCCTGTTTTATTTCCCTTAATGTATGGTCACCATTGCTTCTATGAGAACACTACTGAACGCATGAAAGACATTGTGAGACAAAAGCAAGTATCTTATTATAATGTGCTTACATATTAAAATCAGATGCAGTGCATTTAAAACATGTAACACCACACAGGACAGCAACAACTCATGCTGGATATGCTAAGAATTGCTGTGCACACCTTGTAAGAAAAACAGCATCCATCTTCATACAAGGAATAAGTTCTTTGTATACATATGGCCAAAATAAATAAAATTTAAAATGGGAAGATGCAAAACCTAAGCCAAGAATTTCTAGAAATACAGGATCTAAAGAAAATGGAACAATGCCTTATGCATAAAAATATTAATTAAATGAAGAGAAGGAATGGAGGGAGAAGAGAAATAGGTAAGAGAAGGAGGAAGGGAGAGAAGGAGGGAGGGATCCTTCAGTGGTTTTCCAGTGTTTCTACGATAAGGAAGAAAATTCTTCCTGCCCATCCTGTCTCCCTCTACAGCTCACCACACACCACCAGCACCTCTCATTTTTTTCTTGCCAAGCATACCATGCTTCTTGAAGTTTCTTAAAATTGCCCTAGCTCACCCTCCTTTATCATCCTCCATGTACCTTTTTCTACATGGCTAACACAGTATTCTCTTACCATTTTTGATTGTATATTTCCTTTAGCAAAAACGTCTAATGTAAATAGTCTTTTATAAATTATATATACAATTTATGTATGTGTATTTTTTTCAAACATTCCAAAAATAAACATTTCAAAGCCAGACTGACAAGTTATTATAAGTTCGGTTTTCAATAGTTTCTCATATCCTCTGGACATGCATACCTAAATTTTCTTTCCCAGGCTCTATCCCCAATTCATTTTCCTCCAGGTCTCATCTGGAAGGTCACTCCCTTATGGAATCCTTCCTAACCAGGGGGATTCCTGCTATTTCTATACTCTCATAGATCTTTTTACTTCTCCTTCATTGTGCTTTTCACTATCTAAACTCTATGCTCATTTGAAAATTTTACATTAATGTCTCTCCCTCTCTTTTTCTCCCAGCCCCATTCTATCAGCAATTCTAATATCCACTCAAATGTCTATCCCAACTTCCAGTGAGGATAAAGATCATGTCTGATTCACTTACCAAGGTTTCCATATCATGTGTGCTTTGGCATATTGTAGATCTTACTAACTGATTAATTAAACTAATACATAAAATGATTCTATAAAAGAAATGGATGCTTTAAAAAAGTCTTAGGGAATAAATATAAAAAATAATAATTGACTTATTAAGAAGGTAGCTGATAAGATAATCACATATGACTTTCCACAGGCATCTTCATTTTTCGAAAAAGCCTTTTCTATATGTAATTGCATCAGATTCTCTCAACATCTTTTCATGGTAGATGAGATTAGTGATTTTTATTCCCATTTTACAGATGAGGGAACTGAATGCAGAGAGTAGGGATGATTTTCCTAAAGCCATACAGTAAGTTGGTAGCAGAACAAGAACAGAAACCCACATCTTCTAACTCCCAGCCTACACTGGCCAATGGTCAGACAGGATGTAGACAGCCATTTCCCCAGGCAATGGGAAATTCTTGATGCCTTCAGGAAGATGTGACAGCTCCCAGAACTGTCAGATGAATACACTGCACACAATGCTATCTAAGGCTGACAAACATTGCAGAGTGGCCAGAAGACAAAAATGGAAATAATTAAAGCTCTGGGAATTAAAAGCAAGAAAGATTACAGAACTGTGGTGAAAGTTTGGAGGACAAAAGCTGAGAGATGAGTTACTAACCGTCTTCAAGTCCATCAATGTTTATTACATGGCGAGTGGGTAGCCAGCTGTTCTTCAGTTCTGAAGACTTACCAAACAAATGGGAAATTGTTGTAAATTCTACAAGGACACACACTCCATTCATGACACAGATGACCGGGTAAGCAAAGCAGTTGTCAGACTGCAGAATTCACTTCTGGTGTCTCAGTCCCTGATGAGAAAGCGTGAGAAGGGCTCATCTAACAGGGCACGTATTCTGATGGAAAGTCCGTGGACGGGGCTGGCTTCTGCAGACCAGCACTGTCCAATGTACAGAGGTGGCTGTGATGTACAAGGAAGTTTCTAGGCCAGGAAAATTAGATATATCTCTGCAATTTTTTCTGCTGACCACACCTGAACTGTGGGCGTTGATTCTTAGCTTCTTTTAGAAGGAAATATTTTAGCTAAACAGACTTGTAGTGAGCAGAGATAAATGCACATCCATAAGCATGGTGACTTTGACCAATTGCTTATCTAAATGGGAGCTGTTTTCAAATTTGAGAATGGAGCAAAACAAAACAAAAACAAACTATAAAATCACACACAAATCACAGTTCTCAAGGGATCACAGAGAAAAGAGAACATTGAGATGTTTCTATTTTATCATCAAACTAACAAACAACTCATTTACATATTTTTATAATGGCTCTAATTGGGGCTATTTCTCATGAGAGTCAATTATGCCAAAAGCACATCATACATCATGCCCTAACCAATTGTTTAATGAGAAAATTATGGTACAAAATGGTAAATTAACTTGAAATATGCTGGTTAAAAAAATCAGAAAACCTGTCCCTCCATCCCTAGTTCTGAGACATAACCCCAAGTCCACTGACCTTGGACAATGACCTTTCATCTCTTCAGACCTCACTTTCTTATCTGTAAGATGAGAAGAATTGATTTGAAACTCCCCAAACCCTTTGTCAGTTCTTAAGCTGCCCGACTATCTGATTGTAAACCCCTGAAGAGTTATTAAAGGTAAGCTATGTATTAAAGGCTTCCTTAGTGTCAACCTGAAAATCAGAGAATTTCTAGCAAACACTTGGAAAGTAAAGTGCTCACTGGGTACCACAGTATTAATTGAAATGCCTTAAGACAGAGTAAAAAAAAAAGTCTCTGAAATATTTACATATACTTAATAAAGATTAGCTAGGGGAAAATATAAAGCTTTCACCGTACTTCGGTTCATGGCATTCTTCATCAATTAAACTTAAATGTTTAACATTTTGACTCAGGTTCACAAATTAAAATGATTTGTATATGACTCCGGGTAACATTCAGTTAAAAGTAAGAGTTAATAAGGCTATACTTGCAAGGATAACCACGTAGTATTTACCCAGCATACACAGTCAGCACTGTGAGACTTGTCAACAAACTCAGAGCACTAGACTTTTTCCTAAAAAAGGTAGAGGCAAACCCTTACAGAAAAGGCTTACAGAAACCTAGACTATGTTAGGCATTTTATATACACGATCTCATTTCATTCTTTCAGTCTCACGATAACAGTTGGTAGTAGCCTCTAAATTTTACAGATAATGAAATTGAGGCTGAGAAAAGTCAAATTTGCCCTAGGTCACATAGTTCATTATTCAGCAAAAACAAAATTATAACTCAGGCATGTGGATTCTCTCTAATATGCTGTCTTGTCTCTCTGGAGTATATTATTCAACAATGAAGCATTATTGAGCCTCCATGTTAAATATATGACTTGTTCAAAGAAAGAATAACAAAGAAATCCACAAAATGTGTATCAGACATCAGCAAGAATATCATTTCTCTTTTGCATCTTCAAATTCTCCTATATAACCTGGCAATTACAAGTTGTTTATTTCATTATTAATACTACTGCCAAGAGAATGAACACAGAACTTGTAAAAGTAAACCCCAAGATATCTAGGCTTTCTTTCAATTATGAAGTCCCATAATACCTCTTAGGGGATACGCTGTAGGTATTTGATGGAAGCAAAGTGGAAATTTCCTTACAGTAGTCCTTGTGGCAGAAATATCAAGTCAAAGGCACAAAATTGCAGAATCACCTGATGAAAAAAATATTAGGAATGTTGAGTTTGCCCACCTCACTTGCTTTCAGGAAGCCCTGCGTTTAAGACATAGATTTCACAGAGGAATCCCTCCGCATCTGAAGAACAGCAGAAGGTGATTTCATTGTAGCAGGATTTCTTTTACGACAGATCCAAACCTTTGCATGCATATTGCAAATCATATTAACACTCATTCCCCACCATTGTGCCCTCCAAAATATATTCTAGCCCTCAAGAATTACTTTTGATTCTCTAAGCCCATCATGCTATCCTTGCCTCTGAGTCTTAGGTGCTGTTCAGTCAGCTCAGACAACCCTATGCTCCTCTCCTGGCATCCACCTACCTCCTGTTTCCCTTGCTTTAGGGGTCTGTGTCACTGCTTCCTGGAAGCCTTTCCTAACTCCCACCCTACCCACCATGTCCCTGAGCAGTGCCTCGCCTGTATGTTCCCAGAGCATCTCATCATCCCTGTATTCTCGCACATACACTTCAAAGTTATGTTACCTGTGACCTATCTCATTTCTCCACTCAACTATAAGCCAACGAGAGTAGACCCTCAGTTTATTCACCATGGTATCCACAGCTCCCAACTCAAGGTTAGAAACTGACAGGTTATATACAGATGCATTTTAAATGAATGAGACTGAAAAACTCTGGTGTACAACACTGTTGTAAATACCCAGATGCAGACACTATCCTCAAACAAAACTTTGAAAGATACATCTGTTAAAATTTCAGTGTATTGAAGATTAATTAAATTACATAGGGTGTGTTCATGTGAATATTTATATTTATATACATATAGAGATAGATATGTATATTTATGTAGAACAGGCATTAAATACAACACATAAAAAGTTTTAACCATAAAAATAATTTGCATCGTAAGTTTGTGTTTATATTTGTATGCATATATATATACACACATACATAAATCTATGCACACCTAGAAGTCAAGGAAATAGTACACTATTATATATACATTTTAAATAGTATTATGTATTATATCACTATATATTATTTTATATAATATTTATACATACAATGGTATAATATAGATTTCTAAAAGTATAAATATAAATATATTCATAATAGTATACCCCTTCTTGACCTCCAGGGAACAGATCTTACAGTTGGACATTTCCAGATGCAGACATGGTTATGCAGAAAAGTGAGGTTGGAAAGCCTGCCTGCAAGTATATATTTATCAAAGTGTTTCTAATGTCCCATCATTACAAGATCTAATACCTTCTAAACTTTCAGATTAATGGCTTTAGAATTTGGGGTGAAGTTTTCTTTTAATAATGCACACTTCAATCCTCGGTTAACAAGAGGTCACGTCAATAATTAATGGTTTCTGTAGCAGTTGAACACTGCATCACTTTCTTGACAGATTTTTTTAAATGTATGCTTTGTCTTCATAACTAAGTGCAAGTCAGTAAGAGAATAGGGAAGTGTGGCATGATGCATTTGAGCTTTACATTTTTAACCTGTGCTCTAAAGTGTTATTACATCTTATCCCCCTTTGACAGGCACAGCAATCCTGCAGGGAAATTGGGGTGAGAGGAAGAGGGACAGGTAAGAAAAGTGAAAGACATTATTATATATATTTTATAGAATTACAGAAACCAATGTGTAGAATTACCTAAGAACTTAGCTCCATTAGAACAGGAATGCTGCTTTTACTTTTCATCACTTTACCACTGGCATGGTTGTTGCTCAATACATATTTACTGAATTAAAAAATGAATGAGTAAATAAATAAATGAGCAAATGAGCACTAAAGTTTTCTGTAGAAAGAGGGCCTCAACTAATTTTCTGACTCCCCATATCATAAACTTATTAATATATAAAATATTTTGTTCTCAGGCTATTCATTGACAAGATTAAAAATGATTTAAAAGAAAATAATTACATACATGCAAAATAACTAATAACTTTATCCCCACCCCAAAAGGCAAAACTGTTGAAGTTTTTTTTTTTAATTAGTTTCTTTAAATAATTTGTCCCTGCCATTAATGCTCATTTCAGGGATATATATATATATTTTTCCATGGAATATACATATAATGCACATTCTAATCCTTGATTAAAAAGAGGTCTGCCATATGTTTTATATATAATAATGGATAACAATAACAATAATAAATTGAGCCTTTTAGTTGATAATTTACCAGGTACTCTGAAGGCACAGAATAACAATACCAACAATAGTAAATTTTGTCATGTAAATATTGCATTCAATATATTATATGATACTTAGGTATTAGTGCAGCAATTACACAATATCACCTTACCAGAGTAGACACGCATCCTAGATTGTAGTAAGCAGAACTAAGGCACATTAGGATAGATTGTGTTCTTAAAGTAATTACTGGAATGCTACATTATCCATAAGAAAATTGCCACATGCTTCCATGAAACATAAGGAACAACATCCATCTCCCATTTTCTCACCATAAGAACTCTGTCAGCCATTCTGGAGACTGAGTTCCAACTAAGAAACGTTCAACATATCCTGATCTCTGGAGAATTGAGTTAGTGCACTCAGGTCTAGCTCACCACTCAGGAGTGGATGCAGCCATCCTGACATGTGGGGTTTTTGGAAGCATCACTAACTCAGAGGCAATGAACAGAAAGGGAGGAACATCTAAGACCTTTTAAGTGCACAATTTTAATCAATTTGACCTACATCTATTTGTAATCAATTCTTTTAACTGGGGGAGAGTAAAGCATGACCACTGACAAAGCAAAAACCAAGTCAAGTAAGAGAGGGAAAGAAGATTCCTCTCCCTTTGATACAGAAATTCTTATCTATAGCTAAAACTTATCTCCAAAACACTAAAATAAAATAAAAGTATCTAAATGGCTCACCCTACAAGAGTTTGGCAGCTGCAATCAAACTATCCTCCTAAGTAAAAGATATGTTTAAATTTAGTTTTCACATATCCACTTAAAATGAGAAAGAAAAGAGCTCTCTAGAATCATATTACTAATATTAACGAACAGGAAAGGCCCTTCCCAAGTCCAGTCCTTAAAAGTCAGTCATAAATGACAAAGCCACTCCACTTTCAGGAAATGATAACCATTCCTCCATAGACAAGCCAATTAAGAGAGAGGGAAAGGCAGATAGCTTTGTGGTTTTGAGGAGAAGGGATGTAAAACTCCAGAGAAAGTTCTAAGAAATGAGGAATAATGTTTCTCACCATTGTACTATAATGTCAAGCACAATACTGCTCAATAAATATTTGTCAAGTGGATCAAACAATTGATTAATCTAGAATTAACAAAAATCAACCAGGTAAGAGAAGCATCTGACACCGAGAAAATCACACAAACACAATCTCTACTCCAAGGGAAAACCCTTCAGGCCTGGGGGCACCTCAACTCTGATCTCATCAAGGGAGCATGCCTTTCCTTCTTGAAAGAGCTTCAGAGAGATTGTAAAAGGAAAAGCTGGGTGACTGAGGCAGTGACATATAAGAGCCTACAAAGAGTCAAACCCTGCTCTGGAACTTGACCTACATCATCTCAGTTTATCCCCACAACAACCCTGCAAAGTCATTTGAAGAGCTTCATTTGACCACTGAGTACACTGAGACTGGGACAGCTTAAATAAGTTGCTCCAAACATCACACTAACAAGAGGCATAGTAGAAATGTGAGCACAGGCTTCTGAAACCCATTGCCATGATCTCTCCTTTACACTCCAGGCATTTCAACAACTAGACTGAAAATTTAACATGTGACAAAGGTAAGAAGTCAAGACATAAAGAAAGAGAAATGAAAAGAAAAAACAAAACCAAAAACATAGCAAGAAATCTTAGCTGAGGAAGGCTGCAACCTCAAAGCATGAAACAGTTTACATTAAGTTTCTAGTATCTAACAAGTTCCTGCTATTTCATTTTAGGCAAGAACAAAACACTTTACAGGCACTGCATTTGGGAAGAAATTTACTTTGTGATTCTTTTTTATGACATGCACTGAACAACATAATAAATAATTATTGCACCACCTACTGCTTTTTCCCTCTTTTCAAGTGGTCAGTCCTTAGGAAGGAAGTTTCAATTGTATTTTCTTACATCTGTCCCATGGAAAATAGAACTCTCAGTCATTCAGCTTATACCTCTGCACTAGTACAGAAGGCAGGAACACACCAGATTGTATTGCAATTGATATTATGATTACTATCAGATAATATCATCATTACTCTTCTTATTGCATGCCAAGCATTTTTCTGAGCACTGTATACATAATCTCACTTAGCCTACATAACACCCTGTGAAATGGGTACTATGTTTCTCAGGCAAAAATTGTCAGGAAACTGGCAGCTCAAGTGGTTACATAACTTGCCTACCAAGTTTACACCCAAAAACAGCCAAGTTGGGTTTTGAACTCAAGTCGGTTTGACACCATGGCCCATCTTTTCAGGCATGGCTCAATGAAGGATGCCTGGCTTTGTGATTGTTAATAGTACCTTTTGACAACCTGCGTGTTCCCATTTTAAAAGAGTGATTGAAAGGCTCCATACAGCCCATTAATTTTATACCCACTTGTACCAAAATCTCTTCAATTCCCTTTGCAGCTTTTCTGCTTTCATTTTAAACTCTTCTTCCCTCTGCTGCTCTTGCCCTCTGTGTATACACATGGAAATGAAGTCTAGAAGCTCCTTCTAGCCAAATCTTTCAACATTTGAAGAGCCAATGAAAGCACAGTCTCTACATTGAATTAAACAATATTTAATAATAGCACTTTATGAAAAATTCAAAGAGCCTTAGGTACTTTGAATCAGATATTCTTGGTAACTAAAATACTGCTTATGTTTAATTGTGACCCCTTTATATGACAAATTAGCTTCATCTCCTAATACTAATACTAGAATCTAAAGGAACTTGGCCCTACTATGCCCTTCCTTAAAAATCAAAGGCCACTAAAACAAACAAAGCAAAACAAAACAAAAGGGAAAACTCTGTGCACATAGTAATAAGAAAAATTTTAAAAAGCTATATTCTATATCAACTCACCATAGAAATAAAATGGAATAATGATGTTATATAACACATATCGAGTATATCTCTGTGTCAGGTAATGCACTAAGTGTCTTACATAGATTATTTCTTCCTTCAACACAGAATCATAATGTCAATGACTCAACAGAAAGGTAGATTTAACCCCTGAAATGTATAGAGAAGATGACAAATGAAGACAGAGTAGAAAGTAAGTGTACTAGAGCAACAGAGGAGGAATAAATCACTGACATCTAACAATCCCACATCAGATAGTGTTTAACAGCTTCCTCCATGAAGTGAAATTAACAATTAAAATGAATTCATATTTTCAATAGCGTGTTTGAAATTAGTCATGCTCTGCTTGTTGTAGGTGCTCAATGTATTCTGTTTATAGTGTAACTTCATGAGCCAGGGCCCATTATCATCAGCCCCATTTTGCAGATGTTGAAATTGAGGCTTGGAAAAGTAAACAACTTGCCCAAAGATACACAACTCAGTTCATCAGGGTTACAGGCAGGGTTTGAACCAAGCTCCGAGTCCAAGCTATTGACAACTGCACTTAAAGGCTCTCGGAATTGTTCATTACTTACTGATAAAGTCACTAGGCTACTGGAAAGTCAGCAGGCATTTAGACGATAGAAGGAAGAAAGTTTTCTTTTTCCCTAAACAGCACAGTAAAGGCATAATAGTTTCTTGAGTGACTAGGATGCCATTCAGTACCCTTAAGAGTAATTTTCTCAGTGGTAGCCTAGGGGCTTAAAACAATCCATCAGACACTTTTTCCATCCTAAAGGGACTTCAATAGTAAAAAGGCTGTCATTTGTGTTTGACAATTTCTCCTGAGGTTAAATAAACAATAGAAGTTTCCAGACGATGTGAACTGGAGACAAAATGTCCCAGTCTGCTCAGATGTGCAGGCCGTGAGGTGGTAATAAGCTGAGGATTAGAATCCCGGTCACCTCATGTCCAGGCAAAGGCTCTTTGTACTAATATTCTGGACATTTCCCTCTGTCCTGCTTAACAAGCCCATCCTGCCCCTGTCTATGTAATCCCTGTGTTATAGGCAGTAACCCGTTAAAGGCTCCTGAGCAGATTTAAAATGTTCTGAAGCTCTAGGAGCCCAGAGTTCTTTTGATCCCTCCTGGAAGATTCAGCAAAGAGACTTTAAAGTATACCAGTAAGAAGAAACTACAGAAAGGGGCTGTTTTGTTTCCTGGGGTGAAAGTCCTCCAGGGGTTTGAGGAGAGAAGTGGTCTGTGGGGAAGTCGATCTTCCTACTAATAAAATAGGCTTTCCTGGTAGAAATAAACATTTCTGCATATTGGGTGGAAAAGAGGGGGTAAGAAGAGCACACAGCTAATAAAGCACTAATAAAGGTCACATAGATAATAGGTAACACTTCCAAGTTTCTACCTAGAGTCTGTCAGATTTCAAAGCCCACATTCCTTGCAATATGCCCCACTGCCTCAAGAGCAGGGATGCAGCAACAGACCAGAAGGAAGGATACAAGAGACAAGAGTGTGAAGGGGAAAAAAATGCATAAAACATCATAAGAAAGAAAGAAAGAAGGCTGTAGGGCAAGAGAGGAAATTGGTCAGGCTTTACAGGAAGGACCCCAAAGTCCTATCAGAAATGACAGTTATCAGACATCACCAAATGATGCTGATCATTGCAACATATATGCAAGATGACAATAGAAGCAAAGAAGAATTCCCGTCAATCAACAGAGTAACAAAGAGACCATCTCAGACTTAAAATGTTTACCAACTCACTCCATGAAGAAGGATTGCTGAGCAAAAAGGAACACATTTACAAGGGTATGTTTGAAATTGATGCTGTCCTACCTAAGTCAGCAGTTTAATATAACATTATGAGTCTCAATCATTTTCTATAATCAATCTCTTGTGGCAAGTTCTAGTTAAAAACCCCCAGTGTCACTAACCATATCAAAACTTATGTCAAAGTAAAACCTGCAGACTAATAGAGTGCCCAAACAGGGACTGGTGTGTTTTGGTGGGTCCTGTTAGTATCTTGGGCTACACAGGAGAAAATCATGTGGGAAAATCATGCAGGTTGACTACCTGGAAAAGAGAAACACACATGCACATGTGCACATACACATCCCTCATGTGGGAGTCACTTGATCAGACTTTCCCAGTTGCCATGTGCGTATTCCCCTTGCAGGTATAATATGTCAGTTGACAGGTTCCTCTCTGACCTCCACAATGCTGTCTTCTTTTAAAGACTTGTTCAGCATTTGATCATGTCACTGTCCTGCTTAATATCCCTCAGTGGTCCTCAGGAGTATGGCAGATGGAATTCAAAATCCCTCAGCTTTGCACAAACAGGTCTTTGTGATTTTCTTTATGAGTACCTTATACCACTCTCCAGAGATATCCAACTGTGTGTACCTCCTCTCATTCTGACACTTACGTTTCTGTCACGTTCTTACAGTACACGGGCCTAGAACCCTCAGTTCACATTCCTCCATTGCACAAAGTTTTTGAGATTTAGCTAAAGAGTTTCTTCTGTCGGGAAGTCTTCAATGACCTCCCAGGGAAGGGGCCAGGCTCTCCAGGAGCCCCATGAGCTCACCCTTTCACTTCCTTCCTCATCCTAATCGTCATTTACCTGCTTGTTCCTCTAGTAGACTATAGGAAAAAAATAAGCCACATTTAGTTTTATATGTTCATTGATTAGCTGAATAAAGCCATGAGAAATCCCTTTTAGCAACACAGAATGCTTTAGAAAGGAAGGTAAATTCTCACCAGCTTTCCAAAGGACACCCGACAGTAAGCCAAATCCAGAAGATTCTCAATGGCAAGAAAGAATGTCATCCTAGAAATTCTTAGAGATGCTAAGGAGAAAACAGGCTGTTCTCATCTTCAGCAGATAGTAGTGAAAGGACAACTTTTAATTGCCCAGACATTGTAGTTTATAAGCACTTTCACAGCTGTGATGGCATCTCCTACTTCTGATGAATGGGAGGTGATGGAGACTAACCATACTGAACTTTGGCTGGTACTTTTAATATGTTGTGTCACCTAATAACATGAAGAGGTAAGCAGCATCCCCATTTATAATGCAAAGTCCCAAGCCACCTGGAAAGTGAGTAATGGTCATGATCCCAATTCAGGTATGATGCTGGGGAAAACAAAGATCTTTACACAATACAGCAGCTTCTACAGATGAGAAAAGTCCCCCCTATCCAGTGGTCTTATTTTCTTTCAACCAAGGAGGACTTCCCAGTCAGAACTGCAGAACAGAATACCCCATAAAGCAAGTTTGCGACTTCTTGTTCCCAGAGCCAGTCAGATCTGACCAATGCCTAAAAGATCAGCTCATAGGGCCTGGTTGGGGGTTAAGCTTTGAGTTCCTCCTCTGCTCCATACTTCCCCTACTCCTCCTCCCCTGATCCCACCCTGTTTCTCCTGAAAACACTTCCTAATATGTCTGTTTCTACAAAAAAGAAAAGCGTAGATACAGGAAACCTATAAAGATCTAGGCCAGAGGTCAGCAAAACCTTTCTGTAAAGGGCCAAAGAGCCAATGTTTTAGGTATACAATCACAACTACTCAACTCTGCCATTGCAGCATGAATGCCCCCATTGGCAATACATAAATGAATGAGCAGGACTGTATTCCAATAAAACTTTACTTACAAAAACAGGTGGCCAACCAGATTTGACGATGAGTGCTAGTTTGCCAACCCCTAGTCTAGGCAAAGGACAGTAATTAAGCTTTATCTCATCTGCCAGCTTTGATCAGTGAGCAGTTGGTTTCCTGGAGCTTGGTGTTCATGAAGATTCAAAGGCTGTGGGCTCAGTAGGAAAGATGCTGTGATCAATTAGTGATGTCTGCTCTTGGTGTCAGAAGAATCATAGTAGTATATGTGTAGTATTTATATTTGCCATCTTCTGGTTAAGCTTTGAGTGTGCAAACGTGTTTATAAAGAGGCCATGAAACAATACAGAGTTTCCAAGTAGCCTGAGACCCACCAAAGCTGAACAATCACCAACAACAATTCTGTCACTGTCTCTTTCCCTTGTAAGTTTCATGTCTTTTTTAATTCTAAATGGTTCACAAATCAGGAGCACACAATTTGGGAAAAAAGAAGAAAGGCAAAAAGTCTATCTATAGACAGAATCTAAAAGTAAATCATACATTGAGAAGTTGGATTAGGCAAAAATCCTTTTTTTATCTGAGGTTTGTATGTTGGATTACGTAGGATTAAGAGGCATCTAGTTTTCTCTGTAGCAAAAGCAACTGTAGCAGGTAAGAATTGTTTTTCTTTTTTAAACAGATTCACCATTAGTAAATGCCAAGAAAGCTCTTTCTTTCTTTCATTTTTTATTTTTTGGATACAGAGTCTCACTCTGTCATCCAGTCTGGAGTGCAGTGGTGCAATCTCAGCTCACTGCAACCTCCGCCTCCTGGGTTCTAGCAATTCTCCTGCCTCAGCCTCCTGAGTAGCTGGGACTACAGCACACTGCCACGCCAGGCTAATTTTTTGTATTTTAGTAGCGACGGGTTTGCCCAGGGTGGTCTTGAACTCCTGAGCTCAGGCACCCCCCCCTCAGCTTCCCAAAGTGCTGGAGTTATAGGCGTGAGCCACCGCGTCTGGCCGAAAGCCCTTTCTATAAGCAATGTTGTAGCTGGCAATAGAGATGGTTCAAGAAGGGTAGTTTGAGTTAATATTGAACTTGCAAGTAAATACATAAAGCTTCAGCACCATAAAGCGAATTTAAAAGGGACATTTCTCTTTATAGTTCCCTGGAGTATTACAGACTTTGATATTCTTCTGCCATAATATAGGATTCATTGAGGAGCCGAAGCCATAATTGTCTACATTAGTACATATGAATCAACTGGATAAATAGTCCAAATGAATTGGTTAATATGACCTCAGTTCTTACTATGAAGTTCTCCACATGACCCCTGGCAGGTGGACAGAAATCCGAGAACTGAATTTTAATTATAAGCATATCAGAGAAGGGAATTCAAATGAAATTTGCATTTGTAAAGCATGATAATTTGTACACACATAAGACAATTTCTACTTCACAATTTTATCCCTTCAGAGAAGAAAATGATTAAACAGATAAAATCACACACATATAAAACACATATATATGGCTTTTTAACATTTATGTAATAATTTATATTGTTTATTGTGGTCAATATTACCTTTCTCTTTATATCAATAAGGGAAATTTTAAATTTAACTAGAAAAGTATGTATCATATAATGGCAAATCTATGCCAATTGTTTTTCCTTTTTTTAGCCATCACGTTTCTACAATTTCCTGTCTGTACAATGTCAGGATAAAGTAGCAAAGAGAAAGCAAAGTGAGAGCAATGCAAAATGCTATCTTCTTCATTAATCAATGGTAGGTCATGTGGTAACAGGGAACTTAGAATAACACAACTTTTACGCTAAACTCAGCACCTAATTTACTGACAACAATTTTGGAAGAGTCAGAAAATGTAGAGTACATGGGCCAGATATAGATATAATTCTGTCTGTTTAAAATGTCTGTGCATTATCATTCATAAAATATGTATGGCCTTATTGACTTCCTAGGGAGAACAAGAGGTTGCTTCCCTTTAGAATATAAAAAGCCAGGGAAAACTTGAAGAGTCAATAGCTCTCATACTAAATGCTGTGGTAGCTTGGTGAGTGGCCTATATTTGAATGTTTTGATCTCCCCCTAGTTGTTGTCAAGTTTGAGGACTATTTCAATGATTAAAATTCCAAGTGGAATACTGTGACTAAAATCAGAAATACAGATGCTTGATTTATTATGTATCATACCCATTGAGACTAACCTTATGAATACATATTTATTTATTACAATAAAAAGAGGAATCTATGATAACAAGTAACTCTGGAGATTCTTTTGCCCACGTTTCATTTGGGCTGGTTACAGTCAACAAAGAAAACAGCATATGTACTACTTCCAGCAAGTGCATATCTACAAGAATACCAAGGGCCTATTCCTGAGTGCCTTTAAAAGCCACGGTATTCCCTAAACTCTTCTGTGGAAGTTATCGCTGTATTAGATGTTGTTGAACATATTTGATATGAAAGCATTGTCTGTTTGCTACCAGTATCTAACGAGTCTCTCCCCCAGAGTTGCCAGCAAGGTGCTGATTAATTAACTGAAGTAGTGAAGCTGAATCGTACAACAGCTGTTTAGAGAATTGTCATTAACTTGGTCTCCTTTCCTGTCTATTAGCTTTCTTGCAGCGATCCCACTAAAATGCAAATCTCAGAAACTCAGCATTAGACTCTACCTTAACCTCTGTGCCCTCTTTGATGCAAAAAAGATGTGAATGGTCTGGGTTGATTTTTTGTTGTTGCTGTTGTTTTAAGGGAAATAAGGTGAGGAAACAAGAATGGAGAAAAGCGAAGCCAAAAGGAGTTGGAAAAGGGATTTTGGAAACTTCCTAGAAGTCACAGTTTGAGTTTGTCACTTATCATTGGCAGGTAACAAGAGGGCAGCCCTTTGGGCTGAATGTCAAAGTGGGAATTGCAGATATCCCAAGCTTATTGAATGGTCAGCTATCTGACAATCTTTTCCTGGCACCTCCTTGCATGGGAAAGAAAAAGGCATTCTGTGATGGAGAAAGACGACAGAAAGGAGCAGGATGGAGGTGTAGATGCAGCCGCCTCTGGAATGAGGACAGTTGGCGAAGGACTCCAACCTGTAGACCTCAGCTGCCCCAAGAACAAGGATGATTATTCAGAGAAGCACAATCTATATTAAGTGGCAGATTGGAGGGAGGGCCGAGTTGATGAGACACAAGCACATTAAAATGCTCTGGGGTGAGGTACAGTGACTCAGACCAAATACAAACGATAGTTTTAAGTTGTTTCCTTCTTCCTTTCTTTCTTCCTTCCTTTATTCTTTTCATTTTCCTTTCTTTTTCTTTCATATATATTTTTAAGTCTACCTGCGTATTTTGTGAAAGACAACAATGTCTTTCACATCCAGGCCAACAAAATTAATTCATAACAGAGGCTGTCACCGCTTCATCCTCGGTATCACCTGATAACCCCACTAAGCTCTGCTTATTCCCTCTGACATGAATCTCAGAGACTTGGTACCAGAGAGCTCAGATGTTAACACCTTCTGTTGCTATAACGGTTACCCCTTGCAATTTCATTTGCCATGGCACCCCTTCACATGGGTCTCCCTTTATAAAATAGCTAAGGCATTTTCAACTCAGAAAAAAAGTAGAAATTAAACATGTGCTTAAATAGCACATAATGGGGTCATCAGGGCATATAATAAAAAAGATCCCCAAATACATCTTAAAAATGCAGCAGGTGCTTTTTTTAATGAAGCAGATAAATGCAGAAATGAATGCACTGATACAGACAGAGCATCTGCCTCATGATAAAATTAAGTCTTGTGACAGAAATAAATCACTGTGGGGGAGAATGTAACCCATTATCCAATAGAATTTTTTCTTTTTTTCTTATGTGACAGGTCTTAGTGGATTCCCTGATGCTAGGCAGCTAAGTGCATCCACAATTTGATGATAAATCAGAAAGACTTCAGGATTTGATATTTAACAACTTCTTATTTTTCTGTGATAAAGAGATAAGGGGAAAATTTCAGTGAGTAACTATTAAATTGGGAATCTCCTTTTTTTTCTGATAATCTGATCCTCTGAGTCTATGGCATATCATCACACAATGCCAACAACCAGCAGTGAGTAAAATAGATTTTGGACTAAGATGAATAAGGGAGCTACTTATCTTTCCTTTTCTTTTCCAATATTCAGTTTTATCTAAAGAGTACTATAGAAAGGTTACTTTTGACATAGAAATATACTGCTCTTATTACACTTTCCTTTTTATCCCCTTCAATACTTTAAAAAATGGCAATAAAGGCATGTTTTTCTTTTTAAAACATTTTCAAGTTTGAACAATAGAAAAGGAAAATCCATACATCATGTTAAAAATACACAGGAACTAATAGAGCTGAAGATTACCTTACCATGTTTGATAAATGTGACTTGCAAAAACACACCTTCACGTTTTAATGATTTTCTTTGTTATAATATGCTATTAATTGGTGGAAGTGGGGGGGAAATAATTCATCTGTCCTAGATGCGTTTTTATTTTTTCACATTGAATCTGTGTAGCACCTTGAGTGCTTTGCTGACAGGGGCACCAATCACAAGCTCTCCTACCAAACTGTATAGATTCCTTTTGTAAGGAACAGAGAGAGTGAACTCAAATGATTTTTTTTTTCTCCTGGTAATTTTTTTAAGTGAGAACATCTTCAAAATCCTGATCCATTGTGTAAAAACACAGTAACGATCTAGCAACTGACATCCCAGCAGAAATAGTATATTTTTGTGCCAAGGTATATTTCAAAACCCAAACCAGAATCCGTTTTCTTATAAACTAAATCAAGCTCACTATAAAGCTGCTATCACTGATTATTTTTTCCTACTTCTTGTCTTGTAAAGGGGTGAAGGTGGGGTTGGAAAGAGAGGTATTAAACATTGATCATTGGTAATTATGGTAATCTCCTTCAGGAGCTTTAACTGCTACAAACTCAGCCTGTCTTCAGAGAGACCTAACTCCATGTGACAACACAAGGAAGGCTGTTAAAGAACTGTAAACTCCTGCAGCTGGGTACCAGCCTTTAATTAGACTGTGGCACCGAAACAGACGTTCTTCAAGTACCCAGAGAGATATAATGAGTCTATTAGTCCAAGAAGTAAGAGATATAATCGGCCAAATCATACATCTATCAAAAACATACCAAGAAATGGAGGAAGGGCACAGACAGTCAGCCAAACGTCCTGACCATCAGGAATAGAGTCATTCAATGTGGCTTGTTATTTAGTTGTTCTGTTTCACACAAATTGGATGATAAAAGCAAAAAAAAAAAAAAAGAGAGAGAGAGAGAGAACTTGAAGACAAACATTTCTGGAAGTGCCAGGGAACCAGGCTGGAGTGCAGTGGCACGATCTCAGTTCATTGCAATCTCTGCCTCCCAGGTTCAAGCCATTCTCCTGCCTCAGCCTCCAGAGTAGCTGGGATTACAAGCACATGCCACCACACCCAGCTAATTTTTGTATTTTTAGTAGGGACGGGGTTTCACCATGTTGGCCAGGATGGTCTCCATCTCTTGACCTTGTGATCCACCCACGTCAGCCTCCCAAAGTGCTGGGATTACAGGTGTTAGCCACTGTGTCCAACCACACCTCTCTATGCTTTAAAAATTTAGTTTGACCTGATTCATTACTTCTAGGGAACAGGAATTACTGATCTCCTTGCAATGTGCTATTAAGGCAGTGGGAAAGGTTTTAAAAAAGGAATCAAGCGAGAGATCCTGGCATAATCCCAGTGTTAATTATGGTTCTCAAAAGTGCATGCTGCTTTTTTTTTTTAACAACCATGACAATATTTTCCTAGCTTTGCTTTCCACAAACACACAAACAAAAAGAACTAGACACAATGTTGACTTGGCAAGTTCTCCATGGGAACCTCAAAATAAAGGACCAGAAAATGCACCTTGTAGTGTCCTTCATTAAATGCCACTGTTTCACAGTTTGGATTCAGCTACTCGGCATGCCACACATGCCTACAAATGTCCCACTTTTGTTTGCTGTGATTTGTTCCAGTCACACGCGCTAAACACAATTCTGTAATGGACCCACATTAGATGAGACTGGGCCCACCTCACATGATCTTGAATTTTTTCCAAAGATAATTTGAATAATTTGAAATGTAAAACTGTGCTCATTACATTCTTATGAATTTATTTAGTCTGATTTCTGTCTCAATCGCCACAGAGAAATCTACTTTTATGATCATACAATGAATCATACTCTTGTTTGAAAATTCCGGCTATGAATTTTAAAAAAATGAGATGAAGTAAAAAGCCTCTTATTTTCCAGAAGTGAAAACTCTAAGACCCAGGGAGGTGGATGTGTTACCTGCACCCACACAGCTGGTTAGCAAGAGGGCCAATCTAGAACACACATCCTCTAATCCAGAGTCCAGTATTCTTTCCCCTATGCTGTCAAACTTCGAGTTTTCTTACCCTCCAAGTGAACAGAACTGAAAGGGGGAAATACCAAGGAAATCAAAGATATGCTCCTTCAGCCTCTGGGAACTTAGTTGATATAGTTTTAACAATACTTAAAGCCTAAAAACAGATAAAGAATTGATGAAATAATAGAATTGGGATAAAACAAAAATGTGCCATCGAAGAAGATTTGCTTGAGGAAAAGGGTTACATGTTGGGCTCAGAAGTCAGTAAACACATCCCAGAGTATTGCCCAGGCCATGGGGTTTAACTCAGCTGATAATGATTTCAGGTGTCAAGGGGCCAGCTACACAGACATCTTTCCAGAAAGCATTGTAAGCATAGAGACCAGTAAGTACAAAGACCCTGAAGTAGAAGTGAAATCCAGGAATAAGAAAAAGACCAGAGTGGCTACAAGGAGCCAGCAGGGGGGTAGGGTAGAGAGGAAAGCAGGGATAAGCAGTGTAGGACATCTTACACCATGAAGAGGAATTTGGAATTTGTTTTGATAGCAACAGGAAGTGAATGAAGGGTTTAATGAAAGGGGATGATAGGATCAGATTGACTTTTTTTTCCAAAAAAGATCACTTTGGCTGCAGTATGAAGAATAGATTGTAGGACTGAGATAACACATATGAAAGTCCTTTTGAAGAAAAAATGGTAAGGCAAAATCTAAATGGAAACTGCAATTGTCATTATATAAACAGCAATGCAATCTTCAAAAATAATAATGCATTGATGTTCTTCAAAAAATCTCTTAAACTTTGGCACTAGTCAAAGTCATACGGTTTGTCCATGTTCTGAAACACTGAGCAATAGATCTCTGAAACAGAGGTAAGATGAAACTGATGTTGGGCATCATTGGGTTGAGTCATCATTGGAATTCACACCATCTGTGTTGCTATAGCAGATTAAGAAAGCCCAAACTCGAACACAGGCACGTCTCTGGTGCTCAAAGCTGTGACCATTTCAGAATTCTGCAACCTAAGCTTTCCCAGTTGAATAGAGGGGGAAACAATACTTTTACAAAGAAAAGTCCAAAGATCGTCCTGTTTCAAAAAGAAGCAGCATGAATGAACTGAGGAACAAGGGTAAAAAAAAAAAAAAACAGCTTCTGCGTTGAGAAGGGGCAACGCTCCGTGACTTTAGAGATCAAAGTCCAGATCAGTTGGGATGATTAAAACCCAATTACTGACTTTCTGCAATGAAAAAGTAGTAAAGTCTTGCACCACAGATAAATTCAAACTGATTAATATTATTCTGCCAATCTCCACTCAGTTTCAGTAGTGACCATACACCATTAACCTAAAGCAGATTTCACCCTTAAGGTGGCTGCTGATGATAAATTTCCAAGGATGTTCAGGTAAGGCAGAAAATAAAGGAGACAGTTTATATATTTTAGGAAATCACTGATTTTGTTACTGGTATTCAGTAAAACCTAAATAATTCAACAGTTGAAGAACAACACTAGCCACACATTATGAGAAATTGGAGTTCTGGGGTTTGAAACGACAAATTGCTAGAACACCAGGCTTCATAAAGAGATAGATTTGGGTTTGAATCCTGGCTCTCCTCCTTGCTATATGAGTGACTTGTGGGTCTTTATAAATGAAAGTCTTATTGACCATCACAGCTGTTTGATGAGAGGGTTAAAACAGGGTCATGTGTTTAAGGTCCATTGTAGGTACCCAAGAAATGTTCATTCCGTATTAACTTGGCTCATTCTTTTTGTCCTTGAGGATTTTCCAAAAGCATTTATGACTTGGAAAGACTCTACCTGTTTATAAAAACAGAGACGAGGTCTTCAAGGGGATGAGAATTCTTAAGACAGGTCCTTGAAGAAGTATCCTGGGTCCCTAGGTTATTCCTAAGAGAGAATTTAAATTTTAAAAGCAGTAATAAAGAGTCTCAAAGCTAGTGGCTTAAAGAAAATTATAAGCACTTAAACTTGTAAGAGAATTCATATTTATACTTTTTTATATGTGAAATAAATGGAGAGCTTTTGAAAGAAAAAAAATATATGAGTCAAAAAGTTTTGTAAAACTCAGAAGGCAGAGTGAATAGAAACTTAAAATAGGGTTTAGGAATCTATTGTCCCGGGCATGGTTAAGAATGAAAGTCAGTGTGGTATTCTGGAGAGTTGGGAATGGTAGCCTACCCAACCCTACCAGCTGGATAACCTTTGGTAAATTAGCCCAACCCCATCCCCTTGAAAGTCTGCTAATCTGTTAAATGAGCTAATTAGCTGAGACAATCCCTACAGATCCTGTCAGATCCAGCATTTTTATACTTCTGTGGCTGCACGATCACAGGGACTAAGGCGGCAGCGTTCACGGTCACACTGTTTGGATTTTCATTTCTAGACACAACTGAAGGTTTCCGTATTGAAGGAGCTACACCAAGGCCAATGGAAAGGATCAAGGTGAAAAGAACAATTACCAAGAGTGAGGAAACAATAAAACTGAAGGGGAGAAGAGGCAGAGGACATCACTTAGGCGTAATGACTGGCTCTGAACATGTGTTGATTAGTTAAAAAAAAAAGATGGAGAAGAATCAAGGGAGGAATATGGGGAAGAACAGACCCAGAAATCTTATAATTCCATTATCATCTAGGGTAGTGGCTCAGATTAAGAGTGGGAGTTGGAAGATTCTCAGCGACATGTAATACACTGAGCCTCATGGGGTGACCCACCTTGACAAGGTCACTCAGCTGGTTACAGATCCAGGTCTGGATGCCAGATTCCTGATTTTTGACCACTTAATTTTTTGTTTGTTTGTTTTTTGTTTTTTTTTTGAGATGGAGTCTCGCTCTGTTACCCAGGCTGAAGTGCAGTGACAATATCTGCACACTAAAACCTCCCCCTCCTGGGTTCAAGCAATTCTCATGCCTCAGCCTCCCAAGTAGCTGGGATTACAGGCACGCATCACCATGCCTGGCTAAGTTTTGTATTTTAGTAGAGACGAGGTTTCACCATGTTGGCCAAGCTGGTCTTGAACTTTTGACCTCAAATGATCTGCTCACCTTGGCCTCCTGAAGTTCTGGCATAAGCCACTATGTCCAGCCAGTTTTCTTTCCACTAGGAGTTCGACTGATTGGATTCATAGAGAAAAAGTTGCAGCACCCGTGTGGAAAAGGGAAGCTGAAAATGTCACTGGTGAGAGTAAGAGCATGACTTTGCAATTTGTGAGTTTGCCCCTAAACATTGGTTCAAACCATTGTTAATCCATTTTTCTTCAGAGTAGCATGCTGCTGAAAGAATCTCAGAAAGATGCATACATAAGCTGAGGGGAAAGACAGGCTTGGACAACTTTTTAGAAAATATTCCAAACAGTTTGTGACTTGCTGGTCCTCTAGTTAGTACACACCATTGACAGCCATGATGTCTTTCTCTTGCCATATTGCAGTCTGCCCCTCAGAAGCCCAATCGCTTGAAACTTGAGTGTTATTTTTCACCAGTCAGGGATCTCGTGTGTAGCTGGAAGTGCCTTAATTCATTTTATATTATCAGATGAAACCAAAACCAAACAAACAAAAACACTTCTGAGGTCAAAATTTTAAATTTCGTATGCAACAGTACCAACTCACATAGCCTGCATCCTTCAACCCGCCCTATATCCATTGGACTGTCAATGTGGCTCATTTTTCCTATATTTAATGTAATTTAACTGTAATATGTATCAATTCTAAAATGCATATCTTTCCACGTTTTTGTCATCAATAGATATATCTATTTTGATGTCTAAAACTGTGAGTCATCTTACAATCAATAGTATGTCATAGTTTAATTGGCAGTGTTATTTCTCCCTTAGTGATATATAAAGTAATTGTGTATCATACAATTATAGTCTTAGAGTTGATGAATTACCGTATTTAACGTAGAAATGGAGAGCCATTCCATCACGATCTTCCATAGGTTACAGAAAATGAACTGCCCATCTCTCTCACTCTCTCTCTTTCCCTTTCTCTAACTCTCACATACACACTTTTTCATTCTTTTATTCTTTCCTTAATTAAACTAGGATTTATCCAACGCCCCCTCAGTGACAAGTGCTATTCCAAACACTGAAGATGACATAATGAGCAAAGACAGACGTGGCCCCTGCCCTCATCAAGCTTATCACCTAGTACAGACAGGATTATGTTGATCAAACCAACAAAAACAAACCACAAGTATAGTAAAGGGCTCTGTGGAGAGGGACACTGTGCTATGAAGGAGCACAGGGTAATAACCTAGTTAGGAAGATCTTCCTGAGAAAGTAAAGAATGAGTAGAGATGAGAAGAAGTGACAGAGGGTGATGGCAGGGCATTTTGTGCAGAAGGAATTTAGGATCCAAAGGTTTTCTGGCAGATGTAGGTATAGCTTTGAGAAGGCCACAAAGAACACGGGAGACACAGATGTGCAATGAGATAGGGAGGGAGGGAGTCTGACTATGGGAGGGTTCTGTCTTTATCTTAAGAACACTCTGGAGGCACAGAAGAGATAAAACCAAAGGGAGATTGGGAAAGGTAAACGCTCAGATCACAACCAGTATTCTGGATGGGTTCCTTGGAGGGTGCAGGTTAGAAGACTACTGCAGTGGTCCAGTCGAGAACTGACAGGGACATAGAAACTCAGAGCTGCACTCTCTCTCCTCACTGGCTCAGTGCGCAGATCTCAGCTCTGCAGTGCAGCCATTCTGTCCGTCGTCTCCCGCTCTGTACACAGACTTTGCAGTGACATCCTGGGAGCAATACCCAGAGAATGAGGTCAGAATATTCAATAAAGGTTCCTGCTGCAGATGGGAGAGAACCGTGAACAAAGCACGACAGAGAAGGGAGACTGGGAATGCACACGGAGAGGAAGAGAGCACAGCCCACACGGTCTGCCAGATCTCGCCCAGCTGGGAAGCTATGTGACCAGCCTGGACTCTGTCCTCTGAACTCTCCAGTACTGAGTCAACCTATTGTACCCCCGGCTTGATCCTCATTAGATGCACTGAAGATCTCACAACCAACTTGGGGAAGATAAAAGTTTATTTGAAGCCTGAAGAAAAAGAGCTCTTTATTTAAAGGGAACACAAAAGATCCTTAGGAGCTTTTTTTTTTTCCCCCTTGGCAGATATTGACTTACAAACTGATCTTATTCCACTGGTTGGGATATATCTATTTTCAGTCCATGTACATCTACCCTATGAATTGCGATTTGATGAAGCCATATGAACAACTAATAAAGTCTCAGAGTAAAAATGCTATATGTTCATAGGAAGGGAAAACATAAAACTTCAATCCATGGTTTATTAAAATCCCTAGGTAAGCACAGTTTACAAAGCTAAACGCCAATACCTATAATTCACCCCCTTGATAACGTTAGCCATAGCATAACTGCTATCTCTAACTGCATTCAAGTTTGGTTGCCCTTCAGAAGTACTGAAGATCTAACTCCTAATGGCTTTTTATATAAAAAAGAGTTTTTGATTGACAGAATCTAATCACTAGAAGGGCAGCAAACAAAAGCTGGGAAAAGCACTGTTCCCTGTTAATTTTTTTTCCTTGCAACATCTATAGGCATCTGATCACAGGTTGTGCAATTATTTGCTAACTGAAGATGTTATTATTCTGTTACTGTCTTAGAAAAATAGTAACCTTTTCTCAGCAAAGATAAAAATATGTGGGTTCCTTTCCCGCAGTTTATATATCTTAAATCTTAGGTCATTTTTACAGCAGCTTTCTTCTCAACTCTCCCACCATTTATCTTTCCATTCTCAGCAAGGGCTAGTTTACTTAATACAGGAAGACCTTCACATAACTTTCTGGCATTAATTATTACAGTGGCACAAACTCCCGTGTGAAATATTTGCTGCAATGTGTCCCGAAGCCTATAAAAAAAAAAAAAAAAAGGAAAAGAAAAAAAGAAAATGCAAAACATTCCTGATGATTATTCACTATTTTCTATGAATTTTACATAATTAATTGAGAGTTTTATTGTAAAGCGCAGGGCCCCCTCTGTGCGGTCTTACGTTAATAAGCTAATATGAACATTCTGAAACTGCGTCTGCAAGTAAAGGAGGCAAGAAAGGTGGCAAGTTTCTTCTGCAGGCTTCATTCTGAAAACAGGGTCTGATTTTATTCTTGTTAGAGGTGACTTCTGATGATGGCATGAGGGTTATGATGCAATGTGAGTGACATTAAAATAATATAGCCCTAAATGAAAACTAATAAGCAGGTCTAAAGAGTCAATCAGCCCATTAGGATGACAGGCAGTGAGAAGCTGAGCATTTCAGGGCTGACCATGTATTGCCAGTTTCTTTCTTTTTCATTTTGTAACACAAATAATATCTGTAAACTTCCATTTTGAGAAGTGAAGTGGGTAAAACACAAGCTATGCTCAAGAAATTAAGGGATAGTTTTGGGTGCAGTTTGACTGGAGGGAAACTGATGAGATCTCAATTTCAGAACACAACAACATTGGAGTCTGCTTTGCAATCAGTGGCAACTCCCCGCAAACAGGCTGTCACTCTGGTCCCAGCCATGGGATATTTCCCTATTCATTCCCAGCTTCATTGGGAGTAGCTGTGAAGTAAATTGGCTGAATCTTGTCAGTTTAACCTGCTATTTTACACAGACCCACCTACACCTCCTCTTCTAATTCCTTCCCCTGATACTCCCCTACCCAACCTTAGCATGTAGAAAAGGAATGGACCCTGTCACCAGACACCTAACATGGTAACTCACACATAGACACCTCTCAATAGATTAGACTAGATTAGCTGATTTGTTGGTTGAATAAACGAATCAAAGAAAGACATTGGGAGGCTACATTGGTTCAGAAAGTGCCTCTGGAGTTCATCAGACCTGAAGTCAAATCTTGGCCACTCCTATCATTAATACTATTATTAATACCGTGTTCTTAGGCAAGTCCTTAACCTCTCTAATCTTAGTTTCCTTATTTACGAAGTTGGTATAATCATAATCTATACCTCATAGAATTAAATGGAATGACTTGTTCATATGTTCAATAAACTACTTATCCCAGTACCTAGAACATAATAGATGGCTCAACAGACCACCTTAGGTTTCCAGGTGGCTTTGTGCAGGATGAAGTATTTAAAGGAAAGAGTAATTCAGAAATACACAGAAAGTGTTTCCCATTACTACCACTATTTGTTCCCTCACTTGCTCCCCAGAGTCATCCATTCATTTAACAAATATTTATTAAATGCCTACCATATCCCTCTTCTGAGAAAAAGCACTGAATAAAAATAAATTTTTACCTGCATAGAACTTATGTTCTAGTGGGAAGGACAGACAAAAAAAACACATCAAGAACATGTAACATGTCAGAAAGTAGTCATGCACATAATTAATTAATTTATTTAATGTATATTTATTTATGATTGCTTTCTACAAAAATATACATAACACATTTTCAGATCATGGGGTATAATTTTGATAAATATGTACCTAAATTATAAAAGATGGAGAACAATAAGAAACTGACATTGTCTACAAAGCATCCTCTGAGCAGACAACATTCCTGTAATATTTGCCTAAGTGGCATAGAAATGCTGTAAATTGTGATTACTGACACACTCCAGGTTGGGGAGGGTCTCCAAAAACCAAAACTGAGATCTTGGTTTGAGAATGGCAGAGAGTCCCCATGAGTGTTAATTTTCACTTGGCATCATACAGAAATTCAGGGAACTGCTCAAGACCATCTGTTCAACTATGATAATGAGGGGTAGTGGGTTTCTCTGGGGAATGTGCTGAGATGTATGAAGAATTAGTAGCAGAAACAGGACTTTTGCAATTTCCAGAACAAATGCAAGGGACCACCTTATCCTGTCTGCTACCTACAAAACTGCAGGTTACCACCCCTTCTTTCTTCTTTTAACTGCAAAATAATGGACGTTAGAGTAATGGACCTCTTTTTAGAGAGGTCAAAACTTTTGTCCCTTTTCTCTGGACCTCTTGGGCAAAGGTACCTATGTACGGACTTTACCATCAGCTATCTGGACATTTGCTTACTATCTTAAGGGCTTGAAGGAAACAAAACAGCCCCAATTATACATTTACAGACTCATCCACACAGGCACTCACACCTTCACACATTCAATGCCTGCAAACACATATTAGAGACACTCGTTCAAGGAGTTTACAGAACTTTCACTCCTATACTCAGAGAATAAACAAGACCATTTGAACCCAAGAGGAAACATGCTAATGTTGCTTAGTTTCTGGTCTGTGACCTCTGGTGAGAGTCACTGGGGACTATCTGGAGGCTGCCCACAGACTCCTCTCCTGTGTTCACAATGTCCTAGATTTTCCTTCTCACTGAACTTTCCTGACCCTTAGTCACTACAACCAAATGCTCCAGCTCTTTAATGCTCAAGACCTGAATTTAGTCAGCCCAGAACCTGCAGGAAAATGGTGGAAAGAGAATAAACTTCATCACAAGTTTGTGGCAGCAGCATCACGTGAAATCTATGGCAACCTATAACTTTTTTGAACAAGCATTATCGCTTTAAGGACAATTAGGTATGCATTGGTATAATATATAATTTATTCTGGAGGTTACTAGTGTATAAAGGTATGGGAAAACTGCCCCAACTTATCTGAACAGCAGTTATGAGTAATAACAAGGGTTATAATTTACGTTTAAATTCTGCTTTTACATTAATGAGGTATCTAACATGCAACCAAGCAAAAGGCCTTTTGTGCACATAATCTCTTGCTACCTACAATAGAAATCTGGTTTTATATTATAACTTCTATATACCCCTAGCCTCCTCATAGGAGCACCTATACTATTCACTTAGAAACTAATGATGGGATGACTTGACAAAGTGTAGCTGCCATAATGAGCTCAACGAATCTTAGACACCAAGAAATATTTTTGTGAATTATCTAGACTAGTTAATGATAAACTGCTTGCATACAAAGAGGTAAGCTGTTTGAGAGAAAAAATATGTTGTGAGTCACCAGACCTCCTAGGGTGACCTCAGAGTTGGTCGTTTCTAGGTGACGGTGGCGATATTAGAAAAGTCTACTGTCAAAAAGTACAAGCCTTCTCCTAATGGTGGACCTGAATGTATCATGCTCCTGATCCATTAGTCAGACTGGACATTTGATTTCTACTGTTCACCCTTAGCCTTCCCCTCCACAGGCAGTGTCTAGCCTATACTTCTACCTTTGGCCTATCCTATGGCCACTGCCGGGCCATCTGAATTGTACACTCCCCTCTGCCTCAGACCTTTGATGGTCTACCTCATGCCAACCTGCTTTTCTGCTCTGACGCCCTGCTTCCTAACATTTTCCATATCTAGATCACTTAACTCGAACTAAGGCATGGCTTGCTCATCAGCCTCCAAAGCCCTTCCTTATCCCCATACCTGGTAGAATATCAAAGAGGAGAACCTGCCAAAACCTCAGGAAATCTTCAGTCATTCAGATGAAGTGGGAAGAAAGACTAATTACTAATACATGAGATACTATTTTTGGAAATAAAAGATATATTTTTGTATATTTTTTCAAAATATACAGAAAATACAACTGGACTATCAATGGATTCATTTGCAGCATTCTTTTGTAGCTCTGTGGTTAATGAAGGAGAAACAAGGTTTTCTGATTGAGCAAGTATTTCCAGAACAAGTGGAAGCAGCCACCCATCATCCTGTCTGCTACCTGTAAAACTGCAGGTCGCCACGAGTACACAATTTGTTCTTCCCACTTTTTTGTTTTTACACATGCAATCACACAATTAATCTTATTAGAAAACCCTTATAGCAGGGTGCTCCAGGGTGAGATTCATTCATTTAGTCCCTAGTTGCGTTTAGCACTTACTATGGGCAAACTGGTTAGATGTTGTGGATGTGGCAGAGAACAAGATGGACGTGACTCCTACCTTGGCAACACTAATGTGTCACAAATTCTAAATTAGCAGAGCATTAACTAATTAATTTTTTATTTTGCCATGCATGGAGAAGCACAAAATTTTAACTAAAATTATACCCAATTTCAAATGCAAGTTTAACGCGTGCTAAAAAATTAATAAGTTAATCACCACCATATACTCTTCTTCTTCTACTCAATTCCCCTTATCCTTCCCAGTCTAGTCCAAATATCACTTCCCAGATGTCTTCTCTATCCCCGTAGGCATAGTTTTGTCTCCTTGTCCTCTCTCCTTCTCCTCTTTATGTTCATCGTTAAATAGTCTATCAAAAGTTCATGAGTGGTCATTTTTGCCTACTTGCTTCCCTAATAGACTGTAACCTCCCTGAGGCATGGTTTATCTTCCTAGGACTGTCTTCTTCCAGAGCTCCAGAGCACAACATTGCCAAGAACAGACTTAGGACACTAGAATTCACGTTTCCAAATATTCCCTTGCTGTCCACATACAAATGCTGTCCTTACCCTCCTGCACACAAAATGACCATTCCCAATCCTGCTTGGGCAAGTTCAATAAACAATTAAATTTTTGGCAAAAGAAAATGCAATAATTGCACATGTCCCATGCCTGGACATTTAGTCAGTCAATTCGTACCTAAGGAAGTCACAGTTGTGAAGCACTGCTATGGTGCCAAGAATTAATTACCCCCCAAATAAGTTCTTGGGGAAGACCAAGTTTCCCTCATCAACATTCAAGGCAAATGCCATCACACGAAGGGAAAGGAAAAGAAAAAGCCCAGAAGTCTGAACAGGAAAGAGAATTAAAAAGAAAGCAGGGAAATAAAAGAAGTATATTGTGGCAGCCACACGCCTTCTTCCTCATGCAAAGCTGTAGGATGATGTATCTACAAGGAATTTCAGTTTACATTCAAGACCTCATTCCTAGCATCAAATGCCTGATATTTCCAATCTGAGAGCAACCTAAATATTTTTGTCCTGAAAAGAGAACTTCTCCCTGTTACAGCAATGAAATAAAGCAAATACAAATAAAGCTGAGTTCAGATACGGTTGCAAAAGCCCCAGCTGAAGCCAAAATGAACAAGAGACTCCCTCGGCACCTCGACTCTCACTTGCATCTTTCCCGTGGATTCACTTATGGATGAAGGTGGATAGAGCATGATGCTGAGGAGGCAGGTGGCAGCGGGCACAGGTGCCATCAGAGCCGCTGGCTGAACACACAGATCTTTTAATGTTTGTATTTATTTTCTGTCATTGCATAACTAATCATCAAAACTTAAGTGACTTAAAACAATACACACTTATTATCTCATGGTTTCTGTGGCGCAGATGAGCACATCCTAGCTAGATCCTCTTCTCGTGGCCTTGCAAGGCTACAATCAAGAAGTCAGGCAGCCTGTGCTCTCATCTGGAGTTCAGGGTCCTCTTCCAAACTCAATCAAAGTGTTAGAAATATTTAGTTCCTTGCCATTGTAAAACTGAGGCCCTCAGCTCCTAGATGCCATCTCTCTTCGTAGGCAGCTCAAAACATAGCTGCTTGCTTTATCATGGCCATGAAGAGAGTATCTGTTACCTCAAGAAAGACCTACCTCCTCTTTTTAAAAGTTTTCACCTGATTAACTCAGACCCACTCAGGATTATCATTCTTTTGATTAAGTCAAAATCAACTGCTTTGGGATCTTAATTTCAGCTGTAAAATCCGATTACTTTTGCTTTCATGTAACCTAATCACAAAGTGACATCCCATCATATTCACATCTCAGGGGCCACCATGATGTTCTGTCTATAGCAATGCTGCAATTCTCACTTGACATTTCCAGCTCCTTCTCTAGCACAGAAGGAAACACGGAAAAAATGAGTGGAGAAGGAAGGCAGAAATCTATTCTGTGAATAGAGTTAGTGGGCTGAGTCATATGAAATTGCCAATATTTCATCATATTTAGGTCAACAGAAATAGATGATATACAGCCATAAATAAGTATACACAGAGACACATACACATATATTTGTATGTATACATATACATACATAAATATAGTTGAGGTATAGGAATAGGTTTAGATGATCTAGAGACAGAGATAGAAGTAGAGGTAGAGTCTCCTTGCATAAAGTGAGGTCTCTAAGTCCTTCTAAATTACCCTGTTGCTGGGGTACGAATGAATACTCTTTCAGTTTGGTTCACAGTATTTGGATATAAGCTGATATTTCAACAGTTTATGGGTAAAACAGTTACTATTTACTCTCCAGGTTAACAGGTCCTCTTTTTCATCTTCACTTTCATTTCTGCAGCAACAATGAAGTCCCAGGGATACAAGGAACACGGGAAAGCTCATTTTAGATCTGGTTTTATTTCTGAGTCAAGCTATCATCATGACTGCCTAGATCTTCAACAGCTCAGAGCTGACAATGCTATTCTCAGTTCACAGTGGTGTGTGTGTGTGTGTCGTGTGTGTGTGTAATGTACTCTTGTGTACAGGCACTTGGGAGACTCTAGAAGGAAAGGGCTTCAAAGAACTTGTCATTTCTGGTAGATGTGTTAAGGGTAATGTGTTTTATGGGTAAAACAGTATATACGACTTATACAAAGCTGCACGAAGAAAGCCTTGCCCAAAGCAGAAACACACTGCAAATAAAAAGTAAACTAATGTTCATTTCATAAGACGGGAGAACTTCAAGAAGATACCATATATTAGCTTGAAGGGAGCATACCTGCTTTATTGCCAACAGTTGCTAAAGAGATGAGATTGATGTCCATGGAGAATCCCAACAGCAAAAAGGCATGAGTTCACTGGAAGCTGATAAAGCATGCACAAATATGTGACCATGTGTACTTTTGTTGATAAAATCACTGCCAATAGAGTGGTGCTTAGGCTGCAATAATTGCAATATGAGTAGAACAATATGAACCCAAAATGTCAGAATTCCAATTGTTTAAGCAAGGAAACAGTTTGTAAATGTTCTGAAAATTGGAAACCATTATTTTAGTGCAATTCTGTTGGAAATAAGAATTAGAATTTGAATCACCAATACATATGACCATTTCAAGAGCTCATGGAAAAGAAAAAGTGAACATTTACTGAGAAATTGGGTCACAATGTGGTGTGGTGGGGACTGGGCTGGAATGAGAGGAAAGCAGCACCTTTTCACTTAAATAAATATTTGAAGTAATCAGCCAAATCTAACTCATTTTTCAGTGATTTCATGTATAACCAAAGACCAAAGACAATTATTTTCTCCTCTCTCTGCTTCAGTTTTATAAACATACACGAAAATGTTCATTCATTTAATGAGCATCCATTAAATGCTAAACACAGGCAAGCCAGGCATTGGTGTGCCTCTTGGCCTATTCGGAAAGATTGCCACAGCCAGAAGGGCAATAGCAGGGAAAAGTTATTACACAATTGTGGGGAAAAGAAAAATTCAGATATGATGCCACGAAAGATCCTTTCCAAAGCTCAGAAGAATTATGGATATACTGTATCATTGGAAACTAGACAGGCACCAATAAAATTTCTAAGTTCCTTCAACTTTTATTACAGTTCAAATTGAGATAAAATTTGTTTATTTTATGACTCTTAAGGTTAAGACAATGAATAACGCACCTGAGAAATATCAGAAGACAAATTACACCAATAGATCTAAACAGTTGACTCAGGTATCAATAATCTCAAATGACATTAGGAGCTGTTTCATAGCAATTCCCTTATCAACATTCTCCATCTTGGGGTCAAGTCATAGGAACTGGCATTTCCATTGTTCTCACTCCTTTTCGTGGAGAAGAAAGGGGGTTTCCAGGAGAGGATATTGTAGAAACAGGAAGGAGAGAGAACAGAGGTAGCAAAGTGTCTACAAAGATTAGGGTAGTAACATTAATGAATGAAGATCCCAAGGGATGGGGTCAGAGTTGCGATATAGTGGAGA
Organism: Ateles fusciceps; assembly: GCA_036589455.1. Classification (NCBI taxonomy): domain Eukaryota; kingdom Metazoa; phylum Chordata; class Mammalia; order Primates; family Atelidae; genus Ateles; species Ateles fusciceps. The sequence continues at coordinate 1,335,526 of JAZHEH010000164.1, read as the reverse complement.
ACATGGCTGCCCTCTCCACTTCAGTCCTCTATTGCCGTGTGAAAGATACGCAGAGAAGTTAAATCTTCTGATCTTTTAAAAGACAGTCCAATTTGCTATATAAAATTTTAAAATTCCGGCAACCAGTTTAGAAAATGTAGGCAGTATTTGGATCATAGAAACAACCAGGTAACCAGTTGTGTCTTTAACAGTAGGATAGAAAACATGAAGACACTCAAATCCTAACATTGTATGTGAAATCAGCCTAAGATAGTAATTCTTGACAACTAAAAAGGCTCTGAAGAAATGAATGATGAGGGTGAGCTTTGCTGGGAAAGCGAAGACTCCATGGCAGGGGAGGGGCTTTGAGGGTAATGGAGAATGTTTTGTACGTTAATAGTGTACACCAGAGAGACCAAAAGAAAGACAAGATGGTTAAGCAAACCAAGATATAGTGCGCATGCAGAGAGAGGGAAAGAGAGACCATAAAGGAACAAGGAAAGAGAGGAACTAAGGCAGAAATGGGCACCTCAGAGAAGTAAATATACTTCATCCAAATTTGCACTTAGAATATTTTTCCTAACAAAATGGTTTTTAGCAATTTTTACTGAAAACAATGACATCATTATTTACAGACTTCAGCATACTTTATGATGTTCAACTTTTGAGCTGTGTTAAAGAGGAATGAGACCCTAGAGGAAAACTCATCCCTGGGATTAAATACTTAACAAATAGCAAAAGTGTATAAGGACAGTTTTGAAAGTATGATAGCATGGGGACAAATATAATTTTTTTCTTCCAAAAAAACTTGTATTAAAAAGATAAAATATTCATGAATATGCTTTAGCCATTTGCAGGAAAACAGACACATTCGCATGTACTCAATCTTATACATGAACACATATGTATCCTGTCTCAGAAAGACATCTATTCAGCTGGAAGACCTAAAAGTTCCAGAACTCTAAGGGTCAAGTTGTAGCATCATAAAAATGATAAGTCTCCATTTATGAAATAATTTTCCATTTATGAAGAAAATTAAGGGACTTGGCCCACTCCTGAGGTATGAATATAAATAGATATTTATAGCAATCATGTGTCCCTTCCAAACATTATTTCAATTTTTACAAAATCCGTTGGGATTTAGACCCAACTATTTCAATAAAGACTTGATACGAAACTATGCTCAGTTCTTCTTGCCTTTCTCCCTGAGCAGGTACAATTTTCTTTTTTCCTTTCTTTTTTTCTTTTTTTAACAAGAGTCAGTAAAAGTGTTTAAAATGTCACAAGTTACTTTTTCAAATTTCTATCCAGATAAGTCATATTTTGAAAATGACAACTAGTCTTTCTGCACATAGCCATTTTAGAAAGTTTTATAGCTTATCCAATTCAATTCAGAGGGTAGATGGGTAAGGGTTTGGATGTGGGGTGAGGGTGGTGAGAGGGGGGCAAACCATGCCTCACCCTGCCCATAAATGCCAATCAACCTCAAGGCGGTGGCACAGGTCTCCATTTTTCAAATGTCACTAAGTCTTCTAATAAAAAAAATATACGGGGCCAAGCGACTATATAGTTCTCATTCCTCATGATCTCATTTTCAAATGTTCCTGAACTTTCATCCCTTGCTTATGTTTTCTGATGGAATGATACAACCTCCAGCACATTCAAGTCCACATCCCAAATCTTGGATAAAGCCTTACTGATATTTTGACTTATTTTTTTAACCACTAAAGAAGATCTCCCCCATTTCTCCCTCCTGGGGGCCTCACCTCATTTTAAAGTTTTCTTTTTTTCCAATTAAACATAGATTTTAATCAAGTACAGCATTGTAAAAAAAATGTAGGTAAGCAAAAAATGTAATTAAAACATTAAAAATTGTATTCCCATAAACCAGGGATACACCTAGGTATTATTTTTCTATGTGTGAGTATATATTTATGCTCATACTATATGAATAAACAACAGAATGATACTATTTTGCAACCCCATGTTTCACTTAAATTATTGTGAATCCTCTTCTTTCAATATATGTCATCCACATGGTTCTTAATAGCCAAATTAACACAATAGCTCTTGTATACATATGCTATAATATATTTAGGCAATCCAGTTATTCACTGTTATAAACAATGCTGTGAAGAACATCTTTCCAACCAAATCTTTGGACACATTCCTACACATAATCTTAGACTAGATTCATAAAAACAGCACCAGCAATAATAATAGAAATAACTATATTTATTGAGGAGTTACTTTGTATCAGGTTTGGACTAAACATTTTCATACATTGTCTCATTTAATCTTTAAAACAACGCCAGTTTTACAGATTAGAAAACTGAGATATAATGATGGATAACTAATTTGTCTTAGGAAGTACTATTTCCACATCTCTAAGATCTAGTGGAATCCCAACTTCATCCACACTCTTCTACTACCCTGAGGGTGAAGATTCAGCTCAAACAATATTCACATTTCAAAGTATTTTGATGAGACACCAAACAGCCCTCCAGTTATAACAAAGTCCACTGTCTCCGTGTAGCTAAAGGTTGGGTTTTCCCAGCACCGTCCAGAAACATCTTACCAACAGCACCAACACCATATAAACGCTGCCTTTAAGTTAGCTTTAACACCTCCGAAAATGCAGCTATAAAAATAAGCAAAAGACCTGGGACCCAATTTGAACATAAAAGTTGTTGCAGATATTGTTTCTTGACAAATAGCCTCTCCAAACCACATAAATTGTCCAAAACCTCTTAAACCTTTGCTCTACATCACCCACATAGGACTGCAAAGGGAATACCACAAAGGAACTACAGGCTAATTGAAAAATCATTCACTTGAGATGCTACAAGAATCATGCTCCATTTCTACAGACGTATATAGAAACTGGAAATACGTGGAGTCCTTACTGACCTGAGCAACTGGCTAATCAGCACACTCATAGGGAAATCATTTCCTTGTTCCTACCTTGTATGGCTGGATTCATATTTAATAATTCATGGGAGATTGGGAAAAAAAACCTCTGCAGGGGAGATCGAGTATCCAAACTCCATCCACTCCTTCATCTTGGCTTGGTCCCTTTCAAAGAGAAACTGCAATATTGACAAGAAGCCAGTCTACCACCCAAGAGCTGATGTTTCTAAAACCTTTTGTTCAAAGATCATTATCATGGTTTTCCATTAGCAGGACTAAGTAAATGCTTTCCTAAATAATCCTGTCAATGGCTTAAAAATATATTTATTTTTGGAAGAAAGGCTCAATACGGCACTGGCAAGGGGATCCTATTGATCCCCATTTTGGAGGATTTTCCCCTTGCTTTTTTGGAGGGACAATTAATATTGACAGTACCTATCATTAATTTTCCATGGTCAGCAGGGGGTTTGTAGGTTTTATAAGTATAATATCAATACAGACTGTCTTAGAAGCTCTTATTTATTCTGTTTTTCTCCTGTATTCAATGTTCTCTACCTCAACAAGACAATGCCTCACACGTTTAAGCAATCTGCTACTAGAGCATTCAGTGCTTTTAAGGAGATGGGCTCTCCTTATCTTTCCAAAGAAATCAGGATGTGAGTAAAAGGCGGTGATTTCACAGCTCCTTTATTCTGGGGAGTGGGGGAGTGGGTGTTGAGGGCAGAGATGAGAAAGGGAAGGGGTGATGGGGGAGGTGCCTGCCTCATCCTCCCTCATTCCAGAGCTCAATTTCTTACACCCCTTGTCTCTGAAGCCTCCATGAGCACAAAGACATCTGGACAGGCATTTTTCTCCCCAAGGTGAGCATTGATACATTGTACTCTTCTTCTGTGAAATACCTCTTTCTCTTCATTCTGTCAAAAATCCCTACAACAACACTAAAGGTGCTGTTATGAGTTAAAACCCTGCCTCTGTGCCTCTGCTCAGGCCAGCATGGCAGTTGGCCTAGCATTGCTGAGGCTGCAAAAACATGAGGGCTTCCAGTTAACTGCCCAGGCTTCTTGGCAACAACCTGTATTCCTCTGGGCATGAACGCCCTTCATGGCCTCTGAAGTGCCACAAAAGGTGTCAGCCTTGAAGCAGGGTTCCTGGCCCATAGCATGCAAGCAGGGTTCCCCCTCCTCTTGCCCTCTGCCCCTTGCAGGAACAGGAGAAATTGCAAATGCTCTGCTGACTGTGCAGCTGCCTCCAAGGGACTATGGACCACCCATCGCCCAGAGTCTCCTCACCCAGGAGCAGCCCTTCTCCAGCATTCTGTGCTATCTCAGACAGGCTTATGCTGGGCAGTAGCCACTCAGGTCTTCCAAAGCCCATGGCTAAGAAGCCCATGGGTCATTTGCTGGTCCTCTCACTGAGCAGATGTCCTAACAGTGATACATTTATTCATTTCTTCCTCAGTGATGTACCTAGAGCTGATTCTCTGCCAGGTGCTAAGTAACCACCAAAGATGTTTGTCCAGTCCTCAAGAAACTTACAGTATGTATTATCTAGTGGGGTAAGGAGGGAAGTAGGGGGCAGAGAAATATCACAAAAATTGTGATACACTGTGGTACATGTTATAGGTAAGTACAACATGTACATGTTCATTCAGATTAGAAAAACAGGCTGCTTTATTTACAAGCTAGGTTATCTTGGACAAGTTCCTAAACCTCTTTGTGACACATTCATCACCTCTAAAATGAAGCTAATAACAACCATCCTACCTTAAAGCATTCTTAGGAAGATTAAGCAAGGCATCAGATGTGTTCAGTGGTATTAGCATTTGCATCCCTGTTTCAGTTCACCCATAGCTGAGATGAGTAGGTAGGAGCCCATTAAAATGGGCCCCGAATGCAGAATGGAGCAGGGAGCTCAAAGAAGCCCTTGCAAAGTAGATGATAAAAGAGCTCTGTCTCTAAGGCCACTTAGTACAATGTGGCCAGCATGAGTGATGGCAAGAACTGAGACGGGAGAGGCGGGGAGTGGCCAGTTCTAGGGAAGACAGTGGTGTGAGGAGGTACCTGGCAGAGAGGCAGGTCAAGGTGCAAGGGAGAGTGAGAAGGCTGAGCTACAAGTGCATCAGTGAGCATGCAGCTGAAGGAATCCTTGCTATGCAACACAGCAAGCTCTCTTCTGCTCTTTCTGCCTGGCTCTCTATATCTCACTCTCTGAGCATCTTCTCACTGCCCCACAAAGTTTCTTTCCTTTCTCCCTTGTTGCTTTATTGCTGGTCTCTATCGCTGGGCCGGTGACTCTGTTCTCTCCCTTCTCTCTCCAACTATGTCTTTTCCTCCCTGTGTGCCTCCCTCTCACCCTGCTATCTTTTCCCATAGCGCTCACTGCCTCCCCCACATACGTATCAGTTACTTACTGTGCCTGTTACTTTGTGTTGGGCCCTCTCCCTTGCCCACTGTGATGCAAGCACCATGGGGCTGGGGTTTTCTGCCTGTCTGCTCCCTGACAGATTCTAAGCACCGAGCAAAGCACTTGGCACATCAGAGTAAATCCAGCATTAGTTTTGTTGTAATGGTGGTAATGGTGAGCAATGAGCCAGGGAGGTGAAGGTGAGTCAGGAGCAGGGACTGCCTCTCTTAACAGGAATCAGAATACCTACTTTGGAGTTGGTGTCACCAGTTGCCTCAGATTAGGGGGGAAGCTGGAGCCCCTGGGCAGTAAGGATAGGGATTGGGTCCCAGCCCACATGACCACTCAGTTCTGCTGTGGCTCAGACCATGTGTCCCTTTCAATCCCAAATGGATACGAAGCCTAAACAAGAAATAAACCTTTACTGTTTTAAGGCATTGAAACTTCAGGGTTTGTTACTGTATTAGAACCTAATCCCTCCTGACATATAAAACTAAAAATAATCCAGTAACTGTACTTGAAATTGGGATGAATAAGACGTGTGCCTTAACCTCTAGGAGCTTAATATTTTGAGAAACAATAGGAAGAAAAATTAGAAGGCAACACTTAAAATGCTAATTAAGGCCAGGCACAGTGGCTCATGCCTGTAATCCCAGCACTTTGGGAAGACAAGGCAGGTGGATCACATGGTCAGGAGATCGAGACCATCCTAGCCAACATGGTGAAATCCCATCTCTACTAAAAATACAAAAATTAGATGGACGTGTTGGCGCACGCCTGTAGTCCCAGCTACTTGAGAGGCTGAGGCAGGAGAATCGCTTGAACCTGGGAGGTGGGGGTTGCAGTGAGCTGAGACTGTGCCACTGCACTCCAGCCTGGCAACAGAGTGAGATTCCATCTCAAAAAATAATAAAAAAAAAAGCTAATTAAAATATTTTATAATTTACTCTTCATATCTATACTATAACTATTTTTATTTAATACTATTTTATGATATGTACATGTATATGTATATATTCATGATTTTTATATGGTTATTATATTAAATATACTTTGGAGGATTTTACTCCTTTCTTACTTAACAGTATTGACAAATACTTGCCATAGGTTTTTAGTAGTCATCACTGTTATGATGGATATGCGGGATCAAATTAATTTTGACTCTGATTCTTTTGTCAGGAAGTTATAGGAAAAACTCAACTCAAACTGGCTTAAGTTTTAAGAAAGTTTAATATTTCACATATATGGAAGTTGAAGCCTGAGTTAACAGAAAATAGACAGGTTTAGAAAAAAACAGATAAGGGCCAACAGAGACCGTCATCAATAAGTAGAGAAAGACAGAGACCAGTGGCCCCTTGGTGCTACACATGGGCTCCCTGCTGTCGTGTGCAGGGCACTCCTGTCTGTGCATTGCAGCTTCCCAGCTGTAATACCTCAAGGATATAGGAGTTGGTATCACAGAAAATATATACTCCTGGGGCCAGGGACTTACATTTTATTTCCCTTGGATACTTAAAATAGAGATAATATCATCATTAGCCAAGAGAAACTAAGACAGGTCAATAAAATCATCCCCTTACCTTTAAGCAAACACTTGTTGAGCTCCTATTCTAGCCAGAGATTGTCCTGGTCCCTCTGGCTGCATCAAAGCTGGATCACACAGGGATTCTGTCCAGAGGCATTAATAACCCCCAAAGACTGGAATACAAGGTATAAATACTAAGTGGCATAAGAAAAGTCAAAATAAACATGAGAGCTGATCAGAGAAGGTGGTATCCCTGACAATCAATAGCCGAGATTATTTTGTTACAAACCTTCAAAGCAGATGGAATCTAAGCTTCTTTAGGAATGCATTCCAAAGTGTGGCCAGCTAAAGCTGCAGATTATAACTAAAATGCTGTCCTGGGATGTTCATACTGCAAATACAGGCCTGATTCACTTGTTTTTGCCTTCCCTCTGGGTGTAATCAACAGCTGGAAGTCATGGACAACCCACACCTACCAGGAAGACTAGAATAAGATGGCAAACAGCCTATCTGTCTGCCAATATAACTCCTGATGGACACCTTACTAAGTGGAGCGTTAGGAGTCTGATCCTGCCAGGATTAGCATTTACAAAGCACACTCTATATGCCAAGTCCTTGCCCAGATACTTTACATGATTTATCTCATGTAATCCTCCCCATGAGCACACTTCACAGACATAGAAACTGAGGCTGAGTGGGTAAGTCAAGTCAAACAGTAGGTGAATGATGAAGCCAGATTTTGAATGCATGTAGATCTGATTCCACCTGGTTATAGAAGGACCATGTTCCTTCCACTACATCAGCAGCCAGTTCTTCCCTGGCTAAGTTCACATGAAGCAGCTCCCATCTCCCTCCACCTTCACTATCTGCCTGTATTGTCCTAGTTGACTCAATTTCAGGTTTTGCCTTTCTCAACAGCCTTGTCACATTGCTGCCCATGCCGAGTGTGACAGTCCCTAAATTCTGATGGGCAGCAATTTAGATCCACATCATCCTGACCAGGTCCTTCTCAAAGATGGACTTTAACAGTTCTCTGGAAATGAAAAGCAGAGCATCATGGTGTCTAACGGCAATTTAAACAGACCAGCCAGTGGTCAAGCTGTCCCATTGGCTAAGTTTATCAAGTCATCCCCATAGAAGTGCATATTAGTTCACACAATAGCACAGTGCAAGGATGGGGAAGCACTGCCAAATAGCTGCTGTGCCCTGCAGTTCTGTAATATTTATCTAATAGCTAATATAATATCAAGTGACAGTTGAAACAGGCTACTTCACCTAATCTGTGCATGCTGTATGCAAAACAGCTCTGACCCTGGCTTGATTCCTTAAAGCATGTAGGATTTAATTATCTCCCACTGTTATAGAAGTAACGACATGTTACTTAGTACTTTCAATACTGATAAATAAACTCCTTCTGACAAGTAAGCTGTAAGTGCACCAAGTTACAAACTTGCAATATAAAATGTTGCTGTTCCTAAACTGGGGATTTCCTTTCCTAATGGCGGAAATGATCCATAGTCCTTCAAAATGGATAGTTCTGGACTTTCTAAATTATGAGACACCTAGAGCAATGAGATATGCATTGCCTTTGCTTCAGGTGCTCATTGGGATGAATTCACAAAAGGAGAGTGGGAGCATGAGGAAAAAGCAATAGAGAGATGCATCTGTATTTTATTAACCCAGAACTTCAAATAAACATCCATGGGAGTCTCAATACACTTGACTACACACCATCATCTTTATGTCATAGCTAAGGCCCTGGATTTTGAGAGTACAGTGGAGATTTATCTGCAGTGATAAAATCTCCAGTTTCTCACAATTCACATTCATTTCTCCCATCTTTCTTGAAAGAGTACTCTCTCCTCCCCTCCCCAGGAATCACAGATCTCTTCCCTCCTCCCAGACCCACCCCCTTCAAATCTCTCTTATTTAACTGAGTTTGACATCTCTCTAATGCTTATTTAGAGCTGCCTGTCACCTCTGCCCAATGCCTCACCCCCCCTCACAGATGACTATTTGCTGCTACACATTGTCACCAGGAAAGAAGGTATGGATATTAAAACAAGTGGCACAGAAGCCAGCAAGGCCTCAAGTGCAATAGATAGAGGAAGATGGAATAAGAGACACTGTCATAAATATGCATAATGTTCAGTGAAGGAGTAGTTGCTCTCAACTGACCTAAACATAACTCCAGGTGTAGGTGATTTTTAAAAATCATCATCTAATTCAATGGGAAAAGGAGGAGGAGGAAAAAAAAATGTGTCCTGGAGCTGAAACTGTCATCCCCTAAGTTGCTGTTTCCCCTGTTTTCCAAACATTCTTTTTGAGAATCTTAGGAGTTATAAATGTGTGTTTGTAAATGTGTGGTCCATGATTTGCTCTCAATCCAGAATAATGCTGTGCTTGGTCTGCACTACATCTTTAAAACCTTTGAAAGAGTTGCCAAAATTTACAATGAAAATATTTTACCTAAAATGAAGAAAACTTGCTTCTTTAGAAAATTTCAAAAGTCTGACAGTCCTGAATCAGCACTATTTGTGGCAACAATTAGTTGATGCTGAGAAGCAACTTTTCCTTACGGTGGAATATGTGGTATTTAGTTGACCTAGCTTCCCACCAGTCCCGATTGCCTTCCACCTGACTGTGTCACTCATTGGCATGATCTGTGGGCTCATGCATTTCTGATTCCTGCCATAGACCCTCTCTCCAGAGAAATTTTTGTATGCACAAAATTCACAGGAAAGATTCAGAGGTACATGGAACTCCTGGTAGAGAGTATCTGTTATCCAGAGTTCCATGAGCTTGGCTGAGTCACCTCTCTGATCTTCAGCTTCTTTATCTGTAGAATAAAGGGTATGCATAATCATATTTCAGGTCTCTTTCTCCTTTTGCATTTAAGTGAAAAGACAAAACCTCTTTCTAAATCAATACTCAAGGTAAGTACGGAAAGCTCAGTTTCAAAAAAAAAAAAAAATTAAATTCTGTAGACCAATAATGGAGCCACCACCAATGGCACAGACAGTCAAAGGCTCTGTAGGAGAAAATTGGCAAGTTTTTAGACACATGCTTCCACCAAATAATTGTCCATCCACCACTCTGAACCATGGAGTGTCCACTTTGCACAACAGGCAATCATCTGCAGTTTTTCTAAGGAGCAGGGTGTATAGGGAAGCTGTGGGATAAGAAACACAGCCTGAGAAATCTTTCCAGCAACAATGCAGTTGTATGTGTTCAAGAAGAGAATGAGCGCTGCAGGACTAAATCTCAAGTAAGAAGCTGATAATGCACCTTAAATTGCTCTGTTGGACCTCCCATCCTGCCCCTCTTTCCCCTGAGTTTTATAAATAAGACCCAAATATAAATTAAGCCATTCACAAAATGGCAATTTTTCTAACAGGTCAGTAATGTGGTGAAGACATACAAGGAAAGCTGCATTTTGTCCTGCTACTTACAGACTCATAGGCTTTTAGTAACAGAAAGGACTTTCAAGAGGCCCTAATGTCTCCTTATTTTACCAAGGATGCCAAGAGCCAGAGCAGGGGAAACATTTTGCCCAATCTGCAGGATGATGCACACTCGACCCGAGGCTGGTGTGTGTGTGTGTGTGTGTGTGTGTGCGTGCACGCGCATTTTTGCCTGTAATGCCAACTCCGCCCCTTATAGCATAGCATGGGCTATAGAGCCAGACTGTCTGCATTCAAACCTTGGTTCTGTTCTTACTACCCAAGTCCCAATACTTCCCTTGACTCTGTTTCTTCCTCTATGAAGGTGGAGATAATGGTAGTGTTTATCTCATACTATTGCATGAAGATAACATGACATAAATCATATAAACTGCTTGGAACAAGGCCCAACACATAGTAAAAACTAAGTAAATGTTAATTCATTATTTATTATCAGTCTTTTTTCTGGTTAGCCTGAAAACAGTGTGGGATGCAACCAGGTTACCCTGGGCTCAACCTGTGGGGTTTCTATGTACTCACTATGGGATACTAAGCAAGTATCTTAACTACCTTGACATTTAATTACTGATCAGTGAAATGCTGAGAGAATTCAATGACCAATGTGTATGGAGATGATCAGTACCATGTCCAACACATCACATGTGCTAAGGAAAAATAGTTGTAATAACTAACCATTAATATTACCATTAATGTGCATTATTTTTGGTTGAAGACCATGGGTTCTCTCCTACTGGGAGTAGGTGATGTCTTGGAATGCCACCCTTTTTTCCACCTCCTAAAATACCAACCAGTACCCATCATAATCACTAATATTTGCTAAGAGTTTAATTATACTCTAGATATTGTGCTAAGTGCATTTTATATATTAATGCATTGAATCCTCACAGCTATACTCTGAAATAGGTCATATTATTATCATCACCATTTAATAGGTGAGGAGACTGAGGCTTGGATAATTAAAGTAACTTAGTCAAAGGCCTTCAACCAAAATGGGAAAAGCTGGAATTTAACACAAGGCATCAAACCCCAAGGCTCATCAAGGAAAAAAGAAATCTGTTGTGCTACTGGCTCCCCAAAGAAACAAAATTTATTCCTCTAATAAGCCTTATTGTTGGCCATTTCTGCCATAAGGTTGAGAAACAAATGGGAAGAGATTTAAAATGATAAAATAAAAATTTCTTTCATAGAATTAAAAAAAGTGACAAACTATTTTCTGACAAACTTGACAGTTGAGACACACTGAAATGTGGAACATTAACTGCATCAAATCAAATAATCCACTTCAAATCATTAGCAACGTGCCACTTGGAATTTTGTCTTCATCAAAATGAATGGCTTCCATTTGTTGAGCACCTATGCCATGCCAAGAGCCATCTATGAGCCTTTGAGGAGATGTCATTTAATCCTAATGTCATACAGGTACTAAATGACAAGAGTCAGGACTTACTCAGGGTCCAGCCCATTCTATGCTCAAACTCTGTGCACTGTGAGTCAAGGAAGACTACAAAGAGGTTAATAGGGAAGGCTCTGGAACTAACTGACTGCCTTCCAGTGCTGGCTCCTCATCTCACTACCTGTAGCCAAAGAAAGTTATTTATGTTGCTTCTGTTCTCTCTCCTGCAACATGGGGGAAATAACCCCCTGAGAATGACTGCATGTAAGTTTCTTAGAAAAGCACTCCTTAAGGCTGGGCGTGGTGGCTCATGCCTGTAATCCCAGCACTTTGGGAGTCTGAGGCAGGTGGATCACCTGAGGTTGAGAGTTCAAGACCAGCCTGACTAACATGGAGAAACTCTGTCTCTAAAAATAAATAAATAAATAAATAATTTTAAAAAAGAAAAGAATTCCTCAAAATGCAAGCTGGTCTGCATCCTGTATGTACCTAGTTCATGACCAGATAAGTATGAAATTGCCATCTGAGAGAGTTATTTTTATATTTACTGACTCTAATAATAATAAAACAATAAGACTTGCATTTTCTGTGCCATTTTTACTTTAATTTTCTACTGATTACTTTATTATATAATAATAAGGCAACAATCTATGACTGATTATGATTTTATAAGAAAAAAAGATGAAGAGAGGGAATTCTTTACCACAAACAGAGAAGCAGTAGATTAGATGCTTACCTGTTATACATAAAGCCTCAGCCAATGTTAGTTATTTATAGAATTGTTTGATATGCTGTCCATCCATGTCCTACAAAGACAGCCAAAAGTTCAAGCAGCAGCAAGATGATAAACTCAAAGACATAGGATGCTGGTAGTTTACTGACCAGGGTTTGACTCTCTCAGAGCTCTGGTTCATGATCCATTGAGAGAAACTATGAGGGAGTTCTGAAGGTTTTGCTGAGCCAGATCAATGGGCTCCCATGAACCTCCTTAGTGGAAATGGTGGAAAACAATTTAATGCCTCAACTTGTTTTCTCCATTCTATGTCCAACATTCTCCTATTTTCCCTATAGATCTTCTTACTTGCTTTGCCTTAACCTTTCCCAGCCTCTTTCCTTCTCCTGGATGGTATCTGATAAAATTTATCAAAAAGTTGGAGCAAAGACAAATCTGGATTAGAAATCCCAAATTGCTACGTAACTGGCCATGTGATTTCGGGTGTGTTACAAACCATCTTGGAGCCTTGATTTCCCAGTCTGAATAACTAGAATCATAATGCCTACCTTGGAGGAAGGGTCAAATGGGATACCATGTACAAACATCCAACAGACTTGATTCCCCTTCTCCACTCTCCTTTGCAAAACAGGTAGTGCAGTAGTTGGTGGAAGTGGGTGGGGAAAGGGGACTGATAAAATCTGAGGACAGAGTCCCTTCATTCTTATTGTTTATTTAAAGTCAAAACTCCAAAACATCTGTAAGACCACAGGAAAAAAAGTTATAATGTGATACATCACTTTTATGTCATTGCCAGAGAAAATGTCTCAGTGGACAACACCATTTGACTGAAAATCTGAGAAAAATATCCTCTATTAAATAATTTTAGGGGGATGGCACAGGCTGCCAAATCCTCTCTGTAGAAAGAGGACATGTAAGCCTGCAGAGGGATTTACAAGAGGGAACTCATATTTGGGAGTGACTCCCTATGCAACAATCAGCCCCCATGCAGACAGAGTGCCTTTATGGGTGAAGGAAAATAGAGAGACTGTACTGTAAATTAACACTAATAAGCTACGGATGAGGACACCAGACCATTGACCAACTTGAGTGATTCTAAAAGAACTGAATTAGCTGCTACACAATAGTGTTTCACAAACACAGCCAGTTTGTGATTGGTTGCAAGTGTCTTTGCAGTGAGTTAGAACTTTTGATTTCAATGAGGGTTACAGGTGACAGAAGATGAAGTCACCTATAAAGAGATATCAAATGCATCTGAAAGCTCCATCCCCACTCTCACGCTCTAACACAAAAATGCAGCTGCCACCAGAAAATACAGTTCACATTGGGAGAATCATTTATAATGGCCGATGCCAACAGTCTGAGAAAGGTTTACATTCGGTGTAAATAAGTTAGATTTTAGAAGTTAATGAGTTCCACTACGTAAGCTGCTCCTTATTAATTCACACAACTCAAAGACACCCACTAAAAATAATACCTTTTGAGCTATATACCATCTTTATGGAGATCATTAATATTTCCCCATAATACAGCAGTTACCAGTCCCATTATTTCCCATGATCACCTTCATGCTCCTGACAACAGCACCAGCTCATCCACAATCCTTACTTGTGTTAAAAAAAATGCCCTCAACTCCCATCAGCCTCCCTTTCTCCAAGTGACCACTGTCTCCACACACCCTCGTGAGACCTCAGCTGGAAAACTGCCTGCCTCACCTCTCTTATATCCCTCTTTCTAATCAGAGACACACAGAGTAGACTGGAATGGAAGGTGGAAGGGAAGGCACATCTTAAAAACTACATGAAGACTGGCCTTGAAGCACTGCCTCATTCATTTATTCATTCATTTGCTCACTCACTCATTCTTCCAATATTTTTTGAGCCAGGCATTAAGCAAGATATTCAGGATGCAGGAAGCAATTAAAACCTAATCTCTGCAGGGAAGCAGACAGATAAGCAGATGATTGGAGAAAAGGAGGCATCTTTGAGCTGGGTCTGGAACAATTAGTAGGACTTACCTGGGAGATGAAAAAGGGATGGGCACAGGAACCATCACGCTGACAAGTAGAGACTTGCTCCTTTGGCTCTTTGCTATGACCCTGCCAATTGCACAGAGCTGGACACATGGCAGGTGCTCCACAAATAGTGAGAGAATGAATTAATGAATTAACTATACAAAAGGATTCCATGAGAATCTAATCACTTATTGCCTATCAGCCCCTTAGCAAGACACACGGAACCATTTGCATTCTGTTTCTGGCCCCTTAATAGGTGAGTTGCTTTGTGTTCTCTGCTCTAAGGTATCCCTGATTTCTTCTGTCACATGACATCTCACCTTGGTTCCCAACTCCCTGTCACTAAGCAATAGAGAGAATAGGAAGCAAAAGCTTCTGAATAACAAAATGTATACATGGTAACTTCAAATGATCAAGCTGTCTAAGAAAACTGATAAAGTAACTGTGGACTTGGGCATCAATACACAGGCAATTGCAGCTCAGCTCTGGTTGACCTGAAACCACAAGGTAAGCATCAGGCAAGCGCTGTTCAGCCCAGGCACCACTCACACTCTGGCCCCGATCATTCTTCATTGTCTGTCCTACACATTGTTAGATGATTAGCATCATCCCTGGACTCCATCCACTAGATAACAGTAGCATCCTGCCTCCAAATGTCCCTGGGTGGGAAACAGTCAAAGTCACCCCCAACTGAGAACCACTTCATTAAACTGTGATTAGCAGTAGATGATAGTTCCCTTGGTAATCTTTCCCTCCGAGAGTCTCCAACGGTAGGATGCACAATGTCAGATGACTATCACAGTATCCCCGTATTAGAAATGACACTGGACATCATGCAGCACAACTTAGACTTTGCCTCTGAAGAAACTGAAGCCCAGAGAGGGGGGAACTGGCTGTCCTCAGCCCACAGTGCTCATGGCAGCAGAAACCCCAGGCCTCTTGCCTCCCATACCAGAAGCATTCCACCACATGCCAATTCTATATGACATTCTTTTTTGAGGCTTCTAAAAATAAAGAAAACTAACATTGATTTAGCAGCAATATAGATGCTTTCTTATAATAATAAAGTTATAATAATAATGATGAATAACTAATAATAAAAACTAACACTTACTAAATAATTGCAATGCACCAAGCACTTTTCTAAGAGCCTTTCTGCATTTTCTTATAACCTTTTGAGATGAAAATCACAGAAATCTTGCTAGGTACATATTACCACTTCTATTTTTATAAATGAGGGGCACAAGCACGTCAAGGCTAAGAACCTTGTTCATAGTCCCAGAGCAGGCCAACTGCAGAGGCAGAGCTCACACATGGCTCCTGGTGGCTTGTGGTGCCTCTTGCCTTTCCACTGTGTCATGGTGTTCACAGAGCCCACCCTGCTCCCCACAGGCCAGCTCCCAGCTGACCACTGCCCAACCACTCCTCCTGACTTGTACGGGCTACAATACCAGCTGAGCGAGGCCTGCTCCACCTTCTGCCCTTTCAGACACACTTTCATCTGACATTTGCATTTTTGAGCCATGTTTGGTGACAGTCTTCAGCAGCTGATGGAGTTGATGGGGTTCATCTAATCCAACAAGTATGTGCTGAGCTTCTCCTGTGGGACCAAGTTCTACACTCAGCATGTCTAGGAATGCTAAGAGGAGTTGGTTTCTTTTTCAGCACGTGTCAAAATTTGTCATTGTTTGTTGATTCTGTCCACTTTCCCCACCAGACACTAGACAGGATGCTCAGAGGGCATGAACCACGTCTGTACTGGCCATTCCTGTATCCTCTGAGCCCAGCACAGGCCACATGCTCAAAGAATGCTTGTTAAATCAAGTGGAATTTGTGGAACATCTGCTCTAGGTTGCACATCCTTAGATACTTAATATTATCTTATTTGATATCACAAAAGCCTTACACAAGGTATATCTTTATTTTAAGAATAAAAACTTAGGAGCACTGGCTTTTAAGGGATTTGTTCAAAGTCACAAAACTTGTATTTAGAATTGTCCTAACAATGGTTCAGAAGAGGATACGGTCTCAAGTGAATATACACATGATTCCCAAGAAGCTGAACAGACTGCTGGGTAAAACGCAGGCCCAGCGGTCAGACGTCCTAGTTCTGTGTCCCAAGTCTACCTCTGATGACCTGTGTGATCCAGAACCAGTAACCTCTCTGCTTCAGTTTCCTCTTCTGTATAATGGAGGTAATTAGAATAATTCCTCCCTCAAAGAGTTGATGTGAGAACTAAATGAGCTGATATACTCAAAGTACTTTAAACATTGGCTGATATATAATAGCTAATATTTATCTAGCACTTCCTGTTTTTATAAAAAAGGAGATAGAAGGGATAAACAGATACATAGATGTAGACACACACACACATTCAGGTACAAATTAAAGAACAAAGAGCAGTATAAGAGAGAATCAAGAGAGGCACACAGAAGAAGTGTCACAGGGGAAAATAATCTTTTCCTGCCCCACAGGAAATAACACCTTGCATTCAGGTTTTTGCTATTCCATTCAGAATTGAAAGAACACATCCTTGCCTCTGACATAAGCCACCTTTTTACTAGCATTGAATTCAATTTAGCTTTATATGCTGTTAAAAAAGAAGAACACAATTCCAAAATGCCTTCGAGTGGATGATAGAGGGAAAAAGGCACCATGTACAGGCATACAAAAGCAGTTATTCCTGTCTCATGCTGTTACTCTGTGTGAAACTGACTAGGCAAAGTTCTGCAGAAATGGTTTCAAATGGCTGGAAGAGAAGGGGGCTGCATGGAGCTGGTTGATGGGATGCTTAACTCCGACTCATATTCATTTACTGCTACATTTAAGCGGCTTTCAAGAGAGTTTCCCCCTCAAAAATACCATTCATATTAAAATGACAATGTTCTGGCTCAGAAGCCTCAGGAAACTGAGTGGTCCATTTGGCTTTCATCTTCCTAAACACGTGGATGAGCAGAGTCTTGGATAGGTCAGCAATGTGGCAGCACCATAAATAAATAATTACATAGGTATCTGCTGGGCGTGCAAAAAGGATATTCCTAAACAAAGAAGACTCATTATTTCTCCCAAGCAGTAGCTCAGAAGTCAGTCCTAATGCCTTTTTCTTTCAAGATACTTAAGATAGAGAGAAAAGAAACTGTCCAATATTCATATTCTATTTTGTTAACGTAAAGTAAGTTAGAAGTGATCGGTCTTCAATAAATAAATCACAAAGTAAAACAAAACAAGGATGCATAGATTAAATGAAACTCAAAAGACATATCACACATTACCAACATGTGAACCTTATTTAGACCTTCATTCAAACAATTAAAACATATGACATTTATAAAATAATTGGAAATTTTAACACTGACTGAACATTTGATGATGAGATATTGTTAAACTTTTTGATGTGATAATAGTATTGTGATTGTTATTCATTAAACATACACAATAAAATATTCACAGCAGGAATAATATTTTGAATTAGCTTCAATGTAATATGGGAGAGGGAAGTAGATTATGCTATTAAAAAGGCAAGACTGGCCATGAATTGCTAATTGTTGAAGCTGAGTAACAGGTATATTGTGATTAATTATAATAACATACTAGTATGTCTCTGTTTTTATATGCTAGATGATGAAAGTGGAATAGATAGATTAATTTTTAAAGAAGCAAGAAGAAAAGAAATTTTAAAGTAAGTGATTGAGAATAAAGACAAAATGGCTTTTGCTCCCTTTGATGCAAGAGTGACGCATACAGAAACCAAAGTGGTACATACAGGCATTGACAGCTGGTCTCAAGTCTGTTGGGAAGGATCTGGACAATATGGAAAAGCTGCTTTGAAGACAATGATAGGAGTGAAAAGCTCTACAGCACGTGGCCAATTTTGCCCGCTGGTAAAGAAATTTGCGGCCACAGCTAATTCTTCCTCCTCCTTTTTCAGATTGTAATCTCCGCGAGATAGACCACCACTAGGACTGTATTTTGCTCATTGCTCTGCTTCAGGCGAGCCACACATGATATCTGGGAGATAGTACATGTGTGGCAAACATTTGCAGGGCAGTGTGTGTGTGTGTGTGTGTGTGTGTGTGTGTGTGTGTGTGTCCATAGACATATACTCATATGTATCTATAGCCCATAAATTAAATTCAATGTTAATTCTTCGTCGTTATATAATAGCAACAAATTAAAAAAAATACTTTGAACTGGGCACTGTGGCTCATGCCTGTAATCCCAGCACTTTGGGAGGCCAAAGTGGGCAGATTACTTGAGGTTAGGAGTTCGAGACCAGACTGGCAACATGGCGAAACCCTGTATCTACTGAAAATACAAAAAAATTAGCTCTGTGTGGTGGTGTGTGCCTGTAGTCCCAGCTACTCAGGAGGTTGAGGCATGACAATCGTTTGAACTTGGGAGAAAGAAGTTGCAGTGAACCGAGATCATGCCACTGGACTCTAGCCTGGGTGACAGAGCAAGACTCTGTCTCTAAAAACTAAGTAAGTAAAATAAAAATTAAAAACTTTGGAAATATGAGTAATTTTTGCAAGTAGATCTTCATATAGCTTAAACCAATGTTTCCCAAATTATGAGTAGTATGATGGTACACAGGCAGTTTTATGTGGTTCACAAACAACTTTTGCTTGGCAGTTATATATATTTTTTAATATTTATTGAGACAAAGGTAATTGGCATCTCTATAGATGCAATAGGTTAGGAAAAGTCTGCAATACTTTATGTTTTACATGATTAAATATGAGCACTATTGGTAAAGAACTATGATAAAAATGCTAGAAGTTACTATTCATAAGCTTGAAAAATTGTGGACTTAAATGACGTTATCCCAGAGAATAGCTACATGTTTACTTCCCATAAGTGCCCCTCTTGGGTAGCAAAGTATTTTAGAATGTGGACCTTGGAACAAGACTACCTGGGTTCCAATCTTCTCTTTGACACTAACTAGCTGTATAACCTTGGGTAAGTTACTGTGCCTCAAGTTCCTCATCTGTGAAATAGGGAGAGTAATACTGCCCATCTCATAGAGTTATTATGAGGATTAAATGTGAAGCATGCAAATGCAGAATAAGAAAGAGATACTACCATATATTCATCTGCAGGGCTGAAATTTAGAAGATTGACAATAATAAGTGTTGACATAAACGCAGAGAGACTAGAGCTCTTATATACTACAAGTGAGAATATAAATAACAATTTCAACCGCTGTGCAAAACCACTTGGCAATGCTTACTAAAGCTAAATACATACCTACCCTATGACCCTGAAATTGCACTCCTGGGTTTATATCCAAGAGAATTGAATATGTATGTCCACCAAAGCTCACATATGAACATATTTATAGCAGCTTTAATTATATGACCTCCAACTGGAAACAAAATGTACACCAACAGGAGATGGACTAAATAAAATGTGATAAATTATCACAATGAAACACTACACAGCAATAAAAATAGTGAGTCACAAACATGTGTAAGAACACAGAAAAATCTTGCAGACTTTTTTTAGTAAAAAAAGATAGGAAACAAAAGAGTAATGATTTTATTTCTATGAAGTACAAGAACAGACAGACAAGTTGATAATGACAGAAGTAACTTCAGGGGGTGATTACCACTTGGGTAGGGTACTGAATTAAAAGGTGAACAAGGGAAACTTCTGGCATGTTGGAGATATTATGTACACATACAAATATTCTTTGAGCTGTACACCTAAGATTAATGTAGTTTATGTACTTTACTTTTTGTACATGAATCAAAAATAAATTTCCATGTGCAGTACTTAGAACAATGTCAAGTACTTAGTAAGCACTATGGAAGTATTTGCTATTAATATTGACTCATATTTGCTAGTTATCTACACACTTAAAAGACTTTACCAGAAGTTCTTGAAAACTTAAATGTGTTATGATGATACAAACATTATCAAATAAAGTTCCCATCCTGAAGAGTGGACAAGTTATTTGGGAGTCCCACTAAGCAGGTCCAGCCACTACTCAGGAAGCAATGTGGCTAGCAAGTAAATAGGCTACGAGTCAGAAAAAACTTCCTTAAATTTTTGTTCTGTCATTTACTAATGTTGGCAATATTACTTAACACCCAGAGTTTCCATTTCTTTATTTTTAATATATAGCTGATAATAGAAGCTACTTCATATAGTCTTTCTGGGATACTTATAAAAAGTTAGCTACTATTACTACTATTAGATTCATTTGATCTTTAACTTTCAGATAAAAATGATGAAGGCTAAAGCTGAGAATTTTACACTCATTAATTACAATTGAGTTAGCTACCTTCCCGAGCTCACCTTCATTTGACTCATTTCAGAATATTTATGTAGACATTACCTAAGAAAGGCCACAGATCTTTCCAGATCACAGAGAAGGATCAACTCCAAATTATTTACAGCCATGCTTGTAAAGCCTGTCAATACAGCAGTCCATTATTATTCTATTTTAAAGTACTATCTCTATTATAGCAGAGAAAGCAGGGAATTCCTTGTTGAATTTTTGCATTCATCTCTTGATTACTGACAGATTTTCCAATAACATAAGAAAAATCACTGGAGGCATCTGCACATGTGAATGTGTATTGCACCCGCACTTGTGTATGTGTCTTGACAAACCTCTTTGTATCCATGACATGCTGTGTAAATACACTTTTATCACCTGGTATATCACACTATAGCTCTTTTATCCATTTACCCGGCTGTCATCCCCCACTAGATCCTAAATACTAAAAAGCAGAAACCACAGTTTGCTCATCCTATACTCACAAGAGCTTAGCATGGTACTTGATACAAACTAGGCACTCAAAACTTTTGTGTTGACATAAATGTCTAGAATAATGCTACTCGTCTAAATGGCAATTCTTTAAAAATCAATGAAGATACCCACTTTCTTCCAGCACAATCAGCCCCACACCAGGGCACACAGTTCAGCAAGCTGAGAATAGACTAGATTTCAGCCCCCAACTTGCCCTCTCAAACCAACTTCTCTTGTGCAGTAAACAACCTGCCCAAATATAAGTGGATGACCAGGAGAATGTCACGACCTTGTAGAGCAAAATAACATAAAGTGCCTAGCGCTTCACTTCACATAACTCCCTCACTCAGGATTGCCTGTAGCCCCTCTGTAAATTCAGATCTGGATGTCTTTGTCACCTCCAGGTGAGATTACTGTAACTCAGAAGGGACTCAACTAACAGGGAGATGGACCTGGGTGCATTAGAGTTTATCTAAGCCTTCCTTTAATAGATAGAATCAGTAGCACCTCCATAACTTGGGTACCCCTTGAGCCAATGCAATTAACTCAAGGTTGGACTCAAATCTGTAAGTGATATTTACATTTCAGAGACCAGGTTCTAGAGTAATTACCTCTCCTGAGTCTGTCCCTCCAAGTTTATTTGAATCCAGCCTGCAATCCTAATTCTCTCTTCCAATATAGAGCAAGAACATTCTATATCCAGGCCCTGATACCACTCCTAGTGCTGTCCCTGAGGGCGATATTTTCTCTGGGATCCTCAAGGTGGGGGAAGAGTTACTGGCTTAGATTTTTCCTTTCAGTTCTTTTTTTTTTTTTTTCCCCTGTCTCCAGTTGTCTGTATGAAAGCAAATGGCTATATTCAGCAATGGACCCAGCTCCAGTTTAATTTCTATTTAAACTTCGTAAGTGCACACCAGACACTACACTGAGATGGGCATTCAGAATCCAAATAGAGCAAGTGATATATGGCAGGAGCTAGCAAATCCTCCCTTTTAACTCTCAGGCTTGGTATTTCCCCACAGAACACTGGCAGCTTCACCTCATATCACCACAGACATTTACTAGCTCAGAGCCACTAGCTCAGTGAGGTCTTGTCTTACACTATTTAATTACATTCACTAAACAGACAACAGTGCATTTACTGGCACACCATTAAATATTATCATAAGTAATTTAAACTCAACTTCACTTGTCCAAATATATGGACAAAATACATTCTGTCATCCCAAAACTTTAATATTCCCTCCATAACTGTGAATCATTGAGAAATCCCGAGTAATTTATTCTGCTTTCCAATTGGAAGCATATCTTAACAGGATAAAAGTCAGAGTGTGCAACACTTCTGATAGTAAACTTGTCCACCTGCTATACAACATAAATTAAGAAGCTTATACTTTAGCGATTCAATTACACCACTGAGTAATTGAAAATACACAATTACAAGGAGTTGAGGTTCTTATGAGAAATATAATGTCTGCATTCCAGATTCCCTAGTATTTGATTTATAATTGGAATACTGGCACAATATTCTACATTTGAGAGGAATTGCCCCCTTCTGGATAGTTCTAAAATATGAATATTTAAGGCTACAAAGAATCTTAGAGCTCATCTTGCTTAATCCCTTGCTTTATGTATGAGGAAATGGAGCCCAAAGATCAGTCAGCTTATAAAATGCAAAGGGAGGTTTCAAAAAGAGGCCTCTGATGCCAAGTGACAGTGTTTAGGATGATGGTCAAACTCATAATCTCTGGAACTGGACAAAACTCAACCTCAGTGATGCACAAGCTACTTAATCTTTCTATAACCTTATTTCTTCCTCTGTAAAAGAGAGACGGTAATTGCTAAAGCAACTCGCCACAAAGAGAGAACAACTGTTAGAGTTGCTTATAGAAGTATGTTCTTCAAAACACTTAGTGTTAAGCATATGTAAGTGCTCAATAAAAACATAGCCACAGCCACTGCTGCCACCTCCATCAACATCATCATCACCATCATGTCCAGCGTCATTTCACTGTATCATTTCATAGTCTTTATTTAAATTCTATTGATACTCTCAATATCTAACCAATGATTTGTCCACAACATAGCACAGTCACTGTTCCACAATAGCCAGCATATTTCCACATCCTATCCTGAAGACAGTATACCATAAAGTATACTTCTCCAGTTTGAATAACTGAATTTATGTTTATTTTGAGGACAACATGACAACCAATCACTAGACATGCAACGCTTAATTCATTTCCTGAGCTATATTCTGACTAGGTATGTTTGCATCAGGTATAACACCATTAGATCAGTTTTCCTATGCTACCTGTTCCAACCCAGCCACATACATACATCTTCCATCTTAGCCCTGTGACTATGAGTTGTAGACTCTGCATCTTAATGTGCAAATATTTTTAAAATCACAAATGATTTTTCTCATCAGTGACCTCCATTCTGTCTCTTGACAAAGGAAACCATAGCCTCTTTGAAACCCAAAATAAGCAGATGTAATCAAATGCTAATTTAGCAATAAACAGAAAATTGACTTCAAATCATCTCTCTGTCACTCTAATTGATTAACAGTCACATGAAAATTGATAACATGATTTTCAGCAAGAGAGCGTGTGGCACAAGCTCTTTGGTTCTATCGGCTTCTGATATTGACTTCCTTCCAAATAAAGCTTTTTAAGAGTACATTAGTGAGTCCACTAATAAACTTAAAATGCAGTCTAATTACAATAATGAACTCTGTACAATGAGTTAATGCAACACTGGAGCTTACAGATCTGAGTCTCTTGCTGAAATAAAAACAAAGTACAAGTTCGGCTGAATATAGTGCAACCACACTTTTGTTTCAATAGCAGGGAATAAATGACTATTTTCCTCTTTGCTTCTCTAGCATTTCAGCAAAATGTGCTCATATGATACCTCCTTTCTTAAAATGTTTTCCCAACATCTATATTAATCATCTTAACATGAAATTCACTTTAAGCTGCTGATTCTCTCATGTTCACCTGGCTCAATTAGAAACCATCTTTAAAAAGTAGAAGACTGAAAAAACGCAAATAGAAAAAACTGCATTCGTCTAGGATGTGAATATTTCTAAACTGTACAAGTTATTATAGCAGAACTTGGCTACAGTTCACTTTGGCAGTAAGAGAACAGACATTGGGATTATAACGAAACATGCTAGCTAGGTTTCCCTGTGCAGGGAATTCTCTATTTGCTCTTCCAGATCTATGCTTCACCCTTCTCTATTGCCTGTGCCTGGGAGACTGACCTTTAAAGATTTTGTCAATGGGCTTCCTTGCTTTCCACTTCTGATTAGGTTGAGATATTGGAAGGCACTAACAATAGAGCCAAGGTCAAGAGGAAAATGAAGTGGGACATTTTTCCTCCAACTCTCTCCCTGCTGGACACAGTTTAGAAGGGACTGCATTTATCCACCAACCCTGCACTCCTGAAATATTCCCTCTCCGGCAGTGATAGCTTCCCCTCTCTGGGTTCCGGAACCAGCTCCCTCCCTGGTATCTCCAGGTCCAGGTGTTCCTGGCCTCCCACTGTTGCCAGCCCTAGGGGAGTCGTCACTTGTTGATTTCTTTAACCCTTCCATATCTAGAAAATAGTCTCTTCATTAAACTCTAACCCCATTTGAATGTGCCATCTGCTACCTGCCAGAACCCTACAGATATGTTTACCTTCTATTAACCCAGTGGTTCTTTGCCTGTTTAGGGTTGCACACCTCTTTGAGAGCCTAAATGAGAAGAGTTTATAGAGATCATTCTCTGCAGAAAATGCACATAGTCACAAACATGAATTTTTTATACAATTTCAAAGAGTTGACAAACACCGTGAAACACATACGTGGATCCCAAAGTATGAACCCTACTATAGAAAGGTGATTTTTAAGAAAACAGTTTTTATTTTCAGAAGTGAATTACATGGGTAACATGTTGTTCTTTAAAGAGTCCTACTTTTGGGTATCAGATTACAAGATACGAGGTTATCAGAAGGCGTCCTACCAAAAAAAAAAAAAAGAAAGAAATCTCTGAATAAATAATCAACCTAATAATATGACTCTACATCGAAACTTTAATTCTACTTCTTTCTTTCTCATATCACATATTTATCACATATAAACTCAGAATGTGTTTTCCACTGGCCATGGTTTTGCCTCCTTGTAAAGTTTATTATTAATCATTTCAAGTGCCATCTGGACAACTAAGTAAACGTCTTCAAAAATCTCTGAAAGAGATTTCTTAAAGTTCTACTGTCTACCAGCCCTGCTTAGCATTCCCATGCCTGATCTCCAAGGATGCCAATATGTATTCAGCTGTTTTTTATTAACACTGGTGGCTTCATAATATTAAAAAAAATGTATACACCAAGTCACCCCAACAGAAAACATGCACGGATTGTGATGAAAAATACATTCCATTTCAAATAGTCATCCTCTCTGCCTAAATGCCTTCCCTGTGGCCCAGAATGAGCATCTTTCTATAGAAAAAAGAAAGAAAGAAAGCTGAAGTCCAACACTCCAGTGAGCTTGAATCTCTTGAGGTCTCTATCAGTGGCTATTAAAATTTAAAGTGCACTGTATAATCCTTGACTCCTGAAAACACATGCTACTTATATTCCTTAAGCCACTGGCAGCTTAAGCTATTCTGTGTGGGAACACAGAGGGGAACAAAAGAGCCAGTGCAATAGATATTGGACCACATAAATGTCAACTGAAGACCATATGAATAAAAACCTTAGGTGATGTCTGCCTTCTAATGTCAGTCATCTTAATGATCCAGTATTTAAAAGTCACTTTTTAAAATCTATAAACTTGTTTAAATATCATGATATAGTGTATATAAATGCATATGTGCCCTATGGGTATATAAATTATTCTCTTTTTTAGGCCAAAAATAAGATTAGTATAAAAGATAGCTTTTGTGTTCATAATTTTAAAGAATGCATAGATATATAAACCACATCATTCACATAGTATACTGGTAGTGAAGCCCCTCTCTTTATTATCCTACATTGTTTTCTTTGTTAACAAAGAGCTCCTTGATTGTTTTGGTAACTCTTTAACAGCAGTCATCAGCAATACCAAGAGAGTGCCTCAGAATTTGGTCTTTCTTTCTCATGATGACCTAATCTGTCAGGAAGCTACCAATTTTTAGGCAGCTATCTGGGATCAGTAAACTGGGATGCCTTCCTTCCCTTCTTCCTTTCTCCACACAGGTCCTCTCCTATGGAATCAGGAGATGACTTCTGTTTACTCTTAAAAGAATAAGCAGGCAGCTAAATTCAGAAGCCCAAGGAAGAGCTTCCCCCTCCCTGTCTCCAGCTCATCTATGTCCCCTACCCCTGACGCCATCCAATACACTGCTGCCAAATTAATCTTCCTAAAAGCACAGCCCTGATCACCCCCCTTCCAACCCATCTTGTTCAAACCCTTGAAGTGCTCTGTATGCCCTACTGAAAGAAGAAATCGTTTGAACTCTACAGCCTGAGACTCAAAGCCCTTATTAGTCTAGCTCTGGCTTTACTCTAACTTCATTTTCTCTACTCCATGTTACTGTGGGCTCCAGATGAATTACATGCTCATTCCCTGGAGGATCATATTCATTACAAACACCCCTTTTCTCATCTTTTCCCTCTACCAATGCAGAATGCCTATCATTGGGCAGTTTCCATGTTACCTCATCGATCGCATGTTATGATATCTTTTCTACGCCTTTCTACCCACTGCTCTCCAGTCCAACCCCAGTAATTTATCTGATAATAGTTTACCTACTTGTAAACTATTAGATTCATTTTACCTAGTTGTAAAATGGGGTAAATAATGATAGGTAACTAAGAGGATTAAATATACAACATACTCAAAACACAGCTATGGTTTTTGTGGTAGTTGTTGCTTTTATCTTAAACCAGTTACTATATAGTAAGAAACTTGAAAATTGAATGGAATTTTGTTTGCTTTTTTGTCCTCCACTGCCCCTACCTACCACAACATAAATAACTTGGAAAGAAATGGAGGAAGGACATTTGAAAGAAACCACCTGTCTTCAATTCTGAGGTGAAGAAAAAGCCAGTGGTTTTGGACTCTCAATATCATCTATGTAGATCAATTCGGCCTGGAAATGCCATATGTGTACACTGGCTTTCACTTAACAAAGAGTGTCAAATTGGGTCGCTACACTACCACTAATTGCATTATAAGAGATGTCAACCGTAACACCTAGGCTGACGCTCCTTCAAGAAGACGGCAGCGAAGTCTAACGAGAACCCCTGCTGCCTTTACCAAAGGAACTGAGTCTGGCTTTTCCCACGGCCTCCTTTTCAACTTTCCTGAGCATTCACTTACATAAAAAGCAAATGAGATGCCACTTTGTCATCCTGGTCGCAGTTTCTCACAAATCCTTCGTCTTTTAAAAGACCTTGAGGGTCCGATTCTAATCTGAGTTGTACCATAATGAGTCTCTTAAAAGAACCATTCTGATGCCTGCAAGCACAGCAAAAGTATTAGGAAATACGGCATCATTAGTCAAAATCATGGCGGATTCACAGAAGCCTCTGTAGGGTCAGAGGAGCCATTTTGGAAGAGTTTCAAGCAAGAACAAATGTTTTCTAACTACCCACCAGCGTTAACAGGTTTCATTCTGTCAAAAGATGGCGTTTTTAATCCCATGTTTGGCATGAAAAATGTGAGCTGAGGCATATTCAACTGCTCCGTGATATTTCAGACATCATATACATTCAGCTTGCAAAACCTCTGAGCCGTAAGAGCACTGGGTGCGTCTCAAAATGACACGTGGTGACAGAGTTCCACCAGAGCACAAGGCACCCAGTTAATTGGCAAGGCTGGTTACTGGGAAGCACAATGCACCCTTCCACAGCTGGCAGGCCACTTGGGCAACACCCAAAGAAACATTTTAAGTGGGCAAGAGTCCTTAAACCTCCTTGCACACAGCTCACATGACAGCCCAGAGTAATCCTTTATTTGCACTTGTCCTGCACTTCTGGGCGGTGCTCAGAGAGAAAGAAAGGTAAGCCTTTCTGCCCAGGCAAGTATTTTAAGCCCTACTGAGCACAGAAATCCTTGGGGGAACTACCCACAGCCTGCAGGGTCACTGCTTCCTAATTTCCCTGGGTGGTACCTGATGACTCAGCAAGAGCCTACATCCTAATTCTTGCACAGAAGAGATCATCCTAGCTCCAGAAATGTATGCGGGAGCCAGAGGCCCTCGGTCTCTTTCACTTCCATGTGAACTGGTGCTAGTTTCTTCATTTGTCAAGGCTTTGTTCCTTCTCTACTGTGGAAATGTGATAGGAGAAAGAGAATAGGTATAAAATTGTTTTCTAATTTTGTAATATAAATATAGTTTTTTAATCAGTGATTCATTTAGATGCTGAGCAAAGATATATCACCCGATCTCTGCCAAAACACTTCCTGTGTTTGGAACTGTCACATACAAGGCTGTATTAAGTCCCTAGGGCCGTTATTACAAAGTACCGTGAACTGAGTGGCTTAAAGCAACATTTATTCTTTCGCAGTTATAAAGGCTAAAAGCCCAAAATCAAGGTGTCAGCAGGGCCATGCTCTGTCTTAAGACTGCAGGGGAGAAGTCCTCCATTGCTTCTTCTAGCTCCTGGTGGTTGCCAGCAATCCTTGTTGCACTACTAGCCTTGTAGATACATCACTTCAATCTCTGCCTGTCTTCACATGGACTTCTCCCCACTGTGTCTGTCTCCAAATTTCTCTCTTCTTATACAGACACCAGTAATTGGATTAGGACCCGCACTAATCCAGTATGACCTTACTCTAATTTGATTAACTATGAAAAGACTTTTTCCAAATAAAGTCATATTCACTGGTACTGGAAGTTAAAGCTTCATCATACAATTCAGCCCATAACAAATACATGAGGCCTTTCCTGACCTCATAGTCTAAAATCAATATAACCACCAACAATGGGCTATGTCACATACACCAGTCAACCAAAAGACCCTTAATGCTCAGCGTCAGTCACCAGGCAGTGTTATGATTTGTTTCTGGTGATGAAGGCCACAGTTTAGTTCAGGTGCCAAACACAGTTCCTAACACATTGAGTGAGTGAACATGAACTATGGAGAACAGAAGATATAGAGTAACAGTACACCCTGAATATTCTAAAATAATCCTGATTATAAATATGCCAGCCCCACAACCTTATCTGACCATGTCAGAACATCTGTCCCAATACTGGTTTAGAAAGCAGGCTCACTAAAAGATAGGAGTCAGAAAAACAAAAAAGCAATAAGGGTGTTTTGTTATTCAAGCCCATTATTTCCCCCTCGCAAGTTTCTTCTCTTCCTAGGTTTCCTCTCTTAGTAAATAACAGTCAGGAGTTCTTGATCCTTCTCCACTGATTCCTGTCCTGTGCACTCCCGACAGTCATTTGCAACTTTCTCCAAACTCTTCTGTCTCCCTCAAACAAGCCCCTTCGTCCCCACTCCAACTACCACTTCTTTGGTTCAGGCCCTTTTTGTGTCATACATGAGTCACTTTGTTAACTTGAATTTGGGGCCCCTTCAACCCTTCTTCTACCAGACTGATTTTTTAACAATGCAAACTCAATCACTGACTAGCTTGCTCCGGTGACTCTCCTTTGCACTCAGGATAAAATCTAAGATCTTTAGTAAGTCTTATGTGACAGACGCTGCTGGCTATGTGTTCATCAAAACTGATTTCTTCTTCTCCTGGGTACACAGCTGGAGTTCACTGACTAGCCTTCATTGCAGTTAAGCATGACCATTGAGCGGGTTTCTAGTCAATGGAATCTGAACGATAATGACATGCACTATTTCCAACATGTTTCACAAAAACCTCTCATGCCACTTCTCAAGCTGTGTCTCTCCCCCACACCTGCCACTTGATGCAAAGGTCCACCATAAAGTTCTGGGGCCCTAGGAAATGACGGGGCCACAGGATGGAAGAACCTGAGCTCGCCGATTGATACTGAAGACTCCCTGCTGTATGAATGAGAAATTCACTCCTGTTGTGTAGAGATGCTGGCGGGTGGTGGTTGTCGATTACAGTTGCAAGCCCACTCTGACTGATAAACCATTGGAGACTCTGCTTTCTGGCCCCTACTTACCTCTCCTATCCTATCATTCATTCATTATTCCTTTCCAATCCTGTACCGTCTTTTAGCCTCAATGAACAACTACAGTTTCCCAAACTCAGTTGTTCCTTCCTGACTTTGGTCCCATCAGAGTGATGCTCTCTCTACTCGCAATAGTTTACTGCCCTTATTTGTCTGATTTATTTTTCTTCATCGGACTTATCACTGCTTGACATAGCATGTATTTATTTGTTTATTCTCTCATTCCCACTAGAAATTAAACTCCTTGATTAGTACCTTCAGCCTCTTCACTACTATATCCCTGGCATTTTGATTAACCTGGTCTACAATAGCCTCTGAATATTTCTGGAATAAATGACAACTCATAATTTCAAATACAATGTGCCTGGCACTGTGCTAAGTGCTTTACATATATCTATTTGAATCTTCACAAGAACCCTATAAAGTAGTACCATTCTTGGCCCTCATTTTACATAAAGGAAACTAAGGCTTAGAGAGGTTAAGTCCCTTGCCAGCTTGCACAGCTAGTGTGTAACTGAGTCAGGATTGGAATCCAGGCAGACAGACAGATACAAACCCCTTGCACTTACTCAATTGTTCACGAAACAATAAATGCTTAGTAATGAGACACCATCCAGAAATCCTGTTCATGAACCTACACAGGGAAGCTATACAATCTCCCATGCTTAATGTCACTCTTAAACTTACAGAGCAGGAAGTTGACAATTTCATTCCTTGAAGATAACATAAACACTTAAAATGTTTTCTTTCTAACTCTTTACACTTCACTTCCTGCCTTTTCTGGTTCAGCGCCATTGAACTTAGTGGGTAAATGGGCAAATATATATCTCCAGACCATACTAAGCACGTCTTTTGATGTGCCCAAGTTCCAAAATGAATGTCACTCATGTTACAACCTCTCAGGTGCTTAGAAGTATTAGCAATTTCCCTTTTCCTTTGCTATTTTTTTCTCTAGGCTATCTATGCTATATTACTTCAATCTCTCTTTGTACAGTAAGTCATGCCCTCTAATCCATTTATCTTTCTCGTCACCCTTGCTGTGCAGTCTTTCCTTTTTTATCTTTTTCTTAAAAGCAAGATGGTTGGCTCTCTAATAAACACACATATACACAGGCACACACTCCACAATTTCAGGCATTCCAGGTTAATTCTTCTATCAGGATCCTCTCCTGACAACAGTTGACATAATTTTTTGGCCTCTATCCTCCACAGCTCCACTCGTTAGTTAATACTTTACTTCTCTTTCTCATTTTTGCTTAATTTTCTTCAATGATCACAATAAGGTTTTGATCTTCTATGATATACATGAGACCATTTATTTGGTAAACACAGTTTATGGCCCATTTTCTTAAAATTCAAGAATTCTCAAGAATGATAAATGTAAGCAACTATAAATTAACCCTTGCAGCACTCTATGAAATCAGGCTTCAGATAGAATTCAAGCCAGTCTTGCCATTATTGATGAAATGCATCTTATCCCAAATAGTGCCTATGAGAATCGTGTCTCAACCATCTCTACCCAACTTGAGCCTACGGACTTTATAAAGAAGAGAAAATGTTGCTTTGCTATTCTCATGCCTTTTTATAATTTCTGTCAAGTTGTCCACAGACCTGATTTTCCTGTACTCTTGCTTGCCCACACTCCAAACTTAGACACAAACCTCTTCCCAACTACTAGTCAACTAATTTGATAAACTAATTCCAACTAATGGAAATTAAAGAAACATTTTCTTATCCTTAGTCAACATATGGCATCTCTGCATCTCAATTTCTTTATGTGCAAAATGGAGATCATATTCTATTTTGTACATGTCTTTACATAGGGAACTCTCAATTATCCATATGCTTGTTATAAGAACAACACATTCGTTTATACAGCCTCTTCCCTTAACTCCTCCACCCCCAAGAAAAACTCTGGTATTTATATGTTCTCCTCCTCTGAGCTCCTGGGCTATTATGTACATGTACATGTGTGTGCATGTGTGTGTGTGTATGTTTGTGTGTGTAAAAGGGGAGAGACTGTGTCATATATATTCATATATATATATATATATTTATATATATATATATGAATAATCAGGGAAGTAGAGAACCTGAGAAGGACCAAGGACAGATCATTTATTCTGAAAAAGGTAAAAAATAGTAAGTTCAGGAATAGAATGGAGGGATAAGTCAATACACTCCTAGAGTGAATTTGGGTGAAATCTGTCAGGGAAAAGGGGAAGAGGGTGAATCTTAAAGGGCATGGAAATTGTCCTTCTGAAAGACAAGTTGAGAATATGGGAAAGAAGCTGTATTATACATGCTCTACTTCGTGGGCCTTTGTTCGAGAGATAATAATGAAAACAAATTAATGTCAATGACTGTTTTCCTTTCACTTTGATCTTTGCCAAGACTGTTCCATGAGGGGTTTCGGCTCTATAAAAGTCATTTATAGATTACTTCCTTTTTCATTATCTAAGACCATGGCTGATTTCACTTTCCCAAATTCAGAACAGCCCACTTCAAGCTCTGCATGCCCTTTTGAGACCCTGCCTTCCACCTCTAATCAGTGCCACCTAGGAATTCCAGCATGACATTACCAAATATAGTCAGAATGTGTGTTCTCTTGCTGAGAAGGGGAAAGCACAGAATCACTTGAGAAACAAAGCAATAGTTTGAAGATTATCCACAAATGTGATTTATTTGTATTCTTCATTCGTGTGCTTAATCAAGGAGTGACTGTGTAAAGGATTATATATTTCCATGGTTTCTAATGTTCATTCTGTGATATTTCTGAAGTTTTCTTGTGAATTATTTCATGAATCATTTCCTGTTGGCTTTTTAAGAACCCTTGAAATTTATAATATGATTTTGATGACTATATGGCTAGAATTTAGTGGCAAGGGTACTCCTTTATTTAGTCTCTTATATGACTTTCTAACTCTCCCACCAAAAACTTCCTGCCTTGGCTCCTCTAAGCTCCTCCTCTGTGAAATTTCTTAAAGAGACAGATGAAGTGATTGCTAGTTAATTATCTTACATCAGAGTTCCCTGGTCTGGCGTCCTTCTTCACATGAAGTGGCCTATCTGGCCCCTCACTCTCTCTTACTTTCTAATTCTGCTGCTTCAAAGAAATATTTTTGTTGTGGTTGTTCTTTGGCACTGTGAAATTTATTTCTACCAAATGCAGATTGGCCAAGGCAAATCTGATCCTTAATTATTCATTGACAACTAGTTTATTTGAAAAGCAATTTTATCAGCCTTGCTACCAAATCCAATCAACATTTTATTTGGAACCTAGACTTCATAGAACTCTATCTATTCATGCAAGTATTTTATTGACTGCCAGGAACTATACCGAGAAATGGGAACAGGATGAAAGACATGGCTCTTGCCCCCTGGAAATAAAAGGATTTCAGAAGACATATCTAAATTTACATTTGAGAGAAATGGAGCACATTTTTCTAAAAGCTATATTCTATCATAAGTGATATCAATAATAATATCTATTGTTCAGTTACTCTATGCAGGCTCTCTTTACACTAAAGGCTTTATCTTCATTCTCCATATTAACACTCACAATAACCCTATGAATTAAGTGCTATTTATACCCATTTTACAGATAAGAGAATGGAAGCTAAAAAGATTAAGGCACTAGCCTCAAATCATATAGCTCACAAGCGGCAGTGTTGAGATTGGCATCTACATTATCTGTTTCCTTCTTTTTTTTTTGAGATGGAGTCTTGCTCTGTCACCAGGCTGGAGTGCAGTGGCTCGATCTCAGCTCACTGCAACCTCCGCCTCCTGGGTTCAGGCAATTCTCCTGCCTCAGCCTCCAGAGCCGCTGGGACTACAGGTGCCCACCACCATACTCGGCTAATGTTTTGTATTTTAGTAGGGACTGGTTTCACCATGTTGGCCAGGATGGTCTTGATCTCTTGATCTCATGGTCTGCCCACCCTGGCCTCCCGAAGAGCTGAGATTACAGGCATGAGCCACCACACCCAGCCTATCTGCTTTCTTAAATTTGTCACTGAAAATGTAGAAGAATCGGCATGAGAGTGTCTGGCATGCAGTAGGTACACGTTCAGTGCCTGGATAACTGTTGGTAGGAAGAGGGGCTGGGAAGAAATTAGTGTGGCTTAAATGACAAGTTTGAGTCAAGGAGCAATGAAAGCTAAAAGTGAATAGACAGGCCAAGATCATTCTGGGAGCTATGATGATGGAGTGAGCAGAGAACAGAACAGGCACTGAGGGTTTCAGCAGGGAGGAAACTTGGTCAATGTGTCAACTTGGAACAGTCATTCTCAGCAGTGATTTGCACACACACACAAAAATAAAAAGTAAAGGCCTCAAAACCAATAAAAAGAAAAATAACTACTCTAGGGTTGGGATAATAATGAATTGAATGAAAATAAAAGGTAAGGGGCATCAAAAGAAAAAATGCAATGGGAAACATTTGAATATTGGACTTATTTGGAGAGTATAAACAATTTTTCTGAGGTTCTGAAGCTGAAGACCACTACTGCCATTATTGAAAATCATATAAGGGAGGAAAATGTGTCAGTTTGAGCTTGACACAGTAGTTGCTATGTAATAGGCATGCAGATGTTCTCACAATGAATAAATGTAAGAACAAATAATGAGTGAGTGAATGAAGTATTTTAGAAAAGTTGAACTTAATGGGGATGGTATGTCCTCTCAAGTAGAATCAGGATCCATATAACTTTCCCTGGAAAGATCAGTTGTGGTGGTTCCTATAATCCCAGCACTTTCAGAGGCTGAGGCAGGTGGATCACCTGAGGTCAGGAATTCAAGACCAACCTGGCCAACATGGTGAAACCCTGTGTCTACTAAACATACAAAAATTAGATGGGCATGGTGGCACACATCGGTAATCCCAGCTACTTGGGAGGCTGAGGCAGGAGCATCACTTGAACCCAGGAGGCGGAGGTTGCAGTGAGCTGAGACGGTGCCACTGCACTCCAGCCTGGGCAACAGAGTGAAACTCCATCTTGAATAAAAAAATAATCTTCTCTGGAAAAAAATCTACATTTCCAGTGCTCTCATTTTATTTTCATTTGCCCCTATGTGGCCAAGCACACTGATTGTGCCTTCTTTTCTCCATATCCTCTTTAAATCTCTTCCTCTGAGTTATTTTAGGTAATGTGGTAAATAAACATTATGATTTATAGAAGTCATTCCAAAGAAACTCTCCTGTGGGGTAGACAGATTTTTTTTTTAAGTCCAGAAATTTTTCTTACTCTCCAAGTTCTCTGCTAATAAGAAGGTCCAACTAATACCTCTATCCACTTAATTTAAGGTTTTTAAATTCTCATTCAGAACATAAATCAAATAGAAGATTCAAAGGCTTACTCAAATAGCCTAAGGAATTAGTCTTAAGTTGTGCAACAAACATAAGGCATGTGAAAATAGCAAAATACAAGAGAAAGTGGGATAATATGGGTGAAAGTTGCATACATAAAAGACTAAGCACCGGTTTTGATGACCACCAGACCTTTCTTTAGGCCTTAGGAGTATCCTAAAGAAAAAACGGAAAAAGAGGGTAAACAAGAAAAACACAGTAAGACAGGGTCCATCTATCCTAAACCTTTGTGACCACTAAAAATGCAATTTTAGGTGAATCTTTCCCCATCCATCCAAAACCTATATTTATGGTGAATAAAAATAAAGGCTTCATAGTCAGAAGCCTTTTTGCCATGTAGTGTGTGATACGGTGCAAGATACTTCACCTCTCTGTGCCTCAGTATCCTCATCTGTAATATGGGAATCAAGCCTCAGGTTAGTTGTGGAGATTAAATGAGATAATGTGTTTCAAGCTCTTAGCATCTGACTGGGGCTCAGTAAATTGCTCAATAAACCACAATTGGTATTTAAAATGTATTATCCTGTGCTAGGTACTGAGTCAGAAATAAATCTAAGGTTTGCTCCTCCAACTCCTAACTCTCCACCAGCCATAGCCAACCAAACCTCTGAATGTAATGCTGCTTTAATCATCAGAACACCATGAAGATATGAAAGGAGCAAGAAAATGTGTGGAGTAAATTAGAAAAATATACACTAGTTTCTGATCTAACATTATGGCTTCCCTGGATTAAGGAGATTTGGGTCATGAGCTAACCAGTGTTGCTCAGAGTAGTGTTGAAATCTCTAATGGAAAAAGGATTAGAGGATAGAACCAGCTGTTTGGGGCACTGGAATTATAAGAATCTGAATGTGATTTTAAGAAGAGGTATCCTAAGGGGAAAAGAAATGCTCATTTTTATATGTGCATTATTATTTGCTACTGAGGAGAGGTGGTGTCAGGGAGGAGGTGAAACACATCCTTTTTAATATCCTTCTTGTAAAAAACAAAGTACACTATATGTGTACTTAAAACATATGTTTGTTAGAGGAAGTAACCCATCTGAGATAGCCCATTATCAATGTCTTGCTAAAAAAGGAAATTATTTTGGAAATGTTTATTTCACTTGAATTTTTCAATTTTATGCTTATACATGTCCAATTAGGGTTTTTAAATACTATTTTCTTCTCCTTGTCACTAATCTTATTTGTAGTGTGGAATAAGTTATGCTGTAGTGTGGTAGGTGTTTAAAGATTTCTTTTCAACTGAGTAAAAATTTTACAAAATTTACATTTTACACATATATTTAACTCCTATGGTAAAAACATAATCTCATTCAACTGGCAAATGAGTTCATATTAACATACTTTATTAATAATATGAGAAATTCTATTAAAATAAAGAAGTATAATCCCTTCAGAACTTGATGTCAGTACGTAACATCTAGGAATTGTGCTTTAAGGTATATTTCACAGAATATATCTGAATACAAGAAACAGTCATGAAATGGGTAATGCTTTTAAGCAGGCAGAGGACTCCATCTCAGCAGTAGTAGTAACTGCAGAAGTAATAATCATAGTAGCAGCAGTAATAAGCACAATATTACTAAATTGCATGAGGCATTATTCTAAATGCTTCATATGTGTTACTGCATTTAATCCTCCCAACAACCCTGTGAATTAAGTTCTATCACTATCCCTTTTTACTAATGAAGAAGTTGAAACGTAAGAAGGAGGCTGAACATTGCCCCAGAGCATGCAGCTGCTACACGACAGAGCTGGAATTTAAACTGGTAAAGACTTGAGAAACTGAGATCTTTAATACTGCTCTAGAATGTGCCTCACTTACGTGACTTGGGGAACTTGGGTCCAGCCCATATCTGTATGATTCCAGAATGTATTCTCTGATTGTGAAACCACAGTTCTGTTTCAAGGGCTCCCATGTCTGTGGGAACTTATTTCACCTGTTCAGGGTACTGTATGATGACCACCCATCTTCACTCAAGAAGTAGTGGTGAATTAGGTCT
Source organism: Ateles fusciceps (assembly GCA_036589455.1). Taxonomy (NCBI): domain Eukaryota; kingdom Metazoa; phylum Chordata; class Mammalia; order Primates; family Atelidae; genus Ateles; species Ateles fusciceps. The sequence continues at coordinate 1,297,843 of JAZHEH010000164.1, read as the reverse complement.
GGATTGTGATGAAACATGAAATGAACATGCAGCCATAAGCCTTAGTTACCAACCTTTCTCATTTCCAGGGTGCAAGTAGGAAGCATGGAAAGAAGGAGGGAGAAATAAAGAAAAGCTGTTTCTCAAACAACTATACATGCCAAGAAAAGTGCTAAGTATTTATGTATAAGAACTCATTTTGGCCCGGTGCAGTGGCTCACGCCTGTAATCCCAGCACTTTGGGAGGCCAAGGCGGGCGGATCACAAGGTCAGGAGATCGAGATCATCCTGGGTAAGATGGTGAAACCCTAACTCTACTAAAAATACAAAAAATTAGCGAGGCATGGTGGTGCGTGCCTGTAGTCCCAGCTATTCAGGAAGCTGAGGCAGGAGAATCACTTGAACCCATAAGGCAGTGAGCCAAGATGATGCTACTGCACTCCAGCCTGGGTGACAGAGTGAGACTCTGTCTCAAACAAAAAAAAAAAGCCACAAAAGTGTTCAAACGAGAGTGATGTTAACTCTGCAGAAAGATTAAGAAAGCTAGGTTGACTTATTGGGAAAAGTAATAAGCTGTTCATTTTACAGAAATGAATAGGAACTTCCACTGGGAGAGTTTCAGTGGGCTGCCCCATGTCATAGTTGAAGTTGATTAAATCCAAAACTGGACCAGGCCCTGGGATTTCCCATGTTCCAGTCTGCACATGAGTATCCTACTCCAGGTAGGGAAGCATTGCTGTGCCCTCCTCCTTCCCCCACTGTAGCCTAGCACCAACTCGCATCTCAGCTGGGACATTCTGTTCCCAAGGTCTTTTAGTGATTAAGTCAGTCTGTATTAGGGAACACTTTTGTCAAGTTGAACCAGAGAAAGCAGTGGTGGGTACCAAGCTTGATTTTCTAACACACATAAGAGGTTTGGTTTGTTCTCACTCTTTCTTTGGGAAGAGAGAACAGATCTTATAAACAAGATATTTTCATTCCCATTTTATAGATGAGAAAACTGAGTTTCAAATAGGTGAAGAAATTTTCCTAAGGTTTGCCAAGGTAAGAAGTGGCAGATTTGGGACTCAAATCTAGGATTGCTAAGCAGAAGTTCCACAGGTGGGAATGAAAATGCATAAGTGCATATGTTTATACCTTTGACCTTGGATCTAACACAATACTCTCTGGGCTGTCAATTCTTTTTAAAGGCATGTTCTGCTTAGGTTGATAGAAAACAGCCATTCTGTCCCCAACCCTAGGAGGAGTCACTATGTTGGTTCTTGCTTGCCCAATTAGGGAAGTTATCATGGCAAGGAGCATAAATTATCCCATTGTTGCTTAGCTTATTTTTCCTTTGCTTTATTTAGAATAATAAAGGAAGAATGTCTTCTTTGGGCTCATATGCAATGAGCAGAGTTCTGTTTCCCTGAGAATGCATGTGGCAATTTTAGCCATTGAGAGGAAAAAGAAAAGCACGCATTTTTGGTTGATCTGCTGTCAATATGGCCAGCACATAGAATAGGGGCCTTACTTTCTTAGAATGGTTCTAGAGTCAGATAGACTGGAATAAAAAAAGCTGTGTGGGCTTGAACGATTTATTTGACACCTCCAAGCCTTAAGTTCCTGATCTGTAAAATAAGGAATATAATACTGTCACTGCATAGTTGTTGTGAGGATATAAAGTACTTATCATACCACCTTGCACCATTAGGATGGCTACTATGAACAAAAAATCCTGAAAATGACAAGTGTTGATGAGGATGTGATGAAATTGAGCCCCTTTGCACTATTGGTTGAGTGTAAAATGATGCAACCACTGTGAAAAGCAGCATGGCGGATCCTCAAAAAATTACAAATCAGATTTCCTATGATCCGGCAATGCCAATTCTAGGTACATACCCTCAAAGAAATGAAATCAGGGTCTTAAAAAGAGGTATCTTTACACCTGTGTTCACAGCAACCTTATTCACAAGAGCCCAAAGGTGGAAGTAACTCAAGCATCTATCAGGTGATGAGTGGGAAAGCAAAATGTCACAAATACAATGAAATATTATTCAGTCTTAGAGAGAACATTCTGACACGTGCTAGAGCGTGAATGAAACTTCAAGACATTATGCTAAGTGAAATAAGCGAGTCTCAAAACGATAAATATCATATGATTCTTCTTATACAAAATACCTGGAGTAGTCAATTCACAGAGACAGAAAGTAGAGCAGTGGTTGCCAGGGGCTAGGTGGTGGGGGAGAAATAAGATATTTTTATTTAATGGGTATAGGGTTTCTGTTTTTCAAGGTGAAAAGCATTCTGGAGATGGATTATGGTGATGGTTATACAGCAATGTGGATGTACTAAATACCACTGAACTGTACACTTAAGAAAGGTTAAGATGGTTTTTTAAAAAGCCATGGGGACAGCCAGCTGAATAAAAGGGTAGCAATGACATAAATCAAAATGAAACAAAAAGTATTTAGCATAGTGCTGGCTCATTGTAATCATTTATTGAATGTTGAACCATTGGCAAAGATGGCAGGAAAAGCCTTGATAGTAGCGGTGGAGGTAGTGATGTGCTAGTATCACCCCGTGTGTACATCTCTCCTCCCTAGAAGAGGCTGGCTTCCTGAGAGGAAGATGCAGGACTGCAATCCCAGAATGCAAAGCAACGTGAAATGGATTCACTTCTTTTGCAGTGAGATGAGCCTCTTTGGAAGCTGAATACAGGTAGTGAACTGAGCAGGCCCAGTGTGCTGGTGGGAAGGCACAGCACTCAGGGAATTGCTCCAGCAATTGGAAAAATGTGTTTTAATTAGGTTGGTTGGTTAGTGGTTCCCAAAGCAATGGGCTCTGAGCAGAAGGCATGGGGAGCGCAGGTATGCATTTGAGTGTGTACATGCATGGGAGAGGGAAAGGGAGAGGGAAGTGAGTGATTGATTGGGGAGAAGGGAAGCAACCTGCTGGAAACAGCCCCTGATGCTCTGAGCACAGGATTCATTTGAAACAGACAGTGAACTCCTGTACTTTTGGACTTTAAAAGCCAATAGGATCTTCATGTGGTACCCAATGAGAAGCCCCGCCCCAGAAAGGTGGCCTGGGGGCCGGCCCATCACTCCTGCTCTTCCTCAGCTGACTCTGCCTGCTTTGTGAAGTCTAGGAAGGCAGGGGAGGTAAATATCTCATGGTCCAAGGCTAATCACAATAATAAACCTCCAAGAACAAAATTGACTGAAAAGAATAAAATTTTTAAAGTGAGACAGTTCTCTGTCATTTCTGTCTCAGATTATGTTGGGGAAGGTTGAACTCAATTTTATTGAGAAATCAATTGTAATTTGGCACTCTGCATGATCCCTGGCAGAGGACGCTGATAACAGTCTCTCCTGAAATCTGCAAGCTAATTTACTTCTGCCGCCTACACACTCACAAACAAGCATGAATTAGAGACCCTCTTCCCACCACATGCCCAGGCAGCCATTGATTTGTGGCCCCCTCCTCTTGTTTATGAGATAAACAGTAAATTTGGAAAGGGAAACAAAAGGGACAAGTTCAGGTCAACAAGTGAGAAACGTGGCTGAGAGACAAAGATAAGACTAAAGATTAGAGCACGTGGCTGGGCACGGTGGCTCATGCCTGTAATCCCAGCACTTTGGGAGGCTGAGACGAGTGGATCACCTGAGGTCGGGAGTTCAAGAACGACCTGACCAACATGAAGAAACCCTGTCTCTACTAAAAATACAAAATTAGCTGGGCATGGTGGCACATGCCTGTAGTCCCAGCAACTCAGAAGGCTGAGGCAGGAGAATCACTTGAACCCAGGAGGCAGATGTTGCAGTGAGACGAGATCACGCCATTGCACTTCAGCCTGGGCAACAACAGCAAAACTCCATCTCAAAAAAAAAAAAAAAAAAAAGGATTACAGCACATGCTACAATCTGTGCATTCCTATGATATAGCTGACCAGAGAAAAGAAGAAAAAATGACTGTGTTTTGTATGTGAGTGGGGAGAGTAGAACTGAGGGTGGTATTTTGTTGTGTTTTACCAATGAAACCCATCAAAAGACCCCTTAAGCTCATTTCCATGTTTATTTCAATCAAGCCCCACCACTTTAAGCAAAGAGAAGATGCCAATACTGTGGCTTTCAAAAGGGGAAAAACTCTGAATATCATTCATAATGAGTTACCAGAAGCAAAAACATAAAAATGTGCTTTTTAATGCAATGCTATGCTGACCTTTTCAAGGAGAGCAGCAGCTGGCCTCACCAGACTCATGGATTACAGGACTTTTCTCAGAATTTATCCAATGTATCAATGCAAATCCACCCAAAGTATCATTTATTTAGGTGGGAATTGCAGTGTTAGAGGATTAAGGCTCACCCAATTGTACCACAGAAAACACTGTCCCCATGACAAGCCCAAGTGAGCTGTTTTCAAACATTCCTCTAAACAAGTGAGTGCTTTTCAAACTTCATACTTGGCAATTCATCTTACTGGCAGGCACCCTGAGTCTCTCATGAGCATGAGATAGTAAAGGAGGGACAACCTCTGTCTTTAGCTATTCTTGACTCTCTACCCGTGCCTGTCGCTCCCCCATCCCACATCTGAGCACAGCTGTGGCTGTCACACACTCTTGACAAGGGTCACTTCCCCAAAAGACAACCCCCAATGCGGAAGAGCAGACAAATATCATCAGTTTTCCAAATGCATTCACAATTCTGGATCCAGCACCCTATGGGAGAATTTTCCTCCTACCCTTCCCTGTGGAGTCCCCAGCTTTCTTCCACCTCTATAACAAGGATCTCTTCTCTCCATGTTATTCCCAGAGCCACAAAATCTAGGGCAATGTGGCCTAAATTCATCATTTCCTTCAAAGCCACAGCAATCCCAGTCTACCTGGGTCTCTGATTCCCCCATCTCTGCTCTAGAAGGAATACATGTTGGAGTCACCTTTCTGTGTCCCACAGCCACCATGCACAAGCACACCTGGGGACTTCACAGCAGGCACCAGGCACCAGAGCGCACTGAGCATGATGAATGCTTCTTTCCTCCAGAAAGGATCATCACGGAGCTATTTTTTACAGACTCTTGAGCTTACCTGCAGCACACAGCTTTAAGCTCTGAAGATGCGAATAAAGATAGAACTTCATCTGACTAAAGCTCAGAAAGTTAAAAAGCAAAAACAAACCTAACCAAAGAGACAATAAACAAACACAGAAGTTGAAAGTATATGCTGGCTGTGTTTACTGCCACACAAGCAGACCCTGGAAATCAGCTTTCATTTTGCAAGCAAGCCACTATGGAGAACAATTTCAGGAAATATACACCGTTGAAGAATATTACAAGCAGCTTACTGCAATAATACCTATAATTTTTCATTCATTTTAATATGCCTGTTTTTCACATTTAGAATTTCTAGTAACTCTACCTTATTATGTTCTTTAGGTTGATGTGCCTATATAATCGGATAAACATTTGTCTAATACTGGGTTGCACTATTTTTAAAAGTACTTTTGTAGAACAACAACAACAAAAAATCACTATAAAAAGAAAAGCACCCAAGCCTTGTATTTTAATATTTAAGCCTTTCTAAGGTTGGGGAAAGATGTGAGTTTTAAAAAGGCAAGGATTTGAAGGGAGTGCTTTTATACACATGGCCACTTGGACGTTTCAGATGAAATCTTTCCTTTTGCTGGGTGAAAGGGAAAGGGAAGTGTTTCAGAAGATCCTTCTTGGAAATCCTTATACTAATTTATAAAAACAAGAGCACAGGGCATATATTAGTAAAAATAGCCTTTAATGAGTGCTCACTACATGCCAGACCTTATAAGCCAGTGTTTCACATGAATTAACCATTTAATCTAAATAAAAACCCTGGGAGCTCTATACAATACTTAACACCACTTTACAGATGAGAACATAAAGGCACCCACCACACATCAAGCACTGTGTTAAATATTTACACATATTATTACTCTAATCCTTGCAACTCTTATTATCCTCATGACATAAACATCTTTGTTTGTTCTTTAAAAATGAAGAAAAAAGGACCAAAGAGTTATAGGATGTATCAAATGTCCCACAGGGGTCAATCTAGAGCCACCTCCTAGAATCCACACTCTTAACCACCATGCTAAGGTAGAACTCATAAACTTCCTCTGCAGACTGGTCTAGTCTTCACCGTTTCAGGCTTAACTGGGTGAATGTGGGTTGGACTCCGCAGTGCTGAAGAACAGCCACCTTGACTAAGAGTCAGGTTTGGCCTGGTGACTTGATTCCATTCATTCAGGCAACTCAGGAAAAGCATCCCGTGCACACTGAATGAGGCAAGTCTAGCCAAAGAGAAAGCTAAGCAAGCATCTTTAAAACTATATAAAATGCCTGGTGACAACCATCCTGGTTCTACTTCCTTTGGGCTCCTACCAACCACCAGAGGAAGATAAAGACTCTTTATCCATCCAAGTGCCAAGTACTGTTCTTAATACAATAAACATTTGTGGATGGACTCAACTCACTTCTCCCTCAAAGAGGAGTCAGGATTAGGAGACAGATCATAGACTGAGCCATAGAACTACGGGGAAGTGTGCTTTGGGTATAATGAAGGAAGACTTGAAGCTGTTGACAAGGCTTGCTAAGGTGTCTTTGTCTTCAGGCTCTTAGACATCCTAGCCTCTGTGGATAGGTTCTCTTTGAACTGTAGCTCTAAACTGATGCTCACACACAGTTGATACTATAGGACAGGCCTGGAACTGAAACAGAAGCCAGGAGAAGAAGGTCATTTTCTTCCACCCAGTATAGGTAAAGGAGTCCTCAACCACCTTCTCTTGGTTCAGCCAGCTGCCCAGATCTTGAGTTCCACTAAGTATTGGAGGGCCACAGTCTTCATTCTTAATTTAATGTGGTTTACTTCACCTTGGCATCTATATAAACTTCAGGAAGAGGTGGTGATGGCTATATCAAGTCTGGCCAAGGCTTTGACACACAGGACCCAGAACCCAAGCAAACATACCATGCCACAAAACTTACCTTACTATTTGTGCTCCTAACAATAAATGAAGTCTTTTCAAAACTCGATCCTAAAACGTTATTTTGACATTACTGATAAAAACCTAAGAAACAAGGAAATGGCATGACTTGGCCCTCAGAAGGCAACTCTGACATCCTTCCCTAATAGTACTTAGGATGCACTGCATGTGACAATGACACTATTGTAACACCTGCAGGATTCGACATGAGAATCTCTGCTTTTGATGCCTCCCAAAATTTCATGGGATATGACTATGTTCAACTAGGTCAAATGTTTTAGAACAGATTTTGTTTATTCATAAAATGGACCAGGTGGTCACCACCTAATTCTTAATAGGTGAAATGTGCCAACCTCATCACAGCCAGTCCGGGAAGAATATAATCTGCAAGTAGAATTTCCCTAACATGAATCATCTCTTCCACTGTGCTCCCACAGCACGGTGTACCGATCTCTGCAGCAGCTCACCTCACAACTCCATAATTATTCATTTGCACGTTTGCCTCCTCCAATTAGCCTGGGGGCCCCCACTGGCAGGGCAGAAGCATCATTCTATGTGGCTCTGTATCCCTGGTGCCACAAAGCCTATGGTCCTTCTTCAGAGCTTTACAAGTGGCTAGAAATGAGGAATATGTGGGTAAAGCACCATCCCACCACTGGTCCAGTTTTCTTCCTTAGGCAGAACACCAAGTGCTAGACACTGAAACTTTATATGTTACCAACCCAAATAGTCAGACATGTACCTTCAAAATGAAGGCCTCATCCATAAATATGTTTAAATCGTTTTTTTAAATCCTTGTATTTTTTCTAGGCATAGAATGACTTCTGTTTACACAGAAAAATGGAGAACGACCCTTTATTCCTCCTGAATAATTTCAAGTTAAAGAAAATATGCCCATACTTCTGGAATTCCTAACCTGTAAACAATGGTTCATCTTCTCTAAAATCCTAGGATATCTTTGATTTGGATGATCTTCTTGTCTTGGCTTCCACTTTTCCAGACTGAGAGTCTTTTCGTTGTCTTTCTGTGGCAAGTCCCCCTTCTTCTTGACCATGAAAGACGTCCTTCTCCCAGGTGGGCCCTTTCATACTCCCTGAAAGTTCCATAATGGAAACTGTCCACTGTGCTCCAGCCACAGTTCTGAGCTGGCAGATCTAATTGGTGAAGTTGGCAGAGAAGTGAAAATCTAAACAGTCCAGGAGAGTCAACTCCCTCAAGCCTGACAAGAGGGGAATAAAAGTCAGAGGGAGAAGATAAGACCATTTGTCTTGGCTTTCTCCAGCGTGTTCAGGGCACACTCTGCTTTCTTCAGTTTAAACAAAGGGCATCCTCCCATTCTGCCAAGGGCTCCACATACTTTTCTGAGATCTGTCCCAGGGCATGGCCCCACCACTCAGTAGGTAGGGAGTGACTTCTGCCAAGTCACTTAACCACCCAGTCTCAAGTTCCTCATCTGTAAAATTGGGATAATATTTCTCAGCCGACATCCCAGGTTCCTAGCGATAAATATTAATGTCCGTAGAGGGCTTTGAGATCCCGGGGTGAAGGATGCAGCAGAGTGTTATTTTTATGATGTTGCAGCTTCCATAAAGCATCAAATTCAATGAGAAAGAGGAGAGAGGGGGCACTGGGCTGGAACCAAGAATAATGCAGGCAGATGCTATTCGAGCTTCCCCCTACTGCTAATGCATCTTGACAGTCACCTGCAAGTCTGCTGCTATTCCAGTCCTGGGGCTTTCATTTTTACTGGTGACCTCATTCAATGTCTCCCCATCCCCCTCTTCCCAGAGTCAGAATCCCTATTTAGTATCATATTAATATGGAACTTCATAACGTTGATATGGATCTGTGTATTACAAACATCAGGGGGCCCGCCTGGCAGTCTGCTGGCTTCAACATGCTACTCAGCAGGGAATCTGTGTTCGAGACTCTGGAGTGGGCCAGCCTTCCGGAGCTGGCCAGACGCCCACATCCGAACTGCCCAAGCAGCACCTTCCCTCCCCCTCTCTCTCCCAGAAGAGGCTTTCCAGGCCCCCAGGCTCTGAAGAGGAGTGCAGACTGCTGTGCACAGGCCTCTGTGACCAGAAATAAAGCTGGTTTTATTTTGGGATAAAAACTTAGAAGAGGAAGTCAATAAGAAAAAAAAAATTGGAAAAAATTGGAAAGCAAAATCAATGGTAATAAGGAAGGGGGGACGGGGCTGGTGAGAATGTGATACCCTAGCTCCATAGCAATTGGGTGGCTGTACACTCCTGATATGTCCAGGAGGTCTCTGGAGACTTGGTTGAGGTGAGGGTACCAGTGATGACCACTGGATACAGTTTAGGGCTCAGGAGGCAATTAATCCATCATGTTAATTGCAGTATTTCCATTGCCCGGGTTGCAGACCACAGGCCAAGAGGGAAAGGGTCACGGGGAAGGGGAAGTGGTGGTGACAGGGAGCAGAGGGCAGGAACCTGGGTCGGGAGAAGATGCTGTGGGGCGAGTCCCTGCTGGAAAATGAGACATAAAACCTACCCAAGTTGCTCATATAAAGACACATAGGGCATTCTCCTCCCCCCCAGCCCCCCCCCAGCAGCCTCTTGCCCTTTTGTAAAAAGTCATTGCCTTCAGAACACCCTCTGCATCTTACTTTTATTCAGATTTTTCATCTACCTGAAGACACTGTCCTTTCCAGAGTTTTTTGGTTGGTTGGTTGGTTTTTAATGCCAATGTGTGCATCTTGCTAGCTGACTGCCCATCATACGACCACACATCCTGCCCCTTTACTTTCTAATCACTGCCCCTCATGGCCTCACATACAATCCAGGTTAGTCGATGTTGGAGTGCAAAAAATAAGGAAAAGTAAAGATTGTCACTCTCTAACAAAGAAGTATCAGGGACTTTGTCCTAGGACAACATTAAGATAGTTGTGCATCAAGCTCTCTGAAGAATAGGTTCAGGGACTCCTTGCAATGAGTTTAAGAGGACCACTTATTCCTTACTTCTTTGTTTCCGTGGAAAAGGCATAGAGTAACACTATTCCTCCACCTGATGCCTCCCCCATCTGGTGGCTGGAGAAGGGACCTACCTGATTGACAAGTCTGGAAGAAGAGACCCAATCTGGGTAGCTCCGTCCCTTCTGGGTCCCTGCATTAGAGCCTGCCTATCTGCATCTGCTCCTCCAAGCAGGAAGCCTGCGTGGCCAGCCTCTAGGTGAGTCCATTTAATTCTGCTGTGCAGGCACTAGCAGGTCCCTTCCCCCCACAGAACTACATCCTTTCCTTCACTCAAGTTTTCATCAACAGGAGCCCTGACATAATGATCGTCAGGGGATTGCCTTCCATACCTGCCTAACTCACTCAGGTGGAGAAGTGATCTCCTAAAACCCTAGTACAGCCCAGCTTGTTCTCCATTTGGCAATGCCTTCAGGATGGGTAAGAAACACAGGTGCTTTTAATAGAATTCAAACCTTGCTTCTGTCGGGCTGCTGGTAGGGCAATTTAGTGCTAAAATGTGTATCTGTTGAGAATGGCCCTCTGTCTGCAGAAGTTGTATAAGAAGCAAAAGCACTCCCCCAATAAGAAACATCTATTGAGAGCTTACCCCAGATTAGGCACTGAGCTAGAGCTGTGTGCGTTAGCTGGACTCCCCGTGAAGGCTCTGAGGTCTGAGAAAATTTATCTCCCTAGGTTATAGGGTAGGAAAATGAGGCTTGGGGGAGGTTATGAAGCTGGTAAGAGGAATGAACAAAAGCCAGTGTCAGTCCTAACTGTTCATTCATCGCACATTTACAGAGGAACCCCCTATGCTGTTCCTCTAAAGGCAATGGAAGCCCTGATAGAAATTAGGTCCAGGCCCTGTATGACTCTCCACTTCATCTCAGAAGCTCTGGCGGGAAACTTGCCTGGGAGATATTAAGTTCCCACCAACCTTGGGAATCAGCTACCTGACTTCCATTTCAGGTGGGCTTCAGCCTCCTGTTTCCACAAAATCTCATGCTGCTACTGAACTTCTCTTTGCCTTCCACCTTCTTGGGTGCCTTCAGTCTCCTCAGTGGAAGCTTTCCGCCAAACACCTCCCTCACAGGTGTCCTCTAACTCTCATGACTGGCAGAGCACACGAGGCAGGATGATTGAGGCTGTACCCTGAGCTTGGGGCAAATCAGGTAGAAGGCTCTCTAAAAAGCAAGTGGAGTAAAGATCGCCTTCCACAAACTATTGCCAGGTGAGTAAAACAGTCACTTGTTTTTTATGGTGGTGGTTATTGTTCTTTTGCAAAAAACAACAATGACAAAAAGTTAATACTAATATTGAAAAATTTGCTTCACCTGAAACAGTTTTTAAAGTACAATTATGGCCCTCTGAAAAGGAGCTGACACAAATCTCTATTAGTATAATGGTACCATAACACTATCCAAACCCTGTTAATGCAGCCCTCTGTCTCTGAACACCAGATAAATGTCACAAGAATATTAGGAGTCTGTTCTTCCATCAGTGAGAGGACAGTTTGTATGTGGGGAGTACCCATTAGTGCTAATGGGACCTACAGATGTAAATCTCCAGGCTCCGGTAGGGGAAAGGTCCCCTGGGGTTTTCCACCAAGAACCCATACACTGTGATAGGTACTTGGGAGTCAGAAAGTCTTTACTCACTAGTACAGTTCCACGCTGGGAGTGATTTGCAGCCTCACCCAAAGTATGAAAGACTGAAGTAGTCTTTCTTTGCCATGACATCTATAGACTTCCATATTGGTTTTTTTTTTTTTTTTTTTGCCTTTAGTTATTGTGTCACTAAAACTTAGTCTAAGACAAACGCTATTTTAATTGCTTTAGGCGGTGAAGGCCAACACACATTTCAGTGGAGAAAGTTATGTGTTTTAATTGCTTTATGAAGACATAGCATATGCCCTGACACAGTTAAATGATTAACAGATTACTCCAAATGTCGTTGGAATAGAATATCTATATGTTCATTAGCCAGAACAATTTATCTTCTTGATAAAACTAAAATTACTTATACATCAAGTTTACTTTCCATGATTAATAAATGATAAAAATCTAAATCTGAAATGTCTCTTCTTGGCCATTAATCTCACATTTATCAGCTTCTATAATACATATTACTAATATAAAAATTCAATTTTCAAAATATTTAAATTTGCTAAGAAAAACAGAACACACTTAATGCAAAGAAGCATCTCAATTAGTAGGAAATGCTATAGTGATTCTTAAATAGTCAAGTAGTGGACAGAGTTAGCTTTAAATATGCTTTATCAAAACAGATAAAATCCGTGGGATACACAGACATCAAAATGTTCCCAAAAAGACCCCTCTCTCAACTGTACTTCCAGTAGAAGACATCAGAATTCATGGAGAGTTTGGTATCATTCTGTATATGCTCAAAAGGACAAAATTAAGATCAGACTCAGAAACAGAGCACAGAACACAGCGATCTGGAATTGCTAAAGGTCAAAAATGCAAGCACTGCACGTGGCCAAGGAAGTGAGCTTCAGAGGCACAGGTTTAGCTAGAGGGAAAGCCTTGGGAATTAGATCCTTCTGTCAGCTTTTTTAAATGTTTAAGACCGTCTGTCCTCCAATTAAACTGATCAAGGGAGTCCAGGATGGTTTGTTAGAGACTCTGCTCTGGAGAACACTCATTAAAAGTCTCGAAGCTGATTACGGACTTCCCGTCTCAAGCACTTCACTTCTGCTGTCAGCTGCCGATTTCTCTGAATTCCAACTGCCAGAGTAACTGTGGAGGCCAAGCCATGCTTCCCCCGCTGCCAGAAAAGGAGAGAGAGACATCTGCCAGTGTCCTGAGTCACCTGTTACTTACCTTGGTGACTCACTCCCCTAGAGGGGCCAGGAAAAAACAGCTCCTGAGTGTGTGCACACATATGTGTGTGCTTGTGTGTGTGTGTGTGTGTGTGGTCTGCACTTTCACTTGTGTTCACAGACAGGTCCTGGGTCTCCCTGAGAGGCTGACACCCATCGCTAGGCACAGAGCATGAGGTCCTGAATAAGAACCCCTTTGTCTCACCCTCCAGGAAGCCACCCTTTAATGAGATGGACAGAGGAATAAACAGGAAATTGAAGTGCAATGTGATCAATGCCGCAGAAGGAGTAATGATGGCTCCTATTTACAACTAATTCAGCTTTTAAGAGAGGAGAGGAAGCAGCAGAGCACACCTCTGGAGGAGGGAACTGGAAGGTAGGAACAATTTTCCTGTCAGAATAGTATCTGCAGAAGCTCAAAGAAGTGAGAGAACCCTCATTTACTCATGGGCTCACTTTTTTTGCCAATCATTCACTGAGCACCTGCTATACCCTAGGTGCTATGCTAGGTGGTAGGTGAGGGCAGGACGTACATTCCAATGGGCTTCAGGGAATTGCAAACTCATTGTTTGACTGGAGCATAGTGGGGGATGAGGGATAAGAGCCAAGGCTGGGGAAATATGTATGGCTCAGCCCACGACACATTCAGGTTTGTGTGTTTATATGTGTGCACACGTGTTTATATTATGGAAGGTGTTGGTATCATAACAGGACTCACACAGACCTGGCCTAAGTTGAAATCAAAAGAAAAGATATATAATAATGTTTTTTATAGCCCAGTCAGACTGATGAAATGAGTCCTGAAGGTAACACTGGTAATTCACACTATGCATCCAACTTTCGCTCATACCACTCACCATCCCACATCTTCTACTTCATCATGAGGGTCACCATGGACCCTCACGGTACCATCATGGCACCTCATTCTGCACTCCAGTGTTGGGCTGGTGATGTATCCATTGATACCACCTTCCACAGCTGAGCTGTAGTGAAATGAGCATGGAATTAGGGTCAGATTTGCATTCCAATTTCAGCCCTGCTCCTGGCAAGGTGTTTGGTAATGATAGTCATCACCATCCACGGCATTTATTGAGCATTTAATATGTGCTGTTTTATGTGCATTAACTCATTCAAACTTTGCAATAAAGCCACAAGGTGGGCACCATTCTGATCTCCACTTTATAAAGAGAAAAACCAAGGCAAAGAAAGCTTCAGGGTCTTGCATATAGTAACATGGTTAATAGAATGGCAGTGCCTAGAGCCAATCTCAGTAAATTTGATCCTGTCTCTCTTGGGTGCCTTGTTTTCCTCAAATTCAAAGTAGATATGGTAATATTGACTTTTAGTGAGAAGTAGGTGAGTAACTTAAGTGACCAGCACAGTTTGCACTCAAGAAGTAATACTTTCATATGTCTCTCCCAGTCCTACTCATTTCCAGAGCTAGATCAAATCTGTGTCATTTCATGAAGACTTTTCTAGACATTGAGTCTACATTGACATGGCATTCCTTCTTTGAAGTCACCACCAGCTTAGCATAAGAGGAATGGTGACACTGGTCATGCTGTCTTGTATTGTTCTTGAATTACTCAAGCTTTTTCCAACAACATTCCATGTTCCTTGGGCCAGTAATCAGGTCTTGTCTTCCCCCTCCAGAAATATCTTCTCCAGAAGCCACTGCTAAGAGCATGGGGTTTTCAGAACAGGTTGAAAGAATAAAGAATAGGTAAATGCTACAGAAGTCCACATGTAGAATAAACACATGTGGCAAAGGAAATAATTTGTAAATTAGTTGTGGGAGGAGGAATTGTATGTGTCTTTATCCATCTAGTAGATTCCAAGGAATTTAATTTTCAAGTTATGTTCTAAATATTTAGTTATATTTTCCTGTTTCCTTCAATACCTATTTTCTCTTAATGTCCAAAGTCAAAAATCTCCAGGTCAATAGGGAGAAGAGCAGCTAATTGCTCAACAAATTTGAATTTGGGTATTCATTTTTCACTCTCTAAGGCATGAGATGCCCTCCTACACTCAAGTCAATGACTTTAGCTTAGGAGGAAGCAAACACATTAATAAAAGGCATAAACACTCTCTACTGACAATAAATTTTAAAAATAATTGACCTCATCACATCAAAGTTTACAAGTGGCTTTAGTCCCATGCCCTGTAAACTCTAGAACTAGAGGCAGGATGCATGGCTGAGCAGAAAGAGCAATGCAGCTGGAGTCCAATTTGGCTCTGAGCTATAGTTCCACCACTTTCTACCACAGTGACTTCCCCTGAGTGTTATTTTACCATCTGCATCAGAGTTTTTATATAAAAGATACTTTCTACCTCAAAAGCATGCCATTCGTTTAAGGGATTACTATCATAATAGAGACCAGGAGCCAATCAAAAGCACAGGGATTCCATACAGAAATTATACTAAATGCAAATGAGGGGCATCATTGACCAGTGAGGGA
Organism: Ateles fusciceps; assembly: GCA_036589455.1. Taxonomy (NCBI): domain Eukaryota; kingdom Metazoa; phylum Chordata; class Mammalia; order Primates; family Atelidae; genus Ateles; species Ateles fusciceps. The sequence continues at coordinate 1,282,596 of JAZHEH010000164.1, read as the reverse complement.
TGTAGCTGGGCATTCTTCTCTTCACTGGGTGCACTTCTGGAGTTTATTAGCCAAGTAGAGACCCTCTGACATGTGAGAGGAAGTTCCCACCACTATACACCCTGCAAGGAACTCTATCAGAATGCAGAATGCACTTCAGAATAGCAGTCTTTAAAGCCTGCACCTTAGTCATGATGGCAAACATATTTGGCTGCTGATCTGTACAATGCAGTAAAGAACCCTCTTTGTCTAAACCACTGGAGTGCTTGGTAGATCAGGAAATGGGATATTAGAGTGAAAAGATCACACACAGAACTTGCTCTGTGTTTGGTCAAGACTACTGGCGTGTGGAAAACAAATCAAAAACAGAAAGTACTTTGGTTCCAGAAACACAAAATTAGGGAGAATGAAAAGTGGTGGTTCATCTCTACCTGTTTGCTGGGACAGAAGAGTCATTTCTTAAACAGTAGACCCTAACCCTTTGTTAGCTAGGCCAACTGTCAGTAAACTATGGGCCATGGATCAAATCCAGCAGCCCACATATTTTTGTATGGTCTGTGAGCAAAGAATGATTTTTGTAGTCTTAATGGTTGAAAACAATTTTTAAAATATATTTTGTGACATGAAAATTACATGAAATTCACATTTCTGCAGCCACAAATAAACTTTTATTGGCCCACAGCCATGTTCACTGGTTTACATGTTATCAATAGCTGCTTTGTACTACAGCAACAGAGCTGAGTAGTTGCAACAGAGACCTTATGGCCAGCAAAGGCGAAAATATTTACTACCTAGCTCTTTACAGAACAACTTTGCCAATCTCTTGTCCAGGCCAATTATGTTTTCTTTCAGTATGTGAAACCGACCTAACACGACTTAGCTGCTACCTGATCAAACCGTTTCTGACCTTAAGACTAGATGTCAAATATATCAGCCTCTGTTAAAGCTGATTCCTGGAAGACCAGGACATCCTATCGACTCTTGCCTCTGACTTACCATCGCCACCTCCATATAATATACAGACACACACCCACATGCATGCACAAACACATCCTAAATTCTGATTTCTATTTCCCCAATCTTTATACTTTCAGATTTCCTCTGTGTCACTATTATATTGTCTTCCGTAAGCCCTGGACCATCAATACTCTGTTTCCCCATCTAATGACAAATGAAAGAAACTATCAAGTATGGAAAGATATTTACTATAACTTAATATTAACTTTGAAAAGCTGCTACCAATGATATTTTCTAATATTAAATATGACATCATTCCTTTTATCAATAATGCTTTATTTTTCCTATTTCAAATTGCATGGTTTTTTTTTTGCCAATCTGGGCCAATTTTATAAGTACATTATAATTTTTTTTGGTCTATAATACTTTGCACTGGTCTTTAAATGACAAATACAATGGTGAATTTTATTCACGTTAACTAGCATTTTTAAGTGGTCTAACTTCCTAGGAAGAGAACTACCTTATCAAAGCACTATTCAGGATATGCCTGAATTGTGCCAGAAAAAAATCTTGAGAAGCAGTACGGTGCAAAGGAAAGGGCTGAAACATCAGACCCAAGTTTTACCCTACAGGGTGTCAAAAACTAACTGTTCAACCTTGAACAGGTCCCAGACCCTGTCTGAACATTGGTGTCTTTTTGATGTAACGTGAATTCACCTGGGTGATGAGTAGTGCTCTCATTCTCACCTTCCCTAATCCTAGGAAAATAACTCGCCATCAATTCAAATTAGTCATTTAGCATCTTATAAGAAGTTATAGTGTTGAATGGCAATTTGAAGCAGATTTAAAGTTTACTTTCACTATGGCCTGAAAAACAGGAAGAAGTAATGATATATGCCTCTAAGAAACAGGGCTCAAAATGGAAAGAGGTGGGCCACGGGACCATTGTTTTCTGTTATTAGTCCTCTTGAATATTTGATTTAAATATATATATTTATATTTTTAATTTTACCTATTTTTATTTAAATCAAATGGTTTTATATACATATATAAAAGCACACATTATTTTCATGTAAATGTTATTTAATTAAAGCTAATAGAAACTTTAGAATACTTCCAATTCATATCTTGATTGATGAGGCTAGATATACTATTGAATATTAGTCATGCATAGTGATTTGACACATATTTCCCAAGGGGAATTATGAGAGGGACAGGTGCAGTTAGCTGACTCTACTTTCCCTTCTGATGCCACCTTCCATATTTCTGCCTCCTCTTGATTTTTTTTCATTTTCTCACTGAAAAATTCTCAGTTCATGAGCAAGCTCTCCTCACTAGAAACCAGGCAGTTGGAAAGTTTTAACTTTTAAAGTTCATTTATATTTGAGTCCTCCAAGAACAACAAGCCCCCAAAATTAATGATATTATAATAAAAATATTTTATTTCTTCAAAAGCTCAAAAAATCATTTAAAACAGATCTTGCATGAGATTTAGTCCTTTAGGCTAAAATAAAGCATTAGAGATTTTGTTAACAGAAACATTTCCTTGAACTGAAAGAAAGCAGAGCTGTAATGGAAATACAAATGCAGGCTTTGCAGTTGCAACCAGATAATATAACATTAGAATTCTGCATTTGTGAATTGCTCTAATTTTATGTACATATATTATTCAGCAAGAATAGTGTTCCTTTAGTTTTATAGATTTTTTTCTCTCATTTAGTTGGTGATATAATTACTTGCTCTTATAAATCTGAATATTAGGAATTCAAACACACACAAAAAAGAGAAAATTGATTCTTAATGACTTATCTTTTTCCCCCAATATACTGTCATTCCTTTTGTTGCTTTTGTTGTTTGTTTTGTGTTTTTGTTTTTTGCTTCTTGTTTATTTTGAAACAGAGTCTTGCTCTGTCACCAGGCCGGAGTGCAGTGGCGCGATCTCAGCTCACTGCAACCTCCACCTCTCAGGTTCAAGCAGTTCTCCTGCCTCAGCCTCCCAAGTAGCTAGGACTACAGGCACGTGCTACCATACCCAACTAATGTTTGTCTATTTTTTTTTAGTAGAGATGGGTTTTCATCATGTTGGCCAGGCTCTCCCGACCTTGTGATCTGTCAGCCTTGGCCTCCCAAAGTGCTGGGATTACAGGCATGAGCTACCGCACCCAGTCCCTCCATTGTTAATCTACAGCCCCTATGCATCCAATGATCAAAGATGTCTAAACTGCCTTTTTTGAAATGCACATACAAACTTTGTCAGGCAACTTCACATGCACAAGCACTGTTCTTATTTCTGTTTTTCTGTCTCTTGAACCCTAACCCCTTAACTCATACCTCCTCCTGCAAATCTAAACCTTCAATGGCTGACACCAACCTCGGGTGAAACAAGCCAACAACATGAGTAATTACTGTATGCAGGCTCTTTGGGAGTGATAGTGAGATGATGGTGACAATGATGATGATGATGATGTGATTTTCCTACTTAACCCTTTGGTCAGCACTATGAAGCCGCTACTACTACTGTCGCCATTTTACAGATGAGGAAACATAGAGGTTAACACAAAGAGGCTGAGTAAATTACCACGTTCTCACAGCTACTACGTGATAGAACCAGGATTTGGACCTTTAGTGCTACAGACTAGCATTGCACTGGCCTCTCCCCTTTACAGACACTCTGGAGGAATGATTAACCAGCTATGTGTCTCAATGTGTGAAAGTGAGCATGTGGTGGTTCAGGAAAGAGGGCATAACTGTGATATCTCTGGACCCCTGATGCCTCTTGGTGAGTATCCAGCACCACTCCCAATCCAAGATCCAAAAACAGCACCCAGTGTGGATTCCCCAGCGTCCTCTTCCTCACCTTAGTAGAGGATTCAGTAAAGGCAAATCATTAACAGAAGGAAAGTGTACTGGGCCAGCAAATGCAGGGAAGGGCCCAGAAAAGAGGATTTCCATTCATTGGAAAATACCTGGAAAAGAAAGAAATGGATTTTGCTCTTCCATGAGGAAATGAAAATGAGAGCTTTTGTGGCCAGAAGGACCTGAGAAGACACTGCCTCCTACTACCTGTATGAGCGTGGACACCCTACAGAGAACCAATTTCTCTGTTTCCTCATCTATAAATGGGAATATTTATAAATTCCTACCAATTTCTGTTTCCTCATCTGTGAATGGGAATAATTATATAATTATACTTACAATTTGCCATGAGAATTAAATGTAAACTACCACACACACACATCAGCACTTCGTCACCTTGGCTACCTTCCTCCTGATTCAGAACAGTTTTTTCATTTTGGCTTAACTCCTTTTTATTCCAGCTTTATTAACGTATATAACAGTCAAATAAATTTATAGAATGTTAGATGTCCAACATAATGATTTGATATACAAAATCTTTTATTTCCTTGTGTATCTCACTTTTCCCCCATGGAAGTCATATCCTCACATGGTCCTTTTCCTTCTCTTCCTTCCCCCCATTCTTTCTACAGCAAAATCAGCCTTGCCCTTTCATTCCTTCCTAGAATTCTCTGAAATGCTAGATGATATGTTCTGTCTGTGATAACTCTCTGTGACTGAAAACATTTGTCCCATGTGGTAGGATGCAATATTTGGCTGCTTTGGCCCTTAAGTATCTACCTGACCAGGTGTTCCCTATACCGTAACTGCACAGAGAGAGATGTTTAGGCTTTTGGAACTACAGTACAAACACAGTACAATAAATGGGACACTCTCACCTGCTCTAAGTGGCAGAGGGTGCTTTGCCGAAATGCAGAATGAAGGAATATCCTCTTTTTGCCCCCCCCCATAGATTCCAGCTTTTTCACTCTGTAGACACCCAGGTGAGCCCTAAGCATTTCCAGCCCTTCCTTTAAGTCTCAGAAGCCAAATAGCACTACTGAGTGATAGATAGAATTGCATCATTTCCCTAGAGGAGAAGACAAATTCTATCCTCCCCTTTGCAGAAAGCTTTGGGTGTCTATGAGCCCATCTCCACTTCATAGAACAGAGAACAGGCCTTGTCATCATGTTTTTAAAATATTCTGTACCACAAGTAGAATGTTTTTTAAAAACAACAAAATTGCACATGGGTTTCAAATGGTAGATCAAGCAACCTAATGGACCTTCCTGCCTCCCTGTGTAAACACATAGATGATGGTGGTATCCACGAGTCATCTTGATAAAGGTAAGAGATCAAGGCCATGCTTCTCACGTTGGCTTAGCAACTTCTTGGAACCATCACCCATGAAAGTTTCAAGTAATTCTCAAACTTTTCATATTCAGAAATGTTCCATGGGGAATTATTCTATGGAAAACTGGAAGAAATAACAAACCTTATAATATGTTGCTACTGCTATTTCTGCTCCAACTGTGAAATACAATGATATGGTTTGGCTGTGTCCCCACCCAAATATCATCTTGAATTTTAGCTCCCATAATTCCCATGTGTCATGGGAGCGAACCCATGGGAGGTAATTGAATCATGAGGTAAGGTCTTTCCCATGCTATTCTCATGACAGTGAGTAAGTCTCACGAGATCTTATAAAATCTGATGGTTTTATAAAAGGGAATTCCCCTGCACATGCTCTCTTCTTGCCTGCCACCATGTAAGATGCAACTCTGCCCCCTCCTTGCCTTCAGTCATGATTGTGAGGCCTTCCCAGCCATGTGGAACTGTGAGTCCATTAAACCTCTTTTCTTTATAAATTACCCAGTCTTGGGTATATCTTTATTAGCCATATGAGAACAGACTACCACCACCAGAGGTAGGACAAGGTTCTGACCCATGCCAGTTCTTGGTGACACCATGAGACCTGAAAACAGTTTTACACCACCTTGACTAGTTTCTCTACGTACCTCCATGTTCCTCTCGTAGTCTTACATCATAGTTCCCAATAGCCAGGTAATGTAATTTTAACATTAGAAATATGTTCAAATACATGATATTTGCAGTGGGGTTACAGGGATCAACTGGTCTCTCTGCTTCTTTCTACCCCCACCCCCAACTATGCTTCCAGTGCTGCCACACTCCTTAACATGGCTTATGCTCTTCTATGGCCCAGGCACTGTGTTCATCTCTTCACATTCGTAATCTTATTTAATCCTGTGAGACACCTGCTATTTTAGTCCCATTTTACAGATGAGAAAACAAAAGCTTGAGATAGATGAAGTAGTTTGCCCAAGATCAGACATCTAATCTGTGGCAGAGCCAGCCCTCAAACTCCGATCCAGAGCCACAACAAAGCCAGCCCACTCAAATCACAATTCATATATACATTCTGCCTATTCTTAGCATATTTTCTGCCTCTTAGAATGAAAGTCACATAGAACACAATAAAAATCACTGATTACCTGTTTTGAACTCAAATACAAGTTTATTGAGTGGGGAATTTCTATTGAGTCATCATCCAACATGGAGATGTGGGAAGAGCTAGAGAAAAGGAGAGGATATATTTGGACCAACCTCTCTGCCATGGTTTAGTGCCAAGCCTTGGGGGCTGAACAGTTAGGTGCTAGATCTGTCTCTAACATGTAGGCTTGCTGTGAAACCCTGAACAAATCCTCCGTCCCCAGGCTCATTTCCTTGTTTGCAAATTATCATAGCCCATCCCACCAGGTTGTTGCATCAGGCATTATCTACTGACGTTGAATATGGAAAGCGAGAACTAAGTCTTACATACCCCCGCTCACATATATTAATATACTTCCTTTCTCTTCATCTTCACAATATAGTTACTTCACATTTTTGTTGAGTAAATATTCAACATTTATATTACTATAACTATTTAACTTTTGTTCACCGCTGAACTATAGAGTGTGTCATTAAATTTTCTTTCTAACATACTTTTTTGTTTTCCCTGAGGTTAATAATTGTCTTATTTCTTATTTCCCACCTTTTATTGGCCCAATGCCAAAAAAGTTCTTTGCCAAAACCAGAAAATTTCTTTCAATACAAGCAAGCAAATCAGACAACTGATCAGTTCAATTTTTTTCCCTCCTGCTCAGATCCAGACTGGCTTCTCTCCAGGCGTTCTGCACAGCTGACATTCTAGAGCTCCCTTTTGCTTTCACCCAGTGAATTTCTCTGGCCTGTCTTTGTGTCTGGACCTCTTCTCCCAGAGATCCCAGATCCTCCTCTTGCTTAGTTTACTCTCTTGCTTTTAAGGCACATATCATTTGGTAGCTTTCTGAGAAATTTGTTAAGACCTTGTATATCTGAAAATACTTTATTCTATTCCAAAATTTGATCGACTTTACATTTACTGTCTCATTTAATTCAATGAATGTCCATTATTTTATTCTCATGGCAATGGGAGGCAGTGGCAGAATACTGACTTCTAGGTAAGAGTTAGTCACAATTTTCAATGTTAATTCTCTATTCTCTTCTAGCTTCAAGTAGAGTTTTTACAATGCGATTCTCAATTTTTTGCATGAGAATTGTTTTTTTTTTTTTTTACTTCCTGGAATATTTTAGTAGATTATTCCAAATGTTCTGAAATTTTTCAATGATGTGTCTAGGGGTGTGTGTGTGTGTGTGTGTGTGTGTGTGTGTTTTCATTCATTATGCTAACAATGAGTTGAGTCTTACAATCTGAGGCTCTTATAATCTTGTCTCTTTGTTCAAGGAGATTCTCTTTCATTAATTCTTCAACAGTTCCCTTCCCTCCATTTTATCTGTTATCTCTTTCTGAAACTCCTATTGATTTAGATGTTGGACTTCCTGGCTGATCTTCAAATATGCATGCCTGCTTTTTTTTTTTCATTCCCATTCTTCTCAGAGATATTTTTCCTGTTTCCAGTTCACTCATTAATTTTAATCTCCACTTTAGTATTTTTAATTTCCAATATCTTATTTTGGTTTTCTGCACATTCCTTTCTACAGTTGCTTGTTCTTGTATCATAAATGCAACATACTCTCTTACCTCTAAAAATGAATTAAAGATTTTAAAAAATGTTTTCCTCTGCCCTGCATTGCCTCAGTTTCCTCAAATTATTTTTTGTTTCTCTTGTAGTCTCTTTCATATTAGAGGCCTTCCAAGAATGGTCATCTGTTCCTCAAGAGTAAAACACCCAAGGCTGACTAGAAGTTCCAGGAGCATGGGCGGGGGTTACAAAAGGTGAACTTTACTGCAGTGTAACATGGAGGCGAGTTGGCACTTTCATCAGAGGCTTTTTTTGGATTGGTCAGTTTTCCCAGAAAACAATCATTTGCTATCCCCTCTGCCAGGGTATAAGGCAAGCTGTTGGCACTTTGAGAGAGAGAGAGAACTGGGGTCTCACTCTTTAGTAAGCAGACTTTCACTTAAAACCTCCTCATTTTCCTTATTCCATATTAACTGTTCTTCTGCTGTGCCTGACTGTCCCCTAGTCCAGATATCTGGCTCAACTTCATTAGAAAGCAAACTGTTGTATGCCTTGGTCTAGTGGGAGAAGGGATCTGGTCTGTTTGGTCATTCTGTAAATCTATTCACCTGTTTTTACTCTGACCCATATCTCACCTTCTACCTTCAATGTATAAGCATTTGCAGAATTTGGCAGAGCAAAACAGCCTGCTTTGTGCTGATTCTTTCCCCCAAAAGCTTAAATTTCACTATTATTTTAATGCTGTGCCAAGTCAGTTACCATTTGTTTATTCTCCTTTGAGCTTTCAAATGTAGTTGGCTTTTCTTCACCAATGTCATCTCCTCTTTGTCCTTTGAGCTTTAAACTTTTTTAAATGTCTTTTTGTAGGATTTCAGGTGCCATATTTAACTCAAAATATAGTTTCCATTTTTTGTATTTAATAGGATATCAAAAGCATTCTCCTCCATACTGAAAGCATAGAATAAATAAAACACTTTATTTCAGTCAAATACTGAAAACACCATTTTAACAGCGTTCTCATAGTATATCTCACCATTAACCTATGATTGAAAATTTGGAATGAATCAAAATTTCATTATTGTTAATAGCATCAAAATAACCACCCTTTCACATGAAATTTAATCTTGTCTCTGATAATTTCCTTAAGATCTATTTCTAGAATAATATTAAGTCAAGTATTTTAAATTTTTAAACTATTGATACATGTTACCTAATTGATTTCCAAAAAGGCAGTAATAAATCAGCACTCTTCCTCAAAGAAGAGGCAGTAGTTAAATGGAATTTATCCCATCATCACCAACAGTATCATTTCTCAAAATCTTTATCGGTTGTGTCCCCATTATTGTTTTAATTTGCATTTCCCTGCTGACAAATGTGACTACATTTTTTTCATATATTTATTGGTAACACATATCTTCTGTTAATTGCTCATGGAGCACACTCATTTTTTTTCCTAGTGAAATGTGAGGTTATTTCTTATTTGTATGAGCTCTTCATTTGTTAAAAATATCAAGCCTTTTCGGCCAGATTTCTCAAAAATAATTTTTCCATTTTGTTATTTTTTAATCTAATACAATTATTAGAATTTATCTCTGAAAGAGAATTTTTACATTTTTACATAATCAAAATTGTCACTCTTTTTTCATTTATGCTTAGAGGCCTTCTCATCCCATGATCAGATAAATGTTACCCTACATTTTCTCCTTTTAAGATATGTTTTGAATTTTTTGCATTTTACTCTTTTCCCTCTGAAATTTAATTTGTAGTATTTTCTCCCAATCATATAACTCAATACCATTGATTGAATACTTGTCAGTTTCTCAACTAATATGTAATGTAATTCTGAACACATTTTAAACTCTTATTTTTAATAGTGTGTTTCTTGGCTCTTTCAATCTCTTTTGTCTGTTGATTCTTACTCCAGAATATCCTGTATTAATTACCATTAACTTTATAACACATTGCAATGTCTACCAAAGAAAAGCCTGCTTTTCTGCTCTTCTTTTCTAATTTTTTATCTCTCTCATTATATGTGTTATTCAAGATGAACTCTAGAATATTTGGTCAAGTTTCCAGAAAACAACAGAAGCAACATGATTTCGATTAGAATTGCATTAAATATGTAAATTCCTTTGAGAAGGATGGAAGCGCTGCCAGTATTCATTCTTCCTTTCTAGGAAGATGACATCTATTTCCGTGCATCCAAGTCTACCTTATAGCTACTCTAGAAGTTGTATTGTTTCCCCCATACAGAGTCTATATAATTACTCAGTAAGTTTACTTCTGGATATTTTATGTGTTGGTAGTTTTTTGAATAATTTTTATCTTCATATTTTCTAAATGGTTATCACTGCTATATCAAAAAATTAGTTATTAACTTTTATATATTTATTTTATATTGAATCAACTAACTCAACTCATAATTTCTAATAATTTTTCAGTGTTTCTAAGAATCTGTGCTTTACTATGCAAACAGTAATTTTTCCTGGCAATATAATTTTTGTCTCCTCTTTTCTATATCTTACTTTGCACCAAGTATTAGTAGGCTGTCATAAATGGAACTGTACACAACCTTGTCATCATCCTGGTTTTGAAGAAAACACTTTTACAAGGAGAATAATAATTACTAATTTTGGGGGGGTTTGTTTTTATTTTTGTTTTTTGAGACGGAGTCTCTCTCTGTCGCCAGGCTGGAGTGCAGTGGCGCCATCTCAGCTCACTGCAACTTCTGACTCCCTGGTTCGTGATTCTCCTGCCTCAGCCTCCAGAGTAGCTAGAATTACAGGAATGTGCCACCACGCCCAGCTAATTTTTTTGTATTTTTAGTAGAGATGGGGTTTCACCATGTTGGCCAGGATGGTCTTGATCTCCTAACCTTGTGATCCGCCTGCCTTGGCTCCCAAAGTGCTGGGATTACAGGCATGAGCCACTGCACCCAGCCAATAATTGCTGATTTTTACTAGCGCTTTCTGTATGCCCGTCACTTTGCCAAGGGATTTAAGTATATTATTTCCTTTCATCTTCAATCATTTTAGGAGAAAGTTACTATTGTAATCCCATTTTAAAGACAATATAACTGAGACTTTAGAGTAGAAATATATCCAAGGTTATCCAACTAGTCAATGACAATGCAGGATTTCAAAGTCACATTGGTTTGACTTCAGAGCTCATGCTTGTCACATATTAGTATTTCAAGTAAGTATAGTTTGTTGATAGGCGTTTTTAAGGAGGACTTTGAGATTTTTTTCTTATCTATTTTGGTGTTCTGTTTGTTTGATTGGATATTTGGCCTGAGAAAAAGATGGGAGAGAGAAGAGTAGGTTGCTTCTAGGCAGGTAGAACATAGACATGAGGAGAACATTGAGTACCTTAATGATACAAGAAGAATACAACAGAAGATGCTTCCCCGTAGTACCTCCAGTTATGTGTGAACACCAAAATCAATTACTAATGAAAAGAATACATTTCAAGGACCAAAAAAATAATGCATCTAAGAGTTTTAGTATTATTACAACACAAATAAAGCTATATCATGTAACCGCTCGAGCATTTTAGTTTCCAAAATTTCTCAAAAAGGCATTTTGGTCTCATTAACTCAGATCTTTGATTCACTGAACAGTAAGGCAAAAGGTGGGGTTAAGGTGATTTGTGCTATTTAAGGCTCATCTTGGCAAGAAGCTGAGTTGAGGGAGACTATTTGCCTCCCTTTCCAATGTGAAAAGAAGAAATCCAGCAATGCCAAAAATAAAGTCTTTTAAAGTCCTTTACACAAAATTATGTATTTCTGCAGCATATCCCAGGCTTATTGACTGTGTAATAGCCCTGCTAGACTCCCACCACTGCAAGAAGCTCATACCGGAAGCATTATGATCGGCACGGGAAACATGAAGATCTTACTTTTCCACTAGACAATTTCATTGTTGGGACTGGTAGGAGAAGTGCTTTCTTAAAACTCATTACACAAAAGTTTTTAGCTTTAAGTGCTAAAACAGTTTTCAGCATTTAAAGTGCCACACTCTTTTATAGGAAGGGGACAATTAATTTGGGCTAATTAGGTGTTCATTTAAGAACACCATTTATTTTTACAAGCTTTAGGAAAACTCACCCTTGACCAGTTAACACAGAGGTGGTTTGATCTGACCAAACACACATAGGATTGTGCTTCTGACCTAGGTTTTAATCCTGGCCCTTTTGTGCAGGGCTCTTAACCTGTCAACCCTGGGTCTAATCATTTGACCATTGGTAACAATAGCATTGCTGCCATTTCCTTGATAAGGCTTCTATGAGATTGAAAGAGGGGTATAAATGGAAAAGTGCTTTTGAAAGCTGAAATACACTTGACATGTGTAAGGAAAGATCCAAATTTCCAGGACACTCTCCCTAAAGAGTAGTCATATTTATTGCTCACCCAAACTCCTCTTAAAAAGACAGTCATCGGCAGTAATGGAGCGCTGCAGAAAGCCAGCCTGTATTCATTTCAGTTCAAAGCCCTTGAGGCAGCAAACTTTCAATCCAGGCACTGCCCCTGAGTCACAAGTAAATTGTCTGTTTCCCCACTATATGTGCTGAGCATTTAAACAGATCATATTCTTTTATCAGGCAGTGATAATCAAAATTTAAAGGCTAAAGGCATGATGACCTATTTTACATGGACTTTATGAGAGGCTTTGGAGAGAGACGCCACGTGATCCTAGGACAACCTGATAACGTCAGCTCTGGGTCACCACATGGCTCCTTTTTCCCTCAGTCCCTTCGGCCAGTCATTTCTTTTATACACTGTATAGTGGCTCTGTGTACTGGGGACTAGCTTAAATTGAGCTTGAGACAGGGGCCATGGAATGATTGAGTAGTGAATTAGATAGAAAATTGCAGCTTTTGCACCATAAGTGAGAGAATCGCTGCATTCAATCAGCTGCTATGACTTGAGGATTTCACACTTCTTTTGACTTTTTTTTCCAACAGAAAAACTTGATGTAAAACGTATTTGTCTCTTTAGATACTCAAGAGCTGTCTGTTGCCCTCAACCTTCTTTTAAAATCTTCCCCTCCACATCCCAAATATTCCTTAGCCATCATCAGCATAAGTTGTGACCTATGAAAATCAATGCTCAAGAAAGAGTTGGAGGAAGGAAAAGTGGAAGTCTTAAGCCCACTTAAGGTTCATTGTGCCCCCATCAGAACAATCAGCCATGCATATGGGACACAGGAGTACAGGAGGCTGAACATAAAAGGCGAAGATACCACAAAGAGAATTGATTTCTTATATTGGCTATTTGGGTTTTACACGAATTTGTACCAAGAGGTACATAAAATTGAGTCAAATTTGAAAACTGTAAAATCACTGGATTGGTTTATTTGCATTTGTTCATTCATGCATGAGCACAACTAGTTGTTCTTGAACAGGCAGATGAGGCCACTGGTTATATATGGCCACTTGATTTCAGCACACATGACTTGAGCCTGCTCTATGCCTGGAACTGTGCTAGGCCCTGAGAGAAACAGGCAAACAAATAAGATTTAGATTCTGGCCTCCAGGGATGGATACATAGCTCTGATTCCAGACAGTAAGAAAACTACTGGAAGAGAACCATCAAATGCTTTGGCTGTCTCCCTAACTGAGCTATAGCATTTTACAGCAGACATAAAGCCCCATGAGCATAGATTAGGCTAAGGATAAGGCAAACACCTCTGCAAATCTCCCAAGTCCCCACACAATCTGATGCCACCCAGATGGAAGGACCTCTCCCAGTGTCTGTCACACCACACCACACAACTAACCGCTCATCATTCTTCAAACATAACCACACTTTAACTCTTTCGGGTCTTGTTCACAAGGCTCCTTCTACTTAGAACACTTTTATACCATCTTCAACCTAGAAACCTCTGATTATTTCCCGTGGGGCCCAACTCAGTGATCTTCAGGGTGAAAATGCTCAGTGAGACGTTATCCCAAGGTCTCTCCCAACCTCTAAGTCAATGATATGTGAACCTAAGAAATACATAGAACCATTCACCTCTCTTGAACTATGAAGCCATTCCTGATGCCCTGAGGCATAATTGGGCCTCTGAACTTCCATCCCACACCCTTCTTCCGCTACTACTGTGCTAAGTGCACTGAATTGTAAATAGTTGTTTGTTAGCCATTTGCTAGTTTATCCTTCCAGGTAGAATGAATACAACTCAAGGGCAGTGTCTGCATCTTATTTTGTTTTTGTCCTATCTAACAAACAGTCATGTGGCCATAGCTAAGTGCCAACCACTTTGTCACGTGCATTACATGCATTTATTCATTTAGTCCTCACTACAGCCCTATGAGATAGATTACTATCAATATCCAAGTTTGCCCATGAGGGAACTGAGACATAGCAAGCTTAAGTAACATACTCACAGTCACACAGCTGGTGAGTAGGTAACCAGCCTAGTTGTTAACCAGGTTCTTACCTGTTCCATTATGCTGCCTTTTACCTAGCTTTGTACCCTCAAGGCTTGGCTCAGAGGTCCAGTATCTGGAGCTCAATAAATGCATATTAGCTGATTAAATGACTGAGCAGATGATGAAGCAGTCCTGGTTAGTCCTGGCTTGATCCTCCTGCAAAGTTCTAGGCTATAGAAGTTAAGAATAATAAGCAGATTTGGAGAAGGTTCAGAAAAACTCAAGAAGATAGAAATGAAGAATTATACCTAAGGATTTAGGTTGCTTAGCCTTGAGAGCGAAAGCTGAAGGCCGGTTTCATAATGATCATCAAGAAAGGAAGGCTGATTCGTGAAGACAGTGACTGAGCTGTTTTTCTCCACCTCCAGGGAGGAGAAAGGAGCAGAACTGTGCCTAAGCCGCAATGGGCAGAGTTTAAATCCACTACAAGGAAGAATTTCCTGGGCCTAAATATCATTTGTTAGACCTAGGAATGAGTTATAGAGAGAGGCTATGTTAGGTTATCTGTCTTCAGCCTTTTGGACTTGCTTCTGCTCAGAGCGAGGAACATGTAGAATGAAAACAAACAATACAAGGTCTCTCCCAGCTTTATGAATCTATGATATTTGAATCTAAGAAATACATCAAGTACTTCGTCTTTCTTGATTCAACAAATGAAAAAATGAACTGATGAATAAACATGTCCCACATTTAAAAGACAATAACAAAAAATTACAACTAGCAATAAGAAAAGGGTCTTCTTAGGAGATTCTGTTGTGCTAGAGATATAACAAAAGAAGAAAAACAGAACTTGTTTGCTGATGTATTTAAGTTCTCCTATGGCATCTGTGATCCAACTCTCTCTTGCTAGGTCCATCATCCTCTTGACATAAAGTTAGCAAAGGTCAGTCTACATCCTCAGGTGCTGATTTTGAGCCATCATCACCATTTACTCGATAGATGACAGCATGTTGATGCATATTTCTTTAAACATGAAGTAAACTCTAAGTATGAACCACTATTTCATCAATGTCCAATCTAAAGCACTTTAAAGATGAAAAAGCAAATCATTTCCTGAGAACAGGAAACAACATCAAACTTACTTATTTTTTTCCCTACATGAAAACTGAAACACGAAATAGTAATGGAATTGAAAGAGAAGGTAGAGAGTACAAAAATCTATTTTTACATTTGTTATTATTTCAAAACCATGATTCTGCTTCATTTTCTGTTAATGGCAATAAAACCTTATACTTGTAGAATGGTTTACAGTAATAAAAGTTATTTAAACAAACATTTTTTACTGAATTTGTACCTGAAATGTAAGTATCTTCCTTTTCATCTTATAGAGGCAGAAACAGTTCAGAGAAATAAGGGACTTGACTGAGGTCACACTGATAGGCCTTCAGCCAGGCCCCCTCATTTCCTGATTGACGATTTCAGGTACACCTGTCCTGGGTGCCTGGTGAATACCCAGTACACCTTACCATGTACTGCCTCTATTGAGAGCTGTGGAGTGGCCCTATACCAACCACCTCGAGAAATTCAACTGGTCTAATAATCTTGGGAGACCTGGCATAGACTGTTCTATCTGCCCTAAGTATAGAATACCCACCATCAGTGAAAGCCTGCATTCTAATTCAGCCTTCCTGCTTGCAAAATCATCTCCTCCTGAAAAACCCAGCTCAAATGCCATCTACTCTGTGAAATCATCCCTATCCCCCTCACTCCAGGCAGAGGGACATAATCCTATAAGCCCTGGATCCAGGCTGCTTGGGTCTCAGTCCCATGTACTAATTAAATGACCTTACCCCCCTCTTAACCTGCCTCATCTACCAAATAGGAATACAACTAGAATCCTGCTAACTCTGAGATGGTAAGGAGTCAATGATTTTATATAAGAAAAATGTGTTGGGCATGGTGGCTTACACCTGTAATTCCAGCACTTTGGGAGGCTGAGGTGGGCAGATCACCTGAGGTCAGGAGTTCAAGACCAGCCTGGCCAACGTGGTAAAACCCGTCTCTACTAAAATTGTAAAAAAATTAACTGGGCATAGTGGCGCACACCTGTAATCCCAGCTACTTAGAAGGCTGAGCCACAAAAATCGCTTGAACCCGGGAGGTGGAGGTTGCAGTAAGCTGAGATCATGCCACTGCACTCCAGCCTGGGGAACAGAGAGAGACTGGTCTCAAAGAAGGTTTTTCTCCTCCTGCCTCTGTAGACTTATCTTCCACCATTCCTGCCTCACCGTGAACAGCTGGTGTCACACCCAACTGCATGCTCCTAACACACACTTCAACACTGCTGTCTTTCCTATCTCTGGCATAGGCTCTCTTTTGCCTTGAATTGTCTTCCCAGTTTTTTGTCTGGCTTAACTCCTTTTCTTTAAGACTTAGCTGAGAAGCAGCCTTGTATAAGTGGGGTACAGGCTTCAAGGTCAGGCTAAATGGATCTATGTCCCTTTCCAACATCTCACTAAGCTGTGTGACTGTGGGCATGTTCCTTAACACCACTTTGCCTCAGTTTCCCTACTTGTACAAAAAATAAATAATATCTGTCTGCCAGAGTACTTGCAAGAATTATAAGTTTGGTTTAGTGTCTGGCATAAAGTAAAGGTTAAAAAAATAAACTATTAAAAAACATTTTATTAAAGTCTTAATGATTCAGAGATTGATTATTTCATTAGAAGATCATCATGCTTTTTCCCTGTCTTCCTGCCTGCCCACATCACAGCTGCTTGTAAGTTATTATTCCATGAGATAAATAATGAGATAAAATTTAATTCAGATGGCATAGCAAGAAAAGTGGGAACAGGATAGGCACTGGAGTCAAACAGGCCTGAACTGAGACCCTGAATGACTTTTGGCAGGTTATGTAACTTCCCTGAGCTTCACATTTTACATCTGTAAAATGTGGATAATCGTATCTACCTTCCAGGCTTCTTACGAGAATTGACATATGTGTGTATGTGTGTTTGTTCACTCTCTCACACATGTTCAACTCCTAGCACTATGATGGGAGAATAGTAGGTAAGGAGAAAAGGACTGAATCAGTTCCAGTAAGAAATACAGTACCTGGCTAAACTAAAGCTTCATCGTCCATCACAATTCATTCTTAAATAATCTTTACTTCCCCCAGCTACATTACTAGCATGGATGGCCAAAAGAAGTCAGCCTCACCACAAAGTCTTTGCATCTGGGGCCATCAGATCTAGTTTCCCCCCTTAGGGACAGCTTCAGTGTCAACTGAAGTAGGTGACTCCAGGCATATGGGGACCCAGGCTAGCAACTCAAATGAGTGGGGGCAGCAGGCAGACCTCTTGGGGATGTTCAAGAGATGCAGAAGCAAATGAAGCTATAGCTGACACTCTGTGACATACTTTCCACCCAGTGCTTTGCAGTTCCAAGAGTCAGGGAAACCCAATCAGAGACTAGGGTCCCCTTTTTCTAACCACTACCTCCACTAGCTAGAAGGGGGAACTCCAGCTGTCACAATGGCAATGACAGGTCGATCAGCTGTACAGGATCACATCTTTGGAGGCAAACAGCACAGGGAACATTTTCATTAGGAGCCTTTCAGCAAATTAATAAGCTAGAGGGTCATGGGATGCTGACAGTGAGATGACACATGCATTTTTACATAAACATTTGGACTTCATGTTTCTAGTTTAAATATTTTATCCACAGAGATGTATGAGTCATCTCCTCCCATTCTTCCTCCCTTCACACTCCTTTGAAATTAAGACTATATAGAAGATGACAACTTTCTGAAGGAAAGCATGCAAACAAAAGACAAAAATCCAAAAGTCACATTAACATACCATAAAATATTTGAATATTTGCTTAGACCCCTGAAGACCCACCACATGTCATCCTCGAAGTAGCATGCAGAGATTTATTTTGTATCCTTTTCTACTTCCTGAATAATGTTCTCACTCAAAGTGAAAGGATTCCAATTTCATGGCAGGCTAGAGGATGTTTTTTTCTGAAGCTCCTTACTTAATATCACATTGCGTACAACCAAACATACCAGTCAATACCAGTATTACATTTCACTTACATTTCTGTTGAAGAAGAAATCTTCAGAAAAGGCTCCCTCTTTTTATAAAAGGAAGACTTTTTTAAAAATTGACATTAAAAATCAACTCATTCTGAATTACTATTTTTATATGAAACTTTCTGCTATAGACAAAATGGAAAATCAGAGTTTCACTTTATCCAACATTATCCATAAGAAATGCTTCATACACAGAAGCGTTCTTTTTCCATAAGCCAGCAGCATTATTAAAAAAAGAAACAGAAAAAAAAAGCTCTGGCATCACTCTTCAATATTGTTGTCTAATTAAATGGCAATGGAGTGGATGAGTAAAAATATGCATTAGAGGTGTGTAATGTGTAATGTGAAGAAGAGTAATCAAAGCCATTCAACAGGATTTAGGAAGGGATTTCAGCTGGCAGCTTATGAGACAGGAGCATATAATTTTGCTAATTTGAAATAGGTATTGTAACCTATAAACATTACTGCTTTGCATATTTTAATGAAAACTGGCTTCTACACCAAAATGAATCCTTTAGCTTGAACTCTCTGCATATCACAGAGCTTCTACCTATTATGAGTTCAGCATAAATAAGAACGGCATGCAAGCTGCATTAAAAGAATGGTCACCTCATTAAAATAGGTTAAAACCAAGTCCCTATTCCAAGCTACTGTAACACCATAAAGTAAGTCTGATGACAGGTGTTGTATTAAATTTTTATATTGCAATGAACTTGTACTCACACAAACCAAATCTGTATGTTTCCCTTGATATACACCTGTAACTTGTTAATTCAAGAAACTTTATTAAGAAAGTATAAATTTAGAAACATCTATAGATTTGTAAAACCCTATTAGCTTGCTTGAGAATCTAGAGTAAATGTATTTGGGGTCTTATTTGCATGGTTTGCAAAGACATGGAAACTAATGATGACTTTTCTTCAAAAGCATATGTTTGCACATAACACAGTTCCACAAATTGATGTACGCACATTACCTAGACTTGGAACTAAAAGAATTGAGAGAGATTTGGGTCCTGTGTGGAGCTGAGGACATCACTTACCTGCCAGCCTGCTTCTCGCTGAAGTACTTTTTTCCAGTCTTCTTCCAGCCTTGGGGAGGTCTCATCCATTGCTGATGCTGCTTGCCCAAACTGGATTCGCCAGCGGCTGTTACTCTCTCTCCTTGCAAGCCTTTACCAAAGCAGCAGCCAGGGCAGTTCAGGGGCCGACTGTCATGGAGAAAATGCCATGCCAGAGGATGAGGGATCGGGCAGGAAGAACCCACCCAGGAACAAATTTGGGACACATGGGGCTACCCAGACAGCTGCCAACTGGCCAAGCTGAAGGCCAGCTCAGCCATCAGGCGTCTAGAGATTAGGAACAACCAAGCGCCAGGGCCGGTGGACAATGGGTCATTCTTATGCTTCTGGTGTAAAGGTCAGAAGAGGGAAGTGTGCAGGCTGGCTCTACGCTCTAGAAATATGCATTTCTATGTGTGCTCCAGTCTTCTCCTTGATTCAAAACACACACGCTCACACACACACACCAGAATTTGCATTGTTCTGACGGGTTGCATCAGTGGGCTGGTGTATCCTAGAAGAACTAAACTATTTTACATGGTAGCAACACATTTCATTTGAATACATCTCCCCCAAAAGCAGCATATGAATCACTCAGCAGCTAGTGAACATGAATAATAGCAAGCTCCTTTAGGTGAAAATAGACTCATTCCCATAGTTGAATTCTGAGCATCTATAGTCCCTCCCTTCTCCCATAAGATGTTCTGCAGGCAGGCATTTCAGTCTGACCATGGGCCTCAACCCCTTTTCCAAATCAGTATACAAAATGATCAGAGGCTTCGGTTTAAATGAACTCCTCAAAATCTAGAACTGAAACCCAGTCACTGCTTCACTAGCACTTCACATGCAGAATGATACTGTCTCCTGATATTATGAATTGGCCTTCACCCCTAGAGATTCCTATTTAATTGGTCTAAACTAGTGGCCAAGACATTGGACATTTTTTAAATGTTCTCCAGATGCACCCAGTATTAGAATCACAAAACTTGGTGCAGAGTATGATTTAAGATTTCTCTGATCTAATCACTTATCTGATGTCCAAATCCCCATGACCCTGCCTATGTACTCATCCAAACAATGCCTATACCACCGAATACAGTAAATTCTCTACCTCCCAAGACAGTCCTGTTCCATGGCTGCTAATTTTTGTCCAAAAATGAATTGATACCTTTCTCCCTACAACTTCTACCCATGGATGTACTGCTTCTTAATTCCAGAAGGAATGAGACTAAGGCCCATCCCATAGAACAACCCTTCAGAGATGCAAAGATAGTGATGCCCCATGCTCCCAAACTTCTACTAAAGTGTCTAATTTCCAGATTAAATATTGTTAGATTCTTCAGAAAATGATGTAAGATGGTTTCAGGTCACTTCTCCTTTCTGGTTTCCAGCCTAAAAATGTATTCTACAATTTCCAGTGCTCGCAGAAGTGATCATAATATCTTGCTATGATCTATCATTGCACACACAGCCAAATAATCACATGCCTTGTTTGAAAAATTGCCACAATATCAACCATAGTCATCATAATAAGAGTAACTAACATTTACTGAGCATGGACCTACATGTTCAGTGTTGTGTTGAGTGCTTTATTAACCTTGTCTAGCTTACCCTTCACATTCTATGAAGTCATTATTATGCTCCCGATTTACAGATAAAGAATCCAAAAGAGATAAAGACATTTGCCTAGGTGATGAGGCCAAGAGTTAGTTCAGATATAACTCCAAAGCCTACTTTATGCTAGTCGATACTCTTTCACTGATGCAGTCTCAGATCCCATTGGCTCTTTTGGCAATCATATCTCATTAATACAGCACCTGGGTCAATTAGGACACTTAGGTTTGTTCTTAGCTGCAGATTATAAAGGCACACGCTTTATAAGCTGTAAATCGTCATGCAAACCTAACTTGCTGTTATTATGCTTTTAGTAATCACAAGACTGTAACTTCTACCTCATCTCTAGTAAAGCAGACACATGCAAAGCCCTTTACTTGCTCAGTTTCTCCCTCTTCTGAGAATATGCAGATGATTCTCAGAGGTTCTTCTGAGGTGTAAGAGAGAAAGGCCAGAGGAGCAAGTTTCCAGAAAATTTCCCCAGAGACTAGTCTCAAGACCAGTCATGGTTCTTTCTCCATTTCCCCAAAATCCTTTTCAACAGCCTCCCATAAGGACAACCGGGAGCAATTAGTTTTACCATGTAATCGCACCACCTGCAATGTAGTTATATCTGTTCTTATGGAAGGTAGCATATGAGTAGTTGGAAGCATAGTCTTTGAAGTCAGACTCAGATTTGATTATCAGCTCCATTATTTTCTAACTCTGCGTCCCTGGGAAGGTTAACTCAGCTTCTCTGAGGCCTGTTTTCCATGTCTGGAAAGAGGAAGTATGTGTTATCGTCTTAGGTACATTATTGTCCACCAGTATCTGGTTTCCCTATATTTCCAGGCCCACAGCAAGATAGCATTTCCCTAACCCCCTTAAAATCCAGAATAACTATGTGACTTGTTTTGTCCAAGAAAATGTAAGAAAGTGGGTATTAATTCCCCGGGGGCAGGGGGGACTCAATCACAGGCGCTTGATTCTCAGCTTGTTCTTTCTCTACTGCAGTGATTGCAGATGCATGTGTTGATAAGCCGAGCCTCCACACAGAGGCAGACAGGAATGCTGAGCCTGTTCTCATGGAGAACAGGTGCCTTGGAGAGTCACCTGGACAAACAACAGGCATTATGTCAACAAAAAATAAGTGTCCAGTGTTATTTGTTACAACATAACGTAGTCTATCCAGAGCAATACACTTTCCAATACAGAGTTGTTCAAAATCAAATGAAATAATCTAGTTAGAACATAGATCCCAGGCACTGGGTAGCCCTTCAATATTATTTTAAATAGCTTCCATTATAGGCCCAGTCTGTTCTACCCATGCCTCTCACACTCCACTATTTTCTCTTCCTTTTCCAGTCTTGACTTCTGTTCATAAGATACTAGCATTAAGTGCCGCAATTTCTAAAGACGATGCAGAAATAGGAATTTTAAAAAGAAAGAGCAAAGCATTCAACAATGCAGCGTGCCTTCGTCTCAGAATCCAAACTCAAAATAGTACGACTTCCATGCTACCGATCACTCAGCAAGGAAATTAATGAAAGCAAAGTGAAGCATCAAATAATAAACGTAGCTCGGTATGAATTCGATGCTGATAAAACAATGTACGTGTCTCCAAATTGTAAACATAATGAGAACATACATGAATACAGGAGCTTATTAAACTGCACAGCTTTTATTCACCGTTCTTAAATCAAGTACTAAAAAAGAATAGGTTTTTCTTCTTTGTTGAATGTTTTAATTAAATGAAGGATAAACTATAAAGATCAAGGAAAGTATGAATAACGACTCTGACCAAACCATGACACTGACATTTCAAGAACTCTGTCTTTTATTTCAAGCTCTTGTGCTTTTTAACATCACACAAACTTGAACTTGCTCTAGGATACCACTAGGAGATTCTTTTTTATTATTTTTTTGTGTGTTTTCAAATGCAAGTGCTAATAACTATGCCCTGTTCTATGTGTTTTCCCCAAAAATGTATGTGGGAGTCCTAACCCCCAGTACTTTAGAATGTGACCCTTATTTAGAAATAGGGTCTTTTTTTATTATTATTTTTTCTGAGACAGAGTCTTGCTCTGTCACCCAGGCTGGAGTGCAGTGGCGTGATCTTGGCTCACTGCAACCTCTGCCTCCCAGGTTCAAGCAATTCTCCTGCCTCAGCCTCCCGAGTAGCTGAGACTACAGGTGCACACCACCATGCCAGCTAATTTTCGTATTTTTAGTAGAGGCAGTGTTTCACCATGTTGCCCAGGCAAGTGATCTGCCCTCCTCGGTGATCTGCCCTCAAGTGATGACCTCAAATGATCTGTCCTCCTCAGCCTCCCAAAGAGCTGGGATTGCAGGCATGAGCCACCATGCCCGGCCAGAGATAGGGTCTTTACAAAGGGAATCAAACTGAAATGAGGTCATTAGGGTGGGCTTTAATCCAATATGACTGATGTCCTTATAAGAAGGGGAAATTCTGGTCACAGAGACAGATGTAGACAAAGAGAAGGCCATGTGAAGGTGAGGGCAGATGCAGGGTGATGCATCTACAAGCCAAGGGAGGCCATGAATTTCCAGCAACCACGAGAATCTAGAATGTAACAGAATACCTCCGTCTCTGTAATTTATGAAGAACAGAAACTTACTTCTCACCATTCTGGAGGCTGAGAAATCCAAAACCAAGGCATTGGCAGGTTCAATCATCTGGTGAGAGCTGCTGCTCTGGAGGGCAGGAATGCTGTTTGCTCGCTTGGCAAAAGGGCAGGTGACTGAACTGTGTGAAGCCACTTCTATGACGGATTTCATCACATTCATAAGAAAGGTGCCCTCACGGCCTCATCACCTCTTAAAGGCCCCACCCCAGTACTGTCATGTTAACAACACCTGAATTTTTGGAAATGATCTATTCATACCATAGCAGGCATGATATGGTTTGGATTTGTGTCCCCACCCAAATCTCATATGGAATTGGAGGAGGGGCCTGGTAGGAGATGACTGGATCATGGGGGTGGATTTTCCCCTTGCTGTTCTCATGACAGTAAGTGAGTTGTCACGAGATTCTATGGTTGAAAGGTGTGTGGCACTTCCCTCTTCACTCTCTCTCTCCTGCCACTATGCCAAGAAGGTGCTTGCTTCCCCTTCACCTTCCACTATGATTATAAATTCCTTGAGGCCTCCTAGCAATGCTTCCTTCCTGTTATACCTGCAGAACTAAGAGTCAATTAAACCTCTTTTCTTCATAAATTACCCAGTCTCCAGTAGTTCTTTATAGCGGTGTGAGAACGGACTAACACGAGGCATGAAACAGATTCTCTGTCATAAGCCTTGGAAGGAATCAACTCTGTCAACAAACAGCATGATCTTGGACTTCGAGCCTCTAGAACTGTGAGACAATACGTTTCTGTTGTCGACACCATTCACTTTGTAGTACTTTGTTACTGCAGCTGTAGCAAACTAATAGGCTCTGAATTAAAAAATAAAATAAATTTTGAAATAAAGTAAAATTCATGGTGAGAATGTAATATTTAAGTAGAGTAAACTAGGTACCTTAGAAAAACTTCTAATCTACCATTTCTTGCCTCAGAATAAACAACACACTTCTGGTACATCAGGAGTGTGGACCTGCAGTCATGCATTTAAGCTGCTGGTACCATGTGAAAATTTATATCAAATTGATGCCAAAAAGTAATGGAAAACCTTTACGTTACCCACTGTTTTTCCCTCAAGATAAGCAGCATATTAAGAATATGCTGACTAATAAGAAACAGAGTTATAGAATTTGTAACATTTTCCTTATGAAAGAGTTACATATATGAAAAATCTATATAAAATGCATAAGTCAGTCCTCCCTTGATTTAAAAGAAAAATCCTTCAGCTTACAGAATAAAAATGGGTTAAACCAGGCACAGTGATAACTCCTGTAATCCTAGTGCTTTAGGAGGCTGAGGTGGGAGGATTGCCTGAGCCCAAGAATTTGAGGCCACAGTAAGCTATGATGGTGCCACTGTGCTGCAGCCTGGGCAACAGAGTGAGACCCTATCTCAAGAATGGGGGCGGTGGGAAGGTGGTTAAGACTTCATTGTAAGAATCAAGTGACTAAAAAAATAGTTTTCCAGGTGAATTAAAACATGCACGCCACAGTGCTAAATGCTGGTAAAAGATGGTACTTTACCCTGCTCTGTTAGATGCAGGTATTCAATCTAGAGGAGAAAACAAAAAGAAGTTTGGGGTGGAGAGAGCAGGAGGACATTGAGAAAAACAAGTACAGAGCTAAGGAGTCCCCAGGCATGGAAGAAATGAGATGATCTTTCGCCTACCCATAGGATTTTGTACACAATTTCACTTAACAGCTATGATAGAATTTTTATGAGTCCCTATTGCCCACATTATACATTTCCACTTTAACTTCACCTCAACTAAATTTTCCTAGACATGAATAGGGCATGTTTTCCCATAAACTTTTACTTCTGTTTTTAAGTGGCTTTTTTTTTTCCCATTAGATGCTAATAGCAAGGTATTTACCTTCAGAAATTTGCTTCACAAACAAATTCTAGTCATGTATCAAACCCACACTACTGGAGGTGGCTGTATGATAACTATACAATAAAACAAACTAAAGCAAACAAACAAAAAATCTGTCCTAAGAGTGATAAATCTGAAAACTATGAATGCCAGAACTGTAGTCATTGTATTTTGGAAGGTGGGGAAATATAGAATTGGCTTCCAGGTCACTGTTGCCCTGGAACAGTGATGCTCACCATTCTCTCTATAAAATAACTAGCCCTAACTGCAGTGACACCCATGACTTTGTGGCCAATGGAACACCTGTGGCTGGTGGAGTGAAGACATTCTGGTCTGCTCATGTCCTTTGGCTCCCATGTGCTGACTTGTAGACTCACCAAGATTCATTTGCATTTGTCCCAATCCTGTTATTGCCAATTGTGCCTGTTAATATAATTACATGATTTAATTAAACAATTATATCTATAAAATCTGCATTTGAATAGAAATACTAAGTTGCTGCTTTCATGAAACAAGTCAAATGATTTGGAAAGAAACGCTACTCTTCAAAAAGTTGTTATTGGAGGGCCAGGAATCCTAAAAACGTATACAGATTCTGTACTCAGGTTGCTGGATATTGTCTTTAAATTCTTGATTCACTTTAAAGAAACTAAAACTGAAATTTGTAGAGGTTGCTTTAGGGCTACTGCTTACTCAGGAAAAAGTTCAGAATTTCACTTTGTGGACCCATATTTAGAGAAAAGGCCTTGGCTCCAAAGCAAAGATAGTGGTAAATAAATATGTATTTATATGTTTTAAGCAAAAGTCAAATGTTTTGTGTCTGTATATAATTTATGATTTCCCAATTTAATCAGTTTATGTGATTAACCAGTGAACTACCATTTTCAATTGTATGGATTAAGAAAGCTTCTATCACAAAAACAGCACATAATAAACCAGGAAGAGCTTTTTCTTAACCTACACATAATGAACAGAGATAGAAAGCAAAAGACTCAATTATTCAAACCAAGAAACAGAATCTATTTCAATGCTTAAGTGTACTTATATTGCTTAAGTGAGAAATAACCTGGCTATCACTACAAACATTAAATTTTTTATCAATCTGAGCCATGTAGATGCCAATTAATTACTGCACGGCATTACTATGTCTATCTATACCTGTGTAATAATACCAACTGACTATGATCAGAAGGATTTAGTAGACACTTATTAATGGAAATCAGATGATTTCGCCCACAGTGTCTAAATTACTTTGATATGTTTGAGCCCGAAGCAAAACAATGTAATGAAAAACAATATATAGATGAGAACCTCAATTTTTCTCTACATATGAATCTGTCACTGATTTGCAAAGAATCAAATATAAGTCCAACCAGGTGAAGACATTCAATACATGATCCTTCCCAATTCAGTATAAAAATAATATTGGCCTTTCCAGTATGTTTATATCCTGTTACTGACTTTGTGATATGCTGGGCATCAAGAGAGCCCGGAGACATAGAATATTGCCTTAGCAATGTTAATCCCAGCAGAGATAAATTACAGATTACTTTCTTTAAGGTTTCCTTTAAAGATTATCTTAAGTCATAAGCCCCCAGAAATAATCAATAAACTAATGAGTAGACTGGGAACACAGATCTTATGAGTAGGCTGAGTGAAAAACAAAACTGCTATATGATATATTTGAGACAATCTGGAAACTTCCTTCCCTCATTCTCCCGCAAAAAAAAAAAAAAAAAAAAGTGTCCCCAGCAGTCTAAAAATCCCACCAGCCATATATTTTGATTTTAAAACCTTTTCTGTCATTGTCTATGCAATTTACATACGAAGCTTTATCTTCTGATATTGTATTACAAGTTATTTTCCAGTTCAGCTTGAAGAGCAAGGTTCTCTGCACCCAGGCAAGGAACACGGATGGGATGAAAGCAGCCTTAAAGAGACTCAATGAGAGGAGGTGAGGGATTGCTAAACTCCCCTAGGCACCAATCAATTTACAAAATATGAATTTAAAGGTTCTTGAAAACTGGGACTTTAGAAATGACAAAATTATTTTGATTGAAGATTATTAAAAACTATACAATTGGTTTACATACTTGTAACAATATTAGGTTCTCGTGGCTGTTATAAAATGTAAATAAGGGTGGGCATATGGGACATTTCTTCCCTCTCCATTTACTCCTAATACCAACATCCTAATGTGAGGGGAACCTCAGATAGGGTTCAAGAACTTCGAAATGGGAAAGAATTAAGACGGCAATGTGGAAGGTGAGCTAAGGCTGCATTACTCAAAGAGGTACAGACCAGCATCACTTAGGAGACTGTTAGAAATGCAGAATCTCAGGCCCCACTCCAGACCTACAATATTTCAGTTGCATTTTAACAAGGCTAATTCATTAAGTTTAAGAAGCAATGGGCTAGGGAGAGTTACCTTGAAGGTCTATTTGCATATCAAGCTTTATTCTTTATTTTTAACCTAGAGCACAGGCTTAGGGTGAATTCAGAACAGAATGACTGATCAACATTATGGGGAAAGAATTTAGTCCCCCACCAAGAAACTTCTTGTTTACTACCTCTGGAGAACTTTCTCAGGGATCTCATTTTTCAACATTCTACAGGAATCTTTAGAAGCATAACCCAGTAGGTGCAAATGGCAGGACTCCAGCCCTTAAATCACCCAACACCTTCAACATACATGGCTATTCCACTTATTAGTTCAGAAAAACAGCTGATGACAACTGCATGACGCCACCTCTAGACGTTCAGATGACTGATTTTGTATAAATCAATATTGAGTGCCACAAAATGTCAGAAAATACCAAATGAGGAGAAAAGAATCAATAGATAACCTTGGAACTAAATGAGTGATGAATAATCTTTACCAACTAAAATAAATTAAACTATGAAAACCAAGTTAATGCAACATCAAGGGTCTGGCATAAAACCACACACAAAAAAATATAATTTACAGGTAAGGCCACTTGCAAGTAACATGGCTGTTCATTTTTTTTTTTCCAGGAAAGCATTATGACAGGAGCTACAAAATAAGAGCTAAATTCATATTTCCTAGCTTCTGTCTAAACAGCCATAATTTTTTAAGGTTCTACAACAAATAAACTACAATTTACAGGTGCAGACCATGTATTAACCTAGCATCCATAAAACTGAGCATACGTTCGCTTAACACTTTCAGGGAGTAGGTGGCAAGAGTAGAAAGACAAATTGTATGATTCATTTAATTTACTTTTGTCATGGTTTGGACCTGCATCTGCACCCAAATCTCAGGTCGAATTGTAATCCCCACTGTTGGAGTGGGGCCTTGTCAGAGGTGACTGGATCACGGAAGCAGTTTCTAACGGTTTAGCACCATCCCCCTAGTGCTGTCTCATAATAGAGTTCTCTCAAGATCTGGTTGTTCAAAAGTGTGTAGCACCTTCAACCCCTTTCTTCCTGCACCTTCTTCCATGTGAAGAAGGTGCCTGCTTCTCTTGAGCCTTCCACCGTGAATGCTAAGTTTCCTGCGGTCTCACCAGCCATGCTTCCTGTACAGTCTGCAGAATTGTGAGCCAATTAAACCTCCTTTCTGTATAAATTACCAAGTCTCAGGCATTTTTTTGTAGCAAGTCTCAGGCATTTTAATCAATGGACTAATATAACTTTATTTCATATTTTAAGTGTGCCTATTAGAAATGTTCTCCACGTGAAGAAATGATAAACCTTTGAGGTAATGGATATCCTAATTACCCTGGTTTTATCATTACACATTGTATGCATGTAACAAAATATCGCATGTACCCCATAAGTATATAAAATTATTAGGTATCCATTTTTTTTAGAAAAATATAAATTTATAAACAGACCAAAATGGATTTCAGAATTCAAATTCAAATGTTTTCAAGTCTGAAACTGACATCACAGATACACCCGGTGCTGTAATAGAAATCAAGATAAATGTCTTTCTTCATGAGTAAACAGACGCAAAGTCATGTTTTTACACCTTTTTTTTTTTTTTGCCCAGAATATGTTCATGGATTCAAAAAGCACCAATTAAATATCTGCTGTGTGCTAGGTATGGTGCTAGGTACTAATGATTGAGAGATGAGGAAAACACAGCCCACACCCTCATGGTCTTGTGACAGGGAAAGGAAGATAAGCAACCATTGCAACTGCAAGGAAGATGAGAGCTCTGGGCAGGACAATATTCTCCTGGCACAACGCCAGGGGATCCATCCCATCCCAATCTCCTGCCCCAACATAGCTCAGCTCCAAGAATCACCACTACTCTTGTCACAGTGTCCTTGGAGAAGAGCAGCATAGAGACTCTGTCCCACCTTTAGGGGGTGCTACTAAAACTAGATTATCATGGTAGTATTTAAAATACAATAGTTTCTAAAATGTTTCACATCAATACAGACCACAGGATAGGGAACACTTCATGGTACTCTAACCTAGGGATTCCTTTCTTTTTTTTCATGCTCATTTCCAAGTCCAAATATCCATGGATGCCTACACAACACTGATGTTCACACAGACTAATAAACTCTCCTCGACTAGAGTTCAGCCACTGATTTGTATGAACACAGAAATCTGGGGACAAGGGTCTTTCTGATCTAATAGCTCCTGAGGCCCTATTTCTCCCAGGGTCCCCTTTGGAGGTAGGACAATTCCAGAACTGCTGACATGCCGAGTCTTTCCGAATTGCATTTAACAGCAAAGAGACACAAAAGTACCTCTTCTTTTGGAAGGCTTATGGAGTGGGTGGGGATTGTATTTCTCGGACTTGGGCAGAAAGAGTGCTATCAGGGAACTTTTGATTTCCACCTCATTGGAAGACATCCTCAAATACTTCCAGCTGAGGTTACATCCTTCATACTTCCCTGGCAGGGATAGTGTGCTGCTCTTATTTGTAGAGGAATGGCAGAGAGGCAGAGAGTGGGAGTCCTCTTCTCCAAAAGGCAGCCCACATGGAGCACAGATACAACACTTGTAGATACAACTTCCCAGCGAAAGCAGAGGCTGCCATCCTACTGAAAACAACACTGCGAATCAGGACTGTGAACAGATTTAGAAACCAAATTAAGCCAAGTCTGCCCTGGAGATGGTTGTTAAACCATAGTAAACATATCAAACCAGGGGCTTGAAATCATGCCACCTCGCCAGAAACTGCCCTGGCCTCAGTCTTTGTTACAACGGTAAGCTCAGAGGCTCCAAAATGTTGAGCAGCTGCTACACGCCATGCACGTCAATGTTTAAAACAATTGTGGCCGGGCGCAATGGCTCACACCTGTAATCCCAGCACTTTGGGAGGCTGAGACGGGCAGATTGCCTGAGGTCAGGAGTTTGAGACCAGTCTGGCCAGCATGGTGAAGCCCCGTCCCTACCAAAATACAAAAAAATTAGGTGGGCCAGGTGGTGTGTACCTGTAATCCCAGCTACTCAAGAGGCTAAGGCAGGGTAATTGCTTGAACCAGGGAGGTGGAGGTTGCAGTGAGCCGAGATTGCACCACTGCACTCCAGCCTGAGCAACAGAAGGAGACTCTAACTCAAAAAAAAAAAAAAAATTCTCTAAGATATCATCATATATCATCATCATTCCCATTTTACAGATGAAGACACTGAAGCATGGAAAAGTAGAATAACTTCCAAAAGTTTTCATGGCCTTGAAAAGGGGAAAGCCTTAACCAAGTGGGTAGTTCCAGACCTTCTCCATTAGCCACACTCTCAGCTGCCTTCCCTTCTCAATCAGCTCCACAACAAAAGACTCAAGGTGGTATCGGCACCTGGCACCAGATTAAAGACTCACTTCAGGGACTTTTGCAAATCACATCCCAGATGCTGGTAATACAGAGGTCCACCCAGAACAAATGGAAATGATGAAGCCTGAAGGTGTGTAGGATACACAAAGGCACGAAAAAGCGCCCAGGACAGAGAGCAGAGCCCACCAAAACAGAGCCCTCGGGCTCACAGGTGCTGCAAGGAGCCCTAGTCTCTCCTTCTGGTCCAATGAGTACTCACAAAGTTGTTTTGCTTTTAAGATGCGCTTAATGCCTTTTTCCAAAAAAAAAAAGAAGAAAAAAAAAAGCCTCGTCAGTATAAAATGAACCGGAATTATAGCTGCCGCTTTGATGCTGTGTGTTATTTTTGGCTGAGTGTCCTGCTCTTCTGGAGGCTGTTGGTAGGGTGCTGAAGCCTACTCTAGTAACACAGGCTGACTGCTGTCCCCAAAGGACCCCAAGGAAAACAAGAGGAACTATCTCGCAGTCTTCAGCAGACAGGGGAGGTTTAACATAAATAAACTCCCACTTAGCGTTTTCTCCAAAAAGCATCCATTCATTATCTTTATTTCCAACACAGTATTTATGAATTTCCTTTCAGCCGGGCCCGTCAGGCCAAACGTCACCACTCCGTGGTGAAACATCGTGTGCATTTTCTTTTCCTCCTAGGAAGATTAAGGCCAATGAATAAAAGAAAGGGGGATGTGGCCCCTATATTTAGCTCTCCTCACAACATCATGTCTCACAGGTATTAAAAATAGACCCAAATCACTTGAAGACATTCTGAAAAATCAAAGAATAGCTTTCCAAGAGGAAGTTTTACATGTTTTCTACTTTCTTCCTAGTTGAGTTCCACTAAGATGTTTAAGCAGCAAAAGCTCTTTATGTAGTGGAATGGACTGCCCCCTTCATGGAGGCCAGGCCAGGGTGGCTATAGGGGTTCATCACAGACTCTATCTCCTATGAATCTTTCCTGCAGCTTCAGTGCTTTGTGGACTGTTCTTTAAGAGAGATCTGTGCAGGTCCTTGGTAGAAAGTGTGAAATAGGTTGTGTGGAAAAGTCTCCTCTGTCGACAACCTTTCCCCCCCACTTGAGCTCTGACACTCCCAAGGTCCCTGTCAGAGAGAAATCAACTCAGATTCAATTCACTGAACAAATACGTGTTATTTGTGATCTGCCAGGCACAGTGCCAGGCAAGGCAAAGGGAGAAGAGGGGGAGCAAAGGATGGACCGTCCTTGTTAGAGTGGGTGCAGGTAATTTCACAAGGAAGTAGAGCTTCCAGAGGACCGTAGGCAACACAATTCGAAGAGAGAGCTGACATCGGAGGGGGATCAGAAGGGACATCAAACTGGAGAAAACATGTGAAACAGACAATAAAGACAAAAGCGGGAATGGGGCTGTTTGTATACCTGTGTCCAGGAAGAAGGTCAACAATTAGCTTGGTGCAATGCTTCTCCCCGAAACTATATGCCCAGTAAACCCTGGGGAAAAAGTCTTTTAGAGCTAAAGGAAGGAATCTGCAGTCGGAGAAATCACACAGTACTTAAAAATGCAGCCTCTTTCAAATACTGCAGTTCACCAGCTGTGTAACTTTGGGCAATTTATTTCCCTTCCATGAGCCTCAATTTCGTCATCTGGAAAATGGGGATCATACTTCACTGGGCTGATGCGCATATTAAATCTTAGTGTGAATATGCAGTGCCTGTGTATGGCACGTGGTTCAAGGTGAGCACTCAATGAATGGATGTAACTCACTCATATGGGAGCTATTTACATTGGAACATGTTTCTAATATGCCTTGAGTCACATAAGGCACCCACTCTTCTGGCAGAAAGGCTTGATTAACATGAGAGCACAGTGAGAGTAACAGAGTGTGGCCTTTGCTTTTAGAATTGTGTGATTTTCAGACTTCTTTGTGGTTTATCCACATTACAGAGTAAGAAAACCCAACAGCCATCGCCGGTTTCCAATGATCCAAGCAAATACACAATCTTGAAAAAAATTTTTTTTTTCTAATAAGACTTTATTCCAATCCTTGACTGGGCAGCTCATCACACTTTGGGATCACTCATGGAGTTTAGTGAAAAGCTAGGGGGAGATATTTAACTTAACCTAAGGTAATAGATAAAAGGGACTGAGGAGGTTAGCAGTGAGGGAATGGAAATAGCAGGGGCGAAAATCAATGTTTATGAAATAGTGCAGTGTTTCTCAGACCTTCCTGTTCACACAAATCGTCTGAGTATCTTGTTTCAATGCAGACTCTGATTCAGTATGTCTGGAGTGGGGCCCGGAACTCTGCATTCTTACTGCCTCCTCCATGATGCCTGTGTTATTGGCCCATGGACCACCCTTATATAATAAGGGAATGGAGTTTGTGTAGAGCCTAAGAAAGGGTTGGGTGGGGGAACCAGGAAATCCTCAAATAAAGGAAGAGAAACTTGAAAGAAGAGTGATATCCAAACAAGATGGCAAGAAGACTAGATGATTTGAGGAGCAGCCAAGCCGGAGATGTAAATACAGAGACATGGTGTCCAAGGGGAAGGTTTTCGGAGAAGAGGCCCCAGCTCACGAAGTTCCAGGGCATTACTCACGTTAGCTGTGAGTCACTCACAGCCTTTTAGAATTGTTGACGGCAAACATTTTGGAGAGTGCTGCGATAAAGAAATGTGCTCACAGCCATTAACTATGAAGCACTAACTCATTTCAGCAGCCTGACACAAATTATGCTACGCAGTTGAAAAATAGCTATTGATCAGTCCCTTCTTTCTGGTGCCTTCCAATACCCCAGATCAGCACTTCCATTCGCGTCCCCGCCCCTAGATGCCCTCAGGCACCTAGTTAGATCCTACCCAAGCCAAAAAAGATGCCTGCAGACTTTATTTTCTTCAGCCTTTAATAAAACAAGCCCTGAAGAGGCAAGATACCTCCTTTAAGTTTCTCCACGTATCTGTTTCCTTTGAACTTCGCAATGTCTTTTTCTCTTCTATACTCATTATAGACACAAAGGCAACAAATCAACTGATCTATCATTTCCTGGCCTAGAAGATAAGAAAGTAAGAGGGCATGAAAAGGACAGAATATGAAATTAGGCTTTAAGAATTGAACCTGATTCAGGGACAGGTGGAATGGCAACACTTTGAGCACCTTCAAGTGGCAACTTGAGTCCCAGTAGAAAAAGGAAGCCCAGGGTCTTTCAAGAATCTTCCCTAGTTTCCTTTCTAATCTCAAGAGAAACTGATGAGGCGTGTAGATCTTGTATGGCAGACCAATCACAAAGAAGTCCCCAATTCTCTGTCCCTCCCTGAATCTATTTCCTTTGCCAGGTGACTCTGCAATGACTCCCACCATATGAGGTAGTTTAGTTGATTTCTCCACCCTTTAACTCTCAGCTGCCTCATCTTTTGCCTCAGCCAATGGACGTAGCAAAGGTGCCTTGTCCCTCGCTTCCATCAATAGACTTAAAGCAAAGCCAAGGGCATCCTTGCTCACATGACCTGACAGCCCCCAGCTCACCCACCAGCTGGCCCAAACACAAGAGTAAGCCCAGCTGAGATCAGCAGAGCCTGGCCTAGCAGGAGAACTGCACAGAAAACCCTTAGATCATGAGCAATAATAAATGGTGGTTGCTTCAAGTCATTAAGTTTTAGACTGCTTTGTGATATAGCATTATTTGGCAAAAAATAACTGACATAGCTTCCTTTGGAAAAGCCGTGATAAAAATCCAGGTATACAAATAATTACAACAGGACATTGATTTCCCTCTGACAAAATTATCAGTGAACACAAATACATTGTAAGAGCATAACTGCATCATTTATAAACACACAAAAAAATTAGGAAATTGGATATTAAAAGCACATTTCTATATTATTTTTCATTTTCAAATGGTTTAATCTATTAATTAATAGACTATATTCATTTGTGTAACTTTTTTAAGCTTTCTAGACTTCAAATGGAGTGAGTCATTTCTTCTTTTGTGCATTCATTTGTTGAAGATTGTGATGAACAGAGTTGTGAGTTGGGTACAACAGTATCTCTGAAGATGAATAACACACTGACCCCTGATCTCAAATGACTTCCATCTAGTCGGGTTGACAAAGACACATATTCCAAGACTCTTAATGAATGGCAGGGGCTATGTCAGGCTCTTGCTGTCATCTCCATTATTTTCAATCTGACCCACCTTATCAGGCCCAGACAACATAGTCCTTTCTCTTTTGCATCTTCTTTACTACCACCCTTATTTTTTCCCCAGCTATAAGTAGACCTTCTCAGCTTCAAAAACACAATTTGGAAGGTGTAGAGCAGGTTCAGATAATAATCTAGGGCAGTCACAAAATTTAAGTTTAGAAGAAAAACTTAATACTGGATAGATTATGAAGGGCCTTGAATATCAGTTGTAGTGCGTGTTGTTGGTGCTACAAGCAATAGGGAGCCATAGAGGGCTTCTGAGAGAGGGAGTGAAGTAATCAAAACTCTCATTTAAAAAGGATGACTGGGTTCAGGCCCTTACTATAGGATCACAGAAATCCAGGGTGATAGAGCTTTAGAATGGATGAGATTGTCAATTGCAGATGCTGCATAGAGATCAAAGAGGATGAAAAATTCACTGGGTTTGCCAAGTAGATAGCCACTGGTGACACTGGAAAGGAAAAATTCAATAGAATACAAAATGGGAAAGAAATAAAGCAGTGGAATAAGACTGTTGTCTACTTCAAAATTTTCTGTGGAGAAGGTAGTTGTGATTGACAATTTACAAAAAGAATTTGAGGACGCATAGTCTTTGAGAGATTAGAGTCAGTCTCTTTCCCATATGCCTAAATTGCTTTGGTTATCTTAAAAGAGCTAAGAAGCTCTAGTGTTTCTCAGAGTGCCTTAGAGCCTACTCCTGGGAGAGAAGAGAGAGTTGAAGTCTCGAGGGGCATACACTGAGAGGATCCAGACATCTTGCTCTCATTTCAACAAGCTTAATCCCAAGTATCTTCCTTATGTACAGGTGTTCTTAGCTGCATTTCATTGAGAAAAACTAGGGTTGGAGGCTGAGGCAGGAGAATCACTTGAACCCAGGAGGTGGAGGCTGCGATGAGCCAAGATTGCACCATTGCAGTCCAGCCTGGGCAACAAGAGCGAAACTCTGGCTCAAAATAATAATAACAACAATAATAATAATTTTACTAATTTTAAAACCATTAGGCCAAATAATTTCCATAATCCACTCTAGTTCTGAAATAATAATACTATATTAATTATCTTTCAAGACTTAGAATGAGAAGAAAATCAGGAGGTGGGCACCTAATATCTCTTGAGCCTATTATACATAGGTTAGGCACTGTGCTGTATCCTGCCCACGGACCATGCACTGAATTTGCAACACAGCTCTCTGCAGGAGGAATTATTATTCCCATTCTTCAAATGCAGAAATTGAGGCCCAGAAAGTTCAAATAACTTGCACAAGATCTCAGCGCTGACTCCAGAGCCTGGACTCTTGACCAGTAAGTCACAGCTGTGCACATTTTCATGGATACCCAGTGGATCCTGGGGTTCATCTGTGAGTTCTCAAGGTTCACTGAATTTGAATTCCTGGGAGCACATACAGCAGTAACTTTGGTCAGAAGATGCTGCTAAACTTAGGGAACAAACAGGATGTGTTGAGAGAAAGAGACGGGAAGAGGAAAGTTAAAAATACTGGAAAGAATTAGAAGAAAGTACTAGTGAACTTTGGGACCTTGGAAATATTAGTAAAAACAAATCCTAGCTCTGGAGTTGTAAAAATCACACACACACACACACACACACACACACACACACACACACACACGAGACCACAAATGCCATTGCTAGAAAGAATATGTAGGTGACAGAAAAGGCATTATTTACCCTAGGTTGAAATAGATTTTCATTTGGAAAATCTAAACTTATTGATAATAATTAATTATTAAAATATGGCCCCCAACAGGCCTTATCTAGTCTGCCCCATTTAAAATTTCACCTTTCCCCAACTCCTTATACCCCTCTCTACTTTTTCTCCATAGCACTTAACACCATTTCATTATATATATATTGCTTTTATTCGTTTGCTTATCACCTCTCTCCATCAGAATGCAACTTCTGTGGATTGGGGGGTGGAAAGGAGGCTTAGCATTATTTTTGTGGCTGTTCACTTTGTATCTCTAGCATCTGCCATAATATCTGGCTCCTGGAGGCACTGGATAAATATTTGTTGAACAAATGAATGTGTTACTTCATCATGGTATTTATGGAATAAGCCTTTATATCTATTCATTCCCATCCCAACTTATGGCATCTGAAATGTTAGAGTCCCCATCAATTACAAGTCTATTTAGCATTTATATGGCACTTCACATTTAAAACTCGCTGTTCAATTATTGATCCTCACAATCGACCTTGAAAATAGATCCTGAGTAGTGAGGTGTCCCACACCACTTTCTCTTCCTAGGCTTCCTCCCTGGTGTAAGCAAAGGGCTTGGAAGGAGGAACAAGTTCAAGGACGAGGGGCAGGAAGGCAAGGCACGTGTTCTTGAAAATGCATTCCCTGATCTACCTTTGCCTCCTTAGAAGTGGTGGAGCAGAGCCAAGATCCTCTCCTCCAGCTGCTGCAGAGGGGCTCAGCATCCCCCACAGAGGGGGAGGAGAAGAAATAAGCCCCAGGAGCCTAGAAAGGAAATGAGACATGAGGGGAGCAGGACCCCCCAGAAGAGCCATCCTCCAGCAAGGGTCTCTGACTCTGCCCTCTGAGCTCTCCATCTTTTTAAAGTGATGACCAGACTGTTCTTCCTTCCACATGACTTCTTTGCCCTGTTCCAGGGCTCAGCTGTCTACCACAGCAAGCCTGAACTCCTTGGCCTGGATTCCAGTGCCCTCACCTAGCCATCTGGTCTACCCTACCCATTCCAAGCCCAACTTAGCCTTAGGTAAGAAGATCAATGGACACATTGTGTATGGAGATGACCCAAATGTAGTTTAAAACACCACCAGATTTTAACTGAAGAGCTCAATAAGCTATGCTTCACTTACAAATATCTCATCCTGTGGTTTTCAGGATGAGGTTGCCCTGAGCAACTCAGATGAAATCAGATAGATACCTGAATTGCCATACCAAACAAACACCTGCCTACTTCACTTAATTTAGTGCTGTGGGACTTAAAAGTCTCAGCTCCTACTCTACCAACTCCTGCCCAAGCTCTGCAGGAAGGATCACCAAATCATCAGGAAAATGACCAACAGGAAAGAAGACCCAGGTGTTGGTAGCCAAATAGACATTTGGGGACATGGCAAGAAACACAAGTAAAAACAATGAAGTCCTTTTCATGAACTTGGTACAATATTGGCCATTTTTGGAAAATTCCAAACATACGAGGTGCAAAAAAGTTTTTCTTGATGTAAAAGGAAAGAGAACTAATGCTTGACAAGCACATTAAACATCTCCAATGTGCCCACACTATACAAGCTCAGCACATTCATCATCTTAAACTTCCCAAGAATGCAATGAAATATACATTATATCTGTCTTCATTTTCAAAAGGGAAGCTGAAAAGGGCTTAGAAATGTTTAGTATCTTGCTTAAAGTACTACAGTTAAAGAATGAAAGACACATGTCTGAAAACCAGGCCTTCTGACTTTTAAGCCCAGTACTAGATATTCTGGTAGGTCATTCTATATAAACAACTTAAATATTGTTTTGTTTCACATTGACTTTGACAATCATTTCTTATTTTAGCAGCTAAACAGAGAAAGCATTTTGAGATATTTAATATCTGTTTGTTTCTACCCTGAGGTCACACATCTTGCTTTGCCCTACAGAGATTATTGCAAACGTTGCTTATTACAATACTGTTTGATCTCTGTATATTTATTAAACACCTATTGATTGTTAACAGAGATTCCTAGTTGATGAAATGGGTGGGAGAGCCAGCTTTCTTTCTTCATTGTGGTGTATATTGACTTTATTATTTGAAGCCTTCATCTCAGACTCATGAACATTCTCCAGACATACTTGATTCAAAGACATGTTCTCTCTACTGACGTTTCTAATCTTCAGTAGATCATGCATTATATACACATAGCTAGTAAATATATTTAAAAAGATATTTTTGACACACATAAATTCACACTGCATGATACTTCCTGCAAGAAACTTCCAAACAACTAACTTGCTACCAGATTGTTAATAAAAATGTTGTGGAAACTGCTTCTAAAGGATGGCAATTAGCTACAATGATTAGACAAAACATGGTTTCACATTAAATTAAACTGATATTTAAATGTAATTGTTTTCAGATCCGTGGTGTCAAGGTACTACATAAATCCATTATTACTACTATTTAACGGCAGTGGTAACAGCCGCAATAACTCAACCAAATTTTCCAAGATTGTAAATTGCAGTGCCCCAAAGAAGATAATTGCATGCTTAGGAGATGGGTTAACTCTTTCTAGCCACTTGGGATTGTTTAATGATAGTTCTTGAAAGAGTTAATTGCCTTCTAAAATGGCTCCCAGTGCAGACCGTCAACACACATGTGCACGTGCACACATATGGCCACACATATATAGCTCTGAAGAAACATATTAATTTACACTTAGCTAGATTAACTCTACCCAAATAGTTGTACTTCATTTACAACTAACTGATATGTCAGCACATAAGACAACTATTAGCAACTCAAACATGAAGTTATTATTGACTTTAGACACAATAAACAAACAGTACAATAAGTCCTTCAGAAGACAGTAGCAGGCTTTGCTCTGATGAAAGATTAGAGAAGTAGAACAATTTCTAAATGGGTGGAGTTTGTCCATTCTGCTTTGCCTAAATCTGAATTAAAACCTCTAAGTCAGGAATGACAAACTCCAAAGTTTTCCTTGTCAGCCAAGGAATATAAATAACTCAAGTAGTGCCAGTGTAAGACAATAGAGAACGGTAGTGATTGCAGCAAACTGAAGAGGGTATGCCTTAACTAAAGAAGTTAGGGTTTATTAGCTTCAGATAGTTACTGCAGTGTGAGAATGTGGACCCAGACTTTCTACATTTTTTCTATTTTTTACATAAAAGCCAGAAATCTGAATTTTATTTTTTTTTACATTTCTTTATTTTTAAAACACTGTGTACCCCTAAAAAATGTGAAGCATGCTGAATTTTACCACAAGCCTCACATTTGCCCCTCTGCCCTAAATGGTTTCTGACATCAAGACTAAGTTGGCAAGTAGGCCATTTGTAGATATATACCTAGGAGTTATTTATGCCATTTTATCTTTGAAATGTAGCCAAATACATGGCTATCTGCTTCCAAGAGGAAAAAAGAAATAGACAACATCAGTGCTATGATCATTCATCACCATTAATGTGGTTGATGATTTCTGTTTCTTCTCCTGCTTTTTGCTGTAGTGATCTCACCCCTGGATGCATCACTTGAAGTCATTGGTGACATAATTCCAATAGCAATCTCATCAAAACCAGCCACCCAGTTCATCCACAAATTTAAATGTGCTCATTATCAAGTGTGGCAAAAGAACGTCAAGACCCATCTCTTGCCCTATCACGACTCCTTTCTCAATCAGAGACCATGCTACCGCTAGATGTGTTACTGGCAGCCCCAGGAAGCCGGGGCAAGAGAAGCTGTCAAAAACAACTCCTGAGAGAACAATGGAAATTTCTTTCAGTGAGAAACTTGCAGAAAGGGCCATTGTGTTTAATATCGATGTTAGATAGATATAAAATGCTTGGATACCATTTTATTCCAGAAAGCTTCCCTGATTCTCTGACCTCTAAACTCCCAGGCATACACTTTCTTTAACTACAATGACCTGGGAATGTGTATAATTTCCAAAATATATTAGAGTACCTTTTAGAGCACAATCCATGTCTGATTTATCTATCTCTCTATCCCACAAAACAATTGATATGTACCTAGCAAGTGGTAGCCATGCTTCAAATATTCAGTAGGTGGGCAGGTAGATGAAAGGATGGAAAGAAGGATGGATGGATGGATGGATGCATGGGTGGATGGTTGGATGGAAATAGAAAGGATAGATGAGAAAATCCTCTTTACTTTGGCCCAGAGAGAGTGATCACAAGTGCAACTAG
Organism: Ateles fusciceps; assembly: GCA_036589455.1. Lineage (NCBI taxonomy): Eukaryota > Metazoa > Chordata > Mammalia > Primates > Atelidae > Ateles > Ateles fusciceps. The sequence goes on along the minus strand of JAZHEH010000164.1, from coordinate 1,241,288 downwards.
TAGAAATATTTACAATGCACAAACTACCTTATAAATTACTTTGTGGCTAACAAGGGAGACAACAAATATTGGGTATTAATTGCCTGACAGCCATAACCGCATCTTCTCTGTGTATAGAGAACCCTTAATCTTAGGGAGTAGGGATCCCTCTCCATGCCTCAGTTCAATCCTGATCATTTGAATGCTCTTTGTTAGAAATTAGTTTAGGGAAAGAAGGGGTCTGGTGACCCAGTTTTGGCCAATGAAACTTAGGAAGCCTGCAGAGTTTGGGAGAGGAGCTTCCCTTCTATGGGAAAAAATAAATAAATAAAGCCTTACAAGACTTTTGCCCTGGCTTTTCCCTTTCTGCTTGCAACACTTAGGGTGAGAATGTGATACCTGGAGCTGTGGCAGCTATCTCGAGACCATGTGGCAGTAAGTACGAAGAGAAAAAGCTGAGAATAATAGAGAAGAGGAGCTTGGCACAGTGGCTCACACCTGTAATCCCAGCATTTTGGGAGGCCTAGGAGGGCGGATCACTTGAGGTCAGGAATTCAAAACCAACCTGGTCAATATGGCAAAATCCCATCTGTACTAAAAACACAAAAAATAGCTGGGAGTGGTGGTGCACACCTGTAGTCCCAGCTACTCAGGAGGCTGAGGCAGGAGAATCTCTTGAACCCAGGAGGTAGAGGTTGCAGTGAGCCGAGATCGTGCCACTGCTCTCCAGCCTTGGAGACAGAGAGAGACTCCATCTCAAAAAAAGAAAGAAAGAAAGAGAGAAAGAGGGATGAAAAGAACCTGGGTTCCAGACGATGTTGCTAAACTAATGAACAAACCCTAGGACCACCTAGCTCCTGTTAAGTAAATAATAAATGAACTGATACAGTAAACCACTGTTAGCTGGGCATTCTGGATCTTACAGTGGAAATTATTTCTAACTGCTGTGGTCTTTCACCCAAAGACAGATGACAATGAACAACTACAGACAGGATGGTAATGGAGCAGAGAAATCAGTGAGTGGGTCTGAATTACTTTCACTATCCCACCCTGCAGCTAGGCAAAGGTCTGGAAAAAGCAGAGTTTCAACTGCAATCCCCCCTCACCAGACAGTGTGGTAAGTGAGTGGTGACAGCTCCACGCTCCAAACGAGTTTCCTTCCTGAGTCTGACAACTCAGGGACTCATTCTTTTGTTCCCATTTGCCTCAAATCACAGCCTCCCGGCATGCCTTCTGGACAATATTTACGCAGGGTTGAATATATAGCTCACATTAGAACAAACAGAACTTCCTAAATTGGGCAATTTGTGACTTTGCACCTCAAGTTTCACTCATCCCTGATTCAAAATGCACTAAAAGCACATTATCACGATTTAAGATGCAAACTACTGCCCTGAAAAATATTGCTCTTTACCTGAGGTGAAACAAGTTATAAATTAATGGTTAGTGGAGGGTAAAGTGTGTGGGTAAATAGAAATTCCTTAGAATCGTTGTGTAGGCCATTCTGCTAATATGATGAGGCTATACTTGCTAGTGGATTAATTACTCTTTTCTTCTAACTTAATTTATTTCATGCTTTAAGAAACCAAAATGTCCAGTAGCCACTATGCTTGTGACAAAGAAACACAATAAAAGCAATTTCTCCAGTACAAAAAAATAAAGCGTTCCCGGTAATGCATTTTTGAATCCAGCCTACCTTCCCCTAATGAGGTTTCAGCATGCTATAAATAACACTAATGAGACTTTGTCTTGCCCATGTAATATATTTCCTTGATATAGCCTTAGATTCTCCATGTTGCATGGAAAACTAACAGCCTCAGAAAGAAATGTCTTCCAATAGCACATTAAAATGAAAAGCACAATTAAATATAAATGAATTCAGTAATTTAATTGCACAATTGTCGCTTTAAAAAATTCAGAAGAAAAGTAATGATGTCATTTTTTTAAATCGGTAAATAATAAAAGTGCTTGTGGGGATGGTACAATATTTAAATAAACATTTTTCTGGCAAAAGGTAGGTGCAGAGACAATCCTACATGCTTAGGAAAATCCCACGGCGTGGAAAAAAACTTGAGTACCCTGGCGTACATCACTCTGTGCACATGATATGCGAAAACAGACATTCGCAATTTCAATCTTATCTTGAAAGTTTATCTCATGTTTTGGAGGGTTTCTGATTCTGAGCATCATCAACCAGGCTTCATATTATTCCAATTAAAACTGAATGCAAGATGGCAGCATACCTAAGAAGCTCTCTAACCAGCTCCCAGTAAAATGAGAACTCCATATGGCTACCAGTAATGCAATCGTTTTCATGTATCAATGACATAGCATTTTAATGCTGACAAAGTCTTAGAAAATCATTAATGGCTATTCTTCATTTCCCTCTTATACAGAGACTGGCACAGCACAGCCTCCCTTTGATCATCCTCTCTGATAAGATCAGAGACATGAAACTTTGTCTAAAGGAAGATCTAAAGGTAGGCTTTGGGCTTCACTTTACATTGATTTTTATTCAATTTCAATCAAGAACACATCCAAGAAATTTACTTACTTGATTCCAGCGTTATGGTGAGGATAATGGGGGAAGAGACTTTTTAATTTTAAGTTAGCTATTATCTTGCATTCCAGTTATTAGAACTGACACAAGCAGACGAGAGAAAAGACCTTATGCAGCCACCTAAGCAAATTTCCTGGTAAAGCACACTGGTGCATTTAAATAGCCTAAGCAAATCCACCCCCTTGTTTTCACGGGGTTTGTGCTTGATTTTGACAATAATTTGTAGATATGATTTTTGTTTATTTTATCATGGATAACCATTCAATTAGATAATCCAATAATTCATTTTCTCTTTCATTCTGTCAACAAACAATTATTGAGTGCCCTGTCTGGGCACTGGTTCTAGGCACTGGGAATTACATAGTTAACATGAAGGTCATGGTTTCACTTTCAGGAGCTCACACTCTATGGGTTTGGGATCGCAGATAATCAAAAATTTAGCAAATAAGATCTTTTCTAAAAGCAATAGGTGCTACGAAGAATATGAAAAAATACATAATTCACTTGAGGCTTTAGAGTGGAAGTCTGTTCTTTTAATAAAAGTGGCTTCAGAGCACATCTCTAGAAGCTGACTTGTGAGCATAATGAGAGACAACCAGCCAATGCAACTATCGGGGAAGAGCATTCCTGGCAGAAGGAACAGCACATGCAAAGTCTCAGAGGCGAGAACCAAGAAACACAAAGAAACAGGCAAGACGGCATCGTGGCTTCTATTTAACAAGGGCTGAAACTAAAGCTCAGACTGGATTCCATGAAAACTTTGTCTCAAATCCAGATCTTCATATTCCTAACCCTGTCTATCCCCTACACCACACCATTGCTAGTCGTAGGTTAAAAGATTCGGTTATGTCCTTTGCTACAGAGTTCCTAATAGCCCTGGGGGAGTCAACCCTCATCACTATGCTGCATTCCCCAACTGGGTTCTCTCTTGACCATCACAAAGTTTAAAATCAAAAAACAGCAACAACAAAAACAATGAGCAGAAGCATGCACAGTGAAGTTGGTAAAAAATCACAGGAAAATATATATATTTTAGGTTCCTCTGACAGGATTACATTTGTACTGAGCAAGGGAATTCCCAGAAGTCTTTTGAAATCCCAAAGTAATAATATCCCATCAATAGCGAGCTTTATACTTTTCCAAGAAGCCCAAATGGCCTGGATTCATATCTTACCAGTGACTTGACCAGCTTCATGGGCCTGAGATCATTCTGTGCCTCGGTTTCTTCTTTGATAAAACAGAGCTAAGAGTAGTAGCAACACTGTCTGGTGGCTGTGACCATTAAGTGAAGGCATTCCAGTGAGACTCCAGCTAGGACAAGGTCAAGTGCAAACTAAGGTTGCTGGATGATGCTGTTGCTTTTGTATCCATATTACTTCTTTTAGAGCAAGTTCACAAAGAAGAGCAACCCACAAAAAAACAAAAACAAAAACAAAAAGCTGCCCTTTCTTTCCTTATTTTCAAAGGGCCTTCTTTCTAGTGGACAGCTACTACAAGTTCAGCATTTGCACATAATGTTTTTTTTTTTTTTGCCTACTAGATGTGTATGGGCAAGAGACACGTGTATGCAGGCAAAAAAAAGCACGTCTTTCCAATTAACTTTCAACAGTATCAGGCACACAATGACACTTACAAAAAGAGCTCAGTGACTCCCCTGAAAAGATCGCTGCCCCTTCCATTAATATCTGCTGCTTGATATAAGGATAAGACCAGATGACAGAGGGACCCTGTGGAACCAAAAAGTCCTTTACAGGAACAAGACATAATTGCTATTAATGATAATTAGTAACAAGGAAGATCAATACGCGTTGGATGGCTTATCCTCATGTCCACAGCAGTTCCAGAATAGTAACCTGAAAGCTCTAGGCATTTCTTATACAGCATCCCCACGTAAGTCCACACTTTGTCACACAAGCTGGGCCTCATTGCTAATTCCCAGATCTCCACAGCACTATCTTTTTTTACGCATCCTCTGGAATTCCACACGACAAGAGCAACAGCTGTGTTAGGCCAACCCATCATTCATTTTGGCTCCTCTTGCCGTAACTCAAAAAGCCAGTGATCACTTGGAAACCACCTCTCATCCGTAGGAGGTGATGGCAGACTGAATTTACAACAAAGCCCTGCCTGCAGAAATCTTCCTGTCACCTGCAGGCCACATAAACCATTAGCATCCCAGCCATAATGTGCGGTCAATGAGATACACAGGCATTTCAAAACCAAACACTTTGCCACTATTTATGGGCCAAGACTCCAGCAGCTCTGATTTTCTTGTCAGCATGCCAGAGGAGGAGCTACAAAGAACAGCTGTGTTACCCACCCTCCCAACAGTTTGAACGTTTGAAGAAAATTAAAAGAAAAAACCCCAAACGTTAGAAGGTGTGGCTCCACCCTGTGCATCTCCTCGTGGAGTTTTCCTGGCCCTGCAAACAGTTTTAGCTCAACTCCTGGTCACTGCCCTCTGCTAAAGAGGAAAACAGCAGTGGAATATCATTTTTGTCTAATTGTCCTACACAGAGCGCTCACCAAAGGCAAGCCACAGTAGAACATTATTATTTTTAGAACACTACTCGGTTTTAACATTTTAGCAACCACGTGATCTCTAGAACCACAATGGTTCTTAAATGAACCATTTTCCTCCATTCTAGAAACAGATAAATATAGAGACTATATATTTTTTTAAAATAAGCCCTTTACCCTTACACAGGCTGATAAAAATACACTCAAAAGCCATATCCACATCTATTTATAAGCTTAACATATACACATGAGATATTTAAAGTGTTGATTGGTCCTCTGAAATAGTTTTTTTCCACTTGCATAGAAAATTAAGTGGAGGTCAACACAATGAAACGTTTTCTAAGTCACTGCTGTTTATTAGGAAGTTCAGAATAATAGGCTCCAACCTGAAAAAAAAAATGTCAATGCAATCTAAAAATAACAAAAGGTGCATAACAAATTTGTCCTCATTTTGTTCTTAATAGAAGGTGTTTCTAGTGCATCGGTGAGAATGACCTATCAAACGCATCACCGTGTACAGTCAATTTATTCCTTTATCAGGCAGTCGGTGGAGAGGGATTTTGTTTTGCATTGTCACAACAGAAAGTGGGATGGTGAGCCTGCTTTCCTTACGCAGTGAGGGAGCCTCTTTGTCAGGAAACCTTTCCAAAAGACCTTTGATCAAAATGAAGAAGATGACACAGGGAGACTTGCCTCCTCTTTCCCCGAAATTCTCCCCCCCACCTTTGGATCACAAAACCTCTCGATGTAAGCGCTGAGAATCAAGCCCAGAGCAGGATCCCTTTGACTCTCAATGCCATCCTGTCACCAGAAGCACACTCAGAATGTTTCTCAAAAATTAACTGTTTCACCAGACCTGAAAGACCAGGTTTTAGAAGGCAGGAATTGCTCTTCCAATTTCTCAGTTGTAAAAACTGAAGGGAGAGAAAGATAAGGGGGCTTCTCTGTGGCAACTGAGCAGTCAAACTGTCAGGATATCAAATTAGCATCCAAAGTGGGACCCGAGATGGTCGCTTCCTCATTTGCACCTCATTTTCTTAACGAGCCTAAAGAAAAGCTGACGGCCTGCCCAACATTGCGATAGTATACTAAACACATGTAGCACAAAAACTGTATAAAGATTTCTAATTTTTATAAATTAACTGATTGGAGGATTTTAATTTGAAAAATGTGGTACATGCTTTAATAGAAAGAGGTAGGAAAAAATAAATGAATACAATCACTTATCGAGGATGAATTGAGATGTGAGTGACTACATGAGCCACTCTCTACCCACACCCTCCCCAAAAACCCACTCCCTATTTGCACACTCCTACCTCCAAAATCATTGTCTTCTACCTGTAAAAGTTGCCTGAAATCCTTCTGCCTGAAACTTAGTCCTAGAACCTTAAAAGCTTTATTAGTCATCACAAATCATTTTCTTAAGTTACAAATATCCCTGGGAAAGATGATGCTCTAAAAGGCCTGAGAACAGTGTAAGTAGTAGAGGAAGGCAGCTCAGGGTAGAGGAGGAAACAAAAATCTTACAGGCATAAAAAGCCTGCGATTCACGAGCAACATTACATATATTGTCTTAAGTAATCTTTGCATAAATCTCTTTTAAAGTAGACACTAGTGTTACTAATTTATAATGAGGAAACTGAGGCTCCAGGGTTCAACCAGTTGATAAGTGGGATATGAACCTGGGTCTGTCTGCTTCCCAAACTCCAAGTCCCAGGGACGTCATGGAAACATGGATGAGGAGACAGGCCCCCAGACACCACCATCTGGTTCCTTCCCAGTCAGGCTGGCTTACAAGGACATGGCTAGAGATGGTTCAGAGACAGCAGGAAGACAATAACTCTGTGAACCCTAGCAGAGACAACAGCATGATACTCATAACCAAGACTTATTGTACATTTATTAGGTACTAATTCCCGTCCTTTACAGGCAATATCTCATTTGATCCCCATAAAGACTTTGTAGATAAACATTGTTCCCATTTTATAGATGAGAAAATGGAGATCCAGGGAGGGTAAGTAACTTGCAGCAGATCTTACAGCTATTACATAACTGTTATTGTCTGAGTGTTTGTGTCCCCCAACATTCATATGTTGAAACTCTAACCCCCAAGATGATGGTATTAGGAGGTGGGGTCTTTGGAAGGTGATAAGGTCATCAGGGCAGCAACCTCACAAAAGGGATTAGTGCTCTCATAAAAGAAGCCGTGGAGATCCTTTCCCCTTTCCATCATGTAAGAGCACAGCAGGAAGGCTGTGCACATCTATGAGCCAGAAAGTGGTCCCTCATCAGATAACGAGTCTGCCTTAATCTTGGACTTCCCAGCCTCCAGAACTGTGAGAAATAAATTTCTGTCATTTATAAGCTGCCCAGTTTATGCTATTTTATTATAACAGCCTGTGGACTAAGATAATGGCAAAGCAAGGTAATTGCACTTCTCTGCTCAACTGCTTTTCCCTCTCCAACAGCAGCAAGCACAAAATGATTCAGCTTGCTAGTCACCATTCCTGTAAGCTACTTAACCTCTCAGTTTCCTCATCTAAAAACAGAGGTAGAGTTTTTCAGCCTGGCAAGGTGTTGTGAGGATTGTGAGGATTCTGTGTCACACAGCTGGGACCTCCAGTGGGGCTAGATCAGAAACCCAAGCCACTAGAATGGCCAGAGCTCACAGTCCGGTGACAGCGGTCAGCCCCTTCAGAGAGCCAGCTTGGCCAGGAAAAGTCTGTGGAGAAGAATCCAGGCTCCCAGCCATCGGAATGAAGACTTCTCCCATTCCTGTTTTTTAAATAAGTTAGAACACCCCCAACCCTGCCCTCAGGAACCTCTGAGCATGATCATGGGTCTCAGGGGTCATGCTCACTAGGGTCTCCACCTGGCCTTTCTTTGCTCCTCCTCCTCATTGCAGGAGTTGCCAAGCACAACTGCTAGAGGGAGAGTAGTGACCACAGGAAGATGGCTAAGGACTGAACAAGTACCACTGAATGAGAGAAGCTGATCAAGCCAGAGACCCTGCCATACCCTCATGGACCCAAGAGTCACTCCTGCCAGTTCTAGGCACTCAGACCCAGCCTCCACACTTTCTGGACAACCACAGGTGACCAGGGGAGAGGAATGCAGAGGAAACCACGAGCTCCATACACAGCTATATATTTTAAGTAGCATCTCCTCTCCGCAGCCCTACGTGGGAGGGGAACATATGGTCCTACATTCATTATACTCCTGAGTTTAGGTTTGAAACATCATATTTTCATTACAAATAAGCTTTGATGACACTGCCTATTGCAATGATTTCAACGCATGGTTAATTTTATCTGCGGCAGTGGTGACAGTGGCATACCAATTTACTGCCAGAGGAGAACAATCTGATTTTAGCATCTTAACCCTGAACTCGAGTTCCCTTTGTTCCTGAGAACCTCATTTTAGCAAGATTCAAGACTCGAAGTGACTGGGAAGAGCACGTCAGCGATGCTGACTCAAACGGAGTGGAAAAGTTAAGAGAGAAAGGGATGAGCTGGATAAACAGAAATACACGAGACAGGGGAGTAGGGGAAGTGGAAAGCAAAGGGTTTGGGTTCGGTGTGACAGTGTGCTTAGAACTTCAACGAGCAGATCGGGTCTTCACAACTTGGCTGGCGAGCTGGTGAGAGCAGACCTATTTGTGAGGTTCTTTTTTGCTGCATCTGACTTCGGGCCAAGCCAGGAAGCAGCAAGAAAGGACTCACTCATGGAGCCCTTTGTTCTGGGCCAGGAAGTTTAGAGAAAAGCTAAAATGCAGAATAATGTAGCTTGTGGATGGGGTAGAGAGAAAGGTGCTCTAACTTCTTAGCAGCCCCTCCGTGTGTGTGTGTATGTGTATGTGGGTGTGTATACACGTATATACATATACATGTACACACACACACATATATATGTATAGAAAGACAGAGAGAGAGAGAAAGAGAGAGCGATCTCCATACATTTTGCTTCACTCTTACTTGGTAAACTTTTCTGCAGCCATTTGGCTACACCTTATTTTAACTCACCCCATCATTCAGCACACATTTAGTGAGCACTTGCTAAGTACCACAGGTACCAAGAAAAGAAAGGATATGGAGAACAGAGTTTCTGCTTTCTGAACAACCAGAACTGGCCTGAGACATAGAAATGGGACATATCAATTAGAGAGACGTGATAAGTTGCTCAGATGAATTAAGAATTCTGAAAAGGAAGTATCTGACTCCAGCTAAGGGCTTAGAGAGGTCTTCAAGGAGACAGCTGAATAGGAGTTAAATCCTAAATGATTAAGAGGAATTAATAGAGTGATGCTATTAGAGATAACAGCCCTTAGAAAAGCCCAGAGGTCCTTGAGAAATAGCCACAGTGTCTAGACCCAGCAATACCGTTTGACCCAGCAATCCCATTACTTGGTATATACCCAAAGCATTATAAATCATTCTACTATAAAGTAACATGCACACGTATGTTTATTGCAGCACTGTTCACAATAGCAAAGACTTGGAACCAACCCAAATGCCCATTAATGATAAACTGGATAAAGAAAATGTGGCACATATATACCACGGAATACTATGCAGCCATAAAAAGGATGAGTTCATGTCCTTTGCAGGGGCATGGATGAAGCCAGAAACCATCATTCTCAGCAAACTGACACAAGAACAGAAAACCAACACCACATGTTCTCACTCATAAGTGGGAGCTGAAGAATGAGAACACATGGAGACAGGGAAGGAACATCACATACCAGCGCTTGTTGTGGGGGAGGATCCCAGGGGAGGGATAGCATTAGGACAAATACCTGATGTAGATGACGGGTTGATGAATGCAGCAAACCACCATGGCACATGTACACCCATGTAACAAACCTGCACGTTCTGCACATGTATCCCAGAACTTAAAGTATACTTTTTAAAATAATAATAAATAAAATTACTCTTAAAAAAAAAGGCCCAGAGGCTAAATGCAACAAGGTGTTGGCAATTTGAGGAACTACAGATACAAGAAGACCCCAGGATGACATGTCATGCAATAATGTAAATATGCGCGTAATTAAGAATTGGCTCTTATCCTCTTTTAGCCCCAGTTCTCAAATGGGGAAGGGTAAAGTTCTGGGTGTGTTTGTGTGTGTGTGTGCGCGCACAAAAGCATGCACATAGTCTTCATGCCCATGGAAGAGAGGCTGACAGTGGGTCCCTACTTGCCAAGTGTTCTCCCAACCCAATTGCTCCATAGTGGGCCAATGAAACAGATGACAACTAGCTAGATTCCTGGAATCACTGCAGCTATCCTGAAAGTTCTAGCCAACCAGAATTATTCTAATCTTGTCCTGTCTTCAGCCCCAGTTGGTATCAAACTAAGCCAGACAGACCTCTGCCACCAGGTGGTATCAAACTACAGATGGGACTGGATGGATTTGGATATTGCAGCAAGATCCCGGAAACCCAAGAGCTTAGCTGTAAAGGGTCTCCCCCAGTCATTTCGTGCACCTCACAGCTAATGCTCCCTCTCCCTGGTTCTACACAGTTGACTTTTTGGAAACCATACATTGCATCACAGAAGGCTGTACTGTATCTTTATTCATTGTGAATAGTATGGGTGGTAGTGTGGATGGAGTGTAAGGCAGAAAATATAAGCATAGAGACAAAGCCCCGATTATCAAGAGTTGCATATTCCACCATCGTTCTTGTCAAGACTGAGGTTAAAAAAAAAAGAGTTGCATATTCCATGCTAAAGAGTTTTGACATTATTCTGAAGTCCAATGGGGAACCAGTGGGTAAATATAAGTTAGTGGTTCAAAGTCAAGGTTAGGCACAGACGCAATGCTTTTAGCCTGTGAAAAAGACTTTCAAAATCAAGTCATTCTGCTTAAACCTGGATCTCTGACTTCCCCCTCAGAAGCTGGGCTGACTTTTCCATTTGCTGGAGAGGCATCGCTCTTTTCAGATGGAGTGCGCTCTCCTAATCTCTATAGGCCCCACCACACACAAGCAGTTTCATGCCTTTGCTAAGCTTGATCCCTATAGGAATCTAAGTTGGCTTAAAAAGAAAAAAAAGAGTTGTGACAGAACCAAATTTGCATGTTAAAAAGTTCACCGTAGCAAGAGTATTGAGATTGGGTGACAGGGGGAGGGGGAGAGATGAGAGGCAGGAGAACCTATTGGAGGATTATAATAATCATCAGGGTTCTTTCTATATGCAGAACCCAAGGAAAGATGTCAGAAATGGCTGTGAATACCACCTTCAAAAATCAAACTATAGCTGGATACACTATCTTGCAATGCTAACCCATAACCCCATAATCTAAATGCAAATGTCGACGTGTCACAGCAGCACCACCGTTTGACAATATTGATGGGAAACACAATAAATACTCAGGCAAATACACCAGTCAGAAGTAAAGTAAATTAATAGTACAGCTTAGCTTGGATCACAAATGAATCACTCCAAAAGCAATTTTGTCCCGTTGTAAAATGAGATAAACACCTACTTGCCAGTTATTTTAGGAACAACACAAATCAGCCCATCTGTCTTAATTCAGTGGTACTCATCATACATTTTTAAAGTTATCACTTCCTGAAGAGTCATCCTATTGGTACCAACACACACTTTATGTTGACAGTCTATGGCATGACCTGCAATCTGGGTGTCATTTCAGAGCAGCGCGGAAACCCTAAGCTACATGTCCCTTATTTGCTGAAGTGACTTGCTCTCTGGAAAGCAGGGAGAGGGGAGCTCCCATTTGCTAGCCAGGTACAGTCTTCAAACGACATTGGAAAGAAAGCTGAAGGGAGAAGCACAATTTTTAGGAAAGAGATGCAAATGTTAGTACGGAGAACAATTTACTGCAAACTAAATTACTAATCAATATCTGGTAGTAGGCAGACTGTCCACCGTGGCTGTGAGAGTCATATTCAATCTATGATGGGAGATGCTAGAAAAGGAGGTTGCTCTGCTTACATTTTATTCGTGTTTTGTATTCAGACATAAATAAGCTTGCTGATCATATCACTGTCTCAGATTTATGGTAAACACAAGAGAGCACAAGAATTTCAGAAAACTTCCCCTGGATCTTGCAATTTCTCAGAGTAAATACTTCACGCTCCCTGCCTGAATATAAGAAAACATGGGATAAGAATTAATCTAGGAAACTCCTAAAATTCAGGGTTAGGAACTTAAGACTTTATAGAAAATACTGAGTTAGAGAGCCTGAGGTTGAGAGTAGGGTTGTGAAAAGATATCAAAATATGTTTTATGACCAATACGAACTTCATGCAGAATAATGAGCCCCTGTAATATACAGTCTAACAATGGTATTTTATACATCTTAAATTAATAGTGATGGGGTTCACATAATTAAGTCCCACTTATCATTACCATTCTCGACTCTGCAGAAACTTGCCAGGTCCTCCCTCAATGAGAGCTCCAAGAAAATGCCTATAATTCATTTTTGCCACAGACAGTGAATACACAGAGAGACTCCCTCCCCCATCTGCTTCTCCAAGGTGGTCTCCATGCAAGTATTCACTGCCCTCCTGGTTATGTAACCTGGAGCTGTAGACCCCTAGCTTGACACCCCAAAGCAGCTTCTGTTAGCCCTGAGCATATCTAGCCAGGACCCTCTCTTCTCACAGAAGCAGTTTTGCAAGTCAAACCACCCATCTACTACCACTGATGCTCCCAGGGCTCAATGGAAAACTCCCCTCCTGCATTCTTCCTTTCTCCTTCCCTACTTCCCATCCCCTGTATTTGTAATTATCTTTACCAGAGAGATCATCATTTACAAATAATGGCATCAAATCTGCTAAGTTGCTAAAAAGTTGTATAGAAGATCAGAGGTTCATATAAGAAGAAAGAGGGAAAGAGAGAGATCTCATACCTCCAATTTGTTAAATTCTCTTATTTCTACAGTAGGACAACTAGCTCCTAAGCCTCTTGAGGTGAGGCTGCAAGGAGTGTGGCTCACGTACCTGCCCTGCCCAACTCCCAAGAGAAGTCTCACAGGGCTCCCTGAATAAATCAGTAAACACCTTTCCTTGCCTCTATGACGCTAAAACCGAACCAAGAGGAGGATGGGCCAAAGTGTAATTTTTTTAAACTCCTGGCTGGCTTTGAAATGAAGGTTGCTCTTTAATCTTCACAACGACCTATTGATGTAGTCATCATTATTCCACTTTACAGAGAAGGAAAAGAAAATTGAGGATCAGAGAGTAAAGTGACTTGCCCAGGGTAGAGACCACCCATTGTAAGTAGCAGAGTCATATTCAAATCCAGATCTTGCTGGCTCTGTAACCCTGTGTAGATGCCAAATGTGCATTATTTGACAATAACTAATTTCTCCCCATCTTGGTGAGTGCTGACATCATAATTTAAATCACTGACTAGTCCTGGCTTCTCACTACACACACACACAAACACACACACACACACACAATCATTTTTTACATGGGTAAACTGACTCAAAAGGTCTTCTAAGTTAACTAATCAGTAATGCCCTTTGCAGTCTAAAGTTACACAAGGGGACAAAACCATTTTTCTAGTTCTTTGAATGAGCTATATGACACTGAGTAGTTTAATTGGGATGTGTGACCTCAGGAGGACTGAGTAGCAGTCCTAGGGGCACTAAGAAAAGCCTGTAGCAGGATGAGATAGGTGATTTTCTTACTCCCCCTAGGACACATGAGTCTCAGAGAGAGGAAGACAGGAACTAGGTGAGTTTTCCTGGCCTTTTCCCCTGCCTAAAGATGATATCCCGGAGGCTGTCCAGACATAATGGCAGGATGCCCCAAAGGTTACCTCATATGTATCAACTGGTCAGCAAGGGTGGAAAAGGGTGGGGTGCACCCAGGGGTCTGACACCATCACTGATGTTAATTATGAGTTCCCAAGGGCTGCATGCCAGCAGCCATTACCTGTAACTTTCAATTGCAGAGCCTCAGCTCTCTCTGCTCCAGTGAATGAGCCATCAGAGAAGCTGGCTAGCAAGCCAATTTCTCAGATACAATTACTTTTTTATGATGAGGTTCAAGGAAGCTCAGGGCATCAGGAGGACTTCTCAGACCCACACATCACACTCAGCCCTTTTCTCCAGCTTCCATTTGTAAAAGGACAAGTCGGCCTGGGTGGCCATTTCCTATCCCTGAGCCAAGCCGTGGGTCAGCAGCCGCTATGCCTTCCTTTCGTACTGCTGGTGTCCTCCCAAAGTCCTGGATCACAGCTGACTAAATGAACTGGATAATTAAAGAGGGGATGAGCCATGCCTTGAGATTTTGTCTGCCTCATCAAGAACACCATGCCCTTTTTATCAATCTACTTGGTTTTTTGTTTTTATTTTTCCTCCTTTGAAAAATGATTAGCCTTGAGAAACTTCTTAACCATGGCACCATCCACCATTAGCTGCCAAGGCCAGAGTATTAAAAAGTTTCCAACTGCCTGCACTTAGAAAGTTCAACTAATAAAAACTGGTTTGGCGGGCGGTGGAGGGGGGGGGGGGATGGGAACCATAGCCTTTTCGTATCATAGGCCATAGTATCAAGTTTTCTCCAAATCTGAAGATTTTCTATCATTTCAAGGTATTGTTTAGAAATATGTTTATCTGGTGGGGGTGAGGATGGGATGAGGATGGATCATCTTTTTGTTATTAGAATTTCAGTACAATTATCAAGAATCATATGATTAACTTTATTTTATATATAACACACACACACACACACACACATGCATGTGGATATATATACACATTATATCATATATAGAGATAGAGATTGAACTCCATAAAAACTTAACCCCCTAAACTCCATAACAGCTTTTCATTTCTTCCAAGAGTAAATTTCCACAATCGAGGATACTACCTTGGGCCTGGAGGACAGTTACCTCCCTCTTCATCATACCGTGTTTCATAAGCATCAAGGAATTGGAGCTCATAGTTATGTGTGGAAGAGTTACATAAACACGACTAGTATATTAGTACATCAGCAGTTCAATAAAGGTGCCATTATAGAAAAAAAAACAAAAAAAAACAGTAAGGAAAACACATCAAATCTAGCCTTAAAGGACCAACAAGAGGCTCAAAGCCTGACTGTGTCCGGGAGAATAGCTTCGGACAAAGACTAGTTTTCATTTTCTCTATGCATATAATAACTAGTGTTTATGCCAAACACAAATCCCAAATGCTTCTGTTGAACTTCCTCTCACCCAAGTTATCTCATCTGCACACCACAGGGGAATGACCACCCATTCCTCTTAGCATCCTCCATACATATCTGCGGAAAGAAGGACAGAGGATGAAGGCCCCAGGCCACTGCTTCTGTGGAGCATGCTCTGATCGGCATCCCCTGCTTTCTAGCATGGTGCCAAAGAGCTTGTGCATTATACACCCATCCTGGCTTTACCACTCACCAGCTCTGGGCCAATTACTTAGCTTCCTTGTAACTTAGTTTTCTTCTTTATAATGAAGACATTAATACTAGCATATATCTCATACAGAGTGTTGTGAAAAATCAAATGAATTGATGTATATCTATAAAACCCTTGGAAGAGTGCCCCATAAATACTATGTATTAAATATGTGACATTTTAAATTATTATGATTTGGTTGAAAAAGTGACTCATGCATCCAATCCTGAGAAGTTGCATGTCAGTAACAGAAAGCACAAAAGCTGATGTCAGCTCCCAGGGCGGAAATCAACATTCAAGCCTGTCACTGTGTGTGTGTGTGTGTGTGTGTGTGTGTGTGTGTGTGTATGTGTGTGTATTTCAATGATACAGACACATATTAAACCAAAATCAGTATATGCATGGGCGTGGGATTATGGGTGATTTCTACCTTTATTTCTTAAAGTTTTTCATAGTATTATCAGATTAGATTTGTAACAATTAGAAATACAAAATCAATTCTCTCCCCATCCTCTCTTAAAAGTGGCTTCCGTCTGGTGAGGTGAGAACCTTGATGACTTCCCTAATCCCCTAAATAGACCTCGACTTGTCATCCATAATTTGAGGAAAGTATCTGAAGTTTGGGGTAAAATGAAGTAGGATCCCCTCTAACAATCAACAAAGCCTCACCAAAAGAATGAAATAGAAAGTAACGAAACACCCTTCACTCTCTGAGTAGGTGAGCAACCCACAAACTTCACCAGGAAGAGCAGAATACTTCAATGAGGAGTCCTAGCACATCAAATGGCAGAAACATATCATGTAAGTATAGTACAGAATTAAAGATGACTCCATATTTTAAGGAATCATATTTGTACTAAGGTTAAAATGAACTTTCTGGGTGTTCCTGTCATCTGAAGCATGCATATAAATGACAAGACTGCATCTAATAAACAGTAATGGTAATGGGGGGAAGTAGTGGTGGGAGGTGGAATATTTCATCTTCTAGATTTCAATTCTTCATCCATCCAGTGATACCAAAGAGCACGTCGGTTATGAGACTTGCCTTCGCTCTCCCTACAGTGAGAGCCAAAGGTCTGCATGGAGTATTTGGCAGAGATCTACAGATGGTACCAAATGTTCCATAGGATTAGGATTAAACGCCAAAATCTACATGTTGTTACCTAGCAAATGGCTCATTATGCTAATGTCTAGAATGTACATCTGATCAATTACAAGACTTTGAGGGCTTTGCAGCTGTTTTGGAGAGGGTCAAAGAAAAGCAGCATAGTACACCGAAAAGAATACTAGGCTAATAACAATTTAAAAAATAAGGGTAACAGCATTTATTAAGAGCTTGCAACATGCAGGGGACTGCATTTCACCTGCATTATGATCTAATGCTCACAGCAGCCACTGAGGTAGGTACTGTTTTTATATCTCCATTTATACCCCAGAAAATGAAGGGCAAAGAGGTTGAGCTGCCTGCCCAGAATGTTCAGTTAGAAAGTGGAGGAGTCAATTCAAACCCAGGCATTCCAACAACAAAGACCTTGCTTTTAGCAAACAATGTTCCCATTTCTCCAGCTGGTCATGCTCTCAAAGACCTTTATATGCCTTGCCTCATCTGAGCCTTACAACGATACCTAGCTACCCACCTGCACAGCACATTGAATTACTATCTCCATTACAAAGATGAAGAAACTGGGGTTCAGAGAGATTACATAACTTATTTGATGAAATGCAGCTTATAAGATGGCCTAATTCAATTTTGACCATAAACTGTCCTCCTAGAAATCACCCCACTAAGCTTCCCATTATGCGCCATCATCTCCATATCACTTCACATCTCCAAACGTGAATGTCCTCATCTCCCCAAATGAGGAAGCATAAAGCTCTAACATTTGATGCTTCTATAAATAAAAATCAACCCATGCCACAAGCTGCTGAAGACCCATCAGCAGCTACTCGCCACCCGCAAGATACCCCAGTCTCCTTAGTACAGGGTACCAGCCCCACCCTCCCACTCCAGGCTGATCTCACCCCGTTCCAGCCGTGCTGAGCCATGTGATCTGCAGTCTCCTCATCCTAGAATGCTCTCACCACTCTGTGCTCAGCAAAACCTGCTGAGATTCTCCCACCCACTTCCCTCAGGAAATGTTTCTCTTCCTTCCAGATAGAACTGACCCCTTCCTCATCAATGCCCCCTCCATCACATTGTTCCACTTTAAAACACTTCTTTAGTTATGTGTCTTTCTCTTTCTACTGAACCGTTGGCTCAGCTCCAGGTGTGATGTCTCTTTAGTACCTAGCACAGTGCCAGGCACACAGTGCTTGTTCGATAAATGTTCATTGAATGAGCAAAGAAAAAAAAGTAGTCTGAGGAAATGTTTTAACAGTGTTAATCTGAGCAGCAAAGTTACATCTAACACCCAAAACACAATCTATTGGTTGGTCCAAAAGCATTAAAAACTGACTTCACTAATTCCATCACCACCCTACCGTTACAACTTTAATCAGCCGACAAAATATAAGTGAGTGTCTAGAAAGGGCCAGCATTGTTTTGAGAACGGCTGTTGCACCAATAAGTAAGACATGATCCCTGTCCTGGTAGAACTCATATGTTTGCTAGGAAGACAGGTATATAGTACAGTAACTATACTGCAAGGTGGCATATGCTATAAGAAAGTTTATATAGGACCACAAAAAGGGAAGATTAAGCATTCTTCCAAATATTTCTCCAACTAAGCAAATTGGACAAATGGAAAGAAACCACTTACTTTGATTCTGTATGTTTTCCCTTCTGCAATTTATATAATCAGCCAAACAAAATAAAACCACATTATCTAAAGCATGACAGTTTAAAATATAAACAAGAATGTGAGGTATTCTAAAGGTGACCTTGGTTCTCTTGTTTTAAAAAGGAGCTTAGTAAGCCAATTAATGTTGAAAACGAGATCAGAAAGGAAGCTGACTCTTTTAAGTACTTTAGAAAGAAACACTTTGCGTACAAACATACCTCTCCTGACGTAAGCAGAGGTCAGCAGCTCTGATATGTGAATTACAAATCATTCCACCAGATTGTTAAGGCAGAACTCTAGATGGCATGGTGCCATGCTCACACACACTTGAAAATAGTGAACCCACATTTATGTTAAAACATGGCCTAGTGCAGGCTTTGCACCAATTCACACTGGCCTTCCTCTGAATTTGCCTTGGCATTTCCTGAGTACAAGGAAGACACCTTGCATACATTCTCTTATGGAATCCTTTCAATAACCCCGTGAGGGTGGTGCTGTTATTATCCCCATTTTGAAATAGAGGAGACTGAGGCAGAGACATGAAACCTTAGATGTTACACTATTGCAAGTGGTGGAACCAAATTTATCCCCCAATTCTTTATAAGGCCACATCTTCCAGTCCTCAATCTGCCAGAGTACCTTTATAAGGCTTTCTACATCAGAAAAAAAAATCCATTATCAAAATCAATTATCAACCCTCTTTCTGTTTTGTGAAGAAAGCGATAACTGCTGTAAAGTTCATTTTGAAGGCTGCCTGGAGTCCCGGTGACTTTGCTGGGACAATGAGCAGTGTCTCCCTCTAAGTAGTTAAACAGTGCAGAACTCTCGAGTAATACAGCAGCTGCTAACAACACTGTCACCATCACATTGTTTAGTCAGCGATTGTACCTCAATGACTTTCTTCTCTTGATATGTGCTTAGGTTACCAAGAGAAATCTGAGAGCCTGCTAATGCAAAATACATCTAATGCAAAATGTTTTTCCTCTACCCTCTTCTCTCCCAAAACTGACCTTCGCATTAGGGTCTTGAAGACAAACCTTCCTGTGATTTAAAGCTTGATTCAAAACCTAGTGTAGGGGTTTCCCAGGTATTCATGTATTAACATTTGCTGTTTAGATTTTTCTTTTCAGACAAACAACATCCTTTCAAAGGGTTCCTCTGGTACCTTCCTCACTTGACCTACCTAATTTGGAACAGTCCCTAGTGCTGTCTTGGTGGTGGCGTTGCTCTGTGATAGCTAATACACACGCATATATTACTGCTGACATTTAAAAACATTCCTAACAATTTGTGTGAGTACCTCGTAAACAGATGCTATGAGAATTTTACCCATTATCAGTCATCTCTGAAGACTGCAGTCAAGAGACAGGTTTTTGAGAATTTTTGGTCTAACAGCAAGAGATTTATTTTTCATAGAATATTGATATTATGGTACAAAATGGCATTTGGTGTTTATTTCTTTTCCTCCTCTAGCAAGGCAGTTCAGCTTGGTGGGTTTTGGAGCCCTGGCACCCTTTATTCTATCGTTACTCTGGTGGTTTTCCCCCCCTTGGGGGTCGTGGGGGTGGGGGAGTTGCAGACTTTTATGAACTGTCTGATTAAAGTACCTCCATCTGAATGCAGATTAAAAGTTCCAACACCTGAGAGCTCAAAACCAATGAATATTTATACCTAAAACCAGCAGATGAATACACTCTAAGTCTTCAAATGCAAGTCTAGTCATGGGTTTTATCTTATTTTAGGACTTACTTTTTATTAAAATGAACTCTTGCATATTTACACTACAGAAATAAATGTTATTTGCAAGCACAATACAGTAGAGTCCTTACAAATGCACTGCCTCTGGGAAAAGCAACTTTGCTCCTCAAGCAGATTTTGTTTCGTTATCATGTCTCCGTTGAAGAGAGGTTTCATTGTATATGATTGGCATAATTCAGGACCCAGAAAATACATTCACTGGGGGAGATTATTCATTTAGTGGCCAAGATAATTGTACATCGCTCCCTAGATGGGGATTTTTGTTGATTTAACAAATTTCCTCCTTTCATTGGAAACTTCTTTCAGGATCACTTTTCTAGAAGGTAGAGATTTGTATAGGCAAGCACAAGGGGATGTGATTCAACAACAGCCTTCTCTGCAGGGTGGCTTAACCCATTTTGGCTCTGTAGTTAATGTCTCCGTTACATTTGCTAGGTGCTCCTTCTACCAGAATAAGGAGCAAACTTGAGGTCTACCCTTAAATCCTAAACTGCCTCTTCAGAACACAATCATAGCAAAAGAACTCTGGCCCTCACAACAAATTAGCTCTGAGAAGTGGTTGAGGTTACACAGTCAGGCCAAAGACTGGGAGGGGGTGGCGGTAACCAGACCAGAGGCTCCTAACCTATCTCATTCAATAACACAGGTGAAAGCAAATATTGTCACCAACTAACATCACAGAATAAGCAAATGACTCCCAAACACAGAAAAGGTGATTCTTTCAAAGACAGAGAAATGTCCCGTCTTAACCCATTCCTTCCAACACCCTTGCAGCGTCTTGCTTTTCATTAAATTGTGATAAACACCATATCAAAAGCCAAGTGGAGTTATCAGAATTAAGGGAAATACAAATTTTGATAGATCCCACTATGCATCTTGAGACGTCCCTGCCCTCACGTTACTGAGGACTTAGAATATACAAATCTGCATATTCTAATGTTCCTAAACTTATTCCTTCTTTTTCATAAAGTAAGCTTAGAGATAAATGTTTACAAATCAACCCAGTCATCATTTCTCCATTTTAGTGCTTAAACGCTTCATTTTGATTGCTGCCTTTTTGACATTTCACCAAGGAAATATGTTTGCGTGTTCGCAATGCCATTGAATCAGCAATTAGATCTCCATATTCCAGATGTCATGAGAGTTTTCAATGCATCTCCCAATAAAATTTATTTCTGAACTATGGGAAGGAAAAAAACACATGTACTTTGTATAAATTAAGCACATTATCCTTATTTTTCTAATTGCTAAATTTAACACAAGGAGGGCTTCTGAATTTATTAATTCAAAATTTTCACATCATTCTACATAATATTTTTCTTGCAATGAATACAATTTTAAGTTATTTGTGGGAATGACTTATGCATGTTGATTCACTTTTTTTCCAGTGGAACAGAAGACATGGAGTTGAATTTTTGCTCTAGCCGCACACTACACTTGCCATCCTTACAAATCTCTCTTGAGCCTTGGCACCTGGCTGGCACAGGAAATTTATTGTCAAAAGTGGACAAAGAAAAATGTAATTCTGGTCTCATCTGTGCCTTCGTTAAGACTTTTGGAGCTGCTTCATTCCCTTGCTGTGGACCTTGCACTGCTTTGATTCTCCACCTGCTCACAGGGCTAGCTCAGAAGTACTGCTTCTGTGGCCCCTTGGCTACCGTGTGTCACTCCAGAGCAATCCAATGCCAACCGTTTCCTCTTTACCTCCTTGGCGAACTAAATATACAGCTTCCTAGGTCTTTGCAACAGATTCTAATTGACTCTATTAAAAATACAATAAGCCAAAATGGCTATCCTATGTGTAATTTGGCACCACCAACATTTAAATGGAAGTGCAGAAGTACCTCTGTGAGGAGCCATCCTGAGTGGCTTCAGGCATAGTAGTGGGAGGGGGAGAAAAAAGAAATGCTCTCCATGATTTTATTTACCTGAATTGGAAATGCACACCAAATCCTCATCTCCATTCAGGTAGGAGCATGGCTAAGTAAACTAAACAGTAATCCTTCCCAGTGGCCCTCCTTGCAAGGCACACCCATCACCATGGAGAGCCCTGGCAGACAGTTGAGTTTCCCTTCCATCCATTATTCCTGTGACAACTCTTTGGCATTTTCTCCTCTCATAAGAAAATGACACAACTCAGTGCTCCTTGTAATGGAAGGATTCTTCTTGGTATTTACCCAGTTCTAAAGGGTAACACTAGAAGAGTTTGACTCCCTGTTCTCCTCCCATCCGCAAAATGTTTGCAGATGCCTCCTTCTAGCCCAGCCTACCTTCTGAAAAACGCTCCTGAGCAAAAACTCATCTGTTAGTAATAGAACTGAAAAATGTCTCATTCCGGCTAGAAGTGGTACAAGAGCTGCTACTGCTCCAGCAAATTTATTTTACCTTTCAAGGGTTTAATTGCACACAACATGGTGCAGTTTTGATTAATCCTTCAGAATTTAATATATACTCTGGGGGGGGTCAATATGTTGCTTCTTCATGCATCGCTATCATGGGAGTAACTGGAATGCGTTTAAACACCACAGGAGGTACACTTCTCAAACTTACCTGGCCCTGCCAAGGGTAAAAAGTGCTCATTAATGACTCGATCCAGGAGGGGAGAGAGCAGAGGGGGTATGCTTCCTCCCTGACGCTATTTCTGGTTTGCTTGGCAGGCATGGTTCCCTTGGGGAGGTCCCAGGTGAGGCACACACTGGAATCTTCCAGGCTTATGCCCTGATCATTTTAATGAGAAAGAAGTGTCAAAATATTGGCATCTCACATCCAGCCAACATATGGAGAAGCTATACAGGCACTTAATTGAACTGTTTTAAGATTATGAAGGGTATAGTCAACCGGGTCAGTGAGCGCTTATTCTGTGAAACTTGGGCTATAAAGAGGTCATTCAAAGGTAATAACTCCATTTGCCTTTTACACAAAGAATAATCTGTTAAATTCTACAATCCATGTCCCACAGTTGGATTTCTGATGAGCACGGAAAGACGAAGAGTTGAAGTGCATCCCTAAACTTGTAAATATCCAAAGTAAGATCTCGAGGCTGGAGCATTAAGATAGGCAAGCTCTAAGTTCCTCAACCCTCCCGGGAAAGGCAGTATCAGAGGTGAAGAAGCACAACAGCAGTGCTTGGAAATGCCGCACTTGGGAAGTCATCTACCAAACATCCTCAGGAGAAAGGCCGCCTTCAGCAGAAGCACAGCAACAAAACAGAGCACAAAATGTGGAGTCAGAGAAGAGCTCACATCTTGGCTCTCCCTCGCTCTGTGTAACGTTTTTTTGTTTGTTTGTTTGACAGAGTCTTGCTCTGGGAGTGCAATGGCGTGATCTCGGCTCGCTGCAACCTCCGCCTCCCAGGGTCCAAGTGATTCTCCTGCCTCAGCCTCCTGAATAGCTGGGACTACAGCTGTGCACCACCATGCCCAGCTGATTTTTTTTTTTTTTAAATTTTAGTAAAGATGGGGTTTCTCTAGGTTGGGCAGGATAGTCTCAATCTCCTGACCTCTGGATCCGCCTGCCTCAGTCTCCCAAAGTGCTGGGATTACAGGCATGAGTCACTGCGCACAGCCCAGGCTGTGTAATGTTAAACAGCTTTTCCCAGCCAGTCTCCTCACCTGAAAGCTGTAATATTAGGCCCATCTCAGGAGGGCTGTGTCATGAGCTGAACTGTGTTCCCTAAAATCCATCTGTTGAAGTCCTAACTCCCAATATTCAGCATGTGACTGCATTTGGAGATAGAGCCTTTAAAAAGTAATTAAGGTAAAATGAAGACATATGGGTAGGCTCTAAAGTCATATGCCTGGTGTCCTTATAAGAAGAGAGGATGAGAACACAGGCAGACAAAAGAACGGCCATGGGAAGATACAGGGAGACGATGACCATCTACGAACCACAGAGAAGGGCCTCAGAAGAAAACAACCCTGCCAACACCTTGATCTTGGACTTCCAGTCCCCAGAACTGGAGTTACACAAATTTCTGTTGCTTAAGCCACCAAGTCCACAGTACTTCGTTATGGTAACCTGAGCAAACTAAGACAGGGCATTAGGAATCTCCAGTGCAATCAGATACCATAGGTACTCAGCACAACACAGGCCCCCAAGGATTGCTAGTTCCCATTCCACTCTCCCCCAACCCCATTTTACAGATGCACAAAGAGAAACAGATCTACAAGACGAGTGCCTAAAGGGGATAGGAGAGAGAAAGGAGAAAGTCACCTTCCAAAATTCAGAGACCCTTGCCCTGGTCTACCGGTCCATACTGCCTCCTGCAAGAAATGGTAGCACAGTGGGCATAGGGAATCGCCTCAAACAAAAGGCTAGATGACACTCCTGGCTTCTGGCCCTGGGAAGATTCATATCTCAATGTAACTTCAATGTTCCTAAGCCACCAACAGGAGGTCAGTGGCAGATCATTGCGTACAAGCAAACAGCTTTTTCAAAATCCTTTCCCGGAAATGCTATCCAAACAATCAAACAAGAGCTAACTCACTTTCCCCCTTAAACACAGATAAACGACTTGATAATTCCATGATGACAACGAGCCCAGTTACTAAGCACCACCCTCATCTAACATGATCGTAAAAACCTTTCTCAGTCAGATTTATGGATTGTCATGCGAGTCTCTGAAGAGCTCCTTGCCAGAGGGAAAACCAGGGCACCAGAAGGCCAGGGTGAGCACAGAACCCAAAGTTCAGAGCATATAACTGCCCACACCCCTGATCTGTGTGCTCACCCAGATTAAACCAGCTACAAGATGTCTAAAAGTTAGAACAACAAACACACTGCCAGGTTTGTAGTTAACTTGCAGTCAGACAGGGCCACCTGGTCATGCGCGCCCCTCTTAATTCCCCCTGAAGGTCAGGGAACTCACCCACAACCTGAGAGACATGCATATCTATCCACAGCCTGTCCAAGTCAGTTTCTCTAGTTAAGTCAGGTCTCTCTCAACCTCCAAATCTTGGCAGTTTTGAGAGCCAGAACCAAAGGGACAATTGGACACAGTCCAATTGCAGTGAAATTAGAAGCTGCCTTAGATACACCAGGGTATACAGAACAAGCACTTGTTTACTCAACATATGAGTTAAGGTCAACATGGGAAGGTATGCTTCCTGTTCACAGACCCTCGAGGGCTGTTTGTTTTGGAGCCTCTGGTTGTTCCTGGTGAAAGTCCAGAGTATGTGCCTGGGACAACCAGCCTGATCACATGAAATGTACTTTCTTTTGCAAATCACTGAAGTCTTAGCAAGCCTAACCGGATTTAATTCCTGCTTGTTCTTATTAAGAAGCAAAAGAGGAGAACTGTCTGTCTCTCCCTCGCTTCTCACAATGGCAAAGGCCTTTGGCCATTAAAATGGTCAGCTCTCCCTGTAGCCTACCAATTGAATTCAGCTGGAAACATCAGCAGAAATCCATGGGGATGCGATATGAATACATTTCACCCTGTCTGAAAACACACGGAGACTCTCTATTAGAGTATTGATTTTTGAGACTTGCTCTTTTAACCTACAAGACACTCTGTGGCCTCTGTCCAGCATGTTCTTTAACTTCTTAGGTTTTGGGCAATATATTGTGATCCACCAAGGGAAGCTTGTTTCCATTAGCAGTACCTCCCTGAAAACTCTGTGGAGTTCTTCAGTGCTGTTTTCTTCCTTTGAACCAATGGTGGATGCAAAGTGTGTTAAACGATTTCAACAGAAGCAAGTTACTAAGTTGCTTTTCTCCGCTATCAGAAAGTTCTAATGACACATTTCCAGTAAATTTTTGCTGAACAGTTATTTCTTTAAAAATCAACTGACTTAAAATCACTCTAAATGTAAACTACTCAGAATGTTTGAGAAAAAAACATTTTTTTACAGACCATCAGTGAAGAGAAAAACAGACTTTTGCTATTAATTGATGCAATATCATCGAAATGATACCACTTAGTGAGAAATCCGACGAGAATCTCGACGTGAAGATCATTATCACTGGACTAATTTCCCATCCTCCTGGCTCTGAGGACACCCAAGGATTCTTGACTGTGCATGTTAGCATCCTGTGCACGCCCTTGTATGAGGGTACACTTACTTCCTTCGCACATATTAATAAGCATTTGAGCACAAGCATCAGGCAGACTGCACACTCGATGACTCACAAGGGAAGTGCTCATTTGTGAGCGTAAGTGCTGGAACTGAGTGCACCAAAAAGGAGGTCTGTAAAGCCTGGTCCATTATGGCTCAATTATCCACGGGATTAAATCTAAAAGGCAACATCTCTGAAACAAGTTCATCTGCAAACCCAACTGAAAGCCTTTCCAAAAAACAAACAAACAAATGAAAACAAGTTTGCTCCTTCCCTGTGACAAATGGGGAAGTGTTGGGGTCTCTCCAGATGCCACGCCCACCATCAGCCCTGTTGTTCCAGAGGTCATGGGGAGAGGGTCACTGAGTCAAGAGCCAAAACCTGCCCTTGATGTCTGCTTGCCATCTGTCTGTGTGAAACACTAGGCCACGATGGCACAGGTAAGAGAATGCATTCACCCTCAGCACCACAGCCAAGGGTAAACACAAGGTGTGGTAGAGGGCCAGGACTGGAAATAAATCCATCTTCAAATGCAAAAAAGCACAGGCAGAGATAAAGGTGGGGACAGATAAAGATAAACTTGAGTTATATTCAGGAAAGCATTCCTCTTGGGTCACCTATCTGATCACGGGTCCTGTAATCACATTGCTTTAAGACAGGAACAAGGAATTTCTTTTGTTCACAACAATGCCAAGGATCTGTGATTTTGTGACCTGGTCATTGGACAATGATACATTGAAAACTTTCTGAAAATAGCACTCTCTTCAAAGGTACCTGTCACCAGAAGAGGACAGTGATAATACACTCTGCTCTCAACTTAGACACCATTCGTGGCTCTAGAAATTCCTAAAAGGAATGCCAGGACTCGGGCACAAGGAAAGCTGAATTATATGACAGTGGCCTAAAAATAGAATTCTGCTGATGAAAGGGAGACAAAGAAAGGTGAATCTCTTTCTTTGTGCTCACATACCTGAGAGAAACGTGACTCAGGAGGATTATTCAAACCCTCAGTTCCTGATGAACGTGCTTATCCTCAGAAACAATCGAGAGACACTTGCCCTTTCAAACTAGTAGGAGATTATTTCCCCTCCCAATCATCTCCTCCCCAAAAGAGAACAAAGATGGAGACAGTTCCATCCAGAAATGATGATGCCAAGAGTGCTCTTGGCAATGCAGAGGTATCTGTGTTCCTTCTCTAAACCATCTCAAATAATTCTGCAGGTAACAAAGGGACTAACATAACTTAGGAAACTCTACGGAGTGCTGATCACCAAACACAGGCTTTAAACAGCCATTAGGGCACTAGAAGATGCTGGGTCAGGATCCCTAGAGCTGTGAGTTAGGGAGAGAAGTAGGGAAAAGGAAGCAGAAAAAATCCCTTGCTCTGGAGGAACTTCAATGCAACTCTGAAAAAATGATGCCTTCTGTGGTTCACGAAATGGCAGGTGCATTGAAGAGTCACAGAGAACAAGACCTTGGCCAAGTGGTCTCGGGGTTCACATAACCAGTCCCCTGCCTACGCCGAGTTTACCCACCCCTTAGGGTATTCACTGCTACTAGCATTTACACAGTGGACACCGGTGGAGGTTGTGAAGTGTCTTCAACATCATCAGCGTTGACTCTATGCTCAAAAATTGCTGGGCTTATAAAGCATAATACCAGATCTGGGGTTTATTAACCAGTTCTGCCAAGTGATGATCGTGTCAGGCTAATGAGTAGGGACTACAAACAAAGTGGCTAGAGGTGGAGGACACGCCATTCAAGGAATTGCTTATCAAGCAAAAGCAGGAGGCCCTGGGGAAAATGGTTCATGTGTCCCCCCTTTCAATGCCACAGCTATCTCACTACAACCTGTTATCTCGAAATGACCATGAGGCATCGAAAATTCAAATGAGAGGGGCTGGTGAAGGAATGTGGCTTGTTTTTATAGCATATCTTACTTGCTTGGCAAAATCTGTTGCTGCATTTGGACTCCTGAGAGAACAAGCTACACCTCTCCCTTCAGGATCTAAAGATGTGACCATCGGAAGCAAAGAAAGAAGCCCTCATTTTCCTTCCATGAAAATAAAAATCTCTGCAGGTTGATAGGCTCTAAGAACAGCTACCAGGAAAAGAACTCACGTTTCTAACCAGGGCACGAAGTCAGCTACCAAACAGTGACTCAAAAACCGTGGCATCAAGCTAAAAATGATCACCGGTAAAACTAACTTATGAACCTTTCATGAGGCACCCAGAGAACTATTTAGCTTTCATAATATTATTCTAAGAGAGTCAGCATGTAGTACTACATACACTGAACAAATTAAATCACCATGGCCCACACAGTCCAAGCACCTCACCCTAATAGTGTTGAGGTGTAATTTCTTCCACAAACATTTATTGACAACAGCCTCCATAAAGTGTTTGAAGCACTGGAGTTGCAGGAAAGAAGAAAAGAAGGCAAAATTTCCTTTTCTTGTGGTACTTAGATTTTAGGAAGTGCAGATGGAGCACTAATAAATAAGTAAAATGTATATTACATCAGAGGGTGATAAGAACTGTGGAGAAAAACAAGGTGGGGGAAAGGAGAAGTAAGAGTGCTGGGGTTGGCCTTTAAAAATGGGGAGGGTACCAGGCACAGTGATTTACGCCTATAATCCCAGTACTTTGGGAAGCTGAGGCAGGCAGATCGCTTTGAGCTCAGGAGTTCAAGACTAACCTGGACAACATGGTGAAACTTTGTCTCTACTAAAAATACAAAAATAAGTGGGGGTGTGGTGGCGGCCATCTATAATCCCAGCTACTCAGGAGACTGAGGCAGGAGAATCACTTGGACCCAGGAGGCGGAGGTTACAGTGAGCCAAGATCACATACTGCACTGCAGCCTGGGAGACAGAGTGAGACTCCATCTCAAAAAAATAAAAAATAAAAATGGGGAGGCGGAGGGGGTGGTCAGGGAAGATCTCACAGAGAAGATGATAGTTTAAAAAGATCTCAAGGAGATTAGGGCATTGATCATGTGTGTCACCAGAAGAAGAGCTTTCAGAGAGATACAGTAGGATGAGCAGAGGCACTGAGGCCAGAGTTCTTCTAAGTTTTAGAGTTATAGGTATAGGGAAAGGAAAAGAGATTAAAACCTCTCTTTTAGGTCCTGAGCCTGGAGCATATCTGAGACTGAAGGCTCAAAAAACAGTAAGGAAGCCACTGTGATTATTATAAAATATTAGTGTGCTTAGTAGCAGAAACATAGAGGAGCAAAATGTGTTATTATTATGTGGGGAACAAAGCAAGTAAGAAAATTATCAGCATGCAGTGAAACTATGCCAGCTGAAAAACATGCATATATGTATCTTTCAAGAATAGAATATATGCCAAAAATGTTAACAGCAGTTATCTGGGGTAGGGGAGAATTATAAAGGTTAGAAATGATGTTTATTCTCTTCTTTTTAATTCCTTTAATTGTTCATTCAGTAAATGTTTATGGAGAATCTGCTGTGCCCCAGGCACTGGGGATGTAACAGACAGCCTCTCCCCTCCTAATCTAACTTTCCAATAGGGAAGGGGGCAATATAACTTCAAGAAATAGGTCATACACTGAACAAATTAAATTACTGCAAGCTGTAACATGTGCTGTGAAGAATCAAGAAATAGCTGAAATCGACAAGAGCAGGTTTGGGAGAAAATGGTAATGGAAGGTCTCAGGTAGGAGATGACTTAGGGTGAACCCAAAAGGAACAAAAAGAGAAGAGCAGACCAAGCAAGAATAGCAAGAGAGCTTCTGAACTGGAAAAGTATATGATGATACAAATATAAATACTTCTGTAGCAAAAAAATAGCCTTCATATTAGATGGATGGATAGATAGGTAGGTATCTAGGTAGGTAGGTAGATACATACATACATACATACATACATACATAGACAGACAGATAGATAGATAGATAGATGTGTAGTCTTAATTACATGACTTTGCCAAGTATTTTTGATCACTTGCTCATTGAATAAGCAAACAACTGAGCTAGGAATAAGGTTATAAATAACACAGACATGGGCCTGTTGTCAGGAAGGCTTAAGTCAAGTCAGAGGCAAAACCAGGATCTCAGAACTGCCACTTGGCATTACAGCAAATTGGGGGACAAGCCAGTGACGAATTTCAGGAACCTGGCAGTCATACTCCAAGTTTGCTTCAAGTTTGAAGCAAAAATAGCAGCAAAACTGGTTTTCTTTAGCATGCTTTTGACTGAACAACAAATACGTGTGCTTTTCACTTATTCACTCATTCATTCAGCAAGCCCCTACTGGCCACGTGCTCTGCATTACCACAGTGCTAAGAGGTAAAGGGATGACGAAGGAAGAATGATTTCCCTGAAGGAGCTTATGGCCTATTTGCCAGGATATACAGGTAAACAATTACAATATAGACAGCATCCCAAAAAGTGTCGGCATAGTTTAGTCCTGTGATAATTAACATGTATTTTAGCAAACAGAATGGACAGATGGTAACTGTTTTGATTACCTTAAAATTATGAATGTCCAAGATGCCTGCCACTAATGCCAATGTGTAGGATTTACAATGTAAACTCCAGAAAAGTATCTAAAAGGTATATATTCTTTTTTTTTCTTGAGATGGAGTTTCTCTCTTTTGCCCAGGCTGGAGTGCAATGGCACAATCTCAGCTCACCACAACCTTCGCCTCCCAGGTTCAAGCCATTCTCCTGCCTCAGCCTCTCGAGTAGCTGGGATTACAGCTATGTGCCACCACACCCAGCTAATTATTTTTCATATTTTTAGTAGAGACGGGATTTCTCCATGTTGGTCAGGCTGGTCTCAAACTCCTGACCTCAGGTGATCTGCCCAGCTTGGCCTCCCAAAGTGCTGGGATTATAAGCATGAGCCACTGCGCCCAGCCGGGTATATATTCTTATTAGGACATTCAGTGACACAAGGAAAACTCTGACAGAGTTATACATAGGTCTGAGATTAAAAATTAGGGAAATGTCTGCTTGATGGCTTTAGGGACAACTTCCCAGGAGAAGTGATGCTGGAGCTGAAATAAAGTGGGAGTTCTCTGGTAGCTTGGGATATTCACATTCAGATTTGCAACCTGAGATTTACAGCCAAGACCCTTCACTGTACCCTGTCTGGCCTTATGTGCAGACCCAGGGAATGACACTGCTCACTGCTTCTTGCTCCAGAAAGCTGCATGGAAAGGAAACCTGAGCTTGAGAGCAGCGCAGAAAGGGAGCCACTGAGAAAGGGCTCACCTCTCTCTTTCTCACCCCACTAGCCTTGCCCTTCTCCCTCCACCTTCCCCTTTCCTATCTGTTCTCCTTTGGAACCTCACTGTCACCTCATCTGGAGGTTAGAACACAGTGAGCATCCCTAGAAAATAGATAGTCTGTTCAAATAAATGTTAGCCCTCCTCTGAGGTTGACATTTGGCAAAATCACCGAGGTGGTATTTTTGTATTTTGTATCTCAGCCAGGGACATGTGTGTTTTCACTTTGCAAGCTCTGTGCAGGCAATAAACATTTTGTCGATTTTCTTTTTACTTTTAGTTAAAAGTCCTAACTTTTTTACTCTGGATCTTGGGGACCAGAAATAATTAATGTCTTGCATGACTCTCCATACCCTTCTGCAATGTCAAGCACATCTGTTTTATATAAAAGCTAGTGTTGAGTGAGTGTGTATGTGTGTGTGTGTATATATACATATGCATATATATGCATGCCAGGCACAGAGTAAGCACTTCACAGGTATTTACGTATTTCATCCTCATAACCCTCCCATTATCTCCACTTTATAAAAGGAATGAAGAGATGAAGCATTTTGCCCAAAACACTCACCTAATACTAGCAGTCCTGCCCAGCCAGTCTGGCTTCAAACCCACTCTGCACTTGTAACCCTCACACCATGCTGCGTTGAGCTACCCCTTAATGGTAGACAGTGCCATATGACCATTTCTGCCAACAGATAATAGTTCATAAGGCCATTTGACCATCTCTCTGCTTATAGCGCAATAGTTCAAGTCTCAGTGTCCTGCCAACATCATGTCATCAGACCCTTAACCTGCTTCCTTGAATCTATTGCTGAGTTGTTTCCTTTTTGTTTTCTGTAAAACCCTGGTGCCCTGAAAGGCCCTGTGACCAGAATGGCAGATGCTGCCTTGGGAACTGCAAAAACTGTCTTTCCCAGCTTGGGTAATCCCATTTGTAGGTGAGGCAATGTTTAAAAATCACCCCACTCTTCTAGGTTGGACAGAAAAACAAAATAATACTACATTCGACTTAGGTTTATAAACACCCAGTATGAGACAGCTAGAGACAGCAGGATAATTCCAGACACATAACAAACAAATAGCAAATTTAATAGTGTGAGCCTTGTTTATACTTCTGCCATCAACTTTAATGATGAGCCTATTTATGCTAAACTTCACTACATTATCGAAGTCATTAGTGCCTGTAAGTGAGTGATAATGTGCTTGAAACTTCCACAAGGACGTGTGGCTTTCTCTGAGTCTTACATTTCAATGTTGGGAGAGGCAGGTCCCATGAGTATTTTCATACATAGGCCTAGAACAACCATTGGGTATTATGCCCCAGAGAGTGGCCTCTAGGCCAAATGAGTTTGCAAACGCACGTTAAAGAGAATTAAGTAGGTTTGTCTTACTTCAAAATCTGTAACAAGTTAGAAAACATAAATATGTCTTCTGAGCCTCCAAGATGAGACACACTATGTCAGGTTTTCCAAAAGTATGGATCAGAGAAGCTTTAGAGAAGGTGACAAAGAGACACTCCTCTATTAGTCCATTAAAACACTAGTTTAATGGCTGTTGAATCGGAGAGCTGTAGCAAAAACCAGTGTTTAATGCAAAACCAAAGTACAGACTGAACGCATAAGAGTTCATTACTAGCTAGCAGCACTGGCATGCACATTTGTGCAAATGTGAAGTCCTGATTTAAAAGGACTCAGTAAAGTTAGAATCAAAGCTTCAACAAAGAACCTCAAGACTCTGGATGAGTGCCCCTGCTCTGTCAATGTGAACCAGAAGTCTCATGTAACCTCAAGTATCCCTACACTTGGGACCAGGGGCACCTCGGTCTGCTGACTAGGGAGGCATAATGTCATTAGATCCTAATAGGAGACATATATTAAAGATCCTATCTGCATCAGCATTTTTTCCCAAAGATGAACTGTTATAAGCAGACAAGCTGCATGCTGCCTAAATGAGGCCTGAAAGATAAAATCAATACTATGGCCAACACCAGACCTTAACAGCAGCTCAGAAGAGAGTTGGTTGGAATGGGGCAGTAGAGGAATTCTCAATCAACAAACATTAGCACCTTCTGACAGTGTCCGCTTGTCGGAGAAGTCTTCCCCGACCACCTTATTTGAGGAAGCACCCCTAGTGCTTCCTTGTTCTTCTTTTCCACACCACCTATTATCTAATATTATTTTATTATTTTTATTGCCTGTCTCCCCCTCTCTAGAATGTAAGTTTCATGAGGTCAGGAATATAACTGTCACATTCATCACTATAGTCCCCTTGCCTGGAACAGTGCTTGCCACTGAGTGTCAACTCCATAAAGACTTGTTCAACATTAAGGGATGTTCTGCTTTTAGGGAACTCTGATTCAGGTGAACAGCTATCTAGCCTTAGGAGTGACAGTCTTGGGTCTTAATTGACATGAACTGTCACTCCTCCTCACATTTACACTGGCCTCATTCTAACCCAGGGCAAGAGAGGTAAAGAAATTGGGAAGGCTAGAGTAAATGAAGAGGAGCTCTGGTGCAGAGGCAAATTGTCACACAGGCCCTTAGACTCATGCTCAAACCAGAAGGTTGGGTTGATCAAGAAGGGCTCAGTGAGGCCAGGCGCAGTGGCTCACGCCTGTAATCCCAGCACTTTGGGAGGCCGAGGCGGGCAGATCACGAAGTCAGGTGTTCAAGACCAGCCTGGCCAACATGGAGAAACCCAGTCTCTACTAAAATACAAAAATTAGCTGGGCATGGTGGTGTGCACCTGTAATCCAACTACTCGGGAGGCTGAGGCAGGAGAATTTCTTGAACCTGGGAGGTGGAGGTTGCAGTGAGCCCAGATTGTACCACTGCACTCCAGCCTGGGTGACAGAGCAAGACTATCTCAAAAAAAAAAAAAAAAAAAAAAGGAAAAAAAAAGAAGTCCTCAGTAAGACAGGGGATCCATGAGCTAGGGGTGGTTTCCCAGCTTCCTGAAGCAGAGTAAACAATGCCGAACCGAGCTCAGCACCAGCCTTCTGGTTCCAGGCTACATTTCAAAGCCTTTAATCACTGTAGAGGACTCCTCTCTGTGTCCTTTCTGGTTTTCCCACTAGACTGTACTGGGTATAGCTTATTGTCTGTCCTGCCCACAGCCCTATCTGAAGAACCTGAATCACTCAATCACCCTGGACAGATCTGCTCATCCCTCTACCCAGTCTTGGCCAGCTGAACTGAAAATGGGCACAAGGTCAGAGCCAGCAAACCCATAGACTGACCAGTGGCCAATCGGCTCAAACTCTTCTGAGAGAGCATCTAGAAGCCACAGAGACCATCATCTCTATGAATCCTAAGCAATAGAACAGTGAGGTCTTATTAATTTTAGAAATGCAGTCACATTGGCCAATGAATGATCAGAAGGAAATGGTGAAACCCTGTCTCTACTAAGATACAAAAAATTAGCTGAGCATGGTGGTGCGTGCCTGTAGTTGCAGCTACTCAGGAGGCTGAGGCATGAGAATCACTTGAGCCCAGGAGGCGGAGGTTGCAGTGAGTAGAGATCGCGCCACTGCAGTCCAGCCTGGCAACAGAATAAGACTCTGTCTCAAAAAAAAAAAAAAATGAAAAAAAGAAAGAAAAAGGAAAGGAAAATACAGAGAAGCTGGAGAAAGCAGAAATGAGGTACAATATGGCTTCTGCAACTGGAAAAATTTGAAAATCCAGTCCCCACTTTCTTAGAGAGAGTTGCTTTCCACTCCAATAGGATGCCTAAGTTCAGCTCATCTAACATCTGACCAGCTTGCATTTCCCATATTCTATATCATTTCTCCCCCCCAACAAACACACATTACTTTAACTAGACCATGTGGCATTCCTGATCTCACAATCAAATATATTCCTCACTAGAACACCTGCTTTGGATCTAAGATGCACTAGCATTCACATGCTTGAAATCTTGTCCCTGTATCTTTGGCTCCTAAGGGCTAGCCATACAAATTCTGTTTTCTACTCTTCCTTCATGGTCCTGCTCTAATCCTGCCTGTTCTTTACCATCTTATTTGAGTCCCAGTAGAATGGCCACTCCCCCTTATGAACTCAGCCATGATCTCTAACTCCATGTGACACCTACTGAAATTCCACTGTCCCACCTTTCCCTATTTGTGGAGCAGCTACCATGTGAGATCTGTCAGGTTCTGGATATTATAAGATGCAAGCAACATAGTCTCCAACCTCAAGGAACTCCTAGCAAGATGAAAAGAAACTAGTACATCAGTCTGAGCCACAGAACAAAATGGTATGAACTAAACAAAACAACCAATGGGCTGAGAACCCTGAGATCTCCTGGGTAGGTTCAGGGTCAGAACTGGTGCCTATGTGTCCATGACGAATCCAAAGTTTAAACAAGCTAAGTCAGATGAACTGATTATGTGCTCACCATGTAAATCAAAGTTTCAAAGTTAAAGGTATCTGTAAGATGCAGAAAAGAAATGTACTTAGAAAGGCTTCTATCATGTAGACATGGACATGATACATGTTTGTCAAGGCAGATGAAAAATACCTCTTCTCCATAAGTAAGGACATTCACAAACAATAACTGAGACAACTCATTACTGACGTAAGACTAAATGCCTCTCAAATGCAATGTAAACACATGAGTTTGATTTATCTGTCAAAACTCTAACATGCTCACTAGCACCAAAGGCTGCACTCAAATCATGCTGCATCCAAATGTTCAGCTCTGGGTGGTCTCTTTCACTATGCCATTAAAATTATTACTGTACTTATTTGTAAATTGCGGTGGGGGTGGGGGGGGAACATGCTTAAATGAATGACAAAAATAACACTGGCAAAATACAAAGAGAATCCTGATAACTGCATGGGAATAAAGAATAAAAATCATTCAGATAAAGAATTTTCTATATGAGTACGGTTTCTATTAGCGCTATCTATCTTGCATGGTGAATCAAGAATAATGAAGAAACACCACCTGTATATATTTCCATAATTCATTATTTGCTCCTCAAGCCAATATTTCTCAAAGACAAAACCAAAGTAAGCAGTATTAATGAGTTGTTGGATTTGGAAATTTTAAAAAGATTTTACTATCTAGCATCTTTTATGACAATCTTCTAATTAAAAAAAATAAGTAGGCAGTGAAAAGACAGAACCTGTACCCACAGAATTAGACTGAGGTTAACGCAGAAAGGCTGCTGGATTGCTGTTTTTATTACTAATTTACTTTGTTCATTTAGGGAATCAATTTGCTGCCATTAAAGGCTTGGGTTTCACATATTTTATAGTTTACACACATTTCCTGATGTGAATGAGCTGTACAGTTTGTAAGAGCTCTAGACAAACTCTCTTCTAATGGTCCAATAGAAGCACATGTTCTTAAAATGGACTTGCAAATAGAATGGAAATGCCACTATGCCTGCCATTCTAAATAAGTGGGAAAAAATTCTGAGCAGTGTGGAAGACTTGTTCAGCAGTTATATATGTTTGTAGCTCCTCCTGCATTAAGCTAGTTATGAAATAATAGAAATTAAGAGGGGCTTTCCTAGCCTTAACTGTTTTCATCTAAATCTAAATCTAATTTTTTCATTGATTTACAGCAAACCTTATGGGAGAAGTTGAGATTCATTGATCTGGAATAGGATAAACAACTATCCTTCCAAAACCCTTCAGGAAGGTGGAGTGCCCCCAAGTTTTAGGACAAAAAGAGTTTTTTTTAATAGATCATAGTAAATCAATAACTCATAGACAGTATGACAGATACAGAATAGCCTTACTTAAGATGAAAAACAAATTGTGCATTGAGATCTTTCATCAATAAAAAGCCAGCAAATCAGTAGTGCAAACAAGATGAGAGAATCTTATTTCATCCTTAGTCACGAACTGAAGAGATACACCAGGCAGTGTTTTGTGGTTAAAACTTGCTCCTAGGCTGGGGTACTGGCAAACTATTGAGTAAGAAGGTCAGTGGAGAGCAACTCACTGTGGGATTTGCAATGCAGAAAGGAGAAGTAGGTGCAACATAAAAGGGCACTCTATGTAAATGTCAATTAATGTATTATTCTTCTACAAACTTCTTTTAACAAGTCTTTTGGTGGCTTTGAAGCCTCTGTTCTTCTCGGGGGAGCAAGAATGAGACCTCTCGCTTTCGCTTCTGGTTAAACAACGTACAAAAAAAAACTCATCAACATAGACTAAACGCTTCACATTAAAACTAGAGGGCTTGACCCACCCCCGATTAGCCCAACTCCTTTGAAATATTACAACCAAGAGGTCCTTTCTTTTCTTGTGCCAGTTAACTCTAAAATAACGTTGCTAGAGCATAACTCCTGAATTCCAAAAATTCCATATACTGCACACAGGAGACACATACAACTAATAGCTATCTTTTCAGTACCATGGGCATTACGACACATGTAAAATTATGCTCCTTTTGCAGATGAGGACTCTGATGCCAAGAAAGGTACACTGACATGTCCAAGGTCATAGAACAAAAGAGGCAAAGCTGGGACCACATCTAAGTCAGTCTCATCCCAAAGCCCTTTCTCTTGTGCATTATACCATGGCTGGGTACTGTTCCCAAGGACTTCCCTAATTTGTCCATCCTAATATTCTGCTGCCTCCCTGCATACCCTCCCCTCTCTATTTCCACCACCTCTTTCATGTCCCAAATATGCCTATGCTTTTCCAATTGCAGTTTCCCACGTGTGATTCCCCAGTTCTGGGATCTTCTTCATGTTTTAAAGTCTACCATTCCCTCAAGGTTCTGCTATAATTCCACCTGTTGTGAAAACGTTTTTGCCTCTAAATTCTTATTGCCTCTTGGTGCTTCCAGCCAGCACCTTCTGCATTTGTTGACCTTGCTCCCCTTTCACAAATTATGGCAGCTGAGGACAAAAACTGTGTACCTAGTGTCTTAGTGCAGGCTGGGTGGCTTAAACAACAGAAGTGTATTTCTCACAGTTATGGAGGCTGTGAAGTCTAAGCAAAAGGTGTTGGCAGATTTGGTTCCTGGTGAGGGTTCTCCTCCTGGCTTGCAGACAGCTGCCTTCTTGTTGAGTCATTGCACAGTGAAGAGAGAAAGGGTTCTGTTCTCTTCCTCTTCTACAAGGGCACAAATCTCATCAGGGGGGCCATTCTCTCACAAGTTCATCTAAACCTAATCACCTCCCAAAGGTCCACTTCCATTTACCATCACACTGGAGACCGGGGCTTCGACATATGAATTTTGAAGGGAACACATTCAGTCTACAGCACCTAGCTATTACCAACTGAGAAAGCAAATTTTTGTGCCAAGCACTGTTTTAACTTCTTTATATTGATTAGACATGTTAATTCACTTTTTTCAACACAACAATCTATTCGCAATGATGAATAGGTACTATTATAACCCTATCCTACAGATGGGGACAGGAAGGCACAGAGAAGTTTACTAACTTCTCTCACAGCCCATCCATGATGGAAGGAGTGAGTGAACACAGATCTTATAGTTCCAGAGGCCACAATCTCAAGTTAACACTATGGCATCCCCCAAATAGGTATATGCCTCTAAAACAGCACCCAGCTAAGTACTTCATACTTAGGCAGGAAAAAATAAATAATTGAATAGTAGTTGAAATAATCAAACTCAATCAAACGCAGAGTTTGTGGTCTCAGGAAGCATCTGGTTCACTTGGTTAAACAATAATGCACACGAAGGGGAAATGCACTGCCTGGTGCCACAGACATGCGTTGTGGAGCAAACCAAAGAAAGAATTGTTTCTCAACTAAGGGAATTGCTGGACACTTCAAGATTTTTGTTTCTTTAATTTAAGCCACTTCCTCACATAACATGAAGATAGTTAAAGAAAGAAGCTTTTTATTAACCACAAAGTTCTAGTAACTGTCTCACTTTTCTATCTGCACTTACAAATTTAAAAAGGAGGGGCTTTCAGGGCAAACTGTTTTCTTGCATGCTACTAAAATCAATGAAACTCTGAAAATCAGCCTTCTTTTCATGC
Organism: Ateles fusciceps; assembly: GCA_036589455.1. Lineage (NCBI taxonomy): Eukaryota > Metazoa > Chordata > Mammalia > Primates > Atelidae > Ateles > Ateles fusciceps. The sequence continues at coordinate 1,202,017 of JAZHEH010000164.1, read as the reverse complement.
AAACATTTATGGAACACCTGAAGTGTGTGAAACATGGTGAATGATCACGGGACAGCAAGATGAAAGCCAACATCCATGAGAGGAAATGCTCCTTTTTACAAAATTCAAAGTATACCCCCCATATAAAAAGTATAAATAAGGAATTATGGGAGAACACAGAGGAGGCAGAGATTGAGATGAGCTTTTGAGGTTGAACACAATCAGTAGCTGCATTTGTCCAATGCTACCACATGAAATGTGACAGAGTTTTGTAAAATATTTGAATAGTTTGCCACTTATTATTAATATTGAGTCCTAGCTATGAAGTAACTTCCAATCACTACAAAAAGCATTTGCTAATTTAATTAACTCTATCAAGCATTCCCAGAGTTAACTGTTGAGATTCCAATCACTGCAAGAAGGATTTGCTAATTTAGTTAATTAACTCGGTATCAAGCATTTCCAAAGTTAACTGTTGAGATTAAAATACTTCTACATCAACTGTAGGTCCTAAATACAGAAATGTCTATTTATATGTCACAAAGAAGTTGGAATTTCACAAATCTCACCTTGTTTGCCACTCAGCAACACTGTCATGTGCTAACACTTCTGTTCAAGACAGAAGACATTAATTAAATAATTAGCCCTGAGCTCAGACGTATAAACAAACACAATTGATGAATTCGTTAATTGTTCTTCCCTGCTGTGGACAGGAACTATTGTTAGCAACAGTAATAATAGCACTGATTTGATTTCAGAGAGGCACTTTGAATACAAGGAGGCAAAATGCCGAACTCAGATTCAGAGAAGGTAACTATAGAGGAGCATAGAGTGTTTTCTGCAAATACCAATTGTACAATTGCACTGTTTATACAGTTACATGAAAGAGGACCAGGAATACTGGCAAACTGAAAATAGCCTTGTCGATGAACATTTGAATTTGCACCAACGCTGACTATTCAATTATTTTTGCCAGGCTCCCAGCACTCAGAAATAAAATAATTTAGAAAACATCTCAAAAAAAATGGCATACTTTGAAAAAATAAAATCAACCTCCTCCCTTCCTTTCAGCATCAGAAAGAATTGATCTTAACAAAAATGAAATTAAATAGTGTAGATTGGTGTTCCAATGTTCCTCTAGGATTTCTTTATAAATGAAATATAAATAGCAATTATCAGCAGACATGTGTGCACTGGGCATAGAAGACATATGCCAGCTGACAACAAATTTCCAATAGGAAATACCAGGATAACTAGAAAGCAAACCGAAATATTTTTCTGCTGTTTATTAACATGCCAATCAGTCCTCAGTCCATAAAAATTTCATAAAATGCTGTACACATTTCCCCATGTTCTTCGTTAACATGAAAACCTGATGATATTATTTTCTGTGCTATGTTAATAGAGGTTAATGGTGACTCTGTTGATGAATGGAAGTGGTGAGATCTGATTTTTATTGGCTGGACTGTAGAATTTCTATCACTGCAAGTCAGAAACAACACCAGATTGATACTGAACTGGGCCACCAGCCCCAGAAAGGAATGCTGGGCTTGCCAAACAAAAACAGATTCCTCCAAATGAAAAATAAGGAGTAAAAACCAAAAAGGTAGGGAAAATATGAAAAAGGGAGGGGAAAGGAGAAGAGAGTACAGGGCAAAGTGTCTCAGAAAAGCAGGTTTTCTCACAAGGAAAGATAAAAGACCATGGGCAAAGAAAAGGAACTCATAAACCCAAACTCAGTTTTCCCATGCAGACACTTTTCAAAATTTTCTTCCAATGTCAAGGCCCAATTCAAATCCCATCTCCTCTAAGTAGTTATCCAAACCTACCTGAGTGATGCCATCTCCTGGCCCTGCAAACTTACGCATCTGTATCTTACACTCCTAAGCTATGTTCTATCACAGTAACTTATGCGTCTATCTTGCTTCTCCATCCAGATCCCAAGGCCCTGCCTGGCAGCAGCTAGGCTTTGCTTGCTTTAAATTCCCCACGGGACATGGACATGACATGCTGCACAAGCACATGCTCAAAACATGCCTGTCAAATAAAATTAATCGAGCCAATGGCTTCTTCTAATATTCAGAGAATCTGGACATTTGTATTGTCTGGTGGAGCTTTAAAATTGTTGAGAAAACACAGGGGAAAATGCTATGGAAAGAGTCTGGTGTAAACCATGGTAGTCTGGCACTTGACTACAACTCAAAATACATGGCCAGCCAACTCAATTTAAGACTTCCTCTCGGCCGGGCATGGTGGCTCACACCTGCAATCCCAGCACTTTGGGAGGCCAAGACAGGTGGTTCACCTGAGGTCAGGAGTTCAAGACTAGCCTGGCCAACCTGGTGAAACCGTGTCTCTACTAAAAATACAAAAATTAGCTGGGTGTGGTAGCAGGCACCTGTAATCCCAGCTACCTGGGAGGCTGAGGCAGGAGAATCACTTGAACCCAGGAGGCAGAGGTTGTAGTGAGCCGAGACTGCGCCATTGTACTCCAGCCTGGGTGACAGAGCGAGACTTCATCTCAAAAAACAAAAAAAAAAAAAAGAAAAAGAAAAGACTTTCTCTCTGCTTTCTCATATCACATTTTCCCATTGACTTCAACTCAGGTGAAGCGCATCTCCTGTTCCCTTCCCAGGTAAGATGCTGCTAAGCCCAGTTACCAAATCTTGAATGAATGAGTAGATGAGTGAAGTAGCCATGTAGGAGCTGGGAATTCAAAGATGAGAAATTTCTCATCTCTTTCCTCAAGATGTACACAATCACTCTGAAACACAAAGCAAGACGCTGATATAAAAACCAACATAAACAGCAGAAAAAATTAAATATCTAAAAACAAATGTCATTGACCCAAAAGAGATTCTAACGGGCGACGGTATTGTGGAAAGCCCCATGGGACTAGTTGCTAAGCCTTAAGTTACACCTTGAGAAATGTATCAGATATTCTCCGGTCGAGTGAGGGGAAAGGGTGTTCCAGTCCCAGGAAGCAAAAACCAGCATGACGTAGTGGTGAGAGTTTGGGCTTTGCTCAGGGAAGAGTTATGTTCCAATTTCAGGTCGGCCACTAAGAAGGTGGTTGGCCTTGTGTGACTCTCGCCTTCAAACCTCAGTTTTTTTAATCTATAGGTAGGAGTGTCACTGCTAACCTCAATAGGCTCTTGAATTAAAATATGATAATGTATTTGATATGTCTAGCAAAATATATTACAGAAGGCAGATGCTTAAGATCTTAAGGTGCATTTGAGAAACAAATCAATCTGTGAAGTATTTCTAAGAGGGTCATACTATGGATCCAACACTCCCTGTCAAAAAGACAAGCAGAAGGCTGGGCATGGTGACTTGTGTCTGTAATCCCAGCTCTTTGGGAGGCCAAGGTGGGCACACAGCTTGAGCCCAAGAGTTCAAGACCAGCCTGGGTGGCATGGCAAAGCCTCTTCTCTACAAAAAGTACAAAAAGTAGCATGCACGTGTAGTCCCAGCTACTCGGGAGGCTGAGACATGAGGATTGCTTGGGCCCTGGTTGTCAAGGCTGCAGTGAGCCAAGATCTCAATCTTGGCAATAAGTCTAGGCAATAGAACAAAACCTTGTCTAAAAAAAAGCAAGAGGAATCTTATCATTATGTTTCACTTCCTGTGCCCTCACAAAGCTTGTGGTTTAGCTGCAAACATACAAACACCAAGGCAAGTATGACCTAAGGTTCAGTAGAAACTAGAGTGAACTATCCTCTAGGTTTGACACAGACTGAGCAGGTTCCCTGGATGTGGAATTTTCTGTGCTAAAACCAGGGAAGTCCTGGGAAAACCATAATGAGTTTGTAATCCTAGTGGGGAAATGCAAGTTACAAGTTCCACAAGAGATCCAAGAAAGAAACTAGCAAGCACTAGGATGTCTATAATTGGGGGTGGGTCTATGCAAAGAGAATGCATAGACCCCTACACCCAGCTGTTTTCTTTCTTCCTGTTGCTGACTCTGAACACTTTTCGAAATAAGATCCACTCATCATAAAACTCAAATTTGAATAGGACCCTTAGCTTTGAACATGAACTCTGGCTTTCTGTTAGGTACAGGCAAACGCTGTTTTCTCATCTTGGAGATGGATAAATTGAACACCAAAGACAGGTGAAACAACTTGTTCAAATCAAAGACACAGCTGGAAATAAAACCCAGTTTCTTTACCTCCTGGTTCAGTATGTATTTTGGGATATATAACACAGGCTTCAAACAGTGTTTAAGTTCTATTTAACCTTAGTGGGGGAATATTCCAATTAACATATCCACCCCCGGTGTCTCTCCCAGTTGAAATTTTCTTCCTTTTTAGTAAACTGAAGGAGACACTCCTCCACCCTCCCCACTTGCTTTTTTTTTTTTCCTTACTATAGCTGGCAAGTGTTAGTGTCTTCTTTGGTGCCTGCTCAGTTCAACTCAAGAGAAGCTTGAAATGTATTCCATTTTTTGGTAACAGTTAGGAAAGGACTGTTAAGGAGTGGAGAAGATCAATCACTCATGGAAAATGCTAGGTGTCCCATTATGGTATGATAAGTTCAGCTGCACAGTATATGCATTTTTTTTGCTCTCTGAATAAATGGCAGAAGTCAGTTCTCCATAAATTCAAAATGTATATGAGAACGTGAAATCATATTTTAAGTGGATTTCACATATTGCTCCTCTTATCATTCTAAATACCAAAGATTAAGCTTGCCTCTTGGCTGTTGCGGTTTTCTCACTCTCTCTGTTTTTTTTTTTTAACTTTTGTTTAATCAGATATGAATAGTGGTTGGTGGCTTTTATTGTTCAGAACTACCTGAAAGGGAAAGAGAGAAAAATGAACTCTGCCTGCTGTCTCCATTCCAGGCAATGTTTATTTTCATTATAACTCTTTCTGGCCTCTTTCAAAATGGCATTGTTAAGCAAATGGTGATACTGACCAAAATACCTTTTTACTAAGTGAATCCACAGTTCCTTTCCCTTTGTTCCTTTGATGCAAGACACTCATTTTCCCCTTCAAATTTAATTTATTCAAGGATGCCACATAGAGGCTGTATAGGATTGTGGTTAAGAACCCACATGCTGGAGCCAAAATCTCTGGGTTCAAATCTTAGCTGTATTACTTCTTAGCTACATATGCTTGGCCAAGTCATTTCACTTTTCTGTGTTTCTGAAAAATTAAAGATGGTGGATCCTCTGACCATTACCCATCTTGTTCCCAGGAAAATTCCCCCAGACCACATTCCCAACCCATCATGCTCTGCAATTAGAATTTGGCACTCAGCATTTTAATTCGTGTTTATTTTTCTTCTCTGAATCAACCTTCAAAGCTCTTCATATTCTAATAGTGTCAGCCTCTGGGGGACTTCTTCAGAATCTCCTTCATGTGCTCCATTTTCTCTTCCTCGAGACATCTTCTCAACTCCGTCTTTATTCTCTTCCTAGAAAATCTCACCTGAGCATTCAATAATATCCTACATATATATCTCTAACTGATTTTCCTCTGAATGCCTACATATCCTATCTGCCTCTTCTTGGATGAGTAGTTGAACTTGACCACAGGTGTCTCCCCCAAACACACAGCCACCCGGCTTCTTCCTATCTCAATAAACAGCATTCCCATCCATTCTGTTGTTCAAGCCCAAAGCCTAGGAGTCGGTCTGGATTTTTCCCTTTCCTTCACCCTCCCAAATCCATATCCCAAGAGCTCCACTTCCAAAACCTGCCCTGATCCAACCCCATCCTTCCGTTTCTATTCCCCACCATTGTTGATTTGGTCTGGATCTCTGCGGCATCCTTCTAACTGGTCTCCCTGCTTTGGTTGTTGCCCTCATCCCCCACCCCACAATTCTCTCTCTTTACTCTGCAGCCAGAGAAGTCAGAAAACATTAAAAAGCAAATTACATCTCACTTTTCAGTTTAACAAACCACTTCCCAAAACCCTCACTCCTCCATCACACACACACTGCCTTCCTTTTACATTCAGAATCAACTCCTCTTTATCCAGGCTTATGAATGCCACCATGATCTAGCCCCTGCCTACCTGTCCACTTTTCCTTCCCTCTCTCCCTCCTATGTTCATTACACTCTCCACCTCTTGCTATTTTTCAAACACTCCAAGCCCATCTCTACCTTAGGAGAGATCTTTGCAATAGCTATTGCCTCTGACCAGAATATTCTCCCTCCCATCCCATCATTCAGGTTGCTCAATAGTCACCTCCCCGGAGCAAATTCCCTGCTGTCCTACCATGAGAGCCTCATCATCAGGCACTTTCTCTCATTATCCTGCTTTGCTTTTGTCAGACTTCATTGCCAACCAAAATATGATATTCTTTGTCACTCATTTATTATCTGTCTTCCCCCAAACTCCACAAGAGCAGGGAGCTTGTCTAGCTCACTGTCCTGATCTCAACATTAGAACAAGATCAGGCATATGTCATGCTCTCCATTAGTATTGTTGAAAGACTAAATGGCCAACTTTTAAAATCTCTCACTTCCCTGAATTCATCCACATTGCACTGGTGAGCTTTTACAGGCCTAGATAATTATATTGTAATTAGTCTGAAAGAAAGGCATTTAAGTTATAAGTTAACAAGAAGATGAATGACTGTTCTGAGGACACTGACCAATTGCTCATTATCTCTGGAATAAAATAAACAGGCAGAAGCTGGCTTAAATTGTTGTGGGAGAGCTTGACTTGCTGTAAGGAATTTTTTTTTTATTTTGAGGGTCATGAATAAATGAGAAAGACTATAAAGAAAGGCGTCAATAGACAGATCCAAGATGGCTGGATAGGAACAGCTCTGGAGTGCAGTTCCCAGCCAGAATGCAGAGGGTGAGTGATCATCACATTTCCAAACGAGTTTTTACTGCCCACAGACCAGGAGATTCCCAGGAGGAAAAGCACCATGAGTCTCCAGCTTGGCTGTTTCAGCCAGCGCAACAGGTCTCCGCACAAAAACTCACACAAATCTGGGCGGCCGTTTCAACTGGCTCTGGGAATGCCTGGGAGACAGAGTTACCCATTCAACTGAAAAAAAGGGGGCTGAAACAGGGAGCCAGGTGATCTGGCTCAGTGGGTCCCACCCCCCACAAAGACCAGCAGTCTGAAACGCTCTGGATTGAGAGTTTCACAGCAAGCACAGCTGGACCCGGGACAGTCCAGTTCTGTGGAGGGAAGGGCATATGTCATTACTAAGACAGTCGGCCATTACCAAGGCAGTCCTCCATTACTGACACAATCCACCATTACCAAGGCAGTCCACCATTACTGAGGCAATCTGCCATTACCGAGGCAGTCCACCATTACTGAGGCAGACTGCCATTACCAAGGCATTTCTAACTATACCTCTATAAACAAAACTTCAAGGAAGTTCACACAGCAGCTGAGCAGAGCCCATGGCAGCTCAGCAAGGCCTCTGCTGGCAGACTGTGACTAGGCTACCTCCTTGCTGGGCAGGGTATCTCTGAAAAAAGGCAGCAGTACTCAGAAACTTATAAATAAAGCCCCACTTTCTCAGGACAGAGCACTGGGGAAAAAAAGGTAGTTATGAGTTCTGCTACAGCAGACTTAAACATACCTGCCCAGCAGCTGTGAATGGAATAATGGAGCTCACAGCTCAGCATCTGAGCTCCTGTAAGGGACAGACTGTCTCCTCAAGCAGCTCCCCAACCCCAGTATATTCAAAGAGACACCTCATAAAGGAGAGCTCAGGCTGACATCTGGTGGGTATCCTTCTGGGACAAAGATAACAGAAGAAACTGCAGAAACTCTTATTGTTTTGCAGCTGCCACAGGTGATCCCCAGGCAAGCAGGGTCTGGAGTAGACCTCTAGCAGTCCTACAGGAGAGGGGCCTGACTAGTAGAAGGAAAACTAAAAAACAGAAATAACTTTCATCATCAACAAAAAGGACATCCGCTCAGAGACCTCATCCAAAAGTCACCAACTACAAAGACCACAGGTAGATAAATCCACAAAGATAGGAATAAACCAGCACAAAAAGGATGAAAACACCCAAAACCAGAACACCTCTCCTCCTACAAGGGATCACAACTCCTCACCAGTAAAGGAGCAAGGCTGGATGGAGAATGAGTCTGATTAATTGACAGAAACAGGCTTCAGAAGGTGGGTAATAATAAACATCTCTGAGCTAAAAGAATATGTTCTATCCCAATGCAAAGAAACTAAGAATCTTGAAAAAAGATTTGACGAAATGCTAATGAGAATAAAAAGCCTAGAGAGGAACATAAATGAATTGATGGAGCTGAAAAACACAAGACAAGTACTTTGCGAAGCATACACAAGTTCCAATAGCCGAATCGACCAAGCAGAAGAAAGGATATCAGAGATTGAAGATCAACTCAATGAAATAAAATGAGAAGGCAAGATTAGAGAAAAAAGAGTAAAAAGAAATGAACAAAGCTTCCAAGAAATATGGGATTATGTGAAAAGACCTAATCTATGTTTGATAGGTGTACCTGAATGACAGAGAGAATGAATCCAAGCTGAAAAACACTCTTCAGGATATTATCCAAGAGAACTTCCCCAACCTAGCAAGGCAGGCCAATATTCAAGTCCAGGAAATACAGAGAACACCACAAAGATATTCCTCAAGAAGAACAACCCCAAGGCACATAATTGTCAGATTCCCCAGGGTTGAAATGAAGGAAAAAATGCTAAGGGCAGCCAGAGAGAAAGGTCGGGTTACCCACAAAGGGAAGCCCATAAGACTCACAGTGGATCTCTCCGGCAGAAACCCTACAAGCCAGAAGAGAGTGGGGGCCAATATTTAACATCCTTAAAGAAAAGAACTTTCAACCTAGAATTTCTTATCCAGCCAAACTAAGCTTCATAAGCAAAGGAGAAATAAAATCCTTTACAAACCAGCAATTGGTCAGAGATTTCATCACCACAAGGCCTGCCTTACAAGAGCTCCTGAAAGAAGCACTAAACATTAAAAGGAACAACCAGTACCAGCCACTCCAAAAACATACTAAATGGTAAAGAGCATCAACACAATGAAGAAACTGCATCAACTAATGGGAAAGACAACCAGCTAGAATCAAAATGGCAGGGTCAAATTCACACATAACAATATTAACTTTAAATGTAAATGGGCCCAATCAAAAGACACAGACTGGCAAATTGGATAAAGATCAAAACCCATTGGTGTGCTATATCCAGGAAACCCATCTCATGTGCAAGGATACACCTAGGCTCAAAATAAAGGGATGGAGGAAGATTTACCAAGCAAATGGAGAGCAAAAAAAGAAGGAGTTGCAATCCTAGTCTCTGATAAAATAGACTTTAAATCCACAAAGATCAAAAGAGACAAAGAAGGGCATTACATAATGGTAAAAGGATCAATGCAACAAGAAGAGCTAACGATCCTAAATATATATGCACCCAATACAAGAGCACCCAGATACATAAAGCAAGTTCTTAACGACCTACAAAGAGACTTAGACTCCCACACAATAATAGTGGGAGAATTTAACACTCCACTGTCAATATTAGACAGATCAATGAGACAGAAACTTAACAAGGATATCCAGGACTTGAACTCAGATCTGGACAAAGCAAACCTAATAGACATTTACAGAACTCTCCACCCCAAATCCACAGAATATACATTCTTCTTGGCATCACATCATGCCTACTCTAAAATTGACCACATAATTGGAAGTAAATCACTCCTCAGCAAATGCAAAAGAACGGAAATCATAACAGTCTCTCAAACCACAATGCAATCAAATTAGAACTCAGGATTAAGAAACTAACTCAGAACCGCACAACTTCATGGAAACTGAACAACTGGCTCTTGAATGTTGATGGATAAACAATGAAATGAAGGCAGAAATAAAGATGTTCTTCGAAACCAACGCGAACGAAGACACAATGTACCAGAATCTCTGCGACACATTTAAAGCAGTGTCTAGAGGAAAATTTATAGCAATAAATGCCCACATGAGAAGCAAGGAGAGATCTAAAATCGATACCCTATTATCAAAATTGAAAGAGCTAGAGGAGCAAGATCAAAAAAACTCAAAAGCTAGCAGAAGACAAGAATTAACTAAGATCAGAGCAAAACTGAAGGAGATAGAGACACAAAAAACCCTTCAAAAATTAATAAATCCAGGAGCTGGTTTTTTGAAAAGATCAACAAAATAGACCACTAGCCACATAAATAAAAAAGAAAAGTCAAAAGAATCAAATAGATGCAGTAAAAAACAATAAAGGGGATATTACCACAGATTCCATGCAAATACAAACTACCATCAGAGATTACTACAAACAACTCTATGCACATAAACCAGTAAACCTGGAAAAAATGGATAAATTCCTGAACACTTGCACCCTCCCAAGCCTAAACCAGGAAGAAGTCGAAACCCTGAATAAACTAATAACAAGGGCTGAAGTTGAGGCAGTAATTAATAGCCTACCAACCAAAAAAAGCCCAGGTCCAGATGGGTTCACAGCCAAATTCTACCAGACATACAAACAGGAGCTGGTATCACTCCTTCTGAAACTATTCCAAACAATACAAAAGAGAGAATTCTTCCCAAATCATTTTATGAGACCAACATCATCCTGATATCAAAACCCGGCAGAGACTCAACATAAAAGAAAACTTCAGGCCAATATCCATGATGAACATAGATGCAAAAAATCTTCAATAAAATACTGGCAAACCAATTGCAACAGCACATCAAAAAGCTTATCCATCATGATCAAGTAGGCTTCATCCTGGGGATGCAAGGCTGGTTCAACATACACAAGTCTATAAATGTAATTCACCACATAAACAGAACCAAAAACAAAAGCCATATGATTTTCTCAATAGGTGCAGAGAAGGCCTTCCCTATTTAATGAATGGTGTTGGGAAAACTGGCTAGCCATGTGCAGAAAGCAGAAACTGGATCCCTTCCTGACACCTTACACTAAAATTAACTCCAGATGGATTACAGACTTAAACATAAGACCTAACACCATGAAAACACTAAAAGAAAACCTAGGCAAACTCCAGATGGATTACAGACTTAAACATAAGACCTAACACCATGAAAACACTAGAAGAAAACCTAGGCAAAACCATTCAGGACATAGGCATAGGCAAGGACTTCATGACTAAAACACCAAAAGCATTGTCAACAAAAGCCAAAATAGACAAATGGGATCTAATTAAACTCCACAGCTTCTGCACAGCAAAAGAAACAATCATTAGAGTGAACCAGCAACCAACAGAATGGGAAAAAATTTTTGTAATCTACCCATCTGACAAAGGGCTAATATCCAGAATCCACAAAGAACTAAAAGAGATTTACAAGAAAAAAACAAACAAACCCATTTAAAAGTAGGCGAAGGATATGAACAGACACTTTTCAAAAGAAGACATACATGAGGCCAACAAACATGAAAAAATGCTCATCATCACTGGTCATTAGAGAAATGCAAATCAAAACCACATTGAGATACCATTTCATGCCAGTTAGAATGGTGATCATTAAAAAATCTGGAGACAACAGATGCTGGAGAGGATGTGGAGAAATAGGAACACTTTTACACTGTTGGTGGGAGTGTAAATTAGTTCAACCATTGTGGAAGACAATGTGGCAATTCCTCAAGGATCTAGAAATAGAAATTCCATTTGACCCAGCAATCCCATTACTGGATATATATCCAAAGGATTATAAATCGTTCTATTATAAAGACACATGCACACGTATGTTCATTATGGCACTATTTACAATAGCAAAGACCTGGAACCAACCCAAATGCCCATCGATGATAGACTGGACAAGGAAAATGTGGCACATATACACAATGGAATACTATGCAGCCATAAAAAACGATGAGTTCATGTCCTTTGTAGGGACATGGGTGAATCTGGAAACCATCATTTTCAGCCAACTGACACAAGAACAGAAAATCAAACACCACATGTTCTCACTCATAGGTGGGTGTTGAACAATGAGAACACATGGACATAGGGAGGGGGAGCATCACACACTGGGGTCTGTTGGCAGGGACTAACGGAGGGACAGCAGAGGGTAGGGAGTTGGGGAGGGATAACATGGGGAGAAATGCCAGATGTAGGTGACAGGGGGATGGAGGCAGCAAACCACATTGCCATGTATGTACCTATGCAACAGTCTTGCATGTTCTGCACATATACCCCAGAACCTAAACTGCAATAAAATATATTTTTTAAAAAATAATTTAAAAATTTAAAAAAAAATGTGTCAGTAATTGATTCCTAAAGCACTTGGCAAACAATAGCCAATTATTTGCCTTAGATGCTTCAGTAACTTGTTAATTTATTGCAATTATTAATGGGTAATATAACCTAGAATATATACAATATTTCAATCACTCTATCACCTCTCATATCAGAATGTATCTTACAACTGATAACGCATGATAGTTGAACTGACAGCATTTTCTTAGTGGTACGTAAAATAATGGTACTTAATATATTGCATCTTAGACTCGAAGTATAATAATTTATGATACTGCATTTGCTGAACGCTGGATTTGGGCAAACATTTATAAATGTTGTCTTATTTATTAATCCTCACAATCAAACTATAGGATAAATAATATCAGATCTATTTTATACATAAAAAACTAAGGATCAAGGAGATGAAGTGACTTTTCTAAAATCACATAGCTTATAAATGCTAAAGCCCACGATTTAATCCAGGTCTATCTGACCCCCCAACCAATTCTCATCACCACTTTCCTATAACAGTTATTGTTAAATTAAATTAGGTTTTGTACATAAAATGCAAATGCCCATGACAAACAAGTCACATAGTAGGTTTTCAACTCATATCAGTTCCCTTCCTCTCTGGGAGTTTATATGTGCCTGAATGTACAAGCATGAACTGTGCTCTGATTCCATGATTTCTATAAAACTTCTTAGAGGGCAAACTTTGGCAGTCGGAGTTTGAGGTCTGGCTTTTGAAAATATCTGAGCCCATATCAAAGGCAGCAAATTAGCTAGGAAGTCAGTGGGACCATATAGTGATCACGCCGCTGAAGGGCCACTCCCTGATGAGCAAGAGAGAGCAAAGCAGCCAAATTAATTCCCTACCTAAGTCCCGACTAGTGGAACACTAACAAGATTAGACTTTGGAAATAGGCAGGAGAAATATACTATACCAAGCAAGTGAGGTAGAGCACTGTCGGAAATTCAGTGGTTTTCAAGTCTGACAGTCTCAAACTCAAATCCCAGCTCTCCTTCTCAACCACCTGACCCACTTAACCTCTCTGGATCTTAGACTTCTAATCTCTCAATTAGAAGAGGTACTTCTTCCTCTGCAGGGCTGCAGTAAGGAATTGTTCATTTCACAAATATTCATCGAGCGCTTTCTATGCACATGTGGGATACATCATTGAACAAAACAGATAAAAAGCCTTGCCCTTACTCATCTTACATTTTAGCAACTAGTACTAATCTGTGTGGAGTATCTAGTATTTTACTTGGTGATTATTAAGAATATCAAAACTATTAAGTAAGAAAAAGTAGTAGCATTGCATATTGTAATTGGAACTGGTGTGTAGTTGAAATTTGCCCAGGAATTCTGAATAGAAAGAACAGCATCAAGCTGTTCCATCATGCCCGTGTCTCCTCTACCAAGAAGGACAACAATATTGCTGCATGGCTGGCTCTTCATTGTGTCATATTCAGTCAAATGTCATCTCTTCAGAGAGGAATGCTTTCTAAAGTAGCCCATTGCTCCTGCCGGGCCCCGTGTCTCCATCATCTTAACCCAGCTGTTTCATACACCTCACCACAATCCGAATCACTCATTTTTAAATGTGTCTCCTTATGTATTGTCCCTTCCTCTTGCAGAAAATAAGAACCTGAGCACAGGGACCCTTGTTCTTCATATCTAGAATAGGCCCTGACAGTTAATATTTGCAGAAATGAGCATCAATGATATACTTTCCATTTCTGGAAACAAGCTGCAATTTAGAAATATGTTTTGAACTCAAGGGTAAAGTTGGGGCCTACTGAACGAAACACTCAAACTATGGCTACTGGTAACCAGTGTGATACAGGGTTGGCTGAAGGCTTCAGAAGCAGGGTCCCAAATCCTGGAAAGATAAAAATCACTCTGTTTTACTATGAGACCTGCAAACTGTTAGAAATTTGCAAACTCTTAGAATGAGAGTTTTCAAATCTTTCACAGCTGTTGGCTCTAGAATGAATGACCAGAAAAGGAGTCTGGGAAAGGGCCAGAGCTACCCTCAATGAAATGGTTCTCAAGTCCTACCGACTCCTAAATAGGAAAGATCATGACTCAGGATTGCAGTGGTCAAGAAGGAAGAATATGATTGTTAAATGATGCAGTTCCTCCTTGAGCAAGGAAATCTAAAACACTCGAATCTCGATGGCTTTATTCAAGGGTCTCTCTTCTCAAGACTAGCTATGTACTTTCGCACCTCTGAGCTGTTGCTCATACTTAGGAATTCTAGTCTGCCCCACTTAGAAAGTCCAGCTCACCGCAATTCTCTCCCTGCCTGCAAGAGCCAGCTTAGGTTTCACATGAAAGGAGCCTGAGCTTTGAAGAAAGGCAGATTTGGATTCAGATACCAGGTCTGTCACCTATGGGATGTGGGGCTGTGTGCCGATGGGAGGCCACTTAACTCCCCCGCACCCCCCCAAACCCCAGTTTCCTCACCTGGAAAATGGGTCTGTCAGGATCTACCTCATTCTTGGGGTTATCAAGAGATACTATGAGGGAATTACTAGAAAGGGGAATAGAGGCTATACAGATGAGCACTACAAATGAGCGCTATGAGAGGATTTTCATTTCACTGAAGATAAAAAGTAAAGAGATAGTGAAGCTTCCTAGGTAGTTCAGAGAGGTTCCAATAGTAAATTCAGAGAAGATCAGCAGGAAAGGGATTGGCAGGGGAGCTATGGCTTCACTGAGTGCTAGCTACTGCATCAGGCACTAAGAGACACAGGTAAGCAAAGGTGATATAACTCGTTCACTTGTGAAGCTTCCATTTTAATACAAAGAAATGGCACACACATGTTCATAGCAGAACAATTCACAACTGCAAAAATATGGAACCAGCCCAAATGCCCATCAATCAATGAGTGGATAAAGAAATTGTGAGATATATATATATATATGATTAAAGAAAATGTGATGTGTATGTGTGTGTATATGTGTGTGTGTATGTGTGCACCTATATATATATATATATATAGGTGCACACATACACATAATGGAATACTCTTCAGCCATAAAAAGGAATGAATTAATGGCATTTGCAGCAACCTGTGTGGAATTGGAGACCATTATTCTAAGTGAAGTAATTCTGGAATGGAAAACCAAACATTGTATGTTCTCACTCATAAATGGAAGCTAAGCTATGAGGATGCAAAGGCATCAGAATGATACAATGGACTTTGGGGACTTGGGAGGAAAGGGTGGAAAGGGGGTGAGGAATAAAAGACTACAAATTGGGTTCAGTATACACTACTAGGCTGATAGGTGCACCAAAATCTCACAAGTCACTACTGAAGAACTTATTCATGTAACCAAACACCACCTGTTCCCCAGTAACCTATGGAAATTAAAATAAAATAAAATGGCTTTTTAACCAAGCTATCTGTATGTACTCCCCTCAGCCATATTCTGACAATGGGCCTTGGACAAGTGAGCCAATTTCGTGAAAGCTGTCTCCTTAGCTGTAGAATACAGTTAATATTGGCTATTTTGAAGAATCTTACAAAGATGAAGTGGGAAACATGTGAAGGGCCTTACCTATAGGAGAAGTCACTCGTGAAATAGATATTCCTTACTTCTTTTTTTTTTTTTTTGAGATGAAATTTAGCTCTTGTCACCCAGGCTGGACTGCAGTTGTGCAATCTCAGCTCACTGCAACCTCCACCTCCTGTTTTCAAGCGATTCTCCTGCCTCAGCCTCCTGAGTAGCTGGGATTATAGACACCAGCCACTACCCCAGCTAATTTCTGTATTTCTTTAGTAGAGGTGGGTTTTAAAATGTTGGCTAGGCTGGTCTTGAATTCCTGACTTCAGGTGATTTACCCACCTCAGCCTCCCAAAGTGCTGGGATTACAGGTCTGAACCACTGTGCCCAGCCCTTACTTCCTTCTTATTGGCATTTTCTGCCACGCCAGAAATGTTCAAGTGTTTTGTTACATTTTCTTCTAATGACAATAAGATAAAATTTAAGGACAACAAACACTAAGTATTTTTTGTCTATCTCCTTTTCTAAAAGAAAAAATATATATATATATATATATATATTTTACAAAGTATTGTCATATGCATATTGTTTTGAATACACATCATGGTCCTCATACAGTAGTCTTCATTTCCTTCTGAAAAATATAGGATCTAATGATTTGAATGCTCCCCAAGCCCTGTGATCAACAGCAATGCCATTTGTGTGTGTTTCCACTAAATTATGTGCCATACTAGATAAAAGATTTGTTTTAAAAAACAGCCACTTCCAAAAATAAAAGAGTTTATCAATTCTAATCATTCTTATGCAAAATTAGTTGTCAAGTTTCAATGGCTGAAATGAATTTAACAACATAAATTTGGTACCACTGCTGAATGTCTAATGCAGCCTCATAGAGAGTCCTGAATACACAGCCCTGTTGGGGTTCACCAACTACTTTTAAAATATCAGCACTTTTGTGGTATAATAGAGCCTATTAACAACAGTTGACTGACATTAGAGGTAGTCAAACTAAGCATCAATTTAAAAAAAATATGCTGACCTTTCTGAAAATTAAGAAGCAGTTGTCCCGTACTCACCAAAGGGAAATCAGAATAATTACTGTGGCATTATGAAACCCAGTTATTTGACTAATAGACAGCAATATATTTTCACTGCCGCAAAAAGCTAGCAAATACATTATGATGCTGTAGCAATATTGATATTCATAAAATCTTATTAGGCAAACTGGAAGTCAAACATTAGCCAATCATGCTTTTGCTTCCTACTTACAGATCAAAGCTAAATACATGCTTTAGCCAGTTAGAAACAAAATTGAATTTGAGATCTGCATGGCTCTCATTAAGTACCACTCTGTTAGGCTATGTTTAAGATGAACAGCCCATAGGGAGCTTTTTCCAAACCAATGAGGCCTCCTGCCCATCTCAAACTTGAAATTCCATGACTGTTAATTTAAATAAACACATTTTGAAGCAGTCTGGACGTCCACTGCCCTGCTTTCTCTTTCCTTGGTCATTTGACCTCAGGCTGGTTTATTCACAGCAAAAGGAAATCCTGTTGAATCTAATAATACTCATTTTCAAAATGAGCATCTCTGCATTGTGTCCCATAATAAAAATATGCAACTATCTTCCTTGCATGTTTTTTTTTCTTCTCTCTGATATTAGCTCTTAATTAAAAGGAAAGGCAAATAAACTGATTTAAACAGGTGCTGTGAGTGAGCTGCGCTCCATGCAGAAAGAAAGGAAGTTGAGTGAGTCAGTTGCAGAGTGGAGCTGGCAGCCAGTGCAGAAGCAAACTCTCAGAATCATCAGTTGCTGGGATAGAGCAGGGGGGGCCTTTTCCTGGATGAGACCAGATTTTAAAATTCCAAGAAGCAGCACAAACACAGCAGCACTGGCAAAATGTGTCTCCCCCTCATGCTGAGATGGTTCACTGCCTCTCCTATATCATTTATAGCCCACAGCTGGATGTTATTCCACAGGGCTGCCCAGGCCAGGGGGAGCAATGCCCAGAGACTGACAGCTTTGAGCTCAGCCTCCTGTCCATAGTCTCTGACTGCATCTCCATGGTGCCACATATACGTGTATACACACACACACACACATATGCCATCTTGTTGGTTTACACAGGGACATCAAACAGAAAGGAGTTGATTTGATTTTGCTTTACCCTTTCAAATTAGTTGCCTTAGAGAATCTCTTATAAAATTACTGAAAGCACCACCACATTACATACAATGCAAAGCTATCATAGCTTGCAGCACATGGGAAAAGTATCATTGAGTCTTTGCTTTTTTCCTGGTGCACAGATTGAAGGGTATATAAACCTTCTGGCTACACACATTGGCAGACCTAGAATTTCTATAAGGGGGAGGAAGGCGGGCAAGCAGATTGAGATTGGGGGTAAGGAGGTTGTCTCAATGTGACATTTTGCAGAGCAAGTGCACTATTTTGACTTAGCACATTTATTTGGTGTGGGAGGGGGAGGCTGCTGAGGGGGACGATTCAAAGTCCCTCCAAGATTTGCCGAAATAACTAAAAGGAGTAGCTACAATAATCTTTTGGTCAGTATATGACCTATCTGATGCCTTTATAACGCTCTCAAATTATGGAAGCATTGGAGGAAAGTAAAATAATTTAAGTAAAAATATTAGAACTCTTTTTTCCATAACAGAAATTTCTAATGAACATATTAACAACTGAATTCCAAAAATTAAAAAAGTATATGTTTTTATTTTTAAAAATAACTGAATGCTGGTATATGGGATCCTGAGCTTGAAAGTGCATGAAATTTGATGAAACTAAAATTAAAGCTGTGACAAGGCACACTATATGCAAAAATATTAGGACAATGAAAATAAATCTTTGTATAGAATTTTTTCAATTTGCAAACATTTTTCAAACGATATAAACTCTCTGGGTTTGTATTGCAACCCTGGTTGATAATGAATTAACCAAGATACCAATGACCTCATGTTATATAGGAATACATTGTTTTATTTTGGTTTGCTTTATCACACTTCCCAGATAGTGCAATTTTTTACAAATTGAAAGTTTGTGGCAACACTGCAAAAGCAAGTCTGTCAGCACCACTTTTCCCATAGTACGTGCTTATTTCATGTCTCTGTGTCACATTTTGGTAAGTTTCATGATATTTCAAGCTTTTTCATTATTATTATATCTGTTAGGGTGATCTGTGATGAGTGAAATTGAATGTTACTATTGTATTCGTTTTAGGGTGCCATGAACCATTACAAGACATTGAACTCAATTAATACACGTGTGTGTTCTGACTGCTCCACTGACCAATGATTCCCCAATCTCTTTCCCTCTTTCTTCTCAGACCTCTGTATTCCCTGAAAATATTAAGCTGATTAGTAACCCCTACTAGGTATTCAAGTGAAAGAAAGAGATGTACATCTCTCACTTTAAATAAAAAACTAGAAATGATGAAGCTTAGTAAGAAAGGCATGTTGAAAGCTGAAATAGGCTAAAAAGCAGGCCTTGTGCCAAAAAACTAGGCAAGTTGTGAATGCAAAGAAAAAGTTGTTGGAGGTAATTAAAACCGCTATTCCAATGAACATACCAATGATAAGAAAGCAAAACAGCCTTATTGCCAATTTGGAGAAAGTTTGAGTGGTCTAGATAAAAGATTAAACCAGCCACAACATTCTCTTAAGCCAGTCCAATGCAGAGGAAAGCCCTAACTGTCTTCAATTCTAAAGGCTAAGAAAGAAGAGGAAGCTGCAGAAGAAAAGTCTGAAGCTGGTAGAGATTGGTTCATGAGGTTTAAAGAAAGAAGTCACCTCTACAATGTAATAGTGCAAAGTGAAGCAGCAAGTGCTGATGTCAAAGCTGCAGCAAGTCACCCAGAGGACCTAGCCAAGATCATCAGTGACAGGGGCTACACTACACAACAGATCTTCGATGTAGACAAAATAGCCTTGTACTGGAAGAAGATGCCATCTAGGACATTCATAGCTAGACAAGAGGAGTCAATGCCTGGCTTCAAAGCTTAAAAGGACAGCCTGATTCTCTTGTTAGAGGTTAGTGCAGTTGGTGACTTTCAGTTGAAGCCAATGCTCATTTACCATTTTGGAAATCCTGGATCTTTGTTGAAACCCAGATAATGAAGTAAGCAATAATGAGGTAAGCAACCAGATAATGAGGGCCCTTAAGAATCATGCTAAATATATTCTGTCTGTGCTCTATAAATGGAACAACAAAGACTGGATGACATCATATCTGTTTATAGCATGGTTTACTGGATATTGTAAGCCCAATGTTGAGAACTACTGCTTAGACAAAAAAGATTCCTTTCAAAAATATTACTACTTCTCATTGACAATACACCTAGTCACCCACGAGCCCTGATAGAAATATACATTCTTCTCAGAGAATGTTCTTTTCATGCCTGCTAACACAGCATCCATTCCGAGCTCATGGACCAAGGAGTAATTTCAACTTTCAGGTCTTATTATTCAAGAAATATATTTCATAAAGCTATAGGTGCCATACATACCAGTTCCATTGATGGAGCTGGGAAACATAAATTGAAAACCTTCTGCAAAGGATTCACCATTCTAGATAGCATTAAGAACATTTATAATTCAAGGGAAGAGATCAAAATATCTGCATTAACAGGAGTTTGGAAAAAGCTGATTCCAGCCTTCATATATGACTTTGAGGGGTTCAAGACTTCCATAGAGGAAGAAACTATATATGTGGTAAAAATAGCAAGAGAATTAGATTTAAAAGTGGAACCTGAAGATATGACTGAATTGTTACAATCTCATGATCAAACTTTCATGGATGAGGAGTTGCTTCTTCTGGATGAACAAAGAAAGTGGTTTTTTGAGATGTATTCTACTCCTGGTGAAGATGTTGTAGACATTGTTGAAATGACTACAAAGGATTTAGAATATTACATAAATTTAGTTAATAAAGCAGCAGCAGAGTTTGAAAGGAATGATTGAGAATTTGAAAGACGTTCTATTGTGTGTAAAATGTTATCAGAAGGCATCACATGCTACAGAAAACTCTTCCGTGAAAGAATCAATTGATGAGGCAAACTTCTCTGCTGTCTTATTTTAAGAAACTGCCTCAGTCACCCAGCCCTCAGCAACCAGCACACTGATCAGTCAGCAGATATCAACAACCAGGCAAAACCTTCCACCAGCAAGAAGAGTGCAACTAGCTGAAGGCTCAGATGATGACTAGCATTTTTAGCAAGAAATATTTTTTTGTTTGTTTTCTGGGGTTTTTTTGAGACAGAGTCTTGTTCTGTCACCCAGGCTGGAGTGCAGTGGTGTAGTCTCAGTTCACTGCAACCTCCCCCCCCCCCGGGCTCAAGTGATCCTCTCACCTCAGCCTCTCGAGCAGCTGGGACCACAGGCACGCACCACCACGCCTGGCTACTTTTTTATATTTTTGGTAGAGATAGGGGTCTCACCATGTTGCCCAGGCTGGTCTCAAACTCCTGCTCAAGCAGTCTCCTCCCAAAGTGCTGAGATTTCAGGCATGAGCCACCACACCCAGCCAAAAAAGTATTTTAAATTAAGTTATGTAAATGTTTATATACAATGCTACCACACACTTCATAATCTACAGTGTCGTATAAAAATAACTTTTATATACACTGAGAAATAAAAAATTCAGGCGACGTGCTTTATTGCCATATTTGCTTTATTATGGTTGTCTGGGACCAAATCTGCAAGGTCTCCAAGGAATGCCTATGTATTGCAGAGGAAACTGAGACTCACAGGGAAAGTGGCTTTCCCATGTTCACAGGCACATTTACATGAACAAGGGCAGGCTAGCGCCGCAAATGTCAACAAGATCAGAGCCCCTTCTACCACAGCACAACTTTGTCTCCTCAATAAATGTTTGTGTTAAAGATAAGAGGCCTAAAAGTAATAACTCGAGGCCTAAAAGTAATACTGAGTAACAACAAGCACTCCTAGTACTCGGTTCTTGGTTTCTTACATTATTCTCCAATAAGAGAAATCAGGGCTCTGTATATAAATGTCTGATTATTGGACTGGGGCAGGAAATATACAAAAAAGACCCTGGAGCACCTTGTAGTGCCAGAAGGTAAGGAAGTGCACGCACACACACACACACACACACATGATGAGAGTATATCAGAGTGACCTAACCACCAACTGAAAGAATTCTCCCAATGGCCAAAGCCAGAACAAGAAAAATAACATGGTGTTGATTGTAACTCAAAGTATAAAATAAATATCCATGAGTCCATACTGATATAAATACATGATTGAATAAATAAGTGAATTAGGAAAAAAGGAACAAATCTCCCATTCAGCAAAATTCCAAAGAATCTAAATATGCTGTCATTGAGGCAGTAGAGTTTAACTACAACTTTTTACATGAGACCTGTGCATAGTGACTTTCTTAAGAGTCCTGTGTTAGAAAAAGGGAAGCTAAGAGAATAACTGTGTAGTGAAGAAATCCGACAAACGTTGCTTCAGTCATGTGATCCTGCTCAACATCAACAGTGATAAGTTGGGCTGATAGTAGGTTTGTGCCCTTGATAGGAGGTGACGAAAACGGCACTTTACTTCTGTGGGCATTCTCCTAAACACCCATGAGCCCATCTAATCATGAAAAAGACAACAGACTAATCCCAGGTGAGGAATAGTCTACAAAATGCCAGACCAGTCCTCCTCAAAACTCTCAAGGCCGTGAAAAACAAAGGAAGTCTGAGAAGCTGTCACAGACAAGAGGAGCCTCAGGAGACCTGGAAAATAAATGTAATATGGAGTCCTGGATGGGAGCCCAGAACAGAAAAAGAATGGTAGGTATAAAAACCAGAAACTCAAATCGAGTATGAACTTTAGCTAAAAGTAACGTATCACTATTGGTTCACTAATTGTAACAAATGTACCCTGCTCATGTAAGATGTCAGTAACGGAGGACACTGGGTACAGGGCAGGTGGGAACTCTGTGCTATCTTTGCAGTTTTTCCATAAATCTCTAAGTGTTTTAAAATTAAAAGTTTATTTTTTAAAAAAGGATAATCTCAGCTGAGCATGTTGGCACATGCTTGTAATCCCAGCACTTTGGGAGGCCAAGACGGATGGATCACTTGAGGTCAGGAGTTCGATACCAGCCTGGCCAACATGAGGAAACCCCGTCTGTACTAAAAATACAAAAATTAGCTGGACATGGTGGCAGGCACCTGTAATCCCAGCTACCTGGGAGGCGAAGGTTGCAGTGAGCAGAGTGACACCTGGGTGACAGAGTGAGACTCTGTCTCAAAAAAAAAAAAAAAAAACCTCTCTGCACCAAAGCCATCCACATGACACATAAACTATTTTACATGATCATACAAATGAGCCTTAATCCATGGTAAACAAGGCAATTTAACTATGATTTCTATACACTGGTCATCATGGCAATCCCAATGCTTAGTCACCTAAATATCTGACAATGAATATTTTAAAACTTATAAGACCATCCATAATAGGTGGCATATCCTTCTTCACCATTAAGCGAACTGGCAAAAGAGCAGAGGCAACAGCTTCTAGAGATAAAAGGAAAGATGTAAAAATAAAAGAAAGCATAGCAGGTGGTGCTACCTGTGCTATCTGATTCTACCCAACCATCCGCTACTGAGTGGTAGTGAAGAGTGAAAAATCAGTTAGTCACTCACAGTTGGGGGTGTAAGAGGCAACAACTTCAGCTCAAGTGTGTCTATATCCAGTGTGAAAGAGATCCTAAAATTGCAACCTTAAATGCCTTGGGTATTGACAGAGCAATCCATGTGGCAGCTAAGTGGACATTAATGTACTATAAAGTACCTGTTGGAGCCTCACAAACTAAATTATTTTTCCTCCTACCTATATACCAAGAGGGTATAATCTACTGAAGGGAAAAAAAGAATTCTTGATTTTTAAACTGTGCTAAATTGCAATGCCATGGCAGGGAGGGGGCCTAACTAAGACTTTAGTTGGTGAAATGAAATGTTGTGCTGAGCTCCTGGAGCCTGCTCACGTCCCATCACCCACCTACAACAAACAGGGTGATATGCTGTCAGCTCGCTGATAGACTGGAGGCCCTCTGGCTCAAATCTCATTCACTCAGACATTCCATCCATTTGGTACAGAAGAGCCATTTCTATCTCATAGAATCATGGTGCCATTGCAGTTTTGCAAGGGACCTGAAAAGCTGTCATATCTAGCTGATCACTTAACACCACACCATGATAAGATCCCTGCCAGGAGTTCCTTCAGCTTCTCCTTGGGATAAGAACCTCAATATTTTGCAAGGCATATTCCAAAGGCATCATTGCCTCTGCTGTATACCATTTCTCTGACATCATCTCTTACTCCTTCTGCTTCCACTCCAGCCACCTGACCTGACTGATTCTTGTGCATGGCCATGCATGCTCCTGCCTCAGGGCCTTTGCACTTGCTTTTCCTTCTGCCTAGAATGCTCTTCCCTCATATACTCACGTAGCTTGCTCCCTCACAATCTTCACGCCTCTATCCAAATGTTACCTTCTCGGTCAAGCTTTCCCTGACCACCTTATTTAAAAGTGTCCTGGTGGGGTGTGGTAGCTCACACCTATAATCCCAGAACTCTGGGAGGCCATGGAGGGCAGATCATGAGGTCAAGAGATCAAGACCATCCTGGCCAACATGGTAAAACCTCATCTCTACTGAAAATACAAAAATTAGTTGGGTGTGGTGGTGCGTGTCTGTAGTCCCAGCTACTCAGGAGACTGAGGCAGGAGAATCGCTTGAACCCGGGAGGCAGGTTGCTCGAATCTGAGATTGCGTCACTGCACTCCAGCCTGGTGACAGAGTGAGACTCCATCTTAAAAAAAAAAAAAAAGTGTCCCATGCCAATTTTCATCTATAACACTCTATCTTCCTTAACTGCTTAATTTTTCTCTACAGCATTTATTACCACCTAACAACATACTATATATGTTCCTGATATTTTTGTCTTCCTCTCCCCCTCTAGAGAACAGGCTCCATGAGATCAGGACTCTTGTTTCACTGTCATTCCCCATCACTTAGAAACATGGCTGGCACGTGTCACTAAATATAAATTCACAGATGAATGAATTCTTAACTCTCAAGCAAACTTTCTGTGTGGTAAGCAGTCATACAGGAAGCACATGTCCCATCCCTATAAAAACATTAATTCATGATAGATATACTTATGGCATTCCATTTTGTGGTATTAGATTTTTATCCATATATCTTTTAAGATTAACTTTTGTTGTGGAAAACACAGTCACCTTACGTATTGAAAATGACAATCATGTTACTGGTTTCTTTTATTTCTTACTTAGGTATTGCATGGGAAATTCACACATACATGTAAAGGTCACTTCTGATTCATCTCTGCCTTCCTCTTTTCTGCAGCAAGCCTAGCACATGACTTTCCATAATGTAAGTGTTCAGAATCCAGCCAGTCTATCGTATCATTGTGTTCTGATTCAATACAGAAGATGGAGACAGGAGAACAGCCTCCAACAGCAGTCCTCCAATAGGGCAAAACTACCATCCAGTATAACCAAAGGAGAGAAAGCCTGGGGCCAAGTCTCGAGGCTCCCAAGATATAGCACAGTATCACAGCAGGTTACTGAAAGAGAATTTGAAGTGTGGTCCCTGTCACACTGGAAGAAAATAAGATGGTCAGATAAACTTCCAACTTAGTAACGTTGTAATGCCTGAAACCCCCTCACACCCTCCCAAAGAAAGAGAACAATTCATCAAGGCATTCATTCATTCATTTTTTCAAAAACATTTATTGAGCATCTACTTTGTGTGAGCAGTTGCTAGGTTGGGAACACACTGATGCATCAGACACAGTGAAGCTGGGAATAGTTTTGGTAGTGTCACCCCATGGCTCAGTAAGATCAAAATGAGAGCTGCCACACCTCTCTACAGTGGAGATTTCTGGGGAGGAGAGCGGAGGGCTTGCCCACCAACGTGTTTCCCTTTAGGATTCCTAGAGGAGGATTAAAGCCCTAGAATGCGCTCATGGGCTGAATGTGAAAGAGAATGCCTGGGGTGTTTTAGATGTAATTTCCTCCCTCCCTTGAAGGGCCCCTGTCTGGGTTTCGCCTTCACTGTCAGTCTCTTTTCTCTCAGGCAGACAGTTCATCCGTTGAAATCAATAGGTAGGAAATCAATAAAATGCAAACACGGCACTTTACCCTTGCTGGTTTAGCCTCTCTCCCTTCAATCCTGAAAACACTGCTGTGTTTCCTTTACATCAGCCCTCTTCGCGACCTAAAAGACTGTTCAGTTTTTGCCATCTTACCATTCTCCTTGGCTGAATGTGAAGTTGCTTTGGCGATTATCCAAGGAAGACAATTTTTCCAAAACCTAGGGATTCGGTATGTCCTGGATTCAACCAACCATTACTTTTTGAACATTGTATTATCGTACCTCTAAGCTTTGCCATTAGGCCACGGAAGATCATATATTGAAGTGAATGTGAACAGGCTGTGATGCTTTCCAAAGTTGTTACAGGCAACCTGTGACACGGCATGCTCTCTGTTATTGGAGGTACAGAGGGCTAATTATGTGTTGGAGTGGAGTTGAGATTCTGACATTGTTTAAGCGTTGGCCTAAATGATCATTAAAGCCTCTTCTAATTTTGAAATTCTGTTATTCAAAATGGAGGTGAAAGATCTATATTATAAAAGCAAAACAGCAGTGGCTAGTTTGGGACTGGACAAATAAGTCTCCTCCCTATAAAAAAAAAAAAAAATTCAGAAACATTTAGAGAAAGCAAGTTGTCAAAACTCCAGTGAAACCACAGCCAGGCATGGTGGTGCACAACTGTAATTCCAGCTACTTGGGAGGCTGAGGTGGGAGAATCACTTGAGCCCCTGAGTTGGCGCCCAGCCTAGGTGATATAAGCAGACTCTGTGGCAAAAAGAACTGCAACAAAATCAGACAAATTGAAGTCAAGGAGATAGAGCCTGAGAGCATTAGTTATCAATGAGACTACATCTGAACCCAGCAGCTGGAAAAGTCTGAAACATCAGGATATGTCGTGAGGAGCATATTACAGCACAGTGGTTGGACCTGAGTTCTAGTAACCTTTCTGCCATTCACTATAGCAGCTCAGCAATCTTGTGCAAGTTACATAACCACTTTCCCAGCATCTGTTTCCTCAGCTGTAAAATGGGAATAATAACTCAGAGTTGTTATGAAGACGAAATGGGAGAACATTTGAAGAGTTATGGTAAATCATTGCCACTACAGGGACGGCATTTTAATGATAGCTCCACACCATCCGATGACCAGCGCTGATACTGCAGTGGACTTTGTGACTTTAATTTCTACCTTTTCGGAGAACCATAATTATTGGACTGACATTTGTTTTAAGCTTAGAATACATTTTGAGGGCCTTGGAATTTGGAGGTGCAGCAACAACAACAAAAAATTCAGTCTGTCAAAGAAATGCAGCTGAGTCACATTGAGATGGTCTCAATAAAGGCACAGGACACATCTGCACCTCACACCTCAATCAACACGTAACTGTCCATGATGGCTCAGTTGTATTGCTAATTGCAGAAATCAAGGGCCCTGTAAATGGGACAAATACTAGAATCAATCTTGATTCAGCATTCTAGGTGACAGAAAGCCATGAAATAAACCCTTGGGAGCTTCTGCGTCGTCACTACTGTGTTCCATTCTAACCTGACCATAAGAATCACCAGAGATGCTTATTAAACACCCAGAGATTTAAGAGTGAGTCTCAGCATCTCTTCCGAAACATCTCAGTTAATAAGTCAGTTAAGAGGCCTGAGAATCTGTATTTTTATAAGCATCCCAGGTGATTTATGGGAGCAGGCAAGTTTGGAGAACACTTGTGTTAGCGGCCAAAAGATATACTGCAGGTTTGGTTTTTTAATAAGCACTCACTGAGGAACTGGTACATGCTAGGAATCTTCCCACAGCAATGCACATGAAGCATCCTTCTTAATCCTTCCAATCCCTGTGCTATGTTGTCATGTTTGTCCCCATTTGAAAGACAGACCCAACGCTCAGCAAGGTAAGTGACTTGTCCCAAAGTGTCAGAGCTGGGTTCCAACCCAAGTCTTATGACTGCCGCTCGGGGCGTTTTTCCATGATCTCATGGTTGCCTTTGTCATCTAAATCACTCCTCTATCAACAACCCCACAGCCGATGATCCAGGCAGCCATATGGGTCTGTCATGGGAATGTCCCAGACTAATTTGAACATGTCTTTCATGCAACGAAGAGCAGCTGCATTTCCAATGGAATGTCACTGGCTGGAAATAGCGCTCTGCCCAATGCAGGGCCTCTTTAGATATCCTGTGAAAATGCCCTAAGAATGCTCTCGCAAAGTGTTTATTTCCTCTGGTAATACTAAATACAAATGTTGTCTCCCTGGAATCTTGTAGCTCGGGCCTAGTGTATAACTTTTTAAAAGTAACTACTGCCTCCACACAGTCCCCTACAGAGGCCTCGCTATATATATCATTAGTTCACAAGCTTCACTGTTGGGTAAGAATGCCATTAGAAAACATATCATTTACCCAATAGACTAAAATGGATCCCAAGGAGCTATTCTAGTCTATCAGGAAATTATGGGGGAAACCTTGTATTATTTACTGGAGAAAATGGAATGCCGCCCTGGGAGGCATGAAGGCCCTTCCCTGTTCTCAGTGATAAAGAGATTATCCCATTTTGTGATAACAAACATTGAGCTTACTCTGATTTCTGGTGGGAATTTTTTTTTTTTTTTTTTTTTTTTTTTTTTTTGAGATGGAGTCCACTCTGTCACCCAGGCTGGAGTGCAGTGGTGCACTCTCGGCTCATTGCAACCTCTGACTCCCGGGTTCAAGCAATTCTCTTGCCTCAGCCTCCTAAGCAGCTGGGATTACAGGCATCCACCACCACGCCCAGTTCATTTTTTTGTATTTTTAGCAGAGACGGGGTTTCGCCATGTTGGCCAGGCTGGTCTCAAACTCCTGACCTCAGGTAATCCACCTACCTCGGCCTCCCAAAGTGTTGGGATTATAGGCGTGAGCCACCACACCCGGCAAATTTTTTTTTTATCCTTTTGTTGCTTCTTTTTTATTTTATACATAGCTAATAGCTCCAAGGTAATTATAAATAATAAAATTTTTTAAACTCATTTTAATCCCACTCTTAGTTTTACTCATCAGAAAAGAACGCAAAATCCTCCAGATTCTGGTTTATTTCACTAGGACAGTCATGACCATTCCCATGGGCAGCACATGGCATCCTCTCATCTCACAGGCCCTTTAGAAGCTTAGCAGCCATGAGCACAGAGTCAACTGACCCATCCTCAAATGCAAACACTCTGGGGATTCCAACTAGAAACACAATGAATAACAAGGACTTAATCTTCATTCTAGTCATCTCAAGTCTCAAGGATCACTGGGCTGGGTTGCCTTGCTCCCAAAACGGCTTCTCAGAGCCTTTAGACCAAAGTATGGTTATATCCCCCAGGACCTACTGGCATTCCAAATATATGCAATAAACTTGTGTTGCATACAGATCTCTTCTTCTGGCTCTAACATTCTAGAACTCAGTTGCTATCATCCACTGCTTTGTCTCCAGCATCTAGAACAGTGCCCACCCAGAAGAGAACTCTTTTTAGCTTGTGGGGTGTTTTATTTTTCTTTTTGCAACATGCCTCAACTGATTTATTACATGACTTTTACTTCTTGACCCTCCATGCTGACCCATAGTCCTGCCACACAACAAAAAAGTGTAATAGGAGGAGGGATGGAGGGACATGCCACAAGATTCATCCTGGAATGTGAAATGGGGTAAAAAAGAGCAAGGAGATGTTCAAAGGCAGAAGAGGGTTGTGAAAATGACAATAGGGAGGGATAGTAAGGAACTAGAGAACAGCCAGAAATGGAAGATAGAATCTATTCATTGAAAAATATGTTTCCTGGAGCCCTGGAGTATGAAAAGTCTTATGCCAGACATACCCCTGGTGAGGCATGGGGAAGACCTATCACTTCTTAGCCAGGGTCTTGTAACTCTCTTGACTGACAACTCCCACAGAGAAGCATAACCCCAGAATAACAATAATAATAATTAATGATGATACCAGCTTAGACAGTCACATGGAAGATAGGACTGGGGACAAGGAGGCAGCGCCTAAAGAGAAAGGTCCAAAAGTGAGGGGTGGAAGCAAAAAAAGTTTCAAGCTAGCATGATGCCAGTTTGCCCTGTTTTATATATTCTGCATGGAAACCAGTTAAAAGTTCTCATCTTTTTTGAAACTCAACCTTTACAACTCTCAACACCAGACAGTAAGCTCCTTGAGGGCAGGGCTTGGGAAGAGTCTTTAGTTCATCAAAGAATCTTGGACTTCTTAGTGCCTAGTACATAGATAGGTACCAGTCATTCAGTAAGAGTTGGCAGGCATACAAGTGGTAAGATGCAGCTGCTCTATCTTCCGGGAATCTACCTCTAAAGAAAGAGACCAACAGGAAAAGTGGTCATTTTAATTGCATAGTCTTAGGATAGAACCATGGAATGAGTGAGCCACTACTTGTGCAGAATGATGCAGATTCTGTTTCTAGGAAATCATCTTCAATTTGGAAGATTACCTTGTAAGGAAATTGGATTCTCTGTATGTACAAATTCGTTACCTTATAGTACTATACTCCTGCCAACATCATGCTTAAATCGCCTCAGCAGAAAAACAGCACGGTTGTAAACATCGTTGGTGGGAAGATCTGAGTTAAAAGATGGCCTTTGAGCCTATTGTATAAATGAGATGCAACTATTCCCCCATAAACCCTATTCATTCATTCTTCATTTTAACATGCATTGATTAAGCACCTACTGTTTGCAACTCACTGAGATTTCAGTAAAATTGATTCAATGCCTTTCAAGGCCTAATGAAGGAAACAGCATAGCACTTTCGTTGGAGAGAGATACAGGCGATCATTCTATCTAGGTGTCTGGACTTTAAAACAATGCCTGCCATGAGGAAAAGCCACACATTCTAAATGGCACATGACGATTGGTGTTTTTTATTAGCATTACTCAAATGACATCATAAACATATATGGGGCTGTAGAGCAGGAAAAACGGACACACTACCGAGTCTTTCTTGAACAAGCTAACAGTCTGAAGATCTTTATTTTTTTAATCTGATTTTTTGTACATCACAGCATGATCCGTACTCTTACTTGAAGCAGTTAACTGTCGGGAAAAAATAAGTTGAATATTTATTGAAAAAGATTGCCCGTTTCTACCTGCTAATGCACAATCTAAAATGACCGTTTATATGCACAATCATTTACCCGATGCATAATACTTAACTTGAAAATTATCACTAACAGGTACTGCCAGTGCCAGCCTCTGAGTGCTGAGCTTTGGTGCAAATGCTAAAGCATTTCTGCAGATAATGAAGCACTCAACAAAGTGGCCTTTGTTAGACAATAAAAATAATTGATTTTAAAAGCCATCAACTGGTGATGAACAAATACATTTTATAGCAAAGCAGTTGTAGATTTTTGGGTAAACTCATATATCACTACAATAGGTTTGTTTTGTCTTTTGTCTTTGTTTCTTTTTTAGTCATAACCTATTCCATATTCTTCACCTACAGCTTATCTTCATTTTTTTTAATTCATAACAAAAGAGCCACTGCTGTTTATGGGATCTTCCTTTGTGCCACGTCTAAGCAGTGTGCATTCATTGCCTCATTGATGCTTCACATCTCTTTATGAGTTAAGTTCTGTTCTATAGTGTAATCTGTGACTGGTCTGATTTAAATGGCATGGTTGCAAATGTGAGAGCTGAGGGACTAGCATATTATCTCTTTTTTACCCACAACAACACCAAGACCTGCAAAAGTGAAGAGACTTGTCCAAGGTGACATATTTGCCAACTGGTTGCAACAGAATGCAAAAATAAAAAATGTCTCCCTCCCTTGTAGCAAGTCCCCTTTACCATGTAACTGTGTGGCTCCTCTCATCCCAGGGCAGTCTCTTTCCCCTTGCATCTGAGCTGGCCTTGAGACTTGCTTTGACCCATCCAGTGTGTCAGAGAAGTATTGTTGCCTGTTCTGAGGCTCAAGAGGTCTTGTACTCTTTTGTGCTCTCTCTCTCTCTCTCAGGATCCTACCCTTGGGTAGAACAAGCCCATGCTAGCCTGCTAGATAATGAGACACATGTAGCTCAGCTACCCTCATTAGCCCAGGTGACAGCCTGCCAAGCTCCCAATGCAAAACTACCTACCTAACCATAGGCTCACTGCAAAAGCATGCATCAACCCAGATGAGACAAGCCCAAATTGCAAAACCACAGAATCGTGAGCTACATAAGTGGTTGCTATTTTAAACACTAAATCTTGAGGTGGTTTGTTACACAGCAAAAGCTAGCCAATACAGTGCCACAGCTAAAAAGGTACTTCAGATGCTCAAGGCTGTCTCAATTGATATGTTTTTTATTTGTTACAGAAAAACAAGAATTATTTTATAATTAAAAAATAGAAGCTGGGAAAGGATTAATGTCACACTAAAAGACAAAAACATGGGATTATTTGATCAGTCAAGATTAATTATTCCTGTGTTTATGTTTTATGTATAGATCCCACCCACCATTCTACCAAGGAGTGTTGTCTGTCTAGGATTTACCACAGTCACTGCTTTTCTTCTATTCATTAACCCTTCTTCCTGCAATGAATGACTGTATCCACTCTGACTACACGTTGAAATTGAGCTCTGAAAATATAATCAGCATGAAAACCTTTAAGTATCATTTACATACATAACATTACACTTTTAATTAACATTGCATTAGCCCAATATTCTCCAAACCTTATTCATTTACATCTCCCTATCACAATCTACTAATCTGCAAACTACCTATATTGTTATTTACTGAACATCTTTCTTTAAATGAAATTCAAATTGACTCACATTTTTTACTTCGCCTAATCCTAAGTGACAATAACCATGAGATAATTTGTTTCATTAACTGGATACATTATTTCTACATAACTTAAAATAAAAATGTATATATTCATCTGTGTACCACTTAAAATCACCATTCGGGCTACACTCTGGGAACCATTGCTTTAGCTCTCTCTGATAAACTTCAACTCTTTACTTTTGGATCTCAGCTATATAGAAAAGGCAAAGGGATCTCTGATGGAAAGGACAATTTTATCGGTCACTTACTTTAGCAACACGCTGCCATCTGAATGTGCAAGGGTTCTAACCCGGGGCCCATAGGCAGCTACTATTTTATTGGTCCCCACTGAGACTTTTACTCTTTCCAGCACTCATGATCTGAATAAGCAACTTAAAGTTGGGCATGGTAAATATCACAGGCCCTTACCTGACTTTGAGGCTGTGACACTGGTCATTCTCATCCATGTGGACTAGAATATAAATGTGCAAAGGCTGTTGGACTAGTTCCAATGCCCCACGGCATTTTAGGATACTTTTGATCCTCAACATAAGCTTTTAAGTAGGAACATTTAAAGCCATTGTTCCTGTGCCATTCACAAAATCAAGACTAAAAACAGGAACCCTCTGGGACAAAGAAGTTTACCTCTGTCTCATCTAGCAGGTAGTTGCAAGTCCACAATAAACCAGCTTCCAGTTTGGGGAACATATTTTTGTCCCTTCAATTATTGCCCACAAGCAATATCAATGAAATGCCATAAACAAGTACATTTTAACTTTGTCAAAACATTGGATTAAAATGCTCCCTGGCTTGAGAATAAGCTGTTACGTATAGGTGAATCACTAATAGTTAAAATCACTGCAACCAGGAATGATTGACTAATGAGTCAGTATCTACAAGAGTAATCATAGCCCAGTTGTGTTACAGTGAAAACCACAGATTCAAATTTTCCCCTGATTTAATTCCAGCTCTGCCTAAGTATCTTGAGTAAATCATTTTATTTCCCTCATATTATTAGTTATTTGGTTTTCCCATAAATATATGGGGTAATATTCATAGTTACCTTGTAGAGTTGCAGGAATTGAATGAGCTAATTCATTTGAAATTCTTAGAACAAAACCTCACACGTACTAAGTACTTAATTAACAGTAGCTATTAGTATTGCAGGTAATTATGATAATTTTTTTGATGAATGTCAATATGGGAGGTATGCATTGGGTGCCACAGACTCTGTCCAGGTCCACGTTTCCCAGTTCCACGAAGGAAGGTGCAAAAATCACACAGCCTTAAGAGAAAGACCTCATACAACAGATGTCAGAATGAAAATTCCAAGACACCTTGACAAACAGAAACTTAGGCACAGAGCCAAGAAAACTTAATTTAATAAGAATAAAAGTAAAGTCCTACATGGTCAACTATAATCATGCAAAGAAAATCTAGCTTCCTACAGTCTAAGTTGGCCAGTAGCTAATAAGCTACCTGGCTGAAACAGCAGTACAAAAGCCATCAAGACCTCACCCCAAGAAAACAAGATAAATTTCCCTTTTCTTGCAGAGGAACATATCCTTCTGGGCAGACAACATCACATCTGCATATTGCACTTAGTTCTCGGCACCCCATTTTTTTAAATTTTACTTTAAGTTCTGGGATCCATGTGCAGGTTTGTTGCATAGGCATACATGCGCCATGGTGGTTTGCTGCACCTATCAACCCATCACCTAGGTTTTAAGCCCCACATGCATTAGGTATTTGTCCAAATGCTCTCCCTCTCCTTGTCCCCCCACCCCTGACAGGCCCTGGTGTGTGATGTTTCCCTCACTGTGTCCATGTGTTCTCATTGTTCAACTCCCACTTGTGAGTGAGAGCATGCTGTGTTTGGTTTTCTGTTCCTGTGCTAGTTTGCTGAGAACGATGGTTTCCAGCTTCATCCACATCCCTGCAAAGGACATGAACTCATCCTTTTTTTATGGCTGCATAGTATTCCATGGTGTATATGTGCCACATTTTCTTTATCCAGTCTGTCACTGATGGGCATTTGGGTTGGTTCCAAGTCTTTGCTATTGTAAACAGTGCTGCAATAAACATACATGTACATGTGTCTTTAGAGTAGAGTAATTTATAAACTTTTGGGTATATACCCAGTAATGGGATTGCTGGGTCAAATGGTATTTCTGGTTCTAGATCCTTGAGGAATTACCACACTGTCTTCCACAATGGTTGAACTAATTTTCATTCCCACCTACAGTGCAAAAGCATTCGGATTTCTCCACAGCCTCTCCAGCATCTGTTGTTTCTTGACTTTTTATAATCACCATTCTAACTGGCACGAGATGGTATCTCATTGTGGTTTTGATTTGCATTTCTCTAATGCTTGGCACCCCATTTTAAGAGGAATAAGATTAATAAGACTGGAGAAAAATCTAGAAACCAAGTCACCTGAGAAAAAGTTCAAGATATTCAGGATAATTCTGCAAGACAAGAGAACCAAGTCGAACAACATTTATGAAGACCTACAACACACCAGGCTGTCCTGGGTGCCAGGAATAACATGATGAACAAGACAGACAGCACCTTTGCCCACAATAAGCTTTCAGTGTCGGGGAAGATACAATAAACACACGAAGATATAACATAAATGACCTCAGGCTCTGAGAAGTGCTGAGAAGAAGACAAAATAGCTTATGTAATACTCCAAGTAGAAATGATATAATGATGACCAGATGGAAATAAGGACAAAATGACATATTTGAGGTAAAGCAGTTATCAGAGTGCCTGGCACATGGTAACAGTTTCTATAGCTGGTGCAATACACAAGCAAATGCTTCTCCAGAACTTCTAAGTGCCAGACACTGCTCTAAGCACCCTGTATATATCTTCATCCCTGTCACAGAGGAACTCTTATTGCCCCATTTCATAGATGAGATCATTGAGACATAGGGGTGCTCACTAAGTTTCTTACAGTCACATTAGTTACAAGCTTGTGATATTCAGGCTCTGGAGCAGGAAAGTCTGGCTCCAAAGCCTAGGCTCTTGGCCATGTTATGTTGCCTTCCAACCACTGAAGAGTTATCTCATTGAAAGGAAGTGTCTGCATTCAAAGGTGGGCCAGAGGACAGAAATACAATCAAAGTTAGGAAGTTTTTTGTTTTGTTTGTTTGCTTGCTTGTTTGAGACAGAGTCTCACTCTGTTGTCCAAGCTGGAGTACAGTGGCCTGATCTCGGCTCACTGCAACCTCCACCTCCTGGGTTCAAGTGATTCTCCTGCCTCAGCCTCCCAAGCAGCTGGGATTACAGGCATCTGCCACTACGCCCAGCTAATTTTTTGTATTTTTATTAGAGATGGGGGTTTCACCTTGTTGGTCAGGCTGGTCTTGAACTCCTGACCTCATGATCTGCCAGCCTCAGCCTCCCAAAGTGCTGGGATCACAGGCATGAGAGGAAGTTTCTTTAAAGTCTAGAAAAGAGCTTTGTGATGGTCATTAGACACCCCGCGTGTTCCCGCACCCTGGGAGACACTGGATAGTAGAGAAATCCCGGTTGATATTTCGAACAGATTTGCAGCAAGTGGGGCATTATTCCCATGATATAAAATCATCTTCTCGTGTGCACTGTTTCCCTCCTCACTCTGCTCTTTCCTTCCCCTTCAATGACCTTGTTACCTATATCAGGAACATCTGATCTTGAAAAGGATCTACATGTGATAAAGGAAAAACGCAAGATCCAACTTAGTGCTTTCCTCGCGGAAATTTTTTTTAATGAAATGTTACAGGAGTCTAACTTCTGGGAAATGCTCAGTTTGCAAGTCAAAGAAGAGATATAAAACCTCACATGCAGTAAGTAGAAAACTTCATGAAAAAAAAAGGCCTAGTGTGAAAACACTTGCTTACAAAAAAAAAGAAGAAGAAGAAAAATAAAAGCTGCTGAATCTTCATTTGCTGCATTCCTGAAGGATATATTTCCTGGACATCTTGTGTCCAACTCTCTTAGTCGCACTTCTGTCCTCTGATATCATTAGGTGAACTGTAATGTTGTAAAAGAATTGCTGAACTACCTGGAATTAGGGATGAAAATTCTAGGATGCCAATGGACTTGAAACCAATAGCAATGATTGACAGTAATAGAACATAGTAACATGTTTGGCACTGTTTTAAGTAATTCACCCAGAGTTTGGTACTTTTATTATCCCCAATTTGGAAATTAGGAAACTCACTTCTTAAGGAAAATATGTAAATTTCCTGGGAAAAAAATGAATATTCTATTTTCTAGTAAGATAACAGATGATCCAGTGGTGAGCATTAAACTAATTTTCTTTCTACCTCCCATGGGTCTTTTAAGACCTCTGAAACTAATATTGAAGAGGTGTTTAAGAAATTAATCCACTGATCTTTACCAGGTGCTTAATCAATACCTGGTATTGTGGGAGGTGCCTTAGTTTTACAGCAACTAATCTCATCAGGTCCCCTAAGGCAGGAATGGTGCCTCCCCAGGACCTACTTGAAGGCTGCACGTGCCGCAGGTGTTCAGTAAATATCAGCTGGTGGATTGGAGTCCACCCTCCGGGCCCAGCCTTGGCTTCGGGAGGTGAAAGTAATGATGCCACTCTTGGTGCTGGTGACAGTCTCTCCTCCTCATGGGCACCCTCTTTTCATCCTTCAGAGCTGCTTGCAATTCCACTTGGCTCAAAACACATAGAATGAAGCACTGAATACGGCTCAAAGACAGCCCAGCTAGAATCATTTTCTAGGGTCAAGAAATAGCTTTCTCCAGAAGAGAAATGGAGAGGAAGAAGGAGAGAGTGATAAGAAGAGGCAGAAAAGGAAAAAAAATAAAATAGACAAAAGGAGTCAGGAAAAAGAAGCCTGAGAAAGAGGAGAGGTGTGTCCTACTCCTATCCTCGTCTGGGTAGTACTTTGAGCTGCTTGAAAGACACTGTTTTCTGAGAAGAAGATTTTGCTCATGGCATAACAGGTGGAGAGGCTTAATTATTATTTTAACAGTGTGTTCGAAAGCACAGAGACTGATCTATACAATTACTCTCCTGGAACACAGGCATTTGCCTCTATTTTCACACATATGAAATGAAATCATCAGATGTACCAAATGTTGACATTTTTCCCTCACGAAATACCAAAGAGTTCCCGAAACTTGAGTAATTATGTCCTTCACCACCCTCCAAAAATAAATAAATAATCGTCAACCTGTCACAATGTAATTCCAAAATCATTACAATTCTTCAGTCATATACCTGTGAAACAGAGAGGTGGATGATTTTCACCTTAAAACTGAAGACTAAGTCAGGCTCATATTTACAAAGCAAACCTTGGAATTTTCCAAAAAAATAAAAAATAAAAGATAAGATGAGCAGCTTCCAGTACCCTAGAAATGCTCATCTATAAAATCACAGTATTCTGAACATACACAATCAATACGTAGCCACGGTTCCCCTCTCAAGGGTAGAGATGATGGTGTTGTATTTCTCTCCTCACCAGCCCGAGAAGCAAGTTAGAGCAGCTGCCAACTTTCAGTTTAAAGATTAGGCTCTTTGTATGGGTGATTTATTGAATGTTTATAACTGGAAAGAACAAATTCTTTTTTTTTTTAAGTTGAGAATATTGCTTTCTTTCAGGGCTCTAGAATTTTTAACTTTTTCCTATTTTTTAAAGCAGTAAAAGCATTATATGTGTGAAGGATCATCCCTAGGTCAGATTCTACTTACAGATATTTGGAGGGGACAGAGGAGGAGAAAAAAGAAAAAAAAAAATTCTTAAAGTAATCTTTGGCTACCCATGTACAGCACGTTCAAGCTAAGTGTTCATGAATGTGTGGCTTGTTAATACCTCTGCTGCACATGCCAATTATCAGCCCTACAATCTGTGTGCAGATGGGAGACTTTAGCCTCGTGTGAGGCACAGAGAGGGTAGGCAAAAGAGGAGGGAGGGAGAGCCAGTGACGGAAAGCAAGAGAGAGAAAAGAAACACACAAATAGAGACAGAGAGACATAGGCCAAATGTCTCAGAATGCAAAGAGGACCCTTCTGCAAATCCAGTAAGTTAGAGGCAAGCAACATCAGAATAGGTATTTGGGTTTCAAATAACTCCACCTCTTAGCTACTACAGCTGTGCCACCCATGAGTCAGGATCTTCTGGTTATTAAGAACATGGGCTCTTCTGGATCTGACCACCTGGATTCAAATCCATAATGTGCCACATCCTGACTGCGCGACCTTGGGCAATTTACTCACACTCTCTGGATCTGGGTGTCCTTCACTGTGTAGAGCCTACCTACCAGGGTTGTTGGGATAATTAACTGAGTACAAATGCAGGTAAAGGACTTAAAACAGTGCCTAGCAGTCAGTCAGGAAGGGTTCCATAAACATTCGCTGCTATTCCTCACACTTTATAATGGCATGATAGTCTGCAAAGATGGGTTGCAAAGAGGTGAGTATCCAGTTGGAGCCACTTGGAGCACATGCTCCTTTTCTGGGGCACAATGGCTCTTTAAACCCATTCAATGCCTCTGGTTGCCAGAACCATGGGCAAGGCTGCCAAGAGAAAGCAGCTTGCCTGCAGAAAACATTGTATACCTCCTGGAACTATTGAGGCTGCTTCTGCACGTGCAGTCAGTGGCATTTTCCAGATGAGCATCCATTTGCAGAAAAGCTTCATGTACCTTTCCCTTAAATACACTTTTTAAAAAATTGCCGAACATTACACTCCCTACAGTGAGGACAATGCAACTGCAGTTTCCATTGCTTCTTTAGGGACTTCTAGCTTTTCAGGCAACCTGATGCCATGAATACTAGTCCCCCTCGCCTATGCACTTTAAGATGCTGTCACTTGGCAACTACAAATGCCCTCATTGGCTCAAGGTGATGATGATGATGGCAGCAGTGGTAGTGCTGGTGATGCAATGGTGATGGCTAGAGCATGTTCTATGAGCTGGCATTTCTCTAATTGCTTCACCTAGATCATCTCATTTACTCATCATGGCCACCAGATGAGGTGAGCAGTCTTTTTTATGCCCATTAGATAGATGAGGAAACTGAGGTGCTGAGGAATTTGGTAATATTCTCACAGTCACACAGCTAGTAAGTGCTGAGTCTAGGTTCTTCACTCTTAACCACCATATTAAGCTACCTAGAAAATTACCTAAAGGTAAAATCATGGGTTTGGAGTTCAGGAGCTCAGGTTCTGGTCCTGGTTCTGCAATCAACTACCTTTTTATCTGTTTAACTTAATCTGGCTTAGGTAACATTACTTAAAATCTTTGGTTTCAGTATCTTCCTCTAAGAAAGAGAAGCTTTGACAGTAGATGTCTGCTATGATCCCTTCCAGATCAACAATTATATGATCATTCATTCATTTATTCATCTAGCAAATAATAATTGAGGATTGGGCATCTATTAAAATATAGGCATTGCGTTGGTCTTTATGCAACATCGGTAAAAAATACACAGAGCTACATTCCCTTCGTGGCTCTCATAGTCCAGCAGAAGAGAAAATGTTAAGTAAGCATACCATCAAATACATAATCAGAAATGTTTGATAAATGCCCTAAAGAGTAAGTACTGTAGTCCCTTGAAAGAGAATAACGTGAGGGACCTGATTTAGACTGAGGAATCTTTTGAAGATGGAATATTTAAAATAAGGTTTGCAGGATGAGTAAAAGTTGATTAGTTAAAGCTTGTAGGAAAAGGTATTGCAGGTTGAGGAAACATATGCAAAAACCTGAGATGGCAAAGAACATGCCAATTATCCACAGTATGGACTGTGTGCAGCTCTAATGCAATTCTGATGTGTAAGGCAATGGCATCATATAATTCCAAAGTCGTTAACATTCCAGGAACTGAGAAGAACAATGTAGCTAAGACACTGTGAGCAGGGGAGAAAAGTGGTGCCAGGTAGAGCTGAGAGGAACGCAAGTGCCAGATAGTTTGTGTGCTTGTCCATTCATGTCCTGTATTCTAAGGCTATCTTAGAATCCTAATAACCTGTACAGTAGGGAAGCCTTCCCTGTTCTCATCCCCCAAGACTCCATCTTGACATCAGGCTTTCCCCAAAGAAATGAAAGGTGAGTCTGGAGATCAGGCAAAGGCACTAACTCTTAAGGAACCCCTAGACACATTATGAATGTATGCAATACCACTGAACTATTAGTGCTTTGACATCTCCCTCTATCATTCTCCTCACCAACAGGGACGGTCCTGGGGGAAATGTAGAGTAAAGAAGGAAGAAATGAACTACCCGGATAATTCAAGTAAAGGCTCCAATGTGATCTTAAAATCTGATCTAACCACCTCACAACCATGAGGATGGTTACTATCAAAGGAACAGAAAATAACAGGTGTTGGAGAGGATGTAGAGAAACTGAAACCCTCGTGCATGGTTGGTGTAATGTAAAAGGGTACAGCGGTGAAGGAAAGCGGTATAGTGGTTGCTCAAAATATTAAAAATAGAATTGCCATATGATCTAGCAATTCCTCTTCTGGGTATCTATCCAAAAGACTTGAAAGCAGGGTCTCAAAAATATATTTGTATACCCCTATTCATGTCAGCAATAGCTAAAAGGTGAACACAACCCAAGTGTCCACCAACAGATGAATGAATAGTCAAAATGTAGTGTATCGACACAATGGAATATTATCCAGCCTTAAAAAGGAAGGAAATGTTGACTCATTCTACAACATGGAAGAGCCTTGAGGAGATTATGATGAGTGAAATAAGCCTATCACCAAAAGATAAACACTGTGATTCCACTTACACAAGCTACTCAGAGTAGTCAAAATCATAGAGACAGAAAGTAGAATGCTGGTTGCCAGGGGTTAGGGGTTGCGGAGAGTGGGAAATGGGAAATCACCTGTTTGATAAGATGAAAACAGTCCTGGAGATGGATGGCAGTTGAACAAAATTACAAATATATTTAATACTGCTCAACTATATACTTAGAAATGGTTAGGATGGTAATTTCTATGCTATGTGTATTTTATCATGATAAAAAAAAATTGAGGGAGGGAGACTTGATCTAAATGATTCAGAATGATCCTGAAATAGATACCTGAATTCTCCATTTCACTCTGTGCATGTAAACAGAAACAGAAACCCCTCAAGAAGTTTGGCCACAACCCTGAGAAAGCTCTAAGCTTGCCCTCTGACAAGACTATAAAATAGGAAGCACTTGGCAATTGTCTTCTTCACACGTCCAGGTTTTTCTAATGTCGCCTCTTCCAGGAAGCCTTCCCTACTTCCTCCACTACAAATGAGAACTTCCCATTTGTCCACTTACAGTTCTTGTATCACTCCTAGCATTGGTTGTTATCTTTCTGACTTTCATTCACAATTTGTTCACATGGTGGGAAGCACCTTGAGAAGAGGGGCCACCTTTATTAGTCTAAGGTCTAAGCATGTGGCACCCCTACTTTTCATGTATTTAGTTTAATGAATTAAGTCGTGAGTAGCCCTATCTCTCTTTCACTGCCTACTATGCCCCACAGTGTCCCCACCAGACTGCCCTGAGCTCCCCACCAAAGAATTTCACCCAGCAGCAGTGCCTTCCACCATGTCCTGGCATCCTCCTCCCAAGCATACCTGCTTTGTATCCCATTTGTGCAAGCCCTTGCCACTTCCTGCTAGCTTAAAAGGATGGGAACTGGCCAATGCAATAAATAAATTCTTGCTAATGTAGCACCTACTAAGGAAGTTCTCTCCCAGGTAGCATGATGCTGTGACA
The DNA here is from genome assembly GCA_036589455.1 of Ateles fusciceps. NCBI lineage: Eukaryota > Metazoa > Chordata > Mammalia > Primates > Atelidae > Ateles > Ateles fusciceps. Next base: position 1,159,665 of record JAZHEH010000164.1, on the reverse strand, counting down.
CTCTTGAAATGTCTAGAGTTTCAGAAGATCTGTACAAATTGTGACCCTTTGGCCAGTAATCGGCTTCATTGCTGCAATCCAGGCTTTGGTAAAATCATAACACATGAGTGGCTCCCAACTCCACCCATGGATACAACAGGCCTGTAAGTAATCTAAAAAAAATTAATAATAATAAGTATCTCTATTATTTTCTGAATCTCCACAAACTCCCAGGTTCTAATCTTCTCAATGCCCCATAAACTAGGTTTTATTATCTTCACTTTACAAAAATGGAAACTTCACCTCAAAGAGATGAAATGACTTCCCCATGCCATGTAGCTAGTTAGTGCCAGAGGCAGGATTCAGCTGCAGGTCTTCACAGCCTGGGCATTTTCAATTCTACAAGCTCATTCCTCTAGAAATAAAGGTAAGCTCCAGCCAGTGTTCAGCCCTCCTTCCCCTCTCAAGCTCAGACCATTTCCCACTGCTGATGGACTGCGATCAACAACCGCAGCCCCTCCAGAGGAACATCGGTTTGTCCTTCATTGGAAAGAGGGTTTTGAATGAAGACAAAGAAGAATCCTGTAGGGTGCCCAAATACTGGCCTTTTCGGTAAAGCAGGACAGCTCAGCAGTTCCACAGATTCCACGAGATAAAAGGACTACACAGCTTCAGGTGAAGAAAGCAGCGGCCCCTGTATTTGTGCCCACCGTGGACGAAGGCAGCGCTCAACAGTTTTCAACACAAACCAGTGACATTAACAAGGCATGAAAAAGTTATATGATCCCACATCCATGAATGAAGAATTAGGCTGTATGTATTCTCAGAGCAGAAGATACAACTCATCTAAATGGGGTCAACGTCAGCTTGGACGTAAATGAGGGAAGAGAAATAGCATCCAATGGGAGCCAGGTACCAGGACAGATATTTTTACATAGCTGGTCTCTAAGCTGCCTTCAGAGGAATGCATTAACATGATTCCTGCTGTGCAGAAAAGTAAACTGAGGCTCAAGAAGGTGATTTGCAAGAGGTTACATGACCAGCAAATGGCAGAGTTTGGAGCCAAGCCCAGGTCTGTCCTGCTCCCAAGCTGATGCTTTTTCCATTATACGATAATGTCTCACCTTTGCATGCTTTCTGGACTCCATTTGTTGTGATTTTCAGCTGCTTGGATGGATTGCCCACTTGGACATCCACCAAAAGCAGATCCTACATCTTTAGCCATCCACGTAAACGCTAGGCCAAATTCCAACCACCTTTTTAACAAGAGAACTCTCCAGCCTGAGTTATGGAGCTTTATAAAAAGAAAAAAGGAAGGAAAAGGAGAAAGGCAAAAAGTAATTTCACCTCACAGAGCAGGCCTGTGTGATTAGGATGGGTGTGGGTGGCCACAGCTGGCACAGATATAATCACAGCCCATCATGAGAACAATAAGGCCGTAACTCCGACTTCCGAAGAATGCCATTCATTTATTCAACAATTATTTTTGAGTGCCTCATTGTAACATAGCAAGCACCGTGGGAGTGAGAAAGAAGCAAAAAGCTTGCGCTGAACCCTTAGAGTACACAACACCCCCATTGAGAGTTCTTGGAGAGGGGGGATGTGTACAACCATACCAAGAAACGTGAAAACTTTCAGCCACACCTAGACAGACACCACTGGTCTCAACTTTAATCCCACCGCTAAGTTTATGTGTTTGAGCCATGCCTCCACTAGTATTTCTTCCTTATTTCCCTGTTCTTTCTTTTATACCCCTCTAGTTCAATTTCCTTACTCTCCGGGGAAATATGAAAAGGAGCAGAAAAAAAAACTTGTCCTGGAGACAAAAGAACTATGTCCCATCCCCGTTCTGCCAACCTCTTGACATGAGACCTTGGACCAGTCTTCAGGGCTCCCTGAGCGTCCATTTGCTCATTGGTAACAGGAGTGTAACAATCCCTTTCTCAAGGGTTAGATGACAATTAATTGAGATAATAATATGAGAAAGTCCTCTGAAAATGAACTGCTGGAAAAAATGTGCACGTTACCCCTAGTGCTAAGACTTATTAGATTACGTCAGTAGTCAATGTTTAGCTGAAGAGAAGTCCCTGCCAACTGGACATTATTCCTTTTGGTTTTCCTGGGCAAAGGCTGGCTAAGCAAAAAAGGAAAAGCAAAACAAAGAGCATTACATTGTGAATTCTTCCCCAAAAGGGCAGCATTGTAAGTCTGCCGTGAATAAAGAGTGTAAATTATATTCAGCATGATATAAGTAATGACATATCAATTAACTGTGTCAACAGGGTCTAAAAATATGCAAATTACTGTACTTCAATTAGAAAAATCTACATCCTTAGAGAATATTGTAAATCAGGAAATTTGGGAGACATTAAGAGTAATCAGTGAGGGAAAGCATGTACTTTTTGCCGTATCCTATTTTTATACATACATAATGAAATAATTATAGCTACACTGTATTTATGCCTCTGCAAAAATATTAAAATCTTAAGATCTTTACAATGATAAGTTAAATCTGTATTATGTTTTCAGACAACATTAATTACAAGGAAAAAAATCTATTATCATTCAATATAAGTAAGTTGAAACTAATTTGACCATGTAAATTAGAAATGCTGTTTTTTTCAGCACCCTATCATTAGGAAAGAGAAAGCAAGAAGAGATATCTAGATCAATTACTGAGTCTATAAATGCAAATGCTTTAGCATATTTAAGTTGTAATGCAAATTTAAGGATGTTTAGTAACTTTTCTCACAAATATCAAACTGTTTGGTATTTTAATGTTTTGGGTGCCTTCTGATTTTCTTTGTTTAAAATGCATTTATCTGCTTTTGATGGAGTTGCCTTTACCTGAGCTGCCTTCTAGCTGCAACTCACCAACACATAGCAGGAGGCAAGGCTGGGAATGTACAAGGTGAGGTCAGTTTTCAATGACTTGGATCTTCACCACAGTAACATACAGTGAGTGGTACCTTTGCTTTGAAATTCAATTTGCATCAATTCTAGAGATGCCAGAAAAATGCAAGAGGAATGAACACAGGACTCAAATCAACATCTCACCTCTCCCCAGCCTCCCACTAGAAATGCATCCTGGCAGGGAGTGTCCCACAGTGTGAGACCCCGGGCACTGATCCGTTTTACCCTTCCTAACTGCAAGCTACCAGAGGTCTCATGAGGATCTGAAAATTCTGACAGAAAGATACTTCCCTGAAAAGTTTCCACTCTCTTCCCCCTTTCCACATGTAGGGATGCCATATATGTTTCAGGGCCCAGAGTTCAATGTCATCTTTTATAAACCCTATCCCACCTCCTGGCCAAGTCAATCCCTGACTGGGTTTTAGGAAGCCCAGGACATTTTGATAGCTTACTGTTTTCCCCTTCAGCTGGGAGCTCTGTGAGGGCAGGCACTGTGCCTTTTTCTGTTTGTGCCCAGAGTCAAGCACAGTGCCTCCTACAGAGAGAAACATGCCCAAGAGTACACCAGTGGGGCCTGGTGCAGTGGCTCATGGCTCATGGCTCACGCCTATAATCTCAGCACTTTGGGAGGCTGAGGCAGGTAGATCACCTGAGGTCAGGAGATCAAGACCAGCCTGGCTAACATGGTGAAATCTAGTCTCTACTAAAAATACAAAAACTAGCCAGGTGTGGTGGTGCATGCCTACAATCCTAGCAACTTGGGAGACTGAGGCAGGAGAATCACTTGAACCTGGGAGATGGAGGTTGCAGTGAGCCAAGATCGGGCCATTGCACTCTAGCCTGGGTGATAAGAGCAAAACTCTATCTCAAACAAACAAACAAAAAAAAGTACACCAATGAACAAGAGGAAACAAGAAGAAGCAGTACAATAGACTAGGGGGAGGAAGCAACTCTCTAGTAGGAAGAATGTATTTAATGTATTTTCTTAGTGCTAAGTATGGGAACTTCCATTAAAGCAGCCTGTACTGACTCAACTCATTTTTTTGCTTAATCCAATTAAATAACCAGAGTGAGAGCTGATTTAATAGAAAACGGGGAAGAAGCTGTTTACCTTTATATTTTAGCATCCTCTTTCTATGCTCCAATTCCACTGCTCCTCCCAACTTCCATGAGATCCTCACCGTCCTTGTGCCTTCTCTACCCGCTGTCATCCAAGTCTGCTTCTCTAGGAAACATCTGATGAAACCACTCCCACTAAGTATCAGAGTTTACCACAGCACCCTTGCAATTTTGTTCTTGAACACAGAGTAAAATGGCATGTCAAAAGAACCAGCATCAGACACCAGTGGCCTGGCATACACACACACACAGACACAGACACACAAACACACACACACACACCATCAAGAAGTTACTCAATTTGCCTCTTCAAATGTTGGCTCTGATGGGTGCAGATATTTCTTAAAATGAGGCCATATGAAATGTCTTTAAAATGATTGTTTCATTTGTGGTAGGAACCGGAGCAAGACAGGGGATGCTACGTCCACCGGGAAGAGGCTAATGTTCAGCCTTACAAATAAATATCAACCAACCAAAATCTTTTCCAGCATACTTTCTCCTCCAGAGTAGAGAATATGGTTAGCTGTTGAGATCAAAACTAGCATTCTTCCTGGTTTGTCCATTATAAATCCTGGCTTATAATAGTAGACAAATAGCTAAGGCATCCCATGGTCATACTGTACAATCACAGATAAACTTGGGTATGTATGAATACATATCTGTATAGATATAGGTATGATTATGGATATAGCTCAGATAACTCCTCTACTTTGTTAAATGAATAGAGTACCCATGTTACATGGAAATAGTGAAGAGTATAGACTCTTAATCTGGGCTGAAATCCCAACTCTGTTAACTAATATGGTTTTGGACTCTCTAAGGCCTGGTTTCCTTACCTGTAAAATTGGAAGAACAATAATTTCACCCATATAGCTGTGATAAACATTAAATGAGATAATTCCAATAAAAAACCTAGTAAGGTTGGTGGCACAAAGTAACCCTCAAATGGTTGCAGTTATGAATGAATTCACCTTTGCAATGAGAATGGAAGTTCTCATTGTGAAGGTGAATTTGGGTACTGACGGTATTTTACAAGCTAGTACTTACCTCAATTTCTTATGAACATATTGTACCTACTCCTTGAGTCCACATAGCTCAAAGTAATTCATCTGTTTTACTTGTTTAAGAATTTAGGAAGGTAAATACTCAGGCTGGATTTGCTTAATTAAATGAATTTCCAGAAAAACGAAAACATCAAACACCAAGCAGGGTTTTCAATAGAAATTTTAAAACCATAAATTCAATACATATTCCTTAGGCAACCCATCATGATATGGTCATGCTTTTTTCTCTGTATTATCAATTAATCCATATTTCTCTCCTTATTCTCTTTTTTTCCCATTCTCTTCATTTTTCTACCTCACTATCCTTATTTTTGTGTTCTAGATACTCTAGGATTTACAGCAAAAGCACCAGGTTCACATGTAGTTAAGGTTCTGCTAATGGATTACGCTAATAAAGAAATACACTCAAGCTTATCACCAAACTGTGGCTTGAAGCTCAGAGCATCAAGGGCCACAAGAGAAGTCCCAATCAACAGCTGACTTACAAGTTGAGAAGTTAGGAGGAAAGAGACCACACTAAATCTCTCTGCTCCATCCGAAAGAGGCCGTGGTGTTTCTATTTCATCTCATCTGATTTCTCACTTTCAGTGCTCAGGCATAAAGAGAGGACTTACTTGCCATGAGTTGTGATTAACACAAGTTAGCTTTGTTGAATGCCACCACCCTCATCCTGCCGGATGGTGTAGTAGTGTAGGATGGATATCAGATTGGAATATGGATAAATTCTACAATACCGACTGAGTCATAAGTCTGTGTAAAAATAAAGAGAGAGCTAGGGAGGAAAATCAGTCTTCCCCTTACTGCTCCCAGAGAAGGAGAGAAAAATAAAAACAGAAGAAAGAAATACATGCTTGATACACAGCCCACCTTTTATTGGAGAGCCTTGCTCTGTATCCAAAGGCTTTGCAATTATTTGGCTATTACTTATCTTTAAAGATCAGCCAAAGAGATCTAGCATTTTGAAAAGGTAATTATACTGTAATGCAGATGGTAGTAATAACAATTACCCAAGATAAGCCCTTGCAATGATCTTTACAAAGCAAAGCAAAGCAAAAGTAGCACTGACTCATGACGGACCTCAGGTGGAGAAGGATGTACTGCAGTAGCCTGGCTGTCCTGGGACAGTGACAGGCAGGCGCTATCCCTCTCATCCTCGGAGGCAAGGCCATGCGGAGGTTAAGCATTTCCTAAGTTTAAATAATTCTTGATGTATGCATAATTCCTGACAGTCTTTATTTGATGGGAATCCTAGCCCATCTCAAGTGCTAAAGAAAAACGTTTCTTCCTTTGCGTGAATACCAACTTCAGCCTCTATTCCTGTATCTGAAACTGCCTGTCCCTTGAATTTATTTCTGTGGGGAAGGATTTATCCTACAACATGATAGTTGTTGAAACAGGGGGGATCTAATTGCTTAGAAATCATTAATTGCTATAAATAGATGACTTCTGGGAGTCAATGAACTATAAGCAGAAGAGACAGTGTGTTTGAATGTCATGCTTGAGCACTGGATATTTTTATGACTTGTCAGTGGTTCTGTAAAAAGCTCACACAGTGAAAGGTGCCTAGTCAACCTATACTGATGGAAATTGCCAGTTGGAAATAGATAGGTTTTGTTTTAAACCTTGACCACCCTTCTAACAAATCAGGATGTGCATTTATGATGCAGTACTAAGGAAAGTTAGTATCAGCCATCCAGAAGGGGGGATAAAGGAGGACAGTGAGGAACCACTATCTATCTGATCTTTGCTATTTTCCAGGGCATAAAATAACAACCTGTCATCTACCTTTTGCAGGTCATTTTTATCACGTTGCAGACCAAAATGAAATTTGACCTCCATTTTCCAGCTATGCCAGCGATGATAAATTTAATACACACAGAGCAAATGAACGGAAGGCCCAGAGAAAGTCAGATTAGCATGGAATTTTTCATTCCTGATTTCCACAGAGGAAAAGGGCCTCTCTCTCTTTTGAACTTGTATCATCTCCCTTCCTCCAGGTCCCACCTTGGTGCTCACACCTTGACCAGCTGTCCTGGATAATTTTACATGCAAACTCCCTGCGTTCCCTGTATGGCTAGGCCCTGTTGCTCCTGAGACTTAAAGAGGAAGGGAAACCATTTCTCTGAATCAGCCCATTCTGTGATCTGATCAGGGTCCAACAAAGAAATAAATAAACATCATAAATGTCTCTTATTTAAAAAAAAAAAAAACAGCAATAAAGGAAGCTGTTGCCACCTTGCAAAGGAGAAAACACCACAGAACCCAACAATCTTGCATGGCTTCAGCACAGGGACCACAAAAGTAATCGAGCTACATAGACCTGACAAATTAGCTAACACCCCCTTTTAGCTGCAGGGTTTGGTTTCATGAAGGAACTTTAGCTTTACTTTTAGTTCACTTGCTAGAAAACATTGCTAGGTAGGAGACACTCGGACTGAAATTCACCCATCACAAAGCATGAAGTACTCTGTGATCTCTCTGCAGCCTGAAACATCATTCTTAACATTCTTGGTACCTGGTGAAATTCCAACTGCCCTCAAATTCTTACTGCCCTCCCTCACTTCATACTTCTCAGTCTTTCACAGACATATCAAAGCAAAGCAACTTTTGAGAGCAACTAACTTCAGGGCTATCTAAGTATGTAAGCAAATCGGTTCTGACCAAAATGGTTGTGATTCAGCACTGCCTCATGAAATACAATCACCCATTAGATCCGCATAAATTGGAACCTCTAAATAACCAGATTATTTGCTTATATCTGTCTCAAGCATAATACGCATGCATGCATTCATCTCAAACTATGGTTGCGTCCTGCCTTTCCTCTGTGCAGATCCATCCAACTCATTCATTCAGAATGAATTATAAACTCCCTACCTTGGCATACAGGGTCTCTGCTCCTACTTGGATCTCATCTCCCTTGCTCACCTCTGCTCCAGCTGTTTCTTCTAGCTGTTTCTCAAGCACTCACCCCCTCAGGGTCAGAGCTAGGGTTACTTGCTGTTCCTTTTGTCTGAGACACCTTTCCTCCAAGTGTCTACAAGCTTACTCTCTTTTCAGTCATGTCCCCAATCAGCGTCCTTTCCTGACCAACCCTTTAGCGATTAGCAGCCCCTCCAGCATTCTTGGTCTAGGTTTAGGTCTCCTCCAGCCCAAGACCAGGACTTGGAAGCAAAATGTTTATTTGAGAGGTGGTTCAGGGAAGCTGGAATAAGGGAATGGGAAGTGAAGATGATAGGAGAGAAAGCCAATGAAGGGCAGAAGACTGAGCTGGTGATCCCTGTCAGGACCCAGTAAGAACCCAGCCTGCCTGAGGGAAGGGTCGGTGCACCACAGGCTGCTCCTCTTCAGGACCAGCCAGCTCCTCACTGTGGAGAACACTCTGAGCAGAAAGTGCCAGAGATGAGAAGTTGTCCTAAGCAAAGGACATCTTCCTCAGCTGCAGCTGAAGTCAAGGTGGGCTGAAGGGACGTGAGGCAGGACAGATCAGCATCTGCTGCCCTCTCCGCCACCCTACTCTGCCTTCTTTCCCTGCTGTTTTTATCCCCTGGCAGGTTCTCTATTGATTGGATGAAGGATGTATACTATCTGTCTCTTTTCTCTCCCCCATTCCCACCCCACACATGTAAATTCAAGGAGAACAGAACATTAATAGATTGGTTCTCCACTACATCCCACCACCTAGAAGAGTACTTGGCAGGTTTTGTTGGATTAGTTTATTTATTTACTTACACATGCATTTCTGTAACAAACATTTTCTGAGCTGCACCTGGGCTAAATGCAAGGGAGTCAAATGTGAACATGGTACATATCATACCTGTCCTGGAGACTATCACAGTCCAGTGATAGAAACAGCCACAGAAAATAATAATAATACATGGTAAGTGCAACAAATGAGATCTGTATAGAGAGCAATGGGAGCAAGGGGAGGGAACCACAGATGACCCTGGAGGAATCAAGAGAGTGCCACAGAGGACATTTTAATTGGGACTTGAAGAATGAGTAGGAGTTTGCCAATCAAAGCCAAGAAATGTGTTCCTAATAAAAGGAATGGCTGTAGCAATGGTAGGATGGCTACATGACAATACACAAATCTGGGACATAAGGTACATTGGCAGGAACTGAACTTTGCAATGGCCATTACCCACCAGAAATACGTTCCTGTTCAAAATATAAAAGTGTAAGTCTCTGATGATACCCAGTGTTAGAGTGAATATACAGAAGCAGGCATCCCCTGCACTGCCTGTTGGGATTGCCAATTAGTATAACCTTTTGGAAAGACAATTGATCAATATCTAGTAAAGTTGAAAATATAACCCCCCACAGTTGAGCCTTTTCACTTCTAGGTTACATACCCAAGAGGAATGGTCTTATAACCAAAAGGTGGCATCTATGAGGACATTGCTGACAACACTGTTAGTAATCAAGAAAAACTGAGGGTAAAATTTACGTATCCACCAATAGGAGAATAGGTATCTATTAACAGACAATAAATAAATTATGAAATACCACAGAGCAGTTAAAATGAATAAACTAGATCTGCATTATCAACATGGAGAAGTTGAGATGATAAATAATATTCAAAATATAGATAAAAAACAATGAGAGAAGAGAGCAAGTCACAGAAAGGGTGTATATATAGCATGATACCACTATGTCAATGTGAAAACTCACCAGACTACAGATTGTGTAATGACATACGCTATTACATAAAAAATAAAAGTATAGGCCAGGCACAGTGACTCATGCCTATAATCCTAGCACTTTGGGAGGCTGAGGTGGATGGATCATTTAGGTCAGGAGTCTGAGACCACCCTGGCCAACATGGTGAAATCTCATCTCTACTAAAACTACAAATATGGGTGTGGTGGTGGACACCTGTAATCCCAGCTACTTGGGAGGCTGAGGCAGGAGAATCACTTGAGCCCAGGAGGCAGAGGTTGCAGTGAGCTGAGATCGTGCCACTGCACTCCAGCCTGGGGGAGAGAGTGAGACTCTGTCTCAAAAAAAAAAAAAAAAAGTAAAAGTATAAAAATACATGTATCTTTCTATAAAGTAGTGCTCACCTCTGACACATGAGACAGGGAAATGGGTTTGGTTTCGTGCAGACAAATGGAGCTTTAATGTAACTGAAATGTTTTATTTCTTAAGCAAAAAAAAAAAAAAAATAAATCCAATGCAAACATGACAACTGTTAGCACTTGTTAAATATGGATATGGGACACATGGGTGTTTCTTAGGCATTTGCAATTGTTATATTATCCTCTGTGCTTTTCTATTTAGAAAGATTTCAGAGTTTAAAAAATGGCCCAAGGAATTTCACTAGAAAGACAGACATATTTTATATGGTTTTTCGATCTATGACCTCATTTATAGTGAGGTGACTCTGTTTTCTATATGTTTCTTATTAGAACAATAAGTCAGAAACTATTCACTTTATTCATTAATCCAATGATTTATTCACCCAACAAGCATTTATTTAGTGTCCATTATATAAAAAGTTACCATTCTACATAATGATAGGGGATACCTACAAGCTAAAAAGACAAGACTCCTTACTTCAATGAGTATATAATCTCTTATAAGAAATAATATATACATTCAAATAACTCCTGAGCACTTAAATATTTAGAAATTATATGCCATAAAACTACATCACCATAATGCACCTATTTTTTATTAGTATGTGGCCAGTATCACTGTAAAATAAAATTGGAGTCATAAACACAATATCAGCTCTTTCATATCTTAGCAGTTGTCAAGGTCTAAAAAAGTAACTGCAGAATAGGACCTTAAACAGTCATGTTACGATTTTCCTGAGGACAAGGAGCCAAAAGTTACATTGCCTACCCTCACCCCCATTAACACAAACACTTTGGATAGAAGGAGAAAATGAAGACAAATGGTGGGTCCCTCCAGCTGGGTGTTGTTGATGAGCAGAGTCAGCCATTTTTAAAGTCATATTGATTATTGTGGCTATTCCTCAGGCCCAGGCCTGAGAAGAAGCACCTCAGCCACGTTCCTGGTCTTAGGTTCAAATAAGACAGTGGCTCAGTATTCATAGAATCGAGAAGGAGAATATTCACAACAAAAGTACACATAAAAATTGTGGAAGTCTTTTAATGCATTTACCTACCTTTATTTGTGATATAAATGGCTCATAACGAAAGCAAGATTCTTTTTTCCACTTAACAAATATTCTTGGCAATCTTTCAATGTCATTGCCTATAGTTCTATTTACAGCATGTTTTAATAGGTGCAAAATATTCTACAGTTTGGTTATACCTTTTTTTTTTTTTTTTGAGATGGAGTCTCGCTCTGTCACCCAGGCTGGAGTGCAGTGCTGTGATCTTAGCTCACTGCAACCTCTGCCTCCCAGGTTCAAGCCATTCTCCTGCCTCAGCTTCCCGAATAGCTGGGACTACAGGTGCGCACCACCATGCCGGCTAATTTTTGTATTTTTTGTAGTGACAGGGTTTCACCACATTGGCCTGAGTGATCCTCCTGTCTCAGCCTTACAAAGTGCTGGGGATTACAGGCATGAACCACCATGCCTGGCCAATATCATCATTTTTAAGCACTCCCTTTCTGATGGACATCAAGAATGTTTCTAGTTTTACTACAATTTTTAAATAACGTTGCAAATTCATTTCCCTGTGAAGCCCATTTCTACAAAGCCAGACACTGTTTTCTAGCTGCTTCAACAATAAACAACGACTATGTCGTACTTTTTTTTGCTGTGGTCCCACTGAACCTAACAGAGAGCCAGGCACATGTAAAGTACTCAAGAGATGTTCATGAACTCAGTGCATTTGTGACCTTGGTACTCCCATTATCTCTAGTCCTCTGATGAGTAGACTGTTTTGCGGTGAAAGCTGACAAAGTGACATCTTGTACATAGCAGACATGTTAATAAATACTGAACGACCCCCAAAACTTGAATATAGCAAAGCATTGTGCCAAAAAGATAAAAAACTGTTCACATGAGTCAACTCTCTTCTTCTTTGCCCTCTGGGGACACAGGGGACACTGCCCACTCTCCCTGGGGCAGAGAGCCAGCCCATTCATCATTCTGCCAGGCCCCTCCAAGCAAGATATCTGCCAGGCTCCTCTTGTCACTGTCTCTCTCAAGTGAGTCCAAGCAAGGTCATTACCTGACAACATGAACCCTCCTTATCTCCCTGCCCCTATTTCAGAAAAGAGTCATTGACAGCAGGGATCCAGTGCCCCCTGAAGCCATTTCCAGGACAAACAAGCTTTAAAGAGTCCACAGAGCCAGTGACCTTTAGAGAGGGCAGGTCACCAAATCCATGGGGAAGAGATCTAGGGAGTGTCTATCACTTGCCAGACAGAGGCTCTTTCTCCAGGAAGGTTTGTGGCCCCAGAAGGGACTTACCGGAGCAATTGGGGATCCATAACCAAACTGGCAGCTCTGAGAAGAAATCATTATCAATTTAACAGGGCATGGCTTTTAAAATCCAACCTGTGAGCCACACAGGGAAAGGTGAGGAGTGTGAGAAAACAAGGAAACTTCCGGATGAGAGGTGATGGATCGCCAGGCAAGTAAGAGCATAGAAACCCTCCTGTTTCATTAAGAATGAGCAGGCCTAACACAGTGGCTCATGCCTATAATCCCAGCACTTTGGGAGGCTGAGGCTGGTGGATCACTTGAGGTCAGTAGTTCAAGACCAGCCTGGCCAACGAAACTCCATCTCTATTAAAAATATAAAAAATGACCCAGGGATGGTGGTGGGCATCTGTAATCCCAGCTACTTGGGGGGCTGAGGCAGGAGGATTGCTTGAACCCAGAATGAGCAATGATTGGGATCTATTCTTTTAATAAAGAAATAACAAACTGTCTGAAGAAAGGGAAGGAAAAGATGGAAAACGAAAGAGAAAGACAGATGAGCGATAGAAAAAGAAAGAGAAAATGAAGAAAGAATAAAGAAGTATTTATGAGTTCATCTTTCAAATGCAAAGGCATAAAATGCCTTTGAATATAAAAATCCATCCTTTTGCCTGCAGACTGGCAGAGGGTGAGGCAATGATGAAACCCCATTGTGAACGTTTGATGCATAATGTGAGGATCAAGGAGATAAAACTTGCAAGTTGCTCTGAGCTCTTTGAAAGAAAAGGAACGTGCCAAAGAACTTACTTAGCGTGGTTTAAATTCTGGATTACTCAGATGCAGTGGACTTGACTCTATGCCTATAGGTGCTTTGAAGTGTTCATTTAAAAATGTATGGTTCATTGTTACTCTGAAATTCAGTTGCTAGCACAGAGCATAACCTCTAGACATACATGTTTAAGGAATTTGCTTATTATAGATATTGAACTGAAACCACCATTAAGTCAATTCCCGTGGAGCCTCTGCCTGAAAATGAGATAAAATTCAAGATGTTGAAAACGAAATTTTAAAGGGAAACTATAGTATCAGTTAGAAAACCTGCACAATCAGCCAACTGACCAACAAGCACTTAATAAGGGCCTCCTGTGAACACAGCATGATGTTAATAAAACTCACATTGGGCCAGTAAAGAGTTAAAGGGCTTACAAGGAGCCAAAGGGGCTTTTCTGCTAAGACAGCAGCAGCAGTATTTGATTGCAGCTGAAATATTGCATATGGAGTATTAGAATCTGGCCCTTTAATCAGTACTAGTTGGCTGAACCACTGGAATATAGGCTCTTCAAGGGTAAAAAAACTTTGTATTTGTCACCATTGTATCTCCAGCCTGGTAAATAGTAGCTGCATAATCAGTATTTGTTGAATAAATTAAATAATAAATGTTAGAATGAGAGAGAGGAAGGGACTAGGAAGGAAGGGAAGAGGGGGAGGGAAGGGGAGGGGAGGGAAGGGGAAGGGAAGAGGAAGGGAAATTCTTCCTATAGTATTCTCTTATAGTATTATAGAATTCCTATAGAATTCTTCCTATAGTAATTCTCCTGGAAACTATTTCTAGCCACATCCACACACGCCTGAGCATCCTGAAAGATGGAAGCAGAGAGTAAGAGCTGGCGGGAGAGCTGTAAATACCAGGGTGAGTGCCAAAGGCATCACTCTTCCTTTGAGATGCAGTAACATTTTGTTCCCAACTCCATTGCATTTACCCTCTGTACCATATTAGTTGTTTATGGGTTGGTTTACCTGGGCATGCCTGTTGAGATAAGGAGCCTGACAGACACGTACCTAGAGACGATATAAGTTTTTTTTGTTGGGTTGGTTTTTTGTTTGAGACGGGAGTCTCACTCTGTCACCGAGGCTGGAGTGCAGTAGCACGATCCTGTCTCACTGCAACCTCTGCCTCCCAGGTTCAAGCAACTCTCCTGCCTCAGCCTCCCAAGTAGCTAAGATAGAGGCACCCGACACCATGCCCGGCTAATTTTTCTTGTATTTTTAGTAGAGATGGGGTTTCACTGTGTTGGCCAGGCCGGTCTCCAACTTCTGACCTCAAGTGATCCACCTACCTCAGCCTCCCAAAGTGCTGGGATTACAGACGTGAGCCACCACACCCAGCCTCATGCAAATTTATAATTGAGTAAGTATCAGCAGCAGGAAAACTGCCTGCAACAGAAGCCATGTTTTCTTCTTCCATTTTGATAAGGCTGGCACCCTGTATAGCTAGTGATACTGATCCTGGAGCATCTTAAAGGCGTCACCCAGCCTCATATCCCATACTGAATCATTTTACTCAACTCTGAAGTCATTTAGAACATAACAAGAGCTCAATATGTACTTTGTAGATGAGTGGAAACTTCCTTTTAGACCAGACTAAGAAGGGTCATCACCAGTATGACCAAGAGAGTCATGACCAGAAGGAAGACATAATTAGCCAGAACCACTGGCTAAAAAACTAGAGTCCCCAACCAAAAAGAGAGGCTTCAGGTATAAAGGTACATGTTTACTACAATATACATATATTTAGCAGAGAGTTTCTGTTATAAAAATTATGATGTGAACTTAGAAGAAGGTGTAACTTAAAGAAGCAAATGTTCAAACTGTGAACTTTGACCCGTCCACATAAGAACCCTGCTCATACCCATGTGCTTGGATCTTATCCTTCCAATCTGAACAGGGATCCTTCTTCAGGCCAGAATATGATCAGTGAGTGGTGGAGTGTTTTGCTACAAACACAACACCCATGTACAAAAAACTAAAGTCAGAGTCAAAATATTTGAGATTCATTCTGCTGCAGGTTCATATTGAAATGTCTGTGACTACGGTTAATAAACCATACATTTTCTGTATAAACCATACCTTTTCTGTATCAAATAAACTATATTCAGTAAGCATAATATATGGCTAAACGTAAGAAACTTCTGACAATCCAGATTTAAAGTAGGTTTCGGAGAAAGCAAACCTTGAATTATTAAAACTCAACTCTAAAAGGCAAGGCAAAGTCCAGCCAACATCCCTGTCTCAGCTGAAGGCAATTATATCTCCATTCTGTGGGCCAAGGGCAAAAATGTCTCCCTACCAGGGTCAAGAGTTGAAGGTGAATTGCAATAAATCACCTGGGTCTTTTATGCCTGAAACAAGACTTTGCTAAACATATAGACATTTTAATAAAAAGATATAGGGCCAAATAACCCAGGCCATTTTGCTTAGTGAAGAAGCTACATTAAGATAACCACAGAAGGAAGTGTAGGCAAATGATGAAAGTATGAGACCTAAAACAAGTACCCGGAGCAGAGCCTTCTCGCCTAAATTAAGACATCTGCAATTATGTGCAACAAAAATCATGAAAACAAGCTAAATTTCTAATAATAGAAAAATGGCTCAATTATCTCACTGATGAAAATATGAAGCTGCTATAAATCTGCAATAACACAGAAACATGACTATAAGTTACATACAAGAAAAATCAGAATACAATAATATTTGTGCAGTATTATCTTAACTGTCTTATTTGAACTTATCTGTAAAAAAGAGCCAGAGGCCATAGAAAAAAATGCTAACATTGGAGGCCAGCCACAGTGGCTCATGCCTTGTAATCCAGCACTTTGGGAGGCTGAGGCAGGTGGATCACCTGAGGCCAGGAGTTCGATACCAGCCCGGCCAACATGGTGAAACCTCGTCTCTACTAAAAATACACACACAAAAAAAATTAGCTGGGCGTGGTGGCACCAGCTTGTAATCCCAACTACTCAGGAGGCTGAGGCAGGAGAATTGCTTTAACCTGGGAAGTGGAGGCTGCAATGAGCTGAGATTGCAACCATTGCATTCCAGCCTGGGTGACAGAGCAACACTTCACATTAAAAAATAATAATAATAAAATAAATAAATAAATAATGCTAACATTGGGTTGCAGTGAGATGGCAAAACTTTCTATGTTTTAATTATTTTCCTTTGATTTTTATATTTTTCTATATTTTTCACATATTTTTGCAACTGTTGGGGGAGAAAAGAAGCTTAAAACCCTCTGTCTCTCAGTTGTTTACTTCCTTTGAATCACAATGTCCTTCCCTAGATGCAGTAGGAATAATGGGACTATCTTGCTCTCAAATTTTTTTTAATGTTTTGATGTGGCTAGGTAATTATATATAATTTAACATAAAATCACTCTTTGAGCAATACACAGACAAGGCAAAATGGGAGATCCTATTCACTCATTCCATTAAAACCTAAAGAGAGGTTACTCAATGAAGTTGAAAGGCAATATGATTTTTGAATACACACTTTTTGAACAAAAGGAACATTCCAGTTGCCTATCTCATTTAGGTTAAACGACAGGAACTGCATGCATACTAATGCACACGCCTCTCTAGCATAGTCCCAATACCCATACGACACAAATACAAGCCCTAACTGCCAATTTCACTTTTATACAACATATTCTGAAAATTACAGGTTTGAAGTGCTAAAAATTTGAAGAACACACAACATCAACAAGTCAGAAAATGGTGAAAAATTTCCCACTTTTTAATGTAAAGATGCAGATCATCAAGAGTCATTTGCTGAAAAGAAACTTGCTCATTTTTAAACAAGACAGAAATTAAAACTGATGTCGCTCCTGTGTTTGTTTGAGTAATGACGCAACCAGGCATTAGTTTAAATCAACTATTGCTGC
Source organism: Ateles fusciceps (assembly GCA_036589455.1). Taxonomy (NCBI): domain Eukaryota; kingdom Metazoa; phylum Chordata; class Mammalia; order Primates; family Atelidae; genus Ateles; species Ateles fusciceps. The sequence continues at coordinate 1,142,525 of JAZHEH010000164.1, read as the reverse complement.
TGCAATCAGTTTTCTCCTAGATTTATCAAGCATTGTTATGCCTGATTTATTGATGCTTTTGATGTCTTCCCAATTTAAAAAAAATTTCCTCAACCTCAAAAGTTTTTTTTTTTCTGTAAAACCACAAAAGTGTTCTAATTTTTATAAAACTAGTCAGAGGAAATAAAGGATAAATCAAAAACCTGAAACCATATAAGCAAAGTTGCATTAAGAAATAGAATTCAGGAAAATACCATGACAGCAGGCATTGCAGTCAAATCTAAAGGAACAATTAGACAATCCTAATTATTAAGTTTCTGCACTTCCATTGACTAGATAAAATGCTGAAGTATCCCCATGAGCTTCAAGTCATAATAAAGAGGTTTGGGTCTGGATGCAGTGGTTCACACCTATAATCCCAGCACTTTGAGAAGCTAAGGTGGGAGGGTCACTTGAGTCCAGGAATTCAAGACCAGCCTGAACAATATAAAGAGACCCTGTCTCTACCAAAAAAAAATGTTAAAAATTATCTGGGCGTATTGGTGTGCACCTGTAGTCCCAGCTACTAGGGAGACTGGGATGGGAGGAGGATATAAGCCTTGGAATTTGAGGCTGCAGTGAGCTATGATCATCTCACCAAACTCCAGCCTGGGTGAGACAGAGTGAGATCCTATCTTAAAAAATCAAAAGGAAAAGAAGGAAAGGGGAGGGGAGGGGAGGGGAGGGGAAGGAAGGAAGAAAGAAAGGGGAAGGGGAAAGGGAAAGGGAAGGGGGAGGAGAAGGAGAAGGGGAAGGAAAAAAGGAAGGAAAGAAGGAAGGAAGGAAGGGAAGGAAGATCACTCTATGTGTGATAGTAAAACAGACCAAAACAGACAGTGATTTCACATTTTTGATGGTTTACATGGAAAAATATACACATTTACTGACACATAACAAATAATTATTGAGCATCTATTCTATGTCAGGCTGAACTAGGCAAGGAGGATCAAAAGACAGATCAGACAGGTCTGGTCCCTGCTTCATGGAATCTGCAATCAAACTCACCAAACTCAGAAATAATATATATATGTTTATATTTGTATTTATATTATATATTACGGTAATATGTATAACTCATCCAGTGCTTACTATGTGCCAGGCAAAAGTGTTTTATATAATCATCCTCATAATCAAAATAACAGCTACCACTAAGAGCTAGGAACAGTCATTGTGCTAAATATTGCAGCCCTATAATACAAGCGTTTTCTTCCTTATGTTTTATCAGCACTTTGTGATGAGAAGAGTTGCTTAGAGATGTAGAAGGACTTGTTCAAAGGTCACAGATAATAACAACAGAATGCAGATTTGAACACAGATCTACCTAATTCTAGAACCCACACTCTTATCTACCAAGTCCATTATACCCCCACAATGCACCATCATGGTCTACCACACTGGGCCTTGTCAAAGTCATCAGCAGTAAAGCACAAGATGTTAAAATCAGATGTGATATGCATGGAGACAGGAGCCATTCAAAGGCCAATTTCATCACTGAACAGCTGGACCTTCATTCTGGTTGGCCAGCCTCAGGAGCTGATGGATACCGCTTGGAACCAAGCCCAGGGGTCCTCCGGAAGAATCTAAAACAGGCAAGATAAAATGTCTTCCAAACAGGTGCTGCCTGATGACTTCTTCTTCGGGCATCAACAAGGAGGAGGACATTCCTACTGATTACCCTAAAGCAGTTGCTTCCAACCAGGGGGAAATTTTTCTCTCTGCACATAGCAGGGGACATTTGGCAATATCTGGAGATGTTTTCAGTTGCCACAACTGTACATAGGCTGCTACTGACATCTAGTAGGTATAGGCCAGAGATCCCACTAAACATCCTACAGTGCACAGCACAGCACAGCCCCTCACAATAAAGAATTCTCTGGTCCAAAATGCCAGTGGTGCTACTGCTGGGAAGTCAAGCCCTAAAGTATTCCTGTGCTGGCTAGCAGATTTTTCTACGAGCCGTAAGCATGAACCTTGTGCCCCTAACTTGCCAAGAAAAGAGCATTGCCTAGATTATAGTCCGCAAAATGGGGTGCAGAAAGAAAACAGTGTATCTTCCATTCATATCTATGCATCTTAATGTTCTTATTCCACCTGTATGTTTCATTATGCTCATAACGTAGTAGTACAATAGTACATGCATATAATTTGCATATAAACAAATACACATTTATTGGAGGTATATGCTCAGAAAAGTTTACTGATAGGAGCACATAATCAGAGAATATTGGAAATCATCAGACTAGAGAAAGGGCTATTGATTTAGACTCAAGGAGATCTAGGATTGAATACCTAACTTAGCTTCTAATTAACCTTGGTTTAACCATCTGTAAAATGGGAGTAAGAACAGTTATCTTCCAAGATTGCATGACAATATCAAATTCAATTATGTACTAAACACCCAACACATAGTAATTGCTCAATAAATGTTCATCACCTTCACCCTCTCCCCCTCCTCTTTGTCCTAGGTTTGAGGACTCTGAACCAGGTCAAAAATTCTTTGTCCTGAGTGTCATCATCTGCAATCTAATCATGAATGTTCCACCCACTTTACAAAGTTGTCATGAAGGATTAAATTAGATCACTGATATTAAAGTGCTACCAAAAATACAAAGGATTTATAAATATAAAGTTGCTTTCTTAAATTGAGATCATACCACCTTTTATCAAGGTATTCCTGATCATCACTTCTTTGCCCAATTTGGAAACTCAAAGGTCAACTTTCAAAAAGGAAGAGGCTTAATTCAAATAAATACATGTGGCTTTTCTTTTCTGCTTACCCTATTTCACCATCTTAGCTGAGAAAGTACTTAAATATTGCAAAATCAGGACTTTCAACAGCGATATATCCAATTAATCAGCATAGCATTTTGTTATTTTTTTCCCTAGAAGGAATTGATTCACAGGCTGTGAAAACACATTGCATCACAGACTGACCACGCAGAAGGCCACAGACACTGTGCACCTCCTGGACTGTGCTGACGTCAAATCTGCAAGGGCATGTGGTCCCCTGCACGCCCAGCTCAGCACAATTCTCCCACCCACTTATGGTCCGGGATTCATGCTTCATCATCTACAATTCCAAGTGCGTATTTTTAAACTTTTGAAAATGAAGTGTGTTCATGCAAGCACTCTCCAGAAAGGTCAAAAGCAGGTGGGAGCCGTGGCGCCTTTGTAGGAGGGCCCTGCGCTCCTGGAACCTCTCTCAGTGGGAGCCTGGGTGATGCAGGGAGCTCAACCCCAACCTCGATTTCTTTGGCATTTTCTGACTCTCTCCCCTCACTCTCCTTAATACAGTTAATAACAATAATGGCTCACCATTTTAGCACTTCAGATTTTGTAAAACTGTAATGAATATTATCTCCTTGATTCTTTGAATTGCAGTTGCTTGCTTACTTACTTGTATCAACCACTATAGATGCTGAACTTCTTAAGGGCACAGGCAGCAACTTTTTCATGTCTTGTTATTCCCAGTGCCTCCCTAGCACGTGCGCAGCTCACAGTAGGTGCTCACTACTCATTCCTTAGACTCATGACTAGATAAGTAAATATTGTCATCCTCTTCTAAACAACGAGAAGCTTGAAATTTGAAGATATGTGCCCAACATATGCATTTATAAGTTACAAGTTCTGAAATTGTCTTCTCATGTCAATTTCACCAGAGACTTCAATACACAAGGTAATTGTTACCTAAATGAGGTAAACAGAAAGAAAGCTGAATGTCACTCCCCTGAGTCCAGCAATGCAAGAGCTGGCAGGATATAGAAGGGGGACACAAATAGAACCAGCAAATTCACTCACCCCAGTTCCCTTCTCTTGTGCCCCAAACTTCATCCTAGATAGACAGGTATATCTGCCTCATGTGCATGCATGGCTAGTTATATCAAAGAAAAGGGAAGTTGGAACCTGAACTTCACCTTGATTCAGAGCTTGATACCATGTTAGCTCAAGATCTGGAGTGAGACAGACTGGGATGGAATCCAGGCTCAGCTACTTATAAACGTAGGTCCCTTGAGCAAGTTGCTTAACCATTTTGTCCCTCTATCTCCTCATCTGTAAAATAGGGAAATTAACACAGCTTACTTCATAGAGTAGTTGTAAAGATTAAATGAGTTCATATATTTTTTAAATGAGCAAAACAATAATAAGTATACAGCTGTAGTGTACTAACAGATATTAGCTATAATTTTTCTTGCACAGGTATATTCTACCTCCACGATGCTATTTCCTACTGTTTCGTCACCTAAGCCAGCCAATGTCTTTTCATCACTCTCTGGGTTATTCCAAAGGCTTCCTAACTAGATTGCTCATCTACTGGCCTCAACACATCTTTCTATGCCCTTCTACAACTTCATCTGATGATGAGACTCACTTGCCTGAACACTCATGGCTTCCCCGCAGCCTGGAGGATGCCATCTAAACTCTTTTGTATCATCAAGATGGTTCTTGTTCTAAGTCCAACTTCTTACTCAAACCACATCTCCCATGTCTTTCCCAGACTCTATTTGAGCACAACCCATGTAAAATCAAAGATATGCATTGTTTACCTATCCTGCAGCTTTGATATCTGCACATCCTATAAAAACATTCTAGGTGCTGAAGAGATGTTCATGAATTAACCTCAAACCATAACTGACTATTGAATGACATCATAGTTAAGAGCCTGGGCTTTGGTAGCAGGCAGATTAAAGTTTCAATGTCAACTCTGATGTGTATTAGCTGTGTGACCTGGAACAAGTTACTTAACCTCTCTGAGTCTCTAGCTGCATGTTCTCATTTGTAAAATGCACATTATTGTCTATTTTCCAAAGTGTCATGAGAATTAAATGGAATAATATATTCAAACTCTTTATAATAATGCATGGTGCCTGGTATACTCTCAAAAATGGCAGCTAAAACTAAAAGCCTCTAGTGTATATCAACAGTAAAGAGGCTTACGGTGATAATTGGGTAACTTGTTGGGGATCCTGGAGCCAACTTGCATATCAAACTAAGCTCCCTAATGTGTAAGCCCCCAGCGAGAACCACAAGGCCTGCTTCTAGAAAAGCCAGCAAGCATCTGCTTTAAGACAGCTTTAAATAAGCACTAAGCACTCAGCAGCCCACCCGTATTCTCCTAGCCCGTTCTTACCCAAAGAAAGCTGAGACAGCAAAGGTTGTGTCCTTTCCTACTTTCTTACCATAAGTAACTAGGGACATACGTAAGAGCATGGTCATTTCCAGGTCGACTGTAAGGTCTGCACATATGACCTCCAGGACAGCAGTGACTGGGGGACAACAGCAGCTGAAGGTAGACCTCTGACAGGACACAATCAGCCTTGTTGGTGGATACTGCCAGCCTGACCTAGAGCAAAGACCCAACAGCAGTCGCCAAAGAGTCTTCATTTCATACTTACAATCTACTCTGGGTCATCCACAGGCTCTACTCCATGGCCCCCCAGTCTTAGCTGGTCAGGGCACAAATGAATATTTTCCTTTGACTCTCACACGCTGTTGTGTGTTAACACTTACGTAACTCCAGCCTACTTCAGAAGAACAACTCCTAATGTATAGCTGCCCAGACAGAAATCTCATGACATTGTGGTCTTTTACCGGAGCTCGAAGCTGGAAAAAGTTTCCTTCTTATCAAGCAACCTATAATACAGATGCTAACTGGAAAAGAGCGCATATGTGTGTGCGCACACACGTACATGCATATGTGCAGGCATATGTGTGTGTGCATGTGTTTGTGTGTGTCTGTAACACCAGAAGGACAGAGAAAAAGGAAAAGATTTCTCTGCCTCCAAATATTCTTAATTGATTATCTAACATGGGATGTTAGCTCAGGTAATTTAGGAAATTGAAATTATATGTTTGTACAGAGATAATCTACACTTAAAAATATCTGGCGTGGTAGGAGGAACACTGATGAATAGTTTAAAAACTTGCTTCATGCAGGTTTAATACGGGGCTAATTCAGAATTACAGAGTTGGAGAGTTATGGGACTCAATATAAAATGAAGCAGTTCGCTGAGCACTGTAGCGATCAAGAAAACACACATAAAAATTCCGATCAGAATGGAATGTGAAGCAAAAGTACAATTTCCTCCCAATCTGGAATATCAGCAGGATTTGCACTTGTTGTTTGTGGTTTTCTGGGGTGGATGGTACATTACAGTGGAGCATCAGCACTAATGCTACATGGCAGCTCCTCAGAATACCATCTGCTTCCCCGGGAACTGTTAATATAGTTGTAATTATCTACTTCTAAGCACTTTATTGGGAATATCATTTGCAAATTAATCAACTACAGACCGGTAAAACAAACGACATGCTTCCCTGAAAACAAGAGCATTATTGCACATCTTTTCCTAAGGATTAAGGGAAGCTGGAGTGAGTGAAGGGGTTTTACACATGCCTCAAAAACTGTGCCCTGTGTATAAAAGTTGAGCAGAAAGAATAACTGCATAGGGTTTTCTAAAAAGGAGTTCGGAAGATACTGGCAACAGGGAAGAGGAGGAAGACATAAAAACCTAAGAGATGACTAAAACTGTCATGTGAAAGACAAGAGGCAGATAGTGGGCTCCAACTGACAGCTCCACAATGGTGGAGACAAAGACTCCCAGAGTCCTCTGCACCTGCTCACTTGACTAGAGTCTGACGCCTTCAGTCCTGCCCTCCAAATCTTCCACGCTGTCTGTGGTGTGTCGAAGGCCATCTCTCTCTGCTGTAGGGCAAGAAGCAGGTGTTAAGGGAAGACAAAGGGAGCACTGGAACGCTAATCCTTAATCTCCCTGCTATCACTTAAATTGTCACTCCCAAGAAGGTACAGATCTGTAAGTAGAAAAGCAAAGCCTAACACTAAAAGGAGAAAAAGGCAAAAGATATACTTGGCAGAAATGGCACAGGAGAGTCGGGGTACTTGGTATTTATGCAAACACCAAGGATGCTGCCTCGTGCTGCTCATTGTAGCCAACAAAATGGCTCTAAATCACAGGTCCTTAAGTCTGTGGTGAACCTAGACGTCCAGGAGAAAAAAAGAATCGTAATCACCATTACAGAGAGCCCTAAGTGCACCTTCTGTTAGCAGCTAATCCAAGGGCCAAAAGACAAGGAAATACCACCCTTGTTCTCCTCTCCAAAAGCTCTGCCCCCCTGCCTGACTCTCATCTGGAGGGAGAATGACTCAGTCTCCTCAGGATATGCCCAGCTATAACAAATGGCCCCTCTGTGGTTTCAGCAGCATCTCATTAGCCCATACTTCACACAGAAAAAGAGAATCAGAGAAGTACATGCAGAGAGAATGGGATTGTGCACACTTGCGTGGGACATGGTATGTGTTATGTGATCAGGTTAGGGAGACCCGAGCTGAACTTTACTGACTGAAATGATGGCTTCTCAGCCTCATTAAATTATGTTAAAAGAATGACTAAGACCTTTTCTGAGGGAGAAAGAAAAAAATATCTGGAATCAGACAATCCTGGTAGTGAATCCTGCCTTTGCTAATGACAAGTTGCTTAATCACACTGTGCTTGAATTTACTTTTTTAATCGATGAGGTTTTGATCTCTTTTGAAAGGGGTTTACATGCAACATTGACATACTTATTACAAAGAGAAGTATGGTTCTCTTACCTCCTGTAGGAATAGAGAGAATGGTCAAAAAAGTCTGTAGTGGGGGAGATACACTGAATTAACACAAGAAACATTTATTGAGCACTTATTATACTAAGCAGATTGGCTTGTCATACCCTGGAATATGGCTGTGAGAATGTGCTGTCCTATAGAGAGGGCAAACCTTATGTCTCATTAGTTCTTATAGCTCGCCCTTACCCCAGATTAGAAAACGTGAGATAAATAAATATCCGAGGCATGGAGCTAGCTGGGTAGTATGACTCATTTGACATTTTTCCATCTGCTGTTTAAATGTGTGTGTACACCTCCCCTGGTAGGTATTTTCACCAAGTGTATTTAAGGCAGATATTATTTATCCAGCCTGATCAGACCTTCTCACTGTCTGGAACAACCTCACAACAAAGGCCCATCCATTTTGCAGCTAACTTTTTTTTTTTTTTTTTTGAGACAGAGTCTCTCCCTGTCACCCAGGCTGGAGTGCAATGGTGCCATCTTGGCTCACTGCATCTTTGCTCAACCTCTGTCTCCGGGTTCAAATGATCCCAGTGCCTCAGCCTCTGGCGTAGCTGGGATTACAGGTGCACACCACCACACCAAGCTAACTTTTGTATTTTTGGTAGAGATGGGGTTTCACCATGTTGGCCAGGCTGGTCTCAAACTCCTGACCTCAGGTGATCCACCCACCTCAGCCTCCCAAAGTGCTGGTATTATAGGCGTGAGCTCCCATACTTGAAACATTTTGCAGCTAACTTCTTAAAAGCTGGTGTATCACGGAGCTGACTTACTCAAAATCCACTCTTCCTCAGGAGGAGATAATGAGGTTCCTTCATAGTTGAGAAAATCCACTAAGACTTATTTTGTCCTTCAGTTTTTGTTTCTGTTTTTGCTTTTGTTTTCCTGTTCCAAATTGTTTCTTCTATGAAACATAGCTTCCAAAAAAAATTCCTCTAGGGCCCTAGTCTCTTCCTTATTTAAGTATTTGAGGTGGATTTAAAGGAACAGTTTCTAGAATATACAAACAAACCTTCATACTAAAAATCAGGTAGAAAGAAAATCTTACACAAGAGGAGATGAAATTAGTAAACAACCCTTAGATTTTCTGATCAACCAAGATTCTCCCTGAAAATGGAGTATTCATCAAGCCTCAAGACCTGGTTTTGAAACCATGACCTTAGGTGCATTGTTTAAGCTCTCTGTGCCTTCGTCTTAAAATGAAACTAATATACCTACCACTGTTACAAAGATCACACAAGAGATAACACATTCAAAACACCTGACACATAGTAGGTCATCACTATGCTAGGTCTACCTCTCACTTACGAAGTCTGGGGCAGCCCTCAGCAGACTCAGAAATGACAGTAACGTGTGAATACATGCATTCGAGGAGTTGAGGCAAGGAGAAGCATACAATGTGAGCTAAGGACATGAAGAGTTTATTTGTCCCTTAAGTATTTTCTCCCAGCAATCTCAAACAGAACTTCAGCTAGCTTGTACCACATTCATCTTCTGAAGAAACAATAGATCATGAAGCTGATTAAAGAATCGTAGCCCTGCTTCAACCACCTGAGATGTGAAGGCAGAATTAACAATGCGTTGAGCAATTGTAGGAATCTAATGTTCATTCTAGCCATATGGTCTTCTTAGACCATTCCGTACCTTCATGGAAGTGGGCCCCAAAGACACTAGAATGTGGAGAGTGGGAGGTATCTAGTTAGAGGCTACTGCCATTGTTCAGGTGTAAGAGCATGAAGGTATGGAGGGCATTGGATGGTGATCATGGGGAAAAGAAAAGGGGCCTGGTATCAGAGAACATGAGGCTAGGCGTGAGGGCTCGTGCCCATAATCCCAGCACCTTGGGAAGCCAAGGTGGGCAGATTACCTGAGGTCAAGAGTTCAAGACCAGCCTGGCCAACATGGCAAAACCCCATCTCTACTAAAAATACAAAAATTAGCCAGGTGTGGTGCACGCACCTATAGTCCCAGCTACCCAGGAGGCTGAGGCAGGAGAATCACTTGAACCCAGGAGGCAGAGGTTGCAATGAGCCGAGATTGCACCATTGCACTCTGGCCTGGGTGACAGAGTGAAACTTTGTCTTGAAAAATAATGAAATAAAATAAAAAGAGAACATGGAAAGGCAGAACTACCAGAGTGTGGCAATTTAATTGAAATAGCCAGTGATTTTCCCCTCATTTTTGGCTAAAGTACATTCTTCTAATATTTCTACAAGAAATGTGTAATATTTATACAAAAATCACAAAAGTTTTTTAAAATTGTTAAAGTAAATGACATATTCTAAAAAAGAAAGGTACTTGTGATATTGTAAGGCTTTAATCTTGAGTGCTTGGGAGAGAATGCTGGTGGCATTCATACAAAGTTAGAAAATCAAGACAAACATGTTTTCCTGTGTGTGGATAGGAAAATGGTGATGAATTTACCCAGAGACCTGTTTAATCTAAAATATTGGTAAGGTTCAAAGACACATCTGGCATATAATAAGTGTTCAAGAAATGCTGCTCAAAGGAATAAATGATATATGCTATCTGTTCTGAGAATTAAGGAGCACCAGATAAAACAGTTAGATAAGATCTTACCAAGCCTGGTACACAAAAGATGAAATGGTAATGATAGCTGCAGGAAAAGAGAGATTCCACAATGAGTTTGGAAAGCCTGGACAAAACCATCCACACAAGTTTCTTCACATCTTGGAGGATACAGAGAAACTAGCAGGTGGATGAGGAAGTCAGAGAGGAAAGAAGGAGGCAGCTCTCATCAGCAACTACTAGCAGGAATACAGGGCTGGTCCATCATGTGGATACCCCATGCAGACTAAAACTTTCTCATTTTTCCAAAAAGGCATTAAAATGTTGCTTAAACTTTTTTTTTTTTTTTTTTTTTTTTTGATAGAGTCGTGCTCTGTCGCCTAGGCTGGAGTGCAGTGGTGCGATCTCAGCTCACTGCAACCCCGCCTCCTGGGTTCAAGCGATTCTCCTGCCTCAGCTTCCTGAGTAGCTAGGATTACAGGCACGTGCCACCACACCCAGCTAATTTTTGTATTTTTAGTAGAGACAGGGTTTCACCATGTTGGTCAGGCTGGTCTCAAACTCCTGACCTCGTGATCTGCCCGCCTCGACCTCCCAAAGTGCTGGGATTACAGCTGTGAGCCACTGTACCTGGCTTAAACATTTATTTAGAAGAGTGGCTGAGAGTTTCAGATACAAAGGATGCAGAAAGGAGTATTATTCAGTCTTTTCTAGAATGTTCCCAGCAACTCAGCTCTGACCCAGACTTCCATAGCCCACTCAGCAACCAGTTACCAGCATCCCTCCTCTTCAGGAGATGGTTTAGGAAACACCCATTACTGCTCAATGTGGCTCTTGAGATGATCAGTGCCCAAGCAGCAATCATCGAGAAGATAACCACATTTATTCCTTTCTCTGAGTCTTAGTCTTTTCTCTTTTCTCTGCGTCTTTTCCATGTCCCTTTGAGATTCATGCCCCAATGTCTTTGATTCTGCTTTGCCCGAGATGCACATTCAGGTCAGTCCTCTTCCAGTACAATCACCAAGTACAAGGTGGGGACCACATAAACTTCTTCAAATTAAAAAATTGTAGTGCTATTTGGGTGGAACAAGAAAGAGGGGCTTATTTTCTTCCTTAGGATTCCAAATTTTCAGCTGACCTGAAGTAGTGGTGGCAGAAAGGTAAGCACACAGGGTAACTGGTATCCAGCCAAACCTCTTGGAGATGTTTTATGGCCCCACAACCCTTGGCAAAAGTGCCAGGGAACCCGGTCTGCCCTTCTGCAAATGCCAGCACACCACCAGGGGTGGTCACACCTGGGCCAGCAGCATGCTTTGAACTCTTGTTATTTGGCAGCAACCGTCCCTGAATCTCTCTCCAAGGCTTAGAGCAGCTGTCAGATCAATGCCTGCAGGCTGGGATTGCTACATTCCCAGGCTGAATCTCACAAATAGCAACCAGGTTATCTGCTCCGTCATACTGGGCTCTAGCTTGCCCTGAATTCTTCAGTGAAGGAGTCATTTTTCTGTCACTGCCTGCGTCACTGCCTCTACCCCATGAGAGCCATCATCAAGATAAAGCCTCAGGGGAGGGGTCATGCTCAGTTAACAATCAATCAATCAAAGAGTTGTCTCCATTATTCTCTTAACTTTAACCTATCTTCACTAAACACCTGCAGCCACTGGCTGGACTCCAGAGGCCCCTCCTCCCCCTCCTCCAAACATAGATGCTTCTGGGACTAGTCATAAATATGGGGATGGGGACGATGTTTGGCTATTTGAAGATCAATGCGTGGTATCTCAGATCCGGTACTGGAGGCCATACAGACATGAGCCAACACAAAGGCCACTTCCACATTCTGAGCTCACACCTCCCACTGGCCCATCCCTTCTGTTGAGAGACCCCATGGAGGGGTTCTTCCTGCCGATAATGCCTAGTCACAGAGTTCCATCAGTAAGAAGTAATTTCTCTCTTTAGACAATTTTTCTTTTGTGATGGAGTCTTGCTCTGTCGCCAGGCTGGAGTGCAGTGGCGTGATATCAGCTCACTCCAACCTCCGCCTAGTGGGCTCAAGCTATTCTCCTGCTTCAGCCTCCCGAGTAGCTGGGATTACAGGTGCCCACCACCACGTCCAGCACATTTTTTGTATTTTTTAGTAGAGAAGGGGTTTCACCATGTTGGCCAGGCTGGTCTCGAGCTCCTGGCCTCAGGTGATCCACCCACCTCGGCCTCCCAGAGTGCTGGGATTACAGGTGCCCACCACCACACTCGGCCTCTTTAGACAAATTTCAGACATAAAGTTTGAGGATTTCTCTCCTTAGAAATAAGTCAATTCATTTTGAGGACTATCCATAATCTATAAGGAACTTAATAAAAAAATAACACCATTAAAAAATGGAACAAAGGAGATAAATAGGCACTTCTCAAAAGAAGACATACAAGTGGCCAACAAACATATGAAAAAAATCCTCAATATCACTAATCATCAGAGAGACGCAAATCAAAACCTCAATGAGAAATGGGAATGCTTATACACTGTTAGTGGGAATACAAATTACTTCAGACACTGTAGAAAGCAGTTTGCAGATTTCTTAAAGAGCTAAAAATAGAATTACCATTTGACCTAGCAATGCCATTACTGGGATATAGCCAAAAGAAAATAAATCCTTCTACCAAAAAGACACCTACCCTCACATGTTTACTGCAGCACTATTCACAATAGCAAAGACATGAAATCAACCCAGGTACCCATCAATGGTGGACTGGATAAAGAAAAGTGGTATATATCCACCATGGAATACCACACAGCCATAAAAAAGAATGAAATCATGTCCTTTGCAGTAACATGGGTACAGCTGGGTCCATTATCCTCAGCAAATTAGCGCAGGAACAAAGAATGAAATACTGCATGTTCTCACTTTTAAGTGGGAGGTAAACATGGCGTGCATAAGGACAGAAAGATGGGAACAATGAACACTAGAGATTCCAAAGGGGGAGGGACAGGGACAAAAGTTGAAAAACTACCATTGGGTACTATGTTAACTACTTGAGCCACTGAATCATTAGAAACCCAAACCTCAGCATTATGCAATATACCCATTTAACAAACCTGCACATGTACCTCCTGAATCTAAGAAAAGAAAAGAAAAAGAAATAGGTCCATTGTTTTACAATTCCTTTGCACAACTCTAGGAACTACTAAAAGAAATAGTATATCCTACTCACTCACTCGCCCCATACGAAGATGGTGGGGAAAAAAATGAAGACGTCTCCAATACTCACAAAAGAAACTGTAACATTATTTTTTTAAATTTCTGCAGATAAAATAAATCTTAATTCATTCCACTTTTTAGATGAAATTTTTAGAAGAGAGGGAATAACAAAATTGAACAGTGAATGAGACTGGAAGTTACAAATTTAGGGAAAGAGAAACAAGAAAAAGATATGATGCTTCCTGTCAGAGAGTTCTAAGTTTGGACATTCCTTACTTTGCATTACATTTTGTTACATATATATTAGTATTAGCCAATTTATTGAACACTTACCAGGTGTCACGTACTGTTTATACATTTTATAAGCATTAACTTGTTCATTTTATTTAATCTTCATGGAAAACCTAAGATGTACGATGGTGTTATCTTCATTTTATACCTCAGGAAATTAGACAACTTATACAAGGTCACAGAGTGAGAGATGGCAGAACCTGGTTTTCAACCACGTCTTTCTGACTCCAAAACTTGTACTCTTAATCATTCAACTGAATAACTCCCAAACAAAAATAAAATTTCATATAAATAAAATGTATTACTAATCTTTACCACCAAACATGGAGGAGATATTTGCATATGCATCACAGTAAAGAGGAAATGTATAAAATGGTAAGTTTTGGCTGAGTGCAGTGACTCAGGCCTGTAATCCCAGTACTTTGGGAGGCCAAGGCAGGAGGATCACTTGAAGCCAGGAGTTCAACATTGCCGTGAGCTATGATCACATCACTGTACTTCAGCCTGGATGACACAGCAGACCTCACTGAAAAAATTAAGTAAATTAAGTAAAATTTTAAAAAAATTGATAAGGAATGGAATTGTTATACTTAACTAGGTAAGATGATATGATTTGCTCCTATAACAGGAAGACCTTTCTTCATTCAAAGTTCACCATTCTTTATATATCCCAGATACTGCAGCATTTGGAATGTTAATTTTAGCAAGTCCCAGTGTTCGGAACATCTGCCTCACTGAGAGACACCCATTGATAACACGGGGGGAAGGTAAAGAGTACAAGAGAAGCATATTAAGTCAGGGACCATCTCCAAGGGCAAAAGATATCATCAGGATGTTTGACTCTGGACTTGAGTCAAAAAGCAGAGGAGGCTAAAAAATGTGCTTTCAGTTGTCAAGAGAATAAATCTCATCCTCCCATCCTAGAGGTGGAGAGTGAAGCTCATTAGCATAGAGTAGAAAGTCCTCCAGGACTCTTCATCAACCTTCTGTCCACACTGTGGTGTGTTACACTTGTAAGAGACAGTACCTTGAAGTAGTTAAGAAAATAGGCTCAAAGCCAGGCTACATCTCTTGATATCTCAGCTTTTTAACCCACTAAATACATCAACTTTTCTGTGTCTCAATTTCCTCATTCACCAGTGGAATGATAATACTTATCTCGTAGAGTTATTGTGAGAATTTGATGAGCTAATGTATACAAAGTGATTGCAATTTTGTCCAGCAAATGGTCAATGCCACATACAAATGTCTGTTGCCATTCGTATAAAAATTTAAAGTGATTACACTGAATCCTCCGTCCAGATTCTGTAAGCAGCATCAAACTTCCTAACAGAAATTCTTGAAAAGCCCAAGGTTATACTGTAGCACCTTCTTTTAAAGGTCCTTGGGAAATGGCAAAAGTCTAATTAGATTTGTTCTCAGAAACAAAAAATTGATTTTCTTTTTCAATAATTCTATTAATTGAATCTCCTCCTTCACCTCAGCCAAGGGCTAGAACTTTGAAGAACAAACTCCTGTCTTTGTCATCCAAATAAGATAGTCTTATACCACTTTGTCAATAAGATAGTCTTATACCACTTTTACTGGCAGTTAGACACAATACTAAACTTGCTACTAATGTATCTTATGTCACCTCCCAAACAATAAAAGTAATGCAAATATAAACCATCTTCATATATAAAAATTAGCAAAAAAAAAAAAAAAACTAAGCAAAAAATTATAATACCTAATGCTGGCAGAGTTGCAACTAAGCACATATACTCAAGCATATATATTGGGTAACAGTGTAAAATGTTTTGACCCTTTTGGAAAACATCATGACAGTATGCTTTTAAAAATTATAAAATTAACCTCTATAAACTTACATTATAAAACTATTCAAAAGATAAAAGCTACAGGCACAAAGACAGTAGGGTTTTTGAAGTAAAAGTAAATTATGACACATACATATTACAAATTGCTTTATTTTCTCAATTTTATGGTACTTTTTTGGATTTTTTTCTTTTTTTTAAGACTAAGTCTTGCTCAGTGGCCCAGGCTGGAGTACAGTGACACCATCTCAGCTAACTGCAACCTCCGCCGCCTCCCCGTTTCAAGCAATTCTTGTGCCTTGGACTACTGAGTAGCTGGGATTACAGGTGCCTGCAACCACACCTGGCTATTTTTTGTATTTTTAGTAGGCGGAGTTTCACCATGTTGGCCAGGCTAGTCTTGAACTCCTGACCTCAACTGATCTGCTCACCTCGGCCTCCCAGGGTGCTGAGATTACAGGCGTGAGCCACTGCAACCCAGCCCTTTTTTGGATAATTTTTAACATTTCTGAAGTTAGACTACATCTTGTATTCAATGTATGCATGTAAAGTGGTGAATTTCTTTTCTTCTTTGAAAAGCTGTTATGAAAGCAACGGTGCATCTTAAAATCAGTGGCATCTCATGATCAAGGAAATGCAACAGTATGCCATCATTAAAATAGTAACTATGAAAGTTGTATAGAAACATGAAAATATAGATTATAACCACATTAAATTTTATACAATTCAGGGCTAAAGTAGAAAGGACAATACAGACAAATGCAGTTTGATTTACAAGTAATATTTTTTCTCTTTCACTTAGAGTTCCACTATTGTTATTACATGTGTTAACAGTTTTCACTTTTTAAGAAAGAAATAAAGAAATAAATATGCCTTCTCTAAGACTCAATTCCCACATATAAGATGAAAGTCAAAAGTCAGCTGAATGTCCTTATTGATGATAAAAACTCAATAGTTTCTATTTTTTTTTTTTTTTTTTTTTTTTGAGACGGAGTCTCCTACTGTCGCCGGGCTGGAGTGCAGTAGCACGATCTTGGCTCACTGCAACCTCCACCTCCCAGGTTCAAGTGATTCTCCTGCCTCAGCCTCCTGAACAGCTGGGATTACAGGCACCTGCCACCACACCCAGCTAATTTTTTGTATTTTTTTTTTAGTAGAGACAGGGTTTCACTATGTTGGCCAGGCTGGTCTCAAACTCTTGACCTCATGATCCGCCCACCTCGTCTTCCCAAAGTGCTGGGATTACAGGCATGAGCCACTGCACCCAGCCTCAAAAGTTTAATTCTTATCACCTTCTTCTGTGAGGTGGAGTAAGGGCATTGATGGGAAGGGGCATGACAGTGTCATTACTGAGTGCAGCAGCCCTGTCTTCACACCCTAGGAGCTGCAGGGGATTGGGAGGAAGCCCTAAACCTAACCAAACCCCTCACATAGATTATGGAACCCATGCAGACTGCATACCTACTGTCACATTGGACCAAGGAGAATTGGGATCCATAGAAAGAAGGAGAATGAAGATAAGACATTAGGAATAAGACAGGTACTCAAAAATGGGAAAGGGGTCAGTAGGTTCCTGAGGAGATGGGGGAAAAAGAGAGCTCTGAAAGGAGAAAAAGTTAATGAGAAACAAAAGACAGAATGTACTAGAACATCCTCAAGGACATATCATACAGGTTTTGGGTAAGGGAATAAATAAGTAAAAGTGAAAGAATGACTTAGCAATGCCGAAATGCTAACACAATGCCTGGTCTGGTGTGTGTTCAATCATTTTTTCAAATACTTATTCATTCACTCATTCTGAAAATTTGTACTGAGCATCTGTTATACGGCAGGCAATTGTCTAAACAAGGTAAAGAAAGCATTGAACTAAACAGACAACACTCTGTGCCCGCAAGAAGCTTACACTGTGGGGCAAATGGGGGCAGGGTGAAAGGAAAGGAAAGGGGAGGTGGAGATGACTGATCATAATAAGCAAATAAAGAAAGCAAATAAAACATTAGATCATGATGTGTGCTGTGGAGAAGTGCAAGAGTTCAGGGAGATGAGAGTATCTGGGGGTAAGAGAGAAGCTTGAAGCTTTAAGTAGGGTGCTCAGGGAAGACCTCACTGAAAAGGTGATGTTTGTGAAAAGACTTGAGGACACTACAGGAGCAAGTCACATGGATATCTAAGAAAGGGGGTGAAAACAGCAAGTGCAAAGGCCCTGAGGTAGAAGCATGTTCAAAGATCAGCAAGGAGGCCAGTGTTAATGGAGTAGAGATGAGCACAGAGAGGGAGAGGCTGGGGCTTCAGAGAAAATTTTAAGATCACGACTTTTACTCTGAGTGACACGGGGGAGCCCCTGAAGGGTCTTGAGCAGAAGAAAGGCATGATGGAGCTAGTTTTAACAGAGACTGCTGCTGGGTTGAGAACAGTCCACAAGACAAAGGAAAGAATCAGTGAGGTCAGTTTGAAGCCTATCTTAATGACCTAGCTAACAGGCTTGGACCAGAGTGATAATTAAAATACACTAAAAAGTGAGCAGACTCTGGGGGATGTTTTGAAGCAGGATCCCATGAGATTTACAAATGGATTGCATATGGTATGTGCTAGAAAGAGTAGGGTCCAGGGTGACCGCAAGGTTTTGGGGTCTGAACAAATGGAAAATGGAGTTTCCAGGTGCTGAGATAGGAAAGGCTGTGGGAGGAGCAGGTTTGGATGGAGAAAATCAAGAGTCTCGCTTGGGGACATCATAAGTTTGTGAAATGGTTAGATATTCAAGCAGAGTTGTCCTCTTGACTGGAGCTTAGGCGGAATGAATATCTGTACAAATGATCAAACGACAGAAAAATGAGAAATTAAAACATGAGAATGGGACCAAATGAAAGAGTCAGAAAGATAAAACAATAATACTAATAATAAAACAAAAGAGAGAGGGACAAAAAAGAGGAAACTGCCTGCAAAACACGAAAGAATGAGAGGGAGGCAAGGTGAGAGCGGCTTCCAAGTGCTCACATTGTCAGGTAACCCTTCCATCCACCATTTCCCCTTTTGCCATTCTGCTAAACTAAGAACATGTGTCTGACTCTGCCGCCACCTGACACTAAATACCAGTGACATGATGATTTCTTGTATGTTTGTCTTAAATGTGCTCACGTTTGTCTGAAATGCGTTCATTCCGGCCGGGCTGTAGGATCACAGGAAATTGGAAATCTGGTCACAGCTCAGAGGCATCCAGCCTTCTGCATCATACACTGCCGACCCAGCCTGCATCCTCTTTAAGAGCTGCTTGCTGTGGAATAAGAATTGTTCTCAGGTCTTTCCTCTGCACTCCTGACTTAGGCAGGCTGGGGAAATGCTGTTCACCATTAATAAGGAGGATTAGGGAGACATGAACAGAGGGAAGGCAGACGATGAGGTGGGGAATCCCCCAGTCAGCAGCTTTCTCTGCTCTTGCGTGCAGTAAGGTAGCAAGGCTGATTTAAAGCAAAGAGTTAGCTCCTCTGGAATAATCCCAGGACAGCCATCTCACAGCCTTTCCTTTTGGGTTTATTTCTTTGCTTCTGCGTTTCCACAGCAAAGCTGGAGAACCTAAGGTAACCCAAAAGTCCTGGAGCTTACCTTACTACTTACTGGCTGTGTCACCTTGGGCAAGTCACACAACCTGTCAGCGCTGGGCTCTCTCATTTGGAAAAATGAAGATAATTAGTGGCTGCCTTCCAGAAGGCAGGATGCCCAGCCAGATGATCTGGCTCAGCCCTTTCCCTCTCTGATCATGTGATGTTTATAGATAGTGAAATGCACAGGGCAGGAGGTAAGAGATGTGAGCAGGAAACAGATGAGCTGGGTCATCTCACACTCCCTCCAAGTGGAACTTCTTATGGGATCTTTAGCCAAAGAGAAAACCCCTATCTTGGCTCTCTGTTCTGTGCGGAATAGTGGAACATGAAACAATGAGGAAAACCACATACTTCGCATTCAGTCAAAGCTGGGTTTGAATTCTTCGTTCCAACACTTCTTAAAACATAACCTTGGGCAAATGACTTCCATTCTCTATGTTTTAGGGAACTCATCTGTAAAATGAATACAGAGTAACACAAAGAAATCCAGGTTGCTAAGAATATTAAATAAGATGGTGTCAACAGAAAGCAGATGGACAGAAATTAAATAAACAAATAAATAAGTAAATAAAGATAATAAATTTAAAATGCCAAGTTTATCAGTCATAGTGCAAACATAAAAACAGAAATCATTCTAGGTATTTCAGACAGGAGGTACTTAATAGAGAGGATTGTTTACTCAGGTGACGGACATGCACCCAGCATCCCCTCACCTCCAACCTCAGCTCAGGCTCTGGACCTCCAAACCCCAGCCGAGGCCTAGGAGTCCAGCATCCTCATTACCTGGGAGAGAAAATCAGACATTAATGAAAAATCTGAGGGCAGACTGAAGAGAGGAGAGCACTGGGCTCTGGAACTGCTGGGACACAAAATGGTGATGAGAGGCAAAAAGTAACTTACAGAATTGCCTAGTGCTTGCGAGAAACACCTTTTTCCTATTCTTGGTTTCCACAGGGGAAAGATTTCCCTGAAAAACAGCTGTCTTTCCCCATCCCATTAGAGTGGGGGAAAGGAGTGATTCATTTGTTTGAATTTGGGAAGAACAACTGAGCCTGCATAGCTCAACTCAGCTCCATCCTCATCTCAGGCACCAGCTACTCTCAGGCAGCTGGCATTCCTGGTGATTTCAGCAAGCACCAGTGGGATGGGGGGAACATCCTACAATGACTGGATGGATAAAGTGATCTAATCCTTGGTTATAGTGATGGGCCATTTGCTTCTCATGGGGAAAGCTAGAATCACCTCCCATAGAAATAAAGATGATGCCATTTTGGCTGCCATTTTGATTCTCTTATTTCCCAATTTGTTCAAAGCCCAGGTAGGCATATAATACTACACAGCCATAAAAAAGGAAGAAATCGTGTTCTTTGCAGCAACATGGATGGAGCTGGAGGCCACTGACCTAAGCAAATTAATACATGAACAGAAACCCAAATACCAGACCTTCTCACTTATAAGTGGGAGCTAAACATTGAGTCCTTATGGACATAAAGGTGGCAACAATGGACACTGGAGACTATTAGGGTGCAGAGGGTGGAAGAGAGGCCAGGGTTGAAAAACTAACTATTGAGTAGTATGTTCAGTACCTGGGTGACAAGACTGTGCATATCCCAAACCTCATCATCAAGCAATATTCCCAGGTAACAAACAGGCTCATGTACCCCCTGAATCTAAAATAAAAGTCAAGGGAAAAAAAACCCAGGTAGGGAATAAAGATAGGACCCCTCAGAAGCTCCCAACAATGAGGATTAGACATGGTCTTTGATCTAATGCTGCCTGACTATACCCATTACAATTAGTAAGAATTATCACAAACCATTTAAGGCTGTAAATTGATCTTGTTATCAAAAGTCGATATTTATCAGCCAAAGTCCATCCTTTTGTTTGCCAGTGGATTTATCTTCCTCTTCCAATTGTTGTCAGGGTCACTGGTGGGAATTTGTTTAAAATGCAGATATGCAGGCTCCAACCCCTGGGATTCTGAGTCAGTCATTGTATCTTTTACAGACACCCCAAGTGATTGCCATACTTTGGGACGCAAGGCTTATAACTAGTGATTCTTAACCTTGGCTGCACATTGGAATAACTTGGAAAGCTCCAAAAAATACTGAGGACTGGGCCCCACTTCCAGAAATTCAGATTTTATTGATTATGCATGCAGCTTGGGTATCTGGACCTTTTAAAAGTTCTCCAGGTAATTCTACTGGTCAGCCTGGGTGAGACCCACTGGTATAGCCTCTCAAAAGAAATCTTTCTTTAAAAGATTTGTTGACCAGGCACAGTGGCTCATGCCTGTAATCCCAGCTACTTGGGATACTGAGACAGGAGAATCACTTGAACCCGAGAGGCGGAGATTGCAGTGAGCCGAGATGGCGCCATTGCTCTCTAGCATGGGCAACAAGAGTGAAACTCCATCTCAAAAGAAAAAAAAAAAAAAAAAGATTTGTTGATGGCAGGGAAAACTTTCTGTTCATTGGATGCCTCCTCGTCTCTGGAGTTCCTATTTCTCTATAAGAGACAACATGGTAGCTGAAGGCATTTTTGGAAATGCAGACCAAAATCCCAAAATCCCACTGTCGGCATCAAAACTCATTACTACTCTATGGCCGCCCAGCTCCTCATTCCACCCTGCTCCATTGTGGTTCTAACCTGCTTTCAAATGAAGTGCAATTTACATCTCTTTAACTAGACTGGTGTTATTACCATTGCAATCCTATTGATTGCAGTGCTGCTCTTAGCAACTAGCTCCAATTTGATCATCCTTAGTCATTCTTGCATAACTACATGTGTATAAACAAGCCCTGGTATTTAGCTAGCACATGTTTCGGGATGAGAAGGATCATCTTTAAATCACTAACCTGCCTGTGAAATGAACACAAAACAGTCAAAGCCCCCCACTTCAGGAATTCTTAATCCTCTAGATTTTCCTTCTGAGGAAGGCGTGAGTAGGGCAAAGATCTGAGGCCAGGTTTTATAGGAGTCAGTTCCCATCTTACATGGATGCTTCATTTTAAAGGGAAGGGAAGAGAGCACAAGAGATGCAGTTGATTCACCTAAACTTTTCACTGGTTCCTAGAGGGGCAGTAAACACAGCCTACTCTTCCTGAATCCAAATCTGGTATGCTGGAAACCACCACATATAGGCACCTTTATTTGTCCTGATTATGGTCTTTAATTTAAAGCTGAGGACAGTAAAAGGAAGACATCTGGGAACCGGAGACTGCCTTCCAGGACTGGAACATCTCTGGGCAATGTGGAGAGAAAATGAAGTGAGGCAGAGGTTAGGAAGGATCTAGAAGTGGAAGACAGCAAACAGGGTTCCTTGTACCTTGTTATCTTGAGACAGAAGTGACTAGGCATGACAAAGATAACTGCCAACTATACATGTCAAATATGTTGGCTCAGTAGTGATTTCAAAGGATGATGTAGAAAATGGCAGCTGGGAGTTGTTGACCAAGGGGCTATACCTCTCTGGGAAGAAGCAGGGAAACAGACAGATCACAAAATTTCTTTTTTTAAAAAAAAAGTAGCAAAGCGTTGTATCATTTGATCAGGAATGGCATCACTACAACTTTATAATCTGAGGGCTCTCATTGGGTATGGTAAAAGAGGAACAGAGGAAAATAGAGAATGATCCAAACCAAGTGACAGGAAAAAAGGGATCAGCAGTGCTTCCAAGAGAAAAATCAAAGTCCATTGCCCAAAACCCCAGGTCTTTTTTTTTTTAATTTTACTTTAAGTTCTGGGGTACATGTGCAGATCTTGCAGGAGTGTTACATAGGTACACACATGCCATGGTGGTTTGCTGCTCCATCTCCCCCGTCACGTACACTAGGTATTTCTCCTAACGTTATCCCTTCCCAATGCCACCCCCTGCTATGCCTCCCCTAGGCCCCCACCCCCCAACAGACGCCAGTGTATGATGCTCCCCTCCCTGTGTCCATGTGTTCTCATTGTTCAACACCCACTTATGAGCGAGAACGTGCGGTGTTTGGTTTTCTGTTCTTGTGTCAGTTTGCTGCATCTACAACCATCTGATCTTTGACAAACCTGACAAAAACAAGCAATGGGGAAAGGATTCCCTGTTTAATAAATGGTGTTGGGAAAACTGGCTAGCCATGTGCAGAAAGCTGAAACTGGACTCCTTCCTTACACCTTATACAAAAATTAACTCCAGATGGATGAAAGATTTAAACATAAGACCTAACACCATAAAAACCCTAGAAGAAAACCTAGGCAATACCATTCAGGACATAGGCATAGGCAAGGGCTTCATGACTAAAACCCCAGGTCTTTATGATTCAGTGACTGCCTATCTCCCCCAATCTCATGTTCTGAAACTCCACAACCCAAGTCCTCTCTACAGCTATGGGTTATACTGCTAAAATGAGGCAGAAGAGACAGGGTGGTTGGGACCAGGAATCTCTGGGTTTAAAACCTCAGCTCTGGGCTCAGTCATGCACTCATTTTGTGACAACAGCATAGCTACTTTAAAATCCCAGACCATTCGGAGCCCGAAGATACTCAGTGTTTCCAGCAGATGCAAGGCACTCTCCATTCTGGTCTAGTCTCTCTCCCACGGGTCCCCAGTACAGAAAATTTGCCTCAAGGCCCAGAGTGACTCATTCCAAACGGCCCAAGCCCAGAAATCTTAGGAGATCGAGTTTGTGTTTTGGGACTTTACCCAGGCAACAAAGGTTTCCAGAAGGGCAATTATAATCCTCCCCCAAATTAGCTGCCCAGCTGCAGTCTGTAGAGGAGGTCCAGCATCTATCAGAAACATCCACTCAGGAAGAAACTGTATTTCCATAAGGAAACACGAAGAATGGGGGTACCATTAACCATTACTTGGATACTTGGGATATGTGCTTTTGTTATCCCCCCTTTTATGCCAACTCAAAATCCAGTCCTTTTCTTGTCAAATATAATAGTGCCAGAGCGAAACTGACAAGACATACAATAAAGTTGAGGTAGAGAAACACAAAGACCTGGATAGTAACCTATTTATTTTCCAGGGGAAAAAAAGTAACAACTATTCTAGCTAAGAAAATAGCCCGGTATTTGGTCATTGTTTTTTCCCGTTTTCCCTTCAATTTAAGAGAAAAACTTTTCAAATTCACACAAAATGGAACACACTGTCTACTTTTCTGTGGCCGTTTTCAAACACATAACCTTTCAGGTCACCATGAAACACTTTTTTTGAAATATGTCTCAATCTGTCTTTCAGTGTGACAATGAAATTACCAGGCAGTTCAGCATGTGATGTGACTGAATTAGGCAGCTATCATGATCAGACTCTGTTCTTTACTTCCTGAGAGAGGGGCAGAAAGGATTGAAAAAAAAAATCCTGGAATGGAATCACAGCTGATTCTTTGTACGAGGGAAGTGGCCCCGTGAAATCACGTTGTTCCCTTCTCCGAGATATCTCAGGTCAGTTTAACTGGTGATGCCGAGCCAGGTTTGCTTAAACTCCTCTCTCACCACTTTGCCAGCCTCCAATTTGTGACTCTATTAGTTCCATATACCTGTCCGACTCCCTTTGGACTGGCAGGGGACACCTCCGAGTGCCTGCAGACTAATGTTATATAGAAGTACTTGACCTTTTTAAGAAACACTGATCAAATTTGTCTTGTATATTTCACTATATCACGGGAACAATTGTAAATGGCATATAAAAATTCAACAGCTGCTGGGATCAATAAGCTGCCCACCTAGTAATACAGGGATGTACAATACATAAATATACTTTTTTTTTTTTAATTTATAAAGACATGCTGTTACTGTCTTAGTCAAGTGAGTTTTGTTCTTATGCTAGTGCAGGGAACCTAGCTTTCAGCCTGGCCTGATTAGAAGATGCCCACAGGATCAAACAAAATCCTCACCACAAGCACCATCTTTTTGACTCAGGGCATTGTCCTACAAGGATTATGTTAAAATGCAAATAATTCTATCTAGAAGTAATATTTTGCCTAATTAGCAGCTTCTAACATATCTGCATGGATATGTTTATTGATTTCGCTGGCAGAAAGCAAATCCTGAAGGAAAGGGGTCAAAGGCAGGTAAGTGTGATGAGGAGATGGTGGAGGGAAATCTAGGGCAAGCAGGAGTCAACTAAGAGTGTCCACATATGCAGCCCATGGCTGCAGAGGGGCCCTGGGACCACAGAGACCCAGCACTGCCTGCCCTGGGCCCCCTTTCTTCTTAAGGAAAGGCCAGGATCAATGTGTCTCCAAAGTGTCTTCGGCATTTGTAAGAACAATGCTTCACTTAGAAACACATGCCAATAAAATGAGATTTGAGAATTTCCTCCGCAATTTAAAACAAAGAAATACAAATATTTTAACAAATCACCCAATAGCCAAGCAAATATGATGTGATATAATGTGATATGTTGGCCTGTTCATGTATCATACATAAGCCTTTCAAAATACACATTGTACTATAAAGAGATCTCTCTCTCTCTCTCTCTCCACTTCCTTCTTCTCCCTCTCCCTCTATCAAATAGACTTAGAGGAAACTAAGACACTGTCCCATTGAAATGGCAGCCAAACACCAAAGAAATGTCAGAAAAAAGCTTGAATAGAGAACACTGCACACATACCAGACTCAAGAGGCTCTAGTAGCTGATGACTTCCTCATTTACCTGCACTGAGAGGACACACGCACACACACACACCGTTTAGCAAATACTCCCATTTGAAAATCCTCCAAATGTTTCTCTTCCTTCTCTAGAACGGAGCTACCTCACCGTCAATGAGATTTTCTATAAATGTGCTTCAGTGGTCACACAGGTTAAAAAAAAAATTAATAGCCTAAGAAGCTAGGGCTAAAGACCAAAAAGTTAAAGCGCTTACAAGGCAAATAATTTGAAGAGGCAGGATAAAATCAAAAACAGAATTTAAATGGTCCCAGCCTAAGAACTTATAAAAGACCAAGTCCTGACCTATGACAGAGATGAGAACTTTATTGGGCATGTAATTCAGAAAGGCAGGAAAAGCTGATACACAGAACACAATGAATGTCAGGTTCAGGATTTAAATCTCAGTCTGACAGGGTAGGGAAAACCAATACAATAATGCCAGGGAGGAGAGACGTGCTGTGCAAATCCAGTGCGGTTTAGAACTTTGACTGCATAATTGGCCTGTGTTGTAATTAAGAATCTAGAGGGCCTATTGAAATGAAAGTACAATGGGCAGATTTGGATTCTGCTGCATCGAACCAGAATACTTAACGCAGCAAGAGTTTTCCCTGATTTTGGCTGGATACTTTGGTAGCTGACAGCCAGAGAGGCTTATAAAGATCTTCACACTACCTGTTTATAACAGACGTGACTGACAGAAGGGAAATATTTTAAAAGTCCTTAGATGGTGTATGCATCTTTAGGTTTTCTATTTAGCTTCAGGAAAAAATACTTTTTCTGGTTATAGTTTCACTATCTGATCATAGAAAACTGAATTCATTACAGGCATGAGGTCAATGCTGTGTTGATCTCTAAGCCAATGATAAACTGGCATTACAGGCTTGTTTTATTTATAGAAAACGATGATATCAAATTAGATGGGAAGGAAGAGAGGGAAGAATTTAGTTCCAATTAGAATAAGTGTCTTTGGAAGGCATATACTACCAGTTTTCTAAAAATATAAGACAATGTCATAGGTTCTATCTTCGTCTTTTAAAAAAATCAGAGGAGACAAGTAAGACACTTACACACTACTGTGGTTATGAGCTAATTCAAAGGACCCACCTTCACCTAAGAGCAAAGTAACCTGGGAAAGTAATGCACCCTGTTCATTTCCACTGCCCTTCCCGTAATCCAATAAAGAGACCCCAGTAGTCACTGCCTCAGCTCGTCATATAATTGGGCAAAATGAAACAAAGTAAGATACACTTTTCTGTTCAGTTCTTTCTTTTTAGGATAGTCCTCTAATACAAGTATTTGCAAGATGAAAATAAAACATCACACTCTAGAGGAATAATAATGGAGACGAGTTAGCCTCTGCAAGAGCTCCACACCAAAAATTTTTGGCTCTTGGCACTTGTGAAATACTCATTTTGGGAATATCATTTAAAGCAAGAGACGAGGACACCAATTATCTTATTTTAGCAATGATACATCAAGAAAAAACTCCACTGGCTACTTAACAACCATCAAGGTACCCCAGAATCTAAAGAAAAAAATGTCAGAGAAGCATCCACTTACGGATTCAGAATCTTAAATCCTAGGTGGGTGGTGACTTTAAGGAACTGACATTTATAAGAATCAAGAAAGGAAACCCTCAGTAAAAAATGTGGTGAGCAGAAGCTCCTGGGCCCTTAATATAGTTTATCTTTCACATAAAGGTATCTTGAAAACCTTTACGCAAGTCCTTTATGAGGGAATAATTTCTGAGCTGGGGCAGACAATGGTCTTTCAAATCCATTCTCAGTTTAGAAAGCATTTGTAAGGAGGATTTTTTTCCCGGCCACCGAATGAGAAGTGTGTGATGCCCTTGGAAATCTCTGTAATTAACAATAAGCCTCTTTCACAATTGAAAGTGGACCCTCATGCCCTAAAGTAGCACTGGTGTTTCTATTTCTGACCTACACCCTTCATTTTATACAATGTCTTTGTAAAAACCAAGGACAAGAACAACCTGGAGAGAAATTTTCAAATTTTGGACCAGAGCCACCAAATCAATAATGGCGGAACAAAATGAATTATCAACCTCCACTGCTTCAATCACAGGGAAAGGCAAGGAGTTAGCCAAAAGAGAAACTGCGGTCAATGTTAAGAAACAGAATGAATTGACTTTGAGGTAGGCTTATATCTAATTAAATGAGACTGGGGGCAAAGGTAAGGTAGACTCTTCCGCAGTTGATAAGGAAGTGATCAGAGGAGTGACTCAGCTCAACCGAACTGCCTTTCTCAAGCAGAAAAGGAGAGCAGAAAGTGCCACAGGGTAGGGGACCCACAGTGGAGAAACTGCAGGTTTTGCAGAGGTGTGTTTTCCCTCATCCTGTAACTATATGGATCAACAATCTCAAACTCCCACCACTAGCAATTAAGTTACCATCAATATCCCAGGGTTCTGTGTGAACCTAAAGGAATAAAATCCTTGCTGTGGGATGGCATATCAACTAAATGAAAGAGGAAAATGAAACTGGTATGTTATATCTACTAATGGTTTCTTACTCGTGATCAGTTTTGAAGCTTTTTACATGTATCCAGAAGCTTTATCATAAGAGTTCCCAGACTTTTGGGTCATACCATCAGCAGTCACCCATCTGATGCTGGGTGAGTCTTTGGGAGGAGTGAGCACGCTGTATCTAAAGACAGAAAACACTCCTGGTGACCTCTTCATGCATTCTCTTGTGGGCTTGGCACTAAGATAGTAATAAAATGGGACTCAGTCTGAAATCTATGCCATCAGCAATAATATCCTCCTTTTCTTGAAGACAGAGGACTTCCAAGGACCTGGTGCAGTGCCTTAAGATGTGCCTGGAAATGCCATGTGTGAGGCTTAATGAGGCATCTTCTTTGAGTCTAGAGATCTTTGCAGGCACCAAGAGTTGGAGCAGAAAAATGAAACCTCATCTCTCCCACTGCACTTGCCATGCCAACATCAACCTCTAGTTACACCTGTATCCTGCACTAGAGAAAACTGCACTAAACTTTCATGGCAGACAGTCCAATCAAAGCAGCAGCACTTTTCTGCTGTGCCCTGAGCCTTTCAAACACATACTCACATTTCCTGCCCCATCTGCAAACACAGAGTGTTCTTTAAATGTGTACAAATGGCACACAGTGTTTTTGAAACACTCTTAAATAAGCCCAGGATGACTCACCATTTTTCTGGTCTTGTACGGCTAATTATATGTTCAAAAATCTCTTTAAAAGTCACAAAAATCTATCTCTATACTTTCAATGCATTTAAATGGCAAAAGGGTTAGACTTGAAGGAGCGGGACTGGCAAGGCCAATAAGAAATTAACATGAGCACTGAAAACAGTCTTTGGTCCTTTTATGGAGCTAAATTCACAAGAGTTGTGCATGCACTTATCAGGAAATTATAGATCTTATTATTGGGGAATTGGGTGGCAAGTGCCAAAAACATTTAAATTCACTCCATTTCCAATTCATGAAGCCCATTGTAGCTTGGTACTATGGTTTTATTAGATTTGTACATTTAGCCAGGAACCTATTATTATAATAAAATACAAAATATAATTATTGTTTTCTTGCAGTGAGAATCTCAGCATTATCTAACATTTTATTGTTTCCCCCATCAAAAGAAATTCCAAGATTGGATTTTTTTTTTTTTTTTAGATTTTTAAAGAAATATTGCTTCCTCTGTCTACTTTCCGTAAGAGTTCTTGCTTTATGCTGCTTGACAGGGAGAGAAAGAAAAAAGAAATTGAGATGGAGGCCATAAGTCACAGCAGTTTTCCTTTAATTACAGTATTGTACTTATATTTCTCATATTTTCTGCTGTTATCTCTGCTCAGTCAAATCTCCATTCCTTATTCAGTGCTCATTAATTGAGATGGTGTTTGGGGAAAGCTGATATATAGATATGAGTTTCATATGGCCAAGTGCTCACCTACTATTACACACCAAATGGAGTTCAATACCCGTAATGGCCAATTTAGCTACTTGTCATATGATACCCAGTCCTTCATCCATCCCCTACTGATGCTCTTACAATCCTCTTTTCTCCTCTCTCTCTGCCCACTTCATGTTATTATTTTCTCTCTTCAACAGAGAATGAAAATGTTTTAGAAATACTGAGGGGGGCCATATTATCCGTAAGACACTGCAAAACTGTGCTAGGGGCAGTAAATTTACAGTTGGAAGGGGCCTTATAGATCAAGCCTTCCAGCCTGTCATTTTTCAAATGAAAATAGGGTGACTCAGGAAGATCACACTGCCTTAGCGGCAGAAGTCAGGACCTGCCACCCACTTAGGAAGCCATCATTGAGCCCGGGTGATATGCCAGCACTCAGCCAATGGCATCATCATATGCCAGCACTCAGCCAATGGCATCATCATATGCCAGCACTCAGCCAATGGCATCATCATCCATAATCCTCAAGATGTCATGAGGTAGGTGCTATTATAGCTTCCACTTGGATTAGGAAATTGATGCACAGAGAGGTTAGGTAACTTGATGAAAGTCACACAGATAATTAGTGGCAGAGTCAAGTTCCAAGTCCAAGTTACAGAGCCTACTGTGTGTGTGGTTAGAGGTGAGGCTCTGTAACTTGGGTTCAGAACTTGACTCTGCCAAGTTTTGTAATTTACCTAATTACAGAGCCTCATCTCTAACCACAATACATAGTATCATCTTCTTAGTACTACCATGAGCTGCCTTTATACTTAGTTATTATCTATCCACACATGTAAATACACGGCTAGTGATGCTATTTTACAATAAATAAAATAAAGCATAGACTTTGGTGGGTTTGACTCCTGGCTCTGTCACTGGTTAGCTAGGGAACTTGCATCATGGTCATTAACCTCTTAGAGTATTTTATTTGCCTAATAGAGACAATAACAGTACCCACTCATGGAGTTATAATGAAGTCAAATGAGATCACTCAGCCTTCTCTGTGTCAGGTACTGACATACCATGTTAAAGTCCTGGACCCACAGCATCCGTTAAATTAACCCACTGATCTCAACAGCATTGCAGCAGTCCCGTATGTGAAATGTACGATGCTCTACAAACGTAAGTCATTGGAGAGATCAAATGTACAAGAAGGCTTCTCAAGAACATTTTACCTATCCACCTCCTTGGGCATTTTACCTCTCCAAAAGATCTGTTAAGTGACTCCTATCAATCCAAGGTTGTGTGTGTGTGTAGGTGTGTACACACATGCTCATGCTAAGTCTATCTGAATACCAATTCCCTGTATTTTCCTGATTGAAACACCCTTTGGAAATTTTTATATTGCATTTCCTAGAGACACTGACTAAAGTTGGGGAAATAATAATGGTTAATATCTGGGCCATTGCTATTTTTCAGGCACTTTGCAATCACAGCACATATAGCATTTTTAGATACAACTATTAATATAATAAGTTGGATATCAAGCAATGCATCAGAAATTCAGGTTTCTTACTCTACAGAAGTTTACACTGAAAAGTCAGGTTCAACTTACTCTAACTTTTTTCATTCACTCGTAGTTATTTATTGAGCATCTACTATGGATCAGGGACCAGGCTAGGCAAGCACAAAAAAAGTCTGCTCTCTTGAGGAGCTGATGGTCCATGAAGGAAATAAGCATGCAAATAAACCATGACAAGAAAACTGTAAGTGTGCTACAAACAATGCAAAGCTCGGTGGGTGCACTGCAAAGAATGGTCTCCCCTCTCTTGGAAAATAAGGAGAAGTTTCCCAAGCACACTTTAAGGCAATAAACCAAAACCACAGGCATTTAAGGGCTGCAGTAGTTCCAGCTGCCTCTTTACCACTAACTTTCTGCGTGATCTTGTACAAGTCATTCGACTTTTCTAACTCTTTGTGTCTCTGTCTATAAAATGAGATTAGGAATATAAAACAGGGCTAACTAGAAATATCCACTCTCACAGAGTAATGAGAATCACAAACTTTTGCAGGAGGTAGAATCTAAAATCTACACACATCAAGGGAAAATGGTGCATAGGCAGAATTCATGCTGAACTCCAGAGTAAGTAGTTGGCTTGTTTTTGGTAGGAAAAAAAAATACGTATATATATGGGATGAAAAATAAACCACTTTTCTTTACACACTAGACTCTCACTCAGGGTGGTCAATGAGTGCACACTCTCTCCAACCCAATGCCAAGGCAGCAAAATAAATGCTAGGTCAGGAAAGAAGATGGGGGATTGGAAGGGAATGGGTGGGTTTGTGTTGTCTATATAAAGAGGAGTTCCTTCTGTCTGTCTCCCTTATTCTCTCTCTGACTCTCCACGTCTCTGTGTCTCTGACCTCTCCCACCCACTCTCCCCACCCCATGAACCTAAGCCCTCTCCTCAGTTTTTCCTCCTGAATTCAAGTAAATTAAATAAATGCAAGGTGTACTTTGCCGTATGTTAAAATGCTTTGTATAAATGGAAAGTGTAGTACAAATGCTGGTGACTGTTATTAGTTTAAATTAATGCCCTTAAAAGACTACCCATACTTTTCCAGAAAGGTATGTCTTATATTGAGGCTCACAAGGAATGTATAATAGACTTTGGAAGAAATAGAAGCCAAGGAGATGGAGTCTTAAATCAGAGGGGTAGAGACACAGAAGTCCTTAGGAAGTTCTGGGTATCAGGTGAGAGGAGGACTTGAATGCTTACTTCTCTTTTAATTATCTGATGCTCACACTACCCTCCTTTGTTGCCTTCAGCCAGAGCTGATAAGAAAAGGCACCAATAAATATCTTGGCGGTCTGAAGAGAGAAGCCATGTTTCATGGGACTCCCTGCTTCTACAGCTGTTGTTAAAATATTACTGCTAATTAGCTGGCTAGTTATATATAAACCCTTACAAAGGAGTATTTTTACACAATCATAAAATAAATTAAACTAGCAAAAATTCACGCTGTTAATTAAAATAACCCCTGTAGGAGGGGGTAAAAAATCGCTACAAGGCTGAGGTAAACAGGAGGCAATTTCACAAGCACAAACTGATTAATTTTATTTCCCATTACATGTATTTGCTAATATCATCAAAATTGGGATATAAAGCAATTTTGCCTTGACAGTAGTTCAAATGAAAATGGTTCTAGCAGAGGAATGTAGCTAGTCAGATATACCCTTGGTCCTAAGGCCGTTCTCTCTCTGGCTGGAGTAAGTAGATTTTCAGCAGAGCTAGGGTCTAAATTGAGTACACTTAGGGGCAGGGAGGGAGAAGGCCCTCTCCTCAGTCCATCCAAGCAGCCTCATTGAACTCTGAGATCATTGACAGCATGACTGTGACAGTCACATTCCCTCTCATCCAAAGATAAAAATATTTGAGGATACAAGAGAAATTCTCTGCTGCTGAGGGGTGGCAGGAAGACAGAGAAAATAAACTAACCCACCTCAGTGAACTGGCCAGGGCAGTTCACTCTCAATTTACTAACACATTTCGGCCATTCTTTTGAGCATGTCTCTGCTGCCCCAGATTTTATAATGTAGCTTTACTTTTCTAAAGTTTATGCATAATTTCTATATTTAAATAATTGCCCAAATCCCTTGTGGATCGTTCTTTTACAGAAGATCACAAGAGTTTAGTAAAAAGAAAAACAAAATCTAGAAAATACTTTTGTAACCAAAAAAAAAAAAAAATGCTATTTAGGAAAGAATAAACTTGAACTTTCAGGGTGTTTGGTTCTTTCTGGCAGCTAAATTAAACATAGACTTGAACTCAGCTGGAAGACCCCTCCATAGGCATAACATTTATATCTCCCCTGGCCTCCCCCTTCCCCCAGTTGTTCAAAGTAAATATTCATCTGAAAAATAAAATTGTTCCTTGCAAGCACAAACATATTATTTTACATCCTTTCTGGCCAACCAGAAAATGTTTTTCAATCCCTTTGGACCCATAATGAGTTTTGCTCTTTTATAGGCTCTTGATGTGGGGGTTTTCCATTCTCATACCCCTTAAAATGCATCTGCAGGCTCACGCCTTGTTTAGCACCTAGTTTTATGGATGGCGCTTCAGGAAGACCCACCAGTTTTGTCGATGGGACGCCAAACATCTGCGAGAATAAGCAAAAATTTCACGCCTAAATCCAGATGTTTTATCTGTGCAACTCCAAACATCCAGATGTTTGGGGGGAACAGTGCTTTATAAATAATGCTCTGTTTTTGACAAAGAAAATGAACAGGTGCATGAACAATCCACAAGAGCAGATAACATGGGAAAAACTCATTGCGGCTTCTGTATGTGGTTGAATATTTTATCCCTGTCGTTTTGCTCTGCTGTCAAGTTTTCTTACAAGCCACATTTTGTACAGATTCGTGTTAAAACCAGCTATTAGGGAGGCAATCATCAGAGTGCTGCTCCATGCTAGAACGCCAACCCTAGGTTCTACTGATTCTCTTTTCTTAATAACTCCAGCCCACTACTGCTGCCCTGATGAGAGATCTCTTTACCCCTCATGCTGACTGCAATACAACCTTACACTGGGTGTTCCAGCCCCCAGCTTCCACCTCCACACAGCAGCTGAGTGACATTCTAAAACTCCACCTGAGGCTCTCACTCTTCCCACTCAAGCCTCCCTTCAGAGCCTCATCTTCAGGACAGAGCCCAACATGTTTGGTGTGGTCTACAGGGCTCTAGGCCAGCTGGCCACAGCCTCGTCCTGATGCTCACTCCCCCAGCACTGGCCCTGTGCTCTAGCCCATGACGGATAACTTGAAGTGTTCTGGAATATTCCTGTGAGTTTTCAGGCCTGCTTATCTCTGTAGCTGCAGTTTTCCTACCTGGACCACCTTCCCTCTCTTGCTGGCTTGGAAGATGTCCTGCCTTAACTCACAAGGACTCAGATGTCACCATCTCTATAAAGTCTGTGGTGACTTCAGCGGCAGAGTTTGTGGCTCCATCCTCAGTGCTCACATGGCATTTATCCCAGGGCATCCTCTCCCTCTACTGATCTATCTGTCCCATAGCCAACCATGACCAGGTCTGTCATCTTCACTCCCTAAACAATTCTTAAAGTCTCAATAGCCTTGATGTTAAGATAAAGACCAAAATCTATAGCCCCTGAAGCCCTGCTGAGTTCCTGACCTCTGCTCTCTGGGACTCCAGTCCTGCTGGTTTCCATCACTCCCAGAGGCCTCATGCTCACTCCCGTCACAGCAATTCCATCCTCCTGATGGGGATGCCAGCCCCTTCTCAGCCCTCCGGCCTCAGAACCTCATCAATTCCCAATTGTCCTTCACAACTCAGAGAAAACAGTCTGTTTGTTGGGGAAATCTTTCCCCATCCCCCCTATTCCACTCAGCTGGAGTCAAATATCATGATTGTATGTACTCAGAACCATGCCCCTTTTCCTCACTGCAATTTCATTATATTTCATGAAAGTGAATTTCTGACTCATGTCTTTCTCTTCCATTAGACTGCAGCTTCCACAAGGGTAGGGCTGGTATTCTTGCTCCATTGTATCCCTAGCCCACAGCAAGGTACCTGGTTCACCAGAGCTGCTCATGAAGGAGTAAATGAATAATTTACATCCATTCAACATACCACCATGACCGTAATTCATCTCTTGAGTGCAGAAGCTATATTTTATTAATATTTGGAACCCAGCACAAAGTGGGTCCTCATCATGCACTTGTTGAAAGAATACCAGATGCGGATATTAGAGACTGTAGATCAGAAGCCGAGCATCCCACCTCACATAGCAGTGAACTCCCCATCTCTGAAATCATACAAGGAGAAGACATATGGAACGCATCAGGAATGGTCTGGAAGTAATTCAGTCAATGAATGTGGTGATCATTCATATCCGTTCCTACCCTCGTGTGCTGTGATACAACTAGAAAAGACTAGAAAGAGGATGGATGTGAGGAAAAGAGAGCTGCAGAAATGAATGAAACTGCAACACTCTCAGAAAGGAGAGTGTCATGGCAAATAGAAAGAGTAGGGTTTTTGCCAGGGTTCTCTTAATTGCTGGCAGGTAGCAGACTCGAGAGGCTCTGTACAATATAGGTGTGAAGGCTGAAAGAGAGAGGTCAAAGATAACAGCTTTAACCAGCTGTCTGATGGCTACTCCTTCCTCCTTTGCCTGGCCCTTATTTCTAGATTTAGATACAGCTGAAAAGAGACTCAGACTTTGACGAGCCAGGCAGAAAATTGTGCTAGTCACATGGAATCATTTTGACTGTTTTCTCAGCTGTTTCCCAAGAAACAGAGTTCACATTTGTCACCCTCATTCCTGAATAAGGAAAGCGATTTCACTTTCTCCTAAAGCAAAACACCCAAGATGGATTTGGCATTTGTTGAGTGAAGAGTAGGGTTCATATTAATGGCGTGTTGAGGGTTTCTTTGTTTTTACACTCTTCCTATATTTTCACATTCAGTAAACTAAATGAATTGTCCACACCTCCCGTGGGGCTTCCTAATAGAATAATCCCACCAGGAAACAGTTCTCTTCCAGGCCCCTCACAATTTCTCTTTCCAATCTCCCAGTGTCATGTCTTTGGCCTTAATTAATCTATTCCTCGAATATAAGAATAGGCTCGAATACTGGGGGTAGAAGTAGAGGAGAAGAGAAAAAGGATAAAACCAGAATTGAGCTACACACGCATGGAGGGGGTGCACAGAACTGCCTTTGATTTTTCTACATCTTTAAGTTGACAATTACAGTATTTCAAATATTAGGTCTTATTGTCAGATTGTCAATTTTTGAGCATGTATCATGTGACATATTCTTTGGACATCTTAGTTCACTGGTGTTCAATTACTTTGTAAGTTTTGTGTTATCATTCTTACTTAATAAGGGAAGAGATTAAGCCTTAGAGAGACTAACTACCTTGCCCAAAGTCACACAGCCAATAAGCACTGGAGCCAGGATTCAGACCCAGGTTTTCTGCCTCCCAATCCACATCTAATAACCACATGTGTACAGTTTCAAGGAGAGTCACAGAGATTTTCATTAACAAAGACCCAGTATGCTGTCACACTAAATCAACCAGGGACAACCTGGCTCCCAAGAGGACATTTGAAAATGTCTAGAGACATTTTTGGTTGTCACAAATGGATAGGTGCTACTGGCTTCTGGTGAATCAAGGATGTCCCAAACATTCTACAATTCGCAGATAGCCCCCCCCAACAAGGAACTATCATGTCCAAAACATGAATAGCACTGTAGTCAAGAAACGCTGCACTAAATGCTCTCAGCATTATATAAAATGGGTTCTCTGCTGCCAATTTGTGACCTTCTATATTGAAAAGGGGAACAGCTCATAACTCCTTGATATACAGTTACATGCTAACAGTGTCTGCAATTGGCCGATTTTTTCTTAAGAATGGAGAAAAAAAGAAGGATGGAGAAAGAATAGGAGAGGAAGAAGAAAAAGAAAAAAGAAAGAGAGAAGGAGAAAACTGACATTAGAAACTGACAATCTGTAGTGTTCAACAGCTGGATCGCATTACATGGAAATCAGTCTCAGTGACAGCACAACAGGCTGCTTTTGTGTCTTCATGAATAACACAATGTGCTGGGTAAATGCTTTTCCCCATTTAGAAACAGGTAGTTAATGGGAATTGAAGTGATCAAATACTGCGTATCCCAAGGTTACTTACATCATGGGCCTGGGTGGCCCCAAGCTCATAAATAAAGCATTGGAGCGTCTTATTTTAGGCCTGGTCAGATAAGCAGTGCTTGCATCATGTGAACAGAGCCCACAGCGCAATATGACACTGAGCCTGGCAATTCGAGGACCTCTCAGAATGTGACATTTCAAGCACAGTACACTGAGTTCACACCCTGTGGAAGCTTCGAGGCCCACCATGCCACAATTTTCCATCATCTTTTTGATTAAGCTGCCGAGAGAGAAGGCTGTCACTGAGCCGGACTTTAAATGATGCCAAGTTCATTCCCTACTATGCAGAAGTTAATTTGAGGCACATTTGCAACTTATAACTCTGATTTACTCATTTGCTGGTACGAGGACCACACACAGCTTGACAACCTGCCAGCTTGCATAGACTATTCTCTCAGAAAAGGTTTGGACCAAATCAAGACCCGGCTTGGCAGCTCAAAATACAGCTGCTAGACAATGGCAGAATGTGGAGTTGAATATAAGAAAAGAAAAATATCTCTTCTTTGTCTCAAATTTTTACATGTAATTATGTAATCATATCCCTATTCAGATACTTTGACATAAATCGTGCTTAATTAAATTGTTGCTATTTGTTGTTTTATTATTAGTACATGGCTTGTTTGCTGATATGTACTTGCAAGCCATGTGCGTGCACGTGTGCGCGTGTGCACACACACACACACACACACACACACACACACTCTTATGCTTGGTCCTAGTACTACTGTTGCTTTGAAAGTAATGAAAATGCTCTCTATGAATAATTTCTCTATTTGATAGAATCAACAACAATTTTAAATAATGCTTGCTCCTCTGGTACACAAATGGCTAGATGGATAACTCTAAAGTAATACTTTTCTGGTGTTCTTTTTTTCCTCATAGATTTCCTATAATCTGTTAATATCCATCAAATAATATTCATATATTTCTATAATTCAATAATATCAATCAAATAATACATTATTGGCATGAAATAAATTCTTCCTACTATAAAAAACTTGCTCTGACAATAAATGTATTTCCCTGTGATTCACATTGTGCTGTTTCTCATTCAGACCCTGGAATCCCAAAGACACATCTTCAACAAATGTTTGTGCCCGGGCATACTACCCTACAATCCCAGCACTTTTGGAGGCCAAGTCGGGCAGACTGCTGGAGCCAGGGGTTCAAGACCAGTTTGGGCAATGTGGTGAAACCCCCTCTCTACAAAAATTAGCTGGGTGTGGTGCCATGTATATGTAGCCCCAGCTACTCAGGAGGCTGAGGTGGGAGGATTGCTTGAGCCTCGGAGGTTCAAGGCTGCAGTGAGCCATCATGACACCATTGCACTCCAGCCTGGGTGACCGAGCCAGACTCTGTCAAAAACAAATTAATTAATTTAATAAATAGATGTTTGTAAACAAATTTGGGGTAAGACATAAGTTTTAAATTTTCTATGAGATTGTATCACTAGTTGGTCACTGACTAAAAGTCACCACCAAGTCACCCATGAAACCATCTTCCAAGAGCTGGGTTCCTCTAAACACAAACCCCATCCCCCTGCTCCACAGGGAACCTGCGCCGGAGCCTACTTTTCTTCCTCTAACATGGTTTCTCAAAGTGTGAGCCACAGAATACCAGCCTGTAAGAAATGAAGATTCCAATACACGTGTTGAGTGCTTGCTAGGAAAGCACAATGTGCTTATCAGAAATGAAGATCCCTAGCGCCATGCCGAACCAATTAGATCTGAATCTTGGGAGATCTGCACTTCCAACAGGATTTTCAGGTGAAATTGTCTGCTACCTTGAGTCTTGAAGCATATGGACTGGGTGCAGAAGAAAGAGTGAGGTTGTGAAAACTGTACTCCTAAACTCACTATATTTGAAATAAACTAGTATCAAAATTTTCAAGCAAAAAATCATCAGTTCACTAATGCCCTACATCCTCTGGTCTTTGGATTGATAACCTCCAATTTTGTAGAGCAACCCCCTTGCTCTACAAAAGGGGAAACTGAGTTATCCTCATTATAGCATGTATACTAAGGCAAGAAACTAGAAATGCCAGTATGCTTCCGTGATATACTTTAGAATAAATTTTCAACCACAGATTTTTTTTTAAAGTTTGCTCCAGATAATCTGATAAAACTCCGTTTACCTCCAATTCATAAAAGTTTTACTATATTTCACCAGATAATTATCCCTTTGGTTTTCTATTCCAGCTTATCACCATTACGAAGACAGAGTAAAGAGAGTTTTAATTCAAAATTTCAGAAGACACTTAAAAGTAGAGCAGCATAATTTACGCCAAAGAGATCAGCTATACACTAAGAATTACATCTCAACCCCACGTGGCACACACACAGATTGCCAATTCCAAAGACTTTTGTGAACCACACTCGAGGTAGTTGCCAGGATTGGCTGGGTAAGTGTATGCAGTGTGTGGATTTGGCACATTGCAATCATTCGTGATTATTGTGCTGCAGCTGGGATCCTGTGAATGGAGTTGCAGGGCCCATTTCACCTACCATAGATTTCTACAGCCCACAAATGAAGAGATTTGCAGATACAAATTGGCATTCACTCATTCCCACCAACTGAAATGTAAGCACTTTAGGGAGAAGAACTGTGTCTCCTGTTTCTGTGTATCGCACCCCCTTCCCCCTGCTCCCCTCCCCCATCACACCTAATACCCATCTGTCTGGGAACAGAGTTTCCCTTCCCAAAAGATAGCTGCAGCATTATAAGAACCATCCTATAAAGGCCAGTATTTATGGGATGAAGAAAATCTTCACCCCTGGTTTATGGCTACAAAGACTAAACAAAGCACATTATCTGCCAAAACTCAAGAAAACCCTGTATTTCTTCTCTTTTTTTTTTTTTTCAGATAGAGTCTTGCTCTTGTCACACAGGCTGGAGTGCAATGGAGCAATCTTGGCTCACTACAACCTCTGCCTCCCGGATTTAAGCAATTCTCCTGCCTCTGGCTCCCTCATAGCTGTGATTACAAGTGCCCACCACCATGCCTGGCTAATTTTTCTATTTTCAATAGAAATGGGGTTTCACCATGTTGGCCAGGCTGGTCTCGAACTCCTGACCTCATTATCCACTCACTTTGGCCTCCCAAAGTGCTGGGATTACAGGAGTGAGCCACCATGCCTGGTCTAGAACCCCATATTTCTTAAATAGAGACATGAACTGCTTTCCCAAAAGAGCTGGAGATAAGATAGCAGCCACACCACCTACTGCTGGGAAAAAAAAATAATAATGTGTATTATCAGCAAGCTTTGTGCAAATTCAGCTCCTTTTAGTCTGTAACTACAGAGAACACAAGTGTCATACCCTCCCCCAGCAGCCATGACACCTTTATCTGGAACCCAGCTGTATTTGAGATTTACTGTGTGGCCTTGGGCAGCTTATTTAACCTCTCAGTGTCTTAATTTCTTCATCTGGAAAATGAAGATGCTACCTACATCATGGGCACAGCGTTTCAAGGTTAATGCATGAGGCTGATATTGAAATTCAGCTTAGCAGGGGAACGTCTGATTCCGGGGAGGAAGTCAGGCACAGCAGTGCCCTTCTGGGGGTTATAACATGTGCAGGATCACAGAGCCGGGCCCTAAGGTCAGGAATGCACATGGCAAGCTCAATAAGCCACTCCAAATTCACCACCTGGAGTCTTTTATTGTTATTGCCAAATAGAGTTGATAAAGCAAACAGAGCAAAGGGTCGGGAGGCCTAATTTATCAAACGTTATTGATACAGATCTCATATTGACAGGCAATGAGCCGCTTTTAGATTCAGACCCATAAATCCATTTTATAATACAGTCCAATCCCAACACTTAGCCCCCAAATCCATCCATCTAGACATTAGAAATCCATCCTGCTTTCCCTGCAGTCTGTCAAATGTCACCACAGAGTGCAGAAGCCACCCTGCCAAGTCTATATCCTGAACTAAATCCCAATGGAAACTTCCTGGATATAAATAACCACTATGAACATACAGGAAAGAAAAATAGCTATGAAGTTACACTCTACTTTTTTTTTCTTTTTATCCTGTGACAAGTAAAAATCATAGAGTTACTCACTCTCCAAAAACAATCTAAAACCAGAAGGTTTAACCAATCCAATTTTCTAGTCACTGTGACAACTATTTTAATCTGTGAGGCAGCGTTCAGGACACATACACAGGCCTCGCCTATGGTTGTTTCACAGGCAGCCCCTGCTGGAAACTCCAAAAACGGCTTCCGTTCCTGGACTCACTGTGGGCAGCGGCATTTGATGACATTCAAGGTCTCACACTATGAAGACAGAATTCTCCAGTTACAGTCAGAGAAGGAGGAACCTTCCTTCAGCTTCAGGGTTGATAGTAAGGTCTTGGAAGAACGGATGGGAGGAAACCCCAGGTTAACAGTGGGAGGAGAAACTCACTCAATGTTTCGGCAAAGCAGGAAAAAGTGACATAAAGAAATCAGAGAACTGAGCCTGAACGTGGGGCTATCTGGGCTTGAATCACACAGAGCCAAATATGTGTGACTTTGATTAAACTAGACTTCCCTAAGCCTCAATTTCCCCACTGGTGACAGGTGAAGGGGGTTGTGTAAGATTCAAAGAGTACAAAAGCCCCCTAGCACAATACCTAGCACATAGTAAGTGCTCAATACGTGTTCGCTAAACCATAATCTGAATCAAGAAATTTTGAATTATTGATATCATTCATTAACTAATGGGCAGAAGTTCTTATTGAATGCACACCTTATGTCAAGGACAGCCCTAAATGGTGGGAATAGAGAGGTGAAAAGAACAGATTATGATGCTCAGGAAAAGACAGAGGAAATGGGCAGGACTAGATAAGGAGACTGGTTGTCTCTAGATATGAGGACCTGGTGTAACCTGAGCAGGACACCGCAGATGTGGAGCCTGCAGGGCAGGTGCGCCACACCCAGGCTCAAGGAACTATGTAATTATCCCACCATTCCTTAACTGGGGTGACTGGTTACCTTCTGGTTTCCTGCAGTTCCCGGACTAACACCTGTGCTCATTTGCTCAGGGAATGCAAACTCATCTTAATATTAGCCTCAAACAGATTGATAGGAAGGTACATCTGCAATATAAAAGCCTAAGCATAGATTGGCTTAGGATTATCTGAGCTTTTAGATTTTTCTGACCGTATCCAGAGGAGAGATACAGGGGCAGACACAGGTGTCATCCTGAAAAGCTAAAGGTAAATTAAAATGCCATCTAGAGAATTAAACCCTTTTTCCCATTGAGTTGCAACAGGCATTTGCATTTTTGGGGCATGGACTCTGTGATATCTGCCCTCAAGCACAAGAAAAAGAAGGAGGTGGGAAGAGGTAAAAGAAGAGAAAAAAAGCGGAAGGAACGAGAAGGGATGGGGGACGAGGAGGAGGAAAAACTAAGCAACTCCCAAATAGCACAGGTCTCAGGCTGGCCATTCAAAAGTCCAGGTCAAGGGGAGGTTTTTGCCCCTTTGCAGTGGAATGCAGGAAATGGGAGTGAACTCATCAAGCTACAAGTCTTTCCTTCCCTGAGCCTCCTACCCTACAACAGACCTACTTGCTTCTCCCTCAGAATTTAAAGGATTTGTTGTTGTTTCACACAACAGTGATTTGGAGGCAACAGCCTCCCATGGTAGCCCCCAATCTACCCTTACCACTGTCTTCCACTGCCCCAGAATTTCCCAGGCCAAACACATCTGGGGAACACCTACAGGATTTAGGTCATATTTGATGGCATGACCACTATTATTCATTTTATATGATTCATTTTAAATCAAGTTACTTTTTAAAACTTTACTATTATTCTAAGCAACAATATCTATAAAAACCATTGTTTTTCTGTGCTAGTTATAGCTTCCTAATATACATTAATTAGCATAAGTCATTATTATTAAAATAGCCTAGCATAGTTATTAGCAATACAGATGCTGAATGTGTTCAAATCCTGCTGTGCCACTACTAGCTGTGTGATCTGGGGCAAGTTATTTAACTTCTCTGTGCCTTAGCCTTCATGGTCTGTTAAATAAACAATACTTACTTCATAGAGTCACTATGAGGATTACATTAGTTAATATTTGTAAAATACTTGTACCATCTAGAATCTTCTACATGAACACTTTGGAAACACTGAACTATGCACAAAAGTATAAAACATCCCTTATCTCAAGGTTTGCTTATGCTGTCCCGCTTCTTTGGGGTACTCTTTTGCCCCCCTTTCCTGCCTCAACCAAAACTAAAACCAAGCTAATAAACAACACGCTGTCATCCCTGCTCTCCTTGAAAGCCTACCTATTCTAAAGTACTTCTTAAATAAATATAATTATAGCCATTTATTTTAACGACAGCCACTTGAGTATCTATCAACTTACTGCCCCATGCTCAGTACTTTTCACACATCATCTAGTTTAATCTTTATTTTGACTTTATGAAGAAGACCCACCTTAAAAAGATTAGGTCATTTTTGTGAGATCCTACAATAGGAGAGTCAGGATTCAAATCCAGGCCTGTCTGACTCCACCACCTGTGAATATCCCATTAAGCCATGAGGTACCACTAGGAAGCTTACTCTTTCAAGAGTTCATTACAGTGCCCAACCAGACAGGAGTGCCCTCTCCACTCCCATGGTGCGTACCTCTCTTATCAGACTTAGTAAACCCACACTGTAATGTGACTATTAATTTGTCTGTCTTGGCCAGACTCGGTGGCTCACGCCTGTAATCCTAGCACTTTGGGAGGCTGAGACAGGCAGATTGCCTGAGTTTAGGAGTTCGAGACCAGCCTGGGCAACATGGTAAAATCCCGTCTCTACTAACAATACAAAAATTTAGCCGGGCATGGCAGTGCATGCCTGTAGTCCCAGCTAGGAGGCTGAGGCAGGAGAATTACTTAAACCTGGAAGGTGGAGGTTGCAGTGAGCTCAGATTGATCACACCACTGCACTCCAGGCTGGGTGACAGAGATGCCGTCAAAAAAAAAACTTGTCTTTGCCCCTGTTATTCAGGATAACTCTTTCTATTTTAAGCATTTTGGAAGGAAAACATTCTAAAATTTCCTTGCATTCCTAGAAACTGAATTTAACATTTTTTTTACACCTCTGGTCATCTTTATCCACACCAAATACAGTAATGTTCTACGATGTAAACATGGCTGTAGGGCAATTTTTTTCTGTGCAGCTTAGGGTGACTATTAAAAAACCATATTCCTGAGTCCCTCCCCAGATCTACTGAATCAGAATGTCTGGGTTAAGGACCAGGAAACACTGGAGTTTAGGAACCGCCACCTTAGGGTGTGCATGGGTGTTTGATCCTGCTTCCTACTCCCAGATGGCTCTTTAGTTT
The DNA here is from genome assembly GCA_036589455.1 of Ateles fusciceps. Taxonomy (NCBI): domain Eukaryota; kingdom Metazoa; phylum Chordata; class Mammalia; order Primates; family Atelidae; genus Ateles; species Ateles fusciceps. The sequence continues at coordinate 1,097,870 of JAZHEH010000164.1, read as the reverse complement.
GTGTTTCTGCCTTCTGTGGTTTTTCTGACCTCTCCCATCCTTCGATTGAAACAGCTTTCACTTCTCACTGCCAGCCAAGATTGCTGGATAAATGTTTCCTATTTCTTCTTCTACCCACTAATGCTATGGTTTCCAAACTATTTCTTTTTAGCTTTAGGATACTTTCTTGAAAACTGATTCTTAGATGCCCAATATAAAGCACATCATTTCAGAGCTATTCCAGTGGAATACGAGTGAGTGGCCTGGATTTCCAATGCTCATCTCGTTCCCCCTAACTCCCATCTCCATCACCTATCATGGCCCTGAGGCCCCTCCTCAGATTCCTGGAGCTGCCATAGAGAACATTCCTAATACCACTGAAATAATACAACCTTCTGTCAAACGTTATCATAGTTTTGTAGGACAGATGTCTTATTTTTTATAAACATTCCAGATTATCAGAAAAGGGCTTTTTTTTCTTCTTTCATGTAAGTTTGTCAGTGGAGTCCAAAATCAAATGTGTCATTCTTTCTATTTGAGGGCATATCACCCAATTTATAATATAGTCTCTATATTATATTTGCAAAATTGCCCCTTACAGTGAAATTCCTGACTTGGAAAATGATGATCGCATTGTATTTATAATTGGACTCCCACTTTTGAAAGGATCTCAGAAAAATAATGGTCAAGAGAATTTATCTTTTTTAAAAAGTCTTTCCTCTGCAAAAGAAGGTGTCAGAGCATCCAGGTAAACATTCTAACCTTTAAGATTTTGGTCATTTTATAGTGACGGTATTTGGAATAGGTTAGTATGCTATTAGTCTAAAAACAAGGTTCAAGCAGCAGTTTTTGAAACTTGAAAAACAAATTTCAGCAAAGTTCTGTTAGTGCTCTTTCTAGCTTTTCTTCCAAAATTCATAATATTTGAGACTCAGAATTTAGGAAGCCTATTTAACATCACATGCACTAGAGGCAAAGGAATGAGAATGTTGTATCGAGGTTACAACATGATTACTATAGTGAATCGGGACAAACTTCAAATTCATATATACAGAAAGAAACATCATAAATGTGGCAAGGTATTAGCTATTGATGATCATAAGTAAAGGTCACGCAGAGTATTGCTTGTACTATTCTTTCAACTTTTCTGTAGCTTTGAAATTTTTCTAAATAAAATTGGAGGGGCAAAATTTCAAACACAGGTAGAAATCAAGCATAGTCATACATGTAAGATTAACACATTCAACAGGGCCTGGGCCATGGTGAGAAATGCGGGGCATCTAGCACACAAAATTTAAGGAAGCACTTGTGCGACCCTGAGAGTGAGTGCCTCTTTCATTTCATCACCTTATGCACCTCACTTGCCTAGTGCTAGCCCTATTGTTGAACAAAAGCAAATGCATCTATGTTCTCCAACAGACCACAGCAAACTCTTCTAACTCCTAAAAAGAAGAAGGTTAAAGATAATTTCTTCCATGCAATCATTCACTCATTTATTCTCCAAACATCTATGGAATCCACCCTATGTTAAGTAACTATTCTGTATGTGTTCATGGGTGTATTAGATATTGGGGATGTCAATGATGGACCAGTTCCTGCTAAAATATCTTACTATCTGCCAAACACTGATTTAGTAATATTATTTTTATCATCATCATCATGTATTTAATAAACATTTCTTGAATGAGCAAAACCGTAAGTCTACTTATTTGTTCTTACTCAAAGACTTGTCACGTTTATATGAACATGAAACTTTTCCCTTGATTGCCTGATAATGTAGCTAACATTTATTGGATGGATACAAACCGCCTGGTGTCTTCTAAGTTCCTTCCACATATTAACTCAATGAAGCTTTTTACCAACACGAAGATGCAGGTGCTAAGATTCTCCTTTTACAGGTAAGAAAATATATGATATAATTGGGTACCTTTTCCAGAAACACAGAAAGAAAGAGGCCACATCAGGTTTGAATCCAAGGAGCTCAGCTCTGGAGCCTACCTTTTCAGAAGCTCCACAAAGCAATCTCACATTTACTAACCCAAAGAGGCACTTTCCAGTTCCAAAGGCTCTCTTCTTCAGGTTGCCTTTCACCCATTACTACATAGAACGATCTAGATAGCACCAGGGACACTTTTAGCAAAGTGATACTCAACTTCCACGGCCTGGGCAGGCAAGTCAGACTTTGTGGGACATCCTGCTTAATTTCACCTTGACTAAATACAATCAACTAAAAATAACCTGAAAGGGAAGTGTCTCAGAACCACAACAGGAGCTGCAGAAGGCTGCAGAGGGCATGACGTGAAGAAGGATCCTGGCCTCCGGAATACACTGCTGATGCTTTTCAACATCAGCAAGTTGCATATTGTGATGAGGACACAAAGTTTCCAATTATTGAAATTCCACAGTGTATTTAATTATGCAATTATCTTATTGTATTAACAAGTGCTGAAGCACAGCAGCAATTGCTGAGATTTTTACAATTTGGAAGAGCAGAATGTATCCTTTCCCTCAGCTAATTACTTCTCATAAATCTGTCCATTTTTTAGGGATTATGGAAATGATCCTATTTTTGGAATGCTTCATTCAGAAATCCAAAGCAAGTCAGCACCCCCACTCTTGCCACTCCAATATTTAAGTATGATCCCTGTAAAGACTGAGCATATTTCAGAGGAAAATGTCTGCAAATTCACATCATTTTTGTTTCCATTAATCACTTAAGACTCTTTCCTCTTTTGAAATTCAAATAAATATAGTGTAAATATACATTTAAAGAGCAGTTGCACAAATTACATATTGTCAATGATGCAAACACAAATACATTCTTTTTCATTTGCTTAATAAGGATTTATCCCAAAGGGTTCATGTATCAGACTGTAAAACCCGAGGACTCCATCAAAACACCTCAAATAGGTATGCTGTGATACTATTATGCCTTTCTATTTGCCTCAGTTACTTTGGCAAATATGAAATGTAATCATGCAAAATTAAACATTCCATACATTTTCTATTCATTCTCTAATACTCTCCCTATATTCTGAAATAGGCTATCACATTTTCAAGTTTAAGGGGACAAAAGTGAATCAAATTTCTTGTTTCCCAAAGCATTACGAGTAATAGGTCTTTTTACTTAACGGCTTTTCATCTAAGATCACCAGGTTCTTCACACATAAAACATAATTAATCCATACAGTCTGTACATACCTACCCAATGGGAGCCCTCCTTACTGATGAGAAGCCATACCTGTATTTTTCTCAATGTAAATTTCATCCAGGCTTTTAGGAATGATGCTTCATTTACTGGTGCATGATCAGGAGGCATAATCATACGTGAGAAACCTGGCTTCTTCTCCCAAATAAGTAAGAGATAGGAAAACAAACCCTGGACCCCAATTGCCTGGTGTTTGGATATCAGTTTTGCAAACATTCAGCTATAACATGATGGAGCAAGTCACCCCCACTGCCCTGTGCTTCTGCTTTTGTAGTGATAAAATTGGGATAACAATAGCACCTATCCCATAGGGTTGTTTGGTGAATGAGTTAATACATGTAAATCCTTGAGAATACAGCCTTAATAGCATGAACTGTTATTATCTTGTCTTGTCCTTCCCACATGTGATACCTGATGCCTTTCAAATCCATTTCCCCCGCAATTAACTAATTGGGATCTCACCATCTTCCTGTGAAGTAGTGGAAATAGATGCTATCATTTCCATTTTACAGATGAAGAAAGTAAGTTTCAGAGAGGGTTACCAGCAGTCAGGACTGGAACTCTCAGAACCTAGACTAGTATATATTTCCACTTTTCCTCTTTATATCCAGAACAAACTGACCCTGTGACTCAAACAGTTCCCTACTTATTTTGTCGGGGAGAGAGGGAGTCTTGTTTCAAAGGAGACATGGAAAGCACTCTGTTGCCAAGGTTTGTCTTGCATATCAAAAAAGATCCAGATCAGCAGGAGACATGTCAACAAGTCTGCCGTCATGACTTCTGCTAACTATGAAATGAAAGTTAATTTCATGCCTCGCATTCGCAGACAAAAAGGTTCAGAGCTGTTTAAATTCTCTTCAGTCCAATGACAGTTAGTAAACAGGAGACTTCGTGTTCTAATGCTTGAAATCACCCTTCGTATCTCAATATATTATTTATGCACTCAGCTTAAAATAAACAGCAACTCCGAAGTAGGTGAGTGGTCTCATTTAGTAGGAACTTTTTTTTTCACTCTGACAGTTACTTTAAAACATGGGTAAACAACCTTAATTCACTTCTAACGAATTAGTAGGCTACTGCTGTGTCTACAGGAGGCAAGCAGATTGTATTATTCACCAAAACAACTTCCTTCCTGTCAATCATCTGCACCGCACAGAGGGCTGTGGACTTTGCTGTCTTGATACTCAAACCAATCCACAGGCGCATGTAGTTCCAGACGATTTCTTCAGAGGTCATTGTCTTCCGAAACTGTGATTGATCTCTGGACTCTGAGAGGCAGAATGGGGCCTGGAGAAGATAGATTCTCAGTGCTGCTTGTTAAGAAACATATAGACAGATAAGAACTTTTCCAGAGGAGTAAAGAGTTTTGAGAATCATGGCAGTGAGCTCTAGCTGTTGAAGGAACTGAAGCTGACAGAGAGACCACTGTAGGGGGAGACCCGATAGGTGTCACTAAATATTTGAAATGGTGTCATTTTGTAGGAGGAAGACTTGTTCATTGTAGGGATGAACAGTAAAAGTAGAATCCAAGGGCAGAGGTAGATAGAGCTTGGATTTATGTTTAACTTGAGAAGGAATTCTGTAACTGTCAGAGTCACCTTTTTAGGTTGTAGACTTTCTGCCTCTAGAGGTTCTCAGGCTCAGTCAGCTGGCCAACCCTTAGAACTGGCCAAAAAATAGGGCTAGATGAGACATACAAGACCCTTGCAGACTTAGATCCTACAGCCGCATGAATCCAAGGGTTACTCACTAAAATAGGCTTCAATAAGCAGTCCTAATCTTAAACTCCTGTATTATAGATTTTAAAGGGTGACAGCCACCCTTTAAAAGAAAAAAACAGATCAAACCATGGGTTAAGCACTGGGCATACAGCTGGCCAATCAATGGTTGCACACACAATTCCAGGGCATTTGTTGGCCTGGCAAAATAAAAAGATGCACCATTCAATGGAGAAAATCTACTGAAGCAGGTGCTTTGGGATTGCACAGTCTCCTCCTGCCCTTCTGTAGCCTTTGCCATTCCACGGGTAGGAGGCAATTCCCGGGTCACCTGGACTGTAAGCTGCTTAAGGAGGGGTGATCACACTTAGCTCACCATTCTGGTTGGCCTCCTCCCCCCTGCCCCGAGTCTGGAAACAATAATTAGCAAACTGTCTAATCAACTTTCATCCTTAACAAAATATCGTTCATCTCATGGAAACATTGTCTCTCCCTAAAATCAACCACTTCTTTGAGACACAAACTGACTGCTCAAAACACAAGTTAAATACAATTTAAAAAGAAAGGAAGAGAGAGTTGAGAGAAGAGAAATAAGACGCCTTACATTTATATCCATGGTTCATATCAACATTTTTACATATAATAATATACAGACATATTTTGTCCAAATTATCTAATAAGCATTGCTTGAATTTATATTTACGGAAGGTGGCAGGAGGAGGTGGCTTTTCTACACCCAACATATTGTCAAAACGTTAGAGTTCAGAAATATTAAATGCCTCAAATGAAATCAGATTATCAATATCTGGGTGTGAAACTTGGTGTTATGGATTTCCTGATACGGCAAGAGCAGACATCTGGTATTTGCACTTTGGAATAACAGAAAATAACATGACAATAATGTATTATACTTACAAAGTACCCTTCATCCATGGGGCTCCAATTTTACCAATATTAGTTCACTGATTTTCGCAAAAAACCTGAAAGGCAGAGGGTAAGTTTGTGTTACCCCCCACTTTGCAGATGGGGATACTGAAAGGCAATAGGTTATTAATTATTGGTCCATTATGGTGAGAATTCAGTAATGGGAGAACAAGAATTGCCATTTTCGCCTTCCCCATCACAATGCATCTTGGCCACCTATCTTTCCCAAGGAGACTGATATTTCCTATGTCATTTCCACCACAATCTCAACATACTAAACACATTTTAGGATAAGACAGTGACAAATGTAACCCCTTGTTTTCATGAACCCAGACACCAATATTCTTTTAATACTAGAGGTAAGATTGGAAAAATTCCCACATCCAGTTTAAAACATGGAAGAAAAAATTGGATTGACAAAATGCAACCATCCTACTAAAATTTGGCCTGAAAATAATGTTACTACTGTTCAGTTTGTTATATACTTATGTTCACATTTCAGCATATGGACTTGTCTTTTAAAAATATTGCAAGGAAGTCAGAATACTTCAGAAGTAATTTTGTTAACAACGTTTTTAGAAGGGTGTATTTTTAACGGTCCTTTCTAGGACATCCCATCCTTTCTACCAGTCTCAGGCCATTTATTCATGCATTGAAAAAATAATCAGTATTTATTAAGTTCTTACTGTGTATAAGTTTAGAACTTTATGTGGCTTCTTGGAGGACACAAAAATGTGTATGATATAGGTTCTGCCATCAAGAAACTTATAAACCTGTGGTTCAATAATTCTATTACTGTGATGCCCATGCTAATCACACATTCTACAGAAAGTCCGATAGTTTGTAGACATTCCTGGTAAGTCACAGACACCAATCCCAGAAGAGGGCACCTTCAGAAAATATTCCAAAAAAAAGGATGAGTTTTGGTTCTGTCTATGAGCCATACTATTTGGGATTACAGAAATACTAAAAGATGGGTCTCCTTAAAATGTCTGCTCCAGAGTTTTCCCAAAGCCCATGATATGAGGGTCACAATCTCTCACTGTCTTCTCCTTACTCACCTCTGCAATAGCACTAACTCCTTTACTCATCCTCAAATACCCAAGCACATTCTCACCTCAGGAACTTTGTCTTTCCAGCTGTTCCTCTTGCTTGGGCCAATCTTGTTGCAGTATTTCTATGGCTTACCCCTTCCCTTTCATCATATCTCTGCTTAAATACCTACTCAGTGATGTCTCCCCTGACCATCTATACATTCACGTGCCACAGAATGGGTGCCACAGAATGACATTTCAGCTAACAACTGACCCCATATATGAGGTGGTCCCATAACATTATAATACAGTGATACCATATTTATACTGTAACTTTTCTATGCTTAGATACGAATACTTACCATTGTGTTACAATTGCCTAGAATATTTAGTGAAGTTACATCCTAGCCTACAGGTTTGTAACCTGGGAGCAATAGTATATATAGGGAATTTTTTTTTTTTGCTGCTAACTTCCAGTGTGAAGGCACTCCACGAATATTGATTGAACCCATGATTCACAGCATTAAACTGGGTGATCTTCCTTTTTCTATCTTTTTACTCTCGCTGAGATACCGTTATAATTACTAATAAATGAATTTCAATACTGAATCATCATAGATTTTTTCCACCCAAAGAAAAAAATTAAAACTCCACAAACACTCAGTGAAATGCTTCTGGAAAATATAATAAACACCCGTTTTTATCATTTTCCCTTATCTTGAGTGCCAGAGCGCAAGGTGGGTGACCTGGCTTCTTCGCCAGCTCTGCCGTGAGCCCTTACCTTATCCTCTCCCTCTGCCTTTGTTTCTCAAGAGTAAAATAAAGCTAAAGAAGCTTATTTCTGAAGTTCCTTCTAGTTCAGAAACTAGGTGATAGGCCAAATTATATTCATATTTTTACATCTTCTGATTTAATAGCACTTACTAAGTATAAGCTTCTCTCAAAGGTAGCAAGGTCATCATTTCATACTAAGCAAAGCAGGAATACTGGAGGGAAGAATGTGAGTGTCTAACTACATCTACAAGGGTACCAATTCTGGGCAAACACCACAGTGATCACTGAAACCCTGTTCCGCCATCCTCGCTGTCACACCACCAACATATGACAGACATGCAAAGAAAGATACCACATCAGCTGTTTATGGCATCTTGAGTCACAGACACTCCACTTGGGTCTCTAAACAGATTTCTTGTTTACTTGCCCATTAATAAAACTCACACCTTCGCCAGTCAGATTTTTTTTCCCCCGAGCATCTGAACATCCAGAGAGATTTAGAAGCAATTAACATTCACGAGTAACAGAGCAATCAACATGGGAATCGCTAATGGGACTGGACAGGATCCAAGAGCTGATATGAGGATAATAGTGAGTCCCTGACATAGGTTATGGTGTTAATTCTGGAGGGCAGAGTCGTGGTATGTTTTCAATAGCTTTGTGGGGCTGCTGTCACAATCACATACGCCTCTCCTATATATGGTTCCTCACCCCCTATGACATGCCTTTTAACCACTATCAAAAAGAAGGCATTTTGCATTGTTATAACACAACCTCTAGCATTAATGGTATATATTGACTCCAAGTTTATTTTTAAATTGCCTACCTGACAAAATGTTAAAATGCCATTTTTTTCCCAGTTTGGGTCTCTAGACTATCTTCACCTGTTAATTCTTGTGGCTAGAGGCCACAAAAATAATAGCTATGAATTTCCACCTTGACGCTTCCCCAATAAGTTTTGCCACTTACTTGTGTGCACATGGGTTCATACATCTCTCGTAAATAGGAAGACACAGACATTCCTATTCCAACCAGCTCTATGCTTGCTTCCTTGTCAGTTTCCCTGACCTGTTTTCATGAAGATCACCCCAGAAATCAGCACACCACATCAACCGCCCCTTTCACCCTACTGGGAGAGTCTCTGGGTAATAATGTTTCCATTGTTCCTCTTTCTGCCTTTCATTTCTAGCCTTCATCTCTCATCACTACAATTCATCAAAAATGCCAATGGCAGGCAAATCTATCTCTCCCCTCACTTTGGACCACATTCTTGAATCCCTGCCCTGGCACTCTTTCTCTCTCAGCCTACAGAGCGAATGGCTCAAACTTCAGAGCCTCTGACCTCTCCAGACTCACACACACCTCTGAATCCTTGGGACCTCTCCTTGCCGTTCTCCTCCTCTTCCTGGGTCATCTGGTTTCCCTCAGAACCAAGACACCCACCTCTGGTTTCTTGAGAGAAAGACAATTTCTCTATCTATAGGGACTCTAGGTACACTGCAGGCAGACTACCTGCTGTATTTCCATTTTTCACCTTGGATGTAATTCATCACAGCCAATTATGATTTGCTTTATTCTGTGTGGTCCAAGGAAATAAATTTGTTCCAAGAGAAGGCTTTTAATTTTTTCAGCTATTTTCACATTAGACATGAGTATGTAATTGAGTAAACACCATTTTTGTTAATTGTAATACATTTCTGGTTATTCTATTTCATTTATGCTTTCTTCCGTTCCTTTCTATTTTGCTATTTCTAGCTATTAAAGGACCCCTTCTTAAAGATCCAGCAGTTAATTTTTCTCCTTCCACTTCCCTACCTCCAACACACAGCCATTATGAAAGTGTATCCCTTTTTTAAAGCTTCAGTTTATTCTCTGAATACAATCGGCTACTGATACACAATCTGTCTCCACCAAGCTGTGTATGCTAAAAGCCTGTTTTGACAAAGATTTTATACAACATAATCCAAATGAAAGGTAAGTTATCAACAGACCCATACTTAAGAATCCCTCACTGTAATCTCTGGGGCAAGCAGTTTAATATTCCCAGCGGCAGCCCCAAAACTAAGAGATGTATGTCTAAGACCCACCTCCCCAGTCCCCGCCAAGTCACCACGCACCCACTGCACCCCGCCCGCCCCATGACTCCCCTTCCCACCCCAAGTAGCAGCAGAGGAGGATAAAGTGCTTCTGGGGCTGTGGTAATCCAATCAGGGCTGAGTGTGCTTCAATCTCTACCCGTCCTCAGAAAACATTTTGGCAGATGCCTTTCAACTACACTCTGCATTCCGCACGGGGTCCTGTGTTCATTCTAGTGGCTCTGCAGAAACGAAGGTAACCCTGCCCAAGGAGTGGACTTCGCCTGCTTTCCTAAATTGCAGGCAATCAGAGGCACTTCTGCCACGAAGGTGCAGGGCTGGGGGGTGAGGTTCTGACTGTACCCACCACACACAAGGAGTGAAAAAGGCAAAGGCAAACATGAAACAAACACATCAATTTTTTTTTAACTTCAAAGAGTAAAGAAACCCCATTTTTCAATCCTTTGCCCTTGTCCTTGCCTAGGCACCAGTGAAAATATTCCACCCAGTCTATTTATTAGTCACGGCTTTTCAGGGGTCTGTAACCTTTCCACATCCCTTTGGCTATCTGACAAAATCTATGGACCCCTTCCAAGAATGGTTTATAAAAGATTGCAAAGGAGATTAATTATATTGAAATACCTTTACTTCTCAGGTTAAGCAGCCCAGCAGGGTGTGGTTTTAGTGGATGAAAGGATAGTTGCTCCCTGGATTTTTTTTTTTTAACTTGGGGTTTCTGCAGAAGAGATTTGTGCTGGGCAAGTGATGGCTGTGGTAAAAAGCATGAAGTGGTGACTGTCCACACTGTCCCTAGGGCTAAACAACTTCCTGTACCTCAGAGTTGGTAGCTGGCTCTGCCTTGCAGACAGCTGCATGTACATTAACACAGGGCACTTCAATATTTGCTACACTGGAATAACTAAGATTTGGACTTCCTTTATTTACAGTCCTACATAGATTTTAACTACGCCTGAGAGAGAGAGTCAACAAGTACAGAAAACAATATGAGGAGATTTTGAAAAGAGAAGTAATGGTAGAAAACTTGAATCTGACCATTTACTCTTCTACTAAATATTTACGGAGCACTTACTGTAGGTTGACAGTAGTAAACAAGTGATCTAAAGACCTTTCCACCCAAGGAGTTCAAGCCCAAATGTGGGCCTGTAAGCAAATAAACAAGTATATGTAAAACAAATAACACATAAATATACGTCCAATGGTGATAAAGCAGAAGAGATGAGAGAGTGCATGGACCATTGTCACATTTCATGCAGAGTTTATTTCTCATTTCACATCAATAAATATTCATCAAGTTCCTACTGTGTTTTAGGCCCTGGAGTGGATTCAAGGAAACTGACATGTATATGTACATATATGTGGGTATACACACATACACATACACACACACACACACACAGAGTTGACCCTTTAAAGGCACAGATTGAACTGCATGGGTCCACTTATACAGAGGTCTTTTACAATAAAAGTCACACCAAGTGTGCCCATCTCTCCTGTCTTCCCTGCTACCTTGTCCATCTCCACTCTGCCATACCTGAACAACAGCAAGACCAACCTTCCCTTCCTCTGCCTCAGTCCACCCAATGTGAAGACGATGAGGATGAAGACCTTTATGATGATCTATTTCCACTTAATGAATAGGAATGATATTTTCTCTTCCTTATGATTTTTATTTTTTTGAGATGTGGTCTCACTCTGTCACCCAGGCTGGAGTGCAGTGGTGCCACCTTGGTTCACTGCAGCCTCGACCTCCCAGGTCAAGGGATCTTCCCACCTCAGCATCCTGAGTAGCTGAGATTACAGGGGTGCCCTGCCATGCCCAGCTAACTTTTTATATTTTTGTGGATACAGTATCTTGATATTTTTCCCAGACTAATCTTGAACTTCTGGGCTCAAGTGACCCGCCTGCCTTAGCCTCCCAAAGTGCTGAGATTACAGCTGAGCCACCTTGCCCAGCTCTTAGGATCTTCTTAACATTTTCTTATTTTATTGTAAGAATATAGTATACAATTCATATAGCATATAAAACATATATTAATTGACTGTTTATGCTATCAACAAAGCTGCCCATCAATAGTAGACTATCAGTAGTTAAGTTTTGGGAGAGTCAAAAGTTATATTCAGATTTTTAATGGTGTGAAGGGTTGGTATGCCTAATTCCCGTGTTGTTCATGGATCAACTGCATGTATGTATACACGCACATCACACACTCAATTTCCAGTTACTTGCATGTGAAGAGTCCACAGAGTCTCCACCAAGATGGGTCTCAATGTGATGCCACACTGCTGAACATAGTTTATTTTCAAAAAGGTGACCACTGAATGCCACCAAGGGCCCAGAAGAGTAGAAAAGGTGCCATGAGGACTACATTCACTGTGCTGAAGGGCATAAGCTTTGGAAGCATCAAGATCCTTGGCAGAAGGTCACCGCTGTGAACCTACGCCAACTCCACCACCTATCTCACTAAGTGGCCCAAGCAAGTTACACACATCACCTCTTTACAGCTATAGAAACTTCAGCGGCAACATGCAGATCCCAGGCTGCCTTGAAGTTCAAAGGCAGTAACGCAAAGAAAGCTACCCAGCACAGTGCCTGATACTACGGATTAGAGAGATGAGTTCTTGTCTCATGAATCTTCTTATCCAGGAATAAAAAGGGCAACAGGAATGCAAAAGCCCCAAACAAAGACCATAAACCCAGAGCAGGGGTACAAGAATTGCTTTTGCTTATTTGTTTCTGCTGTGTGCGTTTGTTTGTTTTGAGATGGAGTCTCACTCTGTCGCCAGGCTAAAGCGCAGTGGTGAGATCTCAGCTCACTGCAACCTCCGACTCCCTGGTTCAAGCCATTCTCTTGCCTCAGCCTCCCAAGTAGCTGGGATTATAGGCATAGGCCACCACGCCCAGCTAATTTTAGTATTTTTAGTACAGATGGGGTTTCACCATGTTGGCCAGGATGGTCTCGATCTCCTGACCTCATGATCTGCCCACCTCGGCCTCCCAAAGTGCTGGGATTACAGGCGTGAGCCACTGCGCCTGGCCTCTGTTTTTGTTTTTGTGGCCAAATGGATCTGCAGAATATTTGCAGGTGTTACTTAAAAGAAGAGAGAGACCTCATAGTGAAATACGTTTTAGAAACAGCAAAGAAATGAGATAGCCCAGTTCTCTTTGCTTCAGGCTTTCTCATAGTTTAATATGCTAATGTGCATCACACAGCTCCAAGAACTGTCAACAATGGTATGAACGTTCTCCCAACTTATGTGACCATGGAACCCTTTGGCATGGAAAAATCTTATGTGACAGTTATTCTATGGAAAAGACTTTGGGAAATGCGGGTTTGTTAAAGAACAAATAAATCAAACGATAAGAAATATATACCCTATTTGGTTCTGATGTGGTCCAGTGGCTTTTGTTGAAAAGGCAGACTTGGGCATATTTTTGTGCAAACCAAGAAAGCCTACTACCAGTGTTTCCTATTCACTGAACCGAAGCAACTTCTCCTGCTTTTCCTATAAAAAGAAGTCATTATTCTGGGACCACAGTGCATTTGGGGGAAATGTCGGCAACATCTGAACACTTCTCATTCCCTTGGACAGGTAATTCCACTATTTTCTGCAATAAATGGGCCCTTAAAACGAGTTTTGTTAATTATTCTCTTGAAAGCCAAATCCTCTTCTGACTACACAGGGAAGCCTTCTGCTTAAAGTCACCCTGGGTTTTCTTTATTATATGAATACTTCACAGTGAGCAATGCATTACTTTAATAAACAGAAAATCAAAGCCAGGGGCAGAAAAAAAGAAAAGAAATTCCATAGGGATGTGTTGATACACCTATGATTAGTCCAAAAATTGCTTACTTGTACATGAAGATTTTATATACGGGGCTTTCCATGAAGACCTTGCTTAAGGTTAGAATACTAGATACATCTGAAGTGGAAGAGGTGGTCAAAGAGAAAACTAGGGCGAAAATTGTTCCTCCCGTGCTTAGAATTCAATTGCAGAAAGAGAAAATCCTTAAGACTCACCCACATTCTAGGAGGCAAAAGAAGAGAGAGAAGGAAAAAAAAGAGGGAAGAGAAGGAGAGAGGAAATGAATAAAAGAGAGGTAGCACAAGTGCCAAAGAGGGTCATTGAAAAGCCTAAGGTTGGGAGAGAGGGGCTACAAACCACAGATTTAAATTAACCCAAGTCAGTAACAAAAGGCTTTGTGCAAGGGCTCTGGCGTTAATGGGATTTGGATTGCTACAGCCTGCAAATCAAGAACAGAACATAACGAGAGATGCCGGAGTTATTTTTGAAATGGATGTCTTCAGTAATAGGAAGCTTAACTAACACGGACGCTGCAGTACTTTGCATGACTGCTGGCTTGTGGCCTGGCTGGGAACTGGAGCTGTCCAGTGAATGAGCGGCGGCCTCCACCTGGGACCAGATGGACTAGGGTGAGCCTTGACCCTAAGGTATGCCACTGAGGAGTTGCTTCCTGTTATAGGAGGAAGAATGCAGCTGCTCTGTTAGATTGCTTAGTGATGCAGACAATGTAGGTGGAGAGTAACTCTCTGAGCCCCAAGATCTTGGGGCCACTGGTTTAGCGTGCATTTGTTGAGTCAGTCAGTCCGTGCCTCCGTCAGTGCCTTTCATCAGTGCCTCCAAGGTGCCTGGAATTGTTTGGGGTCTTGTGAATACCATGATAAGCAACACCAAGTCTCTGCTGTCAAGGAACTTACATTATCCCAGAGGAGGGTAAGTGAGCAAATAAGTAAGAATTGCTGTTTGTGATAAGGGCCTTGAAGAAAATAAAAAAAGGAAAGGGAGATGAGGTAGAGTGTGGCTTAAGGGCAGGGGAAACCTGCTCAGGGAAAGCATCCCTGACGCAAGAACATTTAAGCTGAGCCTTGAATAATGAGGACTCCAGGCTGCAAAGACCTGGGAAAGAACAATAGAGCAGGAGGAAGCGCCATCCCCAGATTTACAATAAGCTGCCATCTTCCCGTTCCTCGCTACCAGCTAACTCAGGTTCCCACAACACTAAATTCAAAAGCACACAGACACATTTAATTTTAAAATCTTAAATTGAATACTATGCCGCTAGGAAAATACATCCTGAAACTTAGGTATTTTTAGAATGGTCCACTTCAGTTTCCTCAAGTACGTCTTTCCCTTGTTCAACCAGAAGACCCATATAGTTTAGGTACCTCAGCTTCCTCTAAATACCTGAAACTGCATTCATCAGCCACTTTCTAAAAATTGGATCTTACTTCAGAGCTGAATGGCTTGATTACTCCCATAACAGAATACATTACACTGATTACGGGAATATTCACGTGTCATTTGCAAGAGGTTGGGCAACATTTCTCAACATTCTACCCACCAACAAACAGAGTAATGAAAGTGAAAAACGCAAATGCTAATATGCAAATGCTCTCCATGTCTTGATACCATGATAAAATTCCTCTTCACTCTTTAAAAAAAAAAAAAACTAATGTTAAAAAAGAGAGAGGAATGGTTATTTCGGTACAATGTAGCCCACAGAGAATAAAAGGCAAAAGCCCAAGCAGGGAACCAAAGTGGAGACTGTTTCTATGACCTGGCACTCACTAAGCACTCAGTAAATGTAGGTTCCTTCCCCTTTCCCCTTCTCCTTCCCCCTTAAATGCCAAAACGCTGAGGATTCATTTTTACATCAATAAGTTTTGAATAACATATTCATTGGCTCCTTCTTTTGTAACTATCAATCTGGTGTTGTGTTTTCATCTTCTGGCTATTGTTTCAGCTTCATCAATTCATGCCAGGGAGAATGACTTGGGGTGAGAAGGGGGTGAGGAGGTGGAAGCTTCATAGGCATGATTCACTGTTCATCAGTGATTAGCATTTTATGCTCAAGACAATCAAACTCATATTTTACTTTTCAAGTTTTAGAAGGAACACATATTCAAAACCAAACCTGAGAACAGGGCATCATAAGTTCAAGGAAGCCATGAAGTAGACCAAGAAGCATAATTCCACTAAGCACCATTTTATTAGCTAATAACGTGTCATTTTTTTTTTCCTATGGGCACCTACTTGCTGTCTTGCAATTTCCATAAGGGCACCATCTGTATTTATAAAAGAATTATCTTTGTGGTGATCTAGCAATCTACAAACAACGGTGATATTTAACTTTTCTTAGGGGATCAATTGTAGAATTAAGTTAAAGGATTTATAAGTCTCTTTTTCAGGATGAGCCTTAAAAGGACTTATTCATACATCTCTGTGATGTTGGAAACACTTGAAACAACAAAAAAATGTAATTTTGATTTATTAAAATATAAAGTTCTGGATCTTGACATGTACATTTTTAAAATTTATTTTATTTTATTTTTTTTATTGCATTTTAGGTTTTGGGGTACATGTGAAGAACATGCAAGATTGTTGCATAGGTACACACATGGCAGTGTGATTTGCTGCCTTCCTCCCCATCACCTATATCTGGCATTTCTCCCTATGCTATCTCTCCCCAACTCCCCACACCCCGCTGCCCCTTCCCCTATTTCTCCCCCCATAGACTCCAGTGTGTGATGTTCCCCTCCCCTGTGTCCATGTGTTCTCATTGTTCAACACCCGCCTATGAGTGAGAACATGTGGTGTTTGATTTTCTATTTTTGTGTCAGTTTGCTGAGAATGATGGTTTCCAGGTTCATCCATGTCCCTACAAAGGACATGAACTCATCGTTTTTGATGGCTGCATAATATTCCATGGTGTATATGTGCCACATTTTCCCTGTCCAGTCTATCATCAATGGGCATTTGGGTTGGTTCCAGGTCTTTGCTATTGTAAACTGTGCTGCAATGAACATTCTTGTGCATGTGTCCTTATAGTAGAATGATTTATAATCCTTTATATCACAATTGCTACAAAGAGAATAAAATACCTAGGAGTACAACTAACAAGGAACATAAAGGACCTCTTCAAGGAGAACTGCAAACCACTGCTCAATGAAATAAGAGAGGACACAAACAGATGGAGAAACATTCCATGTTCATGGTTAGGAAGAATCAATATCGTGAAAGTGGCCATACTGCCCAAAGTAATTTACAGATTCAACGCTATCCCCATCAAGCTACCAATGACCTTCTTCACAGAACTGGAAAAAACCACCTTAAACTTCATATGGAACCAAAAGAGAGCCCGCATAGCCAAGTCAATTCTAAGCAAAAAGAACAAAGCGGGAGGCATCACACTACCAGACTTCAAACTATACTACAAGGCTACAGTAATCAAAACAGCATGGTACTGGTACCAAAACAGAGATATTGACCAATGGAACAGAACAGAGGCCTCAGATGCAACACGACACATCTACAACCATCCAATCTTTGACAAACCTGACAAAAACAAGCAATGGGGAAAGGATTCCCTGTTTAATAAATGGTGTTGGGAAAACTGGCTAGCCATGTGCAGAAAGCAGAAACTGGACCCCTTCCTGACACCTTACACTAAAATTAACTCCAGATGGATTAAAGACTTAAACATAAGACCTAACACCATAAAAACCCTAGAAGAAAACCTAGGCAAAACCATTCAGGACATAGGCATAGGCAAGGACTTCATCACCAAAACACCAAAAGCATTGGCAACAAAAGCCAAAATAGACAAATGGGACCTAATCAAACTCCACCGCTTCTGCACAGCAAAAGAAACAGTCATCAGAGTGAATCAGCCACCAACAGAATGGGAAAAAATTTTTGCAGTCTACCCCGTCTGACAAAGGGCTGATATCCAGAATCTACAAAGAACTAAAACAGATTTACAAGAAAAAAACAAACAAGCCCACTCAAAAGTGGGCGAAGGATATGAACAGACACTTTACAAAAGAAGACATACATGAGGCCAACAAACATATGAAAAAATGCTCATCATCACTGGTCATTAGAGAAATGCAAATCAAAACCACATTGAGATACCATCTCATGTAAGTTAGAATGGCGATCATTAAAAAATCTGGAGACAACAGATGCTAGAGAGGATGTGGAGAAATAGGAACGCTTTTACACTGTTGGTGGGAGTGTAAATTAGTTCAACCATTGTGGAAGACAGTGTGGCAATTCCTCAAGGACCTAGAAATAGAAATTCCGTTTGACCCAGCAATACCATTACTGGGTATATATCCAAAGGACAGGTACATTTTTAATCAAGCATAATGAGTCTCTACTATAAAGTCTAGTAAAACAATAATAAGTAAAATATTTTCTTTTTTTCATTTTAGCTGAAAGGGTGGGTTAATTTTCAATGTGAGGTGGTTTGGTATGCTATAGCTCAGGCAGAATCCAGTATTAGCCAAGGTCACTGCTATGAGTTCAATCAGCATCCAGTCAGCTAACTCAGTTAAAACACACGGTTAAACCTTCTCTTGTCCAGTTTTTGATGATGACCTTGCAAATGCATGTTGCTGGCCCAATGACGGCTAATCACGTGAGTGGAGATTAGTCAGCAAACCCCTTATCACTGATGAAATCAGAAACTCATAATAGTTGCTCTTACATTGGGCACAGATTTCATAGTTAAGTAATACAAGGTGCATGCAGGAAGAAACTTGTTGAAAGGGTTTCTATGGTCAAATAGGAGCTCAGAGAGAACAATCTTTGGTTTTACAAAAGTATATAGTTTTAGTTTTTAGTAAATCCAAAAAAGCAAGATTCATGTCAAGAGACTCAATTATAGGCAAATTATCACTCTTTGTTAGGATGCAAATTTGTTCACTAATAATCAATTACTTTGTAAACTTAATTTTAAGCAATATTTAAAATAATTATGATTTAAAATATATGGATGTATTAACAAAATTAAAAAGCAAAACACAAGCTAATATTAATACTTAATTGATTGATTCTTTCATCTGTACATATATATTTATGGAGTTCCTACTACATTGAGTACCATAGTAAGAACCAGATATAGTGGAGAACAGAACACACAGTCAGCCCTTCCCTCAAGGAGCTTTTTTTTTTTAAAACAAAGTATGTGTAAATGAACGAGTGGAAATTTATAAAGTCATATTTGTGATTAAGATATATAATTCTCTCTAATATAGTTTTATGGCTTTTAAAGTCTAAATTATATATTTCTTTTAAATAATTTGATAATGCACCAGCACGAGGAAGTAATCTTTCTGGATTTGGGGTTTGTAGTTTTTTGTTTGTTTTTTATGCTTGTTGGTCATTGGAATGTCAATATTTGGCATATTCAATTTAATAAATTTTGATGACCAAATTTTTGAAATGTATCGATAAAATGAAGACTTTTCAAGGCAAGTGTTAAGAAAAGTGTATTTGGGAGTGGAAAATGGGTCTTCTTGGGGAAGGATAAGGAAACAGAGTCATTTATCACAAGAAGTGACTTGATTATTATCTCCATGGGAATGAACACCTAAGAGAAAGAACTCTGGTATTCATGTCCAATATAAGATGGTGATTTGTTCTGAAATGTATTAGAAATCATTGTACTGTATGATAATTTGAGTTCTACATTCAAATCTTAGCTCTACCACCGTGTAGAGAGAACCTCTCCACATCTCAGTTGCTTTATTTATAAAAGGGACATTTCACATAGATTACGTGAGTATAATAAAAGTATATTGCTTATCATGTAGTCCTTAATCACGAATAGCTTACCTTCATCATCACACTTTATCATCATTATCATCATCACACAAAAAAATCAAGGCTTTTTGTAATAAGGACAGCTTCGGTCTCCATGTGATAATTAATTTTGTGTGTCAACTTGACTGGGCCATGGGGTACCCAGCTACATGGTTAAATATTATTCTGGGTATATTTATGAGGGTGTTTCTGGATAAGGTTAACATTTGAATCAGCAGACTGAGTACAGCATACTGTCCTCCTCAGTGTGAGCTGTGTTCCCCATCCGATCTCTTGAAGACTTGAATAGAACAAATAGCTTCTCCTGCCTTCAGATTCAGACTGGAATTTGCTGTCTTGGTTCCCCCTGCATTGTCCTTCACTGGAACTCCTGGTTCTCAAGTCTTCAGACTGTAGATCTTGGGACTTCTCAGCCTCCATAATCACATAAGTCAACCCCTTATAATAAATCAACCTTTCTCGCTCGCTCGCTCTGTGTGTGTGTGTGTGTGTGTGTGTGTGTGTGTGTGTGTGTGTAAAATCTGCTCTGGCTGTTTCTCTAGAGAATCCTGATTAATATATTTAAAAAGAACCAGCATATATATTATTTCATTAAGTATAGGGCACTACTAATTTTGTAGAAATGCATACTGTGGCCATAGACTATCATAAATAATCTCTTATTTTAACCACCCAGGACAAAAATTCCCAGAAAGATTATGAACGTGAATTTCGGCTTCACCATTCACTACATGGATAAAATGTCTATAATTCTCTGTGTTCCAATTACCTGGTCAGGAAAATGGAAAGTAGTATATTGTAAGGATTACAAATTTAAGGTGCAAAGTGCCCAGAAAAGAGTCTAGCACACCAAAGATATTCACTGATTGGTAGCTCCTATTTCTTTTGGTCAAACCCTGATTTAGTATATTCCATTTTTGGTATGTATATTCCCACAGTCTAAAACTCTTAAAATAAAAAGCATTACAAATAACATTTGGATTATCTTTAAATAATTCTTTATGGTTTGGAGGAAAAAAATCTATAAAAACATAAAATACCCAGGGGTGTCAAATATACAGTATAATCATTTTGTATGATCATGGCTAATACAGTTCAATCTAAATTGCAGTCTCATATTTGACATAATTATACATAACCAAACACTAATAAAAATTGCTGCCTTATATTTCAAATTGGTAATTATGGTAGTAAACATTAACAACATGTCAGACATAAGACGGTGATTTGTTCTGAAATGTATTAGAAATCATTATACTGTATGATAATTTTAATTACAGTTTGGTAGCAAGAGAGCATGCAGCGGTCTACTGCTCTAGTGCATCATGGGAACTGGCAGCCCTTCAACGCAGCCCTCACTCTGACTCCTGTTGTTCAAGTTCAAGAAATTCCCAATTCCTCCTCCACCTTTAAATAGCAGACTGAGTTCCCTCTGCAGAATCAGCATATCATGAGATCTGGAGTCATTCTCCAGGATTTAAGTCCTTGTCCTTTCCCTTTCTAGCCATATGAACTGGGCTGAAGGTATGTTCTCTGTCCCTTAGTTTTCTGTTCTTTAAAATGGAAAACATGGTAGTACCTACCTCGGAGGGGTATGGCAACAACAAAAGCAGATTATTCTGTTTGTAGTACTTAGCCTAGTACCTGGAACATGGTAAGTCCTCAATACATGTATGTACTGATATAGACATGTATGTATATACATGTATAGACATGTATGGTATACATAGTTCTTATCATATTATACTAATACTCAGATTATTCATTTTCCTAAGCTTTTAAGATCCTGGTCTTAATAAAAGTGACCGAATGCCCTATTTAAGATAAAGGTGTGCCAAATGTTAGCTTCTGCCTCTCAGGACACTGTATTCCTCAAAACGCATTGGGTTTTCTCCTCTATGACTCCTTCCATATTTTCTCCATCTCTTTTTTTCTCACTCTGTGCTGAGTTCATGGGATGATGCTATGTTCTCCCTTATATATTTTCACCTCTGTCTATCTTTAGCTCATCCTCCCTTGAGCCCTTCATATTGTCTCTAATGATGGCCTTTAGGTATGGATTTAGGATACACCCCGTGCTCTACCCATAATACTGGAGAACCACCGAGGAGGCTTCATTCCCTAATAGGTGAATATAAGTACCATGAAATTCCCACCTTCACCCACATCATACCTCCTTGACTTACCTGATCATGAGGCCCTAATTTAGAAATTTAATAGACTTCCCCCACAACAAAATGAAAAAAAAAAAAAAAAACCTTGTGTGAAATACATTATTCTAACGTAACCATTTGTTTATTCAGAATTATCCATTTCCACCCTTTTTAAAATTCTCTGGGCCTTACTACATATTTGCACAACTCTTTCAGCTCCAAGATCCTCATGCAAAGTGGGAAAGAACTCCCCCACATCATGATAAAGCGTCTTTCCTTCCTACATTTCCATACTGTTTCAGGTAAAGTATTCAGGGGAACAGACCGGACTGCTAATTAGGGAACTGTCTGAAACCACCATGAACCACATCTCCACTGGTGCAATAAGCAAAGACTCTTCATTAAAATCACTATCCTCTGTAAGGGAAAGCTGTTTCCAGCGCAATTGATCCAATTCACAGGTGTGATCATGCAGACCCAGGTACAGTATTCATTATTAACTTAAAAAGTATGCCAAATCAATTAAAAACCATTTTAAAGGGAAGGAATAAAATTTAGTTCTACCTAACTGCAGCTCAGCTCTAATTTATCTTCCAGCCACTTTCAAGGGATTTTACTTGGTTCTTAATCTAACATTCATTGGAAAGGGTAATTCTCATGAAATTACAATGGCATCTCTTGCATCATTTAATGCAAATGTTCCCATTCTTCGGAAATGGAGAGCAGCTTCTCCAATAAAGACTCCCTTCAAAGTGTAAAGTGGGAGAGCTTGGGGAGCTGCTTGAGAAGAATAAAACATTGCATTTCAGAAGCTGCTCAAATTTAAAACTCTGCCCGCATCACTATGACAAATTGTATTCCAAATATAGGTTATTCACAACATGTTTGTTATAAGGCGAGGCATATGAATTCCTGCCGTGTCTTTCTTTACAAACATGTCAAGACTTGTGAACCCTTAATGAAATGCAGCATTTAAGAGGCAAGGGAAGCTACAAAGACTCCAGAAAGAAGAGGCTGTCTTCCCTGGGACTGGGACCTTCTTATGCTAATGATGGCTCCCATTATCAGAGACACTGTATCATCTCAGAACCAGGTAGTGCTTGAGAGGTCACTGAGTTCAGCCACTGCACCTTCAGATGAAGGAAGAGACCAAGACCTGAAAGAGAATGAGAATTTTCCTAAGTATCAGGGCTGGTTAGAGGCAAAAACAACCAGGCCCAGATCTCACCTGCCCAGCCCTAGGCACTTTCCAATAGTGTTGTATGGATGAGACTCAAGACTCTAAAATAGCTTTTACCCCCTTGGGGCACTTTTTTTTTTTTTTTTTTTTGAAACGAGAGTTTTGCTCTTGTTGCCCAGGCTAGAGTACAATGGTGTGATCTTGGCTCACTACAATCTCCGCCTCCTGGGTTCAAGCGATTCTCCTGTCTCAGCTTCTGGAGTAGCTGGGATTACAGGCACCTGCCACCTTGCCTGGCTAATTTTTTTTGTTTGTTTTTTTCATTTTTAGTAGAGATGGGTTTCATTATGTTGGCCAGGCTGGTCTCAAACTCCTGACCTCAGGGGATCCACTCGCCTCAGCCTCCCAAAGTGCTAGGATTACAGGTGTGAGCCACTGCGCCTGGCCAGGGCACTTTTTTAAAGTCCTGTGGGGCACCAACTTCTAGATAATCAGTTAAAAGTTCCATACATTTGGAAATGAACTTATCCCTGTAGGAAATTTCTAGTCATGCTACAGAAGTTAGTTGGACTGATTTTACATTCAGCAACTTTTTTAACCAAGGGGTAAAATCTTTCTCATTTGTTAATTCATATTCTCTCTTTTAGGTAAAGTGCCACTGTTCACTGGTCACTGAAGTCCCAAGCAGAAGATATCCACTTCCTACTCTATCCCTCCCTAGTACAGGGCTTGCTGATATGGCCAGAACACAGAATTCTACCCTGGTTTTACTGTAAAGCAGAAGCCAGCAAACATTTTCTGTAAAGGACCAGATAGTGATGATGATTCTAGGCTCTGTGGGCCACCTGGTCTCCTTTGCAGCTACTCATTCTGCTGTTGTGGTAGAGAAACAGCCATAGACAATATGTAAACAAATGAGCATGGCTGCGTTCCAATAAAACTTTGTCTACACTGAAATTGAATTTCATATCAATTTCATGTGTTATGAAGCATTACTCTTCCTTTGATTTTTATTCAACCATTTAAAAATGCAAAAACCATTCTTAGCTGGTGAGCTACCTAAAAATAGGCAGCAGCTGGATTTGTCTTATCTGCCATAGCTTGCCAGCCTTGGTTTAGAGAGATCAAAGGACCACCAAAAAGACAAATTCCTTTTGCTACCCAGTTGCACTCTTTTTAAGCTGCTATTGGCCCTCACCTTGCAAATACACACTTTTTTAAAAAAATTAAATGTGCACGTTTCCATTTGTGTCCCATGGGTAATGGTTCACTAAGGTTATACCCTGCTTGTCAACGACTTCAATAACCACATAGCATTCCTCAATGAGGTATCTTCCTCCATATGAAATACAACTAAAAGGACCAAGAAACTTTGTCACTAAGAAACAGTTGTGATAAAATTATTACACCAATCAGATGAAAGAGAAACATCTATTCAGAGGGTAGTCTTATGCTTGTTATACCCTGGATTCTTAGCCCTCACACGTGAAGTACTGCTTCCATTTTGGAAAGAAATATTTCCGTTTCACAGATGGCCAATATCAGCACCAACAAATCAATCATTTGAAATTACGATCAATCTTTTGTCCGTACAATCAAGTAAGTAGGAGCATGCTATTTAAATACCTTTACACACAGCACAACTCTACTGGCATCAGCATATTACAAAAACCAATTTTCTTACATCAACTTCTATCTACTTCTAATTCTGTAGCATAGCTCTGGGGAGTTGCTACAAGGTCTGTGTAAACCGAAAATCTAAATAACATTATGACGCCTATTACAGAACTAATTTATAATCTAATACCCCAGTTGAATTTAATATCCTATTTATTTACTCAAGCAAAATATCTGGAAAAAATATGTCACATCATAATGTAGTTGTCATGAAAATGGAAAAATAAGGCAGAATTTTAGAGAAAGCATGATAATTGCTAGGGGCAGGTAGGAGCAAGAATTTCAGAGTCCCTCACGTGAGGAAGAGGCAGAAGCCCTTTAATAAATAGGATTTTTGCTTTATAATGCAATTATTGTCAAATTTAGTATTTTACATCAAATTTACAACTTTAAAATGTGATTCCTATTAATGTTATCTGCTCAGAGCTAGTGCGGGATAAAACTGTTGGCCAAGAGATGCCACCTCATCGACTGTCTTTAACAACTCCATTCCCATCCTGGATGGAAGAACTGAGCTTTATGGCAGCATTTATAAGTGTGCACTGCCAATACAAATGCACAAGTGATATGCATATATACAATACACATAGGCTAATGGGAAGAACTATAGAGCTACTTCTGTGAATGCTGTTTCATACTGATTTCTGCACCTAAGATAAAAGGAGGGAAGGGAGAAAGGATTGAAGGAAAGGAGGGAAGGAAAACATGACATTTCATGTTGCAAAGCTACAGAAAGCATAAATATAAAAACACTACAAAGTGATCATTACACCCTATAGCTGGACGCTTTTAGCCACCTAGGAAGCAGAGGGAGGACTTAATGAAAGTTTAGTGGGGCCTCAACAATACATTTACGCTAGAGTCCCCCAAGACTCAAAGAAAGGGCAGCAGCCACCTTCAATCACCTGAATCCCTCCAGTAAACAAGAAAAATGCCTACCGCTTGCTTTCGCTTGAGATAGAAGCCATGTTAATAGCTTGGGAAGCAGCTCAAAGTCACATTGCTAGAAAGGAACTAAGACTCAAAGCTCTAGGTCCCAAAGTCCACATGCATCCAGGTACACAACCACATAAATGCATGCATGCCGACCCTCACACTGGTACTTCCATTCCTTACACAAAAGCAGAACAAGTAGCTGTCTCCACGCAAGGTCTCAGACATCGAGATCCTTGAATCCTATTCTAAACCTGCATGTCTGGATTCCCAGTCCCACTCTTGACCATCTATATTTTTAATACATTCCCCAGGTTATTCTTCAAAGTTTTGGAACCAATGGCCCCTGTGATCATATTTGAGAGGCATCTGAGAGAGCTCTTTGCCCCTGAAATTATTATAACACTACTCTCTCAATACCCTGGAATCCCATAATTAGCAATTCAATTTTTGCCTCTTAAAGTTTTCCGGTCTCCAAGGGTACCGAAATTAAACTCAAATATACCTAAGAGAAGAAATAGCTTAAGTCCTCTTATCAGATGATGTTTTGTTAGGTACCGAAGTCCTGCAGAAATTAAACAAGGCAAGCCCAAAAGGGCAAGAAAAAGGCTCATAAAACAAAAATATCGAATACACAGGAAGAGATCCAGTCCTGCACAGACATATACACGGGGTCTATGATCACATATAACCTCTAAGCAAAATTATGAATATCAAGCATCAGGAACCTCAGCTCCATATAGCTCTGCTAAGTACAGACCACCCTCAAATGCAGGCTCCTCAGGTATTCCAGGATATACTCAGGTCTAAACAGGGATATCTTCAAGGGCATCGATTAGTAAAAACATATACATGTAGACTTTGGGGGATTTTTGGTTTTGGGTTTTTGTTTGCTTTTTGTTGCCTAGGCTGGAGTGCAGTGATATGCTCACAGCTCACTGCAGCCTCAACCTTCTGGGCTCAAGCGATCCTCCCACCTCAGCCTCCTGCAAGCACACACTATCATGTCCAGCTGATTTTTGTACTTTTTATGGAGATGGGGTTTCATCACATTACCCAGTCTGCACATGTAGACTTTGATATAAGAGTCATGCCCTCTCCTGACAGATGAGCCTCCTCTGGTGGCTTACCTTCTCCAAATATGCAGTTGGCCCCCAACTGTTTCCCAAGCAGCCCTCCAAGTGTAGATTCTGTCTCTCTCCCCCGCTTGTTCCCACCCCTCCAACAGTGTCAGCTCAGTTAGGATGCTGAGTGGAAACTCTTCCTTGACCATTTTAGCTGCTCTCTGTGAAGGTATACATATGCAACAGAAACCCAGCTCAGCACTCTATTGATTATTACCTATAAATCTAGCTGCTCATAAAAAGACTCCATGAAATATAATCCAGGGACATAAATCTCTCTAGGCGAGATGAAATCTGATGGGAAATAAAATTCCCTCATTTATTTCCTTGTTTAAAAGACTAACTTTCCAATCAGCTACGAACATTAACATGAGCTCACAGGGGGATTGAGGACAGAGTACCAATTTGGGGGTCAGAACAGACAGGAGAGCAAATGCTGCTCCTGTCACTCATGGGCTATGTGTCATCAGTAAGTAATTTACCCTCACTGAGCTTCAGTTTTGTCATCTCTAAAAGGGGGATAATAAGGGGTGGGTGTGGTGGCTCATACCTGTAACCCCAGGGCTTTGGGAGGCTGAGGCGGGAGGAATGCTTGAGGCCAGGAGTTCGAGACCAGCCTGGGCTACATAGTATGACCCTTGCTCTACAAAAATTTTAAAAATGAGACAGCCATGGTGACTCATGCTTGTAGTCCCACCTACTGAAGAGTCTGGGCTCACTTGAGCCCAGGGGTTCGAAGCTGCCATAAGTTATGGTTGCACCACTGCACTCGAGCCTGGGTGACAGAGCAAGACCCTGTCTTAGAAAAAATAAAAAGAAAAATTGAAATAAAATAAAATGAAAAATAAAAGAAAGACAATAAACTCCTTTGCATGGCTGCCGTGAGATTAAATTAGATATACTATAATATACCAAACATAAATTAGGAGCTCAGGATGGTAGCTATTAGAAGCACCCCCATCTACACCTTTAAAAAGAACTTATTATCCAGAAAAGAAAATCCATACTTTCTTCTCACAAGTCCAAGTGATGGCTAATAAGATGTATTTCTTTATTCAACTAACATTTATTGAGCACCAACTATGTGTCAGAATTTGTTCTAGGTACTGGGAATTTGTCAGCCTCTAATTATGAAAGGTTATGTACAACACTTAAAGCTACACACAAGAAAAAACAGACAGTGGACAAATATTTTTTTGCAAAAACTCATGTACTGCACACAGGCTCTGTCCCTTCTGCTTTTCATGATTCTTGAAAAAGCCTGCCCCATCCTCTTGAAGCCTCAGAGACCTTCACCCCAACTCCTTTCCTTTGTTCTTGTGGCTCCAGCCCAGGGTCGTCTTTGATTTTCCACACCGTGTTGCTATTTTGACTTAACAAACTGAAAAATCCCTACACTGTAAGCTTTGTAAGGAAAACAACAAAATCGTCTAAGTTTTTTTTATTTCCCCCGCACCCAAAGAGTGCCTGGGCTCAGTAGTCAAACCGCACCGCTGAACCTCTGCTCCCAGAACAGAAAGAACCCACATTGACACTCTCGCCTAGGCCACTCCTACTCACCAGAAAGTTAGCCCCTGAGTCAAAGCAGCTGAGTTCCAGATACGTTTTCTAACAGCAAAAATACTAAAGAGAGACTGTTTGTTCTGAGAACAAGAAGGAAAGCTTACAAGGCTGAGGAAGATGCTGGAGTGAGCATTGTCACTTCAGCTAGCCGGCAAACTTTGCCACTACATCTTTCCATCTAATCTTTTTGGCCTTCCAAGTCTATACTTCCGTGATCCAACCCCATGGTACAAAAACACATCCACTCTGTTCCAACCTGCTTGAACAATCAAAGGGTATTTGGCTTGAGTGAATCCAAAGCCTCTCCATTTTGCTGTTTCCCCCTACAAATATGAGGTGCAGATGAATGAGAAGCCTTGAACTGACCCAATGCTGGGCAAAGAGCAAAGCAAGGTTTAGTGATTTCCCAGGTATCACGAGAAAGAAAGACTCTGAACCTACTGAGCGGCCCCTGTACAATCCCAATCTTGGGTCACAAGCAGGGAAGTTTGGAGCTGGAGAAATAGAACATGGAAGTGTTCAAAATGACCGAGAAAGAAGTGACGGGGGAAGAGAAAAAAAGATCCTTCTATCTGAATTCTGTAGCGAGGCAAGCATTTGTTATCGTTGTGTCTAGCTCTCAAACCAAAAAAAGGAAAATCAAACAAACAAAGAATTCACCAGCCAGAACCAGGCAGACTCTCCCGCATTGATTCACACATGGTCTTCTCACTCCCCACTCCTGCCACAGATGGTGACAAAGTTCCATTGACACACGCGGCACCCTCAGGCACTGAAACTTCCTCTGCAGTCCCCCCTGCAAGGGTGAGTGGCTGTCACGCTTTTGGCTGGCATGGGGCAATCTCTACCACCCCCCCCTCCTTGTCTCTGCTCCCATCAAAATGGCACATTGTTAGAAATGTGCTCAGGGTGTGCAATTTGGGGCAGATAGTTGCTGGAGTTCCCATATGCTTAAGGTACATAACTGGGCCACTGAGAAAAGGGAATTTAAGCATTCTAGAAAACAGCAGGAGAGCAAATTGGCCTTTCCCTCTGAGAGCTATTATTAGAGAGGCCCAGCCCAATTCAGCCAGAAAGCCAATATCTAGCCCATCCGCTCTTCCCTGCAACAATGCCCCACACATCCCGCCCCCTTTCAAATAGACCTGCCCCGATGCATCCCAGCCAGACACGCGTCTCATCTTTAATGTTAACCACTAGCTTGCAGAGATCAGTGGAAGCAACTCTTCTCATAAAGCAACTCGACAGTCCAAAGTTTAATTTCACATAATACGGAGAACTCACAGAACATGGCATTACATTTGATTTGTACTCGTGGAATTTGGCAGCCTGCTAGCTCTTCTCTCTGTGTACCTGCTGAAGTCACAGCTGCTGCCTAAACTTTGTAAATAAATGCTAAACAAATGCCAAATAAAGAAACCAACTTCCCAGGAAGCAGAAAGGGCAGGAGATCACAGTTTTTGTTCTCAGAAATATGCTGTGACCTGCTTCAGAGCTGCATCCTGGAAGCTTAGCCTTGGAAGCTCTCTTTCCTCTGGAGGGAGGGGAGAGAAGAAGAAAGGAAGGAAGGGAAGGAGGAAGGAAGGGAAAGGGAGGACAGAGAAAGAGAAGAAGGGAAGGAGGGAGGGAAGGAAAAAACTTCTGTTATCTGTCTCCCTGCTAACGAGTAGAAAACGGTGGTTGGAAAGACAACACACAGCTTTATTATTTCTTAGAGCATACATTTCTATGAAAATCAGAGATTTTACAGCCAATTTTTTTCAGTGGACTTAATCTCCAGTGGCGCAATGAAACTTAATGAGAAAATGGGTTTCATTCCATTTGACCCTCAACTTTTCAGGTATGCATCCATTGCACATGTGGAGACTCTTCTGTTGTTCCGTCTTTGGCCTTCTGGGACACGTTTCTCAACAGCAACTTCTTGCTGACACCTTATAAAGTTAATGACTCAAGATATTCTGGCACGTGGCAGTCTGTATTCTCTTGGGTACAGGAAATGTACGACGGAATCAACCAACCAAAGCTGGAGAAAGCCAGCATGTTTCATCATGGGTAGAAACATGCTTTATGAGTGGAGTGTTAGGCAGCCACCTTTATTTCCCCCGCCTATCTCAAAGGATACATCTATCCCATATACAAGATTAGGAACTAGAAGGAGGTATAAGCTTGACATGTGGAATATTCGCGACTTACAGTTCACCTTTGCTGTTCAGATTCTGGCTTCTTGTGACTCAGGCCAAGCAAATTCAGTAACAATGATGAAACTTATAGCTACCCGTCTTGGTCTGTTTTGTGTTGCTATGTAGGAATACCTGAGGCTGGGTGAATTATAAAGAAAAGAGGTTTATCTGGCTCACAGTTCTGCAGACTGTACAGGAAGCATCAGCATCTACATCTGGTGAGAGCCTCAGGCTGTTTCCACTCATGGTGGAAGATGAAGAGGAGCCGATGTGTGTACCGATCACACAGTGTGAGAGGATCTCACAGAGAGAGGAGTGAGGTGCCATGCTCTTTGTGACGACCAGTCCTCATGGGAGCCATTCCAGCAAGAACTCACCCCAGAGAGAGGGCATTAATCTCCTTATGAAGGATCCGTCCCCATGACCACAACACCTCCCATTAGGCCCCAGCTCCAACACTGAGGATCAAATTTCAACATGAGGTTTGAAAAGGACAAAAACCGGAATCATAACACTACCATTTATTGAACACTTACTATACAGCAGGCTCTGTGCAATCAATAGCAGTTTATTTCTTGTCTTTCCCCAATAAGCCAGGAGTTCCACGAAGGGCAGAGATCTTGACTCTGTTTCTCCCCCCTCTTTGTTTTTCTTTTGGCTTGATGCTGTCCCTACCACATAATAATGACTTACACTTGGATAGCATTAACTAGGTGCCAGGCACATTCTAAGGACTTTACATATAGGAACTTATCAAATTCCCACAACAACCCTATAAGGTAGATACTCTCAACGCCGATGCAATAACTGAGGCTCAGAGGGCTTCAGCAACTTGTCCAAGTAAGCACTGAAGCCAGAATTCTAACACAGATCTTCTGGTTCCAGAATCTATGCTTTTAACTTCTTGTTATTATAGGATGTTTATTACATCAATAAACATTTTTTGAATGCATAAATAAACGAATTCATGTAAACATTACAGCAACCCTATGGGGCAAATAAGATGATTCCTATCTACCAATTAGGAAACTGAGACTCAGAGTAGTTAAGTAACTTGGCCTAGGTCACATAGTTGTACAGAATGAGGACTCAACACAGGTCTTTCTGACATGGAGGCCCATGATCTTGAAACAACTCTATTATTATATAACCATGTAACCACGCAATTCCCTATCCTACACTTTCATCCAGTGGCTCCACTTCTCCATCTTGTCAATAACAGCATCTATTTTTGCACACAAGAAACTTGTCTAATAAAGCAGACACAACTCCTTATGGGTTGGAATGTGTGGTTTTTGTTGCCCCCAAATAAGCTGTGTAATAAAAAGAAAGGCTGGTATTTTAGGTGACGAGTGAAAATGGGTCAGGCAGCTCTCTGATTTCATAGGAACCTGTCCATCAGAGCGTGTCACTGATGAGGACTTTATCTGTATGATTAATTCTGCAAGGAACGTCTCCATGTGCAGCTCTGAACGTTTCTCACTCAGTATTGGAAACGTTTGGTGCCAAGCAGCACAGGGCCAAAATGTTGATGACACATTTCGGCTATATCAAGCACCTCGTCCCTCTCTTTCATCCGGGCACAGTTCTGTGAGTCAGTGAGGTCTTCCTCGGCCATGGAAAACTTTTACCTTTTTTTTCCAGCACTTACTCTGGCTGCTTGCTCCTAAATGACTGTTCTTCCATCTGATTATTTTTCTTCCATACACACCTGTCACCCAACTTTTCATTTTTTAAAAAGTTTTAAAAATTTATTATTCCTGAAGCGAGAACCTGAGAATGAGCAGGCGATTAACGGAATCATTTGACTGACCTTCAGGGGACCCAAAGGTAGGTGATTGATGAAATGACTACAGGTTTAAGCAGAAGGTCAGCTTCAATAATACGGCTGTTACTTCCCATGGTCCTTACAAACCAACTCAGTCGCTGGCCTTCACTTCTCCTTTGCAACCATTTTAAGGTGAAGACATATGACTGACTCCACCACAAACCACCTTCTTGTGCGGCTCATTATGTAGTGACAAAGACATGGTGGTGGCATTTGATCTAAAAAGATCATGATCTCGCATCAGACGTGATTGTTCTCAACCACCAAGGTTCACTGTCAGTTACTTTTCCACCCCATCCATGTCACCTCTCACTGGGGTCTGGCAAGAGGGTACTTGGATGGTAGTCCTCACTGCACCACCAGCTAGCCATGGGATCTATCCCTGCTTCCCCTTTCTCACATTTAAAGTGGGGGTCATACCACCTACCCTACCCACCTTCAGATATTTAATACATGAAAGTTCTTACTGGCAGCATTTGAATTTGAAAGAGGGAACAAAAGAAGGAAAAGGCTTCATTTAAATTTTTTTTCTGGCAACTTTTAAGCATTAGTAATAGACAACTCTTTAACCTGATCAATATTTAAGAGCATAGTTCAGCTTTTCTTGAGAAAGTAGACCAGTAAATAGAAAAGAATTATAGCAACCATCAAGGGGCCACTGTATCATTTTGCCTGCATCATCTCAATGAGTCCCCAAAGGAATCCTATAAAATCAAGGCAGTGGAGAGTGGTTAGAAGCAGGGCCCTGGACCCATACCACCCAGACTGAAATGCAGGTTCACCCACCGACTGGCTGTGTGACCCTGGGCAAGTCATTTAATTCACCTTGCTTCAGCTCTGTACACACAGAAAGGGGATAATGACACTCAGCTCCCAGGCTGCTAAAAGGATTAAACAAGTCAATATGTATAAAGTATTAGAACAGGTCTTGGCCCATGACTAGGGCTCAGATAAGCATTGCATGTTAGTATGACTGTCATTAATCCAGCTTTACAGATGGGGAAACTGAGGATTGGAGAGGCTACTTAAAAGGCATACTCAGGCTGGGCACAGTGGCTCACGCCTGTGATCCCAGCACTTTGGGAGGCTGAGATGTGTGGATCACTCAAGGTCAGGAGTTCAAAACCAGCCTGGCCAACATGGTGAAACCCCATCTCTAATAAAAATACAAAAAAAAAAAAAAATTAGCCGAGCATGGTAATGGGAACCTGTAATCCCAGCCACTTACTCAGGAGGCTGAGGCAGGAGAATTTGCTTGAACCCAGGAGGTAGAGGTTGCAGTGAGCCGAGATCGTGCCACTGCTCTCCAGCCTGGCTGAAAGAGCAAGACTCCATCTCAAAAAAAGAAAAAAAAGAGGCATACTCAAAGTAATGACTACTGAGTGGAGAGCAACATGGGGATTTGAACTAGGCAGTCTAACTACAGAGCCCAAGTTCTTAACCACTCCATTCACTTCTTCCTAGGGTCAGTGATCACTTGTGAGTTCCTCGGCCTTATGAAATGAATTTAAAATGGACACCGTGAAGGAAAAAGGGTTTGAAAGGGGCAGTCCAGTGTCAAGTCAGGAATATAGAGAGGTGTGTGCCCCAGTGTTTCCAGAATGCCAGTGAGAAAAGGGTTACCCAAAGCTTCACAGACTTAGGGACAGCTCTGCCCCTCTCCCCCAGACCCTCTACAAAGAATGAATGAAACTTCCCAATATGTGTCTGCCCTGGAGCAGGATGTAACAGGAGAGTATTCATTCCTCTAGAAAAGAAAGAGGTTAACAAATCATGCATTGAGGCAAAGAGGGCATGAGCTAGGGTTGTATGCAGCCCTTTTGTTCTCATGGGAACTCCACATTGATAAAGTTAGTCTTGGGCACAGGAAGGAGAGGCTGTTGCCTAAACAAGGTGGTTTGAGATGCCACAGAAGGACATAGCTTCCCAAACAAATGTTTCTCCGCTGATCTTACTAGTCATGGTTTATGCTTTGGCATTAAGCCTGTATCCATTGAGTCCTCCTCTTTCAAAATGCAAATATGCCCAAGGTAAGCAAAAAATTAAATTCTGGTCCCTGGTGCTGCCTGTGTTCCTTATATTCTTTTTCCAAATGGTGAGATACACAAGCACATGGATGTCCTCAGAAAAGAATGAGGAATGAAAGGGTGAAAGAGGGCTCTGAAAAACAGGTGGGGGGGAAAGGGGAAAAAGCCTTCAAGTTTCTGCCAAACAGAAGTGACATGACTTAACTTTTCATGGGAGAGAAGAAAATGTGGTGCTTACTATGAAGACTGTTTTCATGAACTACAGGTTGTGAAATTGAGTTTCAGAGAAGTTAAATGACTTGCCCAAGCTAACACAGCTAATAAGGAACAGAGATGACATTTGAACATGTTTCTCTCCAATTCCCATAATCTTATTCCCATAGCCTCTGTCTCTCTCTGTTAAACTACCTACTCTTGCAACTCAGGTATCACCTTGAGTCTCTCTATTTCTAAATCAGAATTTGTGCTCAACCATTTCTCTGCAGGTCATTGGGTTTACAAACTTTTCTCCCTCATATATATTCTTCATTTCCCCACCGCTCCCAATGCAGTCATGAGGATAAAATATGTGATTTTGTTTCTCTCCATAATTTCTCTTCTAGAAGGCTATGGTCACAGTCAGCAGCAGCAGGGGTTGCACTGAAGCTTAAGAAAAAGCGAAACTATTAAGCCACAGTTCATCCCTCTTCAACGACTCTGCCCAAACTTTCAGAGGAAACAATGCTCCTATTACACCAGCAATCCCCCGAGGTTCAACCAGCAGCCAAGAGCAAAATACCTGAACCCATCCAGGCTTTCCCTCTCTCTTTTACCAATTCCCTGCATGCAAGCCTGCCTGAGTGGGAAGGTATCTGCTACAAAAAGAGAACAGGTGAATGATACATACAATTGTTCAAGCAGTCAGTGCCCAGAGAACTAAATAGAGTCTTAAAGTCATGATATGGCTTTTGCTACCAAGGGAAAGTTGTCCAATGCTATGGGCTTCTACTCACAGAGGGAAAGGTATAGAACTGTCTCTTCCTTAGCCTTGCTCTTCTATTCTGCTAATAGTGACCACGTCCCATGACAGAGACTGAAAATACTTAATATTTATTTTCCCAGCCTGCCTTACAACTAAGGTATCATTATATGTCTTAATCATGACCACAGAGATCTGAGGGGAAAGTCCTGTAGGTGGCTCCCAAGAGAAGCTTACCTCCCTGATAAACATACACCCAAGAAGAAACTCTCTTTCCTGCCTTTGGATTTGAGTGTATGATGCCCAGAGCAGCCATCCAAGCCCAAGGACCATCCAACACACAGATTATGGCTGAGTGAAGGCACAGAGAGAAGCTGGCAGATGCCATCATTGAATTTCTGATCCAATTCTGAAACCACCTTGCCTCCACACTCCTTAAATATTAGTTGTCTCTTGCTGTGTAACAAATCACCCCAAACTTTGGCAGCTTAAAATAGCAAACATTATCTCACAGCTTCAGTGAACCAGGAATCAGAGCAGCATAGCTGAGGAATTCTGACTCAGGGTCTCCCACAAGGCTATATCAGCAAGATGCTGATGAGGGCTGCAGTCATCTCAAGGCTGAGCTGGGACAGGATCCTCCCAAGCTTCCTCACACAGGCCACTATACAGCAGGGCAGCAGGCTTCCCCAAGAGAAAGAGAT
Source organism: Ateles fusciceps (assembly GCA_036589455.1). Taxonomy (NCBI): domain Eukaryota; kingdom Metazoa; phylum Chordata; class Mammalia; order Primates; family Atelidae; genus Ateles; species Ateles fusciceps. The sequence continues at coordinate 1,062,179 of JAZHEH010000164.1, read as the reverse complement.
CTTAAGGAATTGAGAGAGTGACACAGAGAACCCTAGGATGGAGGTCACAGTCTTTATAACCTAATCCTATTATTCCTGCTATATTCTGTTATTTTAACTGAGAGGTTCTCAGCTGTGGTACCATTGACATTCATATTAGGATGGATAATTCTTTGTTGCCGGGGCTGTCCCATGCATTATAGAATGGTTAGCAGCATCCCTCAGCTCTACCTACTAGAGGCCAGTATTACCACCACCAGCCCCAGTTGTGACCAAAAAAAAAAAAAAAATTCTCCAGACATTGCCAAATGTCCTACAGAGACAAATCATTCCCATTCAAGAATCACTGGTTTATAATGAGTCACAAAACCCCACAATCAAAGGCATGAATACCAAGAAGCAGTGATGGTTGGGTGCCCTCTTAGAGGCTGCATACTTCATCTCGTTTTATAAGATAATCAACTTCCTTAATGTTTAAGCCACTTAATATTGACCCTTTGGTTATGTGAAACCAAGAGCACCCTAACTGATATAAAGGGACTGGTCACTTATTTTATCTATTAATAAGGCTGGTTTTTTCCATCTTTCAGGAGCACTGAGTAAAAAAAAAAAAATCAAGCAAAGTACCATGCTTACCAAGAAAGTGGCTCTCTAGTGCCCTGGTACAAAACCCATATCTCCCATTTCAGACCAATAAAATGCTCAATACCACACACACACACACACACACACACACACACACACACACACATATACAAACGCACAAGTTTCTAAAGGAAAGACATCAACTGCATTCATCTTGTGCATTTTCCCTGGATAAAGACACAGAATTCAGAATACAAAGGAAGAGAGCAGTAAAAAATGCTACCACTTCCAAAAAGAAATGGTCATATTATATCAACTGGAATTCTTTAGGCTTTTAATAAAGGTTATACGCTCAGAAAAAGACAGCTCCTGACCTGTACAGTTATAGAATGGAAATGGAGAAGAGTCACCTACCACTTAGCAGCATTAAACGCTGACTGTGAGGCAAAGGAGAATGCCAGCCAGCTGATCCCGAAGCTTCTTCTCTCATATTTCTGCCTGCTCACACCCTCTCTCCCTCCCCCTCACCCACCCTGACAACTTTTCTGGGTGACCTCCAAGTAAACCCTCTTTAGAAACCTAGCAACTCTTCGGATTTTCCCTCAACATCTATATTCATTCCTGAAGCTTTCAACCCATTCCTGTCCTCTGTTAGCCTTACTGTTACACCCTGAACCTGAATTACAGGAGCCTGTGCAATTTACCAACAATCTTGGTTTTCATTCTTCAGCTCCTTCAGCAGCTGACCACTCCTCAGTCTCCCAGGGGCAAAGAGCTTCTTTCTACGTTATGACCCTAGCTGGGTTTCTCAACCTTCCAGGCTTTGAACACATGGTCCTAGGGAAAGGCCATATGGTGATTTTTGTTCAAAAACTAAGGGTCTTTTTGTCAGCCTAACCCATCCCTTTATAGAGCTCCCTCAGGAGATTACAAAGTCTGTAACAGGCATCCAAAACCAATTATCAACTAAGGGGCAGTAGTCCCAGGAATAACCATGGAGTTCAAGATGAAAGGCTCAGAATGAAAGCTATTTCCAACACAAACATCTCTTAGAGCGGTAGAAATAAACCTTGGGGGGGAAATGACATTACTGTAAAATGTGTTTTATGACACTGTAATGATTAATGACATTTCACACTAATAAAGTTGACAGGAAGAGGATGTGAAAGACTAACGAAAGTGCAAATACAAATTTCCTTTTCTACAAGAACACGACGTGCACCAACAGGATAAGAGGAATGGCTATTTAAAAAATCCAAAATAAATAAATAAACAGCAGTAGACATCAGCAACACAACCAAGTGAATAGTAAGTTCCGTTTGATGGATGCCCCAGAGAGACTACTGCAAATACTCCTCCCTCTTTTTAGTCACCAATGCTTTTTGCTGATCAACACTTCCGCCTGATGACACAGGATCTTACTGCTCAAAGAAAAAGTTCGTTGTTCAAAGCAAGAATCCCACTTAGTCCATTATGTTGCTCCATTTCAGCAAATCCATGCCTAACCTCTCTTCTCCATCCCTTCCCTCCACTTTTAAGGAAGAGCTGAGCCTTTCCACCCAAGGTTGGCCCCTCCAGCATGGCCATCAATCCTGCCTCCTCCAGCCTCCTGGGACATTTCTTTTTCTCTACCTCAACAACATCTCATTCTCCCCTCTGCACTTCTTCTCATGGGAAGTTTTCTCCACATAGAAAATAACTGCATGTGTTCATGTTTGTTAACTGTTATTTTATTTCACTTCTTTCTCTCTCTACTCCTGGGATGAGAGGTCTCTGTCCATCCTCTCACTAGCCATTCCTCAATCTAGGGAAGAATCTGAAGTCCGGCATCTATTTGTACTACTTGGGGGAGACTGACCACGGAGTATCATCAGGAGATCTCTCCAGTCACATCTGAGACCTTATCTCATTTCTTAATCTGCTAAACTTCCTGGGGCACTTGACACTGATCACCACTTCCAGCTTTTTCTGATTTCTCTCCCATGTCTCTGACCCCTCCTTTACCTTCTGTATTAGTCTGTTCTCACACTGCTAATAAAGACATACCCAAGACCAGGTAATTTATAAAGGAAAGAGGTTTAGTGGACTCACAGTTCCACATGGCTGGGGGAGGCCTCACAATCACGGAGGAAGATGAATGAGGAGCAAAGTCACATCTTACATGGTGGCAGGCCAAAAACCTTGTGCAGGGGGAACTCCATTTATAAAACCATCAGATCTCATAAGACTTATTTACTATCATGAGAACAGCACGGGGGAGAAACCCACCCCCATGATTCAATTACCTCCTACAGGGTCCCTCCCACAACATGTGGGAATTATGAGAGCTACAATTCAAGATGGGATTTGGGTAAGGACACAGCAGAACCATATCTCCTTCTTTTTATTATTATTTTTTTATTTTTTCCATAGGTTGTTGAGGTACAGGTGGTATTTGGTTAGATGAGTAAGTTCTTTAGTGGTGATTTGTGAAATTTTTGTTCACCCATTACCCAAGCAGTATACACTGCATCCTGTTTGTAGTCTTTTATTTTTTTTATACTTATTTCTCCCCTCCCAGCTTCATCAGTGAATATCCTGCAAAGCTCAATCTTAAGCCTCCAGCTTTTCCTCCTGCATTAGCTTCTCTGAGCCTCCATTTCCTCATCTATGAAATGGAGATTATAATATCTATCTCACTGGGTTGTCAAAAGAAATAAATAACATAAATAATCCAAATAAAGTGCTGAACACGGTGCCATCTCAAAGTCAATGTGACTGACCATCATGATCTCCTTGAATGCCCACTCAGTCTTACACTTGAATGTAAGCTCCAGGAGGGCAGGGACTTCAGTTGATTCACTCCTATAACTCTAGCCCATCGAATGATGCCTGGCACATAGTAAGCACTTGATGACCATGTGACAAACTAATAAATTAAAAATCATTTCAATTAATGACTCAGTACTGGTAATTCCTATATACAGCCCCTTACTTCTGACCCTATTTGGCTTTGATTTTGAAATCCACCCAAGGTGACATTAGAGTCACCCTCTGCCTAAAATTTGCTTCAGTGTTTCTTTTCCTACTGATTCCTTTTTGCAAAATCCTCATTTGTATAAATTTGAAGCAGCCACTTCCATGATATCCTACAGACAAAATCTTGGTTGGATTCTACTCTCTCTGCCCTCCATTGCTCCTCTACTGTCTTATGCACCCCATTCATCCCTCCTCTCCTCTTAGCCCTTAATCTTGCACTTTCTATCTCTCAGATCATCACTGAGGCCCCTAAGGGGTTTCCAGATCTCCAGTCTCGCTAAAGCATTCCTCCCAATTGCTGAACGAGTCTCCGGGAATTAGGTAGCCAGTGTCACTTCATTGTTTAAGAATCCAAACCCCTAAGCCTGACAAAACTGCCTATTTAACATTCTCTCTCTCACTATCTCTTAATGATTAATAAATTAGCTTCTTCCCCACCATGTCCATCCTTTTGGTTTTGTAATGGACAAGAGGTCACATGCAGCCATTCTATGTAAATACATGCAAGATGTTAATATTAAAAAGTACTCCTTAAGCTTGAACTAGGATGGCACTGGACAATGAATCATAGCCCATGCCTGCCATTCATCGGGCTCTTGTTCTCTGCCACGCAAGGCACTGAGTGGTACACACAATCTGCAGTATCCCATTCAATCTCCACAAAAACCCCAAGGGGTAGGTGGTTTTATCCTCACGTTTGGAAACACTGAGGCTCAATGAGCCCAATAACGTGTCCCCAAACACACAGCTATTGAAGCAGCAGAACTGGCTTCTATCCGAAGTCCAGCTGACCCCGAAACCCGTGCTCTTGACCAGCCTGAACACTGAAGCTGAACTCAGGGGCCCAGAATGGAGACCAGCAAAATGAAGTCTAAATTAATTGAGTAAAAGAGAAAAAGAGCAGGAAGAAAGCCATAAGTCAGAGAGAAACATCTGGTACAAAACCAGTGAAGAGTGGAAGAGTAGAGAGAGAATTCACTGGAGAATGTGAGAAATGAAGACAAGTGAATTCGAAGAGAAAACATACAGATAGTAGCTGGAAGAAAACCAGGACACCCACAAATGCAAAAGAAAACAAAGGTTATCATTTTGGATGCGGGGCGGCACAGAAAACCTATGAGAGCGATGTGGCTTCTCCAGAGACAGAAAGAAGTGAGTGAAGAAGAAGGTGGAGAGACAGACCTAAAGGTGGACAGAGGCTGAGATGTTGTCGCAGATGCAGCCACACTGAGGTTTCCCTAAAACTCACCTTTGCATAGGGGTTGTCCTACTCTCACCCCTGCATGCGGATGAACCCAGGAGAACACATGTGAATCTCCAGGCACAAAATAGCCACTCAACAAACATTCCCTGCACTGCAAGAGAGAAGTCTTTTGGGTTGCTTGTAAGGGCTTGATTATGTGGATCCCCCATCACTTTTGAGAAAAGAAGGCCATGAGAGGTAAGTCGGGACTGCTGTCCACTGGTCTATAGAAAACGTGAATTATGAATAAGCTGGTACCTAAGACCCAATGCTCCAACTCCTAGACGCACCCTTTCCTGGAGAAGCATCAGAAAGGTTTCCTTCAGGCCTGCCTTTCTTCCTCCCCTTCTTCCGCTCCACCCTACCCACTCACACCCCCGCCCCTGCCTGAGCGCTTCCCAACCCCTCACCCCCCACCCCTGCCTGAGCTCCTCCCTACCCCCTCACCCCACCCCTGCCTGAGCTCCTCCCTGCCCCCTCACCCCCACCCCTGCCTGCACTGCTCCCTGCCCTCTCACTTTCACCCCTGCCTGCACTGCTCCCTACCCCCTCACCCCCGCACCCCTACCTGAGCTCCTCCCTGCCCCCTCACACCAACCCGTCTGTACTCTTCCCCTACCTCCTCACCCCCACCCCTGCCTGAGCTCCTCCCTGCCCCCTCACCCCCACTCCTGCCCGCACTGCTCCCTACCCCCTCACCCCCCACCCCTGCCTAAGTTCCTCCCTGCACCCTCACACCAACCCGTCTGTACTTTTCCCTACCTCCTCAACCCCGCCCCGCCTGTGTCCCTCCCTACCCCCTCACCCCCACCCCTGCCTGAGCTCCTCCCTACCCCCCACCCCCACCCCTGCCTGAGCTCCTCCCTACCCCCCTCACCCCCACCCCTGCCTGTGCTCCTCTCTACCCCCACCCCCCCACCCCTGCCTGAGCTCCTCCCTATCCCCTCAGCCCCCACCCCTGCCTGCACTCCTCCTCTCCTCATCTTCACATCAAAGCCTAGCCTCTCTTCAAGGCCTAACAGGGATTACAGGTTTCCTCAGGGCTTTCTAGAATAATCTTATTCCCCAGGTAACTTCCCCTTGCTTCAAATTTTGGTATTAAGTCAACCTAAATTGATTTCTTATTGTTACAGGCACAAATGCCTTCTATTTTGAACTTAATACCAGATCTTCAAGCATAGAAATCATATTTTCTCCATCTCTTCCCTACTGTGTTTTCTTAGACGTGGGTCAAAGCTGAGGCTATTTTTATTTTTTGATATGAATAAAGAGATGGATAAATATACAAATGCATTGAGTTAATTTATATAAAACTTGTGGATCAAGTTTGGCAGGCAGAAAAATCTATATAACTGGCCCTTACTATTTATCTGAGGCTCAGAGAGCTCAATAATTTGTCCCCAAACACACAGCTACTGAAGTAGTAGAACTAGCTTCTATTCCAAGTCTAGCTGATACCAAAGCCAATGCTTTTGACCAACCTGAACATGCTGAGACTGAACTCAGGGGCCTGGGTGCCAAGGATGGAAATAAAACTACCTATCCCCAGGGCTTTTGTAAAGATGTCATGTGATACTGCCATCACTACAGTGCCTTTCTTTGTACATAGTTGATATGAAAATCATGATCAGAAAATATGGTCGTGAATGATGTTTCAATATCCATTAATACACAGGTAATGTCCCTAAAATGTGTATTACAGCTCCTCTGTGGAAGGCTTAATTTTTATGAGCTTTCCTTTGTAAAGGAAATGAATAAAAATTTATTCTCTCTAGAATTAAATATTGCTTATCTATTGCTACAAAGTCTCCTTTTTCTGAAATAAATAGGAAGCAATTCAGAAGGACATTTAGGTCACAAATGAAAGAACAAGTGAGAATTAGTTACCAAGAAAGCCTAGTGAGGTCTAAACAACCTCCCCCACTCCCACCCCAAAAAAACAAGCTTGCTGTGCGTAAAGAATTAGTGGTCTTTGGAGATTCCTAACAAGACTCATCACTCACATGGGTCTCTTCATCCATAGATACCAAATAACTAACTGTAGAGTCCAATTTTAATATTTTCCCTTGAAAGATAAGAAGTCAGGAAAAGGTTTCCTTTTATGTTTTCCTCATGATACCCCAAAGATGCAATGACAAGACAAGAAGGAGGTCCCAGTTCTTCCAGACAAATCACATCTGTAACTCCGGGATGTCACCTATTCAGCTTTTTGAGCTTAGCAGCTCAACTAAGAGGGCAGTGCAATACCCCCGTACAGCCAGGCCCCTTACCCTCCGCGGCCCTCCATGGCTCTCTCCAGCACCAGCAAGCCCATGAGGAGACTAATGGGGAGGCAGTTTCATGGGCAACTGATTGTGCTGTGGTCAATCACAGGCATCAATCCCTGCTATCAACCCAGCTCCCTCTTCAATTAATGCAAAGCTGTTTTGTTAGTGTGTTGAGAGTTGGGGCTACAGGCAGTCTCAAAGAATATTTTATAAGCATAAAGCCAAAATCTCTACATTCCTTATCATGAGATGTTTTTGTGTGTTTGTTTTCATCTTTTAAGTGTACCCAAAAAGGAAAAGGATGGTAATAATCTCTTTCCCTCCATTACAACTTTGAGAGATGTTTATTAAAGCCAAAACCTCTCTTGACGTTTGCCAGTTGCTAAATAAGAGTTTGTTTTCCTGCCAAATATATCCTCTCTTTTTCAATGCTTATGAACAGATTATATATAAATAGGATGAGTTAATGCTGTTCATCTGATGAAAGGGATTAAAATAGATGAATACAAAATTAAGGTAAAACAGGATGCTATTGGAGTTTGTGGGAAAAGCATCAGAGAGAGCATTGGACTAGAATACTGGGCACCAGACACTGGGGGGAGAAAACCCTAACTTTATCCTGAAAGGCCTTGACTTTATTAGCAAGATTAACAGGGTAACTGCTATGTGGCTCCAAATGAAGTTGTCAGGTTTAAGGCAGAAAAAGCTGTGAACTATATATATTACACACTTCACTATGTGTATCTATGATGCATTTTTTAAATTAGCAGCCCATTCCCATTTCAAACAGAAAATGACACTGTCATCAAGAAGGTCTTGATTTTTGTATCCAGCCTCTGTGCTAGGCCTTTATAACTATAGCTTATTTAATCTGCACATCCCTGAGATGCTGGTATTATTTGTCACTAACTGCCCAACTGGCTCACGCTTGTAATCCCAGCACTTTGGGAGGACGAGGCAGGCGGATCACGAGGTCAGGAGTTTGAGACCAGCCTGGCCAACCCACTGAAACCTTGTCACCGCTAAAAATACAAAAATTAGCTGGGCATGGTGGTGTACTCCTGTAATCCCAGCTGTTAAGGAGGCTGAGGGAGGAGAATTGCTTGAACCTAGGAGGCAGAAGTTGCAGTGAGCCAAGATCGTACCACTGCACTCCAGCCTGGGCAACAGAGCAAGTCTCTATCTCAAAAAAAAAAAAAAACTGCTCAACTACTATATATGTGTGTATATTGTATATATATATGTATGTGTGCATATGTATATAGGTACATATATGTACAGTACATATATGTATGTACACATATATACATATCTATACACACATGTATATAAACACACTATAACTGCCCAACTATATATATGTGTGTGTGTGTGCGTGTGTGTTCATGTGTGTATACAATAGCCAGTTGAATTTTAATGCCAAATAAACAACAAATAATTGTTTAGTATAAGTATGTTCCAAATATTGCATGGGACATTCTTATATTAGAAATTATTCAGTGTTTATCTGAAATTCAAATTAATATATATTCTTCTCAGAAATGTACTTTCAAAGATGAAATGGGTGTCCCCCTGTTTTTCTTGCAACCCTATCTCCAAAGAATTTAAGTTGCTGTGAGAAACAAAGAGTTAAGTCCTGTTGGCAAACTCACCTAAGGGGCAGCCTCTTTATCTATACCAATTAGGTTGGCTGAGGATTTGCCTGAATTATTTACAGACTCAGGAAATAACCTTCATTTCAACATGGTTGGTGGCCATCACGTTTGTGAATTTTACAACTGTGGCATCCCCTGCACTGTGTGTACCTGTGATGCATTCTTTAAATTGGTATCTCATTCCCATTTCAAACAGAAAATGACACTATCATCAAGAATGTTTTTATTTTTGTGCCCAGCCCCTGTGCTAGCCCTTTATTACTATAGCTTATTTAGTCTGCAAATCTCTGAGATGCTAGTATTATTTATCACTTGGTGAGTTGCAGAAAACTGCTCAAGGTCACACAGCTGGTAAATAGAGGTGCCAGGATGCATATGAAGTTCTCTCTTACTGCCAAGTATATCTCCTCCTATCTCACCTTTCAAATCAACCCATCACCTTTATTTTTTCAATTGCAAATGTACAATGTGCAGAGGACTGTGTTAGAGACTGGGGCTTGATTCAGGTAATGGAGAAGACAAAAGACAAGGGACCTGAGTTAAGAAAACAAGACAAATGCATTCAAGCACGATCATAGAAGACAGCCAAGAAGTGTCAAAGTGATTCACACTTGAAACTAGCGCATTAAAAGAAAGTGTTCTGGGTATCAAACAAGGTTCCTAATAATGAATATCACTTAATAAACACCTACTATATATGGGCACGAGGTAGACATTACAACCTTGATAGTACCAGTGTGGAAGTGAGGCAGAGGCTGAATAGCTTTCCTAGAGTTACTAAGTAGCAGGGCTAGATGACTCAAACAGGAATACCCAGGACCCCTCTTCCACAAAGCCCATACTCTGAACCAGTAGGCTGTGAGGCTTTAATATATGTTCTTCTTGGAAATGTACTTTCAAAGTATCTCCTTTATGCCCACGAATTCTCACAGCTTTCAGCTCACCTCAAAACACATTTACCTCATGAGCCATCATGGGGATGTATAACACTCCATAAAGGCCAATGAACAAATTATATTCATCTATACATAATCTTGATATCTGAAAGAGAAGGGTCAATGTAAAAATAATTCATTACCATAAACTCAAGAAAAGTTGACCTCACTTGTTTATTTCCACTGCAGGAATCAGGAAATAACTAACACTTCATCAGGGAGCTTTGAAGGAAGTAGAAGCAGTGAGATCCCTCACATTTTTATTCAATTCAACCACTATTTAATGAGAAGCCCACTGCACACCAGAAAAAAAGTGGAAGTGGTAGCAACAGCCCAGTTTGCCTGTGTTCAAAGCTTCTACTGGTCCATGCCCAGAGAAATGAAGACAAAATAGGTTGCGAATACGTAACCACTCTCCTGTCAACTATGCTCTGGATCAGTTGGGCTTTTTGTTGCAAGCAACAGAATGATCTTCAGCTAATTTAAGCCCAAACAATTGTTTACAAAGAGAAAACAAGAGGACATGTGGTAACCAGAGGAAATACTGGAGAGTCAGGCTCCAGAAAGAACAGGAACCATAGTAGCTAAGGAGATGGAGATAACAGAAACTGATAGATCCTCTTGCCAGCCATCTCTGTGGCGGCAGAGTTAGCTTCAATTAGAGTCAGTAGTCAGGTTTCTGTGAGAGAAACTCCAATTCACCTAGTATTTATCATAGCCAGTTGGAGAACACTCAGGTGCTGTTACCAAATGAAAAAAAAAGAAAGAGAGAGAGAAAGAAAGAAAGAAAAGAGAGAGAGAGAGAGAGAAAAAAAAGAGCAAAATGTCCAAGCATCTACCTCGCTTCCTTTTTTTCAGCATTACTTGCTTACAAAATATATTGTGTAGTGGTTTCAGGCTCAGACTCTGAAACCAGATTTCCAGGGCTCTAATCCTGGTTCTGACTCTTGTTAACTGTGTAACATTGGATAAGTTGCTTACCCATTCTGTGCCTCAGTTTCCTTGTCTGTAAAATGGGATAATAGTAGTATACATCTCATTTAGCTGTTGTGGGCATGAAAGTGTTAATCAATGTGAACTCTTTAAAACAGCATTACTGTGTAGCAACTACTCCATAAATATTGGGCATCATTCTTGTCATTAATCTATGCATTTGCCATTGCCTACCATGATTTCAAGGCTGTTCCTGCAGCATAACCTACCCCATCCTGACTACAGCATTTTAACTCCATAACAGTTTGTTCATTTCAAATGACATGTACGGCAAGTACCAAGAGTCTAGGTTAAGAACTGAACACATAGAAAAAGACACTGTCTAAGCTTAAAATGTAGTTGAAAATCTGTAGTGTCTCAATAAAGCATGGCTTTTAGTCTGCTCAATTCCACATCAAAAACAAAATCTAGAAACAGATGTCTAAGAAGCACAGTTCCTATAAAGGTCTTGGATTTTACTGGTATCTGTCGTACAAATTTACTCCTCAAAATGTAAACAACTAGAAGCACCTATGCCTCCCTTCTGTGAAACAGCATTTATACTGCATACGTGTTTAATAATGTGCTTACTAAATGTTTAATGATAAGAACCTAAACAACTCCTCTTGCTACAGGAATATAATGGCTAATAGGTGACTGGTGGACTGAGTGGTAACAAGAAGCACAGAATTTCGTCGACTGAATCCATCGGTCTCATTACCAAAAAGGGGACAAAATATTCTATACCAAAACCAAGGCACAAACACTGCCAAAAGTCACAGCCAGATACACAGATTGAACATGAAGAACAGCTGCAGTGAAAATTTTATGCTCTTTATTACATGACTTCTCTAAGGACCCGATTTTAAATTAGTCACTGATTTCCTCATTTGTCAGCATGAATCGCCACAACCAACCCCAGAAGCTAGTTGATGAATAGGACTTTTGCTATTAAAAATTATTCACTAAAGGCATAGTTTCCAGTTTAATAAATAGATATATATTAACATCACAATTAGTCTATGTCTTGTGCATGAGCCTTATTGCCTAAGCAACTGTGACTTAGGAACCTACTTACAGAAGTCAATATATGGGCTTCTTTAAGGTTGCAGAATGCCCTGGAGCAGTAATTTGCTAAATAAAGTATCTTCCAGAGGCTAAAATGGTTAAGCATCTTGTGCAGCCCTGCTGGGATTAAAGAGCTAACTCCCACTTTGGAGTCTAAAAATTGTGAGCTGCCATTTAGTCTTCCTTCTCCAAGTAAGTCAAAAAATATAACTTACTTAAATGATCATATGGGCATGGATTGATATCCAATCAAGTCTCTGTGGCACAGACCATTACAAACTAACAACTAATTCATACCACCCCTAACACATATATGACTACAGTCTTGCGGACCATCTAGGGAAGCATTTCACTAGGTTCTTTAGATCCTTCAGAAAAGACCCATCTCAAATCGAAATATGAATAGTATTACTAGAAGCAAGGTCCAGGCTAGAAAGCACCATTTTCAGAAATATGAAATGTTTGTATATTAATTGTATATTACTCAACTTCATCTATAAGAATCATGTGATTGAGTTCATAGTCTGCATCAGAAATCACATGGGTTTTTGTTTGCAATGTGCAAATTAAACATTTCCATATTTGCAATTTAAGCTTTTACTTAATTCATCATTTCCAATCTGATGAGGGTCCCATGCCTTGGGGCCTTCTAAAGGTCGGGTCTGATTAGGTGGGAGCAGCCAGAAGCAGAAGTGAGAACTCAGGCTTTCCTGCCTTCGTTATCCACTCCAGTGTCCTTTACAGAAACTGTTTACTTTCATTATTTGTGTCTTCCTCATATTTTTATACCTTTGTTCGATTTGAAACATCTTTATATATAAGACCTAAAAATAAGGCAAAACCGCCTTACTACTGCTTTTATGGTGTTTTTTCCTCCTTTAAGCAATGGTATTTTTCTATATGATAGCATATTTTTTGCTTAAGTTAAAAACGTATATGTTGTAGGCATATTGGCATATATATGTGCCTGTAAAATGAAGCATTGCATAAGCATATATCCAAATACATGGCTATGTAAAAATAAGTATGTTAGAAACTCATGTAGAGAACGATAAATGGACAATATCAATTTCCACTTAGATAAACTTATTCACCTTTGGCAGTAAGCTGACTTATAATTAAATTGTAATTAAATTGGCCTATCAGTTTATATGTGACAGAGAACATCTACCTACTAGTATCTATTAGGTAAATTACCTCCTTCATATCCACTCCCCTTATCCTTAATAATAAAGCCCCAATTTCATTTGGATCACCAATGTACCCAATTGATTTGACATTTTGTAGCTTCCTTTGTAACTAGGTATACAGAATCAACTTCTGCCTAATGAAATGCAAGCAGAGGTCATTGACTAGTATGTCCAAGAAACTCCTTAAAAAATGACAAACCCAAATCATGAGTGAAACTGCCATTCACAATTGCTACAAAGAGAATAAAATATCTAGGAATACAACTTACAAGGGATGTAAAGGACCTCTTCAAGGAGAACTATAAACCACTGCTCAAGGAAATAAGAGAGGACACAAACAAATGGTAAAACATTCCATGCTCATGGATAGTAAGAAAAACTATCGTGAAAATGGCCATACTGCCCAAAGTAAGTTATAGATTCAATGCTATCCCCATCAAGCTGTCACTGACTTTCTTCACACATTTGGAAAAAACTACTTTAAATTTCATATGGAAGCAAAAACGATCCCGTATAGCCAAGACAATCCTAAGCAAAAAGAACAAAGCTGGAGGCACAATGCTACCTGACTTCAAACTATACTACAATGCTACAGTAACCAATACAGCATGGTACTGGTACCAAAACAGATATATAGACCAATGGAACATAACAGAGGCATCAGAAATGATACCACACATCTACAACCACCTGACCTTCAACAAACCTGACTAAAACAAGCAATGGGGAAAGGATTCTTTATTTAATAAATGATGTTGGGAAAACTGGCTAGCCATATGCAGAAAACTGAAACACGTTATACAAAGATTAACTCAAGATGGACTACAGACTTAAACGTAAGACCTAAAACCATAAACACTCTAGAAGAAGACGTAGGCAATACCATTCAGAACATAGGTATGGGCAAAGACTTCATGATTAAAACACCAATGGCAACAAAAGTAAAAATAGACGAAATCTAGTTAAACTAAAGAGCTTCTGCACAGCAAAAGAAACTATCATCAGAGTGAACAGGCAACCTACAAAATGGGAGAAAATTTTTGCAATCTATCCATCTGACAAAGGGCTAATATCCAGAATCTACAAAGAACTTAAACAAATTTACAAGAAATAAACAACCCCATCAAAAGCGGGTGAAGGATATGAACAGACACTTCTCAAAAGATTACATTTATGCAGCCAACAAATATATGAAAAAAAAGTTCATCATCACTGATCATTAGAGAAATGAAAATCAAAATCACAGTGAGATACCATCTCACCCCAGTTAGAATGGCAATCATTAAAAAGCCAGAAACCGGGAGAGAGATCCAAGATGGCCGATTAGCAGCAGCTCAGGATTGTAGCTCCCACTGAAAGCGCAGAGAGTGAGTGGACGCCACATTTTCAGACGAATTTTTATTGCCCACAGACCAAGAGATTCCCGGCGGAGGAGCCCCACGGGTCGCCAGCACGTCTCTTTTGGCCGGCACGGCCGTTTTGCAGGCGCCCCGGCACGGCGGTTCTCAGTCTGGAGTACACGGGACTGAGTGCCCTTTAAGTTGGCGTTTGGAGCTCCGGGAAGGCAGAGTCTCCCATTCAGCTGATTGAAAAGCGGACTGAAGCAGGGAACCAGACCGGGAGATTCCCAGGCAGAAAAGCGCCACGAATCTCAATGCCGCTGTTTCAGCCCGCGTAGTGGGTCGCCGCAGGGGAAGACTGGTCCCCCCCCCTACACACTAACACAAAAAACAGCAGTTGAAACTGCTGAGGATTGAGAGTTTCACAGCAAGTACAGCTGAACCCAGGAAGGTCCAGCTCTGTGGGGAGGGGCGTCTGCCGAAGGAAAATTAAGAAACAGAAAATACTTTACCACCAACAAGCTGGACGTCCACTCAGAGACCTAATCTGAAAGTCAGCAATTACACAGACGACAGGTGGATAAATCCACAAAGATGGGAAGAAACCAGCACAAAAAGGCTGAAAACACCCGAAATTAGAATGCCTTTCCTCCTACAGAGGATTGCAGTTCCTCATCACCAATTGAACAAGGCCTGATCGAGAATGAATGTGAGGAATCAACGGAATCAGGCTTCAGAAGGTGGATGATGAGAAACTTCTGTGAACTAAAAGAACATGTTCTAGCCCAATGCAAGGAAACTAAGAACCTTGAAAAAAGGTTTCACGAAATGTTAACAAGAATGGACAATTTAGAAAGGAATATAAGTGAATTAATGGAGCTGAAAAACACAATACAAGAACTTCGAGAGTATGCACAAGTCTAAACAGTCGAATTGACCAAGCAGAAGAAAGGATTTCAGAGGTCGAAGACCAACTTAATGAAACAAAACGAGAAGACAAGATTAGAGAAAAAAGGGTAAAAAGGAATGAGCAAAGTCTCCAAGAAATATGGGACTATGTGAAAAGACCTAATCTACGTTTGATAGGTGTACCTGAATGTGACGAAGAGAATGAATCCAAGCTGGAAAATATTTTTCAGGATATTATCCAGGAAAACTTTCCTAACCTAGCAAGGCAAGACAATACCCAACTGCAGGTAATCCAGAGAACACCACAAAGATATTCCTCAAAAAGAGCAACCCCAAGGCACATAATCATTAGATTCACCAGGGTTGAAACAAAGGAGAAAATACTAAGGGCAGTCAGAGAGAAAGGACAGGTTACCCTCAAGGGGAAGCCTATCAGACTCACAGCAGACTCTCAGCAGAAACCCTACAAGCCAGAAGAAAGTGGGGGGCCAATATTCAACATCCTTAAAGAAAAGAACTTTCAACCCAGAATTTCATATCCAGCCAAACTAAGTTTCATAAGTGAAGGAAAAATAAAATTTTTTACGAACAAGCAAGTACTCAGAGATTTCATTACCACCAGGCCTGCTTTACAAGAGCTTCTGAAAGAGGCACTATATACAGAAAGGAACAACCAGTATGAGCCATTCCAAAAAACCCATCAGTAAGCTGCATCCAGACCCATCTCACATGCAAGGATATACAGAGACTCAAAACAAAGGGATGGAGGAAGATTTGCCAACAAAACGGAGAGAAAAAAAAAAAAGCAAGAGTTACAATTCTCATCTCTGATAAAATAGACTTTAAAGTAATAGAAAACAAAAGAGATAAGAAGGACATTGTATAATGGTAGAGGAATCAATGTAATGGGAAGAGTTAATGATCCTAAGTCTATGCGCACCCAATATAGGAGCACCCAGATATATAGGGCAAGTTCTTGGTGACTTACAAAGAGACTTGGACTCCCACACAATAATAGTGGGAGACTTTAACACTACATTGTCAATAGTGGATAGATCAATGAGACAGAAGGCTAACAAGGATATCCGGGACTTGAACTTATACCTCAAACAAGTAAACTTAATAAACATTTACAGAACTCTCTACTCCAAATCCACAAAACATACATTTTTTTTTTTTCAGTAACACATCACATTTATTCTAAAAGTGACCATATGGTTGGGAGTAAATGACTCCCCCAGCAATTACATAGCATTTCATAGGTTTAAATGAAATATTGGTTGGCTGTTTGTTTATTTTCCTCACTTATTCCTTCCTGTCTCCATTGTATAACACAATTATTAGTATAAAGAGCTTTTTAATACCCATTTTTAGACTGCATTCTAGCCTGGACAATAGAGCAAGATTCCCGTTCTCTCTCCCCTTTTTTCTTCTTCTTTTTCCCTTTCTTTCATTCTCTTTTTTTTTCTTTCTTTCTCTCCTTTTCTTTTCTTTCTTTTTCTTTCTTAATTAATAAATAAATAAAAAAAAAAAGCCAGAAACCAACAGATGCTGGAGAGAATGTGGAGAAATAGGAATACTTACACTGTTTGTGGGAGTGAAAATTAGTTCAACCATTATGGAAGGCAGTGTGGCAATTCCTCAAGGATCTACAACCAGAAATACCATTTGACCCAGCAATCCCATTGCTGGGTTTTTTTTTTTTTAACTTGTCCAACTTTATTTAGAAAAACAAATCCAGGTCCCAGTGTCCCCTGTACCCTCCCCCGACTCCAGCCATAATTTAAATAACTTAGGACAGAGTTGGAGGGAGGGGACAGGAGAGGTTGGGGTCGCAGCGGAAGGAGGAGGAGGAAAGCCCACTACAGCCGCCACAGTGCCCGCTTCTTGTCCATCTTTTTCTTGGCCACCAGCTTCTTGTTGCACTTGCCAGCATGCTTCTTAGCCACAGGACCCTCAGCCCCTCCTGGGCCCCCTGGGGCCCCAGGATCGGTGGAGGAGGCTGCAGTGCCACTGACCAGGGCACGACCAAAGGATTATAAATCATTCTACTATAAAGACAAAGGCACATGTATGTTTATTGCAGTGCTGTTCACAATAGCAAAGACCTGGAACCAACCCAAATGCCCATCAATGATAGACTGGATAAAGAAAATGTGGCACATATACACCATGAAATACTATGCAGCTATTAAAAAGGATGAGTTCATGTCCTTTGCAGGGTAATGAATGAAGCTGGAAACCATCATTCTCAGCACACTAACAGGAACACAGAACCAAACACCACATGTTCTCACTCATAAGTGGGAGCTGAACAATGAGAAAACATGGACACAGGGAGGGAAACATCACACACCAGGGCCTGTCACGGGGGTGGGAAGCTAGTGGAGGGATAGCATTAGGAGAAATACCTAATGTAGATGATGGGTTGCTGGGTACAGCAAACCACCATGACATGTGTATACCTATGTAACAAACCTGCACATTCTACACGTGTATCCCAGAACTTCAAGTATAAAAAAAAAAAAAATGGCAAAGACTGGAACTCACCCCTTTCTGCCCCTTGCTCTTCCTCTTCCCTTCTGAAACATAGGAATAATGGCTGGAGATTCTGCAAATATCTATTATCTTGAAGATAAAAGCTCAGATACTACAGATAAGAGGGCAGAAGATGGAAAAGACCTAAGTCTTTAATAAAGTTTTGGAGCTGCCACACTCGTATTTCTCATCTTTATTCATAAAGAGAAGGAAAAAAATCCCTAATTTGTTTAAGCCAACATGTATTTGCTGCCAAATTCAGCATGTATAAAGGATACCATATTAAAAGTCAAAATAATCATTTATGAGCCCATTAATAGTGAATAAATACAATTCAGATTTTACCCTAACACAAGTAGATATTTTTTCAATCTTCATCTTAAAAAGAAGCACAGGATTTTTAGACCCCATGACTTGGAAGGATTTTATCTGGCAAAATTGTCCAAGTCCAGGGTTAATGAGGTTCATGTTGATGAGAATTGAACTCTAGCTGTTAAGTAAATAATAACACCAGTAGTGATTTAGAGCCTTTCATCCCTAAAATTTGTAGCAAATTGCAAATAGCCCTATGGGGTAGGTAAAATTACTGACATAATTTTATTGACAGAGAAACTGAGTCATCAAGTCGTTAAATAGCCTGCAGTCTATTTAGTGAATACCCACATCAGTTGAGAGCGATTACGGTCAGCTGCTAAGGCCATCAGAATATTCTTTTAGGGTCAGCATTTAAGTAAATGTTTAAAATGCACCCCCATACCTATTGCCAAAAAAAAAGTATGTGCATGTGGATTTTTTTAATGTTTGAAATTTTTTAATATAATTTTATTTTTTAAGTTTTATTTTATTTTTAATTGACTAACAATCATTATCTTTATTTATGGGGTAGAATGTGCTATTTCCATACATGTATGCATTGTGGGATGCCCAGTTTCTTGGGTCTTAGAACCAGTGCCTCCCTCAAATGCAAAGATCCTGTTTGGGGTCTTTTCATCTGCTGCCCTGTTAATCTAACATAGTGCTGGGCACGTGATAGGTGCCCCATAAATGTCTGCTGAAGGAATGGCCATTTTCTAAAATTGCCCCATCAGGGTGTAGGGGGCATGCTGCTCTTGAAATTAAGCATTCACTTTGAAGCAAAGCTGTTTGTTTCTGCATGAGAAGCAGCCACCTCCTATTCCCTTCGTTTCCCCCAACTTGTTCCTCTTGAGCCAGACACTTCATTCTCATCACTCCCTTGCCACTCTAGATTCAAGCTGCCTCCAAAAATCCATCTTCCGTCTTGATTCATTTTTCAGCATGAACAAGGAAATGGTTTTATGATAGAATAATAATTGATGGTTATGATATCTGATGTTGTATAAAAGGTTTGATTTCATGGCTGCATAACTGTTTACAAAACATCACGTATCCAAAAAAAAAAAAAAAAGCAACGTCCTGAGTAATGTCCTTGCTGGAATACTGTATTTGCAGAGGTGAGCTGAGCTGCACTGCCCACAGAGACTGATGGGTAACTTTTAAATTAGTGGGCACTGAAATGTCTGTTCTCCCTTCGCAGGCTGCGGTTATGAATGGTCAGCATCTGACCGCTCTCTTCTTTGCCCCTGCCCCGCAGGCCACTGTGACTACTTGTCTTAAACCAGGGCACCTTGACAGGGTGTTTGATGGAGGTGGCCCTGAGGCAGAAGGCTGGTTTTATTGAATCAAAATGCTGTAGCTTCGCTGAAGACCTTTCTTTCATCCAACACTGTTGAAGGCCTTCCAGGCCCTCGTTTACAGCAGGTGGATGAAGCAAACTTCCCACGGTCACTTAGCGAGTCAAGGGCCAGGCAGGGCATTCCATAATCAAGTCCAACAGCCGTGAAACTTCCATTTGTGCCATTTGTAATGCACACTCGGTGTTTCTCAAACGGCAGGCAGGAATTATCCCATCCAAAAGGGTTTCTGGGAAACTAAGGGGTCCAAGGAATAAGGTTAAGGGAAGACAAATGAATCACTGCCTGGGGACATAGACTCAAGATCTGATTCCAGCTTCTCCAAATGAAAAAGAAAACCATCTTAATGAGCATTCTTTCCCATTGTCATTCTACTTTAGAAGTCGTTCTTTTCTTGCACAGACCAGGGAGAGATCCCTCAGTCAAGACTCAGAGAAAGGAAAAGGGTGACATCAAATAAAAGGAAACATCTTTCCCCTGACATAAAAACCCAGGCCCCTGTGTGGAACCATGGCCACCTTCCAAAGTCATCATTTCCCACTTCCATCTCCCTTACACAAGGCACCAAGAAATGTCAGCTGAACACGAAAAGCTTAAATCCTTGCAAAGAATATTCACTTTATTTCCAAGACAGAAGTTATTTTTTTGCAAAAGGGGAGGGGCAGAAAGACAGAGAAGAGGTTATTTACAGAAATTAGTTGCAGAGGAAAAAAAAATACGAGTCTAAATGGAGAGATTATCCACATAAAAAGATGTGTTAGAACCTAATAAGAAAGACACAACGTATGCAGTACATCTGAACGTAACCATTAGCAGCATGGGAGAGAAGCTGTTTACTGTATTAAAGCTGCCTTTACTGGTTGTACAAAAACAAAAAAGGATTGTATTGGGGCCATCACACTCCCATCTTTTCAATTACAGAGATAGAACAATCTCAGATTCCAAAGCTAACTACAAATCAAAATTGTGTTATGTTATCTGCTGAGACACAAATGGAAAATAAATACTGTTAACTGTCACTTTCCATTAGGTAACAGAAATTCAATTACATTTCAAACAAGCCTCCATGTCAACAGAATAAATCTGTTTCATAAATGAGCAGGTAACCATTTTTGATTCCAACTTCCCAAAGGGAAAAAATCAATTTTAATCACAATTCTTCAATTTTTTTTCCGTATGAATGTTTTGGAGTAGAGTACATCATCTGGCCTAATAAACAGTGTTGTAGAAAAGAAGGAAAAAAGCAAAAATTGGTTGTTGTTCATTTCTGGTGCCTTTTAAACCAGAGACTCTCCATGTCTGGTTTAACTAAACTCTGTATTGCTCAAATGCTAGCATTTTAAAAGTAAATGGCAGAAAGAGGGGAAAACGTACAAGGAAAATTCTTTCTGCCACAGGGTTAGTCCCAGTAAGAAATGTACATAGAGAACATTAACCAGTTTTATTGACAAATCTTAGGAGGCAAACCCCTACAACTCCCTTGAAATGTAAGGAGAATCTCAAAAGACAAGCTTCTGTTCTGGAAGACTCAGTCAACCAGAGGACACACTGCCAAATCCAGGACATCTGGGAGGACTGAGAGTACATTGTTCACTCGGCACAAGGATATTTTGATCTAATAAATGCTTATAGATGACCTGCTTGTGTGGCAATGGGGCGGCCTTTCGAGGGAAGCTTTCTGCCCTTATTTTGACTTCTTGAGTGCTAAAGGATAGATATTTTCAATCAAAGGCCCCCAGCTTGTTATAACTTGTTAAAAGACTTATTATAACTTATTATAACTTGTGAGAATGAGGATACTCCTAACAGCTGTCACTTAGAGTCTTACAACGACGCCGGATTTTTGTAAGCTCTTTGCACAGCTATTTCATTTCATCCCCGCCAGCGATCCTGTGAGATAGGTCTTAATCTTATCACCAAGAGGGGATGGAGGCAGAGAAAGGTTAAATTACTTGACCAACTCACACAGCAAATGCAGGGCTGAGCTGGGATTCAACCCAGGTAGTTTGACTCCAGAGTCTATACTTATAACCACGTCTCCATCAGACGTCCAACGTCAACACTCCTGTACTCAGCAACACTTTCAGTGTCACATGTGGATGACCACTTGGTTCACTGACCAAATCAGGACATTGTGGGGGAATGAGAGGGATCTTATTGAAAAGTTTACCAAAATGACAGGAGGACACGGAAGCTATCCCTGGCAAATGGAGAAACATGGCTTCCTTCATTGTAAGGGAGGCATATATGTTATAAAGAGCTCACAAGAGAAAGGAAGGTGTAAGGAAAAGTCATGGGTTATTGGCTTTTTAAAAAGAGTGAAGAAGGACAGAAAGCCAGCTCGCTCATTCAAGAAAATATTGCTGAATATCTACTATGTGCCAAATTCTGTGCCAGGTATGAAGTTATTATGGCTGAAGATGGGTAAGTCAAAGACCCTGCCCTCTTGAAACTTACAGCCAAGTAGGTTGTTGTGAGGATCAAAAATCAATTAAATTAGATAATACACCACCTAAGAATGGTGGTTGTTTGGGACACCATAAAGCAGAATACGTGTGTGTGTGTGTGTGTGTGTGTGTGTGTGTGTGGAGAGAGAGAGAGAGAGAGAGAGAGAGATCATGCTATCACTAAGAAGCAGGGTGTTATGACAGAAAAAAAACATGACTTTGGAAGTGAAACAGATCTGGATTTTAATTTGGCTTTTCCATTCACTATCTGTGTGACTTTGGGCACATTAATTAACCACTCAGTCTCCATTACTTGATCTATAAAATGTGAATACTAACATCTACATTGCAAAGTGGTAGTGAGAACTGTAATTATGCATGTTATATGACTAGCATGAGCTCGGCCACTGCTTAAAAGGTGGTGGCCATTATCATGATTGGGATGTCTGGGTCCTCGTGCCCTGGGTAGTTCGCAGTCCCACAGGTACATAAAATTGAAAGGGTATCTAGCTGGCTGGGTTTGTACATCTGACGATGGCCTGAAGGAGATGAGCACAGTGAAAGCAGGGATGTGCCCTCATCCTATGGATGAAATCTGAATGACACTAAGAACGGAGGACATAGGGAGCAGTCAGTGTCTATGAGTTATGAGAACACAATCCACGGAAGCAGATGACTGAGAAAAGGGCATAATCAATAGGCCACTGCGATTATGACTGGGTCATAGGTTTACTCCAAGACCTTGGACAACATAGTGAACATCCAGCATACTCGTACCTTATCTGCAAATTCTGAGCAATTATCTAGGCCAGAGGATGGCAAACTTGGTGATATAGGGCTTGGTTGAAAATATTTTAGGCTTTGCAGGCTATGATGTTGCAACTACTCAAATCTGCATTGCAGTACAAAAGCAATCAAGACAATACAAACACAAATGAGCATGGCAGCATTGTAATAAAGTGTTATTCGTAGAAACAGGTAGCAGACCAGATTTGACCTGCAGCCCATAGCTTGCTAACCCTTGATCTAGACTCTCTACAAAGTAGTGATGGGAAGGAGGCAGGTGGAACAGCTAAATATTGGCCACAAAACACTGGAAAACCACAAAGGGCTTTTACAAAGTGTACTTCTTGCTTTCATTTCAAACAAAATGTTACCATTGTCACTAAACATACTTTTAAGGGGATCCAGGGTATTGAAAAATTGAATCACTTTCATTATTACTATTCAATAACCAGCTACTTAAATCTCTGCAATTTTACTACTTTTTGTCTTAAGATTGATGGGATATTCACTGGTTTGTAGAATTTCCAAAATCCAGTTAATTCTTCTATTTAAAAATTTAAGTCATCTATAAATTTCCAGTCCACTGGCCTGGCTCCGCTTTTATGGGCTATGCCTGTAATCACCAACAGTGGTCCTGCAATACATATCCAAGTCTCTACAGCAGTACCATGGAAAGGGAATCAGTGTTCCACAGGTTTTGTAATGTAGATTTCACCCATCTAGCAAGACATTTGGGGCAGCTCCCCCAAGTGACACTTGGAATACAAAAATAATATTCTTGTATTTTTCACATCCTTTGGATGCAAAATCTACACTGTAACATATACTGCAAAATTAAATTTTCTGCAATGTATGTTACCACTATAAAGAGAAAAACACACTTTTACACTTCTGTAAATATTTGTGTGAACTGAACAATATCAAAGACACATGGCGTATGCCTGTCATTGTTTTGAGCACTCTTGGAAATTTGAGGCCATTCTAATTCCTTTCCTTGGCCTCAAGAAGCCTAGCTCTCCCCCAAAATAAGAGGAGGCAAGGAAGAAACTGAAAACAATTCTATTTTGCTACGGGACATCGTTCCAAAGAATTAGGAGAGTTAAGAGTCCTTGCGAAGCACTTAGAAGACTAAAAAGCTACCATGAGTCTATAAAGGCAGATTCTGTGAGGACCGCAGGTATATAAGAAGAAAAGGAAGTCTTGATTTAGTACCAGCAGAGGAGCTGGTTCAGAAGATGAAGTGTGTTTGAGACATTAATTAACAGGAACAAGAGTCCCAGCTGACTCTCGAGCGCACCCTCATTTCCAATCCTGGCTTTTTCCCTAACCTGCCCTGCTTTTTAAATGAATACCCAAGACAGTCTCATAGCGGTGATATTCCTACCGTCACCCTTTGGGGAGTGGGTAGAGACACAGACCCTTGCTCCAAAGCCACAATGCCTAAACCTCTGTCTTTCCCAACTAACAAGGAGCACAACTATGACCTGAAGAAATTTAAGTTTTAAAAAAGAAATCAGTTTGGGCTGGATGTGGTGGCTCATGCCTGAAACCCCAGAACTTTGAGAGAGGCCGAGGCGGTTGGGGCACTTGAGGTCAGGAGTTCAAGACCAGCCTGGCCAACATGGTGAAACCCTTACTCTATTAAAAATACAAAAATTAGCCAGGTGTGGTGGCACATGCCTGTAATCCCAGCTACTGAGAAGACGGAGGCAGGAGAATCTCTTGAACCTGAGAGTTGGAGATTGCAGCGAGCAGAGATCACGGCACTGCACTCCAGCCTGGGTTAACAGAGTGAGACCCTGCCACAAAAAAAGAAAGTCAAAAAAAAGACAGATGGACGGAAGGAAGGAAGGAAGGAAGGATATAAATCAATTTGGAAAGCATGTCTTCTCAGAGGCATATTTGAATCAGGTTAACTTTTATTTAGTTTTGCTGACTTAGGGACTATACTTCTTGCCTTAATTTTTTTAACAAGCGGAAATATTTTTCAATGTATGTCGTACAAAGGAATTAATCATACCCTTTACCACAGTGGATAGCATAGAATTTATTTACCTAGAGTTCATCTCAGAAATATTGATCATGTTACGAAGCGAGAGGCTGCTCAAGCTGAAAGGGCAATGGCTTCCAGGCTGCATTCAGAGAGTCTTCGGTCTTCCAGAGGTGTCTCACGGGTCAAGCGTGAGGGTGAGAGGAAGGACTCTAGGCCTCCTGCCTTGCTTTAAATGGAACAATTTGAGGTTGTGCATAAGACTTCATTTGAAATAAAAGAGAAGGAGGTTTCCTACTGCTTAAAAAATTGAAAACCGCTAGTTCTCATTTTACTTCTCATGTCACAGATAAAAACAACTGGGTGCCAAGAAGATGAGAGACTTACCCAGAGTCACCCAGCTAATTAGCAATGGGATGGGGGTAAAATATCAAAGGAGATTGATACGATTAGGGAAAAATCACAGTCACATCAGTGATTTTTTTTTCAACTTTTGAGTACAAGGTGTTAGAAAGAGAAAGAATTTAGAAAGCTAAGGAGTTCATACATTAAAGAAGGAAATAGTTCAGTACTCCTGGTTTCATTCATTCACTCAATAGGTATTATCAAGAAAATGGAAGAACAGCAATCAAGACAGAAAAGGACTTTTTTTGTCTTTTTACAAGGTTCATACTTTAGTATGGAAAGAAAAAAAAGATGACAAGTAAATAAGCAAAATAATTACAAGTATGGCAAACACCATAAGGCAAAAAACAAGGTGATGAGATAGAAAGTAACTCTCCTGGCAGGACACGGTGGCTCACCTCTCTAATCCCAGCACTTTGGGAGGCTGAGGCAGGCAGATCACGAGGTGAGGAGTTCAAGATCAGCCTGACCAACATGGTGAAACCCTGTCTCTACTAAAAATACAAAAATTAGCTGGACGTGGTGGCATGTGCCTGTAATCCCAGCTACTCAGGAGGCTAAGGCCGGAGAATTGCTTGAACCCGGGAGGTAGACGTTGCAATGAGCCAAGATCGCACTACTGTACTCCAGACTGGGTGACAGAGAGAGACCCCATCTCAAAAAAAAAAAAAAAAAGAAAGAAAGAAAGAAAAGAAAAGAAAGTAACTCTCCTGATCGACTAGGAAAGATTGCTTTGAGAAGGTGATATTTAATTTTAAGCAGGAGGAGGAGAAGGAGTCAGTAATGCAAAAGGGATAATGCAAAGATGCATCCAGATGCCAAGTGGAAAATCCTGGAAGTGAGAACAATTGAAACCTGTTCAAGAAACATCAAGAGGGACAGTGTGACTGGAGCCTCATGGGAAAAGTGGCCAGGATGAGGTTGCAGAGTAGGAAGGAACTAGGTCACACATGACCATGTGGACCATGGTATGAAACTTAGATTTTATTCTAAGAGCAAGGAATCTAAATCGCTCAAGGCTTTCTACCCAGAAAGTCAAATAATCTTTTTATTTATTTAGATTTTTAGAGACAAGATTTCACTCTGCCACCCCGGCTTGAGTGCAGTGGCATGATCATAGCTCACTACAGCCTTGAATTCCTGAGCTCAAGGGATCCTCCTGCCAGCCTCCTAAGCAGCTGGAACTATAGACATGTGCCAGCACACCCAGCTGCATAATCTGATGTTTATTTCAAAAACACCTTGTCTGCTGCATGATGAATAGTTTGAATGGGAGATGGGGTAAACGCAAGGAAGACCAATACTGAGAGGGTATTGCATGTGTCAACGAAAGAGATAATGGTGGTAAGGGTGAGTAACAGAGATAAAGAAAAGTACATGTATTCAAGGTATATGAAGTATGTAAAGCATTGAACAGGATTTTCTGATGGGTTAAATAGTGAGAATTAGTAAGGAAGAATGTATCAGGAGTGACTCCTAGTTGACCATCGAGAAGGATAGTATTCCATTTATTGAGAGTGAGGCTGGAGAAGGATATTTTGCATATCCTTGGAGATAAATTTTAAAATGCATTTTAGGTATACTATGTTTCAGATGCCTGTTAGAAATGATGAGCAGGTCCCTTGGCTGTATATATGTGGAGCTCAAGAGAGTGTTCTGGGTTGGAGCTGAAAATGTGGCATGTAAGATCGTAAAGATGGCATTTTACAACATGGGGTTGAAGAGATCCGCTTCTAAGTTTTGTACCTAGGATCAACTAAAAAACACAAAAATTGGGAAGCCACAATGCAACAGTGTCTTTTTCCAAGTATCAATTCCTCTCTAGAATCTATATGTTTTTATTTACTTTATAGATCCTTCATGCAGTTGTTTTTGGTATTTTGTCCAGAATATATTATAGTTGTTATCTGCAGGATGGTAAAGCTAATAGAAACTATTTTACGGTTTGTAGCTGATTTAAGAAGAGGAAAATCAGGAGACAGCAAATCTCTAGTACTCTGACCTAACACTGCATGGGGCCAACTGAAAGCCTATCACCTAAGGAAAAATAACACAACTGAAATTTCAGCTGCCACCCAGAGAACTAATTTTCTATCTGAGTTCAACTGAGTTAATTGTCTACTAAAACAAAAAAAAAATCAATGCTCTTTGTGGAATATAACAGAATCCACAATCTCTACAACATAAAATTAATGATATCTGAGATATGATGTGAAATTAGTCAACAAATAAAAAACTGGAAAAGTGTGACCTAGTATTAGGAAAATAACAATCCATGGAAATCAACCTCACAATGGCTTAGATGTTGGAACAGACTGATTTTAAAGCAACTGTCAGAACTTGACTCAATGAGGTAAAAGAATGCATGCTTGTAATGAGTGAGTAGATGTAATATCTCAGAAGGAAAAGTAAATACTACAAAGAAGAACCAAATAGAAGTTCTACAACTGAAATGAGAACATTAAGATATACAACATAGAATAGTAAGTTACATAATAATTCTTTTCTTAAAAGGATAGGTTTAATAGCAGAATAAAGATGAGCTTGAATATAGATCAATAGATGTTATGCACACTGAACAGAGAAAACAGACTAAAAAAATTTAACAGATCCTCAGTGCCATGTGGTAC
This sequence comes from Ateles fusciceps, assembly GCA_036589455.1. NCBI lineage: Eukaryota > Metazoa > Chordata > Mammalia > Primates > Atelidae > Ateles > Ateles fusciceps. Next base: position 1,034,510 of record JAZHEH010000164.1, on the reverse strand, counting down.
AATATCAAAAGTTCTAATATATATAATTAGAAATGTTAGATAAATTCACTGTGAAAGTTGCAGGTACCAGGACGAAATCATTTTTGTCAGACCCAGATAAAACAGGGTTGGGAAGCCATGAAGAGAAGGAGGCTCATCTGTACATATCTGAGACAAGAACTGTTTCCAAGGACTTTCTGCAATCCCCCACAGGTACCCACAGGAAATCCCTTTGCATCCTTCACTCATCTCTTACTTTGCACAGCTTGAACATTTTGCACCTACACATGTATATCTATAAAGAGGTTGGACATTCTTTAAGGCTCAGCAATTCAGATAAATACTCTCAAAAGAACTCCTGCCCAGTAATGACATCCCCCACTGATGAACTGATGACAACTCTGGCTTTGAGCCTCTAGGACACCAAACTCTGTTTTTGTGCAGCTTACCTAAACCTCTTCCTTTTGCCAATAAAAGCTTCTCTTTACCCTCCATCGCCAAATGCACCTGTGGCTTGCCATTCCATTCATCCTGAACTATAATCCTCATTTTCATTCCCAAATAAACAACATATTTGGGGATATTTTTTCCTATTTTTTTTTTAAGGTTTGAATCACTTAGGTGAATGAAGAAGAGAAAGGATCCCAGGACTGAGCTCTGAGGCACTGCAATATTCAGTGAAGAATCAACAAAGAAGACAGAGAAACTCTTTAATTTTCTTATTTATCAGAAAATCAGCTTTCGTGTTTTGCTTTTCTCTTTGTCTTAATTCTATGAAAACAGCCACCCCAAAAATGTGGAGTGGGAGGTGGAGGGGAGAAGAATTACATCAACTCACCAAAACAAAAAGATTGCAACTTACTGACTCACTGTCATGATCTCTCTCTACTCTGTAACTAGGACCTAACCAGTGGTACAAAGTACAGTGGTTGGCTAAAGCAAATTTACTTTCTTACAAGTTTTTTGTTTGTTTACTGTTTCATACCACAACTAAACAGTGTATATTATTCTTCCAGTAATTTTATCATGAAGAATCCCTTGAAAAAGGAAGATTTCAAATTTTAAGTCTCTAGTAGGAACAAAAGTCACATCAGAACAAAAATTAAAACAGTTACCAAAAAGAAAAAAAAAAACAGCAAGGTTCAGAAGCTTATTGAGACCAAAGAAAAAAGATATTTCAAAAAATTGAAATCCATTCCAGTGTGAGGCTTACAGAAGAATAAACTTTAGCAGGTGAGATGTAAAGTGTAGATTAGAAGGGATTAAAAATGGTGTTTGAAAACAAACAGCGAATGATAACACAACAAATAATATTAAATTCTTTAAGTACATCAGAAGTAAGACTGCTGCAAAGGGATCAGTGAATCGGCTAGACAAGCAGTGCACAAAAGAGATAGTCGAAGGGATAAGGAGATTGTGGGGAAACCAAATAATGTATTTGCACCAGTTTTCACACTGGAGAATAAGGCAATAAGAGGAAAGGGAGGAAAATGTTATTATGTGAAAGAGAGGCCCAGCTCGGATTGAGACATCAAAAGGAACCATGAGGCATGAAACAGTGATAGAAGATATTTGCCATGTTACAGCCAAAGCAGGAGGCATCTGTCAGAGTCCAGAAGCACAAAATGCCTGTAATCTCTGATTCCTTATAGCCTCATCACTTGCCATGTAAAAGGCTTCACATTGTGGTGTACTGCAAGGCAAGTTACATTTCTACCATGCTTGGAAAGTTTATTCAGTGTATGTGGTAGATTGATCTCCAAACTGCAAAACCTCCAGCCAGTATATTACAACCCAACAGACTGGCTGATCAAAAGTCAAACAAGAGAAGGGAGCCTTCATCCAGCCCATCAGAGAATGTATGCAATTGGAAATTCTCATATACTGCTAGCAAGAGTTTAAGCTGGAGCCACCAGCTTTATGGAACATTTACATTGTCTAGTAAAGTTTAAAATATGTATGTCAAATGAACCACCAATTTCACTGCTAGGTACATATGCTAAAGAAACTATAGGGGAAATTACAAGATTGTTCACTGCAAGATTATTTGAGGAGGTGAAAAATGGGTAACAACAGAAATGTTGTAAATAGAGGAACGGATAATAAAATATGTTCATGCAATGAATTACAAGGAGTTGTGAATTTCTAATTAGCTAGATGTATATGTATCAACTTGGATAGGCTTCAAAATCATAACATTTGAATGAAATGCACTTGAAGGAAAAACAAACAGCATGACAATATGCATGTGAAAAATGTTTAAGGAACACCTAAAACAATAGTTCAAGGATTCATACATATGTCAACAAAAGAGTAAAAAATACACTAGTAAGAAGTACAATAAATGTACAATATGGGATGGCTCTAGAAAGATTTGGACTAGGAATGGACTGAGCATTTCACTTTGTCTGTGAAGTCTATGCTATGGTTTGAATGTTCATGTCCCCTCCAAAATTCACATGGAAATTTAACCCCCATCACAGTGGTATTAAGAAGTGAGACTTTGGCCTGGTGAGGTGGCTCATGCCTGTAATCCCAGCACTTTGGGAGGCAGAGAAAGGCAGATCACAAGGTCAGAAGTTCGAGACCAGCCTGGCCAACATGGTAAAACCCCATCTCTAGTAAAAATACAAAAATTTGCTGGGCGTGGTGGTGGGCGCCTGTAATCTCAGCTACCTGGGAGGCTGAGGCAGGAGAATAGCTTGAACCTGAGAGACAGAGGTTGCAGTGAGCCAAGATTGTGCCATTGCACTCCAGCCTCAGTGACAGAGTGAGATTCCATCTCAAAAGAAAAAAAAAGGAGTGGGATCTTTTTGGGAAATGATTAAGTCATGAGGGTTCTGCTTTCTGAGTGAATTAGTGCTTTACAGAAGGGCTGAAAGGAACTTAGTCCCTCTTTGTTTTTCTGTCCTTTCTGTCACATGAGGACACTTACACAATGCCATGTATAAGGAATAGGCTCTTACCAGACCAAATTTGCCAGCCCCTTGCTTTTGGACTTCCCAGCCTCCAGAGCGGTGAGAAATAAACTTCTATTGTTTACAAATCATCCCATCTCAGATATTTTGTCATAGCAGCACAGATGGACTAAGAAAATCTATTTCCTTAATTAAAAGAAAGATTTGAGGTAAGTATGACAAAGTGTTAACAATGATCAATTCTCGATGGTGATAATAGAGTTTTGATCATAGAACTTGCTGTATTTTATTATTAGTTTTTAATTTGCAAAGACAAAAGTGTGTTCTGTCCATCACCAGGAGACAAAGCTTAACTTTATTAAGTTGATTATTGTACCAAGAGCTATAATTAACTCAAGATTTGCTTTGGAAACCCAGAGTAGTGCCAGAAATAATCTCTTCTCCTCACTTAGATGTCTTCAGTTCCTTAGGTTCTCAGCTTTCCACTATCTAAAAACCCAAAAAGGTTAATTAATAACTCTAATGGCATCCCTGTTTCTTCCGGGAAAGTTTGGCTCCATTCTGTAGAACAAATAACTGAGACATACAGACCATAGAAAATGAAAAGAAATCAACAGAGACAAGAAATCAATGATCTAGCCCCTCTTTGGTCAAGAAGGCATTTCCACAACCATCTTAACATTTGACAGTTCTCTCTGAATTGATTTCATAGAGTCAAGTCCAGAGATGGTAAACAGCTTCTACCTTGCTTACTAAACAATGATGGTTTCCTGTAACCTATGTTGAAAGGATCCTGAAGCCACTAGTGTCAGTAAAAAAGAATGCTAAGATAGATTCATAATGTCTTCCGTGAGCACAAGAGTAGATCTGAGGTGAGGGGTGAGGAGGTCATAAGCCATGTATCTGCTATCTAAGAAGTTTAGCCACATGAAGGAAATGGCCTTTTTTGATATGCAGAAGCTGGGAATTCATGTTGTTTTATGCATAGTGTTATGTGCTAAACATCTTCCAGAATTCAATCCATAAGGAATAGACTCTGCATTAGTTGCAGAGCATTCAGAAGTACACCTGGAAGGTGAGATATGTCAACAAACCAAGTCCTCCCTAATTAGCTCTGACCAAGCCAAGGTTTCACAAGCCAGTTACCCTATAGAGGTTCTCCACCAGGGCCAATTTTGTCCCACCCCAGGGGACATTTAGCAATATCTAGAGATGTTTCCATTGTCACAACTGAAGAAACACTACTGGCATTTAGTGGGTAAAAGCCGGGGGATGCTGGCCAACATCCTACAGTGGAATGCACAGGGCACCCTCCCACCACAAGATATAATCTGGGCCCAAATGTCCACACTGCAACAGTTGAGAAACTCTTTCCTAGGCCAGGCGTGGTGGCTCACACCTGTAATCCCAGCACTTTGGGAGGCAGAGGCGGGTGGATCTCCTGAGGTCAGGAGTTCAAGAACAGCCTGTCCAACATGATGAAACTCCATCTCTACTAAAAATACAAAAATTAGCCAGGCATGGTGGCAAGCGCCTGTAATCCCAGCTACTCAGGAAGCTGAGGCAGGTGAATCACTTGAACTTAGAAGGTGGAGGTTGCAGTGAGCCGAGATCGTGCCATTGCACTCCAGCCTGGGCAACAGCGTGAGACTCCATCTCAAAAAAAAAAAAAAAAAAGAGAGAGAGAAATTCTTTCCTAAGGCTCACAACATTTGTAGATTAGACTGTCTGGTCCTTCCTGGGCATTCAAGGCCAGACCCACGCTGAACTGCATGGGACAGATCTAAAGGTTCTACTCTAGATCTGCTCTTCATAAAGGATGGTTCCTATCCAAGAGTTTTGGCCTGCTTGAAAAGCCACAGTTCAGCATGCACCCAATGCCCATATAAGCCAGGCCAAGAGAGCAGCTTCTGGGCCCAGGACTTTTCCTCTGACCTTTGTGGGCTGACGGTTCTGCTCAGTTTGTCTCTTCTCTTGAATTCCAGAATGATTTTCAGGACCATTAATGTTTTCATCTATGTTGGTCTATCTGAAAGATCACAGCTTCTCCAGATGCAAGTGTCCAGCCGAAGTGATGCTGAATTGTCAAGACCATATGTGTCTGCCACAGTGGATTCTATCTTAGATGGGCAGAGACAGATAGACCAGGATAGACAGGCATGGGCCAAATGACTAGCCACATCTCACAAGCTGCTGGGTCAGTATAGGGTGCACATCAAAATTCTAAACCAGACTTTCTGACTCCATTAGCACAATGTCCAAATGCTTGGCTTTGCATTGTTATTTAATGATCTGTTTGCTATTTGATAACCTGCGGTCTTTTGAAGCAAACGTGAAGAGGCAGAATTAAGCTGCTGAGGAGGCTTAGCTACAAATGAACTTTTCCTAGATAGTAATGTAAGCATACGTTTTTCAAAACCCTCCACATTAGCTTTGTAATGCATCTTTAAAATAGACAAAGCCCATTGTACATTTTCACAGAAAGAATGGCAAGACCCTAATTCCACTCTTGGCTCTGCCATTTACTCATGGAAGACCTTGGCCTTTGACTTCTCTCAGCTTCCACGTCATCATCTGCAGAATGGAAAGAATAATGCTTACCCTTAAAGACTTGTTTTGAGGAATAAATGACATTGCACGTGTAACTTCCCTCGCACATTGTAAGAACTATGAAAATGGTAACTAGTTTTTTTGTTTGTTTTTTTTGTGAGATGGTGTCTCACTCTGTCTCCAGGCTGGAGTGCAATGGCACGATCTCGGCTCACTGCAACCTCCAACTCCTTGGTTCAAGTGATCTCCTGTCTCAGCCTCCTGAGTAGCTGGGACTACAGGCACACACCACCACACCCGGCTAATTTTTGTATTTTTGGTAGAGACAGGGTTTCACCATATTGGCCAGGCTTGTCTCGACCTCCTGACCTCAGATCCGCCTGCCTCAGCCCCCCAAAGTGCTGGGATTATAGGCGTGAGCCACTGCGCAGGCCAGTTTTTAACATTCATCTAAGAAGCTAGGGCATTCTTGACACCACCACGTCTCAGCTAATTCAGAACAGTTATGACTACAAATCTCCCTACCATTTCCACAGCCCTCCAGCAGAATCCATGTTCATTTCTGCTATGGGTGTAGGTGAAGAGGAGAGAAGATTTACATCATTTTGATTCAGAAAATAAAATAATATCAAACTGTAACTGAGAACTGTTCTAAGAATTTTATGGCTTAATCTTCACCATCACCCTATGAGGTAAGTAATATTATTATCCCCCATTATACAGATGAGGAAGACGAAGCTTAAAAAGGTTGGGTAAGCAGCTCACTCATGGTTACTCAGCTCGAGGGGGCATACTACCCTTAACCATCGCAACTCAACTCCATTCATTCATGTGTTCATTCAAACACTATATTGCAACTGTACACTAAGCACTGGAGATACACAGTTTGCTCACTAGGCAGACATTGATTGATCCCAACTATATGGCAGTCACTGTCCTAGGCACTGGCATACAGCAGGGAAAGTGTGACCAGTCTGGTGAAACCCACAGGTAAATAAAGAAATGTCAAAGGTGCCACAGTTCCATGACAGATATTTGTAGAGATAACCAGGAAGCCTCAAGGAACAAAGACATCCTCCTACCTGCTTTGGGGACTAAGCGGGGAGTGGGATGAAAGAATAGAAGTCCAAAAGCCTTCAGAGCAGAGGTGGCTTTGAGCAGCCCAGTGCTCCAAGGACTTAAAAAAAAAACCACCACCACCAAACGGGCTGGCCCTAAAGAAATGTGCAGTGGGACTGTCCACCTGGCATCTTATAGACAGAGAAACCAGTCGTAGGGCTGATGCTGATTTTTTCACTTCAGAGCTGCTGCTGTTCTCCACAGCCCAGCCTGAACCCAGACAGGCATCCATCTATACGCAAGCACCAGAAAAGAATAAATTCCATAGCAAGGCATTTCAAAGCACCTACCAAGACGAACGTGCCCTCTGGCCTGGTTTTTTGTTTGGGAAAATTGTGTGCTAAAAACAGCAGATAAAAAGGAATCTGTGGACATAATTTATTTAGACTTTCTAAAGGCTGTTGAGAAGGTCTCTCTCATAGGAGGCTATTATAGCCAAGCAGGCAAGTCGGTAACTATGGGGTAAAAGGTGAAGTTCTGTCGTGATTAAATCCTTCTTAACTGAGAGGAACCAAAGCCCAAGAATAAATAGCCAGTTCTCCACATGGGAAGCTAAAAATAATGGGGCTGCTCAAAGATTAGTCCTGAGGCCAGTGTTGTGCTATCTATTTTTAATGATTTGTCAAATGAACTACAGTAAATAGAAAAATGCAGGTAGCTAATGACAGGCGACCACTTGGTATAATGAAAAAAGCACTGAGCTGGCAGGGCCCTAGGAAGCCTGGCCCAGCCTGCCCATGTGACTACATTTCTTTGTGCCTCAATTTCTCTATCTGTGCAATGATGGGATAGCATGAGCTATTTCTGAGGTCGCTGAGACCATCTGTGAAAACATTTAAAATTCTTTGGCTTGAAGTTCATTCAGTTAGGACTAGAAGGAACAAAATGAATTAACTAAATTGAGCAATCCGAGATGCAAAGGAACATCAGAAAAGGCAAAGTAAACGCTTTCACTCTGCTATTTTGGGGTGATTTTCTTAGTTCACAATAAGCGATAACTTCTCCAAAGAAAGCTATAACCATTCCTGCGGACAGTTTCATGAGAATGCCTATTCTTAGTCGGGAATCATCAAAGTGCCAATAAACCGTATGCAGCATTTTTTAAGCACTGCAAAATGCACAGAAAAGTGTTATCAGGCTATCACCTAAATCAGCCTCATGTCCTATCTTTGTCTCTGATATTGTCAAAATAGCCTTTATATAACTGAATGGCAAATACCAATTAAGCCAGAAATGTATAATTTGGGGGCCCCTGAATGCCTACTCTCAAGAACCTGCAGTCTGGTTGGTGATTTTACAAACAAAAATAGTAATTTTTGAAATACAACTGCCTGTGCCAAATTAACGACCCAGCCAGTAAAGTTGAAGAACTTCTCAGACAAGGTAGGATGTGAACATCACCTTCAAGAATGGATACTATTTCTGTAGATGGAGGATAACAGGAAGATCTCCAGATCCAAAAAGAAAAACAAACTAAAACAACAAATTGAAAGCAGAGAAGTAACAAGAAGAAATTAAAACCAAAGAAACTAGGCTGAGTGCAGTGGCTCATGCTTGTAATCCCACACTTCAGGAGGCAGAGCCAGGAGGATCACTTGAGGCCTGGAGTTCCAGACCAGCCTGAGCATCATAGCAAAACCTCATCTCTACAAACAATTAAAAACTTAGCTGAGAGTGGTGCATGCCTGTAGTCCCAGCTACTCAGAGGCTGAGGTGGGGGGATCCCTTGAGCCAGAGAATTCAAGGCTACAGTGAGGCATGGTTGCACAACTGCACTCCAGCCTGGGCAACAGAGTGAGACCCTACCTCAAAAAACAAAAATAAAGAAATCCATCCATTTGAGAAAACCCCAACTTTGTCCTGAGATGAGAGTTGCTTCATTATGAAAACAGAGAAGTGTCAAGAAAGGTAAAGAGTATGAACAAAGTAATGAATAAATGAGGATTCATGAATATACCACATGGATCTTCTTAGTTTGCTTAGGTCATAACACAAGACCCAGGAAACACTCCATGAACTTAAAAAGGGAAAAACAAATAGGTTGAAGACATGCTTTTAACATAACACAATTAGCTCTGGTGACTCACCACTGTAGATACTATTTTCCCCAAGTAGCTTAGTGAGCTTTACTTTTTGATAGAACTACATGTTCATACAACTAACAGTTCTATCTACAGTTATGGCTAATGTTATTGATACTCATAACTCAAGGCAGACATGTGGGGTCTCCAAGAAATTTTTTCCTCCTATGACATTGTTGCAGAATGAGTTGAATTCACTGTAGGAGGGACATGTTACTTTTCTCTAAAGTACCTATTTCTGTCCATAGAAATGTTTCTGATTTCATAGTGATTTTTTTCCTTCTTGTTCATATTTGTTGCTCAAAAAGCTGGTTCATTAAAAGCAAAGACAATTGCCTTCTAAGAGTCATACCAGACACAGGTGCGCCTCACGTTAGAGAAGACAAGGCCTGCAGAAAATACCAACATCAGGCAACCAGAAGAGCTAACACTGAACTGAATGGTGCAAGAGGAGAAGGGACCATTTAAAAGAATACTAGAGAGGATTTCTTCATTTATTTTGTAAAATTAAATTTCTAACTAGTAGATTTCCTTCGAAAATTTTACTTGCTGTGAACCCCTGCCACAATGCTCTTAAACCTCCCTGAGACATTTTGATTCTTGAAGGTTTAAGCAATGTTTTCTAAAATTACCATCTATCTTCTGTTTCACATCACAAGAAGGAAGAAAAGTTGGTATCTCCTTTTTTATTCTAGAATAAATAATACAGTTTCTTCACAGGAGATAAACACCACACCATTAATTATATGCCTCATGGATTCTATTCTACCCGATTTACATTTACTTGGCCAAGTCCAAAGGAAAGTAAACAACCTTAGCATTCAATATTAGTCATGATATACACACTCCTTCTCTTACTCCCCTTTCTCCATAAAGCAATGCATTTAAAATGAAGACTTGGATTTTGCTCTTTTTGACATTTCCCAAATATGTTTAAGCATCAGGAACTTGAAAATACAGTATTTCAATGGATAAGGAATGTCCTTTGAAAACAAAGACCATCCTTATATAAAAACAGAGAGATGAATTTTGACGCCCAAGCCAGTAAATAGGTGCCTCTCTTGCAAAAAGTTCAGTGAAGCTCTCCTTGGGAGTGTGTGCAAAAGCTTTATATAAAAACACCACTCCGAGGTAACCCTCTTACAGATTAGAGTCAAGAGAAACACATAGAAACTGCTATAGGAAGCTGCGTAATAAACTTCTGAATACTGTTTGTTATTTTGACAAAAATCGAACTTGTGCAAACAAGGTCAGGAGCCAGAAAATGGCTCCCAGAAAGCCTGCCCTTATGGTCCTCTGAAATCACAAAACGATTTTGGCAGTTTCCAAAAATTAGCCTTCAAAGGCCTCAAAGATATCCAGGTCCCCATTTTCTCTCACGGAGTCCCAGCTGCACTAATGAAGAGTTGCAAAGTGTAGGGTCTGACTCCTCTTCGTGCAAGCCTGAATTATCTAAGCAGTGCCTACAAAGATGAAATTTATTTCTCTGCTAAGTCATCATGTAAAGCTTCCAAAATAGAGGTGCCCTTCTTTGCTGGTGTCGATTCCCTCATCCTCAATGATACCGTGTAAGAAGGATCAAGTGATTAAAATGAAGCAAAAAGAAACAGAGGTCACCCAACACCTGGCTTTTAAAAACTAGGTAGATTCCAGGCCTCAGGATGCTTGGAAAAATAAAATGTGTGTGACGCAACTAACAAACCCAAAGGCCTGCGAACTTGTGTCCCATTAAAATGCATAATCCTATAATGATGAATCTGGCAGTCGCTCAATAGTTTGACTCATTTCCCTGCTAAATATAACTGAAGACAGGTTTTCCACTAGAAGCTACTGTATTATTTTCTTCCAAGTGGGAATCAGAAACTAATTTCGATATGTAAAAAAATCAAAGCAAAGAAAGGATGATACAAGTATTTCTCTGACTTTAATTTCTTTGCAGCACTACCCAGCCGGAACTACTTTTCCAGAACCCAGAGAGACACCAATAGAGATGTTTATGGATGGATAAGGCAGTATTTGGCAGAAGCTGCAGAATGTGAAAATCACCATCTATCTGCTACATGTGACTTGACTGAAATGATTTAGTCGTAATGTGTGATGATGGACGTTGGTTTGTATTGTTTAGCTCTGGAAAGGCCACTGCCAGAGACCAGTATTTCAACTGACTGCTATTTCTTTCCAATTCAAATGAAAAAAGACTTAAGAACAGACAACAACCCAGCAGGATGCCTATTAGAATTCTTTGTAAGGACTTCACTTGCAAGGAGCAACTCTGGACTTGTTCGTAGAAAAGAAATAATCAGCTCTGACCAAAGTGCTCAAATCAAAAATCTCACGGACTGCATGGGATTGTTTTTCTTCTAAAATAGATCACGGATTAATGGAGTACACTGACCTAATAGAAGCATCAACCATTTTTAGAACAGAGCTGCTCCAAGAAGACTTGCAAGGAATTATTCCAGCTATAATGCTGTAGAATTCGTTACCCACCGAGTTAAAATCGCCTGAAATCCATTTGCTCTTATGCAGAATTTCCTGATTACAGCCTCCACTTATTTTGCCCACAGAGCAAATCTGAAAATGGTTTTTAAAATTGGTGACTTTTGAGCTAGCTTCACTGGTGGCTGGCGTACAAAATTATTTTCCCCCCTGAGTTGAAGTGTATTTTTTTAAAAAGAAAAGAAAAAAAAAAGCTCTGGGCGAGAAATGAATTTTGAAAACGAAGCTTGAGTTGTAGCTTCACTACAATGGAGAAGCAAAAAAATAATCAAACTGCAGCTTTTCTCTTGACAACCCTGATGGTTCATCTGGTAACATCTCAGACACTTTATTCCCAGCTGAGTTGTTTCTATATGTCATTTATAACTTCACATTTTTTGGAGAGAGAAAAGTGCCTCTTGGATGTATCTGTGTATCCATGTATATGTGAGTGTGTGTATGCAGGAGATGATATTAAGCTGGTATGTTCCTGCTACAGACAGTGTTGTACTGAAACTGGCTTACCTAGGCTTTGCAAGAGCCGATCGTTAAAATTTGCAGAAAATTTGCAAGCCAAGTGATATCACATTGGTGGCTTGAAGTTGGCAGTGGTGGGAGTATTTCTACCTCAGAAATCAATACGCATTATGAGTCAGGGCTTCAAGGTTTTTGGGAGAGGCAGTTTTTTAGCACATACCAGCCCACCACTGGCTACTGGGACACCAGCTGTTTGCACAGCCATCCACACTGATTGGCTGCATGCACTCTTCACTTTGGTCATGCTCATGTTGTAAGCACTGTACAATATTTTGAATAGCAACTTCATCATATGTAGTCAAATGATATCATTGTACTGTGTATATTTGCTTTGGTATAATAATTGAAAAGTATCATATACCATATCACATCGTCCATCAGCAAGAAACAATTTTTTGAGCATGGGTTTGGACCTCAGGTACTCTGCTGAATAAATTCTCGGTGGCTCAACTGCTGGTGGATCCCAAACAGATCATTTGCGAAGGAAGAAACCATGCTGGGCCTTAGAGAAAAACAAAATGAGTCAGTCCTCTCTGCTGCCTTTAGCCAGTCCAAACCCTGAAGTCATACAGCATGGGGGAGATTTTCTAGTCAAAGGAGTCACTTATCTGCCCAAGCACATCTCAAGATAAATGACAAGGAGCTTCTGGGAACACTGAAGGCCAACCCCTTCCCACAAAACAGAAATTAACAGGCCCCCCAATCAGAGCATTAAAACAAAGATCAACCAACATGTGATTTTAGTAAACAGAGTAATTTGGGCTTTTGGAGAGCATGAAAATTCTGTCAGGATTATAATGTCTTCTACCACAGACCTTAATTTCTTCTGTCATGGAGAATATGATTAGACTCAGGCCCATTTGATTGTAGGGAATGTCAGTTCCCATTAACCAAAGAAAAGAGGCACTCAAAAACATGTTCCACATTTTTAACCCTTTGGGCAAGGAGGATTTTTCCAGCTCAGACTGCTCCTGGAAAATATCTGAAGCATTTAAGCACAGCCAGCCCATCCAGCAGATAGTTAAAGGGATTTACCTAACTCACCTCCCTTTCCAATAGAGGCTATTTTTGATCCAACACTGGCACTACAAAGTGAAAAACATGTATATTTTTGTTTTGTTTTGCAACTTGTTTTGTTTTTTTTCTACCCCGACTCCACCCCAATCTCTAAGAAATCCCACTCCTTACATGCATGGAGTTTGCTTTAAATGGTCTGATTCTGTGAGGGCAGTGGAGGGGGAAGCAATGTTCTTTTGGCTGCATGCACCATTTGGCCATTCAGTCCATGAACTGGTTAGTGCAGGTGGCTTTCATGGGTGCTGGAAAATTATAGTCTCAGACCCAAACTTGTATCAGTAAACACACTGCCTCGGACTGGCCACTTCAATTCCGTTGAAACTTCCACAGTTCAAACAGGGTACCTGGGTCAGTCTGAGAGCTTAGCAGGCACAGCTGACCCTGGCTGCCCAGCAAACAGTTTATGTTAGGGAGCAATCTAGAGATTTCCTGAGATAAGGATGCTATTACAGGCTGACAAATGTGGAATGGAGCAGAGTGGGCAGCTTTTGTCCAGACTGACCCAGGGTGAGAATGCTGGGATTATTGCTGATTGGGGATAAATGGCAACCGGTGATTTATTTGTTCAAGTGAAACCAGCCAAGTTCATCCCTCAACACCATCTCCCATCTCTTTAAGCTTTTTTTTTTCCTCTTCAGGCAAAAAGACTTAGCAATTTTGGGAACTCTTCAAATACCACCATTCCAGTGAACCCCATTACCCTTAGGATAAAATCTGCAATCCTTAACAAGTCTTCAAAGCCCTGAATGATGGGGTCCTACCTGCCTCTCCAGCTCCAGCTCCTGCTACTGGCCCCCAAGCCTCCTGCACTCAACCACAACAGCTACCACTCTTGTTTCTGACTGCCCCAATTTCCTCTTCACCTTCAGCCTTTGCTTTTGCTGGGCCCTCCCCCAGGGCTCTTCCTCTCTCTCTTACGTGGCAAACCTCCTTATCCTTGTTCCAGGTTGAATGTCATCAGCAAAGACCAGGCGAGCTCCTCCATTACGATCTTCTGGGGCCCTGTGTGTTCATTCATCACAGTTCTTTGCACAACCATGAATAATAACCATTGGTTTAAAATTGTGCTTCCCCACTGGCAGGGATTATGCTTATCGTATACACCCAGCACTTAGTGCAATGCCAAATATTTCGTAGGTCAAATGCACAAATGAATGAAGTAGGTGCACAAGAGATATTGACTGCCTATGAGAGAATCTAACAAAATCTTCATCTTAAATGCACACAAACAAGGGAGTGAGCTATCTCTCCTACCCCTCCTTTCTGATCATTCAGGCACAAGGATTTCAGATGGCCCTGCTAACTCATCAGGACTGTACGGTCAAATCTACTTCCTGGCTTTCAGGACCCTCCCTTATCATCATCATCATTAACGTTATTGAACATGTACTATATTCCAGGTGCATTACTTACTATTCTCTACTGATCTATTTAATATTCACCACAAACCATAAAATAGTGCAGTGTATTGAAGATGGGTACAGACGCACAAATTCTTTGACATTCCTCCCATTTAGAGGCGGGGTCACTGTCCCCTCCCCTTGAATCTGAGCTATCATGTGACTGCTTTGACCAATAGAGTGCACAGGAAATGATGTCATGCCTTTTCTGGTTTCTGTGTTGAAATGTTCGCTCTGGGGGAAACCAGCTTACAACTAACAACTAATTGGCACAAAGTATGTAAGAAGTCTGACTCCCCTGATACTACAGGAAGGGAACTCAAGCTGGTTGCAGGGAGAGGTCCTGGGGAAGGAATGCCCTTCCAGCCCCAAGCTGTTGCAACCATGCCAGCCCCGGTGCCAAGCATGTACATGAAGGCACTATCTTGCACAGCCAGCCAAGTCAAACCTGCAGCTGACTCCAGCCCTAGCCACAAGAGAAGCTCCATGAAAGACCACTCAGATGACCCCAGTTGACCCACAAAATTGTCAGGGAGAATAACAAATCAGTGTTTTAAGCCACTAAATTATGGGGAGGATTAATAGGCAGCAATAAATAACCAAAACACACAGGCACTATTATGACCCTGGCTTTATCAATGAGAAACTGAGACCCAGCACACTCAAAACCACACAGTTGGGAAGGGGTGGAGCTGGGAGTCTAACCCGGGAGGGCTGGCTTCAGAACCCAGGCTCTCATCATCCATGCAGCTGCACCACTCTTTGGCAGCCCACTTTCTCCATCTGACTCCAAGACGTAGTCTGTCCTGCTCTTGTCCTTCTAAAAGGGTCCTCTTCAGTTTCCTTCTGCCCATGTACTTAATCTCCTACCTGTATCATGATCCCCTCTCTGAATCTTCTGCTGATGTTGCCTTCCTCCACATTCCTTGGTACATTTAAAGATAGGCATCTAGCCTTGCCATTTATTATTCTAGTATTATTCTTCATGCTGTTTTTTGCTTCGTGTCTATATGTTATCTTCCTGAAGGTCAAAACCAAATCTTCTATTTTGATTTTGCCCACCTCTCAAGAAAACCTTGCCCATCCCCCACGTTGCCCAGCACAATGCTGTGCACCCAATAAATACATCCCCCAGCCATCCTGGCCAAGCTCATTCCCTTTTCAGAGACTTTATGTTTGCAGTTCCCTTTCCCTGGGATACTCTTTCTTAGCCACTCAGACCTCAGAAAATATCTCCCCCTCCATCAAGAGGCCTACCCTGACCACCCTGTCTAAAGGAGGCAACCCTCCTCACCCTTAGTCAGCCACTCACTATCTCCTTATCTGGCATTATATTAATTGTTTGTTTCCTAATTCCCTTAAGTAGAAAACAAGTTCCATAAGAACAGAACATGCCCATCTTGTTCATTGCTGTAGTCCCAATCCCCAGGACAGTTTCTGGTCTATAGTATCATCTCAAAAAATAATGTTAAATAAATGAATGTGTATTTGTTTATTGAATCTTCACTTCATAAGAACTGCCAGCATGCAGCAGTTATGCTAATGTACATAAAGCGTTTTCTCCCCATCACATCAGTTGCATTTTCTGCATAATGTGCAGCCTTCCATTTCTCATGTAGAAAGCCTATACTCGGCTCTAAGGTGAACTGTGTTTATTTTTTGTTATTTTTATATATAGTTTTTACTTTAAGTTCTGAGATACATGTGCAGAATGTGCAGGTTTGTTACACATAGGTATACATGTACCATGGTGGTTTGCTGCACCTGTCAACCCATCAGCTAGGTTTTAAGCCCCCCATGCATTAGGTATTTGTCCTAATGCTCTCCTCCCCTTGTTGCCCACCCCCGCCCCCATAGGCCCTGGTGTGTGATGTTCCCCTCCCTGTGTCCAGGTGTTCTCATTGAGGTGAACTCTGTACGTAGCCAGTTGTTGCTGTTAGAAAGTAGTCTACATGTTGCTTTGGTCGTCCAAACCATTCTTTACAACCAAGCTCTCTGAAGAACAGTGGGGTTTTTTGTTGTTGGTGTTTTGTTGTTTTTCTTTTATAGAGGTAGGGTCTCATTGTGTTGCCCAGGCTAGTCTCGGACTCCTGGGCTCAAGCAACCCATTCGCTTCGACCTAAGTGCTGGGATTACAGGCGGGAACCACCACGCCTGGCCTAGAAGAGTAGGTTTAAAGCCAGTCCCCAAGAGGAGCTTCTAGGATGATGCCAAGAAGGGAGGGTGGCCAAGCAGGCTTAGTACGACATGCATTAATAAAGGCCATTGCTAGGGATCATGAAATGAGAATATTAAATCCAATGGAGGCCCATTTTGCTCACTCTGGTAAACACAGAAATTCATCCCAGTATCTAGAACAGAGTACATTCTCAATAAACATTTGTTGAATGAACAAATGAACAAATAAATTAGTGACACATCTTTGCCTCGTGTCTCATTTCTTATCACTTATCATTTCAATATGTGCAAGAACTTAGAGTACATTTCTGATTTTGTGTATGTGAAACTTACCAAAAAACAGTAGCTAAAAAATTGTAAAACTTACAACTTTTCAACAACAAAGTTGAAATGTAAATGACCACCTATGCTCCCCAAAATACATAATGAGCAAGTAGAGAAATCTAGAAAAGAAAGGCCATAGGCTGAGGGAATTAACAGATGTAATAGTCTATTAACATTAATTTATTTTCTGAAGTGTATATTTCAGATATTTGCTCAGCCTCACTGAGCCTCAGTTTCCTCATCTGTATACTGAAGATAATCTCTTGCTTATTTACCAACCTGAAATATTCACAGTGAGTCTAAGATGAAAGAACAGATGAGTAAATACTTTAAAAGGTGACAGGAGGCAGGTGTGGTGGCTCTCACGTAATCCAAGCCCTTTGGGAGGCCATGGCAGGTGGATCACTTGAGGTGAGGAGTTTGAGACCAGCCTGGCCAACATGGCAAAACGCTGTCTCTACAAAATATACAAAAATTAGCGAGGTGTGGTGACACACTTCTGTAATCCCATCTACTCGGAAGGCTGAGAGGCACGAGAATCGCTTGAACCCGGGAGGCGGAGGTTGCAGTGAGCCGAGATTGTGCTACTACACTCAAGCCTAGGCAACAGAGCAAGACTTTGTCTCAAAAAAAAAAAGTGTAATAGGAATATGAGCTAATTGATAGTTTCCATCTTCCTCCCTTTCTGATATTTCAAACACTTAAACATACATTTAAAATTTTTCAATCAATTTAATATATATTTTACTATTTCTGAGTTTCATGATTCATTCACAAATGACTATTACATTTGTTCCAAATGTTCAATCTTCCAAATGTTTAATCTATTAGTTTTTCCTAATAATTTTATAATTCTTCACTCCTGTTTTTATTCTGTTCTCCCCACTTTTCAGCAAAGGATCCCGTGGTATAGAGAGCTTCTCCATCTTGCCAGAGGCAGAAAGCAAGTTAGAAATAGCAAAACAAAAATCAAACTCTTGAGCCTCTAGTATGTAACTTACATTATAGAATCCAAACAACTGGGCCTATAAAAGCATCACTAGTGGTCAGGCTCGATGGCTCATGCCTGTAATCCCAGCACTTTGGGAGGCCAAGGAGGCGGATTACCTGAAGTCAGGCGTTCGAGACCAGCCTGGTCAACACAGCGAAACTCTGACTCTACTAAAAATACAGAAATTAGCCGAATGTGGTGGCAGGTGCCTGTGACTCTAGCTGCTCAAGAGGTTGAGGCAGGAGAATCACTTAAACCTAGGAGGTGGAGGTTGCAGTGAGCCAAGTTGTTGCCACTGCATTCCAGCCTGGGCAACGGAGCAAGACTCCATCTCAAAAAAAAAGAAAAAAAAAGCATCACTAAGAGAAAAGTCAGAACATAGAAACTAGTCCATTGGCTCTCAAATTTAGGGTGGCATCAGAATCACTTGGAAGCCTTGTTAAAACACAGATTGTTGCACCCTCACACCCCACCCCAAAGTTTTAGGAGGTCGGGGTGGTGCCCAGAATCTTGTATTTCTAACAGGAATTTTGTATTTCTTAACAGGAAAATTGGCATTACATTCCCGTGTAATCCCAATGCTGCTAGTCTGCCAGTCACACCTTGAGAACGAGGTACTTCACCTTATCATACGCTAACTCCTTGGATTCTCCCCAACAAGCCTTTACCATTTTATAGATGAGAAAACTGAACACCAAAGAATAAGCTCTATTCGCATTCCAGCTTGCTAATTAACCGAATCATGATAATCTTGAGAAAGTGAACTAACCTTTCTGTGGCTCATGTTCTTCATCTACTGAGAAAATATCTTCAGGTATCTAATGAGGATTAAAAAGACAGTGGTGCCTAACAAGTGCTCAGCAAAGCCAAATACAAGCTAGAATTCTAGGACTCTCCCTTAGCACAGGGTTGTGTTTTTCTCACTTTTTTATTTGCATGGGAAATTTTTAACCACAGTCCTGGCAAAGTGCTCCATCCCATTGTCCAAATATCAGTATCCGTAGATTCTGTTTTCTGGCTTTTGTTTTGTTTTGTTCTTTAATTACTGAGTTTGTTTTTCCAAGAAATTCCCTTATGTGCTGTAAGTGGAGGATGTTGGGGGGCATGTGAAGGTGGGGAGTTGTTTCAAACAGATTGAACATTTCTATTTCTGAGACACTGATGAACTAGATAGGCAGTGTTCCTTATGAAGTGATACATAGTTATGTGGGAGATTCGTGTGAGCAGATCCTCCTTTTGTATGAGGTTCTCTGATTTGGCTTTCAGAGGATTCAGTGTACTTTGATTTCTATATTTAGAAACCCAGGGCTTTTTGGTATGCTATGAACACATGGAGGCAAGACTAATTGTAAGCACTTGTACTTAAATATTAGTTTCAAGAATAAGAACCTTCGGAGGTTTCCATATTGTATTCCACTGGAGTATCATTAAGGGAAGCAATTACTTATCAGGATATACTCAAAACAACTTTATTGCATTCAGAGGAAATAATGGGAGTTGTCTGTCTAAATTACTAGGCAGGGGCCCTGGAAATCACTTAGCATAATTCTTGGCATAAGGGAAGCAGTCAATAAACGGAACAGAGATTCACACAAATGAGCGCATAGCATGTGTTAGATATTTACACATAGCATGACATTGAGTCTGTATAATGTCCCCTGATTTAGGTATGGCTATTCATTTATAGATGAGGAAACCAAGATTCATAGAAGTCAGGTGGTGTTTATCAGCTCCTTAGGGAAGTAGGTGAGGGCTGGAGTTATGCTTGATGCCAAGAGCAATTTTCTTCCCACTACACTAGGTTGTTCCTTTCCTTGCCTCTTTCCTTTCCACCTTCCCTCCTCTATCTGGTTCCTTCCACAAATATCAGAAGTCTTTGTGAATGCCAACCAATGACAAATGTCAGCAACGTATTCCCATTTTATGGATTGGTTCATAGTAGAAGCAAGTGATCCCTCAAAGCCAACCCCGAAAAGTTTCAATATAAAATATGTCATTTATTTCTGAATCCCCTTCCTCAGCCCTCAACTATAAGCATGAGGGTACATTACAGAGGATCCTTTATTTAGGAAAACAAAGAGTTTGTGTCAAGACAACAGGCCCATGACAGTCCATCACCCAGGGCTGAGGCTCCCAGCTGCCCAAGGTGGCTGAGAGACATGGGAGGAAAAATTGGTCTTGCTTCCAATTTGAATTACAAATGCTTCCTAGACACGGAAGTCAGGTGGATATGCCCATTTATTTATTGCCTAGTGCCACAATTTCTAAATAAAAATAAATAAATAAATCAAAGTAAAGCACCTCCTGATTTATTATTCAGAAAATAATAAAGGCCTAGAGCAATAGGAAGGGCTAATTGAGGGCTTTCTTTGCATTTCCCCCTAAACACCAGTTGGCTTTCTCTTCTATTACTTTGCTTGTTTTTTCCTGTTTTTACGCCTCATTCCTCTTTTAATTTTTTGTTTTCTACATCCTTTCTCTCTATCTTTCCGTCCCTCTCTTCCTTCCCTTCCCCTTCATCTCCTGAGCACCTCCTCTCTGGTATTTTGTGTCTGGTTCCAAGAGGAAATAACAGAGTAGTCGAGTTTTCACCTCCCTGTTGGCAAGTGCTTTGTGTCACACTGTCACTTAGGACACACTGATCTATTGGTCCCTTCTCCTACTGGGAAGAGATGGGGATGGTGAAGGCATATCTCAAGCTGGGATATTTCCTCCTAAAATGCACACTGAAAATCACACCCAGCATCTAATTTTAAATGGATTACGGAACTGGATTTTTTTTCATGGCTGTTTGTTATCATAAAAGTAATAAATATTTATTGAAAATACAGAAAAATATAAAGAGAGTAATCACCCATTCTTATGTTAATATGAAAGCAATTACTATTAAATGTGTATGTGTTTTATCCCTGTATTTTAACAAACATCACACGTTTTTATAAATCACTAATTTTACATACATACATGTACTGTTCATGTTACTCTAATTCTCATCAACATCATTATGGGTGTATCTTATTCCAATGTGTGAGCATACCAAAATACACTGAGTCATACTGCTTTTGGTAGATAGTTGGCTTTTTTTTTTTCAATTTTTTGCTGTTATAAATAATGCTACCATAAGGCAGACACAGTGGCTTGCACCTGTAATCCCAGCTACTTGGGAGGCTAAGGCAGGAGGACTGCTTGAGGACAAGAGTTGGAAGCCACCCTGGGCAACATAGCAAGACTCCATCTCTAAAAAATAAAAGTTAATTTAAAAATAATAATAAATAAATAATGTTACCATGGATGACTTCCTGCAATTTTCAATGGTTTCCTTAGGAAATAATTCCAAAAGTAAAATTGTTGAATGAAAGGTTATGAATGCTTTTAAGGTTCTGTAAATTTCATTCCAGAAGTTCGAGCTCTCTTCAAATCTCTTACCAAGCCAAGAATCTTTTTTATAAATTAGGTAAAGAAATGTTATAAAGCAAATAACCACCTCCTGGTTTGTCCTTCGTGAAACGGGCAAAATATTGGAGTCCATCTTTCCTCTGACTCTCACCAGCCCACTACATGCCACCTAGGTAGGGTCACCAGCTTATGGCCTCTAGGCTTTGTCTCACCGTTTTGCAAGACAAGCCAAATAAAGCCAGCCTCTTATTCATTCATTCAACCACTCATGAACAGTATGGAATAGTTATTTGTCAGGCCCTGTGCCAGTGCTGAGGATATAAAGATGCATAGAACATTATCCGTAACTTGCATGAAGAATGGTGTGATGGGGCAGGCAGACATGAAAATAAGCCACAGTACCGGGAGACTAGAGCTCATGGAGGCAGGTGTGGAGTGCTCCAGGTCCTCCTAGAGGAGCAGCTACTGAGCATAGGGAGATGATGCCTGGCCAGTCCCTCGGTGACATCATAACAGTTACTCTTTCCTCCGTACTTACAAGCATTGCTTCATTTACCCTCAAAATACCTCCACTAAGGAGCTCTTATTGCTCTTTCACAAATGAGAAAAAAACTTAGGTTTAGCGAAGTAAGTAACTTGTCCAAGATCACACAGCTAAGAAAGGGCAAAGTCAAATGTGAACTAAATTCAAAGCTCCACATCAAGCTCATCAAGGGTCTACCAAAAGGGCTCCATCAGCCCAAATAAGGTTCCCCCAATCTCGCACTCCAACTCCCCCGTTCCATCCCTTATGACAAAGAGAGGCTTGACCCCTCTCAAGCCTGCCTCCTCCCAGCAGCCTTCCTTGCTTTGCTCTGCAGTGTGGCTTTCCTACCTTCCGCTCCTTGTCATCCGGTCTGGACTCCCCTTTCCTCGTGAGCACGGTGACCCTCAGCACTTCGCCCTGCCTAGCCTTGCCATTTGGCTATAAAATTTGTTTTAACTGCCAGGAAACTGATGGATCTATAAAAGATCCATGATGATTCTCTGGGCCCCGCCTTCTTTTTCTCTAAAGCAACAAGATCAGAAATGATGATTTGTGAGCCCTTGTGTAATTCTCAGGGTGTCAAATCCTGTGAGCCACTGAACCACACCAAGTGCATTTAGAGTTGCTATTAGAATACAAAAGCAAAGGTTTGGTTCAAATTGAAAAGGCAGACGCTTGTGGCCTCTTCCAATGAAGAAGAAAGGAAAATAAGTATTTTAATGATGTTTTTTAATCATTGCCTCAGAGCACACAATGAGAATATATTTGCTGCAGAATGAAAAAGAACACAACATCAATTCAGTGCACAAAACTACTCTAAAACCTAAGGATCTATTCTCACATTTTTCATTAATTCCATTCAGGCTGATAACTTTCAACAGTAAGCCTCCATGCTTCATCCAACTCAAGTTTCCTAGAAGCACACAAACAAATCAAAATTCATTTGGGGTTGCCAAGAAGTCTTTCAAATATGGGATACCAACCCGTTTCAAATCCTTTCTTGCTGCCCAAATTCCAGCTTCAACTATGCATTCTCCATTAGAAACTTTCATCTATCAATCCTGTTTGTTTCATCATGAAATTATAGGAACTGAAGACTCATCCTGCTATGTGATAGCAACAAAGATGGTCTCAAACACAGCTTGCCAACAAAAGCACAAAATTTGAAAAAAAAATGGCTTAATTCCAAAGGCCCCACTGGGATGTTAGCCTTCCTTCCACAAGAACCTTCAGTGTCTCATTATTTACAATCAGTTTAGTATATATATATATATATATATATTTTTTTTTTTTTTTTTTTTTTTTTTTGAGACGGAGTTTCGCTCTTGTTGCCCACGCTGGAGTGCAGTGGCGCAATCTCGGCTCACCACAACCTCCGCCAATCAGGTTCAAGCGATTCTCATGCCTCAGCCTCCTGAGTAGCTGGGATTACAGGTACCATGCCCAGCTAATTTTTGTATTATTAGTAGAGATGAGGTTTCTCCATGTTGGTCAGGCTGGTGTTGAACTCCCGACCTCAGGTAATCTATCCTCCTTGATCTCCCAAAGTGCTGGTATTACAGGTGTGAGCCACGGCACCCAGCCTAATTCAGCACATTTCTTAAAATCTTTATTATTGTGGTAAAGTATGCATGACATAAAATTGATCATTTTAACCACTTTTAAGTGTATAGTTCAGTGGCATTAAATCCATTCATATTGCTTTGCAACCATCACCGCTATCCTGTACCCATTAAAAAATAAATCCCCATTCCTCCCTCCCCTTACCCCATGGTAACCTCCATTCTACTTTCTGTCCCTATGAATTTGACTAGGTTACTCATGTAAGTGGAATCATATATTTGCTCTCTGTGTGTCTGGCCTATTTCTCTTAGCACACTGTCTTCAAGGTCCATCCATGTGTGTTATATATATATATATACATATATATATATATATATATATATACACACACACACATACATACACACACACACACACACACACACACACACAGTGGTTTCATTCCTGTTTAAGGCTGAATAATATTCCATTGTATTCAGTTCAGTACGCTTTGCATGATGTTTTAAGCCTTCCACATTCTAGCCTGATATTTTTTTCTTTACCTTATTTCCCATTACAGAGACCTACCTGCCTAGGGCAGAGAAGGTAAGTCAGGAATTCATCACCTTTTTCCCGGAGATTTTAAGCCTTTTTACCTTTGCTCAGACTGATCCCTTAACCCAGCACATCCTCCATCCTGCTTTCTCTAATCAAAATCCTAGTTGTTACCTATGCTCAATTAATGCCTGTTCCATCATGTGGATCCATGCATACTACAGAGCACCCTCCAATTACAGTCGGACCAGCTGTCAAATGTGTGCTTTCATCACAGTCAATGGCGCTCAACGTTGCCTTCTCTGAAGCAAGACAGTTTAGAATACAGTTTTCAATTTTTTGGCAAGCCCTGTTTTAGGTTTTTTTAAAAAATAGAACTTTCTTTTTATTTAAAGCCAGGAAAAAAATAACATGACTAATGTGTATTGAGAACACATATAAAATAAAAATATCACATGTATAATCTCAGTTTTAAAATGTAGTCATGAATTGCCTTTGGGGGGACTGGACTAATTCTAATGCAACCATTGTGAACTATAGAGAGATAGCACTTTATTCAAAGAATAATACAAGTATTCATCTCCACTTGATTTTCTTTCCCGGTTATAAATAAGAAATATATTAAATGGCATAAATAAACTGACCAAAAAAGAAGGCACAACTTTACCAAACTGCTTATTGAAAATTCTGACTGGCTATTTCTCTTTAAGATTTGCAGTGGCTTAGATTTTTATACATCCTTTTTGTGGTTAAATTAGTAATAACAGCATTAAAATCTTAAGAACTGTATAGTACTCTATTTAATTATCTTCTCCCATAATTACACTGATTAAACACAGCATAAGAGACCATAAAGATAGATAAAACATTATGGCTACAAAACTTTTTTTTTAATGTCCATAAAATGACTATTAAGCCGTAGGTGACTAAATTAATATCAACCATACAGTTTTATGGGGTTTCCGTCCACGTCTAACAGTATCATTTGCCGTGATGGCAGATTTTTTTTCATAGCTATACTGAAACTGGAAACTAACACTTTTCAAAAAGATGGGAACACAGTGAGCTGGCTTGGTCAACATAGCCAAAAGAAGAGAGTTCTGTTTGAACAATGCTCCAAGCTATGATCTGCTGTATACATTTAAACCCCACTGACCACCAGACTCCTTATCCCGTCTACCAACCACTCCCACTGGCAAGCAAAT
Source organism: Ateles fusciceps (assembly GCA_036589455.1). Lineage (NCBI taxonomy): Eukaryota > Metazoa > Chordata > Mammalia > Primates > Atelidae > Ateles > Ateles fusciceps. The sequence continues at coordinate 1,009,654 of JAZHEH010000164.1, read as the reverse complement.
GGAGAAAAGTTGTTTAGTAAATTATCCATTTCTTCCTTTTCTTCTGAAAGTTATCTCCAGAGATTTTGGGTTATATTGATGGCACAGACAATCAAGGAAGCAGATTTACATTTTCCATCATAGGAATGAGCTTCTGAAACACCCAAGAACTTTCATTCTGCGCAACCCGTGTTATTACAAAAATTAAAGAACATGACAAAAATCTCAAGAAAATATAACTCTAAAAGCTAATCCTATGGGAAGGAAGAAAACTATTTGGAAGCTTTTCAAATATAAAGAATAGCTCCCCAGGATCATACTTTAGCAATTAAAAAATTATATATATATAATTTTATATATATACACATATATATAATGAGATAGCAGAACCAAAATAAACCAACTGATCTGAATGCATTATCACCACTAAAAATCTACACGAATTTTCCATCAGTGCTTGTAAAATGAAAATATATTGCAATACTAAGTTGATTCTTTTACTAAATTGGCACATATATTTTAAGAACGTATTGGAAGTCAGGTAAGTCCTAGATGTGGTGGGTAAAACAATAAAATCAAGACAGTCTGTGACTCACAGAGTCTGCAGTCTAGTGGATGAGGCAGTAGACAACGATATGAACAAACTGTGTGAAATGTTCTGAGTAAAAGTTAAGGATACTTTGAGAAAAGAATGGCAGAATTCAACTTGGATTCGGTTTGGGATAAGAGGTCAGCAAGGCTTGTCTGAGGAAGCAAAATTTAAGACATGAAGGATAAATGGAAGTTACTGTAAAGAAGGCATCCAAGAAAGAACAATCTAGGCAGAGGAGACACAGAATTAAATGCCCTCAGGTGAGAAAGAGCTTAGCACATTGGAGACACGCAACACACACATTCCATGAAAGCAGGGTCCCAATCTGTTCTGCTCACAACAGCACATGGAAACAGCGTCTCACTCACAGAAGGTGCTCACTAAATATCTATTAAGTGGTTGTTGAGTGCATGAATGTGGTGAGTGTAGCTGGAGTTCAGTGAACAAGTAGGGAGGCAGCCTCAGAAGAGTCTGCTCATGCAGCCATGAGCCAGATCATGGGGGTCTTGCCGCCATTTTGAAGATACCTCCATCATTTCACCAGAGCATTCAACAAATCCATGCCCAACTTGTTTCCTCTTTACTGCTGAAACTCTAAGACTTCCCACACCTTGTATCTTTATTTTAAGATTTTTCAAAGGCAGGGGCCACTTTTACTCATTTTTGTGGCCCCTGTTTCTTTTATATGCCAGGAATAAACAGGCACTTGATAAATACTTATTGACCAAACTTACCGTTATTGAGACCTTAGTATGTGCCAGGTAGTGTCCAAAGCACTTTGCATGCATTGGCTAATTCAAATTTCAAAAAAAAAAAAAAAAAATCTGCAAGAGGCATATGTACATGTGTGATTGAGTGTGTGTGTGTTGGTGTGTAATTTTCATTCTTTTTTGTCTCCAATTACAAATGAGAAAACTGAGGCTAATAGAGGTCAAGGAACTTGCCCAAGATCATGTTGCTGACATTTACCAAATCTATTATCCTTAGAATGTGTCCCTTTATCTCTTACACTACCCACCCTCCAACAACTAAAATATAAAAATAAGAGCCCCATTGATTTTTCTTTCAGAGAGAAATATACGTCATGGGTATCACATGAGATATAAGGAAGTCTTTCATATTATTATGTACCAAGACTAAAATTCATGATGTAAAATCTATTTCCTTCATTAGGCTATGGTAAAATTGAAGGAATTGTTCTTCAGAGCAAACAGGCAAAGTGAGTAAAAACAAAACTACTTTCTTCTAATTAAGCTAAGTTTCAGGACAACTGAAAAATTGAACAGACTCTGACCTTTAGCCTTGAGTGACTTCCCCATTGGGTTCTGTCACAAGCACCCAACCCAGTTTGAGTCACTGGGATATCTTGCTCTGCTAGCTGATCAGGTAAGCTCCTGACTTCCTGGAGATAATTTTATGGTCAATCTCTGACATGTTTTCCCACAAGACAATACTTCCTCCAATACTGCTGACAGAAAACTGGGCTAGAGACACTAGAAATCTGACCCACTGTGCCATCCTCATATTATGATGTTCTTAATGAGTTTCAAATTAAGCTCTGAAGGTCAGTCGGCTTGTGGGATTCATCTGGAGGGAGGAGGCCAAGGAACCAGAATAGAACATTTCAAAATAGCAAAAACCACCACTGAAACACTTTGAACCAGAGCTTCTCAAGTGCCCTGGTTCAAACCAAACCCTTAATCATAAATGAATTGCCCTGTGCCCACACTTCCCAAGTTAATGTTAATGACATGGCAATCAATTCAGGAAAAGTAATTGTTATGGTTTGAATGTGTGTGTCCCCTCTAAAACTCATGAGGAAACTTCATCTCTAATGCAACAATATTAAAAGGTGGTGCCTTTAGGAGGTAATTGGGCCATAAGGGCCTTGTCCATGGATGAGATTAGTGCCTTATTAAGGGCTTGAGTGGGAGTGAGTTTCCTTCTTCCCTTTCATCTCTTGGCCACAAGACACAGCATTTGTCCCACCCAGAGGACACAGCAACAAGGCATCATCTTGAGGAACAAAGCAATCCTTTACTAGACATCGAACCTGCCAGCACCTTGATCCTAGACTTCTCAGGCTCCAGAACTATCAAAAGAAATTTATATTGTTTATAAATTGTACAGTCTATGATATTTTGTTATAGCAGCAAGAATGGAGTATGGCAGTGATCTAAACCTAAAACGTATTTGACTTTCTGAATTAAAGGTAATACCTTGTATGCATATGCAAATGGTTAGGGCTGAGAGAGGAGACGTGATGTGGTATGTGTCTTACTTTTGGGAAATGCTTTTTTTTCCCCATAAGTTATTGGAGTATTTGATTACATGAGTAGGTTCTTTAGTGGTGATTTGTGAGATTTTGGTGCCCCCCATCACCCAAGCAGTATACACTGCACCATATGTGTAGTCTTTTATCCCTCACTCACCTCACACTCTTCCTCCCATGTCCCCAGAGTCCATTGTATCATTCTTATGCCTTTGCATCCTCATAGTTTAGCTCCCACATACCACTGAGAACATACAATGTTGTTTTGCATTTCTGAGTTACATCACTTAGAATAATAGTCTCCAATCTCATCCAGTTCACTGCGAATGACGTTAATTCATTCCTTTTTATGGCTGTGTAGTATTCCATCATACATATACACCACAGTTTCTTTACCACTCATTGATGGATGGGCATTTGGGTTGGTTCCACAATTTTGCAATTGTGAACTGTGCTGCTATAAACATACGTGTGCAAGTATGTTTTTTGAATAATGATTTATTTTGCTCTAGGTAGATACCCAGTAGTGGGATTGCTGAATCAAATGGTAGTTCTACTTTTAGTTCATTAAGGAACATCCACACTGTTTTCCATAGCGGCTGTACTAGTTTACATTCCCACCAGCAGTGTAGAAGTATTCCCTGTTCACCACATTCACTCCAGCATCTACTGTTTTTTGATTTTTTGATTATGGCCTTCTTGGGGGCTTATGGTAGTATCACATTGTTGTTTTGATTTGCATTTCCCCTAATCATTAGTGATGTTGAGTATTTTTTCATATATTCATTGGCCATTTGTGTATCTTCTTTTGAGAATTGTCTATTCATATCCTTAGCCCCTTTTGATGGGATTATTTGGTTTTTTTCTTACTGATTTGTTTGAGTTTGTGGTAGATTCTGAATATTAGTCCTTTGTCAAATGTACAGATCATGAAGATTTGCTCCCACTCTGTGGTTTGTCTGTTTACTCTGCTGTTTCTTTTGCTGTGCAAAAGCTCTTTAGTTTAATTAGGTCCCAGCTATTTATCTCTGTTTGTATTGCTTTTGCTTTTGGATTCTTGGTCATGAAATTCTTGTCTAAGCCAGTGTCTAGAAGGGTTTTCCCAATGTTATCTTCAAGAATTTTTATAGTTTCAGGTCTAAGTCCTTAATCCATCTTGAGTTGATTTTTGTATAAAGTGAGAGATGAGGATCCAGTTTCATTCTCCTACATGTGACTAGCCAATTATCCCGGCACCATTTGCAGAAAAGGGTGTCCTTTCCCCTACTTTATGTTTTTGTTTGCTTTGTTGAAGATTAGTTGGCTGTAAGTATTTCAGTTTATTTATGGGCTCTCTATTATGTTCCATTTTCTATGTGCCTATTTTTTATACCAGTACCATGCTGTTTTGGTGACTATGGCCTTATAGTATAGTTTGAAATCAGGTAGTGTGATGCCTCCAGATTTGTTCTTTTTGCTTAGTCTTGCCTTGGCTATGTGGACTCTCTTTTGGTTTCATATGAATTTTAGAATTGTTTTTTCTAATTCTGTGAAGAATGATGGTGGTATTCTAATGGGGATTGCATTGAACTTGTAGATTGCTTTTGGCAGTATGGTCATTTTCACAATATTGATTCTACTCATCCTTGAGCATGGAATGTGTTTCCATTCATTTGTATCGTCTATGATTTCTTTCAGCAGTGTTTTGTAGTTTTCCTTGTAGAGGTCTTTCAACTCCTCTGTTAGGTACATTCCTAAGTATTATGTAAATATATATATAATGCTTACAAATACAAACACACACACACACACATATATACATATTTTTGTCGGTGTATAGAGGAGCTACTGATCTGTGCACATTAATCTTGAATCCAGAAACTTTGCTGAATTCTTTTATTAATTCTAGGAGCTTTCTAGAGGAGTACTTAGGGTTTTCAAGGTAAATGTTCATATCATCAGCAAACAGTGACCGTTTTACTTCCTCTTTACTAACTTGGATGCACTTCATTTCTTTCTCTTATCTGATTGCTCTGGCTAGGGCTTCCAGTACTGTGTCAAAGAGGAGTGGTGAGAGTGGACATCCTTGTCTTGTTCCAGTTTTCAGAGGGAATGCTTTCAACTTTTCCCCCATTCAGTATTATGTTGGCTGTGGATTTGTCATAGATGGCTTTTATTACATTAAGGTATGTGCCTTGTATGCTGATTTTGCTGAGAGTTTTAATTATAAAGTGATGCTGGATTTTGTTGAATGGTTTTTCTGCATCTACAGAGATGATCATGAGATTTTTGTTTTTAATTCTGTTCACGTGGTATATCACATTTATTGACTTGGGTATGTTAAACCATTCCTGCATCCCTGGTATGAAACACACTTGATCATGGTGGATTATCTTTTTGAAATGTTGTTGGATTTGGATAGCTAGTATTTTGTTAAGGACTTTAGCCTCTATCTTCATCAAGGATTATCAGTCCATAGTTTTCTTTTTTGGTTGTGTCCTTTCCTGGTTTGGGTATTTGGGTGATGCTGGCTTCACAGAATGAGTTAAGGATGTTTCCTTCTTTCTCTATCTTGTGGAATAGTGTCAAAAGGATTGGTACCAATTCTTCTTTGAATGTCTTATGGAATTCTACTGTGAATCCTTTTGGTCCCGGACTTTTTTGTTGATAATTTTTTAATTACCATTTCAATCTCGCTGCTTGTTTTTGGTCTCTTCAGGGTATCTCATTCTTCCTGATTTGAGCTAGGAGGGTTGTATTTTTCCAGTTTATCTATTTTATGTTTTCTAGTTTATGTGCATAAAGGTACTCATAGTACCCTTGAATGATTTTTTTGTACATCAGTGGTGTCAGTTGTAATATCTCCTGTTTCGTTTCTCAGTGAGGTTATTTGAATTTTCTCTTCTTTCTTGGTTAATCTTGCTAATGGTCTATCAATTTTATTGATATTTTCAAAGAACCAGTTTTTTGTTTCATTTATCTTGGGTATTTTTTGTTTGTTTCAATTTCATTTACTTCTTCTCTTGGTTATTTCCTTTATTCTTTTCTATGGCTGGGTTTCAGTTTGGTTTGTCCTTGTTTCTCTAGTTCCTTGAGGTGTGACCTTAGATTGTATGTTTGTGCTCTTTCAGACTTTTTGATGTAGCCGTTTAGGGCTATGAACTTTCCTCTCAGCACCGCCTTTGCTGTATCCCAGAGGTTTTGACAGGTTCTATCATTACTGTCTTTCAGTTCAAAGAATTGTTTAATTTCCATTTTGATTTTCTTTTTGACCCAATGCTCATTCATGAGTAGGTTATTTAATTTCCTTGTATTTGCATGGTTTTGAAGGTTCCCTTTGGAGTTGATTTCCAATTTTATTCCACTGTGGTCTGAGAGAGTGCTTGAAATAATTTCAATTTTCTTAAATTTACTGAGCTTTGTTTTATGGCCTATCATGTGGTCTAACTTGGAGAAAGTACAATGAGCTATTGAATAGAATGCATATTCTGCAGTTGCTGGATGAAATGTTCTGTATATATCTGTTAAGGCCATTTGTTCTAAGATATAGTTTAAATCCATTGTTTCTTTGTTGACTTTCTGTCTTGATTACCTGTCTCATGCTGTCAATAGAGTATTGAAGTCCCCCCACTATTATTGTGTTGCTGTCTATCTCATTTATTAGGTCTATTAGTAATTGTTTTATAAATTTGGGAGCTCCAGTGTTAGGTGCATGTTTTGGACAAGGCCTTTTACCATTATATACTGTCCCTCTTTGTGTCTTTTAACCACTGTTGCTTTAAAGTTTATTTTGTCTGATGTAGGAATAGCTACCCCTGTTCACTTTTGTTGTCGATTTGCATGAAATGCCTTTTTCCACATCTTTACTTTGAGTTTATGTGAGTCCTTATGTGTTAGGTGAGTCTCCTGAAGGCAGCAGATAGTTGGTTGGTGAGTTCTTATCCATTCTGCAGTTCTGTATCTTAAAAGATATCCACTTAAAAGTGGAGCATTTAGGTCATTTACAATCAATGTTAGTATTGAAATGTGAGGTACCATTGCTTTCATCATGCTCTTTGTTGCCTGTATACTTTAGGTTTTTTTGTTGTTTTTTGTTTTTGTTTTTAACTTGTATTTTTGTTCTATAAGTCCTGTGTGATTTATACTTTAAAGAGGTTCTGTTTTGATGTATTTCCAGGATTTGTTTCAAGATTCAGAGCTCCTTTTAGCAGTTCTTGTGGTGGTTTGGTAACGGCAAATTTTCTCAGCATTTGTTTGTCTGAAAACAGCTGTATCTTTCCTTCATATATGATGCTTAGTTTCACTCGATACAAAATTCTTGCCTGATAATTGTCTTGTTTTAGGAGGCTGAAGATAGATCCCCCAATCCCTTCTAGCTTGTAAGGTTTCTGCTGAGAAATATGCTGTTAATCTGTTAGGTTTTCCTTTATAGGTTACCTGGTGCTTCTGTCTCACAGCTCTTAAGATTCTTTCCTTCTTCTTAACTTTGGTTAACCTGATGACAATGTGCCTAGGTGAAGATCTTTTGGCAATAAATTTCCCAGGTGTTCTTGGTGCTTCTTGTATTTGGATGTCTAAGTCTCTCAGAAGGCCAGGGAAGTTTTCCTTTAATATCCCCCCACAATATATTTTCCAGGCTTTTAGAATTCTCTTCATCCTCAAGTACACGTATTATTCTTAGGTTTGGTCATTTAAATAATCCCAGACTTCTTGGAGGCTTTGTTTATATTTTCTTATTCTTTTTTCTTTGTCTTTGTTGGATTGATTTAATTCAAATACCTTGTCTTCAAGCTCTGAAGTTCAGTTCTATTGCTGAGACTTTCCAGAGCATTTTGCATTTCCAAAAGTGTGGCCAAAGTTTCCTGAATTTTGTGTTGTTTTTTTCTTTAAGCTACCTATTTCCATGAGTATTTCTGCCTTTACTTCTTTTATCATTTTTTGGATTTCCTTGCATTGGACTTCACCTTTCTCTGGTCCTTCCCTGATTAGCTTAATAACTAACCTCCTGAACTCTTTTTCAGGTAAATCAGGGATTTCTTCTTCTTTTGGATCTACTGCTGGTCTGATTTTTGGGGGGTGTTGAAGAGCCTTGTTTCATTATATTACCAGGGTTGGTTTTCTGGTTCCTTCTCATTCAGGTAGGCTCTGTCAGAGGGAAGGCCTAGGGTTGAAGGCTGTTGTTCAGGTCCTTTTGTCCCACGAGGTGTTCCTTTGATATAGTACTCTCCCCCTTTTCCTATGGATCTGGCTTCCTGTAAGCCAATTGCAGTGACTGTTGTCTCTCTTCTGGGTTTAGCCATCAGCAAGTCTATCCAGCTCTGGGCTGGTACTGGTGGTTGTTTGCACAGAGTCCTGTGATGTGACCCATCTATGGGTCCCTCAGCCATGGATACCAGCGCCTGTTCTGGTGGAGGTAGCAGAGCGTGCAATGGACTCCGTGATGGTCCTTAACTTTGGTGGTTTGATGCTCTATTTTTGTGATAGTTGGCCTCTGGCCAGGAGGTGGCACTTTCCAGAAAGCATCAGCTGTAGTAGTGTGGAGAGGGACCAGCAGTGTGCAAGGGACCTAGAACTCCCAAGATTATATGCCCTTTGTGTTCTGCAGCCAGGGTGAATAGGGAAGGACCACCAGGTGGGGGACAAAGCTAGGCATGTCTGAGCTCAGACTCTTTTGGGTGGGTCTTGCTGCAGCTGCTGTGGGGGACAGGGGTGAAATTCCCAGGTCACTGGAGTTGTATACCTAGGAGGATTATGGCTGCCTCTGCTGAGTCATGTAGGTTGTCAGGGAAGTGGGGAAAGGTGGCAGTCATAGGCCTCACCAGCTCCCATGCAAACTGAAGGGCCAGTCTCACTCCCACCATGGCCCCACCAACAGCCCCGAGTCTGTTTCCAGGCAGAGGGCAAGAGGGACATGAAAATTTACCCAAGGCTATCTGACCCCCAGCTGCAAGAGAAAGGGCTTTAGTTCTTCCCTAGCCTGTGGAGTCTGCACTTCCAATTCACACCCTCCCCTGAGTCCTGGCAAGGAGGTTTCTCACCCCATTCAAATTGTTACAAAGTTCAGCTAGAGACCTTCTTCTCCCTGTGGAGTTTTAGTCCTGCTCCTCTGGCCACCCTCCCGATGGATCCCTGTGGTGCCTGGCAGGAATGGGCTGCTTGGGGACCCAGCGAGCTCCAGGGCCTTTCTGCTGCTTCCTTTACCCCTGTATTTCACTCGGCTCTCTAACTTGACTCAGCTCCAGGTGAAGTTGGAAACTTCTCCAGCAAACAGACCTTCAGCTTCTCCAGTGGGGTGATGTGTTCGGGAAAGGAGGGTTTCATTTCCCACTTCTACAGTCGGGCACTCACAGTATTTAGGTGTCTCCCAGAAGCAGCCCACTTCCTTCAGAGGGTCTGTGGGTCCTCTCGGGATTGCTGGTTTGTTCTTGCAGTCGATCTGGAGCTCAGGTGATATGCCCCTCCTTGGCCTCCCGAGTGCTGGGATTACAGGCATGAGCCACTGCCCCTGGGAAATGCTTTAGTTGGTACATTCAGAACCAGCAAAGCTGCCCTGTGGTTGGGTACACTTATACAAATAGCATCTGAAAAAACATTTTTTTTGATGTTCCAAATGGTATGCAGATTTCAGGTTAAACTTGGGATACAGGAGAAAAAGGAGAGCAAGACATAAATATTTCCCTTATCCAAATCACCAGTCCCCTCATGAGGGAGTGGTATGATATCTTATGCCTATTAAACACATAAAACTGTGTGACAGAAAGCATTTCACATGAAAGAATGTATTTAATAGTCATATCAACCCCAGAAGATGAAAACGAACAAACTGTGCGTTTGCCAAAGACACACAGCTAATAGATGATGTGAACCTAGAAACTGTGGCTTCAAGGTCTTTATCACTAACTATAACATGATCTCTCATTTGCTACCAGCAGAACATGGAGAGGGGACAATTATAAAAGCCTACTGGAGAAGGAACGGGCAAGTGGGGGTGGAATGGAGCGCAAGAAGGCCTAGAAAGTCAGACTTGATGATTGGGCAGCATGGCTCATGCTTGTAAGCCCAGCACTTTGGGAGGTGGTGGCAGGAGGATTACTTGAGGTCAAGAGTTAGAGACCAGCCTGGATAACATACTGAGACCTGATCTCTTAAAAAACAAAAAAAACAAGTTTTTTTTTTTTTTTAATTAGCCGAGGGTAGATCACTTTGACCCCAGGAGGCCAAGATCAGCCTGGGCGACATGTGAAACCTGTCTCTATGAAAAACACAAGGATTAGCCGGGAGTGGTGGTTGGCCCCTGTAGTCCCAGCTACTCGTGAGGCTGAGGTGACAGAATGGCTTGAGCCCAGGAAGCAGAGGTCACAGGGAACTGAGATCACACCACTGAACTCCAGCCTGGGTGACGCAGGCTGACGCATGCCTGTTGTCATAGCTACCTACTTAGTTTACTGAAGTGAGAGGATCACTTGAGCCTGAGAGGTCGAGGCTGCAGTGAGCTGTGACTGTACCACTGCTCCAGCCTGGGCAACAGAGTGAGATCCTGTCTCTTAAAAAAGAAAAAAAAAATGGAAAAGGAAAGTCAGATGCTAAAATTTAGATTAGAGGGAAAAATGTGATTAAAAAACAACTGCAAATTTCTGAGCAGAAGAGTGATTTGTTGAAAGCAGTGTTTAAAGAGATATTTTGACTACAGATGTTCTGCTTAAAGCAGGGTACTTATTTAAAAAAAAATTCACAATACACATTAAAGGATTCCATCTACCAAAAAAAGTTCACAAAAATAAGGCCAAACATAACCCAAACCTTCTCCAAAAAGATACTAATGTAAGAAGTGTTTAGTCTTAAATATTTAAAATTACTTTAAGAGTTGAGCTAAGGGAAAAAAAAAGACATCATGGTAGAGAAACAGATAGCATCTTGATTTGGGGCATAGTGTACTCTGACACTATTTTCTAACCTAAAAATCACAGGGTTTGTTTTTTGGTTTTTTTTTTTTTTTTTTTAATATGGTCTTCTTTTAAAATGCCTCCTGTAGTCAACAAAGAAGAGGAAGGGTTTTCTTTTTTTATTTCAGTAAGAATTTTAATGCTATCCTGTGTGGCAGTTTCTGTGAAAAGTTGCAGAGCTGGGTACTATGCTTTTTGGTCCTAGGGTCACCGCAAAAGCCTCAAAGGGGAGTTTAAAACCTGATGGGCCTACATCAAGGAGGTGGCTGAGGACTGATTTGGGGTTCATTCTGTTGCTATTCCTACTCCAAAACAAGGCATGCTGGGATTTGAACTATACAGAGCCACGTGGGAGTGGGAGGCGAGAGGCCAGGAGAAGACTGGGATAGGATGGATAGGAGGGGAATGGAAACTGACCCAAATACAGAGATGGGGAGGGGCAGAGGGCTTTGAGTCTGAAGAACAAGGTACAAGCTGGGGCACACAGCTCAAAGGCATCACTCCAACAGAAAGCACAGAAATGCAAGGCCCCGGCCCCTGTCAGAAGCCAGGTGAGAGTGCAGCTAGGATAGGAACAGCCAACGCAAGTGGGCAGAACTCTAGCTGCCAGAAGAGAAAGCTCTAGAAGCACAATCGAGCTCCAGAGAGGTCATTAGGAAGAGCTGATGGGCTAGCTGTCATTCAACATCCCATAGGTGAGGGTGCCCAGAGAGTGGTGCCCACTTCATCCCTACATCTCAGGGAGGGGGTCCAACCAGCCACAGGGACCTTAAAATTGGGGTCCAGCCACAAAAGCCTGGCCAAGGTCTGACAACTCAGTTCAAAAGCTGGAAAGGAAGCTAGGGCTGCTGTAGGCATTCTCCAAACGAACCCATGAGCAAACCTATAACCCCAAATGTCCCACTCCCTGCCCCAAAGTGGGCATGTGCCCAGGCGATCTTTGAGTCTCCACCTCTCCTGTGGAGCACAGAACCGTTGTTTACCAAAAATCTGCTCGTGTTTGTAATCAGCCTCCTCTCTCGCTAGACTAGATGCACCCTAGAAGCAGGTAGTATTTTCTGTCCTTCTTCCCTGCTCCCATGGAACTTAATGCTGTGCAGGGAGTGCTTTAAAACCGCCTATTAAACAAATCCTGTCTGGAGTTCCCTGCCAGTAAGTATTACAGCTGAATTCAAAGAAGCCCATCTGTCTCCCATGGCACAGGAGGGGGCTGGAGTTCGTTAGCTGATCGCCGCCAGCGTTCTCTCTGGGTGACATGTGGAACTACTGAATGGCAGGCGGAGGATCCTGGGATTTCAGGGGCATGTTGCATCCATCTAATCTGACCGGCACTGCCAGCAATCGAACCAAAATCTGGCTTAATGCAGTAGAATCTGCAAAGCTAGTCCCAAGTGACCCTTTTAAATAATCAATCTTTTTCTTTTTTTTTTTTCCAAATCCTCTTTCATCTTAAATATCAACCTGATTCCTTTACTAACAAACTAGGTGCTTATTCTGCAAGCCACAAAGCATTGCTGATTAGTAATCAGGGAAGCGGAGCGTAGAAGGGAACTGAAGTGGAGATTGAGAGATGAGCCATTTCGTCTGGGTCCCCCGCCCTCCCTCTGTGGGTTTTGGGGAAAGAGAAAGACAGAGACAATGTTCTCCATCTTCATCAATGTTTTATCAACTGAAGAAACATTAAGGCGAGACTGGCAAGGGACTATATTTTCTTGTTTACTATAGCGGAGGACTCGGCCACTAAACTTCAGATTTTCCAACTCCTAAGACTTGCTAAGAAAGATGCAAGAATGGGTCATAAGAGACAGAAAGTATTCTTATTCCGTTTCCCATCTGTAAAATATAATATCTCCCATGTAGATTGTTGTGAGACTTAAGTAAGATCATGACTATCCAGCACAGACTCAGGAATACAAGGAGGCACTGTTAATATTCATTAATTTCTTCTTGGTTCTCCATCATCCATGTTTTCACGCATTCTAGCAACACAGTATCACAGGTGGGAATTCTTTGAAACACATCAGAGCTTTTGATTTTGATAGGAAATGATTTAGCCCTTCCTGATTGCAAGGAGCACACACTAGGTTCAGAAATCACTTTAGCATTAGGAAAACTCTGGACCAGAGAAACTGCAATGCATTGGTTTGCTCTTGCCCCTGGAACAAATAATCACCAACTTTGTGGCCTTACACCAATACAAATGTATTTTCTTACAGTTCTGTAGGTCAGAAGCCTGCCAAGCTCTTGCCAGCCTCCTGTCAAGGCAGGGCTGACCCTTCCTGGATGCTCTAAGGAAGGGGTGGTCCTTCACTCACTCAAGTTGTTGGCAGAATTCAACTCCTTGCACACAGACTCCTATACCTCAGAACCAGCAATGGGGCATCAAATCCTTCTCACGCCGCCCTCTCTCTAGCCACAGCTAGGAAATATGCTCCAATTTTAAGGACTCATGTGATTACATTGGGCCCACCGGGATAATCCAAGATAATCTCCCCCATCTCAAGGTCTGTAATCTTAATCTTATCTGCAAAGTCTCTTCTGCCATGTAAGGTAATATTCACAGGCTCTAGGGATCAGAACCCAGACATTTTTAGGAAGTAGGGGGTGGACCTTATTCTGACTACCACACAAGAGCACGTGTTGAACATTAACAATTTGCAAATGTTCACCCACTTACACCTGGAATGCTGGAACCTGGAAACCATGGAAAATGATTTGCGGAGTAGTTCCACCATTTAGTTTTCTTTATTAACTAAACTTGAGTTTACCAAGATAGTATTGAGACAGAACAACTGAGACACGTTTCATTTAAAACCACCCTTTTGCCGTTGGCTTGGATTTTACCACTCAACCTTTCTTTTTGCAAATTCAGCTTACACCAAACTGGAAAAAAAAATTGTTTAGGTGATCTGCCCCTAGCCAAGAGAAGCCAGGGAATGGTTCCAAAGCCTAGGGTCAGCTTCCATCAGAAAGCTGAAGGGACTTAGCAAAGCTTTGTTTGTCACGAAGTTATCTCTCTCCTATTTTACAAACAGAAACAACCCGCTCAGAATTCATGACTGATGGAGTAGGAAACAGGAACCAAACAGATTTTAAAAGCCTTGTCCATCACCCTTTCCATAGTTTATGAGGCATGACCAAGCATCCACATTATTAGTCAAGGGAACACGCTAAGCAACTTTCAAACCAAGCTAAGCAGACAGCAGTGCCAGGAAAAAAGAAAGGCAAGAATGGCTGGAGAGAGAAGACAAAACAGATACAAGAAACTCTATGCCTTTTATTGACAGGAAGAGGAGCTGCCACTCATATCTTCTTGTATTACAAGATGCCTCTTCAACCCATGCCCTCTCCCCTTCTATAAATTGGATTTATAATCTCCAGCCCCTTCTACAAAATCCCAGGTGTGGGTCAATGGCTGTCACTGCGAAAAAAAAAAAGAAAGAAGAAAAGTTTACCACTTTCTAATGCTTTTTAGCCCTGAGGTACCATGGTATACTTCATTGTTGTTATTGTTTGAACAAATGCCTTGACTGAAATGACCATGTTAATGTATCTGAGATTATTGGCTGGAAAAGAGCAAAGTCCCAGCACACACCAGTCACAGACTCTTAGAGAGACACACAAAAGGAGATGGAAGTGCGAGGGGGAGGAAGATCTGGTATCTTTATTGCTATATTAGAATCCCATTTATACTTTGCCATCAACTTAAAACAGGCTAGCTGAAGCCAAGTCTCCTAAACTTATTACAGTCTTCATGCCTATCTCTATAAGAGATAATGAGTTTACAGCCGGATGCGGTGGCTCACGCCTATAATCCCAACACTTTGGGAGGCTGAGGCAGGCGAATCACCTGAGGTCAGGAGTTTGAGACCAGCCTGGCCAACACGGTGAAACCCTGTCTGTACCAAAAATATAAAAATTATCCGGGCGTGGTGGCGTATGCCTGTAATCTCAGCTACGCAGGAGGCTGAGACAGGAGAATTGCTTTAACCCAGCAGGTGGAGGTTGCAGTGAGCTGAGATCATGCCACTGCACTCCAGCCTGGGTGACAGAGCAAGACTCCATCTCAAAAAAAAAAAAAAAGAGAGAGAGAGAGAGAGATAATGAGTTTACCAAGCATGTGTGAATTGCACAGGGGAAGCTGCAGGGATCCCCTCTCAGTCAATATTTTCATAGACAGTCACTTCACGGGAAGGCCCAGGGTCTGACCTAAGCTAATAAATGATTATCCTTCGCTACTAAAATCAGGACCCTAATTAACTTGCTAATTGTTGGTCTCTGTTCATGGACATTAACCTGAGTTATCCCACTATATACACCTGTAAGTAAATTATTACAGGCTGTATACTCAAGATGAACCTTCTGTCCAAGTGAATAAATGTGACTTCAATGTGTCGGCCACCCATAATTCTTTTAAGTGACCAAGTGTATAAGATTCTATTATGGGCACTTCTCCAAGCAAATTAAATGGACACAAACTCCCTCCAATAATTTATTTCCTGAGCAGTGTCTCTGGGCTCTGTCCTTTGGAAGGCACAGTCTCCTTGTTCATACCATCCTCTTTTATCACGGTAATAGCTACCCTGGCTGGCTTTCCATGGGCCAAGCAATCTAACCTAAATATTGTACATTCATTCTCTCCCTTAATCTCTACAAAGAGTTATAAAATATACATTATATTATTCCTATTTGATGGAAGAGAAAACTGAGATTTAGAGTTCAAATGACTGTCTTAGCAGGTATTATTAGTGTACACCCAATTCCCCCTCCGTACCCTGGGGTTAGCATACCTAGCTTCTTCTAAAAGCTAAGAGGCTCTTTGCCTGAGATAAAGGAAGTATGGAACTGCAAAGGAATTCATGTTCCCCACCCTGGGAACAGCCCTCAGATAAGAACTAAAGGGAGGTGGGTAATATGGAGCTTCTTCTCTGGTATGGGACAATGCTGAGACAGGCCTACACCATCATTCAGAGGTTCCCAGCCCGAGTGTTCAGGTGCCGCAGGAACATGCTCATCAACACACATTACACTGGTTTCCTTCCCCTCTCCCCAAGATGCTTCCCCTGGGAAAATCCAAATAAATTTGCACCTAAATAAATAACTGCAACTTAAGACTAAGCTGACTTAGGGTCAGCTTCTGGGGGAGGTCACACACAGTACTTGTCTAAGGCCAGATGACCAACAAATGGCACAGCTAGAACCAAACCCAGGCTGGCTAATGCCAAAGTCCATACTCTTACCTGCCGGATTATACTCTCTCTTTGTCATCCCTTATCTGGCGTAATATTTAAACAATGCACTCAAGTAATGCATTGGAATTACACTTGTCCATATTTTTATTATACTTTCTCCCGCCCGTTTTGCTTCTAGCAGCTTCACTTGCTAAAATAGTCTGGGGTGAAGGCTCTACAAGGAAGGCATTTGCTCTGACCTTACTTCAACTACAGTAAGAACTGTTACATCCCTGACATTCTTGATAGATGGTCATCACACCTATTTGATATGGTTTGGCTGTGTCCCCACCCAAATCTCATCTTGAATTGTAGCTCCCATAATTCCCACATGTTGTGAAAGAGACCCAGTGGGAGATAATTGAATCATGGGGGCCATTTCCCCCATACTGTTCTCATAGTAGTGAATAAGTCTCATGAGATCTGATGGTTTTATAAGGGGAAACCCTTTTGCTTGGTTCTCATTTTCTCTCTTGTCTGCCACCATGTAAGACATGTCTTTTGTCATCCACCATGATTGTGAGGCCTCCCCAGCCACATGGAATTGTGAGTCCATTGAACCTCTTTTTCTTTATAAATTACAGTCTTTATCAGCAGCATGAAAACAGACTAATACACTGTTGCTTAATCTATCTCTAAGGATGGTTGAGTCCTTCCTGTTAGAAGAGAGCTAACATTTAGGAGTGTTCACGATGTATCAGGTGATGTTCCAAGGATATCATACATATTACTCCACTAACCCTCACAACAACACTTTCACGTAGGTGTTATTATCTCCATTTTACAGATGAGGAAATTGAGGCTGCTAACCTGTTCAAGGTCATGCAGTTAGTATGTGGCAGATTCAGAATTGAAAGTCAGGTCCCTCTGACCCCAAAATCTAAGCTCTTTTTGTGTAGCAAATAGTGCTAGCATGTGCCAGGTACTAGTCAAAGATTTTTAAATACTAATTTATTTAATCTTTAAAAGAACCCTCTGAATTAGGTATTACCACTATCCCCATTTTATAGATTTGATAACTGAGGCAATGGGAAGAGAAGTAACTGGTGAAAGGGCACACAGAAAATGGCAGAGGGCCAAATTCAGACTCAGGTGTTCTGGCCTCAGCCCATGCTCCTAAACACTACTTTCTGTTAACTCTCAAAACCACAGTGCTTTTCATTGACCCAAGTTCTTATACTACATTTAAATGTCCTCAGTATCACTTCTGCCCAGTATTCTTAGATTTGCCTTCCAAAATCCAAAAATAAGACTAGTTTTGGATTTTGGAAGGCAAATCTAAGAATACTGGGCAGAAGTGATACTGAGGACATTTAAGTATCACTTAAAAGGGCAGAAGTGATACTGAGGACATTTAAGTATCTCCTTCCCCTTGTTATAACTGTAACTATTCAAAGATGGTGATCCTATGCCTTTTCACATGCTCTTATGTGGTCTCTAGCAATGCCTTGACACCCAAATCCTTCACTATACTGTCCATGCCTCGTGGAAAACCTCCATCCCAGTTCCCAGTTTGTGAGAACTGAGGCCCGCCAGGTGTGGCCAGATCACCGCACAAGGTGAAGATGACCTCCCCTGCCTGATGCAGGACTTTGGTCAGTGAAGCCTGAGCATGGCATGGCCTTTTCTAGCAGGTAGGTCATGTAAAGCTCAAAAAAGAAGAGATATTTTCCTCATGTTCCACACCCATTTTCCCACCTATGGAAATTATACTTTTTTATTTTTTTGTTATACTTTTTCCTGCCCATTTTGCTTCTAGCAGCTTTACTTGCTAAAATAGTCTGGGGTGAAGGCTCTACAAGGCATTTATTCTGACCTTACTTCAACTACAGTAAGAACTGTTGCATCCCTGACACTCTTGATAGCTATCATGCCTGTTTGCTATGGTTTGGCTGTGTCCCCACCCAAATCTCATCTTAAATTGTGGCTCCCATAATTCCCCACATACTGTGGGAGAGACACGTGTTTTTCCATACCACGAGGACAGCACAGACCAACAGGGGCAATTACAAACACTTTGGGCTGGCTGCATACAGGCCAGCACTCCCATTTCTGTTGGTATTGACTTGCCACTGATGCTGTACCTTTATTTATGGCTTAAAACTTAAAGAAAGTTCACGGTCTTTATTTAGCAATCATTTGTGGAGAGCCTCTCTATGCCAGTGTCAATGCTGAGAGCTGGAAATAGAACAATGGGTGCTGATCTCTGGGAGCTTAGAGCCTAGTGAGAAAGAGATGTACAAAATCAAATAACTTCCATCCAGATCCTCTTCCTCTCCCTCTCCGGACCTCTAAACATTGGATGAAGCATCCCAGGCTCAGTCCTTACACTTCTCTCCAGAACATACACACTTCTCTAGAGATCCCATTCGGTCCTGTGCCTTGACTGCCATCTCTATACAGATGCCTCCACCATTTGTACCTTCAGTTCAGTCCCTGCCCTGACACTACACCTCATGTCCAACTGCCCACATGCCATCTCTTCCTGGATATCTAATGGCATCTTAAACTTAACCTAAATGATCCCCACTGTATAGACTGAACTGTATCCCCCCCAAAGAGATATGTCCACGTCCTACTCACTGACACCTGTGAATTGGACCTTATTTGGAAATAGTGTCTTTGCAGATAGAATCAAGTAAAGACGTGGTCATACTGGTTCAAGATGGGCCCTAATCCAATGACTGGTATCCTTATCAGAAGAGGGAAATTTGGACACAAACCCAGGGAAAACACCAAGTGACTACAGAAGCAAAAATTAGAAGTTTTCTACAAGCCAAGGAACATCAAAGATTGCAACTACTAGAAGAGCAAAAATGAATTTTTCCCTGGAATTTTCATAGAAAATGACCCTACTAATACCTTAGTTTTGAACATTTCTCAGCCTCTAGAACTGAGACAATACATATGTGCAGTTTTAAGCCATTCAAGTTTGTGGCAACTTGTTACAGCAGCCTCAGGAAACTAATACATCCCTCAAGACCTGCACCTCCCATGTGAGTAGAAGGTAAACCCAGTCTCTCTGTGGATTGGGTCACTTTTTTGCTTCTTTTACTCATACAGCTCATAGTCAATCCATGAAGATATGTCACCGGCTCAATGTTGAAATAATCCAGAATCTCACAACTTCTCACCACCTCTATAGCTGTGACCCATTTCAGTCACATCAGCTCTGCCCCACATTGAAGCAAAAGGCTCCTAACAGTTCTCCCTGCCACCACCTGTAGCCCACCATGGCCCATTTTCCACAAAACAGGAAAATGTGGGGGTTTTGTTGTTGTTTTGTTTTGTGGGTTTGTTGTTTTGTTTTGTTCTTTGTTTTTTTTTTTTTTTTTTTTTGGGACGGAGTCTCACTCTTGTTGCCCAGGCTGGAGTGCAGTGGTGCAATCTCAGCTCAGGGCAACCTCCACTTCCTGGGTTCAAGCAATTCTCCTGCTTCAGCCCTTCGAGTAGCTGGGACTACAGGCATGTGCTACCATGCCTGGCTAATTTTGTATTTTTTGTAGAGATGGGGTTTCTCCATATTGGTCAGGCTGGTCTCGAATTCCCAACCTCAGGTGAAGCACCCACCTCAGCCTCCCAAAGTGCTGGGATTATAGGCATGAGCCACCACGCCCAACCGGAAATGTGTTTTTAAAAACATATATCAAATTATTTCACTTCTTACTCCACCATTTTATGACTACAGAGTAAAATCCAAACTCCACACCATGGCTACTTTCCCCCGACCTCATCATCCCTTGGACCTCTCATCCCTCACTCTGCACCAGACACAAGCCCCTCCCATCTGATCAGAGGATGCCCAGACAGCACCACTCCCTCATCCTGTCCTTCACTCTGCTCATTTATCTTTTCAGCCTTCATCACCATCACTGCTTGGCATGTTATATTTATTTGTGCGCTATCTGCCTCCCTGCCTGAAAAAGGAGCCCCATGAGAACAGGCCATGTGAAGCACCCCCTGTTTGCCAGGCACTTAGAGTGGTACCTGGCTCATCAGAGATGTTCAGTACATCTGTTGAAGCAATGAAGTGCTGGGAGAAAGCAAATGCACAGCAGTCAAGGTGTTGCAGGGACAGTGCCTGATTCTGCCTTAGAGCTCAGTATTTTCTTTTCATCTCTAAAAGGAGAATAAGAAGAATAGCATCTAACCCATGGGTAATGCAATGCTTAGATATAGCATAAGCTACAGCATAGTTTTGCTCATCTATATTCTGTGGCTTAAATATGGATATATAGATCTGTACCTTATATATATAGCTAAAATATAGATAAGGAGCATCGAGTGCACAGTGTCTAGTTCATGGTAAGAATTCAATAAAATATCAGCTTATGCTCACTTAGGCACCGAACAGACTTCACAACAGTGGTGGCCCTTGCACTAGCTCCTGGTGGTTTACAAAAAGGCATGGGTTGTGGACAGATGAGAGGAGACAGTGAGGCAAGGGCTTGCATGAGGCATTCAGGTGACCACCTGCTCCAGTGTGGCTGGGACAAGAAGCAACTGTGGCAACAGCAGAGGGGCAGGGACAAGAAGGAAGAAGGAGCCAACAGAGGACAGGGAAGGAGGCAGTGGAGGACAGGGTGAGAGGTGTAGCAGGAGCCAGATCTCAAAGACTTCACAGGGAAAAGGGAAAGACGTGATCTGATTCAAATGACAAGCAGGAAAGCAGCATAGATGGTAAAGCACATCACAGATTCAGTGAGAACCTACAACTCCCCAATTTACCTCTCAGAGTCCAACTGCAAAGTTCCTATAACAACACAGCCAATAAGACCTGAAATGAAGACTTTGTTTTCTTTCAAATGCAGCATTAGCAAGAATTTCATGAGCATTCCCCTAAAGGAGACTGATCCACTCGCTCTATCCTTCTCTTTGACTCTCTCTCTGCCTTTCTCTCTAAGCCACACTGCTTTATATATCCTTTTCTATAGATGGGATGTGTATGTAACACCCTGAGTTTGATAATCCACTGTTGGAATGCATCCATTTTAGCTTTTTAGCTTAAAAAAATCCAAATCTAAAACTCAAAGGGAAAAATATTGTTTAATTTTTAAAGGCAAGATATCCAGGTAAAGACCAGAGACGTTTATATTGAGGACCTCAGCACAAAGAAAGCAACAGCATTCGTATCCCATGTTACAGTGTCCACCTTCCGTTGTTGAGCAGGTAAAGTCTGCACGATCAGCTAGAGAAAGCTTGTCCTGGCATCTGGAAAGTGAAGAAGGCCGCAGAGGCTCCAGGGGAGGAGAAACATGGAGTCTGACTCCTTCCCTAACCTAAATAGTCTCCTTAAATACAAAGTCATTATCTGAAAGTTTCCCACATGGGAAATAAAGACAAAAAGACTAACTGGACTTTGGCCCAGTCCTGACATTCTCGGGGTTTTTCTATCAAAATAAAACCTTAAGAGAGCAAGCCAAAGTCCTATGCAAAACTTATATTAATTCCCTATCACCATTTATCCAGAATATTCTTCACATTGGTGTCCCTTGTGTCCTACTATGACGAGACTGTGGTCATGGGTCCATTCCCAGTGCCTGTCTTTCAGAAGTTCACCCACTTCAGATACTGGCTGTGATCATCTTCCTTTTTCTGAATATATTTTTCTCACCACCTCATTCTGCTGCCCTAAAATAGAGGCTCTGGATTCCTGTATCAATTCCAGTATTAAGCACAATTTCTGAGACCTAGCAGGCAATCAAATATGAGTTTCTTGAACATGTGACTCGATGGATGAATAGATTTATTAAGAGATCAGAGATCCAGAGATCTGCACTTAGGATTAGAGAAGAAGTAAATGCTTTCAGATTTTGTACTTTTGGTTTGGTTTGGTTTTGGCTTTTCTAAAGCAGGGTGCAGGGGGCATCAAATGACTAGATCTCTTTCCTCCACAAAGTAAGTTCTACAGCCAAGAAGTAGCCAATGACAAGCCACATTGCCTTGCAATAAATAGAAGTATTTATTGGCCTTCTCTTCCCACTTTCAGAAAGTGAATGAGATATTTACCTCTAACTTTCCAAGAAATGTCTAGAGGTTGTTTGCAAGTCTGGTCATCCAAAGAGTTCCACTAATTTCCATTAGCTGACATCATCAGACACAGTGTGCTCCCATTTCGCAAGAATCCCACGTAAGCACCACCACTCACTTCCACACTTGGATTTCAGTGGAAGGACCAAAAGCATATCATAATCTTCCTTTCGTGAGACAGGAGAGGCATTCAAGCACATTTGGAAGCTCCTTTCAAATTTCAAGTGTGCAAGAGACATCAAGATTTCCTAAAACTCATTGAAACAGAAACATCGTAAGAACCTAACAGTTATTAGGAATTTATATTTAGACGACTCCAAGAACAGATCCTAAGGCAATTTCCCGACTTGATGTTATTCTCTTGCACTCACTTCAGGTTTTCCACAAACACGGGATTCTTTATAGGAAAATGTGTCCAGAGATCATTCCTTTTCATATTTCCCTATGACAATGTGACCTTCAGTGAATAGTGTGAAAAGTCAACCTCATTCATGTATTTGGAGCACTTAAAAACCTTGTATATGTTCCAGTTATATGTTCTCACATTTCATCAGAGAAAAATTGGGCTAACTTACCTGAGCCTCAGTCTTTTATTCAGAGACCAGGCTCACTTATATGTCGAGGTCTAACTCTCATGTTGGCTCAATATAAACATTTGGTTTATATTTGGTGCCAGCTTGAAGTAATTGTATCACTAATTACTACTGAATCATAGTGGAAATCATACAGAAGTACTTGTAACATTCAGGGTAGGACAAGAATGAGCCCATGTGATTAATGTTATTAACATAGCATTCAGTTCGGTAATATACCATAATGATCCAACTATTATATTAAAGTGTTACTAAATATTCACTTAGCTCCAAAAAACACAGTGGGTGTAAGGTTTCTTTGTCGGATCTGGAATTTAAACAGCACTCTTTGTCACATTTAAGCCTGGTATTAAGCCCTAACAAACAAAATCTGCCTACCACAGGAATGTTTACGGAGGCACAGCAAATGCCCACAGAAGGAATCAGTTTATCATAAACAATACAAATATTTACTTGATTATTTAATGGGTGCCCAGCATGTCTGTCCTTAATGTAGCATTAGTTGACATTAGGAACATACCATATGTGCAAATAGTTAATTCAAATTATGCCTTTCTTCCAGTGAGTTCTCTTACAAGGAGCAGAATTAATGTCGAGGCATATTCAGGAGCAGGGAGTTGTAGGCTCCTCTCCATGACTGTCTTTATGAGTATCTAGTTTTTAATACTTCATCCTCATTGTCATTCCACTGCCAAGAGCTGATGGCATTTGAAATGCTCCTACAGTGTTCCTTATGTAATCAGTAGGATGACTAACATAGCGATTAAAAACCTGACTTGGCTAAAGATTTTCTTATGAGATTAAGCTTGCCCAAAATCACCCAAATAGTCCACCCCTTTTAACAACTGCCACAACTGCAAAACAGCTAGCAAGTCTCAATGGTGGATGATCCAGCATTCCTAGCTCACAGGAAGGGAAAGAGCAGCAGCCATTCCGATGACTCTAAAGTGTTTTCAGTTAAGGTGCTTGAGGCTTATTCATAATAAAGGTATTCAAACCATATAAAAGGACTTTCTGTGGGCAATTATGCCATCTCTTTTCTCTATGAATTAATACATGGCAAACTTTGGTTTGTATGACATTTTGGATGGGAAAACCCTTACCAGAAATGTGCAGACACAAAGCACTATGTTTAAAGGTGCAAGCACTGAAACCTTATCTTCCTGTCAAGCTCTGCTTCCAGGGAGGTTGCCCCTGGGGCCCACCTCCAATCTTGCAAGAGGCAAAGATCTTGCACTTCTCCTTCCCTCTCATGACATCATGTTCTTAAGTGGTTTTTCTCTAGTTCCTCAGGTTAGTAATAGTCAGGCCTTTTTTCTAAGAATAATAAGAAAAGAAGAAAGAAAAACCAAAGAAAACTTTTAACTTACCTCTGATGAGGAAACTGAGCTTTCCTGAGAGCAAATAATTCCACTTCTATTATGTGATTATTCGTTTATATATTTCTGTGTGAATATACATATATATTTTTGTTTACATGCAGACCCATATACATATGTGCATTAGAGAGTTGTAAAGATTGAATTAGACATTGCACATGAAATTAATAGAATAATGCCCAACAGCTAGTAAGCTCTCAATAAATGTTAGCTACAGTTACTATCATGATTGAATTATATCACAGCATCTGGCACGGTGCTTGACACGTGTCAATACTCAATAAATAGCAGATAAATGACTTATTACTAACCCTCATCATATACCCATTTGTAAAAGGAGACTAAGGCACAGAGAAGTTTTGTAACTTACCCAGTACGACAATTCTACCAAATGCTAAATACAGGATTTGAACCAGATCTGTTTGAGTCAGAAACCCTGGCCTTTTTCAGTACTCCCTGCAGACACACCAATAACAAACTAATGCAGAGATGGCGCTGAGAAAAAGAAAAAGTAATTGATTGATTTCAAGTTGCAATGGGACTTAGAAAGACTACAAAGTCTACCACCAAAATAAAGGGGGAAAAGCCTTCCAAGTTATTTAAAATTATGTTCCCAAGATTTATCCATATTTTACAGCTGACTGTAAAAAGTTAACATTCAAAATCACAAATTTATTCTCTGCCCAGTGACATTTTCTTCTTTTCTAATGAATTTATATTTAAGAGGAAAACTCCAAAATTGAAACAATGGCAATGATTGAGTAATGCATGCCTCAGTGCTATATTAGCAATTAATTAAATCTACCCAGCAGTACACAGAAACCAGTCATCTGCCCTGCATTTATTTTATTTCATTTCATTTCCTGTATCTTGTATATTCCCCCAAAGCAATTCTTTGCAGTAATTTTACCTCCATGCACAAATCTAATAATCCCTCTTGTTCTTAAGCATCACAAGTGCAGCGGTATTGTTATTAGATTATTAAATGTACATCAGATAAATTCCAGTTGGGCTGCATTCTCCAAAACACCTTTTTTCCCAATCACATATTTTCTATTTTTTCATAAGTAAACACTGAGGTCTTTATTAGCAATCTTTTTTTTATTTTCTGAATATATGCTTCAACTTTTCTTCTTACGCATTTTGTTGCTAATCACCGGATTTAGTCAGCCTCCTATGCACATTCACGACTCTGTAATCTTAACAAGTTATATGCAGATGATTGACAGATAATACTTGACAGCTTCAAAATTAGAGGATATACAATGAAAATTTTTGAGCAGCCAGATCACTTAGGATGCCAGGCAGTTTTGGCTTTTCTCCTAATCATCAACTTGTGGAGAGGAAGTAAGGGAAAGCAAGGAGCTAAACATTCCCCTCACCCTTTGCCCTACTGGATGAAACCCACCAGGCTTGAACCAGCCTGAAAGAGTCATCAGTCAGAAATTATCTAGCCAAGTGCTGAAATGCACACCATCAAAATATTAAGTCAAAAATATGACTCTTTGGTACTTAAACCAAAACACCATCATCTCCTTCCCAGAGCCAGCCAAAATATGCTTTTCACAAATTTTATTCTGTTTCATTCACTGAAGAAAGTTATCGTTTATGTAGCTCGCTCCTTAAACCTTTAATGAGTAAAGAAGTCATGTCATGTTTATTGAAATGATTAGCCCAATTTTTATTGACTCTGTTCAATTTATGTGGGAGCTGAAATTTACCTGCAGCCTTTCTATTCTGGAAAGAATTGATTGGTGACTTTTTTCCTGCTATATTTGACTCTATTACCAGTGATTTAGCTAAGAAAAGAAGTTTCCTGTCTGTTTGTTTCACTTCCTTTATCTTCTATATTAAACCTCACACACCACAACCAACAGCAAGCATGTTTTCCTCTGTTTCAAGAGAATTGGGTGACACAAAGCTCATACCAATTAAACTAGTAGCATGAAATGCTACGGACGTTCCCAAGTCCATACCTACCCAAACAGATACTACTCAAAAAACTTGAGCCTGGTTCAAAGCTTTCCACCCTGCTCTTCCCAAGACCTAAATTCTGATGCCATTTGCCATCAACACCCCCATTGTAATGAATTAGAAACCAGAAAAACCTAACACAGGCAGCCCTTCTTATAGGTCATCCACAGAAGAATCCCACTGACACAGGGCCATAGAGAGGACTTTTTGTTCTCTGAAATAGAAAGAAGTATTTTCCGCCTTTTTCTGCAACTTCCAACTCTGATGATGCTTGCAAGGTGACAACTATGCTGGGATTCCTTCCAGGAACATTTAGGAGGGGGAGAAATAAGTGACTTCAAGATTGTTGTTTAATGTACACACTTGTGGAGAAGCCACAAAGCTGTGTGTTTTTAAACTCCTGCTCTCTTCTGGTGTGTATGTTCAAAATAGACCGTAATGGATAAAATTGTTCAAATGTGACTTTCCTCCTTTTGAAAAGCAATTGCTGTCAAGAGAAGCATTTGGGTTAATGGTTGGTAATCACTAGTAAGAGCCTAAGCATGAGTAGCCACTACTGTATAAGGAAAAGTGGGCACCCCAGGAAGAAATGGGGAGAGGGGACTCCTCAGGAAAATCACAGGGAAAGAGGCTAACCCGGCATTTCCACCATCAGAGAAATGTATACTAAACAGCCATAAATAGGCCAAATTATTCCCAAGAACTATATTGTTTAGTCTAGAATCAAGGTCGAAGAGCAGACACAGAAAGAAAAGTTCTGATCCTCAACACCCCTCTTGACTTAAAAGGCATTTATTTAAAAGTTTAAGTATAATGGGCTCACATGCTAGAAAATTCCAGATGAAATGGGCTTTACAATGAGCTCTGATAGGTGAAGAATCTGGTTAACTAAGCTAAGCCACCCTGACTGCAATCATGAGAAATGAGAGTCATTCCAGATTAATGCAAATAATAATAAGTAATTTAGGAGGAACAGTGCAAAGATGTCAGGGATATCTTGAAATGCCTTTTTCTTCTTTGCTTGCTTAGAAATAGAAGTTAATTTCTATAAACATTCTTCTTGAATGAGCATGTATTACTATCCACACGCCTTAATGAAAATATTGTGGTTGTTTCTTTGTTGCCAGAAAAAATAATAATAATAAAGCAAATCTGCCCATTTTCAAGCTCCTTTAGTGCTTGATGAGGTAGGTGGTGCTTTGGAACAAGACAGTGTTACCAGAAATTGTAAAACACTCCAATAAACAGGGACAATCGCTGCAATCATATGCCAGTCCCTCCCAGAGTGTGGCTAGGAAATGCAACCTTTTATTAAAAGGACGCAGTATCATCACTCTCCAACAAACCCTTTATCTGTATGCTAACCTATGGTTTCTACATGAAGAGAGAAAGGAAAAGATATCAACATTACATAAGTAAGGTTTTCTAAAAATACCTTCCTACAACTTGCCAAAATGACTGAGATCTAATTCACTCTCAAGTCACAGAAGCCTCAGTGCTTTGCTGTATGTTAAGATGTGAGACGTGAATCGTCTGAACCAACTAGGTCAAATGTGAACTGTAAACTACAGTAAAAAGGAATGCATTCTGAACTCTATTTGCATCAAACCTGGACTCCTCCAACTCAGACTCAGCAATCTGTTAAAGGAGCAATTTAAAGTACTCTACAATTTTAGGGTAGCAGTTGTGAAATAGAGCTGTGGATGGGACAACCGCAGAAGGTTAACAGATACTTTCAATAAGTGATAAAGATATTTTGTAGTCATGGTAACCTGCATGCAAATTTAAAACATTAAAAAAAAATTCTCTCCCCTTTCCCCTGATATTACTTATAGTTTTCTCTTTTCTATAGATACTTGTCTGAAGCTGAGTAACTATAAGTTTCCAGCAATAATGGAATCAAATTTGGGGGGTTCTCTCTTCAAGGTGGGCTTCATAATTTTAGGGCACATTTCCTGAACAAGGTCTTTTAAAATATCAATATGTTATTCTATACATTTGTACCATATAATTTATACCACACAAAATATGAAAAAGACCTTTAAGTGTCCTGTTTCCAATGGGCTGTGCAATAAACTGATTAATATTTTAATTAATTTCTTAAGTGCTACGCTAAAGGGAGGTAGTTGAAACCTAGCATGCATGAAAGACAGAACTTTCCTCGGAACAAAAACTAAGAGACACATCCATCAGGAGATGCGGAAGAAACAGTGAACAGGCAGGAGATGGCAATTTTCTCGTGGCCGGTTAACTCAGTTTCTTTCAAACAGTTTTATTTTCTCCTTTGAAATGAGCAGACACACAGAGTCTCCTGACAATGGAATGGAGACAAGTCAGAGATCCCAAGGCTCACTCTGCCGATTCTCCAACCTCCCACGAGCACCCCATCTGGCTCTGACAGCCACCATTGCAGAAGGGGACTGAAGCCTGGGCACAGTAATTATCTCTTCCCAAGGCCACTGAATTTAAAGATATCAGCAAATCTGAGATCAGCATTACCAGAGAAAAGAGACTGGAAGAGCAGGGTGAGAATGTGGAAATGGTCACCTCCTCCTTCGTGCGTATTTCTGTTTGGTCAGTGTTTTAATTAAAGATGTACCTTACTCTTACATAACTAAAAAGCCATCAAAATTATTTTTTTAAACTAGTCTAATAGCTTCCCACCTCATGTTCAAACTCTGAGAATAGCTGCTTGATGAAGGATAAGGAAACATGTTCTCAGATCATTTTCACTGATAAGACCAAGGGGTTGGGGGAATAGCATCCGTGACATGGAAGTTACAAGTAAATTAATTTGAATTAGAATAATAACAATGCTTTACATCCTAAATGCACTTTCCAGCCACTATCTCATTTGTCCTTATTATAACCCTAAGAAGTAGTTAAGAAAAGCAGTACAACCCCCCAATTTCTACATGAGAAAATTGAAGCTCAGAGGGAACAGAAAAAAAAAAAATGCTCAGGGTCACACAGAGAAAGAAATATAAAACATCAAACTCATTCACTTTTTAAAAACATGAGAGCTGGGAGCGCG
The DNA here is from genome assembly GCA_036589455.1 of Ateles fusciceps. Taxonomy (NCBI): domain Eukaryota; kingdom Metazoa; phylum Chordata; class Mammalia; order Primates; family Atelidae; genus Ateles; species Ateles fusciceps. The sequence goes on along the minus strand of JAZHEH010000164.1, from coordinate 980,648 downwards.
CCATGCTTTTTTAACACCCTGCAAAGCTGTAGCTATAAATGCAGCAAGAAGAATTTTGGCATATTTGCTGTTGCATAATTATTCAAGGAGGCACAACTGCCCCATCAACACATTCGACTAAGTCACAATGAAGAAAGGCAGCCAAGACTTTCGAGCCCGCCAACCCCCTGAGTTAGCAGGGGATCAGCAAGTCACGATCACACCCTGTGGCTCCATGTCACCCGCAGTGTAAGATGGCTCCACCAGCAGAAAGTGGAGGGTAGTAGGTGGGCTCCCGCAGCAGGAAGTAATGTGCTATCTCCTTTTCAATCACTGTGATTCCATCAAGAGAAAGGCTTGGCTTGGGGATAATAAGCCTTTACATTAAACTTCCAAGACTTAAGACTCTTTCTTAACAAAGGAAAAACAAGCTTCAGGCTCATAGCCTTCAGCAGGCAACATCTAGCTAATGATGTTAACTTTGTGGTGTTCTTTTAACATTTATTTATTTATTTATTTATTTATTTATTTATTTATTTTTACGTATTCTTCTATCTATAGCAAGTGACACTGGTTTTCCATTTAAAATGGTAACAAAATATTTTCTACAAATAAATTTCCAGAGGTTAAAACAAGTGAAATAAATAGATTAGGTTATGCCACATGAAACTACTAGTGTTTACTTTTAATCAGAAATGGTCAAAAATAGGCACTTTCATATGGTTTTGCCTAATGGACAAATACATGGTAGGTAGTAAATAATAGCAATGGTGCATAGACAAGACAAAATCTATTTGCATAGCTAGATACGACACATAGAGAGACAAGTACAAATAACACACACAATAAAAGAGTAGCTGAATGACTTCAAATTGAAAAGCCTTGACACTAGAACGGTCATAGTATTAAGTTCGAGTCCCATTCCTCAGAACAATACCCTTAATCTATAAAAATCTGACTCTCCACTCAATCCAGGCAAAGGCTTCTGGCTTCACTGTAGATTGGATCTCACTCTGGCCCAGGACCAGCCACAAGGGAGAATTACATGCTGCAGACTCCTAAACAGATCAGCCAGAGAGCAGCAAGACCCAGGACATCCCACACCATTCTCTCCTCCTCTTCCTCTTGGCTTCTCCCACCTGTTTTTTTTTTTTTTTTTTTTTTTTTTTTTTTTTTGGCTTTAAGTTCTGGGATCCATGTGCAGAATGTTCAGGTTTGTTGCGTAGGTATATACGCACCACGGTGGTTTGCTGCACCTATCAACCCATCATCTAGGTCTTAAGCCCCTCACGCATTAGGTATTTGTCCTAATGCTCTCCCTTCCCTTACCCCCAACCCCTGCAACAGACCCCGGTGTGTGATGTTCCCCACCCTTGTCCATGTGTTCAATTCCCACTTATAAGTGAGAACATGCAGTGTTTAGTTTGGTTCCTGTGTTAGTTTGCTTAGAATAATGGTTTCCAGCTTCATCTATGAGACATGAACTCATTCTTTTTTATGGCTGCATAGTATTCCATGGGTATATGTGCCACATTTTCTTTAGCTGGTCTGTCATTGATGGGCATTTGGTTGATTCCAAGTCTGCTATTGAGAACAGTGCTGCAATAAACATATGTGTGCATGTGTCTTTATAGTAGAATGATATGCAATCCTTTGGGTTCCCCGTCTCTTATTTAACTTATGTTATATGATACATGAAATAAACAGACCCTTTTTGATCTATTAGAAACCACTTCATACCACCTTCAAGCTTTATACAACTTTCTGTTTCTAATACTCTTCCTACAAAATAATCAAGTTGCTTAGAGCTTTGCAAAGAGTCTGAGTGGTGGTAGCTACCTATCCTTCACTTGCACTAACCCTAACACCCAGCCACTGCCTTCTCCAAAGAGCTGACAGGATATCTCCTGAAAAACCTCCAAGAAGTCTAAGAGGAAAAGGAAAAGGTGGGGGGTGAGGGGAGAGTCCCTGAGTCAGGTGTGAAGACAGGAACCTTCTCCCTTCATAAATGGAACATGGAAAGTCAGCAGGAGGCCAGGCACCATGGTTCATGCCTGTAATGCCAGCACTTTGAAAGGCCGAGGCAGGTGGATCACCTGAGATCAGGAGTTCAAGACCGGCCTGGCCAACATGGTGAAACCTCATCTCTATAAATAATACAAAAAAATGGTCAGGTATGGTGCTGCATGCCTGTAGTCCCAGCTACTTGGGAGGCTGATGCATGAGAATTGCTTGAACCTGGCAGGCATTGTACTCCAGCCTGGGTGACAGACCAAGACTCTGTCTCAAAAAGAAAAAAAAGTCAGTAGAATGAATTGAGGTTGCCTCTCTTCTGAAACTCCCTAGTGCTACTTATAGAAGGGACATTAATAAAGTTTCATCCCTCTCTTGCCTCCAGAGTTTGGGAGGACCATATGTGTTTCCAATTTGATCAAGCTCCAGCTCATTCCACTCACCCCAGGCAGCCACTAAACTAAGGCACACAAACTACATGCTACTTCCAAGGCTTTCCCTAACAAACTTTGTGACCTTGAGCATGTCATTTAACTCGTTGGCTTTGAGTTTACTTAAATGCCAAATAAGGGAATTTACCTAAATCAGTGGTTCGCAAAGTTGGTTCCACATTAGACTCACCTGAAGAGCTTTATAAAAATGCCCATAGCAGTGCTCACACCTAGAAATTGTTGGCTAGGTTCCTGTGTGCCAGGCATTTGTCGTTTTTGTTTTGTTTTGTTTTGTTTTTTGTTTTTCAGATGGAGTTTTGCTCTTGTTGCCCAGACTGGAGTGCAATGGCGAGATCTCAGCTCACCACAACCTCCGCCTCCCAGGTTCAAGTGATTCTCCTGCCTCAGCCTCCCAAGTAGCTGGGACTACAGGCATGTGCCACCACCCCTGACTAATTTTGTACTTTCTTTTTTTTAGTAGAGACGGTGTTTCTCCATGTTGGCCATACTGGTCTCGAACTCCCAAACTCAGGTGATCTGCCTGCCTCGACCTCCCAAAGTGCTGGGATTACAGATGTGAGCCAGCGTGCCCAGCCAGGCATTTGTGTTTTGTTTGTTTGTTTTGAGACAGAGTCCTGCTCTGTCACCGAGGCTGGAGTGTAATGTCACGATCTCTGCTCGCTGCAATCCCCGACCCAGGTTCCAGCAATTCTCTTGCCTCAGCCTCCTGAGTAGCTTGGATTACAGGTGACCACCACAACGCCTAGCTAATTTTTTTTGTATTTTTAGTAGAGACGGGGTTTCTCCATGTTGGTCAGGCTGGTCTTGAACTCCTGACCTCAGGTGATCCGTCCACCTGGGCCTCCCAAAGTGCTGGAGGTGTGAGCCACCGTGCCCATCCAGCATTTGTAGTTTTTTAAAGCTTCCCAGGTCATTCTGCTATGCAGCCAGGGTTGAGGATCTCCAGCTTAAATCATCTCTAAGATTCTGTGTAGCCCTGACCATCTTTGAGTCTCTAATGCTAACTTAGAGGTTGGTGGCCTTTTCTCTGTCTCCATCTGCTCTACACAGCACTTACCAGTAAGCACTCTTGCCCTGGCTACACTTGCAGTTCTGTCTTATCCAGAGAACTGCCCACACCAAAGATCTGAAGTTTATTTTCCTACCGAAAAGAACTTTTACATTTGATGAAAAACATAGCCTCTGTAGTTACACAGGCCTGGTTTTGAATTCCGGTGTGGTAGTCTCGAGCAAGCTACTTTTTTAATCTCTCTAAGCCTCAACCTTCTCATCTCCAAAATGGGGATAATAATAGCTATCTCATGGATCCCTGTGAAGAGTGAATGCATGCGAAGTACAAATGCTGAATAAATATTAGTTACCACTTCCTTCCCACAGCTTGGAGGTGAAGGAGGTTCTGTGCTCACAGAGGAGATTGCTGGGGGAAAGTCGGACTGAATGTCTAGAATCCCTAAGAGCAGTCTTTGGCTAAGCAGGTCAACATCAGCCTGGGAGATACTCAGAGCTTCAGAGCTCTGACTCCCTGCCATGAGCAGCGTCTTGCCTCCCTCCCGTTGGCTGCAGAGAAGCAGAAACACAGTCCAGTTCTACATTCTGGAAGGGAGAAGCTACAAGTGTGAACTCACAAAACTGCAGGCTGTGAGTTAAGTAGGCCAGTCCCCAGACTCCTGCAGCCTGAGCAGCAGGAAAAGGGGAGGCTAACGGTCAAGGGACCTCCTGAGGAAACAGTCGGGTCTGGTGATATGGGGGCAAAGAGCTGTCTGCAGCAGATGGAGGAGGAAAAAGATGAGCAAAATAGAAGGCATTTGCCCTTTCCAGCTTTGGCAGGCCATGGAAAGAATTTCTCAGACCACTGAGAGTACATGGCAAGGAAAATATTCAGCACTAAAGCTGTGAGTAAGACTGCTGTTCAAAATTAGCTTTTCCCTATCAGTGCATATTTAGGCATAGGATTAAAGCTGGAAGGAAGCATGCTAAAATGTTAATATCGTTTGTCTCTAAGTATTGACTTGTGGGTCATTTCTAGGCTCTTCCATATATATTTCTGCAGATTGCAAATCTATAATGAATAAAAATGTCTCTTACTATCAGAAAACAAATTGAAAGGAAGAAATGAGGCATGTTATACAAATTTATAAACGAGAGACAAGGGACGAGGCTGTGGGTGGGAAGAAGGAGAGCACAGGATTAAGATATCAAAAGACAGAGCTATGATTTTAAGAATAGATCAAAAAAAATTGATAGGTTGCCCATTCATGAGACCATATATCTAGGGTACTGAGGTCAGAATTTGCCACTGCAAATAGCAAGTCATCTACAGTCTTTATTTTCACCTTTCACTTTCAGTGTTGACACTGGCTTTTCCAGTGTTTTGGAACCTGGCAATTGTGGTGTGATAGCAAACACAAATAAATCACTGAGGAACAACGATGTAAATTCTCTAGCGAAATGACCTCGCGCTGAGCGCAGACACACAGAAATCAAAACAACCCCAAAGAGACCCTGATAGTTCTTAAAACACCACTTGTCAGTATTTTTCCAATCCAAAGATACATGAAACATCATACAGGATGTCACAGATTTCTAAGAGGTGATCCCAGATATCAGAGTTAAAATTTTCCTACAATGTTCAAATGGCTTCCTGTGGCAAAGAGATGATGGTGAACACCCCTGGGAGGGACAGATTTTCCACGTAGAAAAGGCTCCATTTCCACTGGCCCAAGATGGTATTTCTTTTCTTCTATCTGCAACTCTCCCTGGCTGCTGATCTAGACTCACTCAGGTAAAGTTAGAGAACAGTCCCACCTTGTCACTCTGTATTTTGATCCATGTCCCACTCCCTATTTGCATGCGGCCTGATTGCCAGGAATCATGAAGAAACCTTGTGTCCTCATAGGGGGGAACATCACACACTGAGGTCTAGCAGAGGGTGGGGATGGAAGGAGGGAGATGATCAGGGAAAACAACTAAAAGGTTCTAGGCTTAATACCTGAGTGATGGAATAATCTGTATAACAAACCCCCATGACACAAGCTTACCTATGTAACAAACCTGAACATGTACCCCTGAAGTTAAAATAAATGTTAAAAAAAAAAAAGGCTGAGGATCTAAATAGACATTTCTCTAAACAAGTCATACAAACAGCCAATAAGCCATGAAAAGATGCTCAGCTTCATTGAGTCATCAGGAAAATGGAAATCAAAAACATGAGCTGCCACTTCACACCCACTAGGGTTGCTAGAATCAAAAAGTCAGATACTAACAAGTGTTGGCAAGGATGTGGAGAAATTGAAACCCTTATACCACGATGATGGGACTGTAAAACTGTGCACTATTAATTTGAGGAATTGCCAGACTGTTTGGAAGAGATTAAACACAGTGTTACTATATGACCCAACAATTCCACCCCTAAGTGTATGCTCAAGAGAAATGAAAACACATGTCCACATGAAAACTTGCACATGCATGTTTATAGCAGCATTATTAGTAATAGCAAAAAGTGGAAACAACCCAAATGTCCACCAACCCCCCAACTTCCCCGCAAAAAAAGAAAAAGAAACCTGTGTCTACCATCAACCCTGTCAGGTTGGGATATGTGGGGACTTTCAGAGAAAATAACCAAATATTCACCATTAAAACTCCAGGTTGGCCAGTCGCCATAGCTCAAGCCTGTAATCCCAGTACTTTGGGAGGCTGAGGTGGGCAGATCACGAGGTCAAAGGATCAAGACCATCCTGGCCAACATAGTGAAACCCCGTCTCTACTAAAAATACAAAAAAATTAGCTGGGCATGGTGGCCCATGCCTGTAATCCCAGCTTCCTGGGAGGCTGAGGCAGGAGAATCACTTGAACCCAGGAGGCAGAGGTTGCAGTGAGCTGAGATCGTGCCACTGCACTCCAGCCTGTGGGGCACAGTGAGACTCCATCTCAAAAATAAATAAATAAATAAATAACCAAAAACAAAAAGAAACAAAACAAAAACTCAGGTTGATTTTCATCTCCCCGAGACATTTTTAATCTAGCCCCAAATGTGAGGTTTTGAAGAAAACAGTATCATTGAAAAGGAAAAGCAGGTTGAGGTGGGTTAAGATTAGGGTTAAGGTTTGTGAAATTTAGACTCCACACATTTCAATTAAATGGTACATTGATCCATGTCCCAAACTGTACTGAAATCTGCTCAAAGTCTCATTAGTAAAGTTTATCTGCCACCATTTGGATTCAAGATGACAGACTGAGTTATAAATCCAATTCAAGGTGGGACTTACACTGTGCAGTGTACCAAATTTTATCAAAATCAGTCAGCTTTTTTAAGAGTCGAACAGGGCAAAGACCAAAAAGGCAGTTAAAAAGGAAAATGTCACATTAACTAGTTGAAGCAAGAATCATGCTTAGATCCATCATTTGTGCATCAATTCATTCAACAAATATTTATTAAGCACCTACTCTATATCAGGCAGTGCAGTAAAAGCCAGGAATACGGTAAATCACAAGGCAGACGATAGAGCTTATATTACAGTGCGGGACGTGGGATGGGAATAATTAAAGCTAGCAAAAACTGAGACTAGAGCATCATGGGAATAAAAAGCATATAGAAATAGACAAAATGGAGGCAGCCCAATATAGACAGGACTCACAGGGAAGCTTTATCTGAAGGGAGGTGTTTAGGTTCAGGTGGAAGAGTGAGATGAAAGCAGCCCTATTAAGAGGCACAGAATCATGTCCCAGCAACAGAAAGAGCAAATCTAAGCTCCTAAGTGGGGCCTGTCATGGTCTTGGACAGACAGGGGGCCCAAGAGGGAAGAGGAGAATCAGAACAGGCCCATAGTCTTGCCATAACAAATGGTCATCAGTGATATTTCCTTTGTGTGGGTTATGCAAGATGGCAGATATTACACCAGGAACTAAAAAAAGAGAACTGCACACTTTGCTTTTCTTCTCTGTAAGGGCTTTCCATTCACACATTAAAGAACACCTAACAGCCCATACATTTTACTTTCCTTTGGGAAATTATCATTAAAGATTATCATCAACATCACTAATGAACTTTGAAGTGTGATAGTTTCTAATGCATTTAGCACACATAAGCATATACTGTTCCCACCATAGACAGTGCAAAAGCCTTCCATCAAACAAGTAAACTCTGAAAACAATCAGGTATTTACTGCAAGTCCTATGGAGCAAATGACACCTCAGCACTCCAGCCCTGTTGGGGGTGAAGAAGAGGGCTTGCCGAAGCAGTCAGCTCTTCATGAAAGCCTGTCACATCAGGGACATATCCAATCAGCTCCATGGGTAGGCCAGTCTTCAGGCAGTCAAAAAATAATGTGCCCAACTGAATAACACATCTTTCTATTTCCCAATTAGCCAAAAAGTTGTAAATTTTATGAAATTCCAGTCTTAAAGTTTTAAGCCATTTCTGAGCCATTTGGAAAATAAAACGGATTGCAAGAGAGTTTTCCTAACTAGCTCTCTGATCTTTCCATTGTCACGTCAGGATGAAAGAATTCACCATTTGACTAAAGGTCATTGTTCTAGAAATATTTATGGGTTACTAAAAAAGGAAGACTATTAGGGAAATACTTATTCATTACCTTCACTACTCTATGGTTAGCTGTGTAACATAGCAGACATATCTACACGACGAATTTATCTACCTTTCCATGATCACAAATCCATTTGTTGTGTGTTGTATTTGTAGGTTAGGGGTCCTTCTCATGGTGAAAGTAAGGATACCCCCTTCCAAGGAAAATGACTAAATGTTGGTTACATTTTAAATTGTGCATGATTTTAATTCTCCGCAAGTAATGTTTGATGGATAAGTCTAAAATAAAATGGTCAAATGGCCTAACCTTTTAGCAATAAAACCGTGTGCAATAAAAATGCTGGAGGGCACCAGTTACTGAACTGTCATGGACTGAAGAATTATTGGACCCCATAATTCTGTACTGCAAAGCCAAATTTGTAGATTTTTTTCCCAGTGGAAAAAAAAATCTAGGAAATTAAATGGAAAGACCTGTAGTAATGAAATATTAAATGCAATTTCAAGTGCACGAAAAGGTCAGAAGCCAAGGGGGGGAAAAAAAAAAGAAAGATTTCTAGAACAACATTAATTTTATCACACTTTGTGTATGCCTAGGCTTAAATACCCCTAGAAGCCAACCAAGCCCAGACTGGGGCAGGGGGGTAGGAGATCAGGGAGGAAGCTAGAAAGGAGGTACCTAGAAATAGGCACAAGTAGAAGCCAAAAGTAAGTAAATAAATAAATAGAAAATATTTTGCTTGTTTTCAATGTCCAAAGTTGAAGTCGTATTGCATAAATATGCATCAACCCCAGCAGAAAGGCATAAAAGCAAAAGCAAAATTCCTGGGCTCCAACCATGGCATGCCAGTTAAACTTGAAGTTCAGCCTGATTGTTGGTTCCTTGCATGACTGCAATTCTGGGTTCCCGTTTTTAAATTCAACATAATTGAGTTTCATCCTGGCCTAAGAGAGCACATATCATAGGATGGTTTTGTGGGCATTTGGAGCCAGTGAGTTGAGATGTGTCTCTGTGAAAAGTGTTACTGTCATTACAAGAAATCACTGAAAAAAGGTAGCTTCAATATCAGAATACAGCAGTGAAACTTCATTTCAGTAATAGGCATGTAAGAAGTGGGAAATCCAGAGAAACTTTAAAAGCAATATTTTAAACTGAAAATTATTGTGTGACTAAAAGGATCAAATGCTGACATCAGGACACCTTGAATTTGGGGATGACATATTGTCTATGTGGAATATTGTTCACAGTTGCAAGCAGGGAAAAAATATTTATTTTAACACCTAGTCAACTCTCCAGGTCCAGTACTCACACAGAATATACAGTCTTTGTTTGAATATGCTACAGAAATAAGATAATCGGTAATTTACGATTGCTGCAACTTTACAACCTAAACAACACATTATGAAATCCTGCTCTTTAAAATACTAAGCTGGGCCAGGTATGGTGGCTCACACCTGTAATGCCAGCACTTTGGGAGCGCAAGGTGGGCAGATCACCTGAGGTCAGGAGTTCGAGACCAGCCTGGACAACATGGTAAAACCCCATCTCTACTAAAAATACAGAATTAGCTGGGCATGGCAGCACGTGCCTGCAGTCCCAGCTACTCAGGAGGCTGAGGCAGGAGAATCACTTGAACTTGGGAGGCAGAGACTGCAGCGAGCCGAGATCATGCTACTGCACTCCAGCCTGGGCAACAGAGTAAGACTTCATCTCAAAAAAAATAAATAAATAAAAACAAATAAATAAATAAAATAAAATACCAATCTGTGTAGTTGTAATGTTGGATAGCAGAAAGTAAGATTTATATTTATGGCCAATTTTTATTTATCTTTACCTATTTATAAATTGTGCTACAACTTCAATAACTGTGGTTAAAAAGAATAACGTTATTCCTAACCACACTGCCTTTGACTGTAAAAACAATTTCACTGTAATGGATAGCACTAAAATACTCCAAGAATAATCTATAAATGATCCTGGATTACTAGTCAAAAGATGGTGGTTATAAATGATTACATGAAAGTGTTGATGCTACTTTGAAAATCTTAGAGTCTGTCTATGGATTTTTGTATTTTATATGTAACATTTTTATGAAGTGATTTTGCCCTTACATAATAGCTTTCATCTTCAAAGCACTTCACAAACATGAACTAGTTACATAAAAAGCTATATTACTGCAAAATCAGAAAATGGGAAAGCTGAAGTTCTCTTAGCAATCCTTACTCTCACACATTCTATATGACTAATCTACAGCAAAGATTAGGTTTTTTAAAGACATGTTTAATTATCAATACTGCTTTTACAAAAACATCTAACAGGTTAATGGAGTTCTATCATACCAGGCAGATTCATAAAAATCTGCCTTTGATGGAATGTGTTAAGTTCGAGAACAATTAGACTTGTATTGTGGTAAATTTTCTTTGTCTCCTTCTTCTATTTCATGAAATCTGTCAAATATCGATAAAAAGGTTATTCAACAAAGCTTTATCATATTAAAATTGAAAAGAAAACATAAACATGCATCAATTAAGACATGGTTGAATAAGTTATGGCATGTCTATATGATATAACATTATCTAATTTAATATAGCCATGAATAATTACGTTTTTGAAGTTGATATAGAAATCGAGAGTAGAATAACAAATACCAAAGGCTGGAAAGGGTGTGTGGGTTGGGGGAGGTGATAGAGAGAGGTTGGTTAATAGGTAGAAACAGACAGATGGTATAAGTTCTAATGCTGGATAGCAGAGTCGGGTGACTATAGTTAGCAACAGTGTATTGTATATTTCAAAGTAGTTGAAAGAGAGAACGTGAAATGTTCCTAACACATAGAAATTAGATAAATAGGCAAATAAGTCAAATACTGATCATTATACATTCTATACATGTAACAAAATATCATATGTATCCATAAGTATGTAAAATATTATGTCAATATAAAAATAAAATAATAATTAGGCTTTTGAAAAATATTTAAAACACAGGAAAATTTTCACAATATATTCATTTTTGAAAAGGTCACAAATTTACGCCCTGTGACACCACTTTTGAAAAAGAAATAATTATCTATAAACATATAAGAAAATTGGATGAAATAAATGTGAGTGGTGAGTATATGTGTGGTTTTATTTTTTTCTTTGAACTTTATTATTTAAAATATTTTTTTTAGATGGAGTTCTGCTGTTTTGCCCAGGCTGGAGTGCAATGGCACAGTTCGGCTCACTGCAATCTCCACTTCTCAGATTCAAGTGATTCTCCTGCCTCAATCTCCCAAGTAGCTGAGATTACAGACGCGCCCACCACACCTGGCTAATTTTGTGTTTTTAGTCAAGACGGGGTTTCACTACATTGGCCAGGCTGGTCTCAAACTCCTGACCTCAGGTGATCCACCCGCCTCAGCCTCCCAAAGTGCTGGGATTACAGGCCTGGGCCACTGTGCCTGGCCTATTAAATTCTTAACAACAAAATCTATAGTTTTTTAAAAAATCATGGGACATCAATGTTATTTAAAGGGAAATAAAATCATAACCTTGCCCTTTAAGATCTCTTTGTGAGTTGAGAGCACAGTACCTGGGAGTAACTCAAGGTGGAAATTCAGAGTAGGAGGAAGGGAACCTTAAAGTGGGTCTTGAAGGAATGCAGTATTCACTAATAAAGAGAGCAGTCTAGACAGAGGGAATCACATATGCAGAGGCACAGAAGCAGGAGGCACAAGAAACAACAGGAAGATGGAAGAGCTTCACTGGAGCAAAGAATATGATAGAGAATCAAAGAAGGTGATCATGGAGATGGCACATGCCGGATTATGGAAGACCTTGATAACTGCAGGAAAGAGTCCAGCCTCATCCTTTGTGGATGATGTGTACAGCATACTGGGAAAGGAGGCATGGAGAGGTTAGGTTAGATCAAGAAAGTAGTAAAATTAGCAGAGTCATTTAGCTCACTCTGACTTCAGCAGGCAGAGGATTGGAGGGAAGGCAGGACTAGAGTCAGTGACACCAGTTAGGAGATTCTGACAGCTTCAACCCAGGCTGAATCAGTACAAACAGAAAGAAAAAAAGTTCCAGAGATAGTTAAGAAACAGAATTGACATGTCTTAATAGCCAGTTACATAGGGGTGAATGAAGAGTGTCTAAGGTCCTTCCCAGGTTTCCAGACTGGGTAATTGACTGGACAGGGTGTCGTTACTAAATCAAGTGGATCTGGGCAAAAAGCCAGTGATTCGAGATGTGTTGAATTAAAAACGATTAAAAATAAACAATAGGCTGCATGGATTAGTAAGCAAGTCATAAGTGAAAGGTAGAAGAAGAGATTTAAGAACACCCAGCATATAGCTGTGTGATTTAAAAAAAAAGAAATGGATGGAATCACCATAGAAGATTGGGCTAAATGAGGAAGGAGCTCAGAAAACTGGGACACATCAACATTTAGAGGCAAACACACAGAGCCTGCAGAGGAAAGCAAGATGGAATGGTCACACGGAGAGGTCATGCTGCTGAGGAGCAGAGGCTTTCAAGAAGGGAGTGATCCCAGTTGTGAAATACTACAGAGATCAGGTAAGATACAGGGCAAAATGTGTCATTTAGGCTTCATAATACAAATCCTCATTGACCACTGCTGGAGCAGTTTCAGTGGGTGGCATGAACAGGAGCTTGTGGATAATTCAGATGTAAGGAGAGTGTAGCAACTCCTTCCACAAACTTAACCATGAACCAGGTAAGAAAGCACCAAAATTACAGGTAAACACAGGACCACAAAAGAAAGGCATTGATTGTTTATTAAAAGGTGACTACCTGCAACTGCAGTAATGATTTCCTAAGAAATGAAGTCATCGTTTTTTGCCTAATAAAAATATAGTCGTATAGCTACAAAAACAAAATATAACAATACATGTCCAAATGTTTGCTCTTAGAACATCAGCATTAATCCAGTTAAAATTCACGTTCACAAAGTGTTTTGCTAGCACACAAAAAAATCCTACAATCTCATTTCCAAAGTCTCACTTAAATTGTGATGTTACTAAGGTAATTGAAAGAGTTGGCTAACATAAAGGATACAGTTTATAGCTACAAATAACATGGTACCAGGAATGAATTAATTACTGTCTAGATTATCTACTGAACAGCCAAGATGTTTTAAATTAGCTGTCCAACTCTTTCAACATTAGGTAGACCTAAGGTTGATTAGATAAAAATCCACATTTATAGTGCAAACTAGTTGAAGAAGTTTACAAAGAAATGTAAGAAATTTCATTTGTGTTGTGCTTGTCATTGGACTATCCTACCTAATGTTAGGAACTTCAATCCATATTGAGATCCAAGTCTGTATGATTATTTCCTTCCGTTCTCCTAAAAATATCAAATTTATTACATGTATTGGGAACCACAAAAAGATTTATTATTTCTAACCCAAGAAACCTGCTTTTAAGAATTGAACAAAAATATTCACGTGGACATTATAAGAATAAAAACTTACAGAAAACCTAAAAATGCAACAATGGGGAAAAAACCTACATGAATTATGGACATTAACTTAATGGAATAATATATAGTAATGAATTACATGAAAGAAACAAAGCTGAATAAAATTGTTCATTTTGACTGCAATTACATAATTATACATTATACATACAAACCAAAAAACTCTTAAAGATAACTCAATCTTGGGGGAAAATAAACTTATATTGCAAGAATCAAGGAATAAGAATTGTTTGGGTTTCTTATTTCAAATTTTCCTTTAATGTTCTTATAAGAACTTTCAGAACTTAAAAGGCAGGAAGTAAGGGAGGGAGGAGGGAGAGCAACTGGGGACCAAAACCAATGGAAAGGAAACTGCTAAGTAAGAAAAAAAGAATTCTGAAATGTATCTAGACATGTTTGTAGACTATTTGTAGACTGTGACTCATCTGTAGGCTCGGAAGCCCTGTTTAGAACTGATACAAGGTTAAATGTAGTTATCCATTTGCAAGTATGACTCATTCAAATGATACTGACAGGTACCTTGTTCTCTATACAGTCAGTGTCTGTAAATATTTTTTAAGAAATACTTTTTTCAAAAGGCAGCAGCTGCAGTCAGGGGCTTACAGATAAAACTCCCATCTCCCTGGGACAGAGCACTTGGGGGAAGAGGCGGCTGTGGGCACAGCTTCAGCAAACTTAAACGTTCCTGCCTGCCGGCTCTGAAGAGAGCAGCATATCTCCCAGCACAGCGCTTGAGCTCTGCTAAGGGACAGACTGCCTCCTCAAGTGGGTCTCTGACCCCTGTGCCTCCTGATGGGGGAGACACCTCCTAGCAGGGGTTGAAAGACAGAGCTCCAGCTGGCATCTGGCAGGTGCCCCACTGGGAGGAAGCTTCCAGAGGAAGGAACAGGCAGCAATCTTTGCTGTTTGGCAGCCTCCGCTGGTGATACCCAGGCAAACAGAGTCTGGAGTGGACCTCCAGCAAACTCCAGCAGATTTGCAGCAGAGAGGCCTGTTAGAAGGAAAACTAACAAACAGAAAGGAATAGCATCAACGTCAACAAAAGGACATCCACACAAAAACCCCATCCAAAGGTCATGAACATCAAAGACCAAAGGTAGATAAATCCATAAAGATGAGGAAAAATCAGAGCAAAAAGGCTGAAAATTCCAAAAACCAGAATGCCTCTTCTCATCCAAAGGATCATAACTCCTCCCCAGCAAGGAAACAAAACTGGATGGAGAATGAGTTTGACAAATTGACAGAAGTAGGCTTCAGAAGGTGGGTAATAACAAACTCCTCTTAGCTAAAGGAGCATGTTCTAGACCAATGCAAGGAAGCTAAGAACCTTGAAAAAAGGTTAGAGGAATTGCTAACTTGAATAACCAGCTTAGAGACAAACATAAATGACCTGATATAGCTGAAAAACACAGCATGAGAACTTCGTGAAGCATACACAAGTATTGAGAGCCGAATTGATCTAGCAGAAGAAAGGGTATCAGAGATTGAAGATCAAGTTAAAGAAATAAGCCATGAAGACAAGATTAGGAAAAAAAAAAAAAAGAATGAACAAAGCCTCCAAGAAATATGGGACTATGTGAAAAGACCAAACCTACATTTGATTGGTGTACTTGAAAGTAATGGGGGGGAATGAACCAAGTTGGAAAACACTCTTCAGGATATTATCCAGGAGAGCTTCCCCAACCCAGCAAGACAGGCCAACATTCAAATTCAGGAAATACAGAGAACACCACAAAGATACTCCTCAAGAAGAGCAACCCCAAGATACATAGTTGTCAGAACCACCAAGGTTAAAATGAAGGAAAAAATATTAAAGGCAGCCAGAGAGAAAGGTCCAGTTACCCACAAAGGGAAGCCCATCAGACTCACAGCAGATCTCTCAGCAGAAATCCTAAAAGCCAGAAGAGAGTGGGGACCAATATTCAACATCCTTAAAGAAAAGAACTTTCAACCTAGAATTTCATATCCAGCCAAACTAAGCTTCATAAGTGAAGGAGAAATAAAATCCTTTACAGGCAAGCAAATGCTGAGAGATTTTGTCACCACCAGGCCTGCCTTACAAGAGCCCCTGGAAGAAACACTAAATATGGAAAGGAAAAACCAGTAGCAGCCACTGCAAAAGCATATCAAATTGCAAAGACCATTGACACTATGAAGAAACTACATCAACTAATGGGCAAAATAACCAGCTAGCATCATAATGACAGAATCAAATTCACACTTAACAATATTAACCTTAAATGTAAATGGCTAAATGACCCAATTAAAAGACACAGACTGCCAAATTGGATAAAGTGTCAAGACCCATCAGTGTGTTATATTCAGGAGACCCATCTCACGTGCAAAGACACACATAGGCTCAAAATAAAAGGATGGAGGAATATTTACTAAGCAAATGGAAAGCAAAACAAAGCAGGGGTTACAATCCTAGTCTCTGATAAAACAGAGTTTAAACCAACAAAGAACAAAAAAGACAAAGAAGGGCATTACATAATGGTGAAGGGATCAATGCAACAAGAAGTGCTAACTATCCTAAATATATATGCACCCAATACAGGAGCACCCAGATTCATAAAGCAAGTTTGTAGAGACCTACGAAGAGACTTTGATTCCTACACAATAATAGTGGAAGACTTTAACACCTCACTGTCAACATTAGACAGATCAACAAGACAGAAAATTAACAGGGATATTCATGACTTCAACTCACCTCTGGACCAAGTGGACCTAATAGACACCTATAGAACTCTCCATTCCAAATCAACAGAATATACATTCTTCTCAACACCACATCACACTTATTCTAAAATTGACCACATAATTAGAAGTAAAACACTCCTCAGCAAATGCAAAAGAATGGAAATCATAGCAAACAGTCTCTCAGACCACAGTGCAATCAAATTAGAACTCGGGATTAAGAAACTCACTCAAAACTCTACAACTACAAGGAAACTGAACAACCTGCTCCTGAATGACTACTGGGTAAATAATGAAATTAAGGTAGAAATAAATAAGTTCTTTGAAACCAATGAGAACAAAGACACAACCTACCAGACTCTCTGGACACAGCTAAAGCAGTGTTTAGAGGGAAATTTATAGCACTAAATGCCCACAGGAGAAAGTGGGAAAGATCTGAAATTGACATGCTAACATCACAATTAAAAGAACTAGAGAAGCAAGAGCAAACAAATTCAAAAGCTAGCAGAAGGCAAGAAATAACTAAGTAAGATCAGAGCAGAACTGAGGAAGATAGAAACACAA
Source organism: Ateles fusciceps (assembly GCA_036589455.1). NCBI lineage: Eukaryota > Metazoa > Chordata > Mammalia > Primates > Atelidae > Ateles > Ateles fusciceps. The sequence goes on along the minus strand of JAZHEH010000164.1, from coordinate 963,922 downwards.
AAAACCCTTCAAAAAATCAGTAAATCCAGGAGATGGTTTTTTGACAGGGATTAACAAAATAGACCACTAGCCAGACTAATAAAAAAGACAGAAAAAACAAGTCAACGCAATAAAAAATGATAAAAGGGATATCACCACTGATCCCACAGAAACACAAACTACCGTCGTAGAATACTATAAACATGCAAATAAACTAGAAAATCTAGAAGAAATGGACAAATTCCTGGACACATACAGACTAAACCAGGAAGAAGTCAAATCCCTTAATAGACCAATAACAAGTTCTGAAATTGAATCAGTAATTAATAGCCTACCAACCAAAAAAAGCCCAGGACCAGTTTCACAGCCGAATTCTACCAGAAGTACAAAGAGAAGCTGCTACCATTCCTTCTGAAACTATTCCAAAGAATAGAAAAAGAGAGACTCCTCTCGAATTCATTTTATGAGGCCAGCATCATCCTCTTACCAAAACCTGACAGAGACATAACAAAAAAAGAAAATTTCAGGCCAATATCCCTAATGAACATCGATGCAAAAATCCTCAATAAAATACTGGCAAACCAAATCCCAGCAGCACATCAAAAACCTCATCCACCATGATCATGTCAGCTTCATTCCTGGGATGCAATGATGGTTCAACATATGCAAATCAATAAACATAATCCATCACATAAACAGAACCAATGACAAAAATCACATGATTATCTCAATAGATGCAGAAAAGGCCTTCAATAAAATTCAACACCTCTTCATGCTAACAACTCTCAATAAACTAGGTATTGATGCAACATGTCTCAAAATATTAAGAGCTATTGATGAGAGACCCACAGCCAATATCACACTGAATGAGCAAAAGCTGGGAGCATGCCCTCTGAAAACCAGCACAAGACAAGAACGCCCTCTCTCACCACTCCTATTAAACAGTACTGGAAGTTCTGGCTAGGGCAATCAGGCAAGAGAAAAAAAATAGAGTGCAGGCCGGGCGCGGTGGCTCATGCCTATAATCCCAGCACTTTGGGAGGCCGAGGCGGGTGGATCATGAAGTCAAGAGATCGAGACCATCCTGGTCAACATGGTGAAACTCCCTCTCTACTAAAAAAATACAAAAATTAGCTGGGCATGGTGGTGCACGCCTGTAGTCCCAGCTACTAGGGAGGCTGAGGCAGCAGAATCACTTGAACCCAGGAGGCAGAGGTTGCGGTGAGCCGAGATCACGCCATTGCACTCCAGCCTGGGCAACATAAGTGAGACTCTGCCTCAAAGAAAAAATTAAAAATAAAAAAAATAAAGTGCATTCAAATAGGAAGAAAGGAAGTCAAATTGTCTCTGTTTGCAGATGAGATGATTATATATTTAAAAAACCCCATTGTCTCAGCCCAAAATCTCCTTAAGGTGATAAGCAACTTCAGCAAAGTCTTGGGATATAAAAATGTGCAAAAATCACAAGCATTCCTATACACCAATAATAAGCAATCAGAGAGCCAAATCATGAGTGAACTCCCATTCACAATTGCTACAAAGAGAATAAAATATCTAGAAATACAACTTAGAAGGGATGTGAAGGATCTCTTCAAGGAGAACTACAAACCATGCTCAAGGAAATAAGAGAGAACACAAACAAATGGAAAAATATTCCATGCTCATGGATAGGAAGAAACAATATTGTGAAAAGGCCATACTGCCCAAAGTAATTTATAGATCCAATACTATCCCCCATCAAGCTACCATTGTCTTTCTTCACAGAATTAGAAAAAAACTACTTTAAATTTCATATGGAACCAAAAAGAGCATGTATAGAAAAGACAATCCTAAGCAAAAAGAACAAAGCTAGAGGCATTACACTACCTGACTTCAAATTATACTACAAGGCTACAGTAACCAAAACAGCATGGTATTGGTACCAAAACAGGTATTAGACCAATGGGACAGAACAGAAGCCTCAGAAGTAATGCCAGACATCTACAACCATCTGATCTTTGACAAACCTGACAAAAACAAGCAATGGGGAAAGGATTTCTTATTTAATAAATGGTATTGAGAAACTGGCTAGCCATATGCAGAAAACTGAAATTGGACCCCTTCCTTACACCTTTTACAAAAATTAACTCAAGATGGATTAAAGACTTAAACATAAGACCTACAACCATAAAAACCCTAGAAGAAAACCTAGGCAATACCATTCAGGACGTAGGCATGGGCAAAGATTTCATGTCTAAAACACCAAAAGCAATGACAACAAAAGCCAAAATAGACAAATGGGATCTAATTAAACTAAAGAGCTTCTGCACAGCAAAAGAAGCTATCATCAGAGTTAACAGGCAACCTACAGAATGGGAGGAAAATTTCGAAATCTATCCATCTGACAAAGAGCTAATATCCAGAATCTACAAGGAATTTAAACAAATTTAAAAAAAAAATCAAAAAGTTGGCGAAGATATAAACAGAAACTTTTCAAAAGAAGACATTATGCGGCCAACAAACACATGAAAAAAAGCTCATCATCACTGGTCATTAGAGAAATGCAAATCAAAACCACAATGAGATACCATCTCACACCAGTTAGAATGGCAATCATTAAAAAATCAGGAGACAGATGCTGGAGAGGATGTGGAGAAATAGGAACACTTTTAAACTGTTGGTGAAAATGTAAATAGTTCAACCATCGTGAAAGACAGTGTGGCTATTCTTCAAGGATCTACAACCAGAAATACCATTTGACCCAGCAATACCATTACTGGGTATATACCCAAAGGATTATAAATCATTCTACTATAAAGACACATGCACATGTATGTTTATCGCAGCACTGTTCACAATAGCAAAGACTTGGAACCAACCCAACTGCCCATCAATGATAGACTGGATAAAGAAAATGTGGCACATATACACCATGGAATACTATGCAGCCATAAAAAAGGATGAGTTCATGTCTTTTGCAGGGACATGGATGAAGCTGGAAATCATTATTCCCAGCAAACTAACACAGGAACAGAAAACCAAACACTGCATGTCTTCACTCATAAGTAGAAGTTGAACAGTGAAATATACATAGACACAGGGAGGGAAATATCACACACTGGGGTCGGTCAGGGGGTTGGGGGGGGGATGGGGGAGGGATAGCATTAAGAGAAATGCCTAATGTAGATGATGGGTTGATGGATGCAGCAAACCACCATGGCACATGTATACCTATGTAACAAACCTGCACGTTTTGCACATGTATCCCAGAACTTAAAGTATAATAATAATTTTTAAAAAGAAATACTTTCTCATCAATTTTCCTGAAAACAAAGAAATAAAGATGGCAGACAGTTCTAGTATGAAGTGTTAGTGAGGTGGTAAATTAGCAAGTTTCTCTGCATTTGTAGTTGAATACTATTTGCAGTAGTAAATAAAATAAACAATTTCATTTTTAAAATATTTTCAGCAAAATTTTGAATATGCTCAAATAACACTACCACTTAGGTAGAGTTGGACCAGTCTGTTGTTAACAGGCCTTGCTTTCATTTTAAGTTTAACAAAGACTGTTTCCCCAACATTTCCATGAGAACTGAACTTCTTAGCTCCTATCATACTGCATCCCCTCATACAACAATGATTTATTTTGCCTACTAGTTCAAAGGCCTGTAACAGTTAGAAGGAGCCTCCAGAGTCAGAGGGGTTCAAATTTGAGCTCCGCTTCATTAGCTTGGAGACCCTCAATGAGTTACAGAAAAGCTCTGTGCTTCTGGTTTCTCATTTGCAAAATGGAGATAACAGTATCTATCTCATGAGGTCTTGCAAATAGTCAGTGAGATTAATGTATGTAGAGTACTTAGAGTTAGACCTGGAGCATAATAAGCACATAGATAATGTTAGCAATTATTATTATTAGATGTTACAAGGATACAAGAAGAATCAGAGTTCTGGCCTTGAGAGAGGCTAGCTTTATGACTATGAATAATGATAACATAAATAAGGATATGATTACGCCTTTTGCATGCATAGCATCATCTGCATGCATTAACTTTTCTGATTGCGCTACAATTCTGTGAGACAGAGCTCAGATCCATTAGATAGCTCAAGAAACTGAGGTCCAGGAGAACAATTCAAATGACAGGATTCCCCACTACAGAGATGTTAGCTGAGGGCTAAGGGAGACTTTTTTTTAGAGCTACAAATTAGAGGAAAATGTCTCAACAGCATCAGTCCTCACAATATGATCCAATGGGGGAAAAACTAGTTGAGAGTTTATGACCTCTTTTTTAGTTGACAAAGTAATTTAGATGGGTTTGGAGTTTTTAATGGTATAGTAAAACTTGAGTAATCATTAATCAAGGTATGAATTGTAAATAACTTATTTTTTTCAGAGAAAATGATTGAAAGAGAGGTCCAAAAAGCAGCACTGTGAAAATTGTTTTAGCAGCCATATCCTAAGGGTTCATGAAATATGATTATTCCTCAGACAAGTCTACGTTTCCAGCTTCAAAATGAAATTAGAGTGCCAAGACAGGAAGGTGGCACTTTTTTGCCCCTCAAATGCAAATTAAGAGAAGATCACTATTTGAGTATGCTTGTAACAAAAATGGTAGAATTTTTAGCAATTTATATAATAAATCCTGGCCCCTTGTATGCATTATTATACAGAAATATTATTAAATAAGTATTTTTTACTTGTTTTTTGGAACTATATAAAAACACTTTTATTGTGGAAAATTATGAAATTGAAAAACCATGCTAAATTCTACAACCCCAAAATAAACAGTTGATACTGTAATGTTTTGTATATGCATGTTATACATATGTGTACATACACATATACACATTACCTCCACTTAAAATGTCATTCACTTTCTGCCAATTATTTTACAACAATTTGTTTTACATCATCCTATACTGCTTTCTCTCATCACTGGGATACTGTGTATACTGTTGTGTCCTGCTTGCTTTTCATTTAATATTATATCAAGAGCACTTCCAGGTTACTAATTGCTGTTTGAAGTGGTATTTGTAATGGCCTTTCGATTTTGATCTCTCACCTTTTTTAAATAGTAACTGGATTCAAGAATTTCCTGCCTTTCAAATCTTTCTGACATAATATGGAGATCTAAGTTTCATGACCCCCTGATAACTCCAATTAGCACATGTTAAATTGTCTAAAGCAACTTAGGAATGTAATTAATTTTGCCTTAAAATATCAGAGAAAAGCTTTTAGTTAAGACCAATCCCTTCTGTTTGCATTTTTAAAGGCCTGTTTTGAGTATTTCAAATCTTTTGGCTATAAAAGCTTTCCTTAGTTTTATGGTTTTCCCTGACTAAACAGTAAAGGTAAAAGTAAAATCTTATTATGAAGTTCTTACAAAAAATCTAATTGCATCAGTTATTACTTTTTTAAAATATGCTTCTGGGTGAATATCATCCATAATATTGTATTTTGAAATCATTTTGTAGTTTTATATACACACAACAGTGATCGCTGCGAAATTTGAGCTTGACTTGGCTATTTCTTGCTCACAAGCCACATGTTATATATATATTCAATCCACATATATCTCTGACTACTCATCCAAATAGAGTTGGCTCCTTTTCATCAAGAAATCTTTTCCTCATTGAAGTAAATACACATCTAAACCTACAAAAATTCTATTTAGCACCAGTTTCTCTGTAACCTAGCAATGTACACCTTCTTCTAATTTGCTAGCTCCCTAACTGAAAAAGGCTTTGTTGAAATCTAACTTTGTTGGTTCTGGTTGGAAATTGACCTATATGTAGTGGATATGCTGATTTTAAAAAAGAAAGAATGAACTACAATAATGGTGGTGTGGTCCCTTGAGAATACATTTATTTCTGCAGTATAAAACAAAATTAAATTCTTCAATCTCAAAAACTATTAAAAGGTTGTATTTAAAATGCATGAAGCATTAAAAAGACATCAAAATTAAAATAATCTCATAAATCTCTTCATTTAAAAGACTTATTAGAATACAGATCGTGGCAGAAAACAGCTGCCCAGCCCTCCAAAGCAGTAAATTATAACTATTTTAACTTTTTTTCATTTTCATCATTGAAAATTCTTTTCCAGAATAATTGTATTGCTGTAGCAAAACCAACTGTCCCATATATTTAACATGTGAGTCATAAATTGCTTTCAATGAACTCTGAAACAGATACTCTGTATATTCTTTTAAAGATCAGTCAACCACAGGGTTATGCCCTGACAAAGAACACAGAAGATACAAGCAGAAATTAGCTTTTAATGTAAAATTGATCAGATTAATTATTATTTCAATTCACTTTGCCAGAGCACCAGGGAAGCCTTAGAAGAGACCTGATAGTTTTCCTATAGAAAACCTGATAGTAAGAATTTTATTGTCATTCCCTTTTTTTCTGAATCTGCCAAATAAAATCCAAGGAAAAAATTATCATGGGAAGGACAGTTAGATATGTCCAATTGCCATCAATCATTAAAACCTGAATCTCTTTTGTAAATGACTGACAACTAGGTGAAGGCATTTTTTTAAAAAATAAAGATTCTCACTTCATAGACCATCATGTGTCAGTCTTGATTGTACTGGAGCATTCCTTGGAGTACAATTAAACTATCATGTTGATTGCACCTCAGTGCAGTTGAATCCTGGAAAGAGGAAAAGAAAAGCCAGATGGCTAACCATGATGCCTCATGCCTATTGCCCCCTCCTCATATTCTTGAATAGTATACTGTGAAACGAGCAGAGCTATTTTTTATAGAAAGCAGCCAGATACGCTTTGAAAGTCTCATCAGGTGATAAAAGGTGTGTTCCCATAAAGCTGCCTCCCATTTTTATCACCTTCCCTTGGGTAGGCGCACTCTGACATCATTCCTCCTTAACAGAGATAAGATTAGTAAACAGTGGGCTTTATTAGGAGCTACTTAGAACACCATTAATCCAATTTAATTGATGGCGTAGTGGTACCAGATCTTTTTGTCCTTTCTCCTTCCAGAAGACAACATGGGTAGCAGAATCAGACTTCTTTACAGAAACAGCGTCTATCTTTGGAATTCTGCACACTTTCCCATTGCCTCAGCTCGCGCAGGCTGAGCAAAGCTCCTTATCTAAGACTCTGAAAAGGATAACAGAACTGCTCGAGTATAAAAACTGCAAATATTTTATTTATCTCTCTTTCTTTCTGCTTAGATTACCATTATCTTTGGTCACTGAATGTTGTCTTTTAGGCTTCAAACGAAGAGCGAAGTCAACCAGAAGGTACAGCTCTTAACCCCGTGGATTACTGCTCCATCAGCGCGCGCGCGCGCACAGATGCACACACACCCCTTTTTCTGGCATTTCTTTGGCTTTACCTTAGGGTTAACTTCCTCATGAATGGTTTCTGATGATTCTACGACCTTCCTTGCAAAAATATTTATGCTGAAGAACAATGCAGGTGCTACAAAGGCCTCCATAACTACTACTTATGCTGCAGCTGAAATCGAAGTCAAGCAAATGAGCTGTCGAAAACCAAGCCAGGCATCCGCAGGAGGAGGGGAAATTGCATAAAATAATTGCGAAGACGAATTTCAATTCCATCCATTCATTCTTTTCTGTAGCCACATAGAAGCCATTGAAAAAGCCACAGAAATAGATTGAGAAATGGTCCCTTCCTGAAAAAGGCTTCCAATCAAAATAGACATAGGCATGACTATATCACTATGATAAATAAGACAAGAATAACATAACAGACCCACCCTTGCAGGCTGCGTGGTAACAGTACTAAATCAATTGTTAAGCAATGTCCTATGGGCATGTGTGATTAACTCTCACTAGAGGGATCAGGGAAGGCTTCATAAAGGGTGAAGCAAAGGAGCTCCATTATTAGCAAGTAGGGAAAAGGGCACCTAGCATTAAGGAACAGCATGGGCAAACACACAGAGAAATGAAAACACTTCGAACAGATTCCTCCACTTCCACGTGTCATCTGTACTAGTATTCGCTTAACATTCTTTTTTTAATTGACTCTATTTTTACTGAAATAATTTGTTTTAAAGAATAATGTGTGACATAAAAAAGAAAATTTTGGCCGGGCATAGTGGCTCACACCTGTCATCTCAGTGTTTTGGAAGGCCAAGGCAGGAGGATGGCCTGAGGCCAGGAGTTCGAGACCAGCCCAGGCAACACAGCAAGACCCTGTTTCTACAAAAGAATATACACATTAAGGGGAAATTTTATGGCACTAGTATAAATAAAATCCCAGTGTCACTTCCTCCAAGTATAAGGTAACTATAAAGATAATAAATAAAAACAAAACCATGGCCCTCCAGCTAAATACTTTGTCTGAGCCTGCTTTCTCTTTGCTATGAAAGAAAGAGAGAATGTCAAGATGTTAATGGCTCCCTCCACCCCACCGCCATACAACTACGAATTCTTCCTCAAGGGATTCCCAAGGGGTGAGAGAGAATTCTAAACTGCATAAATTGCTCATGTGGTAACTCGGGTTTACTCATGGCCATGTTAGTGTGCCACCTAAAGTCATTTTGAATCATTATCCCACACTCTGGGAAACCCTGAGCTCCAAGTCCTTCAGGAGCTGGCTGAGAGAAGGATACAAGGAGAGAGAAGGCAGAAGGCAGATCTGTGACTTGTACAGACCCTGAGGTTCATGTCTAGGGACCCTGAAGTTCATGCTTAGCACTTCATGACCTTCACAGTTCTTTAACAAGAACTTTAACAAGAAAACACTGGTTGTGGTACTCAAGACAATCGAACAGGGAAGAGATGAAAAGCTAAGAGATAAACCAAGCAGCTTAACTAAAGTAAAAGGAGAAGGGATGGAGAATAGGTAAATGTTCCTCCCCAGTGGTACCACCCTTGCATGCTGTATGTTTCCCAATACTGCTCTGTCCTTTATATGAACCAACTCATTATTACTGCATTTCATCAAATCTAAGATGCTATCAATTGTGAGATGCACCATTATTTTATATGCCACTAAGAAAGAAAAACGCTGCCAATTAAATGATGATACACCATCACTTGTAAGAAGCATCCAATTTCAGAGATGTTAAAATGTGGGGTAAAAATACTTGACTTGGAATCAGTGAGACACATTATTAATCACTATTGCTTAAAAGCAAATAATATAGAGCTTGGGAGTTAATTGGTTTTCAAAAACAATGAAAAAGTATATCTTGTACAATGTCCTTCTTGATGTAACTAGAGCAATAAATTGTCATCTTGAGATAAGACAACATAAAACAGTGGTTCAGAGCTGAGCTGGAAAGACCTGGGTTCAAGTTCTACTTCAGCCACTCACTAACTGTGGCACCTTAGATTAATAACAAACTTCCGAAACTTCCACTGGTTTGTCTGTAGCATCTTCTTTGTATTTTTCAATATTTAAACACTCTCCCAGTGGAAAACTCAAAGTAAGGACCCTGAGCATTTCCTTGCCCAGATTAATCCAAACTGATTTTTAATGAAAGCTTATTATCATTTGTAACTAATATTATCAGTGGTAATATAGTTAGTAAAATAGTTTTTCCTCTTTTCCTTATTATACCCAAAGAACCAGAGAGCCCACAGGTCTTAGGTTATCATCATCACATCATTGTATCGATGTTCACTTAAATAATATAGTATAAGAGGACTGATCACTGAGAAATCTGTTGAGGTCCATATGGTTAAATTAATTTGTGTTGGTCAATGTACAATGCCAGATTCAAGCTCTATGCGATTCTGTGTTTCAAGGCTCTTCCTGGACACTAATAAGTCTGTAAATGTGAATCATTCTAGAGAGAAAATGTGGAATTATCTATCCCCATGCTACTGTGGAAATAGAAAGCTGTTCTTCCAATTGACAGAGCAGCATCTCTTTAATTTGTGGATTACTTCACCAGGTGTTTTCAAGCTGAGACACGATCTGAGCCTTACACCAAGCTGGGGAGTTAAGACAGGCATTGCTGTTTTAACTAATGGACGAGGAAGTTGAGGTTCAGGGAGGTCACAGTGGAGCTTGTCCAATGTCACACCATTGTAAGTGGCAGGGCCTGGAAGGAAGCTAAAATATGGCTCCAAATGTGGTGCTTGTCCTGCCCCTCCATGCTTCTGATTAAAAAACAACATTAAAAAAATAATTATTATACCATTTTTCTCTCCACCTGCATTCTACCTTCTCATTTTTGGTTGGTAACTCACTCTTGATCGGTCTTCCAAGCCTTCACACTGGCCTTCAATCTCTTGCCCACCTCCTTATAGTGTTCTGAAGATGCAACAAGTGTCTGAGAGACTCAACCTGTTATTGAGCCCACATCTCCTGGGGCAGAGCCGGGCAGGCACTGGGTCCTTGGTCACCAGGATGCTGGGGACAGTGCTGTTCTCAGGGGAGAGCCACAAGGGAGCAGGGTGACTCAGTATGCAGCCACCCTGCTCCAGAGCAGGTGTGCAGTCCAAATCCTTAGAGCAGGTACAGGATGATGGAGGCAGCTCAGAGGCAGCAGCATATCAGGCAATATGGTAGTTAAGTGTGTGACTTACACATGCTCACTCTAGATTTGCCTGTGCAGCTGATGAGCTGGAGAGTGCTGGGCAAGCTGCTTCCCCCAGTCTCTAAGAGAAGGCCTCTAAGAGTTGTTGACTCATGACCTTTATAGTCCAGCACTAAAGTACTCCCATCACATCCTTCCTGTGGGCGACCTGCCTGGGCAGATCAAATGCCACGATGTTCACAAAATGCTCTCAACTGAAAGAATGGCCACATGGCTGTCTGTGGAGCATCCTCTAATAGATAGATGGTACCATCTAAATCTTCTCCAGCTGAAGAAGAGTTTCTATTTTAGAATATTTCCTTTTTTTTATTCTTCTGAGACCTGAGAGAGCAGGATTCAGAGGACCTTAGCCAAATGTTTAGGGGGCAAAGAGCACCACATTGCTCCCCCACAGCTCACACTTCCAACACACAGCATCTAACCCTCTCCCTGGTACCCCTTCGCCAGGCCCTTTCTGCTTTTTTGATTCCTCTTAAAAAGATCCTCTAATTTCTGCAACTAAAACACTAAAGAAGAAGTCTATAGACTCAAACATAGAACTTGCACAAATCCTGGTCCGTTTTAGTGTGATGAGGAGAGCTCTTCATCACCCTCCAGTTACAAAATGGTACTCGCATGCATCCTCTATTCCAAGACCCTCAGAAACACAATTTCTCTGCTTTACAATTAACGTGATAGTGTCAATAACTCTAGAATAAAGCGAATAGCAAACAGTTAAGAAAAATAACTAAGCCAAATGACCCCATGGACATGGGACATGAAACAAAAGTTCACAAAAGATAAAAAATAAATGGCCAATAAATTATAGAATAAAATTTCAACACACACTAGTAATCAAAAAAGAGTAAATTAAAACATGATATAATTTTAAATGCCTGACAATATTAAAAAACTTATGATACCCAGCATTGATAAGAGTGACATAAATGAGGCCTCTGAGTATACTGTAACTGGTACAATTTTCCTGAAAACAATGTGGAAGAATACATTAAAAGTCCTATGTTTGCACTGAGATGTACAAAACATGAGGAAGATTTATAATGTACTATGATGCTCCAATAACTACTCTCCCTTCCTCTTTAGTAATCAAATCTCCAATTTTTTAACTGGGTACATGGCCATTTGTAATAAAGATTACATTTTCTAGTCTCTCTTTTACCTGGCTGTGCCTCTGTAAATGTGTTCTATCCTAAGGAATGTAAGTGGGAATGATGGGTGCAACTTCCAGGTGATATCCTTAAAAAGAGACATACTTTCTTCCCCCTCTTGCTCACTCTTTCCTTCTGGCTGGAATGGATGACTAGAGCTCCAGCAGCCATCTTGGTTGTTAAGGTGGTTTTAGAATGAAAGTCAGATGTGGTGGAACAACAAAGGAGAAAGACTTGTACCTATAACCTCCAAACTTTTTGAATTCAGAAGACAAAATTCTATTTTGTTTAAGTCACAGTAATTTGAAGTTTTACTTTGCAGCCAAATCTAATTGCAGACAATATAGGTATTAATAGAAAATACAGTGCAAAATATTTTACTTAAAAGAGATGCAAAACAGTGTATAAAATATTACTAGTTGTATAAATAGAGTAAAACAAAAAGGCTATGTGGGCTGGGCACAGTGGTTCACGCCTATAATCCCAGCACTTTGGGAGGCCGAGGTGGGCAGATCACCTCAGGTTGGGAGTTTGAGACCAGCCTGACCAACATGGAGAAACCCCGTCTCCACTAAAAATGCAAAATTAGCTGGGCATGGTGGCACATGCCTGTAATCCCAGCTACTTGGGAGGCTGAGGCAGGAGAGTTGCTTGAACCTGGGAGATAGAGATTGGGGTGAGCCGAGATAGCGCCATTGCACTGCAGCCTGGGCGACAAGAGCAAAACTCCACCTAACGCAAAAAAAAAAAAAAAAAAGCTATGTGGTACTGACTCAGGCCTCCCTGCTTTCCTTCCCACACTGAATCTGAGCTTGCCATGTGTATCATTTAAACCTGTTGAATACAAAGAAAGTGACACTGTGCCAATTCCTAGCCTAAGCCTTAACAAGACCTCGCTGCTTCTGTCAAGATGTTCTTGGCAGAATTGTTTACAATAGCAAATAAATAGATCCAACTTTATAAGAACATTTACATTATGGAATTTCTTTACTAATGTATATAGCACAATGATGGGAAAATGATCATTATAAAGAAAACATTGATAGCATATAAAACTATACATATGGAATACTATGTCTAACCTGTAAAGCAGATCTATAAGATACACAAAAGAAGACTTTAATTATATATAACAGAATAGATTATATTTAAAAATTAACACTTCTGGTCTCTGAGTGAGAAAATAGTTAATTTATGGAGGCTCCATTATTCTTTTCAAATTTCTTACATAAAGAATGTTTTACTTTCAATTTTAATAATTCTATTTTTATTTATAGATGTTCTATTTGGTCTTTTTTAAAACTCTTACTAGTTTTTCTGACATATTTTTGATACATACATTATTTTGGATTAGTCTATTATTTTGTTCATGTTTTCAATTCTCTTCTTTCATTGAACATTCTAAATTTATTTTCCATGTCCTCTTTTCTGTACCATCACAACTCCAGCACATGAAGTACTTGCAGATCTCATTCTGCCATTTGTTGCTTCCCTTGACTCTTAATTAAATACAAGATGACTAAAATCTTCATGTGTCTGTAATTCAGGATTGTAAGATCACATGAGGCTAATCTAAAACTGTGGGATGCCAGAGAGCCTGAGGCAAAAGTGCATTTTCCAGGGAGTGCTTATATCCACATCTTCTAGGCACTCTGAGCACCCCAATCCAGTACCTGTAAAATCAGTATCTCTTCTAGATATCTCAGGCAGTAAAATTTCAACCTCCAAAGCCAAATGAGGGCAGGGCTGATGTGAAAATACTTGGAAGGAGACATTTTCCCCACCAGGAGCTAAAGCTAAGGTAACGCTCTTGGCCAACAGGTGGATTTACTTTTTCTAATCTACTTTTTTATAGAGAATGCAGCCATGTAAGGGTCCCAGCTGTATTTTAGGATTTCAACTTCCCACCTTGCAAGGGCCCAAAGCCTGGCTTCTGGTCCCCAGTCAAAGCACAAGAATCTAACCCTGTTCTCAGCAAATGCTCTCTGAGCAGAGCCTCAACCTATGCTTCCCACCCAGCTTCCACCTTCCTATTTGTTTTGAGTCCCTGGAAATTTCACTCATTTTTTTTTGCAGATGTCATGAAAATATATTAGTTATATTTTATCTAGCATTCTTAGGTCCTTTGAAAAAGATGATTTACCGGAATACCTGGTCAACCCACTATATAGTCACTACTGGAAATTTAGGCTGATGTTACTTTTATAAAGAGAAAAAATATATTAAGTACAAATGAACCTATCCCTACACAATGGGGGAAATTTCACCTATTAACTGTTCCGAAAATTTCTCTGACAGGTTGCTTTTTCCATAACTAAAAATTATTCAGCACTGAGAGGCAGCTCCAGGAAAAAACTTGTACCTCACTGGGACTGAAATTAACTAATTTATCAGCACAGTAGAAGGACATTATGTGTAAGTCAAGGACTTTCACAGGTGAGCAGAGAAAGTGGGATGTGAGATAACATCCAGGTGCCAGAACATTCTAGGTTTTTACCAAATATTTGTATCAACAAAATACAAACACTCATTTCCAGAATATTTTGGAAAGGGTACCAGTAGAATGCCAATATTTTGATGTTCATCATTTCCAATTATCTGAAGTATATGAATATTTACAGCAAAAGAAAAGGAATCTTTTTTTTTTTTTTTTTTTTTTTTTTGAGAGGAAGTCTTGTCACCCAGGTTGGAGTGTAGTGGCACTATCTTGGCTCACTGCAACCTCAGCCTCCCAGGTTCAAGCAATTCTCCTGCCTCAGTCTCCTGAGCAGCTGGGATTACAGGTGTGCACCACCACACCTGACTAATTTTCGTATTTTTAGTAGAGGCGGGGTTTCACCGTGTTGGCCAGAATGGTCTCCAACTCCTGATCTCAAGTGATACACCCCCACTTCGGCCTTCCAAAGTGCTGGAATTACAGGTGTGAGCCACCATGCCTGGAATCTCCTTAATATTCTAGGAAATAATTCTTAAGTATTCAAAGAGCTGAGATACACTTGTGATGGTTAATACTAACTGTCAACTTGATTGGATTGAGGGATACAAAGTCTTAGTCCTGGGTGTGTCTGTGAGGGTGTTGCCAAAAGAGATTAACATTTGATTCAGTGGGCTGGGGAAGGCAGACCTACCCTTTATCTGGTGGGTACAATCTAATCAGATTCCAGCGCATATAAAGCAGGCAGAAAAATGTGAAAATGAAAGAGACAGCCTAGCCTCCCCAGCCTACATCTTTCTCCCATGCTGGATGCTTCCTGTCCTCCAACATTGGACTCCAGGTTCTTCAGTTTGGGGACTCATACTGGCTCTCCTTGCTCCTCAGCTTGCAGACAGTCTATTGTGGGATCTTGTGATTGTCTAAGTTAATACTTAATAAACTCCTTTGTTTATTAAGTATTCTGTCTAAGTTAATACTTAATAAATTCCTTTGTTTATTAAGTATTCTCTTAGAGGGTCAGAACTAACACACACACACACACACACACACACACACACACACACACAAGAGAAGTGTATTAGCCAGGGTTCTCTTAGAGGGACAGAACTAACACACATACACACACACACACACACACACACACACACACAAAGTGTAACTATGGCTATCAATGACATTGACACACTTGCTTTAATCTGTAGGTGTCTAATTTGCAGAAGCCTGCATTTTATGTTCTAATATGAGAATTTAATGAGCTGGCCCAGGCAAAGCACTTAGCACCTAGCTCATCCTAAGACTCTGTCATGATGATGGTGGGGAGGATGATGAAAATGATGATGAAGATGGTGACGACTTTTAAAAGCACCCATGTAAAACGTGAGGCAGATATGCCAAGTGACTGAAACTAAAATCAATGAAGGACAAATGGAGAATTCTTTATTTAAAACTTAAAACTCCGAAGAGGCATGATTCAAAGTTGTTTACTGGAGCATATGAACCTGTATCAGGTCTTAGCAGGTACCTTAAAAATACCTGATATTTTCCAAAAATATTAGTATTGTCACAAGGCTATCACGGTAACTAATATGATGGTGCCACTCACAAACATTAGGTTTCAAACTTCCATTATGAGGCCAATGAACACATATGTGCATAAGTCCAAGGTCCATGAAGAATTCTCCACACTCCATGTTTTAAGGATCTGCTTGCTTATTGCTCCAGAGAAAGAACCACACCCACCTTCAGAGCTGACGATGATGGTTAACATTTACTGAGCATGTACTATGTGCCAAGTTTGATGCTCACTGTTTTTCCTGCTTATCTCATCCAATCCTCACAAAAACCATTTAAGGCAGATTCTTATTATCCCACCCTATTAGGGAAAGAGCACGGTAGAGTCATGCTCTTTCCCCAGTGCTCATGTTAAAAGCACAAATAGAATCCGGCTGTCATTTTGCCTTGAGCCACGCTACGGAATCTCTCTATGCCTCAATTTCCTAATCTACAAATAGGCATGACAATAGATGCTAACTCAAGGCTTATGAGGGGTAAGTGGGTTGGTACATCTGAAGTGTCTGGAACATAGAAAATATTAGTAAATATGTAAGTCTTGGCTATTATTTACTTTACAGATGAAGAGACTGGGGTTTCAAGAAGTCAAATTACTTAGCTTGTAAGAAGCAGTGCTGGGACTCAAACCCAGGCAGTCTGGCTTCAGACCCTTGACATAAAGAGGCAGATGAAAATACAGCACCCTCTCTGGCTGCTCTGAAGCTTCATCTGCATAAGTGCTCTCACCCCACCCCAGTCAAGGGAAGGACTGCTGAATATAACTCTATTTGGTTGAGGTGGCAGCAGAACACAGGAAAGACCTGGTCTCCTGGCCTGGTTGGCTCCATCCTACCCCACTCCGTGACCTGTCACCACACAGCACAGCTGCAGAATGGCAGACATGGACCAATGGCTGAGAGGTGGGGAGAGATACTCGTCAAGGTTCTTGTACTCAGCAGCGGCTGCTACAGCTGTCTCCCCAGCCATAGGAAAAGATCGCCAAGAATGAAGGAGGAGCGGCTGTGTCTTCCCCAACCAACGTTCACACTGTTTGAGAGCCAAAAGGGCAACAACAGCCCCATTTAACACTCCCCATTGGCCAGGTGGTGCTAGGCTCGTTATAGGAACGTCTTAATCTGATCCCCATGACCCTCCGATGAGGCAAGGGTTTGTCACTTTGTCCTCTCTGCCGATGAGGAACCTGAGAATTAGTCAGGTAGATTGCCAAGGACAGATTGCCCAATGGCAAATGTAGCAATCATGAGCTTCCTTTCCCCCAGAGGCCTAGGGGACAGAGCCCACCAGCCAAACACTTGGGAGCCAGAGGTTCCAAATCTCAGCTCAGCTCCTCACTCACCAAGCAACTTACACTTACCAAGCAACTTGAGGCTAACCATGAATAGCAAGCACCATTTATTGAGAAACTACTATGTGCTCAGCTCTATGCCTGGTGCTGAATTGTATGCCCCACTGGGGCAGGGACAGCATCTGTCTCATTTGCTAATGTATCCTCAGAGCCTAGGATGATGCCTGGCTCTCAGCAGGGGCTGAAGAAATACTTGGAGAATTAATGAGTAAACAAGTGAAAATATTTGCGATCCTTACAACCACTGTAAAGTAAAATTTGAATCCTCTGTATGTAGGGAAAGAAATTAAGTTCAGAACAGCCAAATCCCCTATTCAAGGTCACACAGTTCATGAGTGCTACAGAGGGATTCAAACCCAGCCTATCCGGCTCCCAAATCCTACTCTTCCCTCTGTATTGCTCGTCCCCAAAAGGACACAATGCCAGGACCCAATGCCACTCTCCCACCCTCAAGGCTACTGTGAAGATGAAATGAGATAAGGTGGATGAATGGATTTTGTAATTACTGTACTTGGAAAGGTTGGTAACTGTGATTTTTAATAAAAAATCAAAACCTAAAGTCAAAATAGCACAACTTCAGTGGAATGTGAAGCACTGAAAAGAAACAGGAGTATTTGGGGCCAGGAAGGTTTTCACTAGCTTTGAAATCAAATCACACTGCGTACTCGCAGCCAGCTCTCAGGATGTGGGTAAGGAACAGAATCCCCAGATTTAGAACTGCAGAATTATGCAAAGGCCACTCAGAACAGCATTCCACCCAGTGCGGCACCCTGGACAGATTGTCACTTCATCTCTGATTAAACAAAAACGTGATAGCATGGCCAGGCTTGGTGGCTCATGCCTGTAATCCCAGCACTTTGGGAGGCCGAGGTGGGAGTATCACCTGAGGTCGGGAGTTGGAGACCAACCTGACAACATGGAGAAACCCCATCTTTATTGAAAATACAAAATTAGCCAGGTGTAGTGGTGCATGCCTGTCATTCCAGCTACTCAGGAGGCTGAGGCAGGAGAATCGCTTGAACCGGGAAGGCAGAGGTTGCGGTGAGCCGAGATCACATCATTGTACTCCAGCCTGGGCAACAAGAGCAAAATTCCATTTCAAAAAACAAAAAAATGACAGCATAAGATCAGAAAGAGATACCAGAAATGTGGGTCTCAAATCAAAATGCCCCTTGGATACAATCACTTCCCCAGAAGATCTCTTAGGCATATGTTTTTCCATTCCTGGGTGATCTGTCTAACCTGTAACTTCCATGGTTAAATCAAATGATTTAATCAAGCTTCCACAGTAAATTAGAATTTAGCAACACTTTATATCTAAGGAATTTTTAACACCATCATCATTCCTCTCTCTCTCTCTTTCTTATAATAGTCTTTCCTCATCTTCCTAATAAGAAGAATCTAGATATGGTACAAAAATTTGCCCACGAAATCAGGAAATCAAGGCTCAAATGCAAAAGTGAGGGCGAGGTAGAATTCTACCTTCAAACGCTTCATCTCTCCAAAAGGTGGCTGAGGCCAGGAGCGGTGGCTCATGTCTGTAATCCCAGCACTTTAGGTGGCCAAGGCAGGCAGATAATGAGATCAGGAGATCAAAACCATTCTGGCTAACATGGTGAAACCCCATCGCCACTGAAAAAACAAAAAATTAGCCAGGCGTGGTGGCACACACCTGTAATCCCAGGTACTGGGGAGGCTGAGGCAAGAGAATCACTTGAACCTGGGAAATGGAGGTTGCAGTGAGCCGAGATCATGCCACTGCACTCCAGCCTGGGAGACAGAGTGAGACTCCATCTCAAATATAAATAAATAAATAAAACGAAAGGTGGCAGAAAACAGATCAGAAAACAAAAAGCAATTAAAGGAAACAATGGTCACGAAAGCGTTTTTAAAAACACCAGCAGAATATCAGCCTACAGTGGCTAATAAAGTAAAAATCTTTAGTGAATCTTCAAATCCTGACTCATCAGGATTGGGAACTCACAAGGGATGATCTTGCCAACTTCTTTTTAAAAGCTGATAAACAAAGGCATGGGAAAACTAAAATATGTATATTAAAAACAGTGCAAGAATGCCGTCCCCAGTGTAAGGTGCTAACATCCTTATTCTCTCTCAGCAGAGGGAGCAACTCAACACCTTCTGGGCCCAAAGTTGACAAAATAAATGAGTGACTTGTCAGGTGTCAGGACCCGGCAAGTGGTGGCCACTGGCCATGCAGTCTTACCTAGATAGAATACAGGCTTGGTGTTGCCAGATTTTATATTTTTCAAGAGAAGCCAGAAGTCTTTCTGTTTTTTTTTTTTTGTTGTTGTTGTTGTTGTTGTTGTTGTTTTTTGGCAGAGTTGGGGTTGAGGAAGGAAGACCTTCTGATGTTTAAATTTAAATTCTGCCAATTTGTTACTGCAGCTTTTCTCTCCTGAGTAATATCATGGTACTTCACAACAATCCCAAATGAGACTCTGAAGATCTGGGTTTCAGTTCTGAATCCTTCAATGGTCACTTACGCACACTCTCAAAAGGTCACTTACACTTCCTGGGCTTCAGTTTCCTTATCTGCATAATGGACATAATAATGCCTGCCTAATTAATTTATACAATTTTTGCATGAATCAAATAAAGTAAGTTATTCAAAAACAAGGGCTATTCATCTTTTTGTCCCAGGGATGAAAATAAAATACTCGAAATAGAAATTAAAAGTTTGTTGAACTGAAAAGCACTTTGAAAACACTCAAGTATATATTCAATGCAAAATGTCACCGAAACTGCTAGTCCTCAAAATTTTTCTAAGTTGTATGAAAAGGTGGGTTTTTTTTCAAGAGAGGAAACAGTATTTTCCCCTCCCCCAAAAAAGTTTTTCCAACAAAAGTAATTGACAGTATCTGTTTAGTAACTTGAGAGAGAAGAGCGAGCGCTTTTATGCAAATTTGATTTCCCTATAATAATCTAGAGCTATTCTGCTAGAAGGAATTATCTCTGCAGGCTGGCAGCTGTGGTAGGCAGTGAATTAAAAATGGCTCTGTATATGGGAAAATCTGTTCTATAATCAGTGCTATTCTTGGAGAGGACATCAATCTAGTGCAGCTCCCATGGTGCTCCACGCCTGTGAATGACATACAAGCATGAGGTAGAAACTCCCATTACATCACGGCTGGGGATTCTGTCCCGCCTGAGACATTGAACTGCTATCCCAAGGTGAGAATGGACCCAAAGGTAGCCTTCAACCAGCCAGTAAGGCCAATCCACTTAAGTTAGGAAAGAAGACATTAGAGGACAAAAAATCTTCCAACAATGATTTATTCAACTCAACTCCAACTGCCCAGTCTTAGGATTATTATAAGGCTTCCACATGTTTTCTTCACTCTCCCCATTGTTTTTTTTTTTTCCTTCTTCCATTTCTGTCTTCCTCTTTTCTTTTCTTCTTTCCCTCCTTCCTTCCCTCCTTCTTTCTTTTCTTCCTCCCCCACTCTCACTCCTCTCTTTCCCTTCCTTCATTTCTTCCTTTTCCTCCCTGCTATTCCAATACAGAATCTAAGGTTCAATTCCTAAGTCACAAGAAACCAGGCAAAGAAATGCTACACAAGGGCTCTTTGTCCATGGGAAAGGCACATGCTACAGAAAAGCATTTTAAGAAGCCAGCAACAACTACAGTGCCGCATGTAAAATGTCATCACGTTCTTAATGAGGCAATTGCTTGGTCAGTAAAAATACCCTCGCCCTGGGTAGCTAGCATGTTGAAGTTAACTTGGACACTGTGTCTGGCAGCCATAGCCATCTCCCACAAGAAGTTAGTTTGCACGTAAATAAAGCCATCGCATACCCTCAAGTGAATCCTATCTCCTTCATTGGACATGGAATTTTCCCAGGAACCTGTGTTCCTGTGCTTCCTGCAAGATGACCTTCTTCTTTCCCTAAGTCAAATGCACCATGATTGTGCTTGTTTGAAGTAATGGATATCAAATCAAACTGTGTGAGTGTGTCTGCCTATCTCTGTCTGTATAAAGGGATTTGGACTTATGCTGAATTAAGTCACTCAGTGTCTTTTAAAATAACTAAACGCCAATGCTGGAAATGCCAAGAAACTGCATCTTCTGAACTGGAACTAGTCATCTTTCCCTTTCAAACATGGTTAAGAAATGGCCTTCGTCCAATGTGCCATGTCCTAGAGACCCACAGAGCTGGGCATACACACACCCACAGTGGAAGGTCAAGGTCTCCAAAATGTTAAGTCTTCTACTGAGGACAGAGCTAGTTATTCAGCTTCAGCATTGTGGGCATATCTACATGAAAAGGCAGGTGAACAACCTCATGAGATAGACAAGCAGTGAATCTGTCTGAGACCACATTGAACCTGGCCATCCAGCACCAAGACGGCTTGAACTAGCTCTTGGAGAGGCCAGAAATGCTGTCTTTCAAACACGTTCCCTGGAGAAAGGGAATTGTTCTTGCTACCAGTGCCCCTCAGGGATCAGTATCCTCTCACTGATCATTCTCGGGCAGGAACCTTTCTCTGTGCTCTTCTTGGGTTCTGTTCTTTTGAGCCTGTTCTTTTTCAGCTATGGTGGCTATAGATATATACGAGGCACCACCAGACATGCACATATTTCTTGAACCACCTCCACTCTCTCTTTGAAGCTCCGGAGGCCTCCAAAGTCTTCACGAAAGGCACAAAAGCTGCCTACATTATCACTTTGGTAGGAAAGCAAAACAGGGTGGCACTGCAGGGTTAATTTAAAAGACAGCTGCATCCGTTTTGCTCATTACTCTTCATGTATAAACTGCAAATTGCATTTGAAAATATTTTCTTTAAAATAAAATTGTCATTTCTGAGCCTCCTGCAGGCACCCAGTGTCTGGGCAAAACAAGAAGCACTGACATAAAACGAGGGCGTCATCCCTGCCTCCTTTACAGAGGTAGCAGGCCACACCCTGCTGACCCCACTACACATTGAATAATGCAAAGAGTGGGAGAATGTTCTTGTGAAATCAATCATTCTCCAATACTGGGAAGCTGGGGTAGAATTTGTCGTACAAGCATCTGTATTCTCCCAGATCCAGTCCAGTGACATCGATTTTAAGAGGCAACTAAATGTGTGACTGCCTCATTTCACCCTCCCATTGATCTTGTTCTCTTTCACACGGACCTAACTTGGTTTCCCCCAGGAACCCAGAAAACAAGAACCAATCCCTTTTGGAAACTAGAATTAAACAGAAGGCATCTGCTGTTTGGATACTGGACACAGTGGGGTCTGAGCCTCAGTCTCTTCCTCTATAAAATAGGGATAATCGTAGTACTTCTTTTTATCGGGTTGTTAGAAAAATAAATCCATTAATTCATGTAAAGTATCTGAAATGCCGCCTGGCACATAATTAGCAACCAGTAAATGCAGATATAGATATATAAATATAGACCCATTCCAAACTCATTTCCTGAGCCTGCAAAATGGGAGACAGTTACTTAAAAGCTTCTTCTTAAAAGGCTCAACTGGAGTAAGAAGCTCTGGATTCAACACTTGAACCCACGAATCAATTTGAACATCAGCAAAGAGAGACAAACTGAGTTTGTACTTCCTGGTGTGATGCAATCAGACATTCACACCACCATCCACAAAGTGTTTCTACCAGACTCTTGGACCTGAACTTGAGCAAGCTTCTGGATCCAACAGTTTACAAGAGGAAAATAAAGGGACCGAGGAACATCATGGATACATGCAGCAAAATCCAGACCATGGTAAGTTCAACAAGACAGACTATTCTTCTGCTTCAACACATAGATTTCAACCAAAGAAAAAAGACAGGGAATATCTTAGAATAAAAGAAAACACAAATGGCATATCCACCTAATGCCATGTGTAGATTTTCATTTTGATCCTGCTTTGAAAAAAAAACAACTATAAAATAGCAACAGTTCAAATTGGGTCAGTTCAAACACTAATTGGATGTTGTGATAGCAAATAATTGTTTTTAAATTTTTTTGTTGCTCCTCCCCTTGAGGGGGGAATCCGATTCCCCTCCATTGGATGTGGGGTAGCCTTAGTGACTTTCTTTTGTAATGGAATGGGAAGAAAGTAGTGGTCTACAACCTCTGAGCCTAGGTCATGAGAACCTTGCAGTTTCTACATAAGTGTCTTGGCACTCTTGCTCCTAGAATATTTCTTCTTGGGACCCAGTAGCCATTCAGGGAGAAGCCCAAAAGCATGGAAAGACCATCTGTGCAAACTAAACTGTTGACACCTCCATCTGAGTCCCCAGCTGACAGTCATATGAGTAAGCCACTCTGGAGATCCAGCCCATTGGCATCTTTAGAGGACTCCAGCCCCTCTCTGATTATAGTCACATTAGAGACCCCAAATGAAAACCACCCTGCCGAGCCCAGCCAGTCCATGGAACCATGAAACATAACAATAAATTACTGTTTCAAGCCATTAAGTTTGAGGTGATTTGTTATGCAGCAAAAGATAATCAGAAAAGTTTCTCTTAGAGATGTGTTCTTAAGGATTTATAGAAGAAATGATATGATAGTCAGGATATTCAAATTAATCCAGTTGAGGGGGGGGAGCAGAGTTAAAATAAGCTTGCCCAGGTGCTGCTAAGGCTAACATTGGGAAGTTGGATCACAGAAAGTCATTATATTCTTCTCTATACTCTTGATTATTTTTTAAATGTTTTATAATGAAAGTTGTTTTTAAGATCTCTGCATTTTTCAAGACAAACTTTGAAGACTACAGAGAAAAGAATACTAGCTGTTAGGCTAGTCTATGTGGGAAGCATTGCAGATGTTATTTCAATGTGCAGCACTGATCATTCATTATTACCTGTCCAACCTCAGCACGTCCATCTTTGAGAAGACAGTAAATGGAGTTGAAAGAACCTAGAGTCAAGAGTAAAATTCAAATGCCAGCTCCACCTTCTTCTAGCTGGGAGTCCTTTGGCACATTCTTCAGCATCTGTGGGTTTCACTGCTTTATGTGCAAAGAAATTTTTTCCTGATGAAGTTGCCCAATTTCTAAATACTTAAAGGGACAGTGTACACCAGAAAGTGCTATAAAATTACAGATATTAGTGTGGCAAGCTGTAATGAAAAAGAAATTATTTGCTCTTCAGAAAATCAAACACCGCATGTTCTCACTCATAGGTGGGTGTTGAACAATGAGAACACATGGACACAGGGAGGGGAGCATCACACAATGGGGTCTGTCAGGGGGAAATGGGGAGGGACAGTGGGGGGGTGGGGAGCTGGGGAGAGATAGCATGGGGAGAAATGCCAGATATAGGTGATGGGGGAGGAAGGCAGCAAATCACACTGCCACATGTGTACCTATGCAACAATCTTGCATGTTCTTCACATGGACCCCAAAACCTAAAATGCAACACACACACAAAAAAAGAAATTATTTGCTCTTAAGGCCCTGACAATATTACATCCCTATAGATCATCTACATACCAGTGTAAATGATGTTAAGTTTCTGTTATTTTATCACATCACATTCAGGAGCTGGACAGATGCTTCCTCACCAGGGAGGATGTGCTGCAGTGGCCTGACTAAACTATAAGCCACGCAGAGTGTGCATGGCTCGTTTCTGGGGTGTGGGACATCTTGAGAAGATATGTGTCCACCACCCAGGCCATCAAAAATGGGGTTTTACATGACTGCACGTTATTGTTAATCCAGAGAGAGTCTTTGTTTGGACCAGAAAACCACGTGTGCTCCAGTGAGTGGTCAACCAACCTGCCCCTTGCTGCGGGCAACTCCACACAGGGGACAGCAGAGTGTGCATCTGCTGCGGGATAATTGATAATTCTCCCAAACAACAACCAAAAAGGTTAGCAAGCCATTAACTTTACTAATAAATTAATCCACTCAAATGTGTGCTGCTGTATCAAGAACTATCATTCTATGTACATCTCTATGCAGTGAGTTTGGAAAAAGCCAAGTATCTGTAACTGAAGCAGATTCCTCGATTAACTTGTCTTTACATTTCAATGATCTGTTACTATTGAAAAAGTTGTGAAAAAAATTAATAAAATAATCTAATTTAAGAAGTCAGCTTAAATTCACACATTTGCCAATGGCTCGTAGTTTTGTAATAAAATATAACCACCTATAAGGTAACATCAAATAACAATAGAACAGATATTATATATACACATACATACATATTTTCACACATATACAAATATACATATATATATATATATATATATATATACACAAATGGAAAAATAGAATAAACATAGTTTTGTGTGTGTACATCTTTTCTACAGCATTCATTGAAATGCCTTAGGCTAGCATTTCCCAAACAGCGCCCGCAGACTCCTGCCCCCACCAACTAATTTAAATAATTTATATTTGTTAATGGTTTTGATGGTTAATATTGAGTGTCAATTTGACTGAATTGAAGGATGCAAGGTATTGTTCCTGGGTGTGTCTGTGAGGGTGTCACTCAAGGAGATTAACATTTGAGTCAGGGGTCAGGAAGAGGCAGACCCACCCTCAATCTGGGTGGGCACCACCTAATCAGCTGCCAGTGTAGCTAGAATGCAGCAGGCAGAAGAAAATGGAAGAACTAGACTTGCTGAGCCTTCTGGCCTCCATCTTTCTCCTGTGCTGGATGCTTCCTGCCCTTGAACATCAGATTCCAAGTTCTTCAGCTTTTGGATTCTTGGACCTACCCTACACCAGTGGTTCGCGAGGGGCTCCCAGGCCTTTGGCCACAGACTGAAGCCTGCACTGTTGGCTTCCTGACTTTTGAGGTTTTAAGACTTGGAGGGATCCATCACCAGCTTCCTTGCTCCTCACCTGGCAGACAGCTTATCGTGGGACTTCACCTTGTGATGGTGTGAGTCAATTCTCCTTAATAAACTCCCTCTCATATATGCATCTATCCTGAAGTCATGTATATGTTTGGGAAATGTTAGGTAAAACAACCTTAATGAGGTTTTTGCATTTGGTGGCGGCTGTTTTTAATGACAAGTCTTCTCAGAAACGTTAATATGCACATTGCGATTCTCCAAGAGGTACCCAGAAATGTTTTACTCAAGAGCTCTTTCTCCAGACTCTTCTTCAGGACACCTCAGGAGGAAGAAGAGAAGCCGACTGTCCTGGGTAACTAACATTTGGGAAGCACCTTCCCATTTGCTCAGTGCTTTACAATTAACTCAGCAGATCTGCAGCACCGCTGTGAGTTCAGTTGAGCAGATATCACTAACATTATTTTTTAACAGGTTTTATCATTTTAGAGATGTTTTAGGGTCACAGCAAAATTGAGTGTTAGGTACAGAGAGATCTCACATACCCTCTACCCTCACACAGGTGCAGTGTGCCCCACTATCAACATCCCACACCAAAGTGGTGCATTTGTTACAATCTGTGAACCTACACTGACATATCATCACCCAAACTCCATAGTTCACATTAGGGTTCACTCTTGGTGTTATACATTCTGTGGGTTTTGACAAATGTGTAAGGACATGCAACCACCATTGTGGTGTCATACAGAACAGTTTCTCTGCTTTAAAAACCCTGTGTTCCATCTCTTCATCTCTCCCTTCCCAGTAACCCCTGGCAACCACTGATCTTTTTAGTGTCTCCATCATTTTGCCTTTTCCAGAATGTCACATAGTTGAAATCACAGAGTATGCAGCCTTTTTACATGGGTTTCTTTCACTTAGTTACATGCATTTAAGTTTCTTCCACGTCTTTTCATGCTTCAAAGCTCATTTCTTTTTAACACTGAATAATATTCCATTGCCTGAATATATCACAGTTTATCCATTCACCTACCAAGGACATCTTGGTTGCTTCCAAGTTTTGACAATAGTGAATAAAGCTGCTATAAATATCCATATGCACATTTTTGTGTGGACATAAGTTTTCATCTCCGTTTGGGTAAATATCAAGGAGCGTGATTGCTGGATCACATATTAAGAGTATGTTTAGTTTGGTAGGAAACCGCCAAACCGTCTTCCAAAGTGGCTGTACCATTTTGCATTCCCAGACACAATGAATGAAAGTTCCCGTTGCTCTACATCCTTGTCAGCATTTGGTGCTGTCATTTAATCTGATTTTCAAAAAGAAGAAACAGTCCAGCCTCCAAGCGAACTGACTGGAACCAAGGTTTTTCTAACAGCAATCAGTAAGTACGCTCCTTCCATTTCACCAGGGCAGGGGTCAGCACACTCCCACCCAGAGGTCAAATCTCACCCACCACCCATCGTTCCACAACCCATGAACTAAAAACAATGTTCATATTTTTAATGGTTAGGGGGAAAAAGAAAAAAGAAGAAGAAATGTAATGACATGAAAATTACATGGAATTCAGATTCCATTGTCAGTAAATAAAGTTTTATGGATACGCAGTCACACCCATCGGCTGCTTTTTTTTGCTGTGCCAGTTGGGTTGAGTGGTTGCCACTGGAACAGTATAGCCTGCAAAGCCTAAAATATTTACTATCTGGCACTTTTCAGAAATAGTTTGCCAACCCTGCACAGAAGAATCAGACCAGATTAGAAGTATCCTCTCAATGAAGAAAATCCGAGGCTTCGTAATGGTTTTCAACCAACAAATGAGAAAACGCATTCAAAGGCAGTGTCCCTGTGTGGCCCTCCTCCCCACAGAATTCTCTTTCTTACCTTCCCAAACATCTTAGCATTGTACAGGCACTGATGCTACACGTAGGAAATACTGAATTTTGACTCCACCGACAATAAAGAGTGCTGTCTCTAAGATTTAGACTGTGTTTTCCCCTTCAAGGGAGCTAAGCAGCATCCTGCCTGGCTTCATTTTTTTGCCTTAAGGTTTGTTTACACTCAGCAGGAGGAAAGGTAAGGAGATAAAAGCAATGCAGAATGAATAAAGGAAGACAGGACTACAGCAAAACACGGAGAAGGCAAGATTAGAGGAGTAAGCCCCAGGGAAGAAAGTTTACACGTTAGCAACCGAGTGGATAGAAAGGGAGATTACAACAGGAACACAGCAGCCGGAAGGAAGCATCCCAGAGACAAAATCGCCACAGGCAAAGGTTATTTCAACGCACAAATCTCCCAAAGTGTGGATCAAGTCGCCGAAATAATTAATTTAATTCTGGCTATTAGCTTCTTTAGCCGGCTGGGATCCCCCACTGGTATTTTAACCCAGATCCTTGTAGAGTGGGGGCGGGGGTCAGTTAGGACAGGGGCCATGGGAAACAGGAAGGCAGTTTCAACATGCAGTTCCTTCTTTCCACTGCCGGCTTCCCAGCTGGAGAGGAGAGGAGAAAGATCTCTTGCCCAACGTCAGCCTAGAAGACCCCTGATATTTTATGCTCTCGAGAGGCAGAAAAGATGACCTTTTCTCAGCATCCCCCAAAGTAATCTTATGAATGATAATGAGAGGCCAGTCACTGAATGCTTGCTATATGCCAGGCCCCAGATTAGATCCTTTCCATATGTTAAATGTTTTTAATCCTTATAACAACCCCTTGAGTCAAGAAATACTACCAGGATTTTGAAAAGGAGATTTTGAGAAGTCAAATGACAAGGCTGGTAAAAAGCAGAGGTGACACTGGAACCCAGGGTTTTGAGTCTCCAAAGCCTACGCTCTACAAGCACCATGAGACACTGTCTCCCAGTGACCATTTGTTAATTATCATAAAGCACTAAATTAATCAAACACAAGCTACAGGATCCGAACTGGGACCCTTCCAGCCATCACGTGTACTTATTTGTACTAAATTATGACGGTATTATTTATAAACACAGCTTTGAAACACTGCAGATTACAAAGTGATTTCATGTACATTTATCTCATTTAATTTTGCCCAAAAGCCTGGTACATTTGGCTTCTGGACAGAATTAAATGAGAATGAAATGGAAAGGAATAGTGGGTGTCTAACCAGGATCTTTTCTTCTCTTCTCTCTTCTCCTTCCCAAGCAGTAGCAATAGAAAATTATGTGTCCAGCCACCTGACAGACAGGGACAAAGGATGAACTATAATTAGGGTCATTGTACCGCTAGGTTCACCTGGGATAAGTCTGGTTTATGCCCCTTTCACTCTCAAGGGCCCCATTTGGATGATCAATTATGTGGTCACCCTAGTTCAGTGGTCCTCAGTCTCAACGATGCAATTGGATGGCCTGGGATCATTTAAAAATACTGAGTTTTGATCCCAACCACAGACATTCTGATTTAATTTGTTTGCAGTGAGGTCCAAGTATAGGTACTTTTTTAAAGCACCAGTTTCAAATACGCAGCTGGTGCTGAAAAGCGCTGTGCACCAGCTTAAGCCAAAGTTGTTAGGTCCAACTTCTGGAAAATTTGTTTTAAAACTGCTTAAAGGACGTTTATTCAGGAGGAGCGGTGGCCTTGCACCCTTATTCCTTCTTGCTGGAATGCTGACATGATGGCTGGAGCACAAGCAGCCATACTGGTCTATGAGGCTGACCTTGAAGATGAAAGCCATGGCCAGGCATGGTGGCTCACAGCTGTAATTCCAGAACTTTGGAAGGCCAAGGCGGGTGGATCACTTGACGCCAGGAGCTCAAGACCAGCCTGGCCAACATGGTGAAACCCCGTCTCTACTAAAAATAGAAAAATTAGATGGGTGCAGTGGCATACGCCTGTAATCCCAGCCACTTGAGAGACTGAGGCATGAGAATCACTTGAACTCAGGAGGCAGAGGTTGCAGCGAGCCAAGATTGCACCACTGCACTCCAGCCTGGGCGACAGAGTGAGACTCTGTGTCAGAAAAAAATAAAGAAAA
The DNA here is from genome assembly GCA_036589455.1 of Ateles fusciceps. Classification (NCBI taxonomy): domain Eukaryota; kingdom Metazoa; phylum Chordata; class Mammalia; order Primates; family Atelidae; genus Ateles; species Ateles fusciceps. The sequence continues at coordinate 934,187 of JAZHEH010000164.1, read as the reverse complement.
GAAAACCACACACCAAGGGGCAAAACAAATAGAGAAGAAGAGCTGGGGTCACTGATAGCTGTGGAGCTAGGAACTATCTCCAGACTTGATTTATGAGAGAGAAAAATAAATCATTCTATTTGTAAGCCACCATATCAAACGTCTATTGCCAATAGCCAAACAGCAGTTCTCAAGTAACACAGTAGGCACTGCCATGTTACAAATGAGAGAAGCTGCCCAGGGTAACACCAGTTTATAAGTAGCAGAGCCAAAGGTTTTGATTCTAGTCTTATGACCTTTCTTCTAGAGCGGATGGGGCAGAGTATATTTTAAGGACAAAGAAAAGGGTTCCCACTTACAAAAGCAGACCTTTCCAGCCAAATCTACCGACCTTCTGGGCAGTTATTTCTGAATCCCATTTGTATGTGTTGCCAGAACACTGAGAAAGAAGAGAGTTTGGTAAGTAATGGCTATTATGATTACATATAAAGTTTGTTTTGCTTTAAGAACAGTGAGCTCTTAAATAAATATTCAAGGATGTTCACTGTGATTTCTGTATACTGCGAATATACTGTATTACTTTTAAACTTATACAACATTTTTAAATCTGAAACTGATTCACAAATAATTTTTGGAGAATCTGGTATGAGGATAACACTCATATTAAAGGGGAGGAGTGAGATTTTAGGACTTTGAGAAAGATACAAGTTCTTATCCATGAGGAGATTAAAACATAAGGTAGGACATAAAACATGTACATGCACAGCTACAGGGGATGTTTTGCACTGCGAGCAAGGGGTCGTGATTAATTTTTTTAAAAATTACCTTTGGCTTAAGAAATTAGGGAAGGCTTAGTGGAAGAGGTGGAATTCACATTTTAAGATCTTAAAAGGCAGATGGGCACAGGCACTTCAGGCCCAGGAAGTGACCCAAGAAAGGATCAGAGCCAGTTATAAGGCAAGTGTGTTAATGAGGTTTCAAGAAGTCCAGACATATGAAAGCACAATGTCTTATGCTAGAGAATGAGGGTAGATGAGACTAAGAAGGTAGCTTAATGTCAAATTACAAAGAGTCTTGAAGGCCAGGCTAACAGCTTTAGAATCTAGTTAGTATACAGTGTGGATCAGAGCAGTGTCCTCAAAAGATAAATTTGCCAAGCCTGTGCAAAAATGAATTTGCCAGGGAGAAAAGAGAGGCAGGGGACCATGTGAGAGGCTACTGCAATAGTCCAGGCAAGAGGTCAGGAGTGCCAGAATTAGGGCACAGGCAGCAGGAATGGGAGAGAATGGCTGAGGGCCAGAGACAAAGACCTGACTGCCCTTGGCAAGAAGTGGGAGACCAGGCAAAGGGATCAGGTGACTCAAGACTCTGGCTGTGGAAATAAGAGGCTTCAATTAGAAGTCCTGGGTCCAGGAATGCAAATATCTAAGAGTCAATAAGAAGCACAGAACTGGCCTGTGGGAGACGCATCAGGATTGAAGTTTCAGATTTGGGAGTCATGTGTCTGGAAGTGATACATGAAGCCATTAAAAATAGGGGAAACTCGGAGGCCGAGGCAGGTGGATTACCTGAGGTCAGCAGTTCAAGACCAATCTGGCCAACATGGTGAAACCCCGTCTCTAAAAAATAAAAAATAAAAATTGGAAAAAAAAAATAGGGAAACATGGCTGGGCACAGTGGCTCATGCCTGTCATCCCAGCACTTTGGGAGGCTGAGGCAGGCAGATCACCTGAGGTCAGGAGTTTGAGACCAGCCTGGTCAACATGGTGAAACTACGTCTCTACTGAAAATACAAAAAGTAGCCAGGTATGGTGGTGGGCTCCTGTAATCCCAGCTACTTGGGGGACCGAAGCAGGAGAATCACTTGAACCAGGGTGGCAGAGGTTACAGTGAGCCAAAATGGGACCATTGCACTCGAGCCTGGGCAACATAGTGAGACTCCATCTCAAAAAAAAAAAAAAAAAAGTAGGGAAAGAGTGAAAAAAAAGAGAAATTTGAGGATAGGAACTCAAGTAGCCGTGAAAATTGGTAGGAAAGGAAGGAAAGAGGAAGGAAGGAGGGGTGGAAGGGAGTTAGGAGGAAGTGGAAGAAGGAAGGAAGATCAGAGAAGCAGGAAGAAAACGGAATGTAAAGTTACAGACGAAAAGGAAGATATTAGTTTAAAGAGAGAGTTCCATTAACAGTATTAAAGCAGTAAAATTGCCTTATCTGGTTTGTTTTTTTAAACTTGACTTTTCTTTTGTAGGCGTAACTCAGTTCTGTTGAGGAACGACTTTCAGCACATGCCAAGAATTCTTTCCTTTCCCTGGGAAGAAATGCCCACAGCCACCAGATAGGTTCTGTGACCTCACTGATGGAGCAGAAGAGAGTTGTCATCTACGAGCCCTGAAATCTGGTCCAAGTTCTGCCTAGCAAGTACATTTCATAACCTCTCTGGGTGTATGTAAATTCACCTATCAAACAATGGGTCAGGATTAATTGCACAGAGATACGTATTCAAGGATGTTTGTTGTAATATTGCTTTATTATGGCAAAAGTCTGGAAACAACCCAAATGTCCCACAAGCAACTGGTTAAATACATTGATATGTTCATCTAGCAGGTCACTGTGCAGCCATTAAAAGTTATGTTGCAGAAATAATTTGCTTACATATAAAGATGTATACACTATATTGAGTTCAGAAGCAAATTATAAAACATAATCTTTTTAAAAACACATATGCACAGAAAAAATTTATAGATGATATAAATTTCTAAAAGGAGGCCGGGCACGGTGACTCATGCTTGTAATCCCAGCACTTTGGAAGGCCGAGGCGGGTGGATTACCTGAGGTCAGGGGTTCAAGACCAGGCTGGCCAACATGGTAGAACCCCATCTCTACTAAAAATAAAAAACTTGCCGGATGGGGTGCAAAAATGAATTTGCCAGGGAGAAAGAGAGGCAGGGGACCATGTGAGAGACTGCCCAGCTACTCAGGAGCCTGAGGCAGGAGAATTGCTTGAACCCGGGAAGCGGAGGTTGCAGTGAGCCAAGATCACACCACTGCACTCCAGCCTGGGCAACAGAGTGAGATTCTGTCTCAATAAATAAATAAATAAATAAATTTTGAAAAGGAAATGATACATGGTTTTCATATTTCATCTTGACAATCTGTACCTTCTAAGTTTTCTAGAATAAATCTACAGGTAAAAGTTCAAAAAGCATACATTTTAAAGTGAAATGGCTTCTATATGGCTGTAATACTAACCCTTCACCATCTGACTAGTTATTTTGCTTTCTTCTGTAAGAACGTTTACCATATATACATAAAAATTATAGGAATATTATTCATTATACATAATTTTAATTTATGAAAAATTATATGGGCATTTGTGAAGCTAGAGCTGCCTTAAAAATCCTTAAATCTAAAGGGAGAAAACTTGAACTCAACAAGTGCAGCCACCATGGGAAGCTTCCTAACTCCAGAGTTCCAGCTTCTTTGTTGTGTAAAATTCTATGATATTCCCCAACCCATAGAACTTGGTATCTGAGGTTAAGTGGACTGAAATAAAGTATATTCCAGTCCTTCTAAACAGCAGCAGGCCATCCAAATCTAAAGCTGTTATTACATTCCCTACATCAAGGTTTAACTAGTGTTTTAATTAAATACCATGGAACCTTCCAGTTCTCCTGGCATTTATCTATGGGTTGAGCAAATATACACAAGCCAGCCAAGCACTATGGCAGGTCCTGGAGATGCAATGAGAAGCAACATAGACACTGTCTTTGCCTTTACGTTCCATTATCAAGTCGTTTTCTAAACCCCGAGACACAAGTGTTAGACTCCAACAGACGTAATTCTAATTACAGCAGTGTTAGAACCCAAGCCAGGTTTGAACCTAGCTATGCTACCATTTATTTATGTGCCAAATAGTTTGATCACAGGTCTATTCTGAAGATTAAGTGATTATACAAAAATGCCTGGAACATACATAATAGGACCTCTATAAACATAGCTATTACCATTTTCATAATGAATCCCATTTTTTGCTGATTTAATTACCAACATACTCTCAGCACGTTTCTTTTCAAGTCATTTGACGGCAAATTCAACTTCACCAGACACACCTCAATTTCAGTCAGTTCCTCATCTGTCACTATTTAGGAAATATTTTTGCTAATCATCTGCCAGAATTTGTGTTATTTTCAGAGCAACTTGTGTATCTGTTACTCAGTTTCACTCTTTGACACTCTGATTCTCCGTTAGTTTCTTTTCTTCTTTGGGACAATGGTAAAATGTCTAGGTTTCAAATACTTAGCTTCTGTTCAAAAGGAAAAAAAAAAATACTTTTGGATAATGATTTTTTTCCCTTAGTGGTTAAAAACAGAGAGAAAAGAAGTAGAAGAGGAGGCTGGCATAAAGAGAGATGCTATGACACTTACCATCTTCCAGAATTTCAGTCGTCTCTACTGAGAATATTTCCAGCAGATGAACACCAAAGAAAAAGGCACACAGGTCAGGACACCATCTGTTGCTCAGTTGGAACAGACAATTCTGCTCAGAAACCACAAAAGTGTGATATTGCCCTTCACTTCCCACTCCCTGACCAACACAATTCTTAACAAATCGGAGAGAGAGAGAGAGAGAGAGAGAGAGAGAGAGAGAGAGTGTGTGTGTGTGTGTGTGTGTCTTATGCAACAACACAAATCCAGGAAACATTACATCCTAAACAAATAATCCCCTTCCCTTTAGCAGGATCCTAGACACACAAAGTATGCAATAGAATCCAAAGAACCCTACAATCCCGAAAAACGCAGAAATGAAAAGGCTGTCCTCTCCCAGTTTCAGCCTTGCGGAACTTCCTTAATGCCACAGCCGAACTATGTAACTGTGACCACACTTCCTTATGGCTGCAGTGCCACCTAGCGGCCAGGTGAGCTAGGGGCGCACTCATTCTCAGTCTGAAAAAGCAACTTTTATCTGCTGACTCTTCAATTCTTTCCAGAGAGAAACAGAAGTGGCTGATGCACATGACGTCCAGAATTAGGAATCATCAGGGTTCTATCACATTCAAACTATTTCCTGATTATAATCACATCCAAATCACCCAAAAGAAACAAAAGAGGATAGAAAAATTCCTGCCAACTTTAGGTTTTCATGTCCAAATGCATCCTCATACAAACTCACAAACTAGCACAAATATTGAGTCTAAATCCAGGCAACCTTGTGTCTTTTAAAGTCTTCAAGGCATGCAATTATATAGATTAAATTATTTTCAAACAAAAAGGAAGGTGAAAAATAGGCTCTCAAGAATCTGTAATAAGATTCCTCTTTTCTCTTTTCCATAAATGGCTCTGTCAGTTGCTGACATGTCTGATGCCATCAGACACTTACAACTGGACTGCAACTGTATCCTGCATAGAACAATCAAAAACATGTACGCACCTTGTCCAGATGACAGCTTAAATACTGTAATTTGTTTGGGACTTAACGTGGGGGATACACAACCTAATTCAGTTCATTTTAAACCCAAATTATTCTGGTTAATAGCCTGGTAAATCTCAGAACAGAAAGTGTGCACTGCTGCTAAGTATTCCTTATTAAAAATAGTTTGTGATGGAATGTGCTTTTTTTAATTAAAAGTCTAATGTACATTAACATTTTTAGATGAAAAACTGACAATCCGAGAACAGTTCTAAATTCTCCTTTGATTATTTTTCCAGCACGTCGAAGGCATGACATAGCTACATAAATAGGCTAACACTCTGGTTCTTTGAAAGATTAGTGTCTGTATGATCACATGCCCCTTTTTATAATCCTCTAGTGGGTTTTTAATGCAGAATGGATCGTGTCCTCACTCCTGGCTGGGATTCCAAGTCACAAAAGTCTTAACTTCTGATCCATACCTCCTGGTAGACTTACTCACTGTCCCCTGCTGAGATCCACCCTAGACAAAATTTTAAGCAGCCGAGTTGATGCTCCCCCTGCTCCCACTTTCCACAGAAGCCAGCACCCCTCCCTTACCAATTGGCACAATCTCGAACTGACTCTCGCTGTTGAACCAGGGCTGGGCTCCCAAATGTCTTGGTCTGCTTGGGTTGCTATAAGAAAAAACCTTAGACTGGCAGCAGAAATTTATTGCTCACAGTTCTGGAGCCTGAGAAGTGCAAGATCAAAGCACCAGGAGATATGGTGTCTGGTAAGGGCCCGTTCCTCGCAGATGGCACCTTCTACATGTCCTCGTATGGCAGAAAAGGTTAAAAGGGTTCCCTCAAGCCTCTTTTATAAGGTCACTAATTCCATTCGTGAGGGCAGAGCCTTTATGATCTAATTACCTCCCAAAGGCCCCATCTTCTAAAACTATTGCATTAGGGATTTAGGTTTCAACATATACATTTTGGAGGGACATGCACATTCAGATCGTAACTCTAGATTTAGAAAAAAAAAATTAAGATGAGACATCCAGTTGCATTAAACAAAAAATATTTTTTTAGTATGAGTATGTCCCAAATATTGTATGGGATATACTTAGATCAAAACATTATTTATAGTCTATCTAGAATCCAAGTTTAATGAACAGTTTACATTTGATTCCAACAACTCTGGTCCAGAGGAGCCCTGGTCTTTCCTACCACAGTCCCTGCTCCAAGTCCTTCCTCAGCCACTGCCTCCATGATGCATACCTGCCAACATTCTTTTAAGACATCTCAGTGAACAGTACTCAAATCTGAGAGATGAATTTTAAGCTGTCTTGCGGTGTGCACACAATTAGTGGTACATGACTTAATCATTTCGTTTTTATTATGTTTATTTTTTGGTGATTCCTTATAAAGAACATATAATACTGCTTTTCTCTGGTAGTGAGAGAGAGCTCCTTATAAATTAAACTTAAGTTGTTGGTTTAAAAAAAATGCAAATCAGTTTAGGGGGAAAAATTAAATAAATAATATTGCAGATGCTACTCAGATTAAATAATAAAATGAGTGGACTAAAAGGATTGAAGTTCAGGAAAGAATTACCAAAAGCAGGGGTCAGCAAACTACGGCCTACGGGCCAAATCTGGCCCACCATCTGTTTTTGTAAATAAAGTTTTATTGGGACACAGTCCACCATTCATTTATTGCATCATCCATGGCTGTTTTCATGCTGTGGCAGAGCATACAGCAGAGGTACAGAGTTGCAACAGAGACCATATGGCTCACAAAGCCCATAATATTAACCCTGTGGCCCTTTACAAAAGAAAAGTTTGCTGATCTTTGACCTAAAGCATCACTCATCCTAGATTGTCAAAGGAAAAGCTAGAACTTTGAAAGTCCCCATGATGGAGATATTTTTGGACAGAGTGGATATATGGCACTATACAGTCTAAAACTGACAGGGGCCTCCATTTCCATTTCCGTCCTTTCTGTTAACCTCTTTCCCATGCCCAGATCCCTAAGCTTTCCATCTTTGATCCTCACATTTTAAGGTCCGGAATAAAATCTGCTTCTTCCAGTAAGCCCTCCCTTATTAACTCAGTCCCACCTACACCCTGAGCTACATAGTAGTAAGTGAACGTGCTTTCATTGTGTTCTCTTTAAAAATGAAAAAAAAAAAAAAAAAAAGTCATCTGCTAGCATAGAGAACTATGGTCATATAAGGCAAACCCTTCGTAATAACCCAACAAGGCAATATTTAGTACAGAATTTGTTAAAGTTAGCATAAATAGGTAACACAGTAACTTCTATAATCATGCACAAATTACTTCTGAAACAATGGGTAGGCTCTGGAAATATGCCTGAGTAAGCATAATTGCACCCCACTAGTTAAGCACCCTGAAGCATGATAGCATTCTAATCCACAGGTCAGCAGTATTGCAGCATCTCATGCCAATTCACTAAGGTGAGAAGACATAGACACCTTGGATTTAAAACAAAATTAAAATGCAGCCCCTATTATGCTGTTACAGATATTGAACAGTTGTAGAAATTTTCCCAACCTTGGAAAATATCACCACACACAAAACATTTGAATTCCAGCTCAATGTCACCTCCTAAATGAGCCTTCCCACACTGACCTGGACAAAAATCATTGCCCCTCCCTCTGGAGGTCTACAGATACTGGTTGCTCTCACAAGCCCAGTATTCACCAACTTGCCATAATCATGTATGTGGTGAGAAATCAGTGACCCAGTTGCCTCCAAACTAAGACCCATGTTTGAATTGCTTTCTGCAGTGTCAACACATGATAGGGCTTGATAGGTCTTTGCTAAAAGAAGGGATGAAACCCTCCAAAGTCATTCCAAATTAGATCCAAGGAGAATATGACCATACAGTTCTGTTAAACCAGCAGAACAAAACAAAACTGAGTAAGTATTTCTCACTAATCAAAGAAGTATTCTATTTGTTATCCAGCCTGGTTGACAAGTTACGACTATCAAAGCAAGATACATTAGCCGTGTTGGGGGGCTGGGCGGGGGGGGTGTTCCGTGGCCTCTAGTCTTTCCATTTTTGTGTGCTTTTATATAAAAAGCGTGAGTTGAGTTTTTGTCATTAGTTGAGTTTTGATCATCTGCCTAATGCTATTGCTTTTTCTCTTAGGAAATACATCACTGACAGTCATTTGCACATTAGTATGAATAAGACAATTCATTACCTATCCACGCCTCAATTCCAAATGAGGTTGCTAAGGCATTATTTCAAATTAAAGGAACTGACGACATAAGCAACAGGCCAGGGAAGAGTCAAACACTACCCAACGCTGCGTACAAGTCAGGCCCATCTGGATGGACTGTTACCTTGGCTCAACTAGAGACGTACAAAATGGCGGTCACGCCGGTGGAGACCAGGTAAGAGTGATGATTCTTTTTGGCACCTTTTCTAGATCTGAGTGTCACTTCATTGATTTTAAAACATAATAATACAGTATTTAAAACTAACTGGTACATGTATTTTAAAAAAGTAAAGATCTTGAGAAGAAATGGAAAAACTTGGGGGAAACTTTTACCGTACTATAAGAAAGCAAAAAAATCCTAAAAAATGTTTTGTACAGTATGTGATTACTTTCAGCCTTTACACTTCTAGAGATGACTTTTTAATTTTGGCATTATTGGGGGAGCCTCGGTGGTTATGCCAATTAGGAAAAGGAAAAAAAAATGTATGAAAGAGCAATGCTGGACACACTTTTTAAGTAAACATCTGGAAATCGGAGAGTGAAACAAATCCTAAATTCAGAGGGAACTATGTATTTCTCGGTTCCGGTATCCATCCCAGTTAGAACGCCACAATCCCAAGGGAGATGTGCTATAAAAAGCATAATTTGAGCATCATCTCTCATCATTCAATGTAGTTTTTCAACTCTTTCAAAATTACATTGAAAAATCTATATAATGTGTGCTTAGATTAATGAACTGTTTGAATCTGGATCAATAGGCACTCGAGGCTCTGTGCTGTTGACACCTGCTGGGAACATCTAGAAGAATGCTTCGTAGAGGGCAGAGCCAGTCGGCACTTTGAAACTACAGGGGTTCCACTTAATAAACAAGCAATCTAATATATGACCTCTGCAGATTAATTTCCTGAGAGCAAGCAAATAATCTGGTTTCAAAATTTCCCTGATTATGCATATAATTACAGTATCACTTACCAATTAACATATTGATTTAAACGTTCTTGGGATTATGTATTTAAGAGTATACAAGAGATCATCCAAACGCTCACTGCCTCTCTAGTTTGGCAAAGAATCACATGGAATGCAACTTCCCACCCCTCTGATTTATCTTACCAAAGAAAAAAAAACTGTGATGGTAACAGATTACAGAGGATACCTTAAAATATCATGGACCATAATTATTGTCTCAATAACTGGACCACAATGACATACATTATATCATAATAGCCAAGTCTTGGGGAAACTTCATCATCTCCTGAAATATTTCTGTAGAACCATATATTTATAAAACGGCTTCTCTAGCTTGGATTATTATTTTTTAATTTACTGCAGCACCTAGGGTATAATTTATCCACCACTAGACAGTTACATAAATAGACAAAGATATATGGTGGAGATTCTTCTCTACTTCAGACAAGTATAATAATTAATGATAGTTATTTCTTATTCCTACATAAAATTTTCCATTAAAAATGTTAATATGCCCCTTCATAAGTCCAGATAGCTATGAAAAAAAGCAGATACAAGGAAAATAGCCACATAGCATGCATACATATGTAAAAGAAGTTAAAAATAATAAATCAACATGGCAAATATAATGGAGCCTGCTGTCCAACAGTAAAAGCTGTCAGAATGAGGTTTCATTATTAAGACCTTGATATCCAACCGCTGGTCTGAATAAAATCATTCATATCACTTCTGCATTTTCAGGGGGAGAATTCACGTCTAGGATCAAATTGTCATGGTGCCAAATTCCTGATTCTTTCCCCCTGTATTACTTTCTGAATAATTACTTGACCCTCCACAGAAAATGAAAGTTGACTAAAGCTAACAATGAAATAACAAGCTTTTACACATAGAGAAACTACTCTATGGTGTTTTGTTTAACAGTAAATATTTCAAAATGGGATGCTTACACGTTTGAAAAAATAAAGATCTAATTCAAATTCCAGCACTACTGTTTTCTCAGGAAGATAAGTAACACAAGCAGTCATAAATAGGATTTAAAATTACAATGGTGAGGAAACGCTTACAATCAGTTAAGTTTAGATCCCGTCCTTGTTTCTTCTTATAGAAAAAGGCAAAGAGGTAAAGCCCCTAATATAGTACTTTATAATTCCAGAACATATTCTATTGACATTGCGATTCGTTCTGAGACATAATAACTAATTATTCAGAAAGTGTAAGAAAATAAACAAATCCAACTCCTCCTCTAACCTTAGTCCCTAATTTAAAGGGAAAGAAAAACAGGGCTTCACAGGATGAAAAGTCCCAAGTGCCATTTAAAAATAAAAGGAACATTTCAAATAAACTTCAATCTCTTTGACAGCATAGGAACAAAACCAGCAGCTATATACCAGCTTCTTCCCAAAACAAAACCCAGTGAAATTACTGAGAATTTCAGCTACTGTAATCCAACGCTGTGAAACTCTGGGGGTGTCAGCAGCTACTCAATAAAAAGGAAAACTGAAAATAGTACAAAAATGATTCCTAATAGCAATAATGTATAGTTCTGTGGTCATTACCAGTCAGATAATAACCGGCAATGACCTTAAAACCATGCATTACGGCTTAAGTATGGGCTAGTGCTCTTGCAGATGTGTAGCTTAGAAATAAGCAATACAATCTTGCCATAAAAGCTCAAACTGTTCCAAGTCTGGCTGGCACACATGGATTTTTCCCTCTCTAGTGTTATCACACCAGGAATCTTATAATGATCTGAAAAATATGCACCTTAGGGTAATCATTCTATACTGAAAAGATAAATACCCAGGCCGATGTAATCTAAAACATACACAGACAGCGGGCTCAGGTAAGGCAGATGAATGTCTTTATAACACAGACTCGGGTACATTTCGACCTCTTTAAGTCTCAGCTTTCAGGAAAGCTGCAAGAATCTCAGTTAATACATTCTTCACCTCTGTGAAATGACATATCAATATTACCATTTTGCAGATCAAAACAGTGAGGCACAGGTGAACCAATAACCTATTGGGGGAGAAAGCAAGGCAATGACGCTGAGAATTAACTGCTGTGTGGGGCAGGCTTAAGTTTCCATAGTAAGGTCAATTTTTTCATAATTTTTTAATGTCCTCATTACAAACCAACTTGTGTTTCTTTTCTGCCTCCTGTAAACTGAGTGATTTTGCATACTTACAAATTTTTTTCAAATGTACAGAAAATGCTGCATCTATTCTTTTTTGGGGGGAAGGGGGACAGGGTCTGGTGCTGTTACCCAGGCTGGAGTGCAGTGGCATGATCTCAGCTCACTGCAACCTCCACCTCCCAGGCTCAAAACAACCTCCCACCTCAGCCTCCCAAGTAGCTGGGACTATAGGCGTGTGCTACCATGCCCAGTTAGGTAACGTATTTTTAGTAGAGAGGAGTTCCACCATGTTCCCCAGGGTGATCTTCAACACCTGCTCCAGCGATCTGCCCATGGCCTGTCCAGTTTGTTTTTTCAGACGAAGCACTACTCAGGGTCTGCAGAGCTGGTGGAGACCTGCCCAACAGTGCTGGATCTGCCTCACAGCTGCAGCTTGCCATATCTGGTGGGTGGGCTGATATCTGTCTAGAACAGTGGTTCTCAATGGGGTGTGAGTTTTGTCTCTTAGAGCCATTCTGGAGACATTTCGGGTTGTCATAACTGGAGGTGTGGCAGGAGGGGGTGGTTACTGGCATCTAATGAGCAAAGCGCAGCAGATCCACAAGAAAATCCCCCACGATACAGAATTATCCAGCCCTGGCCAGGTGCACTGGCTCACAGTTGTAATCCCAGTGTTTTGGGAGGCTGATGTGGGAGGATCACTTGAGGCCAGGAGCTGGAGACCAGCCTGGACAACAGAGCAAGACCCCTTTTCTGTAAAAAAAAAAAAAAATTGTTTTAATCAGCCCGGCATGGTGGCATGTGCCTTTAGTCACAGGTACTTGGGAGGCTGAGGTGGGGAAGTTCACTGGAGCCCAGGAGTTTGAAGTTGCAGTGAGCCATGATGGCACCACTGCACTCCAGCATGGGTCACAGAGTGAGAGAACCTGTCTCCAAACAACAACAACAAAACTAATTTCCAGCCCAAATGACCACCGTGCCAAGATAAGAAGCTCTAGTCTAGGGTCCTTGCTGTTTAGGACAGGCATCTTCCTGATACTTCAGCCCCTCTCCTGGTGTCTAGTGTATAGAAGACCCTCCATCAGTGCTGGCAGAGAGAATGGCCAAAGGCAGTCAATGGCAAGAGAGCCAAGATTTCTTCTTTCCCTCTCTCTCTCTTTTCCCTTACCTATTCCCTCTCTCTTATTCTACTCTCTATTGTTTCTCTTTGCTCAAAAGGCGACATTTGAAGAATGATTCACAGTTCCCAAAGCAGCTGATTCACAGTTCCCAAAGCAGCTCAGCTTGTGTGATCTTCAAAACAATGCTGTAAGGGCGGTATTATATCTTACCCTACACAGAGCAAAGTAAAAACTCACAAAATACAAGGAATTTGACCAAGATCACCTAAGTGATGAAGTTATAAAGGTGAAGCTGAATATGTGTATACCTTCAGAAACAAGTGTTCTCTCCAAGTCAAGGACACCCTTCGACAGTATTGGTCTTGTTGCCAGGAGGTGGCTGGTACGTCTTCTAAAATGATTCAAACTATTCATAAGTAGTTGGGTAGTAAGAATAACATAACAAGAAGATATTCAGGCGGACATCCCTCCTCTCTTTCCGGTGGTGATTGGAAGCCAACATTCCCAGACAGAAAAAATGAAATTGTGTCTTTCTTAATACAAATGCCTTATTTTAAAAGCCTCAGGCCGTGGGATAATCTCAGGCATTATGAGGACCGAGCACAATTGACATTGGACCCAGTACCACAAGCCATAGACCTCTGAAGCAATGAGAGACCCAACACAAGGTCAGAAACTGCTGTCAGACTGCTGCCGGCACATGACAAAACACGTGAAATTCCACTGCAAATTCCCATCTATTTAGCCTGGAACAGTGGCAGAGTACACCCTTGTGGTCAGTGTCTGGCCTGAGCAGGCAGAGTGTGGTAGTAAATATACAAAAGTAGTCAAAAAAACTCAGAAGTGAGCTGTGTGCATGCGTACACGTATTTATAACTGCCAAAGAACTAGTGTATATTTTTCTGTGCTGTGTATACACTTCCTCGTGTGCTCTCTCTTTCTCTCTCTCTCTCCCTCTCTTTCTCCGTCACACTCATGCAACACACACACACCACACAGTTTCCTGTATTTCCTGAGTTCTTTTGTATATCAGGCCCTGTGCTAGATGCCAAAGACACAAAGATGACTTGGCCTCCTGCCTCACCCCCCACATGGCCTAATGAGGGAGACAAAGGCATAGCAGCAGGTGAATCACATTATAAAAAGGCCAGTGTTCAGTGGGAGATCAAGAAGCCTGAAGGACACCCATGGGGGAAGGGAACAAATAACTGCCTAAAAAGGGCCACGGAAGGGACACTGAAGCTGGGACATGAAAAGCAAGGAGGGATTTGACGACAGAAAAGCAAAGAAGCTTGCGGGCAGGAGGGGAACGGCATGAAACAGGCAGGGCCATGCAGGGACAGTGAGAAATTTTATTTTGTTTTATTTTATTTTATTTTAGACAGAGTCACATTCTGCTGCCCAGGTTGGAGTGCAGTGGCGTGATCTTAGCTCACTGCAACCTCCACCTCCCAAGCGATTCTCTCACCACAGCCTCCTGAGTAGCTGGAATTACAGGCACCTGCCACCAAGCCTGGCTAATTTTTGTATTTTTGAGATGGTGTTTCACCATGTTGGCCAGGCTGGTCTCAAACTCCTGACCTCAGGTGATCCACCCACCTCAGCCTCCCAAAGTGCTGGGATTACAGGTGTGAGCCACCACGCCTGGCCTGACAGTGAGAATTTATCTGCCTGTGACTTGAGAAGAGCTGCCTTGAGATACCGTCGTGGTCCTCTGTAAGAACCTGATGAGGAAGATTGAGGTGGAACTGGAAAAAGCCTTCATGCCAAGTAAAGGAATTTGGATTATCCCCTAGGAGCCAGCATTTTTAAAAACTTTTCTGATGCTGTCCAAAGACACATTTTATATCACAACCTAGCGCACACACACAGTATCTATACAGAAACAAAAAGTTCACATAACAACACTCGCACTTTCTACGTGAAATTCACCCTGACATTTTGTATTTCATATTTTTTAATGTTTGTTGCAACCCCCCAAAATGATCTCACGAGCCACAGATCACTTGTATCCCACAGTTCTTAAAACCCTGCTATGGGCCACAAGGAGGCAAGCAAGGTGTTTTTTTTAACTGGGAACTGACAAAATCAGGTATATTTAGTGTGATAATTTCGGCAACGAGGTGAGAGGGGGAAATAAGTAGGAAAGCCTGGAGCAAGGGAAGCCTACTACAAGGCAAAACTCCAGAAAAGACATGAATTGAGTGTGAAGTCAGGCACAAACCCTGAGACAGAAAGTAGGGACCAGGCGGAGTAGAAGCAGAAGCAGAGAAAATCCAAACTGGACTCACCCGGCATCCAGAGCATGGTCGAATGACAGGTACCCCGGAAGAAAACCTCCCTTTCTTCTCTGCCCGTAATCACAGTTAGCTCCAGTCTTAGTCCCACTGAATGGGGTTGTGTGATCCTGAGTGTGTCACCATACCTCTGTGAGTGTCTTGTCTACAACTGGCGGCTGTAACGTCTTTCTCGTCTCACTGGCTTGTGGGGGTGCTCCGAGCAGATGGTTGATTTGAACAACTGTTATCAATGCCTAAATGCTGCTCAGGTGCCACTGGCTCGTGGTGGGGCTCCAATCAGGTAATTGATTTGAACAACTGTTCCTAAATGCCGCTCAGGTGCCTGATTGTAATCTCAGACCTTTGGGAGGCTGAGGCTGGTGGATCACCTGAGGTCAGGTGTTCGAAATCATCCTGGCCAACTCGGTAAAACCCCGTCTCTATTTTTTAAAAAAATACCAAAAAATTAGCTTGTGGCCACCTGGTAATCCCAGCTACTCAGGAGGCCGAGGTGGGAGAATCGCTTGAACCCGGGCAGCAGAGGTTGCAGTGAGCTGAGATCGCGTCACTGCACTCCAGCCTGGCGACAGAGACAAGACTCCATCTCAAAAAAAAAAGAAAAGAAAAAAAAGTAGGGCCAAGTTCTGGCCATTAAGTCACAGAAGCGACTTCCGTTGGTGACTTGTTACAGTAGGGATCCAGGAGAGATTTCTAGATGGAGGGACGGATGGGATGATGCCCACACTAACTGGAATAGAGAACACAGAAAGTAGAACAGGTTTGGGTAATAGGAAGTTGCCTTTTGGACTTGGTAAATATGAGATGAATACAGGACACCCCAGCAGAAATGACCAGGAAATGACTGGGTAGAAGAATGCAAACTCTGCAAAATATATCTGAGATGAAACATGGATACAGATGAAATTAGCTGAAACATAATAATTAAAGCCTCAGAGTGGATAAGATCTCTTAGAGGGTCATGCGCTGGAAAAAGCAGGGAGGGGAATAGACCGGTCACCCTGGGATCACCAACATTCAAGGACCAGAGAGAAGAAGAACCAGAGAGACTATCGAAGGTACCGCAAGAAAGTGTAGTGGCCAGCAGCAGAAGGCGCTTCACGGCCTCATCATTTTCCAACACGATGCTTTCCGTTCATCTCCGTACGCATTTACTTCCTGTTTCCTCCACCAGAATACAATATGCTGCTGAATCTCCACAAGCTAGAATAGGGCCCCTAGCACTTAGTAGGGATCAATAAATATTTATTAAGTGAATGGATAAATAAAATCAAGCCAGGGAAGGAAAGTATTTCAAAATATGGGAGTTGTCCACCAAGGCAATTGCTTTAAAGAATCAAGAAAGAGGGCTGAAAATAGGTCATTAGATTTGAAAATTAGGTTGTTGGGAACCTTAGCAAGATCCATTTCAATAACATGTTGGGATAAAAGCTAAATGGTTATGGCTTCAGGGAAAATGGGGGTGAGGTCACCAGTTGCAAGGGAGTAGGAAGAAATGACAAGAGGTTAATTTGAAGGAAGAGAGATGAAAGCAATCAGAGATCATGTATAGACTTAGGTGAATAAGCCAGAGGAAAGAAAGTGAAGTTAAAAGAGGGGAAAAGCAACAGAATAAGGTAGTGGTAAATGTGGGAAAGGGTTAGGCAGCCCAGCATCCAGGTGAAGAGGTTGATCTTAATAAGCTTTGTCTGTAACAGAAAAGGAAAGGAGGAGGAGATGTGCCTGCCGTGGGCAATAAGGATCTTTTTTCTCTATGAAAGATGAGGCAAGATTTTCTGCACAATCTGCCCAGGGTGAGGGAGAGCTCATTTTGGATGTGCTGCCGTCAGGAATTGGAAGGCAGCTAACCGGGGGGAGAGCAAAGGGATTTCATGAAGCACTAAAGACTTAGCCCAAATCAGACACCCTGGCTTCATATGGTGTCAATCAGCATGGTCATGGAACTCCCATTAGCAATGCATAGAACCCCAGAGCAGAAGCAAAGAAAACCCAAACTGGACTCACCCGGCGTCCAGAGCATGGTCGAATGACAGGTACCCCGGAAGAAAACCTCCCTTTCTTCTCTGCCCGTAATCACAGTTAGCTCCAGTCTTAGTCCCACTGGATGGGGCTGTGTGATCCTGAGTGTGTCACCATACCTCTGTGAGTGTCTTATCTACAACTGGCAGCTGTAACGTCTTTCTTGTCTCACTGGCTTATGGTGACACTCCGAGCAGATAGTTGATTTGAACAACTGTTACCAACTCCTAATTGCTGCTCAGGTGCCACTGGCTTGTGGTGGGGCTCCAATCAGATAATTGATTTGAACAATTGTTCCTAAATGCTGCTCAGGTGCCTGACTCGTGGTTCCCCTGAAACCAGACTTCTGCCATCTTTCTTTTTTTTTCTTTTCTTTTCTTTTCTTTTTTTTTTTTTTTAAGAGAGTCTCGCTCTGCAGCCCAGGCTGGAGTGCAGTGGCGCAATCTCGGCTCGCTGCAACCTCCGCCTCCCAGGTTCAGAGTCTCGCTCTGCTGCCGAGGCTGGAGTGCAACGGCGCAATCTCGGCTCGCTGCAACCTCCGCCTCCCAGATTCACCCTGCCTCAGCCTCCCGAGTAGCTGGGATTACGGGTGTGCACCACCACGCCCGGCTAATTTTTTGTATTTTTAGTAGAGACAGGGTTTCACCATGTTGGCCAGGCTGGTCTCGAACTCCTGACCTCGTGATCCGCCCGCCTTGGCCTCCCAAAGTGCTGGGATTACAGGCGTGAGCCACCGCACCCGGCTTTGCCATCTTTCATAATGCAGTTCTGTGAAGACACATCAGGCATCTACCAGGCACCTGGCAATCTCTTTTTTTGCCCCATGGGTGCCACATTTTTGACCTATAAAATAAGAACAATTTTCAGAGGAGACCCTAAACTCGTTCAGTATCTATTTAAATTACTTCCCCATGAAAAGAACTTCTACCGACTCTAATGCCTTAGAGATGGAACCAGGGGAGAGAGAAATTTGCTTTTGTTAGCGGACTCCATAATTACATGGAGATACGTCCACCTGGGTAATAGCTAATGGGGTTTTTTTTAACTTTTTATATAAATATTTCAGTTTCCTTCCCTGCTAGATTGACTTTTTCTCAATATTAATTGCCTCTATAGTCTTAATCTATAGCAAAATTTCTAACCACTATCCCTGTATGTTTCATTTCTTTCTCAGGAGGCTGCTACTGGATGACTTCATTTAAATTTTTTAATACCATGAATAAATATTACCTTACTTCTCTCTGGGGGGGGTATAGGCAATTCTCTGGAGGGTGACTGTCAACTCTTTGGAAGTTTACTTCATGAAATAGGTTACTGGGTTTTATTTTGGCCTAAAGTTTCATAAACTAGGAAAATCCCCATCTCCTTTAACCCACGCTAATTATCATTATCTGTAGGAGGGGTGTGTAGACCCTCATTTTAAAAGCTCATTTCTACAGGCTTTGAGTTTATGAGGTCTCTCGCCTAAAGGACTATTTGGCAGACTTTTAGATAACAAGTTTCCTGTCAGGCACAGTGGCTCACGCCTGTAATCCCAGCATTTTGGGAGGCCATGGCAGGCAGATCACGAGGTCAGGAGTTCGAGACCAGCCTGGCTAATATGGTGACACCCCCACCATGTCTCCTAAAAATACAAAAATTAGCCAGACGTGGTAGCACGTGCCTGTAGTCCCAGCTACTCAGGAGGCTGAGGCAGGAGAATCACTTGAACCCAGGAGGTGGTGGTTGCAGTGAGCTGAGATCACACCATTGCACTCCAGCCTCGGCAACAGAGCAAGAGTTCATCTCAAAAAAAAAAAAAAAAAAAAGATAAAGAGTTTCCTCTCCTCACTGATTCACAGATCCCAGACGACGGGGTAACATGGGGTACGATGTTGTACGATGTTGCAGCCATAAATTACTCCTTTTTCATCGGCCCTCTCCTCTGCTAATGCAGAGGGTCATCTCAGGCCCCTTTTACTTTTTAAATAAACTCTAACTCCTCATCATTCCTGAGCACATGTTCTGTTCCCTGGATAGCCCGATTTTTATTGCTGAAACTCAAGAAGCTATTAAGTCTCCTCAACCTGGCAGGGCCCCAGGACCAGATGGTGTTCTCCTGGTTCTTATAAAGCCTTTATTAACAAAATGACACCACAAGCCTCGCTGGCCGCCATAATGACTGCTTTGCCCACCCACGGAAGACCATAGATGGGGAGGACAACCTGTTGATTGCTGTTCTTGTCATCATCGTCAAAACATCTCACCATCTCCACGTTGCCCTGAATTCTCTTCTGATTCTTTGCAGGGTACTGATTAGAACTGCTCCCTCTACCCAAAAAAGGAAAGAAGGAAGCATTTAAACTAATGAGAGGCGTAAACAACAGATGACAGAGGGGGCTTTGCTGTGAACTCACCACCTCTCATACAGATTTTTAACAGTCTGGCAACGATGAGGCTCCCTTAGGAAAGTCGGATCTGTTCATTGCTAGGCTAGCATCATGGGATTTTCACGGAGGATTTGCTTTCAGACTGAGGTAGCTTTTCATCGTGAGCTGATGCAGCATGCCACATGTGACTCTGAGTGTCACAGCTATATCAGGGTGCCCGGGAGAGCTGAGGGAGTCAGTAATGGAATATAGAATTTCTCACCTCTGGATCACTAGTTCAAATGCAAACGGCCAAAAAAAGCCGTTATCTTCTGGTGGACTCAGTGAAAATTTCCAGGCGATATCAGCTGCCACAAATGGCACTCGCGTGACAAACACTCAGAGCACGGAGTCTCAGGGTGGGGCCTAGAAACTCAGGCTCTCTGAGGTCACGGTCGGCTTGGGAAAGCAGAAGGCTCAGATGGAATAAGTGGCCCCTTTCCGCCTGTTCTGTGATCTCCATGGGGAATGGATTTTGCCAACATCAGATTGTTCATAAACGCAAATTTCCCCTTGATACATTATTGGGATTACTTTTAACGTTCAACGGCTTCACTCTCACCTAATTCTTTTGTCCATTCATGGCAGGCCCATGGAAGCATGTTTCCCCATGGAAACCTTTCAGATGACTCCGAAACTCAACCACCTCGTGTGGAAAATGGGTGCTGTCAGTGACAGCTACCCATACATTTTGTTCAGAAATGTTAACACACCAGGGAATTTTCTCAGCCCTGGCACTTTACAGCTCAGGACCTTTTCTTGCTGAATACTTAAGTTATTTCTGGAAAAATAACTTTTATTTCCGAAGAAATATGGCAGGTGACACAGAAACGTCCCTTCTTGTTTATTCACTGTCTGTCGTAAGGTTGGCTCTTTTTGGTTTAACTCTTTTTCCTCTTCCTTCACCCTTTTGGGCTTCTCCTGCCCCTTTCTGGAGCCTTCTCTAGAAATACAGCCCCCATACCTAGACCTCAGTTCCCGCCTTTGAAGGCAGACCTGTTCTGCTGTCAGGTGGTATCAGGACAGTGAAGCACCTGGGACCCATCCTCCCTATATCACCAAGGGTTCATCAGAAAGGCTGATCATGGCACAATGACAACATAAATTACATAAATTAGTGCTCTGCCCTCCAGTTGCACTGGCATTCGCTCACTTCTGCAGTCAGGCCAGGCCCACGCCCACACTGGATCTTTGCACCGGCTGTTTCCCCTGCGTGGAAGCCCTTCCTATTTGCTGTGCCTAGTAAACTCCTGTTTTCTCATCAGCTCTCACCTAGATCATGGCTCCCCGGAGGAAGCTCTCCCTGAGGCTCTCACAGATTGGGGACTTAACATGTGTGTGACTCAGACAAATGTCTACCTCCTCCACTAGATTGCAAGCTCCAGAAAGGTGAGACAACCTCCTCATTTCACTCCCTCACCTCTGAATCCCAGAGCTGAGCCCACAGCTGGCACATTTTGAGCATTCCGTAGACAGGAGTCAGATGAACCAATCATTTCATTTGACATTTACAACCACCCCACCAAGAGGTGATTTTTTAAATTTCCGTTTTACTAACAAACATGCTGAGGTTCAAGGAAGACAAATCACCTGCCCTATACCACACAGCATATAAGTAAGCAAAAGCAAGATTTGAACTTGGACCTGTTTTTCTCTCAGCTGGTATCGGAAGGACAGGGAAGCACCTGGGACCCATCCTGTCTATATCGCCACGGGCCCAAGATTTGAATTTGCACCTTGAACCATGAGATTCCCAAGCCCTGCTTTTTCCGCCACTTAGTTATGACCCTGCTACGGGGCCTCAGTCACTAATACTGAGCTGTTAAAAAATAACTGTGAACTGTCCTAGCCCCTGATGCATACCATTCTTGGTTGTCAGTTTGGCAGCGTGGGCTACTAGGTTGCATCTACCCAATTCTATACACGTGAGCCACTTTCACTCCTTAATCACTCTTCCACCGAGCCAAATTAGGCCTCTGATTCCTTATACTGCATATTCCTTAAATATTCCTGATCGATATAATGTTCCCAGCCAGGATCAAAGTGCGGCTGGTGAGGTACTGGCCTTGGATACAAAACTTAATAGGTCACCAAAATCTCAGTAAGCAAGATAGTATTTTAATGCAATGTTTAAAATTTGACACCAAAAAAAAATGATGATGAGCAAAATGTCAAAATTTGAAATAAAGACAGGATGAGTGTGACTGATTTTTCCACTGCCACAGGCTGCAATGTGGCTCGACACAACACTGCTCTGTGCAGCTCTCACAGGTGAGCAGTGGCCAACGAGTTGACATCTATGAGTCATCCCAGAGCCCAGGTCACAGAGCTGACATCAGTTGGTCCTCCCAGAGCCCAGGTCTCAGAGGTGACATCAACTGGTCACCCCAGAGCCCAGGTCTCAGAGGTGACATTGACTGGCCATCCCAGGGCCCAGGTCTCAGAGCCGAC
Source organism: Ateles fusciceps (assembly GCA_036589455.1). Classification (NCBI taxonomy): domain Eukaryota; kingdom Metazoa; phylum Chordata; class Mammalia; order Primates; family Atelidae; genus Ateles; species Ateles fusciceps. Next base: position 912,178 of record JAZHEH010000164.1, on the reverse strand, counting down.
ATTGGCTGGCCACCCCAGAGTCCAGGTCTCAGAGCTGACATTGACTGGCCATCCCAGCGCCCAGGTCACAGAGCTGACATTAATTGGTCCTCCCAGAGCCCAGGTCTCAGAGGTGACATCAACTGGCCACCCCAGAGCCCAGGTCTCAGAGCTGACATTGGCTGGCCACCCCAGAGTCCAGGCCTCAGAGCTGACATCGACTGGCCACCCCAGAGCCCAGGTCACAGAGCTGACATTGACTGACCACCCCAGAGCCCAGGTTGTAGAGATGACATCAACTGGCCACCCCAGAGCCCAGGTCGCAGAGCTGACATTGACTGGCCACCCCAGAGCCCAGGTCACAGAGCTGACATTGACTGACCACCCCAGAGCCCAGGTCGCATAGCTGACATTGACTGGCCACCCCAGAGCCCAGGTCGCAAAGCTGACATTGACTGGCCACCCCAGAGCCCAGGTCGTAGCCAGGAATGTCTGGCAGCTGGCTCTAGAGAGGCCTTAGCCGAGCATCAGGAACACATGGGTATTTTATTTGCCAGTAGGTGATGGTGTTCACTCCTCCCCCATCAGGTGTGGAACTACAAACCTGAAAGTCACAAGTCCTCCCTTTCTTTAAAGACTGGGCTTTTTTTTTATTTGAGTAATAAGCAAATACGTATGGCAACGTCAGATTGGGATAAAATCTTTGAAGGAAAGACAAGAGATGATGAAGAACTGCTTCATGGCACAGCCTCAGGGACCACCTCTAGCCCTGTGTTCTGTGGGAATAGCAGCCCTTGGAGATGACGAGACCACACTTCTAGGATAGAGGTGAACAGAAATGGAGGTTCCCAGTGGCCACGTTAGCTGGGGTGGTCAGAGAGGTGCTCTCCAAGGAAAGGACAGACAGCTGAACACCTGAAGGGCGGACATGAGCGAGCTCAGCGCTGAGGGAACAGGAGGGTCCTAGGGCTGCCATAGGCTTGATGTCCAAGATTTAGAAGGGAGACGTGAGTAGCTGGACACAGTGACTCAGGTAGAGAGGTGCAGGAGGTGAGGGTGGCGATCCCTTCGGGCTCTGAAGACTTCGTGAAGGACTTTGACTTAACTCTGTAAGTAAGGGAAAGGCACAGGGTTTTTTTGTTTTTTGTTTTGGGGTTTTGTTTTTGTTTTTTTTTTGAGAAGGAGTTTTGTTCTTGTTGCCCAGGCTGGAGTGCAATGGCGCGATCTTAGCTCACTGCAACCTCTGCCTCCCAGGTTCAAGCGGGATTATAGGCGCCCACCACCACACACGGCTAATTTTTTTTTTTTTTTTTTTTAGTAGAGACAGGGTTTCACCATGTTGGCCAGGCTGTTCTCAAACTCCTGATCTCAGGTGATCCACCTGCCTCAGCCTCCCAAACTGCTGGGATTACAGGCCTGAGCCGCCATGCCCAGCCCACAGAGGGGTTTCAGCTGGAGAGTGGCTGGCCATGCTCACTCTGGTGATGAATAACTGCAAGGAGCAGCACAGGAGGGGGACAGACCCAGCAAGAGGACACAGCAAGAGTCCAGGATTGGACCAGAAGTCACCGGGGAGATGGAGAAGGATAGCCTGACTCAAGACCTAATCCAGAGGTAGCCCTGATGACAGCCCTTGGGGGATAGGTTTGATGTGGAGGAACAGGAAAAGGGAGGATGATCCTTGGGTTTCAGCTCACACAACAGGATGGAATTGCTGGGGTAATAAAAGACTGAGTAAGAAACAGATGTGAGAGTCGGGGTTGGAGGGAAGGGACCATTATCCCATTCTCTCCAGAGCAGGGATTTTCCACCAGAGCTGAGGGTGTGATACTAGAGAAGAGAATACATTTCTGTGGATAATATCCATACCACTGGCTGAAAACAATTACCCAAAATTGGAGTCTCCATCAATCCTCCCACTTGTGTCTCACTCATGGCAATAAAGTTTATTCCCAATAATAATGCTGCAATATTTTATTCATCATCCTTGTGTTTTAGAATTACCATAGCAGTGAAATTTATATTCAACAGCATTATTACAATTTTCGGCCACTAATGAAATTATTGTTTCTGTTTGTGATGTGTTTTGGCGTTATAATGATAAACATTTTCTCTCAAAAATACCACTGCAATGTTTATGTTCTCAAAACCTGCCATAAATGACAAATTACAGAATGCCTGTGAGCAGTTAAACTCTCTTCTTAGAAAAGCTGGGCTTCTCCTTGCTATCATGGTGGGATCTGAGTCCGTTAGTGAAAGGGATTTGAAATGCCAAAGGTTGAAATTCGTAGTCTAGTATACTGGTCTCCAGATATTTTTGACCCCGTGTCTCGTTAGTCAAATAAAAAAATAAAATGGAGCACATATCCCCAGAATGGATTAATTTATAATATAACATAATGGAATCTATTATATAATTTATTATAAATTAGTTCAACTGCACTAATATATTATGCACATTATAACACAAACCAAAAGGAACTGGAAAAGGATGAGATACAAAATAAATCGACATAAAAATGCTAGTATCTCCTTCCCTCTCCCCACGGCTTTGCAACCCTCTGGGTAAATGTTCTGCAGTTTAGAAAGCACTACTCTAGAATACTGTCCTCCCTGCCTTTCCACACCCATCTGATTCTTCTCCATCCTTCTCATTCTTTAAGAGAAGAACTGATGCAATAATGGATTTCCAACCTCTAAGGCTAAACGCAGCACCCTAAGGAAAGGCTCAGGTAGGAGAACCATTTTCATCTGTTTTAAACTTGGGGGCTTTGAGTGAGTTCAAATGAACAAAGGGCTTTGTAGTTAAGAAGACCAAGTCTGAAAACCACTGCTTTACTAAGTAGCTAGGACTTATGCTTGCCAGTTAGAAGTTATCCAGATGCTCCCTTCCATTCTCTGCATTTTTTCCTATGATCTTGACTTCTTCCAGGTTCAAGGTTAAAAGTCATTCAAGGAGTCCCCACTGACTATTTATCATGTTTAACTGGTGTTGGGTAGGCTCTCATACCTAGGGACTATATGGCCACCATCTGGGTACTATCAGCAACTGCTTTCACGTCAAAAAAGGTTTCCAGAGGCCAGGCATGGTAGCTCACACCTGTAATCCCAGCACTTTGGGAGGCCGAGACAGGCAGATCACGAGGTCAGGAGTTTGAGACCAGCCTGACCAACACAGTGAAACTCTGTCTCTACTAGAAATACAAAAATTATCCAGGCATGGTGGCGTGCACCTGTAGTCCCAGCTACTTAGGAGGCTGAGGCAGGAGAATCGCTTAAACCCAGGAGGCGGAGGTTGCAGTGAGCTGAGATCACACCATTGCACTCCAGCCTGGGCGACAGAGCAAGGCTCCATGTCAAAAAAAAAAAAGATTTCCAGAAGAAATGGGAAGAATTCCAAGGCAGCATTAGAAAGCATCTCAACAGTAGGCATAGGGGTTCTGTGGTGGTTCTGCAGAGACTTCTGTTATAATTATTCTGATCTTTGCACATCAAAAAATCCAGGATAAATCCTGATAAAAATGACCAGTTGATGGTTACACAAATAGCCTCTAGGGTTCTAGACTTGGATTTGCCATGAATTTACTGTGCATTCATGGAAACATGACTCAACCCTCAGAGCCAAATCCCTTAATGCCCAAGGAGGAGACTTTTTCTCCAAAAAGAATTCTTCCAAAAGAGAAGCCAATTCAGTGTCTTGCTCTAATTTCGCTCCTCTTTATTCCTGTTTTGGAGAATCTTCCCAATCTTTTAATCCCTCTTCAAATCCCTTGCCCTATATTAAGCACAAAAAGAGGTCTCCCTCTTTTCTCTGAGTTCCTATAACAATAATTATCTGTGCAATTTGTTTTACAATTAATCCTGGGAGGTCTCGTATTGTTGTTCTGAACTGTTATCTCAATATTGTAGTGGTGGTGACCGTTTCATACATCCCTCCAGTGTTTAGAGGTGGACCAGAAATATGTGCTGGGCAGGAAACTCTTGTACATCTTCTCACAGGGGACAACATGGCTTCTGGCACATAGCAGGTGCTCAGGAGACCTTTGTTGAATTTTTCTTTCAAGCTCCTCATCGGTTTTTCCCTTTAATTCCTGTGGAAAGGAAGAACAATACCAACCTCATGGAGCTGGGCTGAGGTTCACCAGTTCACGCAAAGTACAGAATGTGGTACATGGCAGGCCACGGTCGGAAACAGACGCGTGCATCCCACCGACATATTTATTTCAGAGTGTTCATTACTTTTCAAATTTCTTGGCTAGCCGCAGTGGCTCACACCTGTAAACCCAGCATCTTGGGAGGCTGAGGCAGGCAGATCACTTGAGGTCGGGAGTTTGAGACTAGCCTGGCCAACATGGTAAAACCCTGTCTCTACTAAAAATACAAAACTTAGCCGGGCATGGTGGCACACACCTGTAACCCCAGCTACTCGGGAGGCTGAGGCAGGAGGATAGTTTCAGCTGAGGAGGTCAAAGCTGTAGTGAGCAGAGATCACATCACTGCACTTCAGCCTGGGTGACAGAGTGAGACTCTGTCCAAAAAAAAAAAAAAAAAAAATCAGGAAATTTCACACACACACACACACACACACACACAAATCAAACCAACCAACCTGGAATCTGTTTCTGTTGACAACTCAGCACTCATCACTAATGCGGCATGCCTACCTAGCAATGATTGATGGAGATACAGCTGCTTCCCCTAGAAAAGCATCGGTTTTTCTGGCTCTCAAGATCCCCACTATTCCCAAGCAAACTAACACGATATTAAGCTAAGATCTGCAATAGCATAAAAACTCTTGTTCCTTAAAAACAGTTATCAGTTCATCAGGTGTGTGTTAGAGAGACACTATGAAATGGTGGGGACTGTGACAAAGGGACAAATAAAGCTCCAGTCGCCACCCACCCAGAATGTCATCCTGCCTGGCTTCCGTAGTCACAGAAATATTCCACCCTAGCAGGTGCTTAAGAAATGGTAGTTTCTTGACCACTTCTTCTTCTGGCTTTGATTTCCTTACCTTCTTCTAGCTTTGATTTATTCTGTCTTGTAATAACCTAATTGTTTCTGTGTCCTTTCATTTCCCTTTCCGATTTGTATTCCCCTGCCCCTTTCTGCCCGTGGGGTGCTGCTGGGAGGACATCAAAATCAGACCTTACCTCATTCTTGGAGTCTAAGCTACTGCAGTCTGACTGCTGAAGAGCAAGTAAATGAGCAGGACCGTCAGGGCTACAGGCAGAGGAGAGGTACCACCATCCGGAGCAAAATTCATTCCTGAGGCATGTTACGGGAGGTAGGAGGAGGGACAGCCATCCTGAAGGTCCTGTTTGCTGCCTCAGCCCAAGGCTGGCCTCATATCTGTCATCCCCACAGCCCTGGCTATTTTCCAAAAAAAAAAGAAGAAGAAGAAAATAGGGAGAGAGGAAGAAACAGAAGGAAGGGGAGTGAAGGAAGAAAGAAGGAAAGGAGGAGGGGGAGAAAAATGGTGGAAGAAAGGAAGGAGAATGAGAAAGGAGGGGGAGGAGAGGGGGAGGGAGAAACTCTGAACTCTCAACAACCTGCTCCTCAGAGAGATGGTTCTTAGCTCAAAAGTATGCTGCTACCTGATTTAAGCAAAGATACAAATGCAAAATGCAGCTTGTCCTTAAAATTTAGTAGCATCAGAATGAAAAAGAAATTCTACCCCGAGTTGTGACATTTAAGAGGTCATGCATTTTTCAAGGTATCAGTTATGCAAAGATGTTTATATTCATTTTCTCCTTGGTCATGTTTCCTTTAAATAGAGTGGCAAAAAGTCTTTAAAAGTTTAATTAAATAAAACAGAATCGTGGAAATCAAAGCTAACTGAAATAGACTTTAGAGTTCAAAAAAAAGTAGAAATATGAATTACATAAACAATAAGGGAAAAATAAAAGCAAATGAGTAAACTAAATAAATATTCTTGTTATCTCTACCTCTTGCTGTTTCACCTCCAAGTGTATTTTTCTCTTGTATTATATTTCTAAAGACTCAAAAAGAAAAATGTCAGTAGATGACAACATGAAAAGGTCCATGGGTTGCTGAGTTAATCTAAAACCTTTAGCAGTAAGAGGAAAAAAAATCTTCATTTAAAGAGGTGATTTTTTTTTATGTGGGGCTGCATGGATAGTTTTAATTCGTGATCTTACAAGCATGCAAAATGAAGTTCAAAAAGGTCTAATAGAAACCCCAGATAAATTTAAGATCATCTATTTCATTCCTATGTCCATAAATAACAGTTTTAATATGGAAGATAATGACAGCAACAATAATGACCTTAACTTGGGTAATCCATTTGTTGACAGCAGGTGATAATTCGGCATTCCTGATAGTAATCTGTTTTTTGGCAAACAAGAGAGAGGGCTATCTGCCACATACATTTATTTTTATGGGGAGGACATGTTTTATAAAGCTGAATATGGGACAGTACAGGTGTAGAATTAATTGTCCAAGTTGCAAAATATGTTAGAGATGGTATGTTAAATCTACAGCACACAGTGGCCCTGACATGATTAAATGTTCACTTCTATTAAGTAACCACAAGCCTGTATTTCCAATTATGGTGGAGAACTGCTTTCTGCTGAGTGGATTAGCTCTGTACTTCATTCTGCTGGTAGTTTTATGATCTGAGATCTTTAATTTTCCCAATTCAACTCTTAGGGCTGCAAAGACAAGCTGCCTGACTTTTAAATAATATATTTCCCCTTTTAAATTTCTGCCTTCTACCATTTCCTAGGAGCGCCATTTCCTGTCACCATAATTATAATAATTTGTATGTAGTTCCTGGGATCACATTTCTAATTGAGTCCTAAATTGGTTAACCTCATGAAGTTATTAATATGCTTTTTTAACCTGCACAAATTATATATTTGTCTGGTTGGTCAAATAACGTTCATCATTACACACACTGCTTGCCTCTCTTCCTTCAGTTTTAACATCACTATTTTAGTCTGAAAAATGTATGGGTATTTTTTTTTTAATAAAACACCAAAAATTTCAGAACCCTAAGAGTAAGAAAGGAAGGTCCAGTCCAGGGACCAGTGAGAGCCTAGGCACGGCAGAATGAAAGATGACGTCACACCTGAATACCAGGAAACAGCTCATCTGGCTCTGGAACTGGGGAAGGGAGAATGTGGAAGCGTAAAGCTGGGAATTGAAAGAACAAGCAAGAATGACCAGGTCACAGAGGCTGTGCCGAGGTGTTGGAAACCACACCAAAGGCAATGGTACCCACCAGAGGGTTTTGGGTTTCTGGGTTGTTTGTCTGTTTAAAAGGAAGTCTCGCTCTGTCGGGCAGGCTGGAGTGCAGTAGCACGATCTCAGCTCACTGCAACCTCCATTTCCTGGTTCAAGCAGTTCTCCTGCCTCAGCCTCCCGAGTAGCTGGTATTACAGACACATGCCACCACACCCAGCTAATTTTTGTATTTTTAGTAGAGACAGGGTTTCACCATGTTGGCCAGGATGGTCTCAATCTCTTGACCTTGTGATCCACCCACCTTGGCCTCCCAAAGTGCTGGGATTACAGGCGTGAGCCACCCCACCTGGCCATTTTTTTTTTTTTAGTAGAGACGGAGTTTCATTATGTTGGCCAGGCTGGTCTGGAACTCCTGACCTCAAGTGACTGCCCACTTCAGCCTCCCAAAGTGCTGGGATTACAGGCATGAGCCACTGCACCCAGGCTGTACCAGAGGGTTTTTAAACAAGGACTTACCACAGCCAGATTTGTTTTAGAAACTTTGTTTTTAAGTGGTTCAATTAAGAGTCTACTACACTTGCCCAAGCAAAAACCAAACAAACAAACAAACAATGAAAGCAAGAGCTAAAGTTGTTGCAAAAAGGACAAGTCAGCTTTGAGAGTCATTTCGTTGTCTTTGTCGTTGTCATTGTTGAGAGAGAGTCTCATTCTGTTGGCCAGGCTGGAGGGCAGTGGCATGATCCTGGCTCACTACAGCCTCCGCCTCCCGGGTTCAAGCAATTCTCCTGCTTCAGCCTCCCAAGTAGGTGGGACTACAGGCACGTGCCACCACACCTGGTTAATTTTTGTATTTTTAGTAGAGATGGGGTTTCACCACATTGGCCAGACTGGTTTCAGATTCCTGATCTCAAGTGATTCGCCCCACTCGGCCTCCCAAAGTGCTGGGATTACAGGTGTGAGCCACTGCACCGGGCCCTCAGCAGAGGGTTTTTAAACAAGGAATTACCACACCCAGACCTGTGTTTTAGAAATTTTGTTTTTAAGTGGTTCTATTAGGAGTCTACTGTACTTGTCCTGGCAAAAATAAAAATAAAAAGTAAAATAAATGAAAGCAAGGGGTAAAGTTGTCACAAAGAGGACAAGTCAGCTTTGAGAGTCATTTCTACACCCAAAGAGCCTACAGTCTGGACTGGAAGATGAAACAACACAGTGAAACAGAGAACAGTACAGGGCATGCATAACCAATGCTGCACGAACATCACAGCAGGTGACAGATTGATGTAACTTAGAAAGCCAGGACTAGCCTCCTAGCAAAGACCAACTTAAACTTGGGAAGAAGTGATTCCAGGGATAGTGGCCTGTGTATTGGTGAGAGAGTGAGACTGTATCTGCTTGAGAGAAAAGAGACAAAAGCCAGGGTGCTCATGCCTGTCATCCCAGCAATTTGGGAGGCAGGCAGATGGCTTGAGCCCAGGGGTTCGAGACCAGCCTGAGCAACATGCTGAACCCTGTCTCTACAAAAGATGTAAAAATTAGCTGGACATGGTGGTGTACACCTGTAGTCCCAGCTACTCGGGAGGCTGAAGTGGGAGGATTGCCAGGCAAGCCTGGGAGGTGGAGGTTGCAATAAGCCGTGATCGCGCCACTTACACTCCGGCCTGGGCAACAGAGCAAGACCCTGTCTCAAAAAAAAAAAAAAAAAAAAAAAAAGGGAGACAAAAAGGGAGACAAAAACCACAGCTCCTTGGGCATCCCTACACCGACTTGACAATCCTGAGCAGTGCTTCACATTGAACTAGTCATCTCAGCAAATCCTCTATGACCAATTCCTCTTAGAGTCTCCAAAAATGTTGAGACCATCACCCCAATCATGAAGGAACAAACCCTCTGTGGTCAGTGGCATTCACAAGTGTGAATAAGATCTCAAGACTGATTGTTTTTCTATACTAAAGACTTATCTAATGCCTCCGGTCTGACTGGTCTTTCATTTAAACGCTTCCTAAATCATGTGTCAGTAAGGCTGTGTGGATACAAAATCGATATCTTGACAATTCCTTTTTGTCTATTCTGATGACACAACCAGATTGTCAGTACTGGATTCGTATATTTTACACAGACCCTGTTTGGAATACATGCAGTGGGTTTTCTGATCATTATAAAATAATAACAGTTTTCGTGCAGTGGATTCAATTCTTCCAAACCTCTCAGGAAACATGTTGGTATTTGTTAAGCTTCGCACTTAAAGTATTTCAGAGGGTAAGTCAAGAGCACATCTGTAGCTCCTTTTAAGTCTGGGTGGGGCAGGAGAAGACATGAACAAGATCAGAAAATCCCAACATTATGCATTTCTGGGTCTACTGGGCAGGAGGGGGGATGCCTGCATTTGCCAAATGTGTTCTGAGAATCTGGAGAACATTGCTTGTTAACCGATATTTATTCAGGCCGGGAGCAGTGGTTCATGCCTGTAATCTCAGCACTTTGGGAGGCTGAGGCCGGCGGATCATTTGAGGTCAGGAGTTCGAGATCAGCCTGGCCAACATCATGAAACGCTGGCTTAAATACAGAACTAGCTGGCCGTGGGGTCGTGTGCCTGTAATCCCAGCTACTCGGGAGGCTGAGGCAGGAGAATCACTTGAACCCAGGAGGCAGTAGAGATTGCAGTGATCAGAGATCGCGCCATTGCACTCCAGCCTGCATGACAGAGTGAAACTCTGTCTCAAAAATATATATATATATATATTCATCCATTCAATATAATTGAAATTCTGAGTGGTGAGGCAGGCTTCTCTCAACACGCCCCTGACGCTCAACAGCAGCTCGTTCTGAAACTTGGCATACTCCAAAGCCAAGATAAGAAGGACAGTCGAATTCTCCACATCTTCACCAACAGTTGTCTTTTATTTTTTGTTTTATATTTTTTATAATAGCACTCCTACCAGATGTGAGGTGGCATCTCACTGTTTTGATGTGCATTTCCCTGATGATTAGTGTCTTTAAACATCTTTTCATACACCAGTTGGCCATTTGTGTATCTGCTTTGGAGAAATGTCTACTCAAGTGTTTAGCCTGTTTTTTAATTGGGTTATTAGGTCTTTTACCATTGAGTTGTAGGCGTTTCTATGTATTTTAATTCCTTCAAGGGGAAGGAGGAGACAAAGGCTCTTTTAGCAAAGTAACAATACAGAGGTGTGCTGAAGGGTGCTATTGCCAGAAGAAAAGGTCTCTCACAGAGCAGGTAAGGTGGAAAACATTAATTTTTTTTTTTTTTTTAGCTGGAGTCTTGCTCTATCTCCCAGGCTGGAGTGCAGTGGCATGCCCTTGGCTCACTGCAACCTCCGACCGCTGGGTTCAAGCAATTCTCCTGCCTCAGTCTCCTGAGTAGCTGGGATTACAGGTGCCCGCCACCACGCCTGGCTAATTTTTTGTATTTTTAGTAGAGATGAGGTTTCACCATGTTGGCCAGGCTGGTCTCAAACTCCTGACCTCAGACGATCCGCCCACCTTGGCCTCTCAAAGTGCTGGGATTACAGCATGAGCCCCCGCACCCAGACTGAATTTACCAATACTAGAGAATTATCTCGCAAGTTTGCCTTATTTTACAAATGAAAATCTGCCCAGTGAATAAAAGACACACCTTTCTAGAGAAGGCCCTCAGCCTCTGGCAGCATCTTCTATCTGACTGCTGCTACTCCAAGACAGCCTTCCTCAAGCCCTCCCTTAGAGACACCCTAGACTTCTCTGGAATCTCTAGAATTCTCCACAGGCCAGGCCAGCTGCTGAGCCCCAACAGAGCCTTCTCCAAGAAGTGACTGTAAACACTCTCCTCCCTCCCCTGCCACGTGATCCCAAGGCTCTGGAGAAACAGAAGATGGCTCTTCATAAAACAGCAACACTGGACATGTCCATCATTGCCCTGCCCAGCTCTGCTGAGTACACAAGGGGCCATCATCACCGACCAGGGGCTGAGCCAGCTGCCCCCCCCAGACTATGGAACTAAGTAAAGCAGAGAAGGGACATGGGAGAAGTGAGACAATCAGGGAAACTGAGAAGCCCAGGGATGCGGCACTGGAACTGAAAAGGTAATGATGTGGGAGCAGGGCTGGCAGCCATTGGGCTGAACCTTGGGCCAGGTGAGTCAGTGCAGAAAGGGGCTCCTAGGAAGGGGAGGGTCAGCAGTCTTGACCTTGCCTCTGCAGAGCCCCGTCCCACTTCACAGGAGACGTGGCTTCACCTCACTTTCTCATCTTGGAGCCCATGATGTGTCTGAATCCTCATCATACATCTGCTGTCCTGTTGAATGGGTTTCCTCCTTGCAAACAAAGGAGCCTGAACAAACAAAGGACAGGGACCACATCCCCGGGCTCCTCACTTTCCCCCAGTTGTCTCACTTCCCCCACACATACACCCAACCCACCTCTGCCCCATTTAGGTCCTAAACGTTAGGAGGAAACATTGGCATGAAACAGTCCCAGAAGACATCCCTTCTCTCAGAACAATAGCAGGCAATGGCCGGCAGCATCTAGAGACTTCATCACCAAGCCCTTCAAGCCAGACAACCACTCCGCCAATAACCAACAAAACATAGGTTTGCTTATTTAAATGTCAAAACACTTGTTTTTAAAAACACCAGCAGGTTCCCAAGAGTACACAGAGCATGCCCACTGCAGTGCGCCCTTCTCATCTACCACTATATTCCAGCTCCTCACCAAGAACTGTGGACATCTGCCCCTCACGAGCTACTAAGAAATTTTAAGAAATTTTCTTAAATTTCCCCTTTAACCCAAGCAAACACTAATTTCCTTTGTAACTGGATGTATTATTGCTCCACACTTTACAATAATCTAACTTGATGAAACAGCCTTGGTGCAGGAGGCTGTTTAATGTTTGAGGAGCCCACGTCAGGTTGATCGCTGGCACTTCCTACCGGACACACAGATGTCCCTAGAATGCTGGTAAAGCAGAGGCAGCGGCCCACACTCTTCTTTGTTTGGGTGAATGCCTCTCCATCTTTAGTCCCTGCCCTCCCATCCATCTCTGCTGCTTTACGCAAGAGCCCCTCACTTCCTCCTGATTCATTCTTGTTCCTGTTACAGCCCATCCTCTTTGAAGTTGTCAGAGTGATCTTTGAAAAATATAAATCAGGCCATGTCCCTCCCATACTTTAAAATCTCCACTGGATTCCCACATCACTGAAAATAAAGTTTAAATTCCAAACATCACCCACAGTATGGAAGGACGTGGGGTCTATCACCTCTGACCTTATCTTAGATGACAGCCTCAAACTCTCCCAGCTGTGACCACATAGGGAGTTGCTTCCCACCTGACTTCTGCCTGGAATACCACCCAGAAGATGGAAGGTTAATCAAGACCTTTCCAGGGAGACCTCCTGTGGCCACTTCTAGTCTGAATAGCCCTCCCCACATACCTCACACACACCCCATTGAAACCATCCCTATCAACTTTTTTAAATTAGGGAAGAAGGGAGGGGGAGAAACAGACAAATCAAGCTTGCAGCACATGCAACATGAATCATGAGGTCCACCTGCTCTCAGGCCTGCTTCCTGATAGTTGTTGGTGCCTATTGCCTCAGAATCACATAGATCCTGTTACAAGATTATAGTTCCCTTTAACTGTTCTACAAATAAAAACCTGAACATCATAAAATGTTAACTTTTCCCTTTGAGATGTTCTTTCGGGTCCTGCATATCAGTGAAACTACTGACATCAGCTGGTCTGCAGGACCCCAAAGGAACTGACTCACCAACGAATGCAGTGTCCATGCCTCAATGATTTCTTGCCCCTTATCCTAACCAATCAAGGACCCCAATTTTCTAGCCCCTCACCTTCCATGATCTGCTTAAAAACCCCAGCCCAGAACTCCTTGGGGAGACGGGTTTGAGGGACTTCTTCCATCTCCTCGCTTGGTCCACTGCAGCCATTAAATTCTTCCTCTGCTGCAAACCCTGCTGTCTCAGTGATTGGTCTGTTACTGTGCAGCAGGCATAGGAAACTGTTGGTCCTATAACACTGTCTCTGTCACTGGTCATTGTCTATCCCATCACTTGGTCTTTTTTTGTAATCTTCATAGCACTTCTCACTTTCAAAAATTATCTTGTAACTGCATTCAATTTTATTGTTTTATTCTGTCTCTACCTGGAAGATTATAAATTCCATCAAACACAAGGCCTTTCTTTCTTTTTCACTGTTGTATGTCCAGGTTCTAAAACAATGTCTGACACATAATAGAGCCTCCAAAAATATTTATTGGAAGAACAATCCTCTGACTTGAGTTTGAAAGAGTTACAATTTTCCAGGTAGTTTTGCACAAAAGACTTTTGTCCTCCATTTATAAGTCTCAAGTACTAATTTCTACTTTAATATTACTTTTTCCACTGATAACAGAAATAACAGTCATCATTTGATTTTGAAATACCACTCAATATTAAATACCTAAGTAATCTGCATTTATTATAGGGCAACCAAAAAAGAACTGGATATTACCTCTCTCCTATAATTGGATTGTATTTTCTGAAGAATCATGTTATTCTGGAGTTTTACCTTCTAATTTTCTTTGGTATTATATGTTTTTATTCCCTGCAAATAAATGGGCAAATTTTTTTCCATTTTGTGTGCAAATCAAGAAAGAAATATTTAAATCAGACCACAGCTTTCTAGAAATGGCCTAACTGGTATATTTTAGAGCATATTGCTTCTCAACAAAGAACTAAATGTGTTGTTCATAGAAAATATTTTATTGAAACTTACCCCATCACCAACACAGTCTGTGAAAACAAATCCAGAAGAGGATGAAGAAATAAGTGACTGGGTCCAGTGGACATTCTGGTTCCCCAAAAATGGTCTCTTGTAAACATGGTTAGCATCTGTTCATATGTGCCACATCTGCCTGTCTCTCTCCCTCCTTTTATGCCAGCATTATCATGATGGGCTGTGTTTGCTTCCCACATGCCACCCATTGTCCTAAGCTTTGTCTTGTATCCACATGTATTAACTCCTTTAACTCTTAAAATAACCTCAGAAGGTAAATGTTAAAATGTCCATTTTACAGATCAGAAAGCTGAGGATTAGTAATGTGCAGAGCTGACTGTAAAACACAAGACCTTCACCATCACGTTATACTTGGATTTCTTTCTAGAACTTCCATATGGAAACATTTTTATTTAGAAGGGTCAAAACTTTAAAGCAATGTAGAATTCTTACACAAATCTGCCTAGGAAAATATAACTGTTTCAAAGATCCTTCTCTTCCCGGTTAAAAAGGGGGGGGATCTAAAGTCTGTATTTCTCACCAGTAAAAATGATGACAGTATTAATAACCACCTTGTTGAATTCATCATTACAAGTAATCTTTCTTTCTTCCTTTGATTTCATAAACACTGCATATTCAGTCTGAGCCACATGCCTACAGACATCTTTGAAAACAGTATTTCATCATCTGAATATTTGACCATTTGAAGGAAAGAAAAACAGCTGTTCCAAATTCCTGCCTTTATACATGTTTTCAAGGCTCGGTGGAAATGTACCCTCTCTGCCTCTTGTTGTCCCTCGAATGACCACCCACAGGTGCCTCTTCTGTTAAGACTTTCTCAGAAACCAAAAACTGTCTAAGAAAACAATTATTTATTTTCAGAACTCTTCTGAGTCTGCTCAAAGACAAGAAACTACAGAGAATTTGATTAGAATCACAAATAAGATCTAAGAGTAATAGTAAAAGAAGTTAACTAAGCTGAGATAATCAGCACTCTGACTTGGGTTCCTAATCAAATAAATCTTTGAGTTTCATTATTTTGTTTAATCTACAATACCCTTTGCCAGCATATACCATAAACTTTGATTTGATGTTTGCTTAAAAATGGATACTGTTTCTATATTTGTGTTGTGTCTTATTGACTGGAATTAAGTTCACCGACAAGTAAGGATTTTAACAGTTTCTTAAACACTCAGGGCTTGTCATATTCTCTACCCTGGCTACAGAAAATCCTCTGACTATCCCTTTTTAGACTACTAAATATCTTTTTCAAAAGCTGGCTGGCTTCTAAAACTGGCAAGACCCTAATTGCACTTTCAATGAGAGTCTCTTCTACATATGTAGATAGGTCAGTCGCTGATTTATTTTAGTCCAGTTCTTCTGCCTGCATTACAATCATTACATTCTATGCTCTGAAGTGCCTCATGGGACCCAGAAAGCTGGACTGTGTGATGGTTAATTTTATGTGTCAACTTGACTGGGCCATGGTGCCCAGATATTTGGTCAAATGTTTTTCTAGATGTTTGTGTGAAGGTGTTTTTTGTATGAGATTTAACATTTAAATTATTGGACTTTGAGTGAAACAGATTACCCTCCCAAGTGTGGGTGGGCCTCACCTAATTTGTTGAAGGCAAGAATACAACAAAAACTGGCCTCCTGAGCAAGTAGGAATACTTCTAGCAGAAGAATTACAACTTGAACTGAAACTCTCCCCTGGATCTCCAACCTGCCAGCCTACCATGCAGATTTTGTACTTACCAAGCCTCTACAATTGTGTGAACCAATTCCTTAAAATAAGTCATCTCTCTCCGTCTGCCCCACCCCCTGCACCACAAACGCACGCATACATACATGCATGCACCCATCCTACTCTTGTTCGTTCTGTTTTCCTGGAGAAATTCTAATACAGACTCTAACGTTGTTGTCATTTCCAATGCAGCTTCAGCTTCTTCCTCTAGTTAACAAAATGTGTTCTAATTGCATAGGTAAGTCTGAGAAGTTCTACTCTCTCAGCCTCACTCCTTCCATCACTGTGCACTAGTTATAATATGACTTTGAATAGGCAAAGGCTAGGATCCCTTCACTTCCTTGTGGACAGTCAGCTAAAAGACACTAGGCCACACATTCACCACTCTTTTCTAAATTATAAATCTTGAGATCACTGTACTTCTGAATGACCACCTCCCCTGGGTTGTTCATTTTACTAATTTTTTCATAAGTGAAATTTGTTCATAATGTATTTAATCGTGTGTGGGGTGGAATACTGTTCCATGCGCTGGAAACATAAAGATGAATAAACATGCTGCCTTTGTGGAGTTTACAGTCTAGTGGGGGAGACGTAAAAAATAGTGGCAAAAAATAATTTCTCTTGGTGTTAACATCCCCAACAAAAGGCCTGAGATTTCAGCCCTATCACTATAATAGTGCTATTTTAGAATGAGGCAAATTGTGGGGGTGTGAGGAGGTTGTTACTAGCTGAATTGTGTTCCTCCTTCCCCCTAAAAAAATTCATGTCAAAGTCTTAACACCCAGTGCCTCAGAATGTGACTGCATTTGGAGATATGGCCTTGACAGAGGTGATTGCATTAAATGGAAGTCATTAGGGTGGATCCCTAATCCAATATGACAGGTGTCCTTATAAAGGGGGGAAATTTGAACACAGATGGACACAGAAGGAAGACCATGTGAATATACAGGGAGAAGATGGCCAACTACAAGGCAAGGAGAGGGGCCTGGAAAAGAGCCTTTCACTCATGGGCCTGAGAAGGAACAAAACATGCCCACACCTTGGTCTCAGACTTTCAACCTCAGAACCATGAGGAAATTATTTCTGTGGTTTAAGACACCCAGTCTGTGGTACTTGTTATAGCAGCTCTTACAAACTAATACACGGGCTAAGCTTAACAGTGATATAGAGCAATGGCTGAAGATAAGAAGAAATAAGAGAGTTCTCATAAAGGCATCATCAACCTGACCTAATGACTGATTAGAAGCAAAAGGAGAAGGAAAGCAAGAGATGCAGGTTGACTTGAGTTATGGGTGTAGAAAATTATAAAAGTGGCCACCACACACATGTAATCACAGCACTTTGGGAGGCCAAGGCAGGTGGCTCACCTGAGGTCAGGAGTTCATGACCAGCCTGACTAACATGGTGAAACCCCATCTCTACTAAATACAAAAAAAAATCAGCCGGGTATGGTAGCACCTGCCTGTAATCCAAGCTACTTGGGAGGCTGAGACAGGAGAATTGCTTAACCTGGGAGGCAGAGGTTGCAGTGAGCCGAGATCACGCCATTGCACTCCAGCCTGGACAACAAGAGAAAAACTCTGTCCCAAAAAAAGAAAAAAAAATAGGCCACTAATTCCCTCCCCCACTCCCATCCCTTTACCCCTCCTTCATCCTGCTTTCACACACCTGTCCTTATGATGTGGTCTTGAAGGTACGTCCTATCAATAGGTAGCGTCCATTTCTCAGCTCCTAAATATGGGCTGGCCTTATAACTTTCTCTGACCAACAGAATAAAACAGAAGTGATGTTTTATGAGTAACAAGCCTAGGCCTCAAGACACCTTGCAAGCTGCTTCTCTCTTACTCTTCTTGATAATTTTCTTGATCAGTACTAGTGAATAAGCCTGGGCTAGCTTGCTGGATAACAGAAACATGGATGCATGGCTGTGTTAGCCCCAGTTCCCCAGCCAGCAGTCAGCCATCTGCCAGATTGATGAGCAATGTCATCAACTGCCAGCTAACTGCAGACCTAAGTGAACCCAGCTGAGTCCAGCAGAAGAATCACCCAGCTGACCTTAGCCCGCATTCCTGATCCATATAATTGTACACTTATACATGGTTGCTGGCTTGTTTTTTTAATATGTTAAAAAATAGTACATGGTTTCTGTTTTAAGCCACAAAGATTTGGGGTAGTTTTTGGTACACTGAAAAAGTTAACTGGTATGTGGGATAAATATTGTTGCCTTTTGCCTGGATAAGAAAATCAAAAGCAAAGCAATCTGGATAAGAAATTCTGTCTCGGGCCCCGTGCAGTGGATTGCACCTGTAATCCCAGCACTTTGAGAAGTCGAGATGGGAGGATGACTTGAGCCCAGGAGTTGCCCTCCAGCCTGGACAACATGGCAAGACCTTGTCTCCACAAAATAAAATCTTAAAATAGCTGAGTGTGGTGGTGCATGCCTATAGCCCCAGCTATTCAGGAGGCTGAGGTGAGAGGATTACTTGAGCCTGAGAGGTTGAGGCTGCAGTGACCCAGGATTGCACACTGCACTTCTGGCTGAGTGACAGAGAGAAGCCTTGTCTCAAAAAAAAAAAAAATCTGTCTTTGGCATATTGTTTTTGAAATATTTATGAGACTGTCAAAAAGTCAGTTGGTTAAATAGTTCCGAGTCTCAGGCGAGAGGTCTTATTTAGATATACAAATCTGAAAGACAGTCATGTGACTGATTTCCATGCATGAGTAGATTGTCACAAAAAAAGTGAGAATAGAATAAATGAACAAGAGATCCAAGTTAGGACCCCAAGAACATCAACATTTAACATCAGGGAAAGCAGGAAAGTCAATTAGGGAGAAGAGGAAATAGGACAAGAGAAGTCATAGGAAATTCTCAACAGAGTCAATGTCATAGTAATGTCTAAAAAAAAATAGGGCTGATAAGAGTCCCAAACATTTGAGAATTATAAAGTCATTGCCAGAAGAGTTTTAGCAAAGCATTGAAGGCTGACTCTTACCAGCCATCACTGAAAAGTGAATGGGGCCAGGGGCAGTGGCTCAAAACTGTAATCCCAGTGCTTTGAGAGGCTGAAGTGGGAGGATCACTTGAGGACAGAAGTTTGAGACCAGCTTGGGCAACATAGCAAGACCCTGTCTCTACAAAAAAATTAAAAATTAGCTGGGCTTTGTGGCTTGTGCCTGTAGCCCTAGACACTCAAGAGGCTAAGATGGGAGAGGATCGCTTGAGTCTTGGAGCTCAAGGCTGCAATAGCCATCATTGTGCCACTGACCTCCAGCCTGGGCAACATAGCAAGGGCATGTCTCTGAAAAAAATTAAGATAAATTTTATTTACAAAAGTGAATGGAAGGGGATGAATTGGAAACAATGAGTATAACTACTATGGTTTTGAATGTGTCCCCCCAAAGTTCATGTGTTGGAAACTTAATCCCCAATGCAATCGTGTTGAGAGGTGGGACTTTTAAGAGGTAATTAGGTGATGAAGGCTCTGCTCTCATGAATGCATTAATGTCATTATCTCTAGAGTCAATTAGTTGTTGCAAAACTGGGCTTATTATAAGAGGGAGCTCAGGCTCCTCTTGCTTTCTTGCTCTCATGTGTTCCTGCCCTTCTACCTTCTGCCATGAGATGATGCAACACAAAGGCCCTCACCGTGCCAGCACCATGCGCTTGGACTTACCAGGCTCCAGAACTGTAAGAAATAAATCTCTGTTTTTTATAAATTACCCAGTCTGTGGTATTCTGTTGCAGCAACACAAAATGAACTAAGATAATTGTCTAGCTGAGCTTGGCAGATAGGCTGCTTCAGACACTACCTGCCTCTTTGCTCAAGGAATCTGTGAGCTACTGATGGCAGCCAATGTCACACTCATGTAGACTAATGCCATTAAAAGGTATAGTCCCCGGCACTAGCTGGGCCTTTCATGCCATGCAACAAGGAAAAGAAGAGACAAATAATCCCTAAAGGGAAGTGAAAGGTTGATGGGGGAACTTTTCAAGTTGGGAGAGATTTTGGTACATTTATTTCTAACTTTATTAAGTCATAAAGCTGTAACGGATGGATTGAAGTCCTGGAGAGAATAGGAAGGGATGATATCCACAGCACAGATGGAAGAAAAGGTAAGGTTGGAAAGATAAGAGATTTCCAGATATGAGACAAGAGGTTGAGGGAATTCACATTGAGTGACCATGAATCCTAAAATGGAAGGAGGCCCAGTGGTGGGCAGGGGAGTTGGGGACAGTGGGAAACATTCATAGCTGCAGATATGAACAGTGAGTGAGCTTGATATCCCATATAATACTTGCTAAATGACACAGAGGTTGAGGATAATAAAATTAGACTGGCATTCTTTGGCATGGCTGGTTTTTTCCAACAGCAGGAAATAGCTTGCCTGCAGAAGCAAACAGGACAGTTGGTTGCACCAACACAAGACTGGGATTTTTGTGGACAGATACAGAAGGGTGAGAGATTAAGAGCTTTGAGGTTTTAGCAAGACAGTGGTTAAAATGATACATCATGGGATCTCTCAGCTGGCTAAAGGAGTCACGGGGGAAAGCATGGTTAATGAACTTGGAAAAGAGATAGTAGAGGAACCATGATCTTGGAAATAAGCTGGCAGGGGGGGCAAGCAGAGAGGCTATGAGGGCATAACCAGATATGGTTATACTGGCGTTTAGGGTTCTGGAAGCAGACATTACAGAACATGAGGCCAGGGTGTGGGCAATGTGATTGGACTGGCAAAGCACGATGGGGATGAAGCCTTGCGACTCTGAAGCTAAGTCACATGCAGATGCTGAAGACCACCCAGATGGTGGCCATTCAGATAGAAAAGAGGTCGTGGGCCAAGGGACTGAAGCTTCATGGGACCAGGAGCCATAACAGATACAATAAGACAGCCAGGAAGAAGGATAGAATATGGTATACGGGAATTTCACTGGGAGGTATGGGATCATACAGTTTTGCTGGATGATAGCAAAGAAATATTTTGGAAGCAATGGTGACCACAGTTCCTTTGAGCCCAGGAAGTGTAGGCAAAGGAATAGTCACTCCCCCTGCCCTCTCCAGAATGCACTTTCTTGGGAAAAAATCAGATGTGGGGAACGGGAGTTTATTTTTAATGAACCAGGGGTCCAAAGATGTTGTTGAAAAAAGTTATGAGAAAGTCAACCGAGAAAGAAAGAGGGGCAAGCGGAGAGAATGAGAATGGCCTTCACTTAATG
Source organism: Ateles fusciceps (assembly GCA_036589455.1). Classification (NCBI taxonomy): domain Eukaryota; kingdom Metazoa; phylum Chordata; class Mammalia; order Primates; family Atelidae; genus Ateles; species Ateles fusciceps. Next base: position 891,263 of record JAZHEH010000164.1, on the reverse strand, counting down.
TGGGACTTAATGTTGCATCTTGAATAAGAGCTTTATTTTTCACAAATATCTTTTAAGATTTCAAGCCTGGGTCCAACCAGATCTACAATAACGATGCAATAGGATGCAGTCAACCTTCCTCTTCTCTTGGAATTATCTCAGGAATAATAAGAGATGCTGTTTAGAGTCCAGGCTTATTCCTTGTTTTGAAGTTAGGTAGTTCAGTGAATAGAACAAGAAAGATTTTTCTCTGTAGAACTCAATGGAACATAAGCCAGTAGGCATTTGCAGAGATATTGTGCCCTGGAAGGAAAGAAAAAATGCTCTGATAACCAGAGTTAAACTCTTGATGTAAACTATTTGCTTGGATCCCTTGACCAACATTTGGTTCTAACAGCCAAAAGAATTTGCAAAAACCAAAGATGAAGGAAAGTCATCAGCGTTGTAAACATGACCTCTTGGCTAATATATATGGTTGTTAAAAAGGGTTATTTTGGGGTTTTCAAATGGACAAAGAAAATACTGGGCTGGGCGTAGTGGCTCACACCTGTAATCGCAGCACTTTGGGAGGCCGAGGCAGGCAGATTTCTTGACCTCAGGGGTTTAAGAGCAGCCTGGGAAGCACGGTGAAACCCCGTCTCTACAAAAAAATACAAAAATTAGCCGAGTGTGGTGGCACATGCCTGTAGTCCCAGCTACTTGGGAGGCTGAGGTGGGAGGATGGCTTTAGCCCAGGAGGCAGAGGTTGTAGCAAGCTGAGATCATGCCATGTGCTCCATCCTTTGTGACAGAGTGAGATCCTGTCTCAAAAAAAAAGAGAAAAGAAAATACAGTAATATGAGGATCTATTTTATAATAACCTCCATCTGGTACCCTTACATGTACCTGTCAGGAGTATAAGTTGGTGCTCTTTTCAATCTATTTTATAATAGCCTCCATCTGGTACCCTTACATGTACCTGTCAGGAGTATAAGTTGGTGCGTCTTTTCAAAGAGGCGATTACATCTGTATGCCCTTTAACCCAGCAGTTCTACCACTGGTTATTACCATAAAGAAACAGTCATAGATATGTACCCAGTTTAGTCATAATTGGTGACAACCTAAATACCCAATGATACAGGATGGTTAAATATATGGTTTTATTAACATACAATGGGATACAAGGCCACTAAAAATTATATGGAGGCACATGAAATATTATATGGCAGGTCAGTTGTGATTTATTGGACTAAAATAAGGTTACACAAATATTTACATTCGTGATGCCAATTTAAACACAAAATGCATAATCCTAGAAAAAATACAGGAAAGATATAAATCAAAATATCTGTGATTGTCTCTAGATATTTAGATTACATAGGGTTTTGATTTTTCTTCTTTTTTCAAACTTTTCTAAGAAAAAAATCCAAAACGAAAATATATCACATCTATAACAAGAAAAACTAATAATATGCTTTTTTTCAGTTTCCTGGGGATATTATTTGCAAAAATTATGCTCGAAAAAACCAAGTTTAAATATTTTTTAATTAAAAGGTAAAATATAAAGGAAGACAATATTCCCTATCTGTGAATATATCCTAATTTCAAGAGGAAACTCCCTTTTTAGCAAAAAGGCCTTCTGGGGAGATGCTTAAAGGAATAGTTCTGCCCATCTAAGTTCTGACTTTTTTTTTTTTTTTTTGCTAATAATCACATGGCTATTAGGGGTTGATATCTTTAAATTCCAAGAATGAGTTGAAGATTATTCTTCTAGTCACGTGTAATAAAGTTTTGTTTTAGTTAACACCTATTTCATTCCCTGTACTGTATTTAATGTTACGGATGGTGTAAACACAAAATAAAAAATAAACCTCAAGGTATTTAGAAATCGATTAAGAAAAAAACTGGGCCGGGTGCAGTGGTTCATGCCTGTAATCTCAGCACTTTGCAAGGCTGAGGCAGGCAGTAGCTTGAGCTCAGGAGTCCGAGACCAGCCTAGAAAACATGGTGACACCTTGCCTCCACAAAAAAATACAAAAAGTAGCCAGGCATGGTGTCATGCACCTGTAGTCCAAGCTACTCGGGAGGCTGACATGGGAGGCTTGCTTGAGCCCCAAGAGATTGAATCTGTAGTTAAACAAGATTGTGCTGCTGAAACCCAGCATGAGCGACAGAGTGAGACCCTGTCTAAAAATAAACAAACAACAATCAAAAAAAAAAAACTGCAGCTATTTATTTTAAATATTTCAAGGGCATAAACTAATAACAACAACTAGCATTCAAGCAGTGCTTTTTTATGAAACCTTCTTAAATACTGTATAAGCCCGAATAAAAGATGAGGTATTTTCCTAAAACTCTCTGAAAAACAGATATTTGCATATTTTAGAAGGCTCTCATATTATAAGACATTCTCTAGTTACTTTATTTAAACAACTAAGTAATGATTGAGGAAGACTCAATAGCTTGAAATGACCTCAGTCAAAGCTTTGGGATGTTTAGAGAGGTCACCTGACAGAATTGGTTCAGAGAATGCAAAGAGCCTTAATAGAGATTTAGTCCTTATTCCTGGGGTAAGGTGCCACGGCGCAAATGTTTAATATCATTGTAAACAAGCACTTTAACATAACTACCTAGTGAATCTAATGTATATTTATTTAACATCTACTTCATTCTGGGTCTGTGTTCGGTGCTAATGGCCTCTTTTCAGCAGGCAAACTGTTCTTCACCCATAATGAGGACACTTCACGGTTTACAAACACTCCCCAAAACACCATCATACTTCATTACACTAGCGCAGTAAAAGAATGAATACGGCCAAAAGTTTGGGGGAAACAAACTAGTATTTATGTTAATACATGTAAACAATGAAGTAACCATTGTTTTTCAGCAGCTTGTTCTCTACGACTAGTTTAATTGGGAGAAGTAATTTTTTAAATTCTTTCTAATGCAACTGTTACTCTCAGGGTGAAAAAAATCAATTAGCAATAAGTCCTATTTTCTGAAACCCGGCTTTGATAAACATGGTAAAGATGATTCCATTCTCTTTTACCATTTATTTGGCTGTTTCATCAAAGCTATGTAACCCTCTTAGTTTGACATCACGCAAAGAAAGACCTAAAGGATTTCATTAGCACCACTGCCTGGGACTCACAGTGTGTCCCCGACTTCTGATGCTATTTCACTCTCTAGCTCGAGTGACTACTTTTAATCCACAAAAAGTTTGGTAATCTATTGAAATACAATAAATCCAAAATAAAACTTCATCTTTGATTTACTAAACTGTTCTTTCGACACTGTCAACAAAACAGATTTTAATTTTTTTTTTTTTTAGAAACTGGGTCTTACTCTATCATCCAGGCTGGAATGCAATCATATAATCCTAGTTCACTGCAGCCTAGAACTGCTGGGCTCAGGCCATCCTCCCACCTCAGCCTCCCTAGCAGCTGGGACTACAGATGTGTGCCATCACACCTAGCTAAATGTTTTTATTTTTTGTAGAGGTGGGTCTTGCTATGTTGCCCTGGCTGGTCTCCAACGCCTGGCCTCAAGCAATCCCTCCGCCTCAGCCTCCCACGGCTGTGAGCCACAGTGAGCCACAGTGGCCTGCCTAGGGCAGATTTAAAATGATACAAAGATCTTAATTATTTTCAACCACGTTCGAAAGCTTTCTTGCTTGTGACAGAGAAACTGGAGAATTTCTTAAGTCAAAACAAGGAGCAGGAAAGACTCTGCTTCCTTTCACCTGTTCTTCTCTCTCGGCACATTATTTTTCCTTCTTGGTACTTCACATGGTTTAAAGAGAAGATGACAGTTACATGACAGGAAGGGAAGAGAGAGAGAGAGACAGAGGAGAGGGTGATAATGTGTGGATGGATGGATGGAGCTTTACTATTTTGTGTATATCTATTCATATATGCACAAATCATCCATCTATGTCTTTATTGTGTCTGTGTGTGTGTGTGTGTGTGTGTGTGTGTGTGTGTGTGTGGTACTCTTATGTCTCTCTTACTAAATTAAAGCTCTCTTAGGGGCTAGGGCAAGTACATTGTAGTTGCTCAATAAATTTCATTGAATTTAAAAATTAAACACTATTATTTTAAAAAACCCTTGGCAGGTATTCCTTGATTAATTCCTTTTACACTTTCCTTCTGCCTCAAATGTCCCTACTCTAGGCCCCCATTCTCATCTGTCCAGATTCTCTACATTTCTTAAAGCCCAGAAAAATGTCACTGCCTTCTTGAAACCGTCTGTGATTTTTCCAGCCAAAAGTAAACTCCTCCTTCTCCAAATGACCACAGCACTGCTATCTCCTCCTTAAAGCACTAACCATTTTTTCTATCTTCCCTGCATCCAGGTGGGGGCTCCATTTGTAAGGCATATCCATGTTGAAGGCAGGATTTTTTTTCTTTTTCTTTCAGTTCTACACAGCAGAGCAGCGTGTTTTATGTGTCTTTGATGGTCCTCTGTCTATTCCTCCATCAGTTTATCCATCTGAACGCAGCCTAACAGGATAGCTAAAACATGGGCTCACAAACCAGACATGCTTCAGATAAATCCTGGTTCTACCGCTTACTTGCTGTGTGATGTTGGCTAAGTTACTTCACCGCTCTGTGCCTCAGTTTCCTCATGGAGTGCTAACAATAGTACCTACTTCATAGGGTTATTTGATGACTAAATGAGCGAATCCATGTAAAGCACTTTCAAATGTCTCTGGAATGTTATAGTAAGTGTTCTATAAATGGATTCTATTATGATGGACCCAATATAATTTAGTGAGAATCTACTATGTCCTAGACTGTCTGCTTGACTATCACATCAGTAGGAACTCCATAAATATTTGAGGAATGACTGGTGAGAGCTAACATTGACTCAGCCCTTTATTAAGTCAGTTAACAAAAGTCTTTCAGGTCCAAGGTCTCATTTAATCCTCACAACCATGGCAGGGGATGGATGTCATCCCCTCCACCTTCAGCCAGAAGCAAAGTCCCTTCTGCACTTCACAAGCACATACTTAGCAGGTGAAAAGTCTCCACAGCATTCACCTCACAAGCCCACCAACTTCTGGAGATTTTTTTCCCATTCCCTCCCTCAGCTTCTTCGACTTCACATGAAGCATCGTTTTTAGCATCTGTTCAGCCTGACTCCCGTCATTAGATACATTCTTATGTGTTTATAATGCATCACTGATTTGTTTCAGACTAAATCGTGGGATCTAAAAATAAAGTGATGTTGAACATATTTCTCTGCATATTAACTTTAAAGAAATGGATTAATCTTTTAGAAATAATAAAAATTAAATGATCCACTCAGCATGGAGCAGTTACCCAAAATAATAAAATACAGAAACTTCTTCAGACTCCCACTTTTCCTTTTTTACTGCTTCTGGATTTGTTAATGTAAGTATATCCTTCATAATTTTTTCATTTGAAAAATTAAGAGGTTTAGCGAGCCTCTGGTAACCCAATCATGTTCTTCCCTGGGGACATTTAAATGGAAGCAGGATTCATTTATTCTCCAAGTCAAATTCTCATTTTCAAAAGTGACATTGCAGACTTGACCTCATCATCCTAAGAGATGAAACAAAGAATAATAAATAAAGTGACACATGTATTGGTATAAACGTTGTTTTCCGACATTTCAGCCATTTATCCAACACATGTGCTCTGTCTGTCCACTACAGGCTGGGCACGATGAGAATCTAGAGGCAAAGAGCATGTGGTTCTTTCCCAAAATCAGCTTCCTCAGCAGAATGGGAGGCAAGACTTCCAAATAAATACAATAGCACAAGACAGAAATCGTTATGGAAAGGAGAGCAATGGGAGTGGGAAAAAGCAGTCAACTCCTGCTGAAAAAAAAATATGATCTGCCCATTTGATAGAACATTTAAAATGTTTTCCCCTTCAATATACATGCACACATATCCATTCGGACTGTTTGCTTCTTTTCTTTCTTTGGAACCTGAAAATACTGTCAATCAGCAGCCCTTGGGTGTTTACCTGTCACCTAGGCTTGGTGACATTGTTTTATTCAATTTGATATTGCCATATTACTCAGAAAGGGTTATATATGCAAATAAATATACATTCTGGTCACACCATTAAATAATGAGACAAACTACAGTTTATAAAATGCAGTTGTTCCATGCCACATTTCATTTTAGGAGAGGGAGGCCTACAGCCAACTGCGAACAATTACCAAATTGTCAGTGGAATTCAATAAATGTTGTTTAAAAAAACTAATTATTTGTTACAATAACCAGCTACTACTGCCACTTTGTATTTGGAGGTTTGTAAACTACTTCCATTTGAAATGTAATTGATTCCATTTTTATCATTTGTTCAAGTTTATGTGGTTGTTCTCATCCTAAGAGATGATAACATCTATTTTCAGCAAATTATACATTATAATTCCTCATTCAAAAGCTGTAACAGAAAACAAAATGCTAATTTATGCTGTAAATGAAACTACAGAATCATAATCACTCATTGTTAACATTAGGGACTAAACTGCTACTGGAAATAATAAATTGGAGCAGAATGTGTAGGGGTTGTTAGATTTTTCTTTTTCTTTGCATCTTTTTGGCTTGTTTTGTTTACTTATTACACAACCAACACACTTTCTAACACTCTTTCAGGTAAGAGATTACATGGATGTCTTGTCTTTTCCAGATAGAAGCCAGACGTTCACTTGGCTCTTAGCTTTCAGCTGCAGCTATTTCAAATCTACAGGAAGACGTGCTCACAAAGCAATCACAAGTGCACACTAAAGAGGGGAAGCAGATCAGAACCACACACCTGCTTTTCCACATTCCATTAAGTTTCTACATCTACAGTTCCCTTTGTACCAACCACCTCCTCCCCTCCCCCACGTTTCTCCTGTATGAAGACTCCTCTGCCCAGTAACTTTTTTTAGAGATGGGGTCAGCAGCTACGATTAAAGGCACACGCCATCACACCTGGTTGATTTATTTCTATTGGTCTTTAGAGATGAAGGTCTCCCTATGTTGTTCAGCCTGGTCCCGAACTCCTGGCCTCAAGGAGTCCTCCTGCCTCAGCTTCCTGAGTAGTTGGGATTACAAGCATGAAAAAAACGTGCTCTGGCAAAATCGATAACTTTCAATAAATATAGTCAATCTTTATTAACACACACAAAAAAAGTGGGGGGTGGATCTGTTACCATATTCTATATACTGCTTTGTTGAAATAATGATCTTCATGTGAAAATATTGTAATATCACCTAATGGCATTTTCTCCTTTCTTCTGTTTTTAAAACATAGAATCCAAAAGAAAGAAATATTTTAATATAATTATTATATCAAAAATGTGAATTTTTCAAAAGAACTAAAAAGTCACACTGCCTTCTAGAGTAAATCACTTTTCTGCTGCCCTTTTATTTAATGCCGTCTGCTGTACACATTACCTCTTCGCTGGCAAAGTGTGATCATTGATTTCCTATGGTCTCTCTGGAAGGAAGTTCTGCTTCCTTGATGATGGATACAAAGGGTAGGTGACCCCATTCTCATTCCAATGCAAGCCCTGCACTTTTACATTTCCGCTAGGGCCACAGGAACGTGAAAGCAGTGAGAAACTCCTTGCCCTCTTCGTAGAGACTGTCTTGCTGTAACTACTGACATTTAATGTTTTCCCCTCCCCTTCCCACAACTGTATTTTGGAAGATCACAAAATAAGGGCTGAACCACTAAAAGGCGTTAGTTGATGATAGACATAAAGGTTGGGTGCATGATTCGGCACGGAAGATACCTGTTACAACATGGCCGTGATGAGAAAGGTCAATTTCAGCCTAAATCTCAAATGTAAGTATACGTAATACAAGCGGAAAGTGACATGGATTAGCTTATGAGAGTGTATGCCTCACTATATACATGATAGGGTTTTGATATATCTGAATGATTACAAAATTATTCTATTCATGTATCTCACAATTACATTTTTTCTGTTGAGTATTTTATTGATACTCGTGTATATTTGGAATGAGCACCCCACTAAATCATATTTATTCTATTTTAGAAGACCCTGTCTATCTCTCCGGGTAGATCAACCATTCAAACCAAAAACAACGGTAAACTCGGGGGGTGGGACTAGGGGAGGGATAGCAGGGGGTGGGGGAGGTTGGGGAGGGATAACATGGGGAGAAATGCCAGATATAGGTGAGGTGGGGGGAGGGATGGAGGCAGCAAACCACCTTGCCATGTATGTACCTATGCAACAATCCTGCATGATCTGCACATGTACTCCAAAACCTAAAGTACAATCAGAAAAAAAAAGAATGGTAAATTCAAACATCTCATCCAAAAAGCATCAGGTCGTTATGGCTGATTCCACCATAAGAGACAACTTCATCTCGTTCATCAAAAAGAATTCTATTTGGTTATATAAAAGAAAGAGGGTAAACTTGGGCAAACAAAGGAGATATTCACTATCTCACAAAGCTGGCAAATAAATGCCACCATTGCCAAACTTGCAAGAAATGTAGATGTGGCCACAGGATTTCTTCTATGTTGGAGCAGAAAGTGAGTACAATGGGGAGAAGAGGAAGCTGGCACAAGTCGGTGTGGTGCAGTCCAGCTTTCCCTACCTAGCACTGAGACCTTAGGCAAGGACTTCACTCTCTGTGTTTTGCTTTCCTCATCTATCAAATGGGAATCATAATAAAAGTACCTACCTCATATGTTGTTACAGAGATTAAATGAGTCAAATACTTACAAAGTATATGGAATAACAATTGATAAATGGTAGTTATTGCCGCTGCTCTTTAATCGTCAAATTTAAGGTTTACATAAATTACAAAGAAAAGCAAACAACAGCACTTTGGGAGGCCAAGGAGAGCGGATCACTTGAGGTCAGGAGTTCAAGACCAGCCTGGCCAACTTGGTGAAACCCGTCTCCACTAAATGTACAAAAATTAGCCAGGTGTGGTGGCGTATGCCTGTAGTCTCAGCTACTCAGGAGGCTGAGACAGGAGAATCGCTTGCACCCGGGAGGTAGTGGTTGCAATGAGCTGAGATCGCGCCACTGCACACCAGGAAAAGGAAGGAAGGAAGGAAGGAGGGGAAGGAAGGAAGGAGGGAAGGAAGGGAAGGAAGGAAAAGCAAACGACATTTTCAAGCTGATGCATTAAGTAAGCCAGTCTTACTGGAAGACCCCCAACAAACTCCTTTCCTCTCCTATATATCTAGGAGAAACTCAAAGTCAGAAAAATTGGAGTTACATAAAAACTGGAGTTCTGTGAGCTGGATTTACAGGTGAATTTCTAAAATTTATTTAAGGTTAAGAAGGTAGATATGCTTAACACTCTTTTGCAGTTCATATTACATCTTCAGAGAAATAAAAATGCTGAAAAGGTATAGAAGCCCAATTGATATTTTTTGAACTTTGAGGTACTGGCTGTCTAACAACTTTGTAAATGGAGGACATTCCCAAGTCTTGGCTCATTTCCAGGGATGCCAACATTGTCACCACTTTAAGAATTATGAAATGTCCAGAAAGAAAAAAAATACTGAATTCTTTATGGTACTTGGACTGAATGGAAAAAAAGTGTTCCTCAGTGGACTGTTTTCTGCTTTAGCTATCCATATTCATGGAGGTAATGCCAAGCCAAAAGAAAAAAATGGGCAGTCAGCACAAGCTTTCGACAGCTTACCCACATCCATTAATGATTCTGCACTGAAACGTCTACCTTGCTGGAGAAGATACAGTGAGTATACAGAATTATGGGTACTGGCTAATTCAAAACCGTCACTGTCTACTCTGAGAAGATAGTGCCCTTATGAGGATGCCATTTTATATTTCTAGTCTGGAAAATTTGGCAAAGTGGTGGGGACGGGGGACAGAGACAGAAAAGTTTAAAAAGCATGGTCGAGCCTCGTGGTGATGTCTTTTACATAACCTCAGATTAAGCTACCCAGTAACCAAAAAGCTGGTCAATCAGGTGAGTAAAATCAGGTGTCTGGCCTCATGGACACCCAAGCGGTCAGCTAATTGGCTCCATTTTTCACTTTCAATTGATTGATTCGATTTCGTACAGACCTGGCCTGCTTCGATTTGGGCTTACATAGTGATAACTAATAAGGTGACCTGGGTCTGAATGGCAAGCAGTAATGACCATTCCACAGTCAGCTTTCTGATAAAGACAGAAAGCCGAAACAACTACAGGAGAGAATCACAGGTTGAAAAGCACGATATCAAAAGATAAAGCTTGGTTTTGGAAGCTTGCACTACTGCCATCCCTAGGCGTGAAACTGTAAATTAAAGAATGGTCTGCTGTCTGCTGCACTGAGCCAAATCAGAGGCATTTCACATATACACTTTAATTGGGGGTTTCATTCTAATTGAAGAAATGAATTCCACCTAAGCAGATGCTCCTCCCCCCCCCCCACACACACACACACACTTGCTATGGTATGTTTTGCACATTGGCAAGTGGGTGCAAAATATCTGCAACATGGTCCTCTCAGATACAGGATGGAATTTCCCAGTTTTTAAATGGTAACAGATGTAGTTTCAGTTCTAATACACATTGGGCTGTCTCCAAAAGAACCATCCCTCCCTCCCCAGCTTCAAGAATAAAATGTCACAGAATAAGTAAAAACCTGGTCAGTGATGATGTGTGGTTGGGTTTTTGTTGCTTATGTTTTTGTTTTTCAGTAATGAATAAATGCTCTCGTTCCTAATCTTCTAGGTCTATGTATCAAGAACCTCCATCTTCATTATTTTTACTTGTTAGTTTGTAACAAGAGGTGTCATAATCATGTTTCTTGTGAAAATGAAAGTAATGAAAATGCCTTGTGATTCCAGGAAAAGAGCTTCTTAGGGAGACATGCCTGCCTGCTATTGATGTTGCAAAAAGGCTCCTTTTACATGGTATTAGATGTTGAGAGCACATCATATTGATCTAGAAATAAAAAGCTTCATTTTTTTTTTTTTTTAGTACAGTCAACCCTTACCTTCATAAGCACTTTGTAACACTAGGAAAATGATTTTATTTTTAATTGAGGTAGAGTAAACAAATTATATTTGAAGAACATTGCTATTTTTAGGAAACGGAGGATATGTAAGCATTTTGGCAGGAATCTGGGTAAAATCATGAATAAGTCTCACTCTTGCAAATTTGGCCCGGGCCTTCCTATAGCACCTCTGACCGAGTCCAAGATGAGATTTAAAGTCTCGCCTTTGTTGTATCCTTTTTCTTCTTAGGAACTGTTAGGAGCAGTTTTCTCAATCATGTGCCCATGCTCAAATGCTGAAAATGCAAACTGGAGATCAGTAAGGCCCCCTTATGCACATGTATTCTTGATTCCTGAAAATGGAGATTGTGGCAGTGCTGGAAACCGCAAATCCTGGTAAGATTCACTGCCCCGGCTGCATTTACCACCAGAGATTAACGCTTCGGTAGCATCTGACGCACCTTCCCCTAATGATGTACATCTCTCATTTGTTTCTGTACTTTATCTTAAAGTTCATACCGCACCACTGGAAGAAGAAATCAATACTTCAAATAATCTCCTTTCCCCATCATACAATTTCACTGCACTAAGAGTAGCACAGTACCCAATACCAGCCCGAGAGCCAATCATTCTCCATAGAGCAGAGCCAGCTGCTTTATCAGAAATTCTTTCCGATTTTCTTAGCAACATGAGTCTCCCCTTCTAGAAGAAAGATGTTGCCTCTTGGGGAAACGCTTTTCCACCTCAAGTTAACTTTGCCCAAGAAGCCGGTAGTTTTCCTCTTTTTAAAACACCCCCTCCCCCAAATGGTTCTCTCTTTCCTTTACTCCGAACCTACCCCCACCCTGTCCCTCTCTCCCACCTCCTCTGGTTTCCAAGGAGTTTGCACGTGATCGCCTGTCTTGCCAAATCCAGCCGCAGCCCTTTGCTTTTAAACGTTCTCAAACGACTTGTTTCTATCTCATTAAAGATGCTGCGAAACCTCCCATCTCTGCAAAGCTGTATCACTGCTTCCTTGGCCCCAAGTCTCCTTCCTCTCTTTCTTTGGAGGAATACAAAGTGTCTGAGTTTCACAGCCCCGGGGTGCAGGTCGGAGGCACGCACCTGGAAACTTCTCCTAACGCATCTGACTTCAGGAGTGGGGGGCGCGGCGCGGCCGAGGACGCCGAATGTCGGCCGGGCTTGTGCCTGGTGTGTGATTCAAGCCTTTCGTACCCGACTCGGTCCTCAAAGGCGAGCTGGGCTTGGTTTCTGACTCATCGACAGACACACACACACACACACACACACACACACGCGCGCAGGCACGCGGACGCCCGCTCCTGGAGAGCAGGAGTTTGCGGATCCGGAGGGGTCTCTGGCTCTCGGCAATCCCTGGCGGGCGCGGGGAGGCGTAGAGAGCACCCAGGGCCCGCCAGGTGGGGGCGGGATAGCCTGAAGAAAGCCACCGGCGCCGGCCACGGGCAGCCGGGCACCTTCCGGGCCCCGATCGTGCTTCTCCAGGCCCCCAACTCCAGCGCCAGCCCGACCACTTCGGCAGCTCCAGCAAGTTTCTACTCGCAGCGAGGCCTCGTTTCTCCCGGCTGCCTAGCCGCGAACCCTCGCTCCGCGCGCCTGGGCTGCCCTCCCGCCCCGCGCGAACGCCCGGCGTACTTCCCGGGGGCGGTCCAGACGCCCCCACCCGCGGCGGCGGCCCGGCGGTCTGGCCGGAGCTCGCCGTCGCCTCCCACTGCTGCTGCCGCGGCGGCGGGAGCCTCTCCAAGGCTCCCCCAGCAGCCCTTATGTATTATTCACTCGGATGGACGCGGCGCTTTCTGGAGAGCCCACGCCAGAGAGAGTCTTCACCTGGCAGCTAGTAGTTTGGCGATTTGTTTCTTGGAAATTTGGGGTGATGCGGGGGCGGCGGAGCACATTTTTCGGTTATTTGCTTTCGGGGTTTGGCTTCTCTGCCGGGAGCTCGCAGGAACGCGCTGCGCCCCGGGCCCGGGAGGGAGCGCGCCAGCGCCGCCGAGCGCTGCGGGCAGCCCCGCAAGCGGCCGAGGGTGGCCGGCGGGCTCCGGAGGAGAGGCGCCGGGGAACCGAGGTCTTTTCCTCGACACCCCCCACTCCTAGCGGGCCAGCTCCCCCGCGGCGCGCGCTCCGTGGGGCTCGGGAATCCCGGGCGCCCTGGACCGCCCACCGAGTTGCTAATGCCTTTCACCACTGCTCCTCCACCGCGCCTCTGGCCCCAACTTTCCCCAGCCCAGATATGCAAGCGCGCGCACACACATAGACACACACCCGCGTGCGCACACACACACACGCACACACATGCCTCCCCTCCCTCGACCCCAGCTCTACTTCCCCGTGTAGTTTGGAGATGACAGATGCCTGTAGACTTTCACCAAACAAGCGGTGGGGGCAGCAGACTACAACAGTTATTTAATTAAAAGGCATTTTTTCCTCTATTTCTCGCTCCAGCTCCCAGAATAGCCTTTTCACCCCTAGACCCTGAGCGCATGCCTGTCTCTCCAGATTACCGGTGGCCCGCTGACACCCATCTCCTTCCACGCCCCCCTTCCGGCGTCTACCCCGAGCTTCCCTGGGCCCCACGAGTCACAACGACACGCACACCTACAGGCCGGCGGCGGGGAGCGTCTAGGGCACGATGCAGCCGGACTGCATTGCACAGTCATCAAAGTTAAGTGTGTGTGTTTGTGGGGTGCCGGTGCGCCCCGGGGGAGGCGCGGGGTTAGAAGGAGCGGAGCCTCCACTCTGCACACTCCCCCCGCCGCCGCCACCTCCGCGGGTCAGGGGACGCCTCTACTTGAGATTGCAGCCATTTTAGGGAAAGAGGCGGCTCGGGCCCCGAGGGGAGTGGAGGGGGGGACAGCACGTCGCGGGGGCTCGCGGCTCTGCAGCCCCTCGGCTCAACTGTAAGGCGGGCAGGCGCCGGGCGCACAGGGGCGCGGCGCCCGCGGCGACTTGGGGAAGGTTGCGCTCGAGTTCCCTGGTTCTGCCTGGAGTTGTTCGGGGTAACGCGCCGGTTCCTGCCTCTTTCTCGGGTTCCCGCTGGGCTGGGAGGTGGTGGGGGAAGGTGTCGATGGCAGATTGGGCACGGGAGGAACGCGACAGACCCTGGAGACTGGAAAGCTAGCGATGGGGGAAGGGGGGTACCTCCTCTCGCCGGTTGGCGCTGACCCAGACAGTGCGACCCACTTGGCCCCCCATCCTCCCCACCCCCTCCCGAGCCTCTGCCTCCCCCACCTAGTGCCAAGTGAGCGCGCGGCAGGGGGCAAGGGGCGCGACGCCGCCCGGTACCGAGCCACCCCTTACCTGGTTGGAAGGGGTTTCCCAGGAGGAGCCGTAGTTGTAAAAGAAGGAAGAGAAGAGGGTGTCTTCCGACAGCCCGCAGCCCGCCATGCTCTGGATGCAAATAAAATGAGGAAAGAAAAAAAAGCACACACACACAAAAGCAACCCAAAATTTTCAAAATCAAATTAAACCAATAAGCCAAGAAGAAATTCTCTCGAAAATAAAGAAAAGGAGGGGGAAGGGAATGGCAAAGGGAACGGAAACTTCGGCGGTGCTCCCTCTCCGGGAGAGAAGGGATGCTCGGGCTGCCGCCGCCCCCCGCCGCCGCCGCCGCCGCCGCTGCCGCCTTCTCAAGACGGTACCTAGAGAGGTTCGTCCTGACTTGGGCAGCCGCCGCCGCCGCCGCCGCCTGTGCCGGCTGCGTGTGTGCGCGCGTGTGTGTGCGTGTGCGTGTGTGTGGTGTGTGCGCGCAGAGCTAGAGACCGCAGGGGGAAGCAAGAGGGCGAGATAATAGCGAGCCGGGATGGAGGCGCAGAGGCAGCGCGAGCGGGCAGGCGGGCGTGTGCGCGCGGGGGGTGCCTGCGCGTGTGTGTGTGTGTGTGTGTGTGCGCGCGCGAGCGCGCGCGTGTGGCTGGGTGTGCGTCTGTTTGGGGAGCTCACCGGAGAGCCGGGGCCGTCACGTGGGTGCGCTGACTCCGCCGGCTGCCGGGGACAGCCTGTACTACAGCCCTGGCCACTAAATCAGCCCGCGCCGCCAGACCTTTGCAGCCCGCGGCCGGCCCGCCGCCTTCTCCGACCTCCTCGCCATCCTCGCCCGGCCGTGCGCGCCCCGGGTCGGCAGGGGGCGCGGGTGAGGCCGCGGGCAGGTGGGTGGATGGGTCCCTGAGCCCGGGAAGCAGAGAGAAAGACGCTCTAGGAAAAACAGCTTCCCCCGACCGCTAAGTCCCGCACCCTCCTGGCAAGCCTTCCTTCCACCCTATTTGAAGATTTTTTTTTTTAATTCCTAAAATCGCTTTTTCCATGCAAAGACCCCCCTCTTCTAGCCACGGGGAAATCGTTTTCACATAGTTGCTGTGTCTCGCTTTTCCTTCTTTCGCGGTGCCTCCAGTCCCCCGCACGCGTGTCCACGCAGGCACAGACACACCACTGCCTGCCTCCTTCCATCCCAAATGCAAACCCACTTCCTTTTGCCGGTTGCTGTAGTTAAGCTAAGTCAATGCTACATCAAACTAGGCTAGGCTGAGAGGACTGGAAAGTGGATTTAGGGGACAATACTGCCCCAGCAGGAAGAAAGGCTCTAGTTTGGCGTTCTGTTGATTTAACAGTTTAAAACGAAAAAGGATTTTGTACCTTCTGCACTAAAACTCAGGCCCCTTGAGTCACAATTATTTAAAGGGAGCTATTCTCTGAAGTCCATTATATGATATAAAAATGTAAACGGATATAATGTCGTCTCTCTCTCTCCCCCACAAGATGGTATTTTAGAACCAAATCTTTCAGTCTTAATAATTGGGTGGCTGAAAGGTGTTTTGTTTTGTTTCTGCAAAAAGACATTCTTTACCTGCTTCTCCTTACTCTTTATATAGATATTTATAGAAAGTAAAACTCAAATAAAAACCAGCATATCTGTGTAAGATGCTCTTAGAAGTATTTGAATATTTGCAGGAAGACTTGAAACAACCTCTTATAGGCAGTTTATATTGTTTTCTTTCTGAATCCCCGTTCCCAAATGCTGCCTATTTTTATTCAAACCAATTGTGTTTTTCCAAGAGTTCACACTTCCACTTGTAAATTCCCCCACTGGAGCTCGAAATCCTCTGTGAAATAAACATTTCCACAGCAACCCAGTGATGTCAGAAACATCGGCTAGTGATTTCAGAGGGGAAATAAAACAGGAGCGAACAATGGCTCTGGAAAGACAGTTCCTTCATCCTTGAGAATAGCATGCCTCCTAGCAGAAATTCAGAAAACATTTCTGGCTAAATACCTGTTTTCTTTTCTGAGATTGACTTATTTTTCAAAGGCATGTCAAATGATCTTTAAAAATAAATAGGTCACCATCCTCTTTTCTGGATTGGTGAAGAACGGTATTTCAAATCAGTGGTGCCTAACCACACTGGCCGCTATAGATTTTTGTAAGGGGGGAAAGATTTTTTTCTAAAAATTGATGTTGGAGAGAACATTGAGGGATGAAATCCAGTGTACTAACTTCAGGCCCAAATAATGCTGATTGATCTGGCTTCAAACTTAGAATAGTTTTTTTGAAGTATTAGGCCCACAAAAGTCCTATTCAGTTATCAAAATTGGTGCTGATCTCACCAATATGGAATAAAGGGGCTTCTCCATTGTTCCTTCTATTGTTTCCTGTGTCTCCTGGCTGAGAAAAGAAGGGAGGAATTCTTCATACTGCCCCTGTTTCAGTCCCCCCCTCCAAGTTCCACCCCTATAAACATTAAATGTAAACAGACTGGAAAATATAAAATTAGGCCCAATGCCTGGGGTTTCTTAGGCTTCGCGTCTAAATAAGTTTCTTTAGAAAACATTTACACAGAGCATGATAGAAATGTACACTTTGTAAATTGCTTTTCATGTATACATTAGCCCAAGTTAACATTCTGTTCCTGCAGCCAATCACTGATTTCTTGACTTTAGCTCAGGTCCCGCATTCTCACTGATGGAAGGTCATTCTATCTGTGTTGTCCCCTCCCCTATTTGTTGGATAAATGGATTCATATCTTAAAACAATTTGGAAAGAATCAGGACTTTTTATCTCCATTCACAGATGTGGAAATAGGCTCAGAGATGCTAAGTAACCTAACCCAGGTACCCCAGCTACCAAGTGATAGAAATTAAACCTAAACGTTGTGATCCCCCACCTACCTCTTTTTTCCAGATCTAACTGAGCCCATTGTAGGCCTGCTCTTGTGTGAATATTTCACCCTGCTACATACCAGATGGACTAAGTGATTGCAACCCTCTACCCCCAATTGAAGGTAAGTGTACATTAGTGACGTGTTAATTTAAAAATTGATTGTATGTGCATTTGCTCATCTGCTGTCCACAAGAGCCCTGATAGGCAGCAATTATTATTTTTTTTATAGACCAGGAAACTGAGGCTTAAGGAAAGACCCTCCTCCCCCAACTCCCACTCCTACCTTTAGCTAGTAAGTGGCAGAGCTGGGTCTTGAACCAAAGACTTCTGGCTCATGCCTTCTCTTTCTCTGAACAAACATACAGGAAAACAGATACATGGATCCACCTAGCAGGCCCGGGGCCTACAGAGGCAACCAGGGATAGAGAGGCAGGAACAGGTTCAAAAGAACCTCCTCTGGGCTCAAACAGGGGGAACACTGTATAAATGAAGTCTCACCTCTAGCCCTAAACATTTGTTTCCCCCTCAAGTCTTCAGCTCTTTCTTTTTTAAACAGGAAAGGCCCAAAGATGGTCACCTGAGTAGTTTTCTGATAAAATACCTCCTTCCCTGCTCACCCCCTCTGCCTGGCAGCTCTGCCACCCCAAAAGAATTCTGCCTTCCTCGATAGATTTGCTCACCTGGCATCTGCACAGTAACATGGAGGTTTGTTTGCTAGTTCCCAGCAACATAAAAACAAACTGCCACCCCCACCCCCTACCCTCACCGGGGCCCAGAACAGATGGAGACAGCCCCCTTGGGAAGCAGAGGGAGCTGTAAGCTCATTGAGAAAAGATCACTCCAGCCACCTTGCCAACTCCTTGCTGTGCAGTATTCAGAAGTCTGAAGATGGAAACCCAAAGCAGAAAGCTTTCAATTTCCAGATCCTCTGTGGCTGATTCTCTCAAGACAAACCAAACTTTCTTCTGCACACATTCCCCTATCATATTGCCAGCCAAGTCATGATTTGTCACGTTGAAAATACAGGATTTGTTGAACTAATAGCATCCTATTAGTGAGAAATCCATCTTTATTCATAAATACTTTCCCCCCAAGAAATAAGTTTTGCATTCATCTCATATTGGAAATTGGTTAATAGTCCAGATGATGTGGGGTGTTTTCCTTGTTTATAAATGAGGTGCATTAGCACTCTCATACCACTAGGGTATCATTTAGCGAATGGCTGCTCAGCTCTGCAGATGCAAGAGGCCAAATTCCTGTAGATGTGAATAAAAAATGATCATTTTGGCTAAAACTGCAGATGGGAAGCAGATGTAATGTACAGAGGAAGTCGATTTCATTCCATCTCTTTCCTTTAATAAAATAAAGTCTCTTAATTTGTCTTATTTAAAAAAGCATTCTGAATACAAACGCATGAGTTAACTTGAGGCAAAGTGAAAACCAGTTATCATTCCTGCCTTCAAGAAGTCTACAGTCTCATCAAGTGTTTGGTCTATCAGGATTTGGGGTTGCCACTATTTCTTTGAAACTGTAAAAGTTTACATCTCATCAAAATCATAATTACCCTGGGAAAGATTAAAATTAAGAAGTTGTGAGACACAGAAATGTCAGGAGGGGAAAAAGAACGTATAACAGAAGAGGAAGTTATCTTTTGTGGAAAACACCGGATGCCAAGGTCAGGGAGGAGGGTGCAACAGTTAATGCAAAAAGAAACTGAGGCAGGGCCTGGCACGGTGGCTCATGCGTGTAATCCCAGCACGTTGGGAGGCCAAGGCAGGCGGACCACTTGAGGTCAGGAATTTGAAACCAGTCTCGCCAACATGGTGAAACGCTGTCTCTACTAAAAGTACAAAAATTAGCTGTGCGTGGTGGCGCACACTTGTAATCCCAGCTACCTAGGAGGGTAAGAAGGGAGGATTGCTTGAACTCAGAAGGCAGAGGTTGCAGTGAGCTGAGATGGTGCCACTGCACTCCAGCCTGAGTGACAAAGTCAGACTCTGTCTCAGAAAAAAAAAAATCAAGAAAAGAAACTAAGACGTGAACCTCAAAACAGCCACAGCAGTAATAGTAACAAATACTTAGCGAGTGTTTCAAACGTGCCAGACATGATGTATAGTATGTGACCATCTCTTTTGCTTTGGGCTTCCTTGAGAAAGGATTGGAGTGCAAGTTGTTTATTTGGGAGGTGACCCTAGGAAACACAGGTAAGGAAGTAGGAGAAGTGAGAGAAAGAAATGGAGGAGGCTGTAAGAAGCGCCACTGTGGGTAACAGGAGTTTAGTTCTGCTTGGGACCCTGTGGGAGGCAGTGCAGAATGCACACTCTAGACTGACCCTCCTGGAAATGTGAGGGGCTGGGGTATTTGTTAATCGTCCAGCTCCTCAGTGGAAGGCCAGTCCCAGGTGTTGGTCACTCCCGACCACATCCCACCTGTGGCCAGCACAGGCAAAGTGGGGGTCTAGAAGCCAGAGCAAGTCCTCGGGCAAAGGGGTGCTGCTGCTGATGGAATCTGGAAATTCGTGGAAATGGTCATGCATGGAGACGGTCAGGGCTGTGAGGATCTGAGTTGGGATCAACAGCATCTGCGACACAAACATTAACTCATTTAATTTTACAAAAACCTTATGAAGTGGGAATGATTACATTTCCAGTTTCTCCCAGGAGAACACAGTCTAAGCAAGTGAGGAGTGGCATCTGTTGTTTTTACCCAGCTAGTGTCAGTTCCCTCTTCTGGGAACAGCCCCCTGCTCTTCCTTTGAGAAGCATTCCCTTCCCCCGTCTCAGTGATCGGACCTCACTCTCTAACTCCAGGGATGTGCAGGGGACCCTAGCTGACCAGTGAGACCTCTGCCTCAGATTTTCACTGGAGCCATAGAGAGCTGTGCGCTCTCTGCTGTGAGAGCGAGGCTGGGAGAATGTGTAAGGCTGGCGCTCTTCCAGGCCATTTGACTCCCACCAGAATGAACCCAGCTGCTTAAGAATGAAGCCAGCTCAGAAGGAAAGAAAGCATGAGAGGAAGCACTGCAGATTCCTGACTTAGATCCTTTGAGCAACTGGATCCAGCCTAACCTGAAGCTAGACACCTCCCTGGACTTTGAGTGTATAAGCCAATAAACTTCTCCTTATTATAAGCCAGTTTGAGCCTGATTTATGGAAGTTAAGCATCTTTGGCCAAGATAACATATCTAACGAGTGTGGAGTAAAATTCAGATCCATACAACCCTAGTTCCATATGGTTCTTAACCACCATACTCTAGAGTGGCAGTCAGCATCTGTGGCAGGACAGAGCTCAGAGCCACATCCCTTTCACTGCCTGGCCCTCACTGGGAGTCTCTTCCCCTTCCAGAAGCAGCTGCCAATTTGTTTAAGAGGGTAATTGATCAGGGTACATCTCAGATTTTTTTGTGGTTTTTTTTCTTTTTGATTCTTATAGAGGCAAACATCTCAGCTTTATTTGAATTGTTTGTTGCATCAAATCATTAAAACCATGTTCAGGTCTTGATCACTTGGTGAAAGGCTAAAGTGGAGGTGAGAAAGTGTAAAAAGAAAACAGGGAATTAAGGCCAGATACAGTGGCTCACGCCTGTAATCTCAGCACTTTGGAATGCCAAGGCAGGCGGATCACTTGAGGTCAGGAATTCAAGACCAGCTTGGTCAGCATGGTGAAACCCCATCTCTACTAAAAATATCAAAAATAATTAGTCAAGCATGGTGTCGGGCACCTGTAATCCCAGCTACTCAGGAGGTTGAGGCAGGAGAATCGCTTGAACCTGGGAGGTCAAGGTTACAGTGAGCTGAGATCGCACCACTGCACTCTAGCCTGGGCAACAGAGCAAGATTCCATCTCAAAAACAAAAAGAAAGAAAAAAGAAAATAGGGAATTGAGAGCTTCAACCCTTGCCTTTTTCTGATGACCCAAATCAGGAGATATTTATAGACAACCTCTGTACTAGTCAGGACTCAGTTGCAAGTGACGAAAACCCAACTTCACTGTCTAAAACAAAACAAAACAATTTTTAAAGAACTTTAGTGGTTCTCCTGACTGAAGAGTCAGGAGTAGGGGTGTTTTCAGGCAAGACTGGCCTATGCAAACCTCAAACAGTGTCAACAACCCAATTTCTTGGCTTCGCTTGCCTTTGGGTTCACTTCATTCTCCATTCTGCATGGAGCCTCCAGCCGCACCTGGCTCACCCCTTCCTTTGTGTCAGTTGTCCTAACAGAAAGAGAGTAGACAGATGAGACAGATGTGCGTCTCTCTCTCTCAACAGTCCAGTCAAAAATCCTGAGATCCTAAAACACTAGCTCTGGTTGGGTCATGGCCCCATCTTTACATTAATTACGGTAACCAGTGGGATGCAGTGCTCTCTGATTGGCCAGGCTTGAGTCTCATGCCCATCCCTGGCTCCAGACGTCCATAACACCAAAGCAAATAAACAGACTGAAGAAGTATAGCTCCCCAGAGGGAAATTGGAGCACAATCTGTGTATCTTGTACTTTTGAGAGAATGGTGATTGGATGTCAGGCAGGCAAAAATGGCAGTCATCCACACTGCACCTACTATGTGCTCTGCACTGCACCTACTCTGTGCTCTGCACTGTGGATGGCATGATAGAGGGTGCGGGACCACTTTCTTGTCTTTAAGGAGCACATGCTACGTTCACAAGAAAAGTGTCACTACATGCAGAACAACTAATAAAATATATAATAATAAATGAAGTTAACTGATGAGCATATCACAGGTTGTTATTTGCAGGCAACAGAATTCACTTCAGATACTTTAGGCAGAAAGTCTTAGGTAACTCATATCATTCCCAGGAGGGTTAGAGAATTGGGTTTGGATGCTACAAATAGGAACAAAGCTGCCAGGAAAATAAAATGCTGTATGACAATAGAGACTGGACACCAGAAACTCTACCACCCACGGTCTTGGAAGAACAGGAAGCTTAGTAACCTCATTTGCCAGAACATCTGATCTCCCTGTACTGAGCAGCTGCCACACGTTGTGCACTCCTGCCTGTAAGAGTGAAGGTGTGTTTGCCTGGAGATACCTTGGTCACATGGGTGACTGTACCTGCAAAAGCGTCTGGGAAATGTTGCTTTTGGCTTTCTGGCCTCTACGAACCAGAAAGTTAGTAGGAGCGTGTTGGAGTGGATACCGAATGAGTTAATTTACAGTATCTGCCATAAAGCAGGTGGCAGGAGTTCAGTGGAGAGAAGAAGATGATAAAGGCCAAGATCTGATCACCTGTCACATTGGTGGTCTGACACTTGATAAAAAATCAGACGATACAGGTGCCGGGGGATTAAGTGTCCACAGAAGCCACGCCTGGTCCATACCTCCAAATCCTGGACGCCATTTGAAAACACATGACGGCAAGTTGTGTGTGACCACGGCAGACGATCAGGAGGAAGCCTGGCTATGTGGTACGAACAATCTTGACTCCTCTCTCCCTTCAGTATCGGTATCCAATGTCTCTCCTTAAATGCTTCCACTTCTCTTCTACTTCCACTCACAACCCTAGGCCAGGCTACCTTTCTCTTCTGTCAGGACCTTACGGTAGATTCCTAACAGGTCTTTTTGCCTCCATTGTGACTCAGCCTTTCTTTATACTGCAAAAACAATAATGTCTTCAAAGCTCAAATCTAATCATAGCCCCGCATCAGTGGCTTCCATTGCTCTTTGGATCAAAACCCAAATCCTAAAAATGACCCCTTTCAGTTCTTCTAATCTGGACACCTACCTCCCACCCCCAAGTCTGACACAACTTTCCATAATCCCACAGGGTTTTCTAAGGAGTTACAAGGCCCCTTGTGATCAGATTCGTACCTCTTACCTCTCCAGGCTCCTCTCAAGTGACTTTCTTCTCTGCTCCTTCTCACAGGGCTCCCAACTCACACAAGGCCTCCGTGTGGCCAGCTCGATTAAGTGCTCAGAGACGTCAGATTCTTCCACCTCAGTGTGGCTTTGCCCCTACTGTTCCCTCTGCCGGGAGAACCTTGCCTACCCTTCCTGCCTGCCCAAGATCTTCTTAAACTCTAGAGTGGAAGTCATCACATTGGGGAAAGCCTTTGTCACAGTACCAGAGGAAAGGAGAGCCTCACTCTGTCTCCCCAGGCCGGAGTGCAGTGGCCCGATCTTCAGCTCACCGAAACCACCGCCTCCCGGGTTCAAGCGATTCTCCTGCCTCAGCCTCCAGAGGAGCTGGGATTACAGGCGTGCACCACTGTGCCTGGCTAATTTTTTGTATTTTTAGTAGAGACTGTACTTTCACCATGCTGGCCAGGCTGGTCTCGAACTCCTGACCTCATGATCCACCCGCCTTGGCCTCCCAAAGTGCTGGGATTACAGGCATGAGCCACCCGGCTCTTCCCCTGGTTTCTACCACCCCTCTAGTCCATCTCCCACGAGCTGGTCTTATTCACTGTGGTTTTCCCCACCCAGCGCAGGACCTACTCAATACAATTTGACTGAACAAAACTAAATAAGCTTTAAAAAGAAGAAGAAGAAACAACCCCCCTACACAGAAAGCAGTAATAAAGAAAATGTGTTCTACCACCACCTTACGACCTCAATTAATGTGCCTTTCTCCTCGTGAATCCTGGCTTCCAAGCAAACAGAGTCTGACAGGCCGAATTAAATCATTTATCTTTCTAGTTCTCTGCCTTGGTTCTAACACTAGTGAAAAAGCCCTGATATTTCATAAGAAACTGGCAAAAGCAAGAGCTAGGCCTGGTACCTCGACTTTATGTGGTGGTGCAACCCATATATACATGTATCAGGAGAAAAACATTCATTTCCAATGCTTTCTTTACCTAGGTGGAATTAAATGCCAAATTACCATATTTGATCATTTTGTTTTCTCACCCTAAGGAACGTGTGGGGTGTGTGTGTGTGTGTGTGTGTGTGTGTGCACGCGCGTGCGCACATGCCAACCACGTTATTTGACTCCATACGTGGCTACAGCTGTGAATTACAGTGCAAACAGCCTTAGTGACAAAAAGCACAACCAGAAACGCATAAAACTTCTGCTAAATGTTATGTTTCAGTTTCTTCTTATACATTTTAATGTCTTTAGATTTGAAGTGACCTATGGGTTTCAGCCATGGGCCAGCGAGGAAACAAAAGATCGTTTCCACTCTGCCCCGTATAATTAAATACCTAGATGAAGTTTTCTCTGGTTCTGCTTTCAGAGCCAAACAACGCTTGTTTGCATTCCATCATCATATATAAACACCCACGGGCCAGGATAATTTACCTTTGCTGTTCCATTGCTAGACCCTTAAATCAGAGCATTCTGAACTGCATTTAAGCGTATCAGAGAGGCCTCTGGTTATGAAGCCTGCAATATTTATTTGTCTTTAAATCACAAAAATATCCTATTTACAGTCCGCTATTTGGAAAGGGATAACATGGATACAGACACTCCATAGTTAATCCCTGCATCTCATCTACAGATTCAAACATCTGTTCTTCTTCAAACCTTTGTCTCGGAAATGCTGAGTAGTCACTGAAGGGAGTGGTTTGGATTCCCCTTTGCTCACTTCTCCTGCTGAGATCTGGAGGGCGAGACCCCAGTGAGGTGGTGTCGGGGTCAGACAGAGAGAAGGAAGGCGATGAGGAAAGTCTACGATGAGTTGGGCACTTTGCGCGGCCAGAAGCGACCTGAGAGGCCCCAGGAGCCATGGTTCACAAAGGGCTCTTTGGGCACAAATCACCGGGGGATTTCATCACAATGAAGATTCTGGCTCGACAGGGGCCTGAGATGCTGCATATTCTAGAAAACTCCTGGGGGATGCCGCTGCTGCTCGCTGGGGCCTGCAATGTGACTGCTGAGGAACTTTAGACCGCAGGCTCTGAGTCAGACAGGCCTGGCTGGGAATCACCCCCTGGTTAGCTGGGCACTCTTGGGCAAATTTCTTGATTCTTTAGGCCCTGGATTCCTTATCAGTGTAACAGCAATGATAGGACCCATTGGAAAGGTCTGCATGGGAGGGGCTCAATGTAATGCCTGGCGGGCTGGAAAACCATCTGGTTAGCGTGGCTTACTGTTACCTGATTCAGAGACTTCTTGGAGTGAGGCATGTTGATGGTGACAGAATGGGGACCAGAGCCTAACTCCCCCAACCTCCAGGAAGTATGCCTTGCCTATTTCATTATTTTTAATATTTAGACTTTTCTTGGTTGTATTTTCTCATTACACATAATAATACATATTTGTGAAAAGAAAGAAAAGGAGGAAGATAGGGAGGTAAAGACAGAGGGAGGGAGGAAAAAAAAGAACAGAATAAAATAAGAAAAATGCCAGGTGCATTGGTTCACGCCTATAATCCCAGCACTTTGGGAGGCCGAGGCAGGTGGATCACCTGTGGTCAGGAGTTCAAGACCAGCCTGGCCGACACGGTGAAACTGCTTCTCCACTAAAAATTAAAAAATAAATTAGCTGGGCATGATGGCAGGTACCTGTAATTCCAGCTACTAGGGAGGCTGAGACATGAGAATCGCTTGAACCCAGGAAGCAGAGGTTGCAGTGAGCCAAGACTGCACCATTGCACTCCAGCCTGTGTGACAGAGAAAGACTCCATCTTCAAAAAATAAAATAAGAAAAAACTGCCAGTGAGATCATGTGACATTTGGTCTACGTACTTCCAGTTATACACACATATACTTTAAATAATAGAATTCTACTGACCTTACCATTTTGTCATCGTTTATTTTCCCTTGCTGCATCCCAATAATAATAGAACAATAGGAGTAGTAACAACAACAACAGCTAGTCTTTTTTAGCCTCTTACTATGTGTTAAACACCCCTCTAACACTCTCGAGTTAACTCATGAATCTTCACAACACTTTGACGCAGACGCTTATCATCTGCATTTTATAAATGAGGAAACTGAGGCACAAAAAGTAGAATATACCCAAGGTTTCACAACTAGTAAATGGGGAATTCAGGGTGGAAACCCAGCAGCCCACAGCACAGCCCCTGCCTGGAATCCCCATGTTCTGCTTTCTTCATGGTTCATCCTGACACGCTGTTTCACTGCCTGATTATTTTCCATTTACCACATCGTATCTGGCCCCACCATGCCACAGCTTTGCACGACATCACTTTTGGTGGCTGCATAGTATTTGTTGTCTATTATTATCTCCATTTTACAGATGAGAAAATCGAGGCTTGGGTGCTCAGTAGGCTGGCAGAGAGTAGTTGGAATGACCCCAACCTGCCTGCAAGCCCTAGGCTCTGTCCACTCCACGACGCTCTCAGAAACACACACACGGAGCACCTACTGCAATCAGGGTATTTGCTGGTCTCAGTGAAGAATGGCAGACCAATACGATTCTCACTGCTGTGGAACTTGCGGTCCAGTGGGTTGAGACACACCACGAAATAAGTAAGCAAATACATGAGCAAGATGATTTGAGATACTGACAAGTGCTAGAAAAACAACTCCACTCTGTGGTGTGATGAATGTGAGTGGCAGTGATTATTCTGGAAAACTGTTTGATGAGGGAAGATTTGAAGTGATACCCAGATGACAAGAGGAAGTCATCACACAGTAATCTAGAGTCAGGTTTATCTAAATCTCTTAACATCAAACAGAAGCTTAATGGTAACCCGAGGGAATGGTGAGCAGAAGCATCTTTTATTTTTAAAATTCTCATAAAGAGCATGAGACAGGGCAGGCAGAGTGGAAACAGCAAGGCTCAGGGACCAGGGCTGGCAGGAGTGAGCCTGGGGTTCCATCCCGTGTGTGGCCTTTGACAGTCTCAGTCACCTCATCTGTAAAATGGGCTTGTGATTGCTTAGATCAGGGCTGCTGTCATCATGAAATGGAATAACTACGGAGGCACCTGGAGGACACTGTATGCTTTCTCTACTGTTGACATCAACTCTCAAGCTTTGATCAGCTGGCCCTTTGAGGCATCCAGTCTGAAATATTAAGACATCAGCAGCCGGGTGTGGTGGCTTATGCCTATAATCCCAGCATTTGGGAAGGCTGAGTTAGGCAGATCACGTAAGGTCAGGGGTGCGACACCAGCCTGGCCAACATGGTGAAACCCCGTCTCTACTAAAAATACAAAAATCAGCCAGGTGTGGAGGCATGTTCCTGTAATGCCAGCTACTCGGGAGGCGGAGGCAGGAAAATCACTTGAACCTGGGAGGAGGAGGTTTCAGTGAGCCGAGAATGCACCATTGCACTCCCGCCTGGGAGACAAGAGTGAGACTCCGTCTCAAAACAAACAACAAACAAAAAAAAGACATCACCATTAATCAACAGGAGAGTAAGGAGATTCCTGGGATTTCACAAACTACACATATTAGTGAGCCTGTTGGGTATTGCCACCATATTATGATTAAGATCTAGGTAATACTTGGTACATGATTTACTAAGTCTCACCACAAGGGCAACCTGGAAAATCCAGAGGAATGAATCCCAGTTGATCTGTTCACTCTGACAGACTGAGGGAGAAGGCTAACTGGGCCACCCCACGACCACCTTTGACCTTTCTCAACTCTCAGCTGATGTCCCTGTTGTGGTAGAGGCCTTTGGGGAAAAATTCTCTCTCTCCACTCACCTTTCTTTGTTCATGGTAGTAATTCATGTTAAGAAAGGCTCTGAGTTGCAGTGAGCCGAGATGGCACCATTGCACTCCAGCCTGGGTGACAGTGCGAGACCCATCTCAAAAAAAACAAAAAATAAAACACAATAAAAATTAATATTAAAAAGAATGGCTCTGACCACTTTTATATCCATCACCTACCTTCATCCTCCTACCTCCTATTCTCCCCATTTTACAGATGAGGGGACTGAGGTTCTGAGAGGTCACACAGCCAGGCAGGCAGCTCACTCTGGGCTGGGTCCTTTTCTCATTTATGTACTCAGTCCCCCACAATAGCCTTCAAGCCTTTTTACCTCAGGAACCACTCCTTCTTCCGTTTTCCCCTGGTCAGCTCTGACCTCGTCTTCAGATCTCAGCTTGTGTCCTTTCCTCAGAGAAAAGCCCATGTTATAGGCTCACCAAGCTCTCATGAAGCTTCCTCCTTCATCCAGCCCATCACAGCTACAGTTGCACAATTGTCCATGTGACTGGTGGATCCATGTATAAAGCAGGAGTAAAGAGCCCGGGCTCAGACATCAGGGACGTGGCTTTAGAGGCGAGGGCCACCTCTCTCCAGCTGAGTGTCTTTGGGCAACTTATTTAGCCTCTGCCCATCCCAGTTTCCTGGGGTGTACAGTGAGAATCATAATAGTAACTACCTCTTAGAATGGTGGTGACGTGAAATCGAATCATGTTGCTAGAGGGTTGGGGAAAATGCCCAACAGACAGCCCATGATACCCGGAGAGAGGGGCCAGAAGGCCGTCTCCCAGGCCACGCCGATCCACACTGCAACCTCCATACAGGCAGGATGGTGTCACGCTTGGCAAAGCAGGTGTTCCACAAATATCTGTAGAATGCAATGAAGTACTATCATCATTCTCGTTCTCACTTACAAGAGAGCGTGCGAGCCGCTTGCCCAAGGTCACGTGGCAAGTGAAGACACTGAGCTAAGACTCACCTTGAGTCCTACTGCTCATCCCACCTAGCTATTCTGCTGGTCAGAAGGTCTTCTGGTCTATCATGGAAGAAACCCAGAGTCCAGGCAGGAGACGTAACGGGGGGCTGCAGAAGCTTAGGGAGGAACCATGCAGAGGCAGGTTTCACACCCTCTCCCAAGCCCCAGTGCCTGCAGATTTTCTGTCTGAGCAGCCAGAAACAAAGATGGCAGAAGAGGGGCTGAAGGTCACTCCAGAGTGGAGACAGAGGGGCCTTGGTGGGCCCAGATCTCCCTGCACCAGGCAGTGGGTTCTCGCACCAGCCTTGGTCTCCTGGGCACAGAACCAGGATAGGGACAGGAGACCTCCCATCTCTCAAACGCCCTGGTGTTTTTAACTTGTTCCTGCATTTTCCCGGGGGAACTTGTGCGTGCTCTGGGCCTAATGACTTCCTGTGAACGTTCTACCCAGGATGTATTCCTGTGTCTTCAGAGGAAGGACTAATCCAGCCAGACCGTCTCCATTCCCCTCCCTTTACCCTCTCGGACCAGACCAGCCTGGCATTTTTTCTCTTGAATTTAAGAGCCTTACAGACACGAAGATCCTTTTAGCTTTTAACATATTTAATAATTTATTATTTATCTGATATTTTTGTAAATGTATTCCTCAGATCATGCCTTTGCATCTGTAGTTTCCAATTTGCACCTACCTGACATAGTTTATATTACAATCCCTTGATGCTCCGAAAGCAGGGTTTCCTCTTTTAACACTTTTTTTATAGTCCTAATGAACTTCTATGCTTCATTTACTCAAGAAAACATCTCTCTCTCCCTCTTTCACATTTTCCTGCTCACAGGCATACAGATCATATGTGTCACTAATACAGTGTTGATTTTTCCTGGGTTGGTTCTTTTTTTAAACATGTTTGCCCTTCAGCCTGCTATTAACCAGTTTCTTCCTACTTTGAAAACTCACTCTTTTAAATTTCATCATTCAGTATTTCCTCGGGGATTTTATCCTTTATTAAGAAGTCAAAACCAATTTTGGAGCAATCCTGGATACCAAATATTCTCCTGAATCATCTATCTCCTCCGTAGCTCTGGCACAGGAGTGGGCACACAGCAGTGACCCTAATAAATACTTACTGGTTGATCCAGGTGGTCAGTAAGTGATTTGCAGAGAGGCAGACTGGAGTCCCACTTAAGTATGTGGGCGTAGAATCCGGACACGTGGTTTCAATGCTGGTTTTCTTCCACATTGGGCTCTGTGACCTCAAATGCTCGATGCTTCTTGTTTCCTCAGCTATAAAATGGGAATGAGAGTCTTTTCTACCATCTTCCAAGGCTTGCTGCAAGGATCAAATACGTAAAACACTTAGGATGGTACCTGGCAGGGCAAGCTCTCAATAAACAATAACTTTGGTTTCTGGCCTACTGCCTACTGTTTGCAAGGCACTTAGATGTTGGCGATTACCTTGAATCACAGACAGAACACAGCAATTCATACCTCTCCCCACACCTCAAAATTAAGAACCGCATGTGATAAAGGCACTAAGAAGATCTTGCTCCTAGTTGTCCACACAAGCATTTAGATGTGTGGAAACGGCACCATCCATGAACCCCAGTCTCCCCCGTCCCTTCTGACACCTCAAGGCCAGCATCTGTGAAGGGGGATGGCACTTTGCCCCTTGCTGGAGAAAGAATCCACCATCCCTATTCTCAAACCTGTGGCCTTCATTTAAATGATCTATTGCCTTGTTACCCTAAAATGAATTGCCCTCACACCAGTTCCAAACAGCTGGTAATAAACCAACTAGGACGATACAGGCCACCCAGTCCTAAGGATGTGTTGACTCAGGTGGCCGAGGCACAAATGCCCACTAGGGGGCGAGCGTGCTCACTCATTGATCCCCGTGGTGGTTCAGTCCTGGAACTAGGAAGGGAAGGGAAAGCTAACACGTTCCAGGCACCCTCCCAGGCCCATCTCTGGATGCGCTACCACATAGCATCTAACATCGCCCCAGCTGAGGAGGTTGTATTTTCTCCATATTAGACCTAGGAAATCTGAGGCTCAGGGGCGTTAGTTAATCGGCCCTGGATCCCGGAACTGAGAGAAGAAACCATAATGGAACCCAGACTTCTACTCTAGCTCGCCACCTCCAGGGTCCCTGTAAAGCACAGTACTCAGCTTTGCCTGTGTGCAGACACCAGACGCGGCGACACTGACAAAATGGTGGGTCACGCTTAAGTTCAGGCCTGTGTTTCCCAAAGTGTGCCCTACAGAACACAAATCTTGAAAGGTGCTGTATAAAAAAGGCCTCTGGGGTCATATAAGTATTTGAAATGTGGCATTTACTATTCTCTCTGAAATACAAAATATTGGTGAGTTTGTTAAAGGTCCTGAGAAGTCCTGCAGGAGAGAAACCTATTTGCTTGACCTTGTTTAGCCAGTTGAGTACTTGACTTGCCTATTTGACATCAGGGTTATTACATACATATGACGTCTACTCATTTTTTTAAAAAGCTTGCTTCAGAACATTAGGAACATACTGAAAGTGAAGGAATGGGAATTCACACATTCAAATAAAGGATTGACATAGATGTCTCAGAGACAGAGTAAAGTATGTCCAAGCAGGGTATTTATGGAAAGTCTGAGTTATGAAACAAAAACAGACTCAGAACCATACAGAAACCTAAAATCGTTAGAACATGAAGAACGATTTCAGCATTCAGGATGACTCCAAAATGTAATCCAGAAGACAAAGTATCATGGTAACCAAGATGTTGCACACTTGGGGTAAAAAATCTCCATTTTGAGTCCTTAATCTCGAAAGTATGCTCAGAGCTGGATCTTAGCGTGGAATGTGAGTTTATTCATGAACCTGCTATATTCATCAGCACACATACGCACAATGGAAAAAGGTTTTGCTATGATTGTACTGAATGGCTTAGAGAGCGCAGCCCACAGAGACAGATGGTTAGACCCACGGCTGGCTCCCAAAGCTGCCTTCTCCAGTTCACTGAGAGGCCGGCAGAGACAAGTAAGGAAGCAGCTGCTTTTCCACAGCTGGAACAGCTGCAGGGACTGACCTTGAGAGGCCCCACAGTCAGCATATGAACCCGGTGGCTCAGGCTGACTTCATGCCTCAGGATGGAGTACGACGAAAGAACGTCCACTGTTCCTAACGGGTAAAAAGATGGCCGCAAATCCTTCGATACTTCCGCTTTCAACAGGTGGGGTCTCATGTCCCTCTCCTTGAATCTGAGCTGTCCGTAATGGCTCACTTGACCAAGAAAAGCAGCAACAGTACTGTTCTGGGACCTCTGAGGCTAAATCATAAGCTTGCAGCTTCTGTCGGTCTCCTAGAACACTCAGTCCTGGGACCCAGCTACCCTTCTGTGAGGAAGACCAAGCAGCCCCACGAAGAGGCCACATGGAGCCCTGGTTGAGCTCCAACCAACAGCCAGCACCATCTGGCCAGCCATGTAAATGAGCCATCTTAGAAGTAGATGGAAAACCAAGTCATCCAGCCACGCCCTACCCTTCTTGCCCCTAAATAATCTGATCTTACATTCATGAAATGCAGTAAAATGGTTGTTTTAAGCCACTAAATGTGAGGTTATTTGTTAAACAGCAATAGATACCTGGAACATAATGTTATTGAGCTACTGTGAGTGACGGTGCCAAAGTAGGTACTTTGAATATGTTATCTCCTATAATCTTCACAATTTTCTTTAATTGTACAAATATGAGAATGAAGACTTTGACCTTGGACACATTAAGAAACTCATCCCGAGTCACACAGCAACCCTGTTTTTCTGTCTCCAATATCTTTAATATTAGAAAATGTATTAGGAAAAAAGTCTACAAAACATGCTGTAGAGAAAATAGGTAGTAGAAAAGTAGAATGAATGGTGAGTTTGTGTGGGTGCAAAGGAAAGCATCTTGCATTCTAGCCTAAAATAAAACAAAAGTTGTAGACAATTGAGAATTCTCATGAAAATATGCATTCCCTCTGGCTTCAGTTATATCACCGCTATGAGACTGAATAGGAAAGAGGGAATGTTTTCATAACGTTAAAGATTATTTTCCTTTAAATTAGCAAGGCTAGCACACCAGCTGGGTCCTTGACTTTGTCTTTACTAAGAGCACTTACGGATTTAGCACCTACTATGTGTTAGGCATTGCCTCAGGTGTTTCACCTGTCAGATAACCGCAGGCACATTTCCTTACATTTGTAAGAGCTTAGAGTTGACATAAAACATTTACCCACATGCTCTCATTTCATCATGGGAGCAGATGCTTTTCCTGGGGCACCAAAGGAGCCAAATTAATCAACAAATGATTAATATTTAGCAGGCACCACCTATATGCCTGAGACAGAAGATCATTCCCTGCCTCCCTCTCCCCCACCGACTGGTTTATTCCCCTTTGCTTTCTTACTTAACAGTTTGTATTTTATGCTCTATACCTGTTTCCCTCTTGAGTCTATAAGATTCTCTTGCATAGCAGGAACCTAAGTACAGTACCTCGGACAAAGAAGGCAAGGACTGCTAGTGAAATGGATGGATGGATGGATGGATGGATGGATGGATGGGTAGGTGATTGGATAGATGCATAGGTGGGTGGGTGGGTGACTGGATGGATAGGTGAATAGATGGATGGGTAGATGGGTGGATAGGTGACTGGATAGATGGATGCATGGATGAATGGGTGGATGGATGGATGGATGGATGTGAGTGCATAGGTGATTGGTTGGATGGATGGATGGATGGATGGGTGACTGGATGGATGCATAGGTGGGTGGATGTGTGGGTGAATGGATGGATGAGTAGATGGGTCAGTAAGTGACTAAATGAATAGATGGTTGGATGAACGGTTGGATGGATAGATGCATGGGTGACTGGGTGAATAGGAGATTGCATTAATGAGTGGGTGACTAAATGGATGAATGGATGAATAGGTGGATTGGTGACTGGATGGATGGATGGATGCATGGGTGGATAGAAAGATGGATGGATGGATGCATGCATGGGTGGATAGAAGGATGGATGGATGTGAGTGAGTGGGTGACTGGTTGGATGGATAGGTGTGTGGGTGGGTGGGTGACTGGATGGATGGATGGGTGAATGGATGGATGGATGACTGGGGACTGGATGGATGGATGAGTGTGTAAGTGGGTAGGTAACTGGTCGGATGGATGAATGAATGGGTGGATGGATGGGTGGGTGGGTGACTGGATGAATGGATGGATGGATGGATGAATGGGGACTGGATGGATGGGATGGATAGGGACTAGATGGATGGATGGATGACTGGATGGATGGATGGATGGGTGGGTGGGTGGATGACTGGATGAATGGATGGGGACTAAATAGATGGATAGATGGATGGATGGATAATTGAATGGGTGGATGGATGGGTGGGTGGGTGGGTGGATGACTGGATGAATGGATGGGGACTAAATAGATGGATAGATGGATGGATGGATAATTGAATGGGTGGATGGATGGGTAGGTGGGTGACTGGATGAATGGATGGATGGATGGGGACTGGATCGATGGATGGATGGATGGGGATGAAATAGATGGATAAATGGATGGATGGATGACTGGATGGATGGATGGATGGGTGGGTGGATGACTGGATGAATGGATGGGGACTAAATAGATGGATAGATGGATGGATGGATAATTGAATGGGTGGATGGGTGGGTGGTGGTGACTGGATGAATGGATGGATGGATGGGGACTGGATGGATGGATGGATGGGGACTGGATGAATGGATGGATGGATGGGGACTGGATGGATGGATGGATGGGGACTGGATGGATGGGTGGGTGGGTGACTGGATGAATGGATGGATGGATGGGGACTGGATGGTTGGATGGATGGGGACTGGATGAATGGATGGATGGATGGGGACTGGATGGATGAATGGATGGATGGGGACTGGATGAATGGATGGATGGATGGGGACTGGATGAATGGATGGATGGATGGGGACTGGATGGATGAATGGATGGATGGGGACTGGATGAATGGATGGATGGATGGGGACTGGATGGATGAATGGATGGATGGGTGGGGACTGGATGGATGGATGGGTGTGTGAGTGGGTAGATAACTGCTTGGATGAATGGATGAATGGGTGGATGGATAGGTGGGTGGGTGGGTAGATGGATACATGGATGGGTGGGGTGAATGAAAGGACTATATGAATAATTAAGTAATTAAGGGTGGTTAAGACTTACGGAATTACCCACTCTTTATTGCACTCCTTTTTTTAAGAGGCAGAGTCTTGCTCTGTCACCCAGGCTGGAGTTCAGTGGCCTGATCATGGCTCACTGCAGCCTCCAACTTCTGGGCTCAAGGGATCCTCCCACCTCAGCCTCCCAAATAGCTAGTAGTACAGGCATGCACTAACATGCCCAGCTAATTTTTAAATTTCTTGTGGAGACAGGGTTTCACTGTGTTTCCCAGGCTGGTCTCAAAGCCTGGGGCTTGAGCAATCCTGCCACCTCAGCCTCCCAAATCTCTGAAATTATAGGTGTGAGCCACTGTGTCTGGTTCTTATCGCAAAAACTACCACTTTTGAGACTTTTTGTCTCGAAAACTACCAGCTTTCAAAGAAGAGGAAGAAGAGAAAAAGGATAGTAAAGAGAATGAAGAGATGGAAGAAAATGAGGATGAAGAAGACAGTGCAGAGAAAGTCATCAAAACCGGTAATAAGAAAGGGAAAAGATGCATTTGAAGTATTATCCATCCCTCAGGGTGGCCAAGGAGTTCCAGACCAGCCTGGGCAACATGGTAAAACCCTGTCTCTACAAAAACAAACAAACAAAAAAACAAAAAAACACACACACACACACACACACACACACACACACACACACAGAGAGAGAGACAATTAGTCGAGTGTGGCAGCACATACCTGTAATCCCAGCTACTTGGGAGGCTGAGGTGGGAGGATAGCTTGAGTGAGCCCAGGAAGTCAAGGCTGCAGTGAACCATGATCACCCCATTGCACTCCAGCCTGGGTGACAGAGTGAGACTGTCTCAAAAAATAATAACAATCAAGTGCCAAGTGTTGGCACAGGCACTAGCAGACAGAGCAGTAAGGGAAGGTTTTAAAACGGAGGGAAGACAGGCAGGAGGTGACCTGCTGAGGCGAGTGGACGCTGGGGGCGTGCAGTGTAAAACGAAGGAGCCCAGTGTTAGACAACCAGGTGAGGATGCTAAGTGAGAGGTTCCTTCAGGGGCACTGTGTTTGGGGAATGCATTGCATCACTGTTGAGTACACATGGGAGGTTGAAAGAAGAGACGGGACAGGCAGTTGTGCAGACCTTGTGCAGACGAAGGAAGCAGAAGTCCTCCCGGCAGACATAGATGTTCCCTTGAAGGCTGGAGTGGTAGGAGGACATCATGGCAGTGGTCTCTCCGTTTTCTAATGGCTGCTATGTGCAGAAGGGTTAGGAAGCATCCCATGACAACAGCTACTATTAATGTGCCAAGTGGTCTGCTAAGTCATTACATGCTTGAGCTCATTCAGTCCTCACTCCAAACTTCTCCGGTGCATAGTTTTTTTTTTTTTTTTTTTTTTTTTTTGAGATGGAGTCTTACTCTGTTGCCCAGGCTGGAGTACAATGTCATGATCTCAGCTCACTGCAACCTCCGCCTTCCGAATCCTCCTGCCTCAGCCTCCTGAGTAGCTGGGATTACATGTACCTGCTATCGTGCCTGGCTAATTTTTATATTTTTGTAGAGACAAGTTTTCACCATGTTGGCCAGACTGGTCTTGAACTCCCGACCTCAGGTGATACGCCCACCTCAGCTTCTGAAAGTGCTGGGATTACAGGTGTGGGTCACCGCACCCAGCCCCTAGTGTGTACTTTTATCCCCCGTTTTATAGATGAGAAAATAGAATTGAGACATCAAGTATGTTGTTGAAAATCACATGACTCCTAAGTGATGGAGCTAGGACTTAAATCCTGATTTTCCCAACTCCGAAACAGTAGGATGCAACACTGTACCCAACCCAAGAGTAGAAGTTACAGGGGCACAGTTACAGGGCTCAGCAGAAACATTTCTCCCAGAATTAGAGCTGAATCAAATTGTCTCCCAAAGAAAGTAACCCCTGGCACTGCAGAAATGGATGTAGAGGTGGCTGTTGGGGGAGAAGCATCTGGTAAGAGCATGGGATGGCCATTTGTCATGTTTCCTCAGTGCCCATCCCTTTAGAACACCCTTCCTATACCAAGCAACGCAGTTTCCATATTATGTGACGCTCCTCCCTAAGCCACAGCCTGAAAATGTATTTTGCCAGCCTCTCTTGCAGCTAGGGCACAGACCGAGACTAGGCTCCAGCAACTGGAGCATCTAGGCTGTGATTCAGGAAAAGGGACGTGGAGTCCATTTTGTTAAAGAGGCTGGCTTTTTGGGGATAGTGGTGGCCACAAAGCCTACTTTCTGGTACAGAGTTGGCATTGGAGTTGATGACAGTGGCGACTTTGGTGAAATCAAGTTCTTGACAGAGGCAAACTAGCTGCTTAGTGGCACCGTGATGGATTCCTCATCAGACTAGATCGATGCTTTCAAGTTTGGCTCCTGAATTTTGAGCCCCATTCTGCTGCATCTTCGCAGGTTCACAAGTCCCCAATGTACTCTCAACAAAATCCTCTTTGGCCTAATGGGATGGAGGCCACTTCTGTTGCTCACCATGTAGAACACTGACCAAGACAAGTGCCCAGAGGGAATTTCTATACTGTGCAGAGTTGAACACAAACTCCTCTTATCCCTGTCCAGGGCTGATTCCAGAGTCTAGAGAATTTTTGTCAATCAGCTGTTGAGGCAGTATCTAGTGACTTTACCACACTGGTGAAATGGCTGTGAAAACTTAAAGGCAAGACCTGTGAGGGACATATTAGTCAGGGTTCTTCAGTGACACAGAACCAGCAAGGGAGAAAAGGAGAAAGAGAAAGAAAGAAAGAAAGAGAGAGAGAGAAAGAAAGAGAGCGAGAGAAAGAGAGGAAGGAAGGAAGGTAGAAGGAAGGAAGGAAAAAGAAAGAAAGGAAAGAGAGAGAGGGACAGAGGGAGGGACAGAGAGAAGGGAGGGGAGGAAAGGGAAGGGAAGAGGGAAAGGGAGGGGAGAAAGAAAGAAAGAGAGAGAGAGAGAGAGAAGGAAGGAAGGGGAGGGGAGGGAGGAAGGGGGAGGAGGGAGGGGAAATGAGAGAGAGGAAGAAAAAGAAAGAAAGAAAGAGAGAGAAAGTAAGAAAGAAAAAGAAGAGAGAGAGAGGAAGGGAAGGAAAGGGAAAGGAAGGGAAGGAAAGGAAAGGGAAGGGGAAAGAGAGAGAAGAAAAGAAAGAAAGAGAGAGAGAGGGAGGGAGGAAGGGAAGGGGAAAGAAGGAAGGAAGGAAGGAAAGAAAAGGAAAGGAGAGGAGATCGAGAGAAACATTGATTTTAAGGAAGTGGCTCACATCATTGTGGAAGTTGGCAAGTGTGAAATCCAAAATCTGCAGGGTGGGCTGGCAGCCTTGAGATCCAGGGAAGAATTGCAGTTCAGGTCCAAAAACCATTGGCCAGCAGGATTCCTCTCTATCTCAGAGAGGTCAGTCTTCTTCTCTTAAGCCCTTCACCTGATTAGATGAGGCTCACCCACATTATGGAGGGCAATCTCCTTATTCACTGTCCACTGATTTAAATATTAAATCTCATCTAATATATACCTTCACAGAAACATCTGGAATAATGTTTGACTACATATCTGAGCACTGGGGCCTAGCCAAGCTTACATACAAAAATTAACCACAGGACCCATGGCAAGCAATGTAATTATTTGATAGAGGTTGATGTACATAATTATTGATGTAATTATTTGACAGGTTGAGATTCTCATTTTACAAAACACTATTTCATCCCTGTGTCTCTCCCCACTTAACTTAGCACCTGGCACCAAGACTTGATGTGCGTTTCAGAGATGAGTGTTTGGATGGATGGGTAAGTGGTAAGTCTTATTGTCCAGTTCTTTGACTGCATTTTATTTTTCTTCTCTGCATCTCTCAACATTTTTTAAATAAGTTCAAAAGTACAAGGTCGGGCACAACGGCTCACGCCTGTAATCCCAGCACTTTGCGAGGCCAAGGCGGGTGGATCACCTCAGGTCAGGAGTTCAAGACCAGCCTGGCCAACACAGAGAAACCCCGTCTCTACTAAAAATACAAAAATTAGCTGGGTGTGGTGCCATGCACTTGTAATCCCAGCTACTTGGGAGGCTGAGGCACGAACATCACTTGAACCTGGGAGGCAGAGGTTATAGTGAGCCGAGATCGTGCCACTGCACTTTAGTCTGGGTGACAGAGCGAGACTCTGTCTCAAAAAGAAAAAAATCTCCCTCTGTTGGTGTAGGAGCAGGGGCGGCTGGCGGAGCATCACTCTTAGCTGAGGTAAGTCTGCAACCATGAGCAGGAGTTGAGCTGGCACGGTGATTAGCACAGGGAGATGCAGGTTTCAGAGCGCACGCGCAGCAGCAGAGGGACTAGCACGTGCGAAGGCAAACAAGTCAGAACACGGCGCATCCTAAGACGCAGCCAGTTTTGGTGCTGTTGGTTTTGTGGTTATTGCTTGTTTTAATATCTCTGTGGAAAAGTTACAAAAATGGGGTTTAGCCTAGATGAGGAAAAATTGAATTCAACGGGTTTATGTAAGGAATAGGTTTCATATCCTCAGGAAAACCGATTAGGAAAAAAATAGGTTTAAAAGAGGGTAGGAAACAAAGAACTTGAAATTTCCCCTAGGATAATCAAACTTGGGCTTGTGCTACAGTACCACAGGGCTGGATGTGGAACGCACTTTCACCAGAGGCGGCCGGGAGGAAATGACCAGGACCGATTGCTTGGGGAGGCCAGACCAAGTGACTTCCACCATTTTGTGGCTAATGGTGCAATGGATGGTATTTCATTATAGTCTCCAGCTCTTCCAGAAAGTACTCCAGTTTATATTGGCTACAAATACAATCAACTGTTCGGTCAGTCAAAGGCTGAGTCCTTATGAACTTTACTATACGCATCTATCTATTTCCATGAGCCAATATGTTATGTAACTTCATCCTGTGCAACTATCCACCGTGGTTAGTCTAAAAATCAGCTTTACTCATGGGGGAATCGATGGTCCACCAAATCCCACCGAGGAAATAACATTGGGGAAGTACCCAAAAAGAATCCTATTGTGATTTATTTGGAAAAAAAAAAATTGCTATGTTTTATTTATTTATTTACTTATTTATTTTGAGACAGTGTTTTGCTCTTGTTGCCCAGGCTGGAGTGCAATGGCACGATCTTGGCTCACTGCAACCTCCACCTCCTGGGTTCAAGCGATTCTCCTGCCTCAGCCTCTCAAGTAGCTGGGATTACAGGTGCCTGCCACTACACTCAGCTAATTTTTTATATTTTTAGTAGAGACAGGGTTTCACCATGTTGGTCAGGCTGGTCTTGAACTCTGGATCTCAGGTAATCCACCTGCCTTGGCCTCCCAAAGTGCTGGGATTACAGGCGTGAGCCACCGCGCCTGGCCTATCTATTTATTTATTTAGAGACGGAGTCTTGCTCTTGTCGCCCAGGTTGGAGTGCAGTGGTGAAATCGTGGCTCACTGCAACCTCCATCTCCCAGGTTCAAGCAATTCTCCTGCCTCAGCCTCCCTATTAGCTGAGATTACAGATGCCCGACACCACGCCCAGCTAATTTTTGTGTTTTTAGTAAAGATGGGGTTCGCCATTTTGGCCAGGCTGGTTTTGAATTCCTGACCTCAGGTGATCCGCCTGCCTTGGCCACCCAAAGTGCTAGGATTATAGGTGTGAACCACTACGCCTGGCCAAAACCATTGCCATGTTTTTAAAACACGGTTTTCAATATTTTAAAAAGATGTCTTTTAAAATATTGATTGGGAAATGACATTTCCCAAGCCTACACCTTCATAGCTGCATTGCCCTTAAGAGGTGTACTTCTTACTGAGAATTTATTTTCTCCCATAATCTTTATTGAGTCAGGACAATTTACCAGGCATCAGTACTGTGCTGCCTTCATGGGACTTACTGTCTAGAACTGCTACCGCTTCTGCCTGTTCCCACTACTATATTTTCTTGAGCTTAGCTTTCTATAATGTGTTATGAAAGCAGTACGTGTTTTTCATTTATCATATTTTAAAAGTATGATAATTATGTTAAATAGGTTTTTCAAACTATACATGCTCCTTATTGCCTGCTGGAATTCAGATGCCATCTCCCTTACCATACCCCTCCCTCCAAGGCACACCTGTTCACCAAGAGACCAACAGGGCTGGGTATGGTGGCT
The DNA here is from genome assembly GCA_036589455.1 of Ateles fusciceps. NCBI lineage: Eukaryota > Metazoa > Chordata > Mammalia > Primates > Atelidae > Ateles > Ateles fusciceps. The sequence goes on along the minus strand of JAZHEH010000164.1, from coordinate 850,294 downwards.
CACGCCTATAATACCAGCACTTTGGGAGGCCGAGGCAGGTGGATCATGAGGTCAAGAGATTGAGACCATCTTGTCCAACATGGTGAAATCCCATCTCTACTAAAAATACAAAAATTAGCTGTGTCTGGTGGCATGCGCCTGTAGTCCCAGATACTTGGGAAACTGAGGCAGGAGAATCGCTTGAGCCTGGGAGGTGGAGGTTGCAGTGAGCCGACATCGCACCACTGCACTCCAGTCTGGGAGACAGAGCGAGACTTCGTCTCAAAAACCAACAAACAAAAAGAGACAAACAGGTGTTTCTGCATCCTTCCCTTAAATATTTCCTTAAAATATGGTAGTAGCTTTCACAACTGACCATCACTTAACTACCCTGCTGGATTCGCTGTAAACCATGTATACTTCTGTAAACCATGTTGATAAAGCCCATGGCCCTGAAATACCTGAAGCTGGCAGACTCCACCTGAGTTTGGTCATGGATTCCCACATATTGAATCAACCCTTTGTGCCCTAAACCTGTCAAAGCCAGTTTATTCATTCATGCACAGACATGTGAGCAGCTATGATGTGTACACACTGTTTTAAGCTCTGGAGACACTGCAGTGATAAAGGACAGAGAAGTCCTGCCCTCAGGGAGCTTCTATGCTAGTTATATTTATTTGCTTCTATGCTTTAATTACACATTGTAAAACCTATTTAAAAATGAATGGGAGGCTGGGCGTGGTGGCTCATGCCTGCAATCCCATCATTGTGGGAGGCTGAGGTGCATGGATCACCTGAGGTTAGGAGTTCGAAACTAGCATAGCCAACATGGTGAAACCCCATCTCTACTAAAAATACAAAAATTAGCCAGGCGTGGTGGCAGGTGCCTGTAATCCCAGCTATTTGGGAGTCTAAGGCAGGAGAATCGCTCAACCCAGTAGGTGTTGGTTGCAGTGAGCCGCAATCAGGCCATTGCACTCCAGCCTAGGCAACAAGAGAAAACCTCCATCTCAGAAAAGAAAAAAAAAAAAAGAACAGGAAAAGAAGTTCCTGTTTCTCTAAAACCAAGTTGAATGTTTTGGCGTGACTGAGTAGATGCAAGTTGCTTAAAACAAATGGTGTTGAATTTGGCGACGGCCAGACAACCATAACTGTTGGAGTAATGGTAGGATCGGGCTCCTGCTTTGCAAATGTCTTTAAGTTCTTCCTGGAATTTAAAAAAACTGAAACTGGAGGTTATAGATGAATTATTTCAGGGTATAGCTTAGACAAGTTAGACAAGGAATGCCTCTCAACAGACCTAGATGGCAAAGCAGAAAGACGAGAAGAGAGGCATCTAGAGGGCAAAGGTTAAGAGGGCACAGTCCTCAAGACCAGGCAAGTGCAGGGTCAGCACCTGAGAGCCAGCGCGTCATTAAATGTGCTCTTATTTCTGCCTTGCCTTGCCCTAGTCCCAGCCCTGCCAGATGGCCTCAGGCCTATTTATGCTTTTAAACTCAAATATGGAAGGAGTGTAAACATTTTCAAAGATTCATCATTTTATTAACTAACCAACCAGTTCCAATCTGTTGGAAAGGAAAGCTTCCACAGTATCAAAAATATTGAGGCTGGGCGTGGTGGCTCATGCCTGTAGTCCCAGCACTTTGGGAGGCTGAGGCAGGCAGATCACTTGAGGTCAGGAGTTTGAGACCATCCCGGCCAACATGGTGAAATCCTGTCTCTACAAAAAAATATAAAAATTAGCCAGGCGTGGTGGAGCATGCCTGTAATCCCAGCTACTCGGGAGGCTGAGGTGGAGGACTGCTTGAACCAGGAGGATGGAGGTTGTAGTGAGCTGAGATCATGCCACTGCACTCCACCTTGGGAGACGGAGTGAGACTGAGATTCTGTCTCAAAAAAAAAATGAGCTTGCTGTACTAATAGCAAGCATTTATGGAGTACTTTACATGGATTGGTCAGTGTTCTAAGTGCACTGTGTTAACTCTATGCTGTGGTCTGAATGTTTGTGTTCCCTACCAAAACTTACATGTTCAAAGTCTAACCCCCCAGGTCAGGCACGGTATCTCACTCCTGTAATCCCAGCACTTTGGGAGGCTGAGGCAGGTGGATCATGAAATCAGGAGTTCGAGACCAGCCTGGCCAACATGGTGAAGCCCCGTCTCTACTAAAAATACAAAAATTAGCCAGGCATGGTGGTGTGTGCCTGTAATCCCAGCTACCCAGGGGGCTGAGGCAGGAGAATCGCTTGAACTGGGGAGGTGGAGGTTGCAGTGAGCCAAGATCGTGCCACTGCACTCCAGCCTGGGCAACAGAGCAAGACTCTGTCTCAAAAGAAAAGAAAAGAAAAGAAAGTCTAAACCTCAAGGTGATAGTAATGAATATGAGGAGGTAGGCGAGGCCTTTGGGAGGTGAATTAGGCCAAGACAGAGAAGCCCACATACAGGGGATTAGTGCCCTAATAAAAGTGGCCGAAGATGGCTAGCTTGCCCCTTCCACTGCAGGAGGACACAGTGGAAGGTGCCATGTATGAACCAGAAAGCAGGCACTGAATCTGCCAGTGCCTCAGTCTTGGACTTCCCAGCCTCCAGAACTGGGACACATTTCTGTTGTTTATCAGCCACCTGTTTATGGTATCTTATTATAGTAGCCTGAATGGACTAAGATCCTTCCAGCACTCAGAACATTCCTGTGTGGTGAATATTATTATTATTGTTCTTCCTATTTTCTACATGAGGACACAGGCATTGTGAGATAAATTGCCCAAAGTCCCACTGTCTGGCTCCAGAGTCCGAGACAGCAGTATTCCAGATTCCTTTAAGGAACCCCTTCTCCCCTCCCTCTCAGGTCACATGAGTCATGTGGGGCTCTACCCCCATCCAGGGTGAGGTGCAGGACACACCCTGGGAGTCAGCAGAGTTCCAGCTCTGGCTGGAGTGCTTGGCTCAGAGGCGAGTGCAGATCTAAGTTGATGCATTCCGGGACGGGGCTCCCAGGAAGAGCCTCTGTCTTTTCAGCTGAGACAGCTGGCAACGAAGTACATAATTGTTGGGGATTCCTAGAGGAGCCTGAAAACAAAGCCAACACAGAGGAAAGCAGAGGCAAGAGGAGGAGAAGGACTATGTCTCAGTGCCCTTGCTAGAGTCCTGGATGAGTCTTGTCTAAAGCCAATTTACTCCCGAACTTTTCTGCTATATAAACCAATGCATTCCCATTTTTGCATAACCCTATTTGAGTTGGGTTTTCTGCTGTCCAAAACTAAAGATTTTCTTTTTTCTTTTGGCAGGGTCTCACTCTGTCACCCAGGCCGGAGTGAAGTGGCGTGATCACAAGTCACTACTAGGCATCTGGTCCAAAACCATAGGTTCTGAGGGAGATTTAAAAGTCTAAGACATGGTCGCTATGAATTTATGGTCTTGTCGGGAATGACACGTCCACTCCACCCACTCTGACGCTACCAAAAGTTGAACACTATTAGAACTGCCACAGGCAGTGAATAGGTGCCAGTGTGAAGAGGGAAGCGCACGTCACTGCTGAAGAAGGAATAGGCTGAGCAGTCTGAGAAAGAAAGGAGGGGTCTCAGAGGATGGGTAAGATGCCACTGAAGGCTGAGGAGGACTGAGGCAGGCAGAGGGAAGACAGGTGGTGGCACACTAGAGGTGGGACTGGCATGGGCAGATGCTCAGAGGCCTGGGTAGCTTCCATGGAGTGAATCATTACGTTAAGGAGGAGCTGAGGGCTGCCTTTCAATCTGGATTCCCCCAGAAGTGGACCCACAGTCAAGGATTCAGTGCAAGTATTTAACATGAGATGATCCCCGGAAATACCGGTAGGGAAGTGTGGATAGGGAAGGGAAGGAAGGCGCAAAAAGGGGCTTTACTTTATGCTAAAAGCTCTCAATAAACTAGGTATCAATGGAACGTATCTCAAAATAATAAAAGCTATTTATGACAAACCCACAGCCAATATCATACGGAATGGGCAAAAACTGGAAGCATTCCCTTTGATATCTGGCACTAGACAAGGGTGCCCTCTCTCACCACTCCTATTCAACCTAGCATTGGAAGTTTGGGCCAATCAGACAAGAAAAAGAAATAAACGATATTCAATTAGGAAAAGAGAAGTCAAATTGTCTCTATTTGCAGACGACATGATTGTATATTTAGAAGACCCCATTGTCTCAGCCCAAAATCTCCTTGAGCTGATAAGCAACTTCAGCAAAGTCTCAGGATACAAAATCAATGTGCAGAAATCACAAGCATTTCTATACACCAATAACAGACAGAGAGCCAAATCATGAGCGAACTCCCCATTCACAATTGCTACAAAGAGAATAAAATACCTAGGAATACAACTAACAAGAGATGTGAAGGACCTCTTCAGGGAGAACTACAAACCACTGCTCAAGGAAATAAGAGAGGACCCAAACAGATGGAAAAACATTCCATGCTCATGGTTAGGAAGAATCAATATTGTAAAAATGGCCATATTGCCCAAAGTAATTTATAGATTCAACGCTATCCCCATCAAGCTACCATTGACCTTCTTCACAGAACTGGAAAAAACCACCTTAAACTTCATATGGAACCAAAAACGAGCCCACATAGCCAAGACAATCCTAAGCAAAAAACAAAAACAAAGCTGGAGGCATCATGCTACCTGACTTCAAACTATGCTACAAGGCACAAATCAAAACATATGGTACTGGTACCAAAACAGAGATATAGACCAATGGAACAGAACAGAGGCCTCAGAAGTAATGCCACACATCTACAATCATCTGATCTTTGACAAACCTGACAAAAACAAGCAATGGGGAAAGGATTCCCCATTTAATCAATGGTGTTGGGAAAACTGGCTAGCCATATGCAGAAAGCTGAAACTAGACTCCTTCTTTATACCTTATACAAAAATTAACTCCAGATGGATTAAAGACTTAAACATAAGACCTAACATCATAAAAACCCTAGAAGAAAATCTAGGCAAAACCATTCAGGACATAGACATAGGCAAGGACTTCATGACTAAAACACCGGAAGCAATGGCAACAAAAGCCAAAATAGACAAATGGGATCTCATTAAACTAAAGAGCTTCTGCACAGCAAAAGAAACTATCATCAGAGTGAACCGGCAACCAACAGAATGAAGAAAAATTTTTGCAACCTACACATCTGACAAAGGGCTAATATCCAGAATCTACAAAAAACTTAAACAAATTTACAAGAAAAAAACAACACCATCAAGAAGTGAAGGATATGAACACTTTTCAAAAGAAGACATTTATGCAGCCAACAAACATATGAAAAAAACTTATCATCACTGGTCATTACAGAAATGCAAATCAAAACCACATCGAGACACCATCACATGCCAGTTAGAATGGCGATCATTAAAAAATCTGGAGACAACAGATGCTGGAGAGGCTGTGGAGAAATAGGAATGCTTCTACACTGTTGGTGGGAGTGTAAATTATAGATCTACCATTGTGGAAGACAGTATGGATGATTCCTCAAGGACCTAGAAATAGAAATATCATTTGACCCAGCAATTCCATTATTGGGTATACACCAAAAGGGTTATAAATTGTTCTATCATAAAGACACATGCACATGTATGTTCATTGTGGCACTGTTTACAATAGCAAAGACTTGGAACCAATCCAAATGCCCATCAATGATAGACTGGATAAAGAAAATGTGGCATATATACAGCATGGAATACTATGCAGTCATAAAAAGGAATGAGTTCATGTTCTTTGCAGGACATGGATGAAGCTGGAAACCATCATTCTCAGCAAACTGACACAAGAACAGAAAACCAAACACCACATGTTCTCACTCATAAGTGGGAGTTGAACAATAACAACACATGGACACAGGGAGAGGAACATCACACATCGGGGCCTGTTGGGGGGTGTGGGGACTAGGGGAGGGATAGCAGGCGGTGGGGGGGGGATTGGGAGGGATAGCATTAGGAGAAATACCTAATGTAGATGATGGGGGGGATGGATGTAGCAAACCACCATAGCATGTGTATACCTGTGTAACAAACCTGCATGATCTGCACATGTACCCAGAACTTAAAATATAATAAAAATAAATTATAAAAATAAGAAAATAAAAGGGGCTTTATCAAGCCTGTTCCTGGGAGGGCAACTGGAGCTCTATCCTGCTGGAGGACACTGTGAGGACCGTGCCTAGAATCATCCCAACCTGATAGGGAGGAGCCTACACAACCTTATCCTGCCACTGACTCAAGGCTACTCCTGGTGCCATTAACTCTTCCAGCCTGCCCACTGCAGGAAAACCAGGAAGTGCCCCAGGCAGCCAGGCTGAAGTGCTAGGTGTGGAGGGTACAACGGCTCACCAATTGCCTGGGGGCATCTGCATGGAGCTGAGAGCCAGGATTTCTCTATCCCCAAAACCCACCAAGTCTCAGCCTGGGGGACTTGGGGCCAATCAGGGGAATGGAGAAGAGACACCCAAGAGTGGAAGCTATTGTTTTTTTTTAAGCCCGGAGCCCAGGAACGTTTCAACAGTCACGCTCCAAAGGCAAGGAGTGAATCCAGAGAATCGCCCAGCTCATTCCCAGCTCTGCTGACCTCAGATGGTGAATTAGGATTCACAGGTGCCCTCAAATGACTCTGTTATCAGGTGAGAAGCCAGGCATGAGGCAGGGGAACAAGCTAAGTGACAGCATAAGGAAATAATCGACCAGATTCAGACAACTGAGAAAACCTGAATATGGATATTGCAGAATCATCGATTTTGTTAGTTGGCATAAAGGCATAAGTGATGTTTTCTTAAAAAAAAATCCCGATTAGGCAGAGCTGCAAACTGACTGATGAGTGAGAGAGCATGTGGTCTGGAATTGGCTTTAAAACATTCCAGTGACAACTAAGAAGAAGTGTGGGGGACTAGCTGAAACAAGCTTCCTCTGACAATACATACACAAGGTTGGCAAAATGTTAACTGTTGATGCAGGGGGTGGATACATGGGAGTGCATTACAAAACATCTACACATTTGTTTATGTTTGAAAAATCTCATAAAAAACCTGAAGACTTTTGGGAAGAATCGAAGGAGGGTTAAGGGAAGGAAACTGGCTTTTGAATTAGAAAATGTATATGCACATGAAGACATGTTCAAACTCACTAGTTATCAAGAGAGATGCAAATTAAACAGATACTAACTTGGCAAAAATGAGCAAGTGGCATAATACCAATTGCTGGCAGAGACGTAGGTGGACGCGTACACTGGACAGGCCTGGTGAAGAGCAATATGGCTCTACTTGCTTGAATAAGCCCATTCCATGATCTGGCATATAGCACAGAGTCTCACAGGGAAAATGTGCAAGAATGGTTCACTGCACCTTCATTTACCATTGGTCAGTCACTAGGAGGGTGGGTCAGGAAGATGTGGGGTTGTACCCGCAAACAGTATGGAATAACCAGAAGCAACCGATCAGATGTCCCCCGTAGCAAGAATGGACCTTCAGGCATCAAGCTGAGAGAAAAACAAACAAAAAGAAACAAAATGATGTCAAAACTGTAAATTCAAAAATAGCCCCACAAAACAAAAGATTCATTTGGAAGGACATGTATAAACAAGAAGATTCACATGAAACACAGAACAGTTACCTGAAAGCAGAGATCAGCAAACTGGCTCTCAGGTGAAAGCATCCTTAGCCTGTTTTTGTAACATCTTACTAGAACATGGCCATGCCCATTTGTGTGTGTATTGTCAGAGGAACGTTATGTGAGCAAGTGATGATAATGTGCCATATGCTAAAGGGTACACAGGATTCACTCAACCCTCTGCACCCGAGCTTTGAAAAACAGAAAGTAAGAAAATTTAGGCTGAGTTTCAATAACTAGTAGAGCCTTGGGAAAGGAAGGCACTTTTCCTGCTTGAGCTTCAGTCTTCACAACTGCAAAAGCAGGGTAACATCTATCTCAGAGATTATATACCTGCAAGCGCCTTGTGAATTAGAATCGGCCTTTCAAATGCAAAGGTTTCTTATTATCAGGGTAACAAGGAGATAGCAATGGTTTTGCAAATGTCTTCTCCCAGCCTTTTAATAGGATGTCTTATCCTTTATTTCCTTGCCCACTTTCTATGGTGAAACTAATGGTAAGCAAGTAACCAGAAGGCAAAACGAAGACAAGGGAAACCGCAGACCAACAGGATCCACAAATGGGAAGCAAACTGGGGCAAGCTTGGAAATGCCACACAGGAGCCACCAAGGGGAGACGGGAATGGGTTTTTCATGAAGGTTAAGTGTGGAATGGCCTGACTTTGTGGCCACTGTCCATCAGCCCTCAGAAGAGGAAGCAGGCTTCACGAGGGTAATGTCACCTCATCACATCTGATAGAGGGATGGAAAAATGGGTGATTTCCTGTAACAGGATACAGCAAGAGTAGCTGCCATGGCTTAGGTGTTGAGCACATACCAGGCATACAACTAACATCTCACAGACATCATCCTATTTAATCATCAAAGTACCCTATGAGATAGGTATTACTATTATTATCCCACCTTACAGATAATCATATTGAGGTACCAAATGTGGTAATAGGAGGAATCAAAGATTAATTATCCCCAGGTCACCCAACTGGGAAGTGGCAGAATCAATATAGTCAGTCCTACTCACAACCCTAAATGACAGGTATTACCATCACCAGTGAGCAGCGGTAGAAACTGACTCAGAGAAGTTACTCAGCTGGGAGTATGGAGCCAGGGCCTGAACCAAAACCTGGCTGACTCCAATTGTCCTACCTTTCACTACTGCATCAGAATGCCTCCCTGAGCCCAAACAACCGTTTCCCAGAAAAGCCCCTTCACCTCTGCAAGCCCTGAGCCCTGTCATCCAGTAGAGTATTCCTAGACAGGAAATGCAGATTGGGTGCAGCTGGAGGCATCACAGTGTGGGCGCTTAGGGAGCTCTGTGTTTACATTCCCTTGGTAAAGACGCCCAGCTCATTTCTGTTGGCTTATTTGAGGGAATGCTGTCTGATGTAACTAAGAAGCTGAAATTGAAACAAGGAGGCAGCAAGGAATGATGATGAGGTTAGGTTTGGAGGAGAAAACGGGATCGTAGGTCTGCCTGTGATAACTTGGGCAAGTCTCTTCTCAAACCTCAAAGGCTGGGTTTGCTTCACTGAAAATGGAGACATCCTTTCTGGCTCCCTATGTGATGATATATACTTCCCACTCATTTCAAAACAGACCTTTTTTTTTTTTTTTTTTTGAGACAGGGTTTCTGTTACCCAGGCTGGAGTGCAATGGTACAATCTTGGCTCACTGCAACCTCTGCCTCCTGGGTTCAAGCAATTCTCCCGCCTCAGCCTCTCAAGTAGCTGGGATTACAGGCACCCGCCATCATGCTTGCCTAATTTTTGTATTTTTGTAGAGACAGGGTTTCACTATGTTGGCCAGGCTGGTCTTGAACTCCTGATCTCAGCAGATCCGCCCACCTCAGCCTCCCAAAGTACTGGTATTACAGGTGTGAGCCACCGCACCCGCCCAGACCTTTTAATAATAACAATTTATTGAATACTTGAACTAAGCTGAGGACTATGCTGTTTTGCATACATTACACAATTTTATACTTAATACAAACGCAGGAAATAGATGGCTATCCCCATTTTACAGATGACAAAACTGAAGAAGGGTTAAGTAATTTCCTCAGTGGACCCAGGATTTGAATCCGGCTCTCATACCAGAGCCCATTTTAGCTCAATGTTTCTCAACCCTGGATTTGTATTAAAAGCGAATGGGGGCCCATGAAAAAAATGCTGATGCTTGGGCCTCAAACTTGATTTAACTAATCTGAGGTGGGGCCCTAGTTAGGAACCACTGTTTTAACCATGTTACAAAGCAGTGCTCTTAAAACTAGCAGTTCCTCTCTCATGTGCATGCAGAGAAATGCACAAAGGTGAATTAATACCGCTGTATAATAAACTAAGATGGCTTCATAATGTGTGGCAGATATTCTTAAGCAATTAACTGTTGCTAGCTCTCAGCTTTGTATTAATTTATAATAAATGCAAATGAATATATTTGGCTTTACAATTTAAAAAAATCTGAATTTGAAAGGTGTAGCATTCTGTTAATGCACATCACTTTAGAAAGCTGGGTTCTTTTTCTTTCTGTTTTTAGAGAAGATATAAATCAGGAAGAATCAATCACACAATAAAGAGCTCTGGTAAAACAGAGTCCAGCCAGGACTCCCACCCAAACAGGAGTAAGTTAACCTCCAAATGGCTAAGGGCTTTGTTAGGCTGAGGTTTACATCAGGGTGACTTCTTGCAAGGTCAAGGTAAATAAATGCAGTGGTCTGCAGCTTCCCTCTTAAATCCAGAAAAGGACTAATTAATCCTTAAATTGGGGAACTAAACTTCTGCCAGTAGGTATTGCTATAAATGTCTAGGTTTAAGCAGAAACTGGCACTGTATACTGAAGTACCATTTTGTGGTCTATACTCTTCTCATCTGCTTATTGCATGTGTGACCTGGGAGAGTTAATATCTCTTAGCCTTCCTTCGTATATTACACAATAGGAATAACCCCTTGGGTTCTTCCTAGGGCTGCCCTAATTGAATGAGCTCCTTGTGCCAACAGGTCTAGCACAATGCCAGGGAAGCGGCTCACTAAATATCAGCTCTCCATTTTTCTATTCATGTTCATGTTTGGTTCATGGAAATGGGGCTTGACTCAGATATGCCCTTAAAGGATCTTGGTGCCATTTTCTGAGTTAAACAGATTTCATTTTAAATACAATTCACAACTGTACCTTCACCATAGGCCTCGTTGTATCCTCTCAGCCTTCTAATAGAAGGTCTTATCCTTATTTCCTTGCCCATTCACTGGGGTTAGGTTAGACGGCACAAACCGCAGGAGACCTGTGCATGCTGCCCATCAGACGGGATGGCTAAGTTACACAGTAGTAACAAACAGCCCCCAAATCTCAGTGGCTCCTACATCAATTGACGTCTTGTTCATCTTGGGTCTGTTGGGCGCTCTGCTCTACAGCACCTCACGCTGGAACGTTGCCATGGCAGGGGGGGAGAGGGAGCATGGTGGATCGACACTGACTGTGCTTAGACAACTGCCACCCAGATGTGACCCCATCACTTCTGCTCAATCCTGTTGACCTAAGCAAGTCTCACCTGGCCATGTCAAACTTCAAGGGGAGCAATGCAAACCTACCACATGCCTGAAAATAGAAATATCTAGAGAACAGCATTAATGACTACCACAGGGATCTTAGTTTACAAAGCATCTGTCACAGTGATTACCCAACTTAATCCTCACAATTTCAAGATGGTAATTAATCATTAAATGGGATCATTTAATTATAAGGCATCAGCAAACACCAACAAAAACAGAGAAAACCCAATATAAACAGTTCAGGCAACTCTGCCCACTAGCGAGTGAAAGTGCCTGGAGTGTAAGAGCTGAGAGGTATGAGTCTGCTATCTGCTCGAGATCTGTCCACCTCTCCATGTGTGTGTAATCTATGAGTGGGATTCGGGTTTTGATAAAGATAGTTCTTTTTTTGTACATGGCCTCTGAATGAAAGCCAACTAAGATTCTCAGCTCAAAAGTTGTAATCTCTCGATGTTGAGGGGAAAGGGCATTTTCCCCCTGCAAAGGAATCCAGCACGCTTCTCTCTCACACCACCTTCTTAGGGAGACTCAATTTGGACTCTATCATGATTTCTGCCTTAAGGACTGAGTTTAGAGTCTACCCCTGGATGAGACTCCTCCATCACTTCATCATTCTCTAAAAGATGAGGAAATGAACAAAGTCTCAGCAGTCAACAAGGACACTGAGCAAGGAAGTGGCTCAAAATCCCCATCTCTTTAAGGCAAGTCTCCTGCAAAGGAACAGCTTAGCTGCAGCTCAAGAACTGTGTGGCTCTCCCCATCCAGCTCAGTATTTCAGCTACTTAGTCCACAATGAAGATGAAAAGTGTGAGGCAGAAGGCTAGGAAATAGTCTTCACTTTTCTTTGTCAATCCCCTCAGGATGGTTTTGGTTTCAAAGCTTGACCACTGGATGTCAGGCTTTGGGGGAAAGAAAATAGAGATGGTTTATCAACCTCACTTAATTATGCCAAGAGAATGCAGGTGAGATTTGCTAAAGGACAGAAAATCAGCTGGCTTAAGTATGTCAATATGTCTGGAGAAGCTTCCTAAACATTCACTCATCTGACTACACCAATAAATATTTATCTTTTCTACATCTGTACAAATAATTCATTAGGCAGCCACAGTGATACTGACCTCAGTCCTTCCTTGATTTAAAGATTGGTCAACTTCTACATCTAGCATTTCTGAAGACAGATAATCTGGAAGCGTCCCTGCAACAAAACACCTAGAAATGTATATAATAAACATGCTTAGGAAATAAATATTTTTAAATGCATAGCTGAGTTTATTAGAAAATAGGAGAAGCCTCTGGGATGGGAGGAAGGAACTGGAAAAATTTAAACAGTAAGTGATGTAACTGGGTATGCTTTGACATTAGAGACAGGGGAGAGGAGGAATGAGTGAAATGCTGTAGAACTGAGATTTCTACATAAAGTCTGGGCCTTTAAAGGGGCACAGGAATAGGACAATGAAGTTCTCTGCACTGGCTGCAAGTGGTGTAAGGTATACTAAGGAAAATAACCAGCTCTGCAGATTGTTAATGGGCTCTGTGGACTTTCCCATCCTTCTGCTCAGGGTTTGGAACACAGTTCTGGTAGGTCTTACCAGTCCTAGACCTTGGGCAGGTTACATAACCTTACGGCACCTAATTTGCCTTGCTTGTGGTATTGTGAAGAGCTGATAAACTTGGTGCATATTAAGTGCTAAGTGTACAAAAACACGGAAGGGGCAAATCAAACGTGGAAATGTGTTTTTCTCCCCAGAGAGCAACAGCTTTGTCTTTAAGAAAGTCAAGATACGGCTATGCATTATCTGCCAATTTAATGAAAAACAAAAAAAACATCTTTAGTTGTAAAGGACCAGGATTTCAGAGCCTTATCAGATGCTATTGAAATGAGGGCAAAAAAATAGCTTAAAATTAGCAAAGGCTTAAAATTTCCTCCATAGTTGTATCACTAAAATAATGGGGAAAAATGTTCTTTTGATAACTGTCATCAAGTTTTATATCCTCCATATTTTAAGGCCACTGGCACAGTTCAAAGAGTTATTGGGGGAAAGCAAGAAACCAAATGGGATTATAAAAACACCACAGGTACGGCCAAGCGCAGTAGCTTACGCTTGTAATCCTAGCACTTTAGGAGGGTGAGGCGGGCAGATCACCTGAGGTCAGGAGTTCGAGACCAGCCTGGTCAACATGCTAAAACCGTGTCTCTACTAAAAATACAAAAATTAGCCATCATGGTTGCGTGTCTGTAGTCCCAGCAACTCCAAAGACTGAGGCAGGAGAACTGCTCAAACCCAGGAGGCAAAAGTTGTAGTGAGCCAAGATTACACCACTGTACTCCAGCCTGGGCGACAGAGCAAGACTCCGTCCCAAAAAACCACCAGGGGTGAAAGGAAATGCTCTAGGGATACACTCTACAGAGAGGAAATGTTCTCGCTTAGGATGAGACAAAATAACAAACTGAATGACCTTGAACAGAACTTGGTTACCTCTGTGCCTTGGTTTTCTTTGAGTATGAGGATTTGAAATCAATGACTTCTGGGGTCTCTTCCAGCACTTTCTCTGATTTTATGACAGTTATTCCAATTGCAAAAGAAACTACCCATTTGGCCCTCCCATTCCACAAAAACAAAACACACAGTATCATTTTAAGACTAGAGTCAGATTTCTGTTTTGAATTTAAAGTGCTACACGACTGCTAAGGTTAAAACTTCTCTCTTTCAAAAATCGAAAAGGTTGAATCATCAGAGGATAAAACCCATCACCACTGCAAACCAAAGTGGATTTTCAACCTAGTAGAAAACCTGAATTGACAAAGCATGCAAAAATTAGCTCAAGTAGCTGCAGCCTTCATCTATGAGTATCCTGGTCAATGCTTAGGAGTTTAAGTGTGTATTGTTTATGCTGCAAGAAGCAGAGGTTGGAAGCATGAATGTGTTATGCCCAGAAACTAGCATCTTAATAGGGAAAAGAGTCTTTTTCAAGTAAAAATAACACAACTAAAAAAATTAGAAAGTCTTAATACGAACTGTTTAATTGTTACAACAAGATTTGAGGGGCAGGGGTAGGTAAATAAATCACCAGTTGGCGGTAAGTCACCAACTGTTAATATGTGTCTGCAGGTTTCTTGGTTTTCACAATCACTAGATTTACATACAATTATAGGTTATGGTTCTCCATGTACACATACAGTGAAAGACATTTTCCAAATAACTTTTGATGTAGAATGGAACCTGAGAAAAAAAAATCACTTAAGAAATCAAATCTCATATAATGGAAATACTTTAACCACAGCATTCACACATTTGACTGTGGATTCCAAATGCTTATCTAAACAGAGGCAACGCAATTAAACTTCCTTCACTCAAAATGGTGTCAGAAGGCAACTACCCTATTTACCAGCCACTGATAAGTTATGACAACACTATTTCATAGCCTGTCACTGTACTTCTTTTAACCTCCCAGCAGTAGGATTTAGGATTTCCTCAACACTAAGGGCTTATCTCAAATGCTTTAGAGCATGAACAGTAACAAATCAGAGTTGCAATGCCACATTCAGAAACTAGATAATGACTTGGAAATAAAAGGAGGAAGTGATGAACTGCCACTATCTGTTTTTCTAAGTTTTCTATTTTCTAATACAGAGCAAAACTTAAATGCTAACTACAAAAATAAATCTAACAGGGCTAGAAATTCTGTAGGTAACCCAGTGACAACAGAAAATTTTTAGATCACTGCTAAGAGGTCTTTATATTGTTCAGGTGTAATTCAATAACAATATGAAAATAAGACTGGTACTGTTTATAATTACTAATAAAATTTGGCAAAAGACAGCTAATATACTTTATACAATGAAAAGGATTTTTAAAATTGATTGTCTAGATCTCATACCTATAGAAAAGCTATCAGTGATTACTTTTTAATATGAAAGTAACAAGCTAGTTATCCTACACCCTTTAAATATTATTTTCTTATTTTTCTCTCTTCCCTGAGACTAGGGAAAAAAGATGCTATAGGAGAAAAATAACTGTTATATGTCAAATAGTTCAAAATCTTCCCCTGGAAACTGAAACAGAATCCTTAGAAAGTACACAATGTCCTGAGTTTCCCTTGTAGACAAATACTTTGGTCATTTATTTGTAATCAGATACTGATTCAGCAGATTTTAGCACTTACATTGTCACAGACAGAACAATGTCCATTCATAAATAAAAGGAGGTTTATTCATGAAAATATTGTGATTCTTTTCAAAGCATCCAATACATCCTTTCTGGACACTTCCCTTCCAGTGTTACCTGGCATGTAAGCAGGAAAGGGAAACATTCAGGTAAGTTACAACCTCCAGTCATATTCACAGCAGAATGGACATTTACAGGGAGAAACCTTTTGCAGATTAACTACAACTAGAAATCCCAAGAGTCACAGTAAATGTTTCAAAGTCCATTTAAAGAATGAAACTTGGCCGGGCACAGTGGCTCACACCTGTAATCCAGCACTTCGGGAGGCCGAGTGGGCAGATCACTTGAATTCAGGAGTGCGAGACAAGCCTGGTCAACATGGTGAAACCTCATCTCTACTAAAAACACAAAAAAATTAGCCAGGCGTGGTGGCAGGCGCCTGTAGTCCCAGCTACTTGGGAGGCTGAGGCAGGAGAACTGCTCAAACCTGAGAGGCGGAGGTTGCAGTGAGCTGAGATTGTGCCACTGCACTCCAGCTTGAGCGACACAGCGAGACTCCGCCTCCAATAAATAAATAAAAGTAACTGCTGAAAGGATGATATTGCATACCAGGACCAGGTGCAAGGGACGTAATGGTATGGCTCCAGTCCTTAAGAAACTCAAAGCCTAGCTGAGGGAAAACAACTTTAAATACAGATTCCAAAGACAGAAAAGACAATCTATCATAATGATGACTCCAAGTTATGGGAAAAAGTAGCTTAGTGCAAATAATCAGAAAAGAATGAGTGGTTTACCTTGCAAATATTTCTGATCGCCAAACCAAGCAAGTGACTTCTGGACTATATTCACTTTAGACTAGTCATATCACTGCTCTACTTTAAAAACAGTACCAAGAAATGATTGTACTCAAAACCTGTCCTAAAATAAAGCAGCGAGCCACCAGTAAAGTAAGATCTCCTTGTCAGACCCTTGTAGTACTACTTAAGGAAAAGGAAGACCAGGAGTGGAAGAAAGTCCTCTTCCATGTCTGTTTTCTTGATGAACATTAAACAAGAATGGAGCAGGTGTGTAACTTCCTAAACTCAGGATGAAAATCATAATCTCAGAACCATGCACCTATCAAGGACATCAACCAACTTTACATATCCAAGCTCCCCTGGTACCCAGCTCAGGAAAAATAGCATCAAGGTTGAGGGAGCACTTAGCTAGGCAGAGTAAGGAATGCCAGCTCTGCTGATAAACAGCCGTGTGACCTGGGGCCTTAGTTCTTCTGAAATAAGGAAATAATACAATCTACCCTAGAGATTACAATTTAACTATAAGGTTCAGTTCTAAGAGTTCCTACAAATTATGGTATCAGTCGTTACCGACTGCTTTCTCTTCCTTCCACCATGCTGATCATTTTCTCTACTGCCATCAGTTTGCCTTACTGCTGCTTGTTTAAAACACAACAGTTAACTGCCCAAGAGCCATCTGCACTGTTTAAAAGTTATCTGCACCAAGAGACACCTATTATTACATTTCTCTATGGTAATAAAACAAAAACGAAGGAAATTTGAATCTCAAAAACTCTCCTTACCTGGACAAGCAATGTAACTTTATCAAAGTTGGTATCAGTAGACCCTGATCAGTTATGCATCACTTCAGGGAGACACCTCTAAAGCAGCCAGCACTTTTTGTAGAAAATCCTACCTGTTTCTCTAAGGTTACTAAAATATTTCTGGAGAGGCAAGGAAAGCATAAACTCAGACATTTAACACTTAGACAATACCTTAAAAGTAATCAGTTCAGCCCTCCTTAAGTGTAAAAAGGGAAATAAGAAGAAAATTAATTGTAAGCTGCATTTCATTAATATAATTAATCTTGGGAAACAATGACTAAATAAAACAGCCAAATATAAAATTTAAAAATTTTTTAAAATATCTTATAAAACAGTCTTCAATGTTTTTGTAGTAGGAGAACTGAGACAGTTCACTAAAATACAAATAGTCTAAAATAACATACTCGTTATCACAAATCAGAGATGAAATTCTAACCATTTTTTTTATAATCTACTACACAAGTTTCATCTATCATTCCTTAAAAATTAAAGTATTTCCCTTTTTAAGAATGCAATACCGCTGGGTGTGGTGTCTCAAGCCTGTAATTCCTGTAATTCGGGTGGCTGAGGGCAGATTACTTGAGGTCAGGAGTTCAAGACCAGCCTGGTCAACATGGTAAAACCCAATCTCTACTAAAAATACAAATATTAGCTGGGCGTGGTGGTGGGTGCCTATAATCCCAGCTACTCAGGAGGCTGAAGCACCTGACTTGCTTGAACCTGGAAGGTGGAGGATGCAGTGAGCTAAGACTGTGCCGCTGCACTCCTGCCTAAGTGACAAAGTGAGAACCTGTCTCTAAAAAAAAAAAAAGCAATACTAGGTTCTCTGCTAAAGCCAATGGTGCTAGCAGCAGAGTTGAAGTATTTCCCAGCATCTTAGCAATTGTGCTTTCCAATATAATCTAAAATAAAAAAAACACACACCTCTGTAATCATTACAATGAATTTCCATGGTTTTAAATAACTCATTCCCTCAAACTGATAGCATGCCTTAAACTTACCTCAGATTTGGCTGAGCCAAATTTTCTACTTTAAACTGCCTTACAGTTCTTTACATAAATTGCAAATCTATGAGCTGAAATGAAGACGCCTCTCAGCGAAGTCTTCATGTTTATTACTGAGTGTAGAATATGTTCACCAGTGCTACTAAGCAGAAACCACTGGACAAGACATACAGAAAACCCACTGGTTCTTGATGAGTTTACGGGAATAACTGCCATGCAAATCTAAACGTACTGAATGCACTGAACTCTAAGTAAACCTTTAATCATTTGCCCCACCGGATGATTCTTTTAAAGGACAAGATCTTAAAGACTTTACCACTTTTCTACATCCCTGCTACACCGATCATCAACCAGGAGTAGCATTCCACTTCAGTTCTCAGGCTAGCATGAATTCATCATCGCAATCACAGGATCATATGTCCATGATCTAAGGCACCTCTTTGATGATCTCTCGCTTACTCACGATCAAACCACTTTCATAGTGACACTCATTACTCCCTCTCTCAAGCCTTAACTTGATCCACCTCAGATTAAGAGATACATCCTTCTGTGCCAAAATAAGAGCAGCTAAATTTGAGTTGAAGTTCCTTCTAACCTTCCCTTCTATCTTCATCCTGGTCTGTGAAAATCTCTCCTTATCTTGAAGGCTAACATCACTAAGTTTGACCTTAACTCCAGTTCAGCAGTGGCCATTATCCCAGTCTCTCTTGTGACACAAGTATACGTTTTGCCTTAAATGTCAAGGTGGTCTCTTAACCTGAAGTTTCTCTCCTCTTGGTCTCAATCCTGCCCATGAAACTGTGTTAAAAGTAGTCTTTGCAAGCGTTTCCCACTTCAAAACCCTTTCTCACCCAACAATGCCTACAGGATGGGCAGGTAGACTAAATGAAGGTATGCAAGGGGTTCTGGCAACTAAGAATACGTGCCTACCTGCAAAGCAACCAATTATAGTGTGTCAGGAGAAACTTCAGGTAGGCCTGCCCCTTGTCAGACTTACAAATATTTCAAAAACTTTACGTGGATTTATTTGTACAGAAAGGTGCTCTATTTCTTTGAAACACTCCATGAGGATCACATGAGGGCAGGTTGCATCTGGTCCTTTTGACTATCTGCTTGTATCCTCTACTTTAAACCTACATAAGCTGGCTAAAGACCAAACTACCAACTCTCATAGCTTTCAGGATTCACAGTTACCATCCACCACATACCTGTCTGCAGTATGAAACTGTACTATCTAAATAAACGATTTTACGTTCTGGCTGCTCCTTAACCCCTCCCACTCTCTTATTAGAGGTTCTGTGCTTGTAATCTCTATCATTTTTCTCTCTCAGCAGCAGCTAGGATCTCAAATTGATCTGCAGCCTCAGATTCATGACTGGCATCCCAAGCCATACATCTCATATATCCTACATGAGCTACCTCTGATGACTCTTTTGCTTTATACCATCACTTCATCTCTGCCCCTTTCATTCTGATTCTTCTGTTCTGGTTCAATCTCATTACCTGGGTTATTGTGTAGTATTTTTTATAAATGACTTCACTGAACCCTCTTCCAGCAATCTATCCTCTGTATTGAACTCAGATGCACACCTAGCCTAACCTTCAAGTTCCTCCACAACTCAACCCCAACCTAAATTCGTAGTCTCCTCTGTCTTTATCTAAATAGATCATGCTCCATTCAAACCAGACTGCTCTTTGTTGTCCTCTTAGCATACTACCAAAACTGGCCCTGACCAAAAAGCACAAACCATTACACAATTTAAGAAAACAAACAAAAACCAAATATTGGACTGCATCAATATTTTAAAGAGTTCTACTCTTCAAAGACACTCTTATGGAAATGACAGTACAAGCTAACAGGTTAGAGAAACATTTGCAAAACACATTATCTCATGAAGAAGTTAGATCCGGTGTGCACAAAGAACTGTTAAACTCAACAATAAACAAACTAATTATAAAAAGGGCAGAAGTTATGACCAGTCACTTCATCTAAGAGATATAAATGGCAAATAGGGACATGAAAACATATTCTACACCATTACTGATTAGTCATTAGAGAAATGCAAACTGAAACCACAAGGTACAACTATACACTTACCAAAATGACTAAAGTTTAACATAAAATAGATAATTATGAAATGTTGGCAAGGATACAGGGCAATCAAAACACCTATATGCTGATGGCGGAGAGGCAAAATGATACAGCATTTTGAAAAACTAGTAGTTTCTCACACAAGGTTAACATACATTTATCAAAACCCAGCAACCTTTATTCCTATTTACCTAATAGAAAAAACTATCCATGCCCATATAAAAATCTATATGCAAATAGCTTCATAATAGCCAAAAGCTAGAAAAAGTTGACTTTTGAACAACTGAAAAACGCATAAATATGGTATACTACTCAGCAATAAAGAACTCACCGATATACATCAGATAGATGACTCTTGAGAGGATTATGCCAAATGAGAGAATTCAGACACAAAACACTACACATAGTATGATTCCAAGTTGCCAAACACTTGAAATAAGAGGAAGGATATTAGAGACATAGGGAGCTTTCTGGGGTGATAAAAATGTTCTGTACTGATTGTGGTGACAATTACGCAACTGTAAACATTCTTCTAACTTTACCAAACTATAGATCTAAAAAGGTATAGTTCATGTTAATTATACCTCAATAAAGCAGAACTTTAAAAACTGTGTCTGAACCATGACTCTTGCTCTGAAATGCTGTTAATAATTTAAGAAATCCTTATAGCCCATTTTTTAGGGACTACTAAAAATGCCCAAAACCAGAAAACAACCCCATCACGTTCTCTAGTATTAAAAGAAACTGCAAAATTCAAATTAATGTTTATATACAAGTATTTACTAAATCTGTCAACTTCATTTTTAAATGTAACAATGATGAAAACTGCATTTGACATGTGTAGGTTTCTTACTACAAGAATTCTGAGATTGTTAGAAAACATTTATAATTAAGATATTCTTATCCTGCCTTTAATTTTTTAAAATGTCATTAATGAGCTCTGTATATATCTGAACATGAGGGGTGAAGTCTCCAAAGATTAACATGACTCAAGGTCTGTGAAGGTCTCTTCTCAGTCCTAAACCACAAAGATTAAAATTCTCAAATAATAATTAGGTACCTTAAATTTATACTAAGATTAATATGAACCAAAAGTATGCTGTGGTTGTTTGAAAGGTTAATGTAATCTGAAGTTGCAGTAACAGAAGTGATGGTAGGCCTGGTCCTCTGGGAAATAGCAAGTTCAATTGAGGTCTATCCAGCTTAGACCATAGTACTGACTACAATCCAGAGAACACTTGGCAGAGGTTAACTAGGAATGTTCAGGATATCTGGAAACCATGTTAAAGAGGAATGTTGAGGGGGAAAAAAACACATTATTCAGCCTAAATTAAGAATAAGGGAAGATGACAGTAACTCCAAATATCTAAATGGCCATTGAGTAGCAGAACAAACTGCCTTATTTAACTATGTTCTAGAAGGAAAAATTAGAACCAGGTAGTAGTTACACAAAAAAGCTTTAGGTTAGCATTTCTAAGAGCCAGTAGGCAGCCTTCAAAGGCAATGAATTATTTTTCTTAATGTATCTGGTTAGGGAAGATAGCCATTAAAATTACTTCTGTGTATGGGAGTACCTTATAAACCTAAAACTCTAGAGACTAAGTTATATGCCATGTAAAAAACTTGAGTATAGCGTGCTTTTGGATTCTGGCTAAATTGGTTTATTGTAGGACATCTTTTATCTTGTCCCACTTCTCACAAGTTGTGTTAATTTCCTGAACACTTGCGGGGTCAATGGTTCTACGTGTTGATGGCCTTCTTTCCTTATACCATATTCACAACAAGCAGTTCACCTATTCCAAGTTGAGATACGGAAGATGACCTCTTCAGGTAATTTCCAAAAAACTTCTAAAGAATATTGGAAGGAATTTAAATTTTTAATTTTCTTGTTCTACAGCACAGGTAAATTATTCGATAGTCATAACTGTATGTGAACAAAGGAAACAACTTTGGTGTTCAGCTGCCAAATCTGTAAGATGAGGAGGTTGAGAGAAGACCATTTTTAAAGCTACAACTTTGTCAATAACATCAATGCTAAGCACCTTCAGCTTTGGTCAGATGTAGCCAGCCTAGAACAACTGGAGATGGTGGGGGATAGACATCATGATAAAAGCTCAGCTTGCTCTTTCTACATGGCCACTCTCAATGCACATCCATTATTCCTAGAAGCTCTGCCAAATACCAAACTGTGTTCTAGATATCTGAAACTCTAACACTTAGCAGTTTCTCTGTAAGAAAACCTAATGGTCTAATTTCACATTTTACACAGCCCAAGATTAAGTAATACATTACACCGCACTGAGACCTACTTAAAGTTGGATGCTCAGATTATAAAAATACACAACAAACTACACTTGCAGCTTCAATTAACAGGCAACATATTTCTCTGGTATGAGTTGCCATTTTCAGTGAGAACAGTCTGACCAAGTGCTTAGACTTTTCCAAGATAACTTTAAGAGATTCTGGCAATGTTGCCAGTGCTTAATGTTGCATGAATATCTGACCAATATTTAAATGTAACCTGAAGTATTATTCCACCATGTAAATTATTCCATGGGAACAAAATGAGGCACTGTACAAGGCACATTACTGTTTTCAAGCCACTAGGCATCATTCAGTAAAACCTACCTACACTAAAAAGTATACTAGTATAACAAGAGTTAACTTGCCCAACTCTCTAAGTCACATGCTAGAAAATGTTACCAAGTATATTTAAATGCCAGACACACACCTATATATTTCCTTTAACATTCAACATCTTTTAAAGGGAGAAGGGGAAGAGGGAAGCCCAGACATTAATGAGTACAGAATTTAGTCTCCACATGAAAATAACTGATTTATTAAACAATTTTTTATGGGCCACAAAAACACCTCAATTTTCATTCCAAAATGAAAGTGGACAAGTTTTCAACTTGTCTACTGTCTGTATAGAAAATGGAAGGTCAAAAGTACATTTTAACACACTATACAAATTAGTTCATATACTGCATAAAACTTCTATCACTAAGAATTTTGTAAAACTGAGATCTAAAATATGATTCCCTCTTACCTGATACTAATAAACATGTTTGAGAGGCTACGGTCCTAAAAATGCTTATTTAAGTATAATAAAAACACCTGACAAAAATGTGGTTAAGATGATAAATTATGAGCCTTATGAAAGGAACTCTACGAAAGACAGAGTGTTCTCCTTTCATTATTCCGTCTTTTGGGGTCCAATTTCAAATGATCACTACACACACTTTACCTCATTTAGATGGATCACATCCTGATTAACAAAGCACTAAGCCATGCTCTTAGAAATACTGCTTTAACAGCTACTTTTCCTAAGGAGTATTCCTTGTGGAAAGACACTAAATATGCAGTAATAGTATAATTATAATAATAAAAAAGCTCCACACTTGAAAAGAAAAACAGCTATACTTAAGAGACCAGAACAAAGATACCAAAGGGCTTTGGCCAAAATTAGTATAAATAGACTTTATTGAAGTCAGTGCCTCTGTACTGAGACAGAAGATTGTGTCTACATAAGCACAAGTTGTAACATTTCACAACTTCTAAAAGGAATGTCAACAATTACAACGATCATGCATACCATGGTCGATAATCACATTTTAGAAGCATTTTCAACCATTTCTAAAGAAATGCTTATAACATTGTTATATATAGAACTACTTTCAATAAACTGCAAAACATTGATCGACTTTTCCAGTATGAGCTACAGTGTCAACACAAAAGGGAGGCATAAATGTTTAATTTATGAAATCAGAATGGAATATTTACTGTAAAGAAAAATTAAAAAGCTTTCAAATAAAGGCCATTATCGAACCAACGTGAAGAGCACAACTTGAACTTTTGAGTTCATTCGTCTTTTAAAGCTGTCCTCTGAATAGCTTCAGTTCTAAGCACTGAATTCAGTACTGTGAATATTCCTTGGACTGAAGTTTGGCAATGATGCGGTCCAACTGTCTCTTTGCTTCACACTGTGGAAAATTGCTCATGTCATAATATTGAGGGGCAATTTTCACCAACCTGTTTAGAAAGGGGGGAAATCACCAAATTAACATTTAATTAAAGTTCTGGAGCTGTTAACAGGATAGGCATTATGTATTAATATACTGAACCAAGGCAAATCTATGAATTCAAGTCTCATAAAAATACAAATAACTAATCCTTACAAATAGCACTTTTAGAAATGTGTTAAGTATTTTATTTAGTAAGACGTAAATTTTCTGATGTTGGACTTACTATAAACTTAAAAAAAAGAACCCTCAAGATACATTAATATAAAGATAACATATAAAGTCACTGATTTCTTTACTCTGGCACACTATGTTAAGTTGCCTCTCCAAGGATACAGTAATAAGACAGGTTCTGTGTAGAGAACATCATGGTATTCAAATAATTGGATCTTCTCATTTTCAATGTTTTTTCAATGTCTCAATAACTATAAATATAACACTATACCCCCAAAATACATTTGACTGAAATCTTTTATAAAGTTTAGCTATGCAATTTTTTTCTCAACAAAGCATTTAAGATAAAATGGTAATGCCCTACAGTTTGTCAAAAGTCCCAAATCTGTGTAAGAAAGCAGCTGTACAATATAAAGCGGTGACAGCACCTAGAATAAGTGCCTTCAGTCCTACTACTCTTGGTTGACATTTCCTATCACAGGTTACAGAATAGATTCTGGCATAAATAAAACAAAAAAAAACCACGTGGGGGGTTACTTTGCTTAAAATCAAACAATCCGTTCTGATTACATTTTGTAAAAGCTAATATGTTAAAACACAAAGAGCTATTATTTTTATGCCTGCACAGTTCCTAAAATCCAATATATAAATAATAAACAGTTGAGAGCTAATTGCAATGGGACAAATAAAATGTTAAAAAAAAAAGCTGACTTCTGCAAATAAGAAACAGTACTGACTTGAAATAATCACAATAGCAAGAGAATGGCTCCAAAAAACTCTAACATTTTTTTAAAAAAAACCTTTTTAAAAAATATTTTTAAGAGACAGGGTCTCGCTCTGTCATCCAGCCTAGAATACAATGGCATGATCACAGCTCACTGCAACTTTAAACTCCTGGGCTCAAGCAATCCTCCTGCCTCAGCCTCCCCAGTAGCTGGACTATAGGTGTGCAGCACCACCATGCCCAGCTAATTTTTGTACACACCTATATATATTTTTGTAGAGATGGGGTCTTGCTATATTGTACAGGCTGGTCTTGAACTCCTGGCTTGAAGTGATCTCCCTACCCCGGCCTCCCCAAGTCCTGGGATTATAGGCGTGAGCCACCATGCCTGGCCCCTAAAGAAACTTTTCATGCTCTTCAAATGTAACTACATTTGGCTTCCAATCCTGTCCATAAATATCAACAATTCCACCGTCCACTTATCAAAGGAAGGGTATAAAAGATTAACAATACATCCAGTCAATTCCCTCATACCTACACACTGAAATATATATCCTTAACGAGTGAAAGCAAGGCCATGACTCTAGTCATGACCAACAGTTAGGTTCCATTTTGAGCAAAATATTAACAAAAAACTATTAGAACAAAAGGTGTACTTACCATTCTGGCTTGATATCTGTACATGTCCGGATGTAATTCTTTGTTGTTAGAACAAACTCATTATAAAGCACCCATTCAGGTTTGTGGTCAAGAACAGTAGAGGGATGCAACTGAACCACCTGGTTATCTTTCACAGTTAAGTAATGCCCTGTTCGTTCCAAATGTGCCACCTGAAAGCAAAATCCAACATATCATTAACACAATGATTCTGATGTGTTAGTTGTAAAGCTACCTGTATAATTAGGAAAGGCAGGCCTTCCTTTTACTTTTCATTCTATAGCTATACTTATTTATCACTGTCTGATAAAAGCAGAAATAAACAAACTGCTGCCTGTGGGCCAAATCCAACTCATAGCCTCTATTTGTAAGGTCTGTGAATTCAAAATAATTTATACATCTTTAAAAAATTAGAAAGAAAAAAATCATATGAAAAACATTTCGTGAAGCATGAACAGCATGTAAAACTCAAACTTCAGGGTCCATAAGGAAAGTTTTCTTAGAACACACACATGCCCATTTGTCTACAGCTGCTATCATGCTCCAAGGGCAGGCAGTGTCAGGTAGTTTTGACAGGGATCTCATGGGTCCACAGAGCCCAATATTTACTATCTCATCTTTCCTGCCTTAGACCATCTAGAGCAGGCTCTTCAGCACAGGGTGCCATCTATGAGTAGATAAACAATTACCAGAAAATGCATGTCTAAGGTAGAAAACTAAAGCTGGGTGCGGTGGCTTATGCCTGTAATACCAGCACTTTGGGAAGCTGAGGCACGCAGATCACCTGAGGTCAGGAGTTCGAGACCAGCCTGGCCAACATGGTGAAACCTCATCTCTATTAAAAATACAAAAATTAGCTTGGCTTGGTGGCAGGTGTCTGTAATCTCAGCTACTAGGCAGGCTGAGGCAGGAAAATCACCTGAACCTGGGAGGTTCAGTGAGCTGAGGTAGCAGTGAGCTGAGATGAAGTCACTGCACTCCCGCCTGGGTGGCAAAGTGAGACCCTGCCTCCCTGACCCTACCACATCCCCTTCCCCCAAAAGAAAAGAATATGTCAAAAAGAACCTAGTACATATAAAATAAATATTAAGTTAGTTAAGAGTTTTGAGAAAGAAATGTTCACGCCTATTATTCACCAAACTCTAATAAGCCCAAGGTATTATATAATAAGATGCCACAATAAACATTCTTACTGTTACTTAGATTCAAACACAGACATCTCATCAATCTCCTTTGATTTTTGACTCTGAAACTGAGTGTCTTTAGGCTCATATTTTAGCTATTGAGCCCATCTGGCCTTAAGGTAAGCCACATCTTCCTTAACAGATATAGCCAGAGAGAATGAACAAACAGGAAAGAAACAGAAGAGACCTATTCCAAGTCAAATGATGAACTATTTGTTTTTAATTTTATCATCACAAAATTTTCCAGTGTTTTTCTCAAAGTTTTTCTCATCTTTTAAACATCTTAAAATAATTGTCTGCAATATCTACTTGACAACTTTTACTTCTGTTATTATAGCTGTTAATACAGCACACTTAAACTAAATAAAACCTTTTAAATTACGTTTCATCTTTATTGCTTAACTCAACAGACATTTTTGGCGTTTGCAGTATGTCAGGGTCTTGGTCATAATTATCAATTTTCACTCTGTAGAGGACTGTAAATGAAATCCATGTATTTGAACATTTGAATTTGGAGGTGCTTAGTTTCTAAAGACTAAAGCCAACTGTATGTACTTTTGGATCCTCTCAGACAATTGCTTCCTTTTAGTACTCTGTTATGACAATGTATTTCCAATTAAGACCTAGATTCAGAGAAACTTTAATGCAGTGATCAATATTCACATTCCAGAAAAAAACACGTGCCTAATCTCATCTGAAAGTAGCCAAAGTTTCCATTTTGTGTAACAAAGGCTCTGTTAACAAAATAATTCTAAAACAGATTCCTGTATAACTAGACTACTACCTTAGCCATTTAGTGCATTAACTTGTTACTCATTAAATACTTAAAATTTCTTAGTATATTAATTCATTCAAAGAAACTGGATGTAACAACATTTAAAATTAATTTTTATGAGCATGCATAAACTCACTTTTGCTTTTGAGCGGATTCAAAGAACTGTAATAGAAATCAAACAGTGTCATGTGAATATTCAATTATTCATTCCTGTATTATCTACATACCTGCATAAAATACCCAGTAACCAAAGCTTTTCTTATATTAATATAATAGTCCCTGCTTGTAAAGTCGGTACTTCGACGAGGCAAATTAAATCTGTCCATAATTCGAGATAGCTGCTGGCGTACATTGTCTGCGGACATCAGGGACCTGTAGTTAATGAAGTTGTCATAACACCACTGAACCGATTCATGATCTAAAAGGTGGAAGGCAGGGAGAAAAGAGGGGACCATGAATCATCCACACAGGAATATTTTCTAATGAAAAAAAATTGTTATGAAGAATAAGCTAAATAAACCAGAAAGGAGATTTACCCATATTTTCTTTAAATGAACTGTAATATTACCAACTTTCTCAAAACTCTGTAGTGTGATTCAACATCAAAAACAGTAACAAGGCTTTTGGATTTGGATGCCAAAACAATGATTTTGAGTTAACTGTTATTAGTGAATTATTTTGCCCATTAACAGCTACCTAGTTGTTTCCAAAAGATGGTCTATTAGATAAGGGAAGGCTGGGAGAATTTGGTAAAAGTCATGGCCTGTTCAGCCAGGTGCAGTGACTCATGCCTGTAATTCCAGCACTTTGGGAAGCTGAGGCAGGTGGATCACCTGAGGCTGGGAGTCTAGACCAGCCTGACCAACACGAAGAAACCCTGTCTCTATTGAAAACACAAAATTAGCCAGCTGTGGTGGTGCATGCCTGTAATCCCAGCAACTTGGGAGGCTGAGGCAGGAGAATTGCTTGAACCCAGGAGGTGAAGGTTGCGGTGAGCCGAGATCGCACACTGCACCCCTGCCTGTGCAACAAGGGTAAACTCCATCTCAAAAAAAAAAAAAAAAAAAGTCATGGCCTATTCATTTTCAATGAAACTACAGCTTTAGATTAAGATAACAAATACAAAAGTTATAAAAACGAACTTCATACAACTGTTGTGTATTGTTCTTTATGTCTGAGCTAGAACACCCCAAACCTAAAGAGGCCAGTTTCATTGTGACACACATGCCTCTCAGCAATTTATGAACAAGGTTTGAAACAGAAGGAAGTTTACAAGGATGCCTGAAATCTCTACTCATGTTTACTAAACAAGACCTAAGTCTAAGCACTTCAAGTAATTTCACTACATGTATTATCAAAAGGGTAATATTTCTCCACTGATGAATCCCTGATAAGCTTCCAACTAGGAGAGTGTTGCTCACTTAAAGAGCTTAACCTATAGTATCATGAAAAAAATTTTACAGTGACATCTTTTATGTGCCAAACAACTGCATTATTTGTTTCAGAGGACCTTTGATAAATAAAACTAAGATGGTTATTGGGAAATGGGAGAGAGAAAACAAAAATTTAAACTGTTGATCCTTCTTTTGCTACTGTGATGTATGCTTATCTTCTGCATATTCTTTTCTCTTTGGTTCTAGGATTCTACCAGTTATAGTGCATAACTTTGCCATAATGTTTTTTAGACACATAACAAATACATAAGTAAATTTTTTCCATTACAAAACGCATCCCCATTTCAGAAATAACAGTGGGTGGGGTGGGGGTAGGAAATAGATCTTTGAATTCAAGAATGCAATAACATATTAGAACACCCATTAATTAACCCATCTGGAATGAGAAATAAAAGGTACCCCTCTGAAGCTACTGACATTTAAACCAAAGCACTGAGTATCTTTGGGAGATAAAACAGCACACTTCAGCGGTAATTTTGCTTATGCTGATGCTCTGTAACAAGCTAAAGGCAGGAAAATTCCCAAGCTGGACAATAAAAAGGCGAATTTTTGAAAGGGCTGTTGATTTGCAGACTATGGTTTGAAATGTAGCTTTTTTGTGTGGTTCTCAATTTTTAGAATTCATGTACTACGGATGAAAAATGGCAATTCTAAGTTATCTGATAAGAACAAATGAGTTAACATCTGATGGTTCTACTGTATTTTTAAACTTGTGGGAAATGATTTGATAATGAGAAAGGTAAATCTAAAACTGAGAACATTTTGTTAATGTAATTCTAGCTGTTTATCTCTCGCCAATACAGTAAACCACCCCTAAGATCTAAAGTCAAACCATTTGTCTAATTTTTAGAGAAATCTCCCCTTCCCAGACAGATTAACGTATTATAAAATAACTTAAAATCTAGTTTTGGATTTCAAAGGGTTATTTACATAAATAGTATAAGCCACTTTAATCAACATGACATTTTAGCTTCACTATGTAAGTAACTATTGTCTCTAATGTAAAGCATCTTGACCAGTATCTGAAACATGCTTTTTTCAGATATACTTACTGCTTCATTAATAACATACAACTATTTAAAAAGCACTAGTAAAAATATTTCAAATATTTTCATATACATATATATGGATATAAGATATCAAAATAATAACGTGTGGGGGATGTGGCAAAGTTTTTTGCTTTTTTTTTTTTTTGTAAAGAGTTCCCCTTATTTGAAAAAGGTAGCAATCAGTGATTAAAGGCTAAATCCTCACCTTTGACTAATGGGGGACAGTTCTACCAAGTCACCACACTGCAAACCCCTAAAAACCACCAATGACTAACCATCACTCTAGCAGTGAGAGCTCATGGTACCTCTCACTAATAATGCATTTCTTGGGCAAACAGCAGACTTAAACTTTTCCACCTCTTGTTTACAGACTACTTGCAGCCTGAGAACCATCATTTGTACTTGTCCATTTTTCTATTTTGTTAGTTGTATTTTGATGTATTTATCAGAAGTACATCACACATCTAGTGACTAGATAACACCATTCTAACTTATTACATTCCCTCTGACTGTGAATCTGTTCCTTCTCAAGGCCTTCCCTCTTACAGCAGTTACCATGGTCTTTTAATAGGCTGTTTCTCATACAAGAGGAATATGGCAAATTTTTTGAGTAAATCTAACCAGGGATCAGTCTTTTAACACTAGGTAATACCAGTATTTGGATACAAGAAAGATTAAATAAATGTTCTAAAGTAAACCACGTGCTGGTCTTCCGCCTTTGTTTCTTAACCACATTTCCCTTAATTCCAGTATCTGCCTCAAGTTTTTTAGGCCGGGCAGAGAAGGGCTCCATTCTTTTCTCTCTGCTAGTCATCAATTCTATTCAACTCATATCAGGGTTCTTGAGTAAGAAACAGACGTAAGAGCAAGTTAGGTGCCAGTTCTGGTGCATACACTGGCCCTCCAGCACTTATAGACCCCAAGACAAATAAATTCACCATCACCCCTACAGAGATGTGCCAAAGTCAACAGGCTCCATTTTCACAGTACAAATGAGATTTTTATGAGATAATAAAAATGAGTTACAAATAAAACCAGACGTACAAAATTGGAACGTCAACTTTATAAATTAGGAAACCAAGTTCTCATGAGAAGAAACCACAAACTTAGTGACTGGGAATTCCACATTTTTGGCACAGGGTGATGATGTAGTACTATCAGTCAAAAAACAAAAAAACTCTTGTCAGATCCGGTTGCATTCCATCTCTGTTTTTCTCCTTTAAATTTATTAAGTCTTCCTCTCAATTTTTGTAAATGGTACATTCCAACAATAGCAGCTGCAACAACTTCGTTATTATGTTTCCTCATTTAAAAATCATAGCCAAATTTTTTTCAGGTCGCTAAATATTCTCTGATAACGATTTAAAGCTAGGACAATTATTTCGTATGTCTACAGCACAACTCACAATTTTTCTACCAGTGGGCATTTAGGCAGCCAATTTTTTTAACCATCATAAATAATTCTGGGATGAAATTCTTAATCAAATCAGGGTCCACAGAACACCAAAAGATAATTTTCTAAATTATTTCTGGGTCAAAGAGTATAAAGTTGCTAAAGTTCCTGGTAACATAAAATCTACTTTTCATAAAGACCACAACAAATCCCATTCCCATACAACTAAGGAGTATTTTTAATATTTGCAAATTTTATAGGTGAGAAAATAGTAATGCGTTTCATTATCAATAAAAATGCATTTCTTGGGCTAACAGTAGATCTGAACTTTTCCGTATCATGTTTACAGACCACTTGTAGCTTGAGAACCATCATTCATACTTGTCCATTTTTTTCTATTAGTCTTATTTTGGTGTAAAAAGTTCTTTATTAGTAAAAATGTTAGAGTAATGATTGTAAAAGCACTATAAAACTGTTCTTAAAAATGTAAAATGCATGAAAATAAAAGTATATAAAAACTTGTATGTTAGTGGTAAATGTCATATAAGTCTTTCATTTTTATCACTGCAATTTTCAGTTTTTCTACAATTGGTGCTTTATCCCGATTATAAGCATAAACAACTCTGAAAAAGATTGGCAATTTCTATTTTAAATGCTAGTCAGGAGTTTTTCTAAAGTACCTCTGGGTTTCTAATGTAAGTTGTCACAGATAATAAATGAACGTAGGATGAAGAAACATCTTATACACGGTAAATGACATTTAGACAAAAGAGTGTCTCCAATCAAATTTACACTTACTTTGTTTAAAAGCATGGTAGACGTTCAGCAGAGTCAGATGATCTCCATCTATGTGGGCAAATCTCATCTTGGCTTCATCTGCGGCTTTCTTGGCCTCCGTGGGGCGAACAAAACACTGTGGGACTAAACAAGGTTGGTATGGGCCCAACACAAACGCCCATATCGATGAGTCACGCATTCACAGATAGAGGAACAAGGCCTAGCTAGGTCAGTTCACAGAGCATAGGGCAGGGCAGGATGGCCTCCAACTGCATCTTGGACTGTTTACTACCTTGATTTGGTACATCAACACCTAACCACATCTGTAAGACAAGAGGGTTTCAAAGCTACAGAGTACCTGATTATTTTAACTAGATCTAAAAGTAGGCATCAAAACAGCTATTCTGAAGGCCATCGGGATACTAAAAAGCTCAACTTATTTAAAAAAGACCAGTGCTGATAGCTCTACCAATAACCAGGACAACAGTGTAAATTGCCTTTCAGCTAACTGTAATTTTTCAAAAGGCCATCCACTAAATCCACTGAATGGCTACGAAAGTTAGGAAGCTATACTTGCCCACTGCAGAGCTAACAACAACTTTGAAACCAGTCTACTGCCATATTTCTATCAGAATTTTTTTCCTAATACTGTGGCTATTACCAACTGGTGGGTATCACTATTAGCACCGGTGAGCAGAAGCATATGTAAACATAAAAATATCAAGAATTCTTGGAGTTTGATGATAGCAGTAGTGGTGGAAGGTTAAACCGCCTTTGAATTAAGAAAATTCAAAAAGGCTGGGATATTCAGCCTATTGTTTCAGCATTTTAACAAAAGGACTAGAAAATAAAGTCCCAAATTTAAAAAAGAAAAAAAACAAACTTATTTGAATCAAAACCTCAATATAAAGCAAAGTCCAATATTTCAAAAGTTGACAATTAGTCTGAAACAGTCATATCAAGGGTCATCAAAATACGTAACTACAGTTATTTGTTTAGAGCCTCAATATTAATTCACATAAAACTTTAAATTATTACAAAGCATGTACTACATTTTTTGAAATACAACTTTCCTTAATTCAGTTTAGCAATTCCATAGTCATAAAAGCAATATAAAAATAAAAAAAACTTAACAGCTTGGGACTTTTTCAACACATTTTAAAAGCTCTTAAAACCTTGTCGATGAAAAAAATTCATAAATTATCAGTTCAGATAGAAGATAATGGGAATAATTGACAACGAGATAAAACACAGTATCATATTACTTTCCCATACAGTTTCCCCTTTAAAAAGATGCCAAAATAGCCAAATAGTGACAACAAAACATGATCATAATAAATATTAAAACTCTTGCTTAATATAATTGAAGCAAGGTAATTCATAAAAGTACACAAACTTCTCACAGCTGTGACTGTTAATGTGAACTAGCCACTAGAATAAGTGGGAGTAAGTAAGTAGTGCTCTGAAAGGCCTCTAGATTTGCACTGTTAATATCAGGACTTCAAAACTTCAGAAACTATTTGAATGTCAGACAAAGCATTACAAGCTCAGCAAACTGTTTTCGTTCCATGACTCCTTCCTCACCTCTGATTTCAACACTTTTCCTACAAATGAACTGTTTAAAAACAGTCCATTTACATTGTTGCACATAAATGCTCATTCTCCTTGATTAGGCTAAAGATTTTTATTTGTAATAAATAAAACTGAGATGTAGTTGGAAGATTACAACTGCATCACAATGACAAACTTCTTAAAGAGCTAATATTCTAAACTCAACGGTAATCATATAGTATATCTGATAAGAGAACCTAGAGAAATAAAAACTAGGCAGATAGACAAATACGTACATAATCCATTAGTTCCTGCCCCACACTTTCTCTAAAAACTAAAATCTTGGGAGAAGTACAACTGGGAGAATCTATAAAACAACATATAAGAAAGGCAGACAACAACCTACCACCACCTCCGCAAATGAACCTACAATTTAATTAAAGTGACTCAATACTGCCCTGCCCATCTGCTCTGAGTCTGATCAGTCATAACTCTGCAAGAAAACATTTTAGCTACTTCTTAAATAAAAAATATACACCATTAGAATATACCATACATCTGAACTAAGCCATATTTTATATTTAAATTTTTTTCAATTTATCTTTTAATTCCACAGAATATTTTGAAATATTTGCAGCATTAAGATCAACAAACCATTCAGCAATAGGAAGTCAGTTCTCTCCAGTACTAGT
The DNA here is from genome assembly GCA_036589455.1 of Ateles fusciceps. Lineage (NCBI taxonomy): Eukaryota > Metazoa > Chordata > Mammalia > Primates > Atelidae > Ateles > Ateles fusciceps. The sequence goes on along the minus strand of JAZHEH010000164.1, from coordinate 815,834 downwards.
AGCAGAGAATATTATGATCATCAGTAAAAACCTGTTTTCTATTTTTAGCTGTAAGAATAGCTATTCATTTGTTCCTTAACAGTATTTCTTCTCCTTTAGGGAAATCTAATTTCCAAGTTACTATTCTTTTGTGAATTACACTTTATTGTTACTAAAAACAACATTATTTCCTCAGCTTAATGGTCCAATTTCACAAAATTAGCAATTTTATCTATTAGGTATGTTTCTTTTTCCAAGTGTTTTTCTACCATTGTAAAAGTATCATTATCAGATTAGATTTTAAGCCTAAAATTATACATTACTATTTCTATCTACTTGATATCAAGTTTGAAATTCATGTTTGGCTGCCATTGGAGTACATATATAGAAAAAGCTCAACTTAATGTATGGCTTTAACTTTGTTACAGGTACATTTAACAGAGCCAAGTACTAGAGCTAAGTTGTTCTTGTACTTGCAGTAAAAAAAAAAAAAACAAAAAAAAACCTCACAAAGATAGCAGCGATGGACCTTTAACCAAAGAATTCAGTTACAACTGCACTCAAACTTACTGCAATTTTTATTAGCACTCAAGAGAGCCAACGTTTTACTATCTTTTGTGCACAATGACTTATTTTACTTTTGTAAGTACTATGTCATTACGAAGCTATTTACAAGGTATTTAGTAAACAAAATTAATTCCTTAAAACCATCTATAAAATCCACTATCATACTAAAAATTAAAAAACAAAAACAAAAGTGAAGTCCACCCAAACTTTGAAGAGCTGGGCTTTTCTTGGTTCCTTTCCCTCTATTACCTGACAACATAGCAGTAATAGATAGGACCTCATTAGAACAGTTGTAGTCACAACTTGCAATAACCATTTTTGCGAGCTGTGGATCTAGAGGAAATTCTGCCATCATGGATCCCAATTCAGTCAGATCTCCATCATCATTTAAAGCAGCCAGATAATTCAAAAGTTCTAGGGCTCTCATCAGAGTTTCAGGAGCTAGGGGGAAAAACAATCTATCAGGCACGGTGCCTTAAGCAAGCAAAAATATGACAAAGTACAAACTATTATAAGCAATCTCATTTTTCATTCTGCAGTGGACCAAACTCAAACTCAAATTGTCACCCTATTCAATTATACACATCTACCAAACAATGAATCATAAAAACATTGCAAAATTTTTCTGTAGGCAAAACTGTCTTCTTCCAAAATACATTAAATAATTGCTAATTCATCAATGTGTTTACCAAATGCTTTTTCCCCAAAGAAAAATTAGGAAGTTTAATTCTCACATTTTCATGCCCAGAGGATAATTCAATTTACCTAATCCCCGCCAGAATAATTTTTGAAGAAAAAAAAAGTGCTCATATAACTGTCACCTTTTTTAGTTTTGATGCTATCACATAAGACTTATCTTGATGTATACTGGATGGAAAAGGCAAAATGTATTTAATACAAATATTAAATATGCTGCAGAAAAACACCAAGAGTCAATTTTGGTTAAAAGATCTGATAAAAATGTGTTTTGATAAGTCATACCTGGGGGGTCCATAAAATCAAAATGTACCAAATCATCAATACCAAGTTTCTTCAATTGTAACACAACTGATCCTAAATTGGAACGCAAAATCTAGGATAGGTGTTATCCTAGCAAAAAACAAAAACATTTATTTGTTATGTTAAACAAACATGCCTCAGTCTCTTTGTTCCAGAAAACAAAAATCTGTTCACTGCCTCCTGAGCTATTTGTTTTGGCATTACTTCTACACTACTGTCTCATGAGAGATAAATACTTGAGATCAGACTAGCGAGAAACCATTTTTCTCCAACTATCTTTATAGCATTCAAAGTGCTTGCTACTGTCCATAAAACTCAGAACTGCAGAAAAGAAATTTGTATATAGTCTTATCTATGGTTTCAATTTCCACGGTTTCAGTTAACCACTACCAACATAAAAATTTTAAAGATTCCAGAAATAAACAATTCATCAATTGTAAATTGGGCACCATCTGGAGTAGTATGCTATATACACTATACACCCATTTGTCACTTAGCAACCATCTGTTATTAGATCAACTTTTGCAGTATCAAAGTGCTTGTGCTCAAGTAACCCTTTTTACTTAATAATGGCCCCAAAGTGCAAGAATAGTGATGCTGGCAATTTGGATATGCCAAAGAGAACTCCTAAAGTGCTTCCTTCAAGTGAAAAATAGAAAGTGTAAAAGAAAAAAAGTTGAAACCTAGCAAGGAAAGAAAAAAAAAATCACATGCTGATATATGTTAAGATCTAAAATAAGAATGCATCTTCTATCAGTGATATTGTAAAGAAAGATAATTATACATAGTATACATAAGGTTCAGCACATTCTAGGTTTCAGGCATCCATTGTGGGTCTTGGAATGTATAACCCTCGAATAAGGGGGGTATAAAACAATCTAAGTTGATTACACCATACATTTCACGCCTGGAAAAGCTAAGGAACTTTTAATCCTAAAGGGCAAGATTAAGTAAATAAAGCCAATTTTCTTTTGGTAAGAAATTCAACTTAACTTTTTAAACATATAGGCAGGAAACAGCAATGCCCCATACCTGCATTTCTGTTTTATAAGCTTTCTCTGTGTAAAGTCTAGAAGCATTTTCCAGGTCTGGTACGTCCAGCTCGACCAGCCCTTTGTTGAGCTGAAGCTTTACTAATAGCTGTCACCAAAGGGACTCAACTCTGATTCGAGGATTGTAGACCTATTGGAATTGAAGTAACACAAGAGTCTTCTTTCAGTCAGTGAAGCAACAGAAGTATCCAAAACTCACGGTTAACTCCAAAATAAACAAAGAAATACTGATAACCATAAATCATGCTGCTGCAATAGAGAATTCATCATCCTGAACCTTAAGGTGCTTTACACATTCTAATTTGTCATCTGAAAGACTCAAAATAACATGAAAAAGTTTATGCATAACACAGACAGTTTATATAATCCTTACTCCTCCTAATTTAAGATCATTTCAGTTCTATCAGATTGACCTTGTTCCTTGCTTTTTATATGCTTGACAGACAAGGATTCTGCCTGAAAAGAAACCTGCACTTTCAAAACTTGACGTTCTGAGTACTATTACTCTGTTACTGTTTAATGAAAAAATTTCCATCAATAACATGATATGTCTACAAAACGCAATCAATTTATCCAGAAGATGCTTAAAAAATAAAACATGTTATTTATTGAGTAGTCACTTCCTTTGGTAAAAATGCTTAGTATACAGCCCTGTGGAGGAGTAAGAGAGTCCTGTTTTCAAATAGTGTGCCTAGCAGACAGCAGTAACTCTAATGATGGATAAGTGACTGAACTGCAGAGAGGGAAATCCTATACTTCTATTACTAAACCTATACTGTTAAATGAATATACAAGCCAAAATACCCACTGTAACTACACTGAAACAAAAAAACCAAAGCAATTCTAAAAGAAAAAAAAGCCTAGAATTACATATTAAACACTGTCTTAATTTCTGAGAGCCGGCCAGAACATAAAGGGCTCATAAAGCAGAAATCTGAAAATGCAACAAAAGATAGGAAAATAATTCTGAAAGGTAAATTTTAGCCATTAAATGAATGAGTAGTAAGTACTGTTAAACCAACTCTAATTTACATAAAGTATCCACTAAATATGTACCTTTTGTTTCGCAAATCCCGGATCAATCACAAACACCACACCATCTATTGTCAAAGATGTCTCTGCAATGTTAGTTGACACAACTACCTGTTAAGAAACAGAGTATATAAATTATATTACATATCAAATAAAATTAAGAGGACTGTAAGATCAGCCATTAACTTTCACTAACGCAAGGAATTTCAACCAGCAAATAAACTAGAAATATGGTTTGATCTTTAATGGCCAATGCTTTAAAAAGGCAAATTAAAATTAAAGAAACCAAAATTGCATTTACATCACAATAGCAACCTCCCTTCTCAACAAAGCTATGACTTCAGGTTATCACTCAACCAAGTTACATTTTGCTTAATCAAATAATGGACAGCATAAAAAGGAACTGATAGATCAGCAGAATCAAATGTAAATATTTTGGTAAGTGCATAGTCTCAAAGGGATGACATGTTAATTGTCATTACATACAAAGCAACTATTAAGAACCATAAATTTTTTATTGACAGAAAATGTTTAAAGCATTTACATGCTAACAAGACAGCTTGTTTTGTATATGTGCATGTTTTACTATATATTACGTATGTTTCACGAAATTATTTAAGGACTTGAGACAGACATGTTACATACAATTTTTTCTTTTTAAAACAATGGGAAATGGGGATTCCTCATTAGCATTTTTACTCAGGACATCTGATTTTCAAGAACAGATTACTGTATTAAGTTGAAGATGCCTGTATATGCAAGCAATTGATACAGAAGATGAATCAAACAGAGTCTGCTTTTACAATTTGTAAGGGAAGATTAGACATGGATAGTGTCAGTGGCACCAAAGATACACTGTGAAACTTAAAAAGGGTTTACTTCCATAGCAAAGACAAGATAAGCTTTACTGGAAAAAAAACAGTATTTAGGATAGTCCTTGAAGGTAAGGTTGAGACCTACTCAGGAGAGAAGGAAACAGCACCAGCACTAGAGTTCCAGCTTAAAAAGCATATGTGGGCAGGAATGCCTGTGAGCACATACATAAAATAAGATTTATATTTATCCCTATTTTAAAAACAATTTTATAAATCAAATCACTTAAAAAATCATAGGCTTTTGCTGCATTAACTATTTTAAAATAATATTACGTCTCATTTTCTGACTTTATATTTACTAAGTAGCAGACTTCCCAAAATACCAGTAGGAAACCTTGGGGATTTAAAAACAACAGGAATCTACCATCAGAGTATTTCAGAATAATTTACAAGTAAAAAACCAAAATGTTTCCTTATGTCAGCTGAAAAGACAGACAACTGGCAAAGGAATAAGAAACCACAAGTGGTTTGATGATGTTGCTGAAATACATTCTTCAGGACATTTAGATGAATAATCAGCAACTAGAACTGAGGCAAACAACATAAATAAGGTTAACAGGTGAAACTTGAATAAGCAAAACCTGAATTTAGTATTCTTCCAGAAAGTCAGTTTGTTGCAGTTAAAGAAGTGATGAATTTAGAGGTTAACAGGCAGAGCTAGCAATCAAACCTGAGTGGCTAAAGGAATTGTGGAAAGGTTTTAATAACCTCAAGCTTGTATTCCTTTTATAACTTGCATATTACTTAGTCTATGTAACTAAGTAATATGTAACTATATCCTTACATAAATTATGTAAGGATATAGAAATGCTCTATAAACTATACAGAATGGGCCAGGCATGGTGGCTCACATCTGTAATCCCAGCACTTGAAAAGGCCAGGGAGGATTACTTGATTCCAGGAGTTCAAGACAAGCCTGGACAACATAGTAAAACCCCATCTCTATAAAAAATTAAAAGAAATTAGCCAGGCATGGTGGCATGTGCTTATAGTTCCAGCTACCTAGGAGGCTGAGGTGAAAGGAATGCTTGAGCCCAGGAGGCTGAGGTTGCAGTGAGTTATGATCATGCCACAGACTCCACCCTAGGCAACAAAGTGAGACCCTATCTCAAATAAATCTATCCAGAATCAACTACATGCCTGCAAATACAGAGTCTTCTGGCTTTGTGGAATTCCAGGGTGAAAACCATGGTTCTGAATATATTTATGAAGAAAATTGCTTTTATAAGAGTTGTTCTGGTTGGTGGGAGTGTAAATTAGTTCAACTATTGTTGAAGACAGTGTGGCGATTCCTCAAGGACCTAGAAATAGAAATTCCATTTGACCCAGCAATCCCATTACTGGGTATAAATCCAAAGGATTATAAATCGTTCTACTATAAGGACACATGCACACGACCATTGCAGCACAGTTTACAATAGCAAAGACCTGGAATCAACCCAAATGTCCATCGATGATAGACTGGACAGGGAAAATGTGGCACATATACACCATGGAATATTATGCAGCCATCAAAAACGATGAGTTCGTATCCTTTGCAGGGACATGGATGGAAACCACCCATTGGAAACCATCAATCTCAGCAAACTGACATAAGAACAGAAAATCAAAGACAGCATGTTCTCACTCATAGGTGGGTGCTGAACAATGAGAACACATGGACACAGGGAAGGGAGCATCACACACTGGGGTCTGTCAAGGGGAAATAGGGGAGGGACAGCGGGGAGCGGGGAGTTAGGGGAGAGATAGCATGGGGGAGAAATGCCAGATATAGGTGATGGGGAGGAAGGCAGCAAATCACACTGCCATGTGTGTACCTATGCAACAATCTTGCATGTTCTTCACATGTACCCCAAAAGCTAAAATGCAATAAAAAAAAAAGAGCTGTTCTGCAAAAAAATACAATTATTTCTTCTAGAAGAGAATACAGTATGATAAAAATTTCCAGATGTTACCAGCTCTTTAAAGAGTTATTATTATAAAAAACAGTTAATTTTTCCCCACAAAATAATTTCATTATGTGTGCATGTTTTGTTTGGGTGTATGTGTATTAAATTCTGTAATACTTATGACAAGACGTAGATGCAGGATTCTCAAGCGTTTTACGAATTAAGTGATTTATGCCAACTTGGTATAACATATGTCATTATTGACATTGGTAAGAGACTATTGCCAGCCAAAAGTCAAACCGTAAAATATGTGTTATATTGAGTCCTTACAGAAGCACAAGTTTTAGGACTTTCTCAAGGACTAAAAATAGCTAAGGCTAAACACACACACACATATACACACACACACATACTCCAAACCCAAACTAATAAATGAGATGATAAAAGCTTCTTTGGAACCTCAGCAGTTGAGTGAGGCTAGACCTAAGCATGTTCTAATTGTAAATGCCACACCCTACAATCAGGAACCCATCAGGAGACCAAGTGACCCTGAATTTGTCAAGGGATTTACATTATGACCAGTAGGAATGAATATAATTGTTACATGCTTCCTAGATTGCAACACTGCAGTAAGTGTTCAGAGAGCCTTAAAAAGTATTCAAACCTCATTGACTAATATGGAACAGACCCTATGGTAAAAAGCTTGGCACCACTGTCAAGATGAGCTAAGAGTAAATTTCCCCCCTCAATAACCTGCCTTCTAATAGAACCCACTTTTTTTCTAATAGAGCCAGTTTTTTTTTTAATAACTCCATTTCAAAGTATAACTCAGAGTACTTCATTTGCCCTACCTGAATACTGTTTGGACACAAGAATGCATTTAGTTTAAACTAATTTGGATTTTTAGCCCCAGAGAACTCTGGGGGTCTCCAACACAAGGTCACCAACTTACTTGCTCGTAAACATCCCAGCAGCACCACAGTAAGCTATCTTCAGATCCTGGATCATTAAATCTCTCTTTAAAAATACAGAACCATCTCTACAAGGGCCATTTCTCTTTGTTATTGAGCAATGTATGCTTTGAATCATATTAATTAGCTAACTGTAGGATAAACTATAGAAAAGTCAGCTATTTGTATGGACAAAATTAATGAAAACTAGATATTTAAAAAATAACTATTGCTGTATTTTAGTAACAACCAAATCCACAAAACAGCAATTGTAAGTCTCAGTCAAAAAATGCAGAGAAGTTATCTACTGAGGAGTAAACCTGAATGTATGTACAGAACTTCTGTAACTTTTAACTCACTCAAAAACACTTTAAAAAAAACTTCAAAATTTAACAAGAGATAAAAATGTCTACCCTTGTATAAATATTTGCATTCTGAGCCTTTCCTGATTGCTAAAAACTTGAAATTGGTCACCATTACTGCTGTAACATGTTTAAAAGGCTACTGTTTGTTTATTAACACAACAATCAAGTTATAAAGTCTATTTTGCATAAACTAACAGACCGAGAAATAACAAATGCCTTATAAAAGGTACTGAATATATAGTTATACAGAATCACAATTAATTTGATGGAAATTAAAATATTGTATTAATTATATTTGTTCAAAAACTTTCAAAACTTTTATATATTTGCTTTATGCTAGCTATTATCCTTATATTAGAACAAAGTAAAACAGTTTAACAAAAAAATCAAGTATTTTGTTTTTCACAATTAGATACAAACAGTAAGTTTAAAATTACATATGAGCAGTAAAACTATTATATAGGTCCCTCCTCTATAAGCTAGCCTTGCATGAAAATTCTAAATTTGTGCTTAACATGCTGAGCCTCAGAATGTTCTTCTTCATAATAAAAATGACGCAGCAACTGCCAAGGAGGTCTTCCTTTACTCTCCCTAGGACTGTCCAGGGAAGCTACATCAGTGCTTGTTTCAACCTCTAAGATGAAATTGACTCAAAGCAAGGATAACACGATTTTCTAGCAAGGTCCTACAGCTTTGGCTGAAACACCATCATTGGAAGGTGAAGTGGCATTACAGCCCTTAGTTTTGAATTAAAAGCTCACGATCAGTCCTCAGAGTGAGCGCATCACCAGCTATGGCCATCATCACATATCCAGCCACTGGTGAGTCACTCTTTTCAGTAAGACAAAATTCTCCTCAGCATCCTAAGGATTTAAAACACAAAAAGCAAAACAGAAACAAAAAACTGTAATTTACTGCATAGGCTTAAGACAGCAAAAGGGCTCAGATGTGTAATTGTAAATATGTGCCCATATTTCTCAAAGTTGAACTCAATGAAGTGAGGACAACACAAAAAGGATACACAAACATGACATCTTTGTTGCACAATTTCAATCAATGGTAAACAAACACAACATTTTAAAAACAAAGCCAGATATACAAAGTACACATGACTTCAAGACAAATGAAAAACTAGGCTGAGGGCTGGGCATGGTGGCTCATGCCTGTAGTCCCAACACTTTGGGAGGCCCAGGAGAGGGGGACTGATTGAACCCAGGAGTTTAAGATCAGACCTGGAAACACAGTGAGATCACATGTTGTCTTAAAAAAATATTAAAGCTCTGCCTGGAGGATGCATTAACTTCTCTTTATTATATAAATATTTAAGACATATATTTCTCTCTTTCTCTCTCTCTATATACATATATATTAAATCACTGCTGACAAGGAATCAAGAGCCCACAGAGAATAAAGCGCTTTCCAGTCCACAAATCAACTTCAAAATTATATACTAAAAGTGTCACTTAAAATGACAAGTTTTCCCCAACGTTCAGAATACACGTAAGGTAACACACACAAAAATATTTTAACATGTTCTACAGACAAAAAAATAATTAAAAGTTCAACATAATGAAGTTATGATTATTTTCTAAACGTCAAATTTACTACACTTGATGATCTATAAAAAACTCAAAAGCTGTTTTTAACAACTCTATCAAATCCTGTTAATTTATTTATATTACACTAGGCTAGTACTGAATATCCACTCAGTGAATTCTTTCAATTCGAAAAACATATTTGGTTCATTTAAGTTTTATATGGCCATGTAAAAGATAATCACAGTTATATTTCTTTATAATGTGTAATTTTTCAGTAATCATCAAAAATACTAGCAAAGATACTGGAAAAAAAAATCACAAAAGAAGTTGTGAGTCTGTTAGTCCTCAATATAGAAATAAGAAAGCAACAAATCCCAATTTTGACTAACAGGTAAATTATGTGAGTAAAAAATTCAGGTAAGACTTTCTTCTATACAAATAAACAAGAAATTTATAGCAGCTACCACGAACGCTTTGTATGTAAGTATCTTGTATTTGTCAAACTTAATCCTTGCCAATCATCCCCTTAAGGGATCAAAGTAACAACTTTAAAAAATGAAAAACTTTAGGATCACAAATTAAGAAAATCTTACCAAAATTCACATGCAGGTATTATGTAACCTAATAAACAACTTTAAAAAATGAAAAACTTTAGGATCACAAATTAAGAAAATCTTACCAAAATTCACATGCAGGTATTATGTAACCTAATAAATGGCTAGGTTTAAAAGTCCAGTTAACTCCACTGTCCAAGTGATTTAAGGCCTTTAATAAAACGGTGCAATCTTATTTTCAAAGACTCTATTAGGACTCCCAAATCTTAAAAAATAAATTAAAGCCTAGCTGCTGTTCCAAACTGGCACCGGGATCTCTCTCAGCCCTTCAACAAAGTATCTCAGAAATCGGGCTGGAATAATCTTGTCCCCGCCTGTGTGACAGGATCGAGATGAAGCTTCTGCCTTCAAGGAACTCAGCATATTCATGCAGTGCGATCAGGGCTACTGTTATTAGAGGTCTGCAAAGAGTCAACATTTTATACCTATAGACATTATATTTGGTGAAGCCTTAAAGAAAATTATAGGCAGAAGGCCAAGGCACCAAAGAAAAAGTGCTTACTTTGTGCCAAGTGATTTAACAGAAGAAAAGACAGTACTTGGCCATCATCCCCTTTCTAAATCCATCCTAACAAATCTTCTATTTGCTAAGGAGGGACTACCCAGGAGGAGAGGAAGCAGTACACATTCTTACTTTAGAGTCAGGAGATACGAAGAATTTTTTGTCTTTTTGAAATGGAAATTATTTTGCTGTTTATAACCTAGATCACAATCACCCACAACTTAGTCCTTTGTAACTGAATATAGTTTATATCTCATAAATAATTCTTTCATTATTCATGAAATATTTTATAAAGAACATTTCTAATGTTACCTTTCTTCCAATTGCTCCATTCTGTTTTTTGGGAGGTGGAGGCTCAAAAATGCGTTGCTGCTGCTGAGGTGGAAGTGTAGAATACAATGGAATGATTTTAATGTCGCCAACTTCAGGGCCCAAATCATCAACCTCACGCTTTATTCTCTTACAGGCTTCATCAATTTCCTACAAAATAAAATGAATACTGAAACATTTTAAAATATTTATAATAACCCTAGTTCTATGCAGTCTATTTTTATGTATGCCATTTTCTTTCACTTTATGGATACCCTATTTTCAATTTAGTAACCAAAACTAATTTAGCAAATTTCAATGGGATTTCCAAAACAATCCAAGAAACTTTCACTTTTGTATTCAAATGAATATGTAACTGCCTTATTTGCATTCCACACCCCTTTTCTTAGAGTCAGATTTCCTAATTAATTCTCAACAAATTATACTAAAATTGAAATTTCTCACCCAGGAATATTTAACTGCACTCATGACCTTTTCAATTTTCACAATCTAAAAGAAATTGATGTGCTAGACATTTTAAATAAGCCAATTAGGCTTTAATGTCACGTATCACTAATGCAATTACATGGAAGATTTGCTTCATTGTGCCTAATGAGAACAAACACCTTTACAGTATCAACACAGATATTTAAGAACTAGGCTAACCCAAATGTCTTAGTGCAGCTACAATTTTTTTTTCTCAGAAAACTACAGTCACACGTTGCTTAATGACAGAAATACGTTCTGAGAAATTTGTTAGGTGATTCTGTTGTTGTATGAACATTCTAGTGTACACCTAGATGGTATAGCCTATTGCTCCTAGGTTACAAATCTGAGGAGCATGTTATTGCAGTGAATACAGTGGGCAAGTTTAACACAACGGTAAGCATTTCTTCATCTAAACAAAGAAAAGGCACAGTAAAAATATGGCATAATAGACAAAAATCAGTACACCCATAGAGGGCATTTGCCATGAATGAAGTCTGCAGGACTGAAAGCTGCTCTGGGTGAGTCAGTGAGTACTGAGTGAATGTGATGGCCTAGGATATTCTGTACACAACTGTAGATTTTATATAAACACTGTACATTTTGGCTACACAAAATTTATTTTAAAATGTATTTTCTTTTTTTGATATATTTTTTCTTCAATAATAATAAATTAACCTTAGCATACTATAACTTTTTAACTTTATAAACTTTTAAATTTTTTCAACTCTTTGACTCTTTTGTAGTTAACACTTAGCTCAAAACACACACACACTGTATGGCTGTGCAAAAATATTTTCTCTAAGCTTTATTCTAATTTAAATTTTTTTTACTTTTTCAACTTCTTAAACTTTTTGGTTTAAAGACACAAACACACACATTAGCCTAGGCCCCCACAGGGTCAGGATCATCATTATCACTATCTTTTACCTTAACATCTTAACCCACTGGCAGCTCTTCAAAGGCCAGTAACACACATGGAGCTGTCATCTCCTGTGATAACCATGCCTTCTCCTAGAATACCTCCTGAAACACCTGCCTGATTCTGTCTTACAGTTAACTCTTTTTTTGGAGGGGGGTAGAGACGGGGTTTTGCTGTGTTGCCCAGGCTGATCTTGAACTTCTAAGCTCAAGTAGTCCTCCTACCTCAGGCTTCCAAAGTGCTGGGATAGACCACTCTTTTTTTTTTTTTTTTTTTTTTTAGACGGAGTTTTACTCTGTTGCCCAGGCTGGAGTGCAGTGACATGATCTCGGCTCACTGCAACCTCTGCCTTCTGGGTTCAAGAGATTCTCCTGCCTCAGCCTCCTATTACAGGCATGCACCACCACGCCTGGTTAATTTTTGTATTTTTTTTTTAGTAGAGACAGGGTTTCACCATGTTGGCCTGGCTGGTCTTGAACTCCTGACCTTGTGATCCCCCTGCCTTGGCCTCCCAAAGTGCTGGGACTACAGGCATGAGCTACCACACCCAGCCATTACAGTTAACATTTTTAAGTCAAAGGAGCACACTCTAAAATAATATAAAACATGTAGTATATCACTGGCAGTATTTGTGGGGGGGGGGGGGTGGGGGGGGGGGGGAGACATGCAGTATAGTAAATACATAAGCCATTAACAATGTCCTATTATTATGTACTGTACATAATTTTATGTGCTATACAGTCCTTTTAAATAACTGGCAGCAAAGTAGGTTTGTCTGAACTAACACGACCACAAAGCAGTGAGTAATTTGTTGTGCTATGTTGCAAGGTTATGTTCAGTTCCATTATAAACTTATGGAACCAGCACCACTGCTATCTGAGAAGTCTGTCTTGACCAAAATGCTGTTATGTAGCACATGACTGTATTCTAAGGCATCTGCATTCAAGAGAAGACATAATGAATATCAAGACAGAGAAAAATAGAGAGATGGATTATGTATGACAGCTCTGGGAGAGGCGAAGGAACTTAAAAATGAAGGCAGCACTGCAGACAAATGTATCCTAAACTTTACTGAAGTATTAATTCAATTAAACCCAGAAGTATGTCAAACACTTACTATATACTAGGTGGCCTGTCCAATAAATGACCCAATCCGAAGCTACCTTTGTCAACAAATTGGGTTTTATTCAAAGGACAATGATATTAAAGGGCAAGGAAAAATTTTAAGACATTTACTTCATTTTTTTTATGTTCAGCTGTGTTTCTGTATCAAAAAATACAAAGTTCTTGAACACAGTAAGAACGAATAAATTACTTTTCACCTATTTCAAACACACCAGTTTTCTTAAAGGTTATCTGTCTCAAAAATTGTAACACAGAAAATTACTATTAAGGATTCAATGTTAATAGAGCCCCCTTTGAAATATCAAGTTTCTAAAAGAAAATGAAAATAAATGCTATTCATCTAAATAAAAAATGTAACAATGCAAACAAATATTTTTTGAAAATACTGCTTTCAAATGTTGTGCCTAGATTAGAATGCCCCCTGCTGGCATGCAAATAAAAAATTAAGACCTCTCCAACTTAAAAATAAGATTTCAACATACTACAAAACTAGGCTTCCAACATTCAAGAGTATCTGCAATTTTGTTAATTTTACTGTGTATATATGAATGAAAAATAAAAAAGTCACAAAATATACAGATTTCACACATTAAAAATTAAGTGCTTAAACTAGACATTTGCTTTATGGCTCCAATATTTTAAAATGACAATTCCAACTTTATTGGAGATTAGACTCGTCAATCTGCTAAGTATGCATGGAGCTAAACAAAATGATGACTATGTAGGATATAAAGGCATGGAAGTGGAAGAAGTCCCTTAACACTTATGTTTTTAGATAAAGTCCTCAACAGTTTTAAAATTTGCAATAAAAATCTCCCCTGAGGTTTGCCAAACTTCCAAAAAGTCAACACTATCAGTTGAGATGCCACAAAACATATCTGCTTTCACGAGAATATAAACACAAACAGGCAGAGAAGGAAAAGGAAGTTTCACTGTCCCAACAGCAGCCATATTATTAGTCATCAGCAATACTGAGAATAAAGACACAAGTTCAGGAGTTTTTGATTTGAGGAAAGATTTTTAGCTCCAAAATCATCAATATGTTAGCAAATTAATTTGGACTTTACCAATTAATACACTACATGTTGAAAAAAAATTTTACTAAGCAAAATTAAAAACAGAATTATTTAATTACAATCACTCTTACCGAATTCCTATCTAGGCAACAATTTAAACGGTTCTCCCCCTACCCCAAATTAACTTAGGTGACTACAGAAGAACTTTTATTTAAGTGGTCAGAACATGTTCTTAAAAACCAGTTTTAAAATTTGATGAGATTACTCAGTTTCATGGAGGCTATTCAAATTTATGAAGAAAGGAGTACTGATTTCGCAGTAGCATTTAACTTACCAAGTAAAAATAACAAAGATTCACAAAAATGAGAAGGTTAATATTTACTTTAGACCAGCTCTACTAAATACAATGAATGAAATCTAAACAAAATGTTAGGTTTTCTGCTACCTTCTCCCCAAAACTCTTCAACTCACAACTAGAGCAGCACTTTATTTCATGGAAGACTTACACTCTAGCACACATCTGAAAACTCTTGCGCTTACTCCCTTCCTTTCCCCAGCTGTGGGATTCACAGTTAAAAATTATCAACTGCACAAAGCTGTCACAGAGAAAAACCTTTCAGGTCCTCAACCATGAGGCCATTTGATATTTCTGATAGACTCTCAATATGCTTATGTTATCTGAGTATGATTAAATTTTTTTAAAAAATAAAAATGTACTATGTACTTTGGAGGAAGTGAAAAACTAGAGAGACCAGACACAACAGGACAAAATTATTATCTCAACAGCCTTAATACTGCATTACAGCACAAATGCTGTTTATATGCCATCAAAAGAGCATTTTGGGGCCGAGCGCAATGGCTCAGCCTGCAATCCCAGCACTTTTGGAAGCCTGAGGCAGGGCCGATCACCTGGATTCAGGAGTTGGAGACTAGTCTGGCCAACATAGTGAAACTCTATCTCTACTAAAAATACAAAAATTAGCCGGGCATGGTGGTGTGCGCCTGTGATCCCAGCTACTAGGGAGGCTGAGGCAAGATAATCACTTGAACCCAGGAGGCAGACGCTGCAGTGAGCAGAGATCATGTCACTACACTCTAGCCTGGGTGACAGAGTGAGACACTGTCCCCCACCCTGCCCCCCCCCAAAAAACAAAGACCCTTTAGCAAAAGGCTTTTTAAAACTTTGTATTATCCAAATACCTTCTGAATTTATTTAGTCACTCAATAATTCCAAAGCACACCTATAAACACCCTATTGGAAATAAGCTTAGAAATGCTGTATCTGAGAATAAAATTTATATCTAAAAATGAAGTAAATTCTAACTAAGAACTTTTAGTCATCCTTCCCAACCCTTACAAGCATATGGGAAGACAAAACCAAACTGAAATGTTCTGATAATGAATAGGCATGCAAATTCTCTCACAAGCTAAACAACTGATGAGGATAACCTGATTTCAAAGCAGCTGTGATGCAAAGTCATGCCTCAGCATAATACCACTTATATCCCAGGGATCTCCTAGACTACAATGGCAAAATATTGAAATTCCAAAAGCATTTAACACTCTTAAAATAATTAACGATAACACAAACTCTAGTGGTATGAGAAAGTATTCCTATAGTATACAGATAAAAGAGGTTATATATTTTACATATTAAGACAATCAGGTGGAAGAAGAACACTGAAACAACAAAAATATGATAAACGTGCCATGGTCTTATGATTAAAGCTGCTGCATATTAAAAATAGTATGTCAAAAGCTAAATAAATGAAGAAAATTAAAATACCTCTTGACCAGTCAAGAAAAGAAGAAGATCTCCCTCTTCCTCTTCACACATATGAATCTGGATAACTGTTCGAATTGCTGCTTCAAGATAATCTCTCTCTGGTTCTGGAGTATAAAAGATCTCAACAGGATGCGTACGCCCAGGAATAGTTAGGAGAGGACAGTTATCAAAGTAAATCTGGAATTTTCCTGCATCTAGAGTGGCGCTCATAACTATAACCTGAAAGAAAACAGTAAATTACTTGAAGCTGTCTTCAAGGGTTCTTACATGATCTTAAACTATAGCAATATTTACTATTCTACATATATATCGGCTACAAAAAAGCCAAAGAAAACCTTCAAATAAACTGTGAATTAAAAAATCAAATATATAATGGCTGAACTATAGTAAAAGTTTTTACATTTTTTAAAATTTAGAAAAAATCCAATGCATAAACTACAATATTTCTTCATTAAATGCCTCAAAAATCAGATTTTATAAAATTGTATGTAATTCAGTTGGTAAAAGAAAACATTAATATGTAGTATAATTACTGGTACATTATTAAAACAACTTTGCAAATAGGAAAAAACAAAGGAAATGCAAAAAATACAATAAGTTGACCAGATATATTAAAAAAAAAAGGTTCCCCTATAAAATATTTCACTAGCATTCTGAATTTCTACTTTGAAGTTCTCACTAAAACCTTGGTAGCACATAAAAAGTTTAACAAATAATGACCATACTCACATTATTCTTTAAATGTATTTTTAAAAGCATAGATATCTAATTTTTATAAACAAAAACATGCTCAGACCTCAATTTTTTTTCTAAAGACCCAGAATCTTTCTTGCCAGTGCTATAAACCCTTCTAGAACACATATATCAGCAAGGGATGAGTCTACATTTCAATGAATGGTATATACACACGACACAGCAAAAAGGGGAATTTCATAGACTTTGGCGGACAAAATGTCAGAAAATAGTTTCAGGCCCTTAACACAGTAAGATTGGTCAAGGCACATGTGGTACAGAGGAAAGAAGTAATATACTAGGGTATGAGACTACATTTCTGAGGAGCTAGCTGCCTGTCCTGTATCATTACTTCTACTCTCCAGCACTGTAAGTTACAATGGGTGTGTTTGTGTTGAGACAAGGACATAGATCTGAGGGACAAAGATAGGATCCTTAAGTAAAGTAAGCCTCTGTGCTTAATGAAGGGTAGAGTGAATAGCACAGATAACAAATATGTTATTAGATTATAAAAGAACTAGGTGGGTTAGAAATTGAGAATATTTGGCTTAAAAATGCATTACTAAAAAGGGGGAGAAATATACTTAAAGTCTAAAATGAAGACATACAAAGTAGAAACAAAACAAGAAGGTACTTACTAGTTCCTTCTTTTAGAGGTGATCTCTTATAGTTGGTTAGTGATCAGTATGTGTTCCCATTTTTATGCCCCCCCAACACATATATAATTAAATACACAGAAGAAATTACTTCACCTTTAAATCTGATCTCTGTCTTACAACTTCCTTCAGAACACCCATTAGTATATCTGTAGCCAGTGTCCTTTCATGAGCCTCATCAAGAATTATTACACCATAACGCTCCAGGAGGGGATCATTCATAGCTTCACGAAGTAACATCCCATCAGTCATATACCTATATTCACAAAGAACAAGTTAGTTAAGGTCCCTTTAGGTCATTTTAAAACCAAACTTCATGACAAAAATGAAATGCAAAGACATTAGGTAAATTAAAAATAAACTCTGGCCCCAAACAAATGTGCTACTGTTTCATGATCAATTGCAAAATTATGTTTCAAGAAAATCATATAATCGAACAAGATATGCATCCCCAATTCCTGAAAAATATAGTACTGCAATGTACTGGGAAAACATGGTATGACAAATTATGGAATATGACGATCACATGGTTTCACACAAATGCCAAGGCAAAATTCATCATTTTCAATTCCTTAAACCTTTTAAAAACATACAAATACTCAACATGCAAAACAAACCAATAAACCATTTTAAGTTGCTTCATGTCACACTACTAAAATGTTAGCACATGCAAATATACATTTTTATTAAAGCCTTAACAATTCCTTACTTAATAAGCTAACAACAGGCTCTTGGTTCAAAAGGGCTGATAGAGCATGAGTCTGCCCTCCTCCTCCCACCCCAAATAAATAGTCTTAAAGTACAAAAGGAATTCACAAATAAAAGCAGTGGGACTGAGGGGCATTAAACACTACAGAAATGCTGATATATAAATCGAAGATAAAACACAAATGGTATCAGATTGATCAATGAACCAAAAAGAGAAACCAGGCTTAGTTAGGGTTGGCTGAAGTGAAGTCAGCTAATATAGACTCCAGTTATCATAAGAGAGGTGCCAAGTAAGAATGAAGGCAATGAGATCAAGGCTCAAGGTTGTATAACTTTGTAGGGGTCAGCCATCTCCTGTCCATCCCACTCAGGTTACTGCTGTCACTATGAAAAACAACTGTCTTCCTTTCGGCACCTGGACAAACACAGTATGCCTTAAGATGCTTAAGTCACAGCTCATTAGGTTAAATAAAAACCCATGATTTTATTTACAGATCTAAAGGTGGTATAAAAAAAATCTGAAGCCATCATTTATGACTTCACCATTTTGACTCTTTATTATTAGTCTAACCTAGTCTTTCATGGACCAGCTGGATATTTTTAGCTCATGCCATCTGTTGGAGCATTAAGTTCAGCAAACTGATAGTGGACAACAAAAAGAAGTGAATCCTTCTCTTTATTTCACCTAAACTTAATTCTAAATTTAATAAACTTTTGGCAAACAAATCCATCTTAACTCATTTATATGCTTTATGCTTCTTGTCTTTGGTCATATTTTCAAAAATAAACTACCACATTTCAGGGAGAGACATCATTAGGTATAAGGTTATTTTATGTAAGACCAGGAAAGAAAAAACACTGCCAATTAAACTATGACTCAGTGTCTTAAAGACAGTCCAGCATAGTGCATGAATCAGCAACACTATAGCCTGTAGCTGCTTTGAAATTTCTTTGATTTGAGGACGTCTGGCAATTTTTCCTGTTTTTTGATGTATTACAGATACGAGATAAGCAATAATCTCAATCAGTAGCAGATCTCAGTCAGTAGCAGAACATGACATAGTTTCCTCTATTTGTGAGTTAACTCTCTTTGCCCCAATAGGGCTGTCTGTTGCTTTGCAGGCCAAAAAAAAAAAAAAGGACTGGTTATTCTTCCAACATTTACTCAAATTCCAGCATATATATACCTTGTTGCTCCATTTCCCAGCCTCTTGATACTCAGTACTCATTTCAACATGGAATCATAGTGTAATGTTTAATATTTTTGAAGGCATTTTAATTAGCAAATACTCTCGGTATGTACAGACCCAACAATTCACACTATTTATGATGTGAAAATATGTACAGCTAGATCAAGTTCAAGCATTCACAGGAAATAGTAACCAAACTGCCACCAACTGCAAGACCTCAATAGATTGTAAGATACATTCTAACTTCAGACAACAAAAACTTGAGAAAAAAGTCACGGAAATGATAAAATATGACTTTAAGTTGAAAACTTCTTAAAACTGGTTTCAAAAGTCACCTTGTTTAATTTGATCTTTTTTCCTCACATTCTTCAAGCTTTAATCAATCACAACAATATGGAGCAGAGCTAACCAACAGACATTCCTTCTTATTTTTCTAAGGGAAGAAATGTTACAGATGGTAGACTATGCATATTGCAAGTACTAAGTTAAATGGCCAGAACTTCTGTGATCAACAGACAATTCCTAATGGTTCAACACTGATCATCACCCAGTGATCCCATTCCATGAGGTGCTGCACTTAATTACTTCTTGCATCACCAGTTAATATGGGATCTTTCTTGCTGTTTGTACAGTGAAGAATTTAAAGAAAAATGAAAATTTAAAAGTTGTAAGCTCTCAGTAATACAGTCAAATTTACTTCTTTTCCAGTGAGGAAAACGGTAAAATAGTAGTTAACTTTTCCAGACTCTCAAAACCAGTTCCTAAGACTAGGTATCACTGTACTGATTCCTAGTCCTAAGTCTCCTACATTAACACACTCTCCACAAAGTCCCAGATAAAGGGATACACTGCATATACATATTCAATACCAAAAAAGTTTTCGAAAGATATGCCCAAGTCCTAACCTCTGGTACCTACCAATGCAACATTAAACAGAAATAGGGTCTTTGCAGAAGTAATTAAGTTATAAATTTCAGACAAATCACCCTGAATTTAAGTGGGCCTTAAATCCAATGAGCAGTGACCTTACGAAATGTAAAGAGAGGGAGATTTGAACACAAAGGGAAAGCCATGTGAAGATGAAGGCAGAGACTGGCTATAAAGCTACAAGCCAAGGAATGCCAAGAACTGTCAGCCACCACCAAAAGCTAGGAGAGAATCATGAAAGACTGCTGGCCCTCAGAGCCTCCAGATGGAACCAGCCTGCCAACATACCATTTCTGAACTTCTGGCCTTCAAAATTGTGAGAGAATAAATTTGTTCTTAATTTTAAGACACTAAGAAAATTAAAAAAAAAAAAAAAAAGAAGAGTACCTGACAATTTGCTATACTGTTAAATGTATGAAACCCTTTGCTTAACAACAAAAAACAAACTTGACACAGAATTCAGGAAGAACCTGGCACACAGTAAAGTTTTACTACCTTTCTTGGTAGTAATGAAATATTTATCCAGGCTAAGGAGTGAGTCTCAATAGTAAATTTTAAGTTTGAAGTTTCAATAATGAATTAATAAACAAAAATGCCACAGGATAGCCAAACTCTCCATTTTACTGGGTGCCTTACTATCTACAGTGTTTTCCAACTGTTTCAGGGCAGAGACGCCCTTAAAAAGTTATTAGCATCACCTGGGAACTAGTAAGAACTACAAAACTGGAGCCTCATCCCAGATCTACTTAATCAGGAATTTTGAAGGTGACGCATAGCAATCTGTGCTCTAGTAAGTTTTCAAGTGATTCTGATGGTTGCTAAAGTTTGAGAAACACTGGTCTAAGGTATCAAGTTAAACATGAGACAGACTGCCTAAAGGAGATGCCTAAAGTAGCAAAAACATCCTTGGATTAAGTAACAGTTCAGCTTTTCAGCTGTGACTGCTTAATACACCAAAAACTCAATGTGCTGAATAGTATCAACCTAGCTTAAGTATTTTTTTTTTTTTTGCAAGAGGTACATATAGACATCGTAGCAAAACTACAGGCCAACTGCCAACTATGATCTCGGCGAGATGACAACACCTAACACATCACTAATTCTGATTTGAAGAAAGCATGGTAAAACATATTACATCCTGCAACTATATTACTCATTTATGTTTTTGTATTTACATATATTTTATGAAACACCCTAAAAATCACAAACTAAGGAAAAAAACCTCAGAAGGGTGTTTTTCCAAAATGAAAACCAGAAATCCCTACCTCAAACCTTATGATCCCTCCCCACTAAAATTCCATCTTGATTAAATGTTTAAAACAAAAACAAAATAGTAAAATACATGGATTAAGTTACTTAAAACAATATTGGGCAGGGCATAACGCAAAACCTGGACATCATAAAAGTGGTTAATTCAATACATGTACAAAATTCAAGTCTCTGTTGCATGAACTGTCATAAAGCAAAGAAATATGACAAACTGAGCAATAATTGCACTTATACCCAAAGTGCTAATTCTGTTATAAGCTCCTACAAATCAGTAAGAAAAAGGCCAACCCGCTATAGAAAGACGGGCAAAGCATATGAAGAGACATCTAATTCTATCAATTTTATAATATCGCACATTTGGTCAAATTTAAATTCTCAGAAACTGAGATTCATTTTTTTTTTTTTTTTTTGGAGACGTCGTTTTACTCTTGTTGCCCAGGCTGGAGTGTGATGGTGCAATCTCAGCTCACCACAACATCCACCTCCTGGGTTTAAGCGATTCTCCTGCCTCAGCCTCCCAAGTAGCTGGGATTACAGGCATGCAACAACCATGACTGGCTGATTTTGTATTTTTAGTAGAGATGCGTTTTTTCCATGTTAGTCAGGCTGGACTCAAACTCCCGACCTCAAGTGATCCAACCGCCTAGGCCTCCCAAAGTGGTGGGATTACAGGCGTGAGCCATGGTGCCCAGCCCTGAGATGCATTTTAAAATAGCACCTTAAAAACAGCTGTCAACTAGGTAGAAATCCTTCTGAAAAGACGAAAAAAACACCAGTCTCAGATTCCAAAAAAGAAATACAAATGGCTAATAAATATAAAAATGTTACATTTCACAGAAAATAAATGAAAATTAAAACCATAAAGAGATCTCATTTTTTACTTAAAAGATTGACAAAGATAAAAAGTTTTATAATGCTGAGTTGGCAAGGGTAAAGAAACAGATGCTCATTTGTTCACTCCTTACTGGTGAAAAGTATATAAAAATCTCTATGGAGGGCAATCTGGCAAGAGCTGATAAGATTCAAATATACTCTATGACCCAAACAGTGTCACTTGAAAGGAATTTATTTCACAGATGTGCATGTGTAAAAAAATGTTTGTACAAGTTTGTAAGAGGATACTAAGGACAGCAACTGTTTCTAACAGCAAAAACTGCAAATGTGAGTTTCCATCAATAGAATATGTCAAGTAAACTAGGGTACAATCATAATTACTATGCAGCCATTAAAAATAAAGCAACTTGGCCAGGTGCGGTGGCTTACTCCTATAATCCCAGCACTTTGGGAGGCCAAGGCAGGCAGATCACCTGAGGTCAGGAGTTCTGAGACCAGCCTGACCAACAGGAAGAAACTCTGTCTCTACTGAAAATACAAAATTAGCCAGGGGCGGTGGCTCATGCCTGTAATCCCAGCACTTTGGGAGGTGAAGGCAGGTGGATCGCAAGTCCAGGAGTTTGAGACCAGCCTGACCAACATGGCGAAACCCCATCTCTACTAAAAATACAAAACAAAAAGTAGCCAGGCGTGGGGGCATGCGCCTGTAATCCCAGTTATTCAGGAGGCTGAGGCAGGAGAATCACTTGAACCTGGGAGGTGGAGGTTGCAGTGAGCCAAGATGGCGCCACTGAACTCCAGCATGGGCAACAGAGTAAGATCCAGTCCTCAAAAAAAAAAAAAAAAAGAAAGAAAAAGAAAAAGAAAAGAAAAGAAAACAAAAAAGGAACTTAAAACCAGAGAATGGCTATTAAGAAGTCAAAAAGTAACAAGGTTGTAGAGAAATGGGACACTTATCCACTGCTGGTAGGAATGTGTTAGTTCAGTCATGTGGAAAGTAGTTTGGCAACTTCTCAAAGATTCAAAATAGAATTACCCGTTGATCCAGCAATCCCATTATTAGCTACATAGAATATAAACCTCTCCACCATAATGACACGTGCATTCGTATATTCACTGCAGCACTATTCACAATAGCAAAGACATGGAATCAACTTAAATGTCCATCAAAAGTAGAATTCATTTTCAAAAGTAGCACATATACACAATGGAATTCTATGCAGCCATAAAAAAGAATGAGGTCATGTTCTTGTAGCAACATAGATGAAGCTGAAGGCCATTACCCTTAGCAACTAACAACAAGAACAGAAAACCAAATACCTCATGTTCTCACTTCTGAGTGGGAACTAAACTTTGGGTAAATATGGACACAAAGAAAGAACGACAAACACTGGGGCCTACTAGAAGGTGGAGAGTAGGAAGGGAAAGAGGATAGAAAAATTACCTATCGGGTTAATTATGCTTATTACTCGAGTGACAAAGTAATCTGTACACCAGCCTGCAATCCCAGCACTTTGGGAGGACAAGGCGGGCGAATCACTTAAGGTCAGAGTTCAAGACCAGCCTGGTCAACATGGTGAAATCCCATCTCTACCAAAAGAATGCAAAAATTTGCCAGGTGTGGTGGCGTGCATCTGTAGCCCCAGCCACTTGGGAGGCTGAGGCACGAGAATTGCTTAAACCTGGGGGGCACGGGTTGGGTGCAGTGAGCCAAGATGGCATCACTGCACTCCAGCCTAAAAGAGAGTGAGACAGTGTCTCACAAAAAATAAAAATAAAGTATCTGTACAACAAGCTCCCACAACATACAACTTATCTATACAGCAAACCTGCGTATGTACCCTTGAACCTAAAAGTTTAAAAAGCATAAATAAAACAACTTGAAAAAGGCATTTATTATAAGTGAAGGCACTGTTTAATCTGAGTAATTAGAATTACTGTTTTTCATATTACCTAGGAAAGCTTTACAACACACTCGGAGAATTACATGGAGCGATGAGGAATGATGATGAAGAAAATAAAACACACAGAGGTAGCTGGGCGCAGTGGATCAAGCTGGTAATCCCAGCACTTTGGGAGACAGAGGCGGGCAGATCACAAGGCCAGGAGTTTGAGACCAGCCTGGCCAATACGGTGAAACCCCATCTCTACTAAAAAATACAAAAATTAGCCGGGCATGGTGGACCACGCCTGAAATTTCCAGCTACTCAGGAAGATGAGGCAGGAGAATCGCTTACACCCAGGAGGCAGAGGTTGCAATGAGTGGAGATCTCACCACTGCACTGCAGCCTGGGTGACAGACAGAGACTGCCTCCAAAAAAAAAAACAAAAAACCGGAAGTTAGAATACATACTTGTTGCAAGACAAAACAGGGTTTAAGTCCCATTTTCTTATTATTATCTCATTTTGGACAATTTTCTTCTATAATGCTCCCTTTGTAAAAATGTAAACGGTAAAAATTGTTTTAAAATAAACAAAATAATGTACATATATAAAGTCCTCAGTACACTAATTGCCTGGCACTTGGTAAATATTCAATAAACATAGTTCTATACACACTCTTTTCTCCATGCAACTCATAAATCCTTGGGATAACGATACACTCTATGAAACATAATACACACATATTCCTGTCTCCATTAGTTGGGTCAAGGGAATTACACTTGACATGAAATGATAAACCCCAAGCATAGAAAGAGAGTCATATATCTGAACACTGAGTTGTATTGTTTTGGAAGTTTAGAACAAGATGAATCACACACACACACACACACACACACACACACACACACAAAATATCAAATCTGTGAGACAACTCTGAAAGACTTAAAAGGGTCTAGAAATCAAGCATTCCAGAAGACTGAATTATCTTACATTCCAGAAATACAACACTTATGTATTTTCCCAATGTCTGAGTTTAAATTTCAGCTTTAGAATTAAATGGAATTCCAAACGAAGCACACAGAGTCAACAAAATGGTGTTGGTTAATGTTAATAATAAATGAATCTTTAGGTTTTACATTTAAATGTCTAGGTATAATTTTTCTACTTACAACTCATCTTTTAGATTAACTCACTGTAATCTAGTCAAACCAAATAAGTGCCTCTATTAAAAAAAGCTTACTGCATTAATATGCCTAAATAGGTTTACGTGTAATTTCTTTATATACATATAAAGAAATATCTAATATATATATGTATTAGATATTGTCTTTTTAAAATAGGGAGATATATATCTCTATATATATAGATACAGGGATATATATATATCTATTTATAGATACAGGGATATATTTATTTCTATATATATAGATACAGGGATATATATATCTCTCCCTATTTTAAAAGACAAGGCCTTGCTATGTTGCCCCAGGCTGGAATGCAGTGCTACTCACAGGCACAATCCCACTACTGATCAGCTTTGACCTGCTCAGCTTCCAACCTGGGCCAGTTCACGGCTCTTGGGGCAACCTGGTGGTCCCCTACTCTCCAAGGAGTTACCATTAGATGCCAGACTAGCACACTACATCCCAGAACTCTTGGACTACTTTACAACCTGAATGTCTATGCATATATGCACAGCCAAAAGAAGATTAAACTACTTCTTTGGGTATAAACAGGTCACTCAAATGGTAAAGTTGTTGATTCCATCTGTTAAATGCATTAAATGATCACCAATGTATATGTTCTCATCTTAATTATTTAAAACATAATTTTTTACTATTTTCCATGTTCAACATGTAAGACACCCCAGGAACTACAAGTTTAAGGTAGTTCAGACTTTCAAAAGTACCTAATTCCTTTTGATGTCATATTTGTGAAGCTAGACTTTGGATAGTTGTTTTAAAAAGTACGAGGCAAACATCAGTATAGAACAGGCAATAAGAGGTAGTGTTCAATCTGTTATCAAGGTTTGAGGAACTGTGAGTGACCAAACAGCACTAACACACTTAGTAATGGTGGTTATTTAAGAATAATTTTATTTTCAATGTATGTGTACTATTTTTTAAAAGAAACATAAATACTTAGGTTATTAGGATCCAACTACTTAGTAAATGCAATCTGAAATATTTCTTCAGGCCTGGGGTACCATGAAGAAATTATTGAGACATTAAGTGTGCTGTCAATTAAGACAATGTGGGAACTTCAACCTTACTGGAAACCAGCTCATCTTCCTAGAGTATCAGGAAATGACTGATACTATTTGCTGCTGGCTAGTCCATCTGCCTATCTAAGTCTCTCTGTTCTCTCAACTCAGAAGAAATACTTCCTCCTCTGTGAAATCTCTATACATTCAAATTACCTTCTTATTGGCCTAACAGCTTACCCCCTCCCCCAACCACATCAGTGAAGAGTGAGTTATACTAGCAGAGTCCTTACATAATGTTCCTTTTATTGTTGAAGGAATAAACAATGACAGCCTCTAGTTCAATCTGTTATGTTCTTAGCAACCATATTACACAATATGAGCAACACTAACTTACTGTAATCACAATAGCTACATATTATCAAAATCCTGTTTACAATGACAACAAACTACTAGATGTAAATGTTCACAAGGAAAGGTAACATATTTTGAATAACTTAGCATCTTACACTGTTTCAACGTTCAATACATCAAACACTGCAAAAAGGAAACATCAAACCCTGGACTCTTAAAGAGAGCTGAAATGTTTAAAACCACAATCAAAACATACAGTTTGTTACCATAAATGGCTAAAATACATTTGACATGTGTTTCAGAGTTAGATACATAATCAAGAAGAAATGCCTAAGAAGTTAACAATGGAAAACAGACAACTAAAAAATATACTGCCTATTCCTCAAATTTTCCCAAGTTTTAAAGGCAATATTCTTCATCCTCAACAGAATTCACAGAAAGTTAGAATGAATGTGTGGGCTCTACTATTTTGTAAGATACTGGCACTGTATAAACAAAGAGAGCCTTCTATATCTAATCCTCACAAATACTTAAGTACAAACAAACATGTAACAAAACATGTAGAGCCTTAGCAAACCAAGTTAGCTTTCTAGGCATTATCAAAGGCCAATAGAATTCTACTTCTAGGGCGACCACAGTAACTTTTTAGTCCTCTGGCAGGAACTGCCTATGTGTTAAACACATACATCCTTTATTCCCACCTCTTTTTAAGAATCCAATAAAATTACCATTACCTAACTTAGGTACTACACATGAATTAGAACCAACACCGCCACATAACAGATGCTCAATAAATAAGTTTATAACTGTATAATTAACGGTCCTGAAAGTAGCACATCTGTTTCACCTTTATCTCCATCCCTAAAAGAATACTTGTACAGATTCATTCCAGTGAAGGTTTAAGTTTACATACTCAACTGTAATTCAATTATTGTGCTAAAGGAACTTTATTAAATTGGTTTTATAGGTCTCTCTCTAACTGGACTAACTGGTTAATAAGATCCAATAATTTCTCCAACTGAAAATCTACCATCATCACCAACAGCAGGAGAATCAGCAATGCTGACTGAAGTATTCTTAAACAGAGTGCCACAAATGACAAACGATTATATGCAGACTACTACATCTAATGTCAGAACAGCCTTATCAGGTAGTTAATATCAGCTCTACCAGCTCTATCTTCCGAAAAAGAAATAAGGACATCAGAGCTACTAGCTACTTAACACATAGTTAATGTCACAGCTAACAAGTGGGCAGAGCTAGGACAACTCAGACACTGACCCTAGAGGCTATGCTCTAGGATCTATTTTCTTTTGGTTCTCTTCACAAGCCATCTATTTATTTAATTTTATTTTTTTATTTTGAAAGATAAGAGTCTTGCTTTGTCACCCAGGCTGAAGTGCAGTGACACAATCCTAGCTCACTTCAGCCATGAACTCTTGGGTCCAAGTGATCCACTCACTTCATCCAAGTAGCTGGGACTACAGGTACGCAACACCACAGCCAGCTAATATATATATATATATATATATATATATACTTTTTGTAGAGCCAGGTCTCACTATGTTACCCATCCTGGAAATCAAGTGACCCTCCTGTCTCAGCCTCTAAAGTGCTGGGACTACAGGCATGAGCCACTGCTCCTGGCCTCAGGCTATTTTTAAATGAAGCTGTCTGGTTGGAAACCCACTCTGGAATCTGTATAAAGTAGTCTTTATACAGTTAGTGCTTCAGTCAGCTGTTTCCAGAGGCACTAAAGAATTTGCTATGGCGATGCTCTGCAATTCCCTATATTAGAATCCCCGTTCTGGATAACCACTATTTTCAATTCAATCCTTGACTTAAATTCCAACTTCTTGGCCAGGTGCAATGGCTCACATCTGTAATCCCAGCACCCTGGAAGGCTGAGGTGGGCAGATCACTTGAGATCAGTTTGAGACTAGCCTGGACAATATGGTGAAACCCCATCTCTACTAAAAATATAAAAAATAGCTGGGCACAGTGGCACACGCCTGTAATCCCAGCTATTCGGGAGGCTGAGGTAGGAGAATCACTTGAACCTGGGAGACAGACGTTGCAGTGAGACGAGATGGCACCACTGTACTCCAGCCTGGGTAACAGAGCCGACTCTGATTCAAAAAAAAAAAAAAAAAAAAATGCAACTTCTTCCCACCTCAACTTAATTCTCAAATCGTTCTTTCATATAAACCCCCATACTCTGCTTCAGAAGGTTAATCATAATTTCAAACTTTTTATTTACCTTTTTATTTGCTTTAACAAGGACAGGGACTAGATTCACTTTTCATTATTATACCTAGCACTGCCCAACACATAGAAGGTACTTAATTAGTTGACTGAATGACTAATCATTACATGTATAAATTATTAAGATTCTTTCAACATAAAAATCTCTGTAATTTTACAGCTTAGGAAAAAATAAAAAGGAAGTGTATCACCTAAAATAACAGTAAAATTACCTGCCAAATTAACAACTTCAATTATTATGTTTTTCCATACACACAAAATTATCAAATTGTTTTCTTTCCTAAAAAATTATCAGCACCTTCAAAAACCTGAAGGTGATTTCCTGAACTAAAATGTTACAACCACAGACTTCTTAAAATCCACTGTAAAAGGGCTATACCAGAAACCAACAACCTCTCCTTCCTTACATCAAAATGAATCAAGGTGTTTTACACTAGTCAAAAATATGGCAATAACTAGTCACAAATATCGTTCTCTGACTGGTCTGCTCTTTGGGTATCTCATTGCGTTTTTTTCTTCATAATTTCCATTCTAAGACAACAGGAAAGTAAATATGTTGTAAAAGGAATGCTTCAGAAGAAGAGGATGGGGACAGGCGAACACACAAAAAAGGAAATATAAAAACCATGTAGCAACGGCAGCTTTGTAAACTTACTTGTCCACTGGGACTGGGCAGCTATTTAAGGCTAGATTAACAGAATGTGCACTAACTTATACTAGATCCAATCTTCTGAAAAGAGCACAGTATCAGACCTACAGCCTAAAATTTATGAATAGGTATCCCAGACACTGAAGAAACTATCTTATAGACCCTTATCTATATGAGGACAATTTAAAGATATGTTATTTAGCTAAATGCTCCCAAACTACGATTAAATCTGTGCTCCTCAAGCAGAGTCTGCCTAAGTTAGCCTCTTTACCATCCTACAGTGAAAATTAAAGCTCGCCCTGGCTACACAATGGATATATAAGCATTTTATATCTATACATGAAAAGAGCTACATTTAATGAAGCATTCCCATTAGTTAAGTCTTCTTCCTATTAAATAGGAAAGAGTTAGATTTCAAATTTTTAAGTTTTAAACTAACTTATGGTAATACACTCCTATACTTATATTACTTAAAGGCAACACCAGGTTATCTTCTAAAAGAAACCCCAATAAGCTTACCCTGTCTTAAGTAAGCTTTTAAAAGTAACTTTAACCTCTAGAAACTGCCCAGTAAGAAAACATCACAATACCAAAAGTACTTTGTTTGAACTATAAAATCTGTTACTTGTCAATCTTTAAGAAGTACACATATTTTGAAAGCCTGTCCTCCATCCACTTCCTACTACACATACACACAGCACCAGTATTGCACTAACTTTCCCGCATCCCAATTTCCAAATTCTGTTTTCAACTCAATTATGGCTTACCAAGAAAAATTCAACGCAACGTGAATCAAGTCAGAATGATATTCCTCCTAAAGATGAGTAAAATCTCCCCTTTATTATCCTCAAGTCCTTGATATCATCTGCATTTTAAAGTAGTATAAATAATGAACTATGATTTTGCTTATGTAATTATTGTCAATTATACTGTAATTACCAGTGATCAATAACATGGTATCATCAAACAACTAGAAGAATTTACTCAGTGAAGATTAAGGTTTAAGCCAAAAATATGCCTCATAAAGTCATAAGGATAAGCTTATTTAAGTATTGTAAAGTTCAACTGCTATTAAATATCACACTGAATAAAAAGTTCCAATAAAATGAAATATAAATCAAAGAACTAGAAAAAACTAACACAAATGTTGAAGAGTGGCTGGATATTTTGATCAAATAATCTTTTTTAAGTTATGATAGCTCTATTTTAAGAAATCATCTCAAAGATACACACTCGGGCCGGGCGCGGTGGCTCACGCCTGTAATCCCAGCACTTTGGGAGGCCGAGGCGGGCGGATCACGAGGTCAAGAGATCGAGACCGTCCTGATCAACAAGGTGAAACCCCGTCTCTACTAAAAATACAAAAAAATTAGCTGGGCGTGGTGGCGCGCGCCTGTAGTCCCAGCTACTCGGGAGGCTGAGGCAGGAGAATGCTTGAACCCGGGCAGCGGAGGTTGCAGTGAGCCAAGGTCGCGCCACTGCACTCCAGCCTGGCGCCTGGTGACTGAGTGAGACACTGTCTCAAAAAAAAAAAAAAAAAAAAAAAGATACACACTCAAATATATATAATTGTTATCTAGGACTGCTTCAAAATAACATGGGACAGAGAAAAGCTTGGTATATGAGTAAGACTGAAACCGTTACAGGTGGGGTGATAAATACATGCAGTTCATTATTCTATTCAATTTCTGCATACATTTGAAAATTCCTACAAAATAGTTCTTTTAAAGAAATATTAGACTCAGGCACGGTGGCTCAATGTCTGTCATCCCGGCACTTTAGGAAGTCGAGGTGAGTGGATGACAAGGTCAGGAGTTTGAGACCAGACTGGCTGATATGGTGAAACCCCATCTCTACTAAAAATACAAAACTTAGCCGGGTGTGGTCATGGGCACCTGTAGTCCCAGCTACTCAGAAGGCTGAGGCAGGAGAATCGCTTGAATCCAGGAGGCAGAGGTTGCAATGAGCTGAGATCATGCCACTGCACTCCAGCCTAAATGACAAAGGGAGACTCAGTCTCAAAAAAAAAAAAAAAAAAAAATAGACTCTTGTCTCATTTTTCCCAGTAACACTACATATCTCTCTGACAACAAAGACTCATATCACTGCCTGCACAATGTTCCAAAGTGGTTTTTAAAAACCTCAGGGAGAAGATCACACTGAGATGATTTTTTTTTTTTTAAAGAAACGTGGTCTTGCTATTGCTCAGGTTGAAATGCAGTACCTATTCACAGGCATGATCAGAGTGCACCGCAGCCTCGAACTCTTGGCCTCGAGCAATCCTCCTGCCTCAGCCTACTAAGTTGCTGGAATGTACAGACACATGCCACTGTGCCCCACTCAAAGAAATCACATTTAAAAACGACCTAAATGTCACATAAATACAGGATAAGCAGAAGCAACAGCAGGGAAGACTTGAGAAAGAATTATCATTAGGTAGCAAGCATGTATCACTACTTATGCAGAATGCAAGTTTAAAACAATAAAAAGTCGGTAGAGTTACAAGATTAGAAAACTCTATATGGCAGTCGATCATGTGCACCATTACTAAAGAGGAACGAGGACCTAGAAGCGGCTCTAAGAGTGTATTACAGAACAAAAGATTCCTCTTTTTAGCTCACAACAGATGCATAATTACCATTAAAAGTCCCTTCTCCCCTAAATAAATCATACCCCATCTATACATTCTTCTTTCTACAAATAGGTATCTTTTACTAAGTAAGATATATTACTTTCCTTTTCCATCACAATTAAGTGATATTCCATTATGTCCACTAAAACCACAGATTTTACAACATCAGTAACATTTCACCTAAAATGCAGAACCAAGTAACTAAAATCTGACCTTTGAATTTCAATTTCTACCAAATAGCTGTATTAGAATAAGGTCATGTGGTAAGTCTAAGAAGGTCTACTTTGGACAATTCTATTCTAAATTTCAATGACTTGAGCCTGCACTAACAAAGTCCTCTCTATCTAATGGCAGAAAATGGCAAGCAGAGAAAGAAAAGCATCTTTAAAGCTGTAGTACTTACTTAAGAATGGTTTTCGCACTACTGCAGTCTTCAAATCGAATGGAGTAACCAACTTCCTGGCCCAACATCACATCCATTTCATCAGCAACTCTCTGAGCCACACTCATTGCAGCTACTCTCCTGGGTTGGGTACAGGCAACTCCTCTCTTGGGTCCTGGTAATGATCGCATGTACTCCACACACCACTGTGGAATCTATCAAATAATTTCACATTTAAATTAATTCTACTCTGCCTGCATATCAAGTATATATAACATAAAACACTTTATCTCATTCCAATGACTTAAAACCAAATTCAATTAAGCAAATGACAAAAAGATTTGTTACTCAAAACTTGTAACAACACAAGCTCTCTAAGCCAAGGAACAGTCATGTATAATATTGAAATGCCACACACCTGAGTTGGGTAGGTACACTCAGGAATACACTCAACAGCGTAAACTGTCCCATTATTAGGTATTTCTCTATGCCATTTTTTTAAAATCCCACTTACAACAAATTCTACTTTATAACAAACATTTCTAAGAAAGTGTAACTTTTAAATTCTTATACAATTTGAGTTGCAAAATCAAGTAGAAATCACATCCCCTTGTAGCTCTGACTCTGAAGCTGTGCTTTTATGTAATTCAATTCAAATTTATTTTATAAGCCAGGAGAATCTAACTCTTAGCACCCAACTCTGGTAATCCTATCCTTTCCTCTCAGGAGCAATATGCACAATGGCAGAACCTCAGGTACCATTTAAAAACTCAATTAAGAACTGCCAGCATAGAGCCACACCACTTCATTAAGGGCAGCCAAAGAGATGGGGGGGGGGACCCCCAAGCACAAGTTGGTTGCCATGACGACGGTCCTTTTTTCCCCCCCAGTTCCATTATCAATATAAGCTAATGGATTCCCCAGTTTTACAGTTCTCTGGTCACTTAACTGGAAAAGAATCATGGGAAGAATATAAGTTCTCACCATATTAAATGAAAATCCACTGCTAGAAGAGCATAACTGATTTACATCAAAGCTTCCAAAAGCCTATCAGACTCCAATGCTACAAGAAACATGCAGTTTTCTACACAGTATTAGTACAGCAAAACTGATGAAGAGGAATACTGGTGGCTGCACTATTATTACTTCTTTTTTTTTTTTTTGAGATGGAGTCTCGCTCTGTTGCCAGACTGGAGTGGTGTTATCTCAGCTCACTGCAACCTCTGCATCCCGGGTTCAAGTGATTCTCCTGCTTCAGCCTCCCAAGCAGCTGGGACTACAGGCACGCACCACCAAGCCCAGTTAATTCCTTTTGTATTTTTAGTAGACATGAGGTTTCACCATGTTGGCCAGGATGGTCTTGATCTCTTGACCTCATGATCTACCCGCCTCAGTCTCCCCAAGTGCTAGGATTACAGGTCTGAGCTACTGTGTCCGCCCCATTATTACATTTCAGTTAGGTTGGTTCTGCGATTTGGGGTAACTGGTCATTGACAACTATCTGAAAGGGAGGGTGACTATACTGATTCTCTAAAACGTCATATATCTCTTTAAAACACTTTAAATGAACAAAAATAACTAAGGTAGTAGTAGCTATTGGGTTCCATAAATCCACAGACCCAGGTTTAAGTGGTTTTCCAGTAAGGCTATATATAATCCCTTACTTACTTACATATCTTCAATTCGGCAACCCTTTTACAAAGGCAAAATGTACCTTCAAAGATCTAGCAAAAGGAAATTCAAAAACCACTCACTGGTGAAACTAAAGGTATTTAAAACTAATTCAAAATTCTCAAGGCAAGAATGTTCAGATCTTTTTTGTTTTTGTTGTTGTTGCTTTTTGAGATGAAGTCTCACTCTGTTTGCCCAGGATGGACTGCAGTGGCATGATCTCAGCTCACTGCAACCTCCATCACCCAGGTTCAAGCGATTCTCCTGCCTCAGTCTCCCAGGCAGCTGGGATTACAGGCGCATGCCACCATGTCCGGCTGATTTTTTGTATGTTGAGTAGAGATGGGGTTTCATCATGTTGGCCAGGCTGGTCTCAAACCCCTGACTTCAGGTGATCCACCTGCCTCGGCCTCCCAAAGTGCCAGGAATACAGGCATGGGCCACCGCACCTGGCCAGGGTTAAGTTCTTCTAAAGCCATTTCTCCTTTCCAGCTTCTTTGCTTCCTTCACTTGAAGTCATCTTAAAACCTGATCCTCAGTGTTCTAGTTGTCTTGTTTTATACAATATCCTAAGAAGTCTTGTATGTTCTAACTTCTAGTACTACCTACAATACATCAATGTCAATCCTAACTCTAGCTTCCCTCTGACTTAATGGTCATTTCCACCTAATTGGTATCTCAAATTCGCACATTCAAACGCAAAACCATTTCTCATCTTCCTCCAAAATACTTGTAATTCCTAATATCCTGACTCCAATCCATTCTTTATTCTCCATTCCCCCTGGCCCTTCAGAGAATCAAAACTTAGGACCTTTTACATGGTCTATCATCGATATGCTCACTAAATAGGACATTTTTATTAAAAAACTCATCATTCCTCTCCAATTAAAGGGCTCTGATGGCTTCCAATCTATACAAGATATGCTAAGGCTGCTCAACTTACAGTTCCAGTCTCACCTGCCCCCACCTCTACCTTCCCACACACTGTACTCTACCTAGAGTATATCTGCATTTTCTTAGCTAAACACTGTCCTTGCTCACACTGTCCCTTTGGCTGCCGTAGCTTCAATTTCTTACTCATGTGCAGAGTTGTGTGTCTACTAAGCAGCAATGTGAGATGTCTTTATTGTAGGTATGTCAAAAGTTAAAACCCATGGCTGGGTGCAGTGGCTCAGACCTGTAATCTCAGCGCTTTGGGAGGCCGAGGCAGGTGATCACTTCAGGTCAGGATTTAGAGACCAGCCTGGCCAACATGGTGAAACCCTGTCTCTATTAAAAATAAAAAATAAAAAAATAGCCAGGCATGATGGCAAGCTTGTAGTCCCAGCTACTCAGGAGGCTGAGGCAGGAGAATCACTTGAACCCGGGAGCAGGTTGCTGCAGTGAGCCAAGATCATGTCGCTGCACTCCAGCCTAGGTGACAGAGCAAGACTTCATCTCAAAAAAAAAGTTAAAAGTCATTAGTTTAGATTTTGTTTAGAGAATTTCTTTTTCTGACAAGAACAAATCACCAAAAAAAAAGACTTTAATGGTTTGAGTTAAAGTTTAATACAAGCATGCCAGAAAGCATTTAGATGAAATTCACTTTTTAAACTGTTTGGTTTCCCTTCAAATCCCCCAGATGTGCTGCAATCCTAAGTACTCAAGTATCTTAATTACCGCCCTCTAAAAGTCATATATTAATCCAAATAATCACAAACCTCATCTTGAGTTGATCTGACCCTCTTCTACACTAACCGTTAATACTTGCCTCTGAAATAAGGCTAACCATATCAGATCACAGAACAGCAGTATGAAATACAACTTTAGATATAAAGACAAAGGGACACAGTTTTAAACAATGAGCCCACCAAAATCCATTAATTCATGTAACCCAGGGCAAAACCTAAGTTTCTCATAAATCTAAACCTAATTTTGCTCATCTTTAAAGTAGTGACATAACCCTCACTGCAGGGTTATAGAAAAATTTAAATAAGCTAATACACGTAAAGTATACAGTGTCTGGCTTTACGCAAGTGTCAATTAAATAGTAAGTTCAGAGTTACAGTCTTTCATGTATTTTGTAAATTTTTAAAATTTCCGTAAGGTGATATTTGAATACCCTAACATCAATACTAAGTTTTCCTTCATTAAAAAAGAAAAATTGGGAAGGCTAAGGCAGGAAAACTGCTTGAGCTCAGGAGTTCAAAACCTCAACTCTACAAAAATGTTATTTAAAAATCTGCCAAGCGCTGGTGGCATGTGCCTGTGATCCCATCTACTTGGGAGGCTGAGACAGGAGGACTGCTTCAGCCCAGGAGGTTGAGGCTGTATTCATAGCACTGCAATCCCAGGATAGGTGAAAGAGAGACTCTGTCTCAACAACGACAACAAAAATTAAAAAAAAAAAAAAAAAAAACAAGAAGAAGAAGAAAATGAAAAATAGTACTAAGGTTCAGTCTGTAATAACAGCTTCCTATTTTGGTTGCTACAGTAGCCTTCCAAATGTCTCTATGCACATGTAACTTTAGAAAAAGACACACTGTGTATGCAGTATGTTCAATCTCTGCATGGTAAGACAGGTAATTATTAAATTCACTTCAACACTTTCCTGAATTTTTCAAATTTTCTACAATGACCAGGGACCACTACTTTTGAAACCAAAAGAAATGTTTAATTGATGGTTCAGGCTTAAGTGTATAAAGACAGTTACTTCTCACCCACAGCAAGAAAATGCAAATTTAAAAGTACACTAGAACGCTATTTTTCACCTACTGGATTTATAAAAATTCAAGTTCAATAATACGTTTTAATAGTTTCCCACACGTGTTCTCATATATGCTCACGGAAAGGTAAATTGATACACTCCCTCTGGAATGCTATCCAACTTTCTGTATCACAATTACAAATGATCTTCTAACCTAACAATTTCTGCTTCCTACAGAAATATTTGCCCATGCAAAATAACCATGGGAAACAGCCTAAATGTCTATCAACAGGGGTCTAAGTTAATAATGGACCATCCATGGTTTTAAAAATCCTAGATTATTACAAATAAGACAGTAGTAACAGTGTTTAGTCCCATGGGGGGGGGGGGGGGGGACATGACTAGATGGACAAAAGTCACAGGTATAGACTTTACATTCTTTTAGAACCTCATTTTTTGGAAAAATAGGTATTTGCACGGTTCAAAATACTGTATTAAATACAAACAACAAAAATCCACCCCAGTGGCTGATTCTTCCACTCAGGCACCATTAAACTGTGTGCCCCTAAATCTGTACTGTCCTAGAGTCAAAATGGGTGGAAGAGCATCACTCTGTCATACTTAAGGTAACAAAATTGGAAAAGCCAACACTGCTGTTTTCCCCTAGACTCAGAGGAGAGAGGTACTCCCCCGAAGGATTTCCACTCTGAAATTCAGGGTGCCAATTAAACATCAAAGCAGTTATTCTTCAGTATGCTCTATAGAACAGACAAGGGAAATGACCACCAAAATCAAACATGCAACATTTGGTAAATTTAAACATAAAGGAAATACATACCATGGTATACAATAACTCACCTGTGTTGTTTTACCAGACCCAGTCTCACCAACCAGTACAAAGGACTGATGTCTAACCAGAATATCTGTAAACCTATCCTTGTATTCCCAAACAGGGAGCTGAAGCCGTTTCTTTAGAATATCATAGTATCGAGGAGTATGGGGTAAGTTGGTGAACGGATTAATGCACTGTGGAAGTGATGTGTGACCTGCATGTCCGGCGTGCGTTGAATGAGCAGAATGCGTCGAATGTGTTGAATGTGCTGAGTGGGTTGAGTGAGCTGAATGGGAAGCTTTTAAAGGTGGTAATCCAGCACTGATAAGCATAGCATTAGTTGAAGCTCTCAACTCCTTCTCCTTTTCTTTCTCCCTCTCCCGCTCTCTATCTCCTCTATCACGTTCTCGGTCTCGATCTTTAGATCGATCTTCACGATCCCGGTCTCGATCTCGATCCTTCCTAAAAATAAAAATTCAGAATTCAGATTTTGAATTTTATGCAGAATGTTTATGGTAACGTTATAATCACAAAGAGTGTAAATGTCCAACATTCAAATTAACAACAAAAAAAATCCAATGGATTATGTTAACTATCA
The DNA here is from genome assembly GCA_036589455.1 of Ateles fusciceps. Lineage (NCBI taxonomy): Eukaryota > Metazoa > Chordata > Mammalia > Primates > Atelidae > Ateles > Ateles fusciceps. The sequence goes on along the minus strand of JAZHEH010000164.1, from coordinate 777,356 downwards.
GAAATAAAAAATACCCTACAATCAAGGATTTCTCGTTCTCCACCACATTTTTCCCTTCCTTGATGCCTCACCTTCCTTAACTTTTAACGTAAGGTGAGGTAACACAAGACCCCTCCTACTGAGACAACAGCAATCAGACACTGAGGGTACGGTGAAGAATAGATAGGGCCAAACCAGCAACAGAAGATGGCATCACAATCTTTCTCAAATTCTCTTTCAATTATGAAGAGGTTTTTTGCACTAAAAGTATATTCAAAATGTAGCACAAACACTGTTACTGGACATAAAGACAACTCCACCTCACATTATTACAGCAGATGGTGGGTTTTGCTCAATACTTTTATAATCCACTTCTAAATTACTTTAATATTCCTTTCTTTGCCATAGGACAGTGTTTTGTTGTAATGCAAAGTGAAAAGAGCATAGTACAATGTTATACATATCAATATCCCAACTAACACAAATATGAATTACAGGACTGTAGCAGAATTTGTTTTCTTAGTTATATTTTCCAGCATTTTCCCAATTTTGCTCAGTAAATGTATATTGTTTTAAAAGAAAAACTGAAATTAAAACACGTTTATTCCTTCTTCATTGTTTACCCTTGCATTTTAACCTTAACAGCAACAGTAAAACATTGAAAGCACTCTATAACTCTCCGTACCTTGGTCAACCATAAAATGAAACACAGCCCGATTAAAAGTAAGCTTCACCTAATACTACTAAGTTGTTTAATATATTAAAATTATGCAGGTAGCCACTCATTTAAAATTGGGTCAATTTTAAGTAATCAATTCTGGTATCTACTTCCAGTTACTAGGGATCGTCCTTAGTAACAGTAATTTTAAAAGTATCTATGCTAAGAATTTCACATGCAGAATGGCTGCAGGCTGCTCATATGCACTGTGGCTGAAAGCAGCCTCTAGGGGACTGGTGGTGGGAATAAAATAAAATAATCTATGCTATCCCAGCACTTTGGGAGGCCGAGGTAGGCAAACCATGAGGTCAAGAGATCAAGACCACCTCGGCCAACATGGTGAAACCCCATCTCTACTAAAAATACAAAAACATTAGCCAGGCATGGTAGCTTGTGCCTGTAGTCCCAGATACTTGGGAGGCCGAGGCAGGAGAATCACTTGAACCCAGGAGACGGAGGTTGCAGTGAGCTGAGATCGCTCCACTGCACTCCAGCCTGACTCTGTCTCAAAAAAATAAATAAATACCTATGCCTGTTCATTTTACTAATCCAGGTTACTTCAGACCAACTCCTTCAGCAGAGAAACTTGTCTCAAGATGTTTAAACCCAGACTTGAAATAGTGGGGCAACACAGAGCTATTAACACAAGCCCCTAAACATGTCATTGTTCCTTACTCATCACACACAAAAGTACAAATTCCCTGTGCTCCAAGTATATTTGTGTGCCATGTACAAATTTACTCAAAGAGGGGAAAAGCCATATATAAATATGAAAAGTGATTTTCCCTTCTTCTATCCCAATGTTCAGTGTCTGCAAAAATCAAAGGGCATACAAGCCAGAACTGAATGAAGCCTCTCGTACCACCTGGCATAAACAGATAATCAAAGGGAAAGAAAAGTCAAAGGATAACTTAATAAACATAAAATGAAGTCTCACAATTCAAAACTTGAGAGTCTGGGCCTATCTTTTGAAATATGCCATCAACCATCTCTGCTTCTCCTGCTTCTGGTCTAAGGTGTGTGTTAATTAAATAAGTGTTTACATTGCCCAAAATGCAAACGAAAAACAGTTCATAATAAGAGTACACAGAAATGTACCCAGCAAAGTGAGAAGCACTGTACTCACAAATGGTTCAAATAATAGACATCTTAAAGATCATGGAACATACAGCTAGAAAAGAACCCTTAAAGAACATCTGGTCTAAACAAAAAGGATTCATGTTTCTAGTATTCACTCAATCATGGGGAAGGGGGAGATGACACAAAATAATTGAAACAACTTTTTTTTTTTGAGACAGGATCTTGCTCTGTCACCCAGGTTGGAGTGCAGTGGCTCACTGGATCATGGCTCACTGCAATCTCAAAGTCTGGGGTTGGGGTTGAAGTGGTCCTTTCACCTCAGCCTCCCAAGTAGCTGGGACTAAATACAGGCATGCACCACCACGCCTGGCTAACTTCTTACTTTTGCAGAGATAGGGGTCTCACCATGTTGCCCAGGATGGTCTTGAACTCCTGGGATCAAGCAACCTCTTTACAGAGGTGAGCTACCACACCCAGCCTAGTTTAATGATTTCTATACTTCTAGCACAGTACCAGGCAATTAAGACATGGACCTAACCTTCCAAGAGTTACAAAATTTGGGGGAAGAGGGGTGATAGACAAAGTAAATCATGTATTACATATTGCCTTGCTTTGTTAAAGTAATACCTACACTAACAAAGATTTTTTCAGGTGCCCACTTCATCAAAAGCTTCATTGCTAAACAAAATATAGGATGTACAGAATACATTCTGAAGATAAAAAGATTAGTTACTGATCAAGAAATAGGGAAAGCTGTGGTATTAAGAATAAGAGAAATGCTGGAATCACAGTTGCAAGTCACAGGCAAGGCACAACCTCCATTTACTGATCTGCAAAATGAAAAGCATTTTCAAATACCTTCAGTCTCACATCAAAATAAGAAAACAACAGGGAGGATGCAGGAGGCAAATTCAGTCACCTAGCAATGTTGCTTATGGCTCAAACTATCTACCTTCAAAGAGGGAGGATACAAATGAAAGGTCTGTAAAGGGTAGAAATAAATTTCTCCGTTTCATAAATATTTATTGACTATTGTGCATATGCATGTTTTCTTTTTCAACAGATACTTTTTATTATAAAGGAGTTTTGTTCTTAAAAGTTTACTAGTTAAGGTATAAGGGTTTTTAAAAACAGTTATCAAGTCAGTGCTTTACAGACACAGCCACAACACTAGCAGGGACAGAGATGATATGACACAGTTGTTGAACACTGTTCTGTACTGTGTCCCGGTTCAATCCTGGCTTAACACTTAAGCCAACTATATGATCACAGTTATTTCTTTCCTCACCTATAAGATGTGGCTGTTAGCAAGTTTTGTGGAGTATCAAAAGGATAAATGAGTTAATATATGTGATGTGCTTAAAGTGTTGTCTGGCACATTGCCAACACCCAATATCAGTTATTAGTAAAGATGTTTTTAAAGTTCTAATACTATGTTAAAATTCTACATGGAGGGCAAGACCTGGTGGCTCACACATGTAATCCCACTGCTTTGGGAGGCCAAAGTAGGAGGGTTACTGTAGGCCAGAAGTTTAAGACCAGCCCATGCGATATAGTGAGACTCCATCTTTACAAAAAAACTTAAAAATTCGCCAGATATGGTGGCACATCTGTAGTCTCAGCTACCTGGGAGGCTGAGGCAGGAAGATCACTTGAGCCCAGGAGTTTGAAACTGCAGTGAGCCATGATCACACCAGTGCACTCCAGCCTGGGCAACAGAGGAAGACCCTGCTTATAAAAAATAAAATTAAATAAAAATAAAAAATAACAAGCACTGAAGTACTGCTAATGAAGATATAACTGGTCATCAAAATCAGAGTATATTAAATAAGCATTTTTTTTTATTAAAGACGGAGTCTCACTCTGTTACCCAGGTTGGAGTGTAGTGGCACTATCTCGACTCACTGCAACCTCCGCCTCCTGAGTTCAAGCAATTCTCCTGCCTCAGCCTCCCGAGTAGCTGGGACTACAGGCGCGTGTCACCACGCCCAGTTAATTTTTTGTATTTTTAGTAGAGACAAAAATAGGTTTCACCATGTTGGCCAGGCTGGTCTTGAGCTCCTGACCTCACATGATCCACTTGCCTCAGCCTCCCAAAGTGCTGGGATTACTGGCGTGAGCCCCCACACCTGGCAATAAGCATTGCTTTTTATCTGTCAATCTTATTTACAGGAATTTCTCTAAAGGATGAGTGGAAATATGTATGTGCATGAATGTTATCATACTGCCCATTTACAAAATAGCAACAACTAGAGAACTACCTAAACGTCAATGAAGAGGATATTGGTTAAATAACTGACGAGATACTTTTACAACTGGAGTACTACGGCAGCAAATTTAAAAGTATAATGTATACCTACAGTTAATGACATTTCTGAGTGGAAAAAAAATCAAAGTACAAAATGACACGCATTGATTCCACTGATATTAAATATTATAGTTCATGTTTGTGAGTCAATATGCAGAGATCTTAAAAAATGTTCACCAAAAATGTATTATCCAAAGATGGAGATGGAAGATTTTAAGGAAAGCCTTTTTTTAAAACCTTTGTGTATAAACATTTCTTATGTTCCGTGGCAAGTTACTTTAACCTCAACTAACATATAGGACTGTAATGAAAATGTGGTGCTCTACAACTGTTAACACAGTATTAATGTATTAGCTTTACTTCGCCATAATAACAGGAAAAACTCTTATCAGATGGTAATATCGTGAAAAACGTCCCTAACATGAAAAACTTGTTTTCATACTTTAACAGTAAGTTGTCTTTTGGTAATAATTTTATAGTGAAGATGCTGTGGGTTGACCAAAAAAAAAAAAAAAAGAAAGAAAGAAATGAGGCCAGAATATGCAACAGAAACCTATAATAACTTCAGCCGATTTCAAAGTTGTTTGGGAGCATTAATGTAAGTGAAATCTCCCCACTGAATTACCTTCTCTTCTCAGTATTGGAAAAATGGGACAATCCTGTCTGGCAGTGTTGTTTGTAAGACCAACAAGCTTATGTTGTCAGATAAAACCATCTGCTACCAGGGTTAAAAAAAAAATCTGCAGGATTTCATTGCAGTCAACGAGTGACTTAAAATTATGGAGTACGGAAAAAAAATCCTGATGCTGATAAACACTGTAAGTCCACGGTTAAATAAAACCAGTTCTATGAGAAATGGCACTCAAATGACATAATTAGTATAAAAACTTTCCTCTAGAATTTCTCATAACTTGGGCATTATTCCAAAGATGAACTCTCCTTTATGCACAGGTAAATCCAAACAATATGCAAGGGAATCATAAAGTTACCATCAGACCCCCAAAGTCCACATTTTCACTAAAGATATCTGTTCTTGCAAGAGAAAAGGAAACAATCACATATACATGTCGTGGGACCACTAATCCCAAGGAAAGCATTTTAAATGGTGCACATATGCAGAAATACAAATGAATTCATTTATTCCGTCCCAGAATATTTCGTTCCAATCTGACCTCCTGTGAGAGACATCAGTTCCAGATGACAGCAATTTATTTTTGCTTCAGAGAAATCAAGAACTAAGTGTTCCCTACTTTACCAACCTATTATAAATGTCATTAAAATAGGCTGTAATGAATCTTAACTACAGTACTGAACTGTGTGCTGCCGAATGAAAATGATAAAGGCAGAGTTCTAGATCCTGCTGTAAACTTGCAAAAGCCACCATAACTCTGTTCTCCATTTCTCATTCCTTGAGTAGAGTTGATTATAGTCTGTTTTAAGTTGCTTCCAGCTCTAAGAGTCACGTACAGCTCAGAGGCACTAATGTTTTGCGGGGGTAATGGTGGGGGAGGGGGGGATACCTAAGGAGAGTTTCTCTTACAATGTCATTGTCTTTTTACAATGTCTAATATCGTAAACTACAGAACTCACAAAATTAAAATGTGACATGCTTCTGCTTTCTACTGAATAATTCAACACATGGGAAGGCCTCAAAAAGTACATCCTATCCTGGCTTATACTCTACAATGACACTAAACAGATCCCTGGAAATCAATTTCAATGAAGAACTTCAGATAAAAACACACACAAGCTATACAAATGACTTGACACAGTGATTCTGTATCACAAGCACACAACAAAATGATAAAATTATACAAAGTACTTGGATATTCGGGCTTTTGTGGATTTTGCCTCAATTATCCAAACAGGTCTTTGTACTTCAGTAATGAAAACATACACAGAACAAAAAATGACTTTCATGAAATTGATTAACTGCTAAATTCCTCTGTATCTTTAAGGAAAGGAATCTGAAACACCATGACCTTGTGTATTTCAACTCTCAACTTCCACATGGGCGGTGTTTCGCCATCAATACTAAAAACACGTTTTGAACATGATCCCTATTTCAAAAGCTACTTTCGAAGACAAGTGGACAGGCATAAAAAATAAACGATGAAAAAAAGAGAATGCCTTCTAATCCTTCCCCATGGGATATTCAGTAACCACTGTTTTAACCAAAGCAGGAAATAAAGGAGATGGCGGGAGCGTTGGCAGAGGGCGGAAGTTTGCCTAGTATCTACTTTGAAGTGTTTGAATGGACCGAGGCACGCTCTCTCCCGCCAGACTATAAACTCAGCCGCCCCAAAACACCAGCCTCCCAGCCCATCAGGTATATTACTCCACGTTTTCCTTTCTCCCGGCAGGCCCTCTACTCCCACTTCCCCGAGAACTCCCCATTTGCTGGCTTTTCTCAACTCCCGCCACCCCCACCCCAGCCTACATTAGGATCCACGCGCTACTCTCACTTTCCGCCCTCCGCCTTTCCCGTCTGGAGCGCCCGGCCGCGCCCCCACCCAGACCCTCCCCGCGGCCACTCATCCCGGGAAGTACCTGGTGCCCTTGGAAGCAAATACTCCAGCCGCACCCTCCCCCACCCTCTCCCCCGGCACCAGGCCTTCCTCGGGAAGCGAGGCCACGAGGTCCGCGGTTCACTCCCGCCCGACGCTCTCGAAAGTGACTCCCGCTCGATTCGGCCTGGGTGAGGAGGCGCCCTCGTGGCCACCGCAGGCCTCTCCACCTTCCAGACTGGGCCGGACAGCGGCCCTGCCGCACGCAATCCCCCGCGCCCTTGCCGGGCCGAACGGGCGCCGCGATTCTCCGACCCGCGCTGATGAACCCAGCCTACAGGGAAACAAAGGCTCGGGCTCCAGGACCCGCTCGGTCAGGCCAGCCCCGGCCCGCTCCCTGCCGGGACCCCAACAAAGCCCCCGCTCCCTGCCTCGCGCCCCCGGCCTGGCTTACCCATCGGTCCCCGCACGCTTCTTGCCAGAGGGGTAATCCTCCCCAGGTCCAACCGGTGCCGCTTGGACATCCTCGCACTCTTCGAATGGGCGGCTATTAACGAAGAAAGCTGGCTGCTGTATGGGCACAGGCGAGGACAGCCACTTAACTCTGGAGGACCCCCACCCCTCCCGCTACCACAGCCCACACGGTGCGGCCGGAACCAGGAGCTAAAATGGCGGCGGCGACGAGGGCTGGGCCTGCGCGCGCGCGCTTCCGCAGCGTGCGTGCGTGCGAGTGAGTATGCGTGCGAGCGTGGTGCGCGCGCACGCCGCCCAAAGGCGGGAACTCCTGTCCCGCCTGCCGCCTCATTGGTCCGACCCCTCTCGGGTCTCCTCCCTTTTCCCCCAAGCTTTCCCCCTCCTAGGAGCGGCTGTTAGGCTCAGCCTGAAGACCTTCACTTTCCGTTTCAGTCTGTCTTTGCCCCTCTGAGTGAAGAAACTGAGAAAGTCTAATCCTAGTTAGCAAATCCTATTCATCTGTACTACCCCGGCTTTAAGGGAATCTCAGACCCAGAGAGGTTGAGAAACGAATGAAGATCTTACAGCTAATAAGTGGCAGAGCAGGGATTGGAACCCAGCTATTTCGTAACTCCAGATCTAGAACTTGCAGCCATTGCGCTACTCTCAGTTGCAATGAGGGGCCGGGCGCGGTGGCTCACGCCTGTAATCCCAGCACTTTGGGAGGCCTAGGCGGGCGGATCACGAGGTCAGAATTTCGAGACCAGCCTGGCCAACATAGTGAAACCCCGTCTATACTAAAAATACCAAAAATTAGCTGGGCTTAGGCAGCTGAGGCAGGAGAATCGCTTGAACCCCCGAGGTGGAGGTTGCAGTGAGACAAGATCATGCCAGTGCACTCCAGCCTGGGCGACAGAACAAGAAGACGACTCGGGGAAAAAAAAAATTGGCCAGGCTGATCTCGAACTCCGGACCTCAAGTTATCCACCAGTTTGGCCTCCCAAAGTGCTGGGATTGACAGGCGTGAGCCACCAGTCCCGTGCAGCAACTGATAAGGAGGGTTTTTATGTTTTGTACCAAATCCACATTGGAAAGTCCACACAAAGAAAAATGAGTATCTTTTTCACTTGTAAAATATTCAGTACAACTTTTTTTTTTTTTTTGGAGACAGAGTCTCGCTCCGTTGCCAGGCTGGAATGCAGTAGCTTTCGGCTCACTGCAACCTCTGACTGCCTGGTTCAAGCAATTCTCCTGCCTCAGCCTCCCAAGTAGCTGACACTGCAGGCAAGCGCCACCATGCCTAGCTAATTTTTGTGCTTTTAGTAGAGACGGGATTTCACCATGTTTGTCAGAACGGTCTTGATCTGTTGACCTCGTGATCTGCCCGCCTCGGCCTCCCAAAGTGCTGGGATTACAGGCGTGAGCCACCGCGCCCGGCCTCAGTGCAACTTTCTGTCCTAAATGTACAGTGGTCCCCCACTTTGTCCCTGGTTTTGCTTTCACAGTACAGTAAGATATTCTGAGAGAGAGACCAACTTCACATAGCTTTTATTACAGTATAGATGTTCCTTGACTTATGATGGGGTGATGTCCCATTGTAAATTGAAAACCTTGTAAGTTGAACATGTAGTTAATATCCGGATAAACCCATCGTAAAGTCAAGATATCTTGTCAAATTGTAAGTCAGGATGTTGTTATAAATGTTTTATTTTATTATTAATTTTTAATATCTTACTATGCCTAATTGTATGTTGTTACAAATGTTTTATTTTATTATTAGTTGTTAATATCTTACTATGCCTGATTTATAAGTTATACTTTATCATAGGTACATATGTATAGGAAAAAACTGAAATTAAGGTGATGAGGTGGCCCTCTGTTATCTGTGGGTTCCTTATCCCTGGATTCAATCAACTGCAAATCAAAAATATATTTTTCTTTAAAAATGGATGGTTGCATCTGTACTGAACATGTATAGACTTTTTCTTGTTCTTATTTCTTAAACAATACAGGATAACAGCTCCTTCCATAGCAATTACATTGTATGAGGTATTATAAGTGATCTAGAGATGATTGAGTATACAGAAGAATGTGCAGACAGTCGCGGTGGCTCATGCCTATAATCCCAGCACTCGGAGGCTGAGGCGGGAGGATCACCTGAAGTTGGGAGTTCAAGACCAGCCTGATGAACATGGAGAAACCCTGTCTCTATTAAAAATACAAAATTACCTGGGCATGGTGGCATACATCTGTAATCCCACCTACTCGGGAGACTGAGGCAGGAGAATCACTTGAACCCAGGAGGCGGAGGTTGCAGTGAGCCAAGATCACACCATTGCACTTCAGCCTGGACAACAAGAGCAAAACTCTGTCTCAAAAAAACAAAAAACAAACAAACAAAAAACCAGAAATGTGCATAGGTTATATGCAAATACTGTGCCATTTTATACCAGACACTTGAACATCCATGAACTTTAGTATCTGCAGTGTCCCTTGGAACAATCCCCCAATGGACACTGGGGACGATTGTATTGGCTTTTTTCAGATCATGATGTATAATCACTGGATTGTAAACCCGTAAGAATTTCCGTCTGATTTTCCCTTTTTTGCTTCATTTTACTAATGAGGGAACTTGAACCCCTAGATCTTACCGAAGTTCACACCATCAGTTAGTATGGAAGTCAGAATAAAATCCAGATTTCACTTCAAGTATTAGAATCCCAGTCTTCAGGTTTCCAGTTTGATGACCACTATAAAGTGCTCTAAAATAATCAGGTACTACCTGCAGAAGTGCCCACTCTAAGAGATATAAATGGTGAAAGGAGGAACTGAAATCAAGGTGATGAGACTTTTCCCTCGGGCCTAGGGTAGAGCTAAAGAAAACCATAACCTCATCAGTTGTGTTGTGAACTGAATGATTAAAGGAAGGCCCTACTTATCAAAGGATAGTGGCCTTTCTGGAATCATGAATGAGGGGAACAAATGGCCAGAAGCTGCAAGGATGTGCACGCTCTTTGGGAAAGGGGCACAGTTCTAGGTCTAAATGATCCACCCTGGATTTTCAGACATCATTATCTCTGGAGTAAAGAAGAGGCACCCACCAGGCCCTCCTCAACTTGCTGGAAATATTTCCAGAGAATATCCTGTTTCCCTTACTGTTACTCTTTCTCTACTTGACAGCCTTCTGGTCCATTGCATGGACTTTCTCACCTAGAGGAAATGTCTTATGCAGCTAATCAGCTCCAGGTCTCAAGCCAACCTAAATTAATAAGTAATAATTAACAACAGCAAACACATACAAAGCACTATGAGCCAGATGCTGTTCCTTAAGCATTTGAGCCTATTTGAGACTTACAGCAACTTTGAGTTTGGTCCAATGAGTTACTCTCATTTACAGCTGAGGAAACTGATACTCAAAGAGGTAAATATTGTGGCCAAGATGACAGTTCTGAGATTCAGCCCAGACAGTGTGTGTGCTTAATTGCTATGTTGTGCTGCAGCTGACAGATACTTTCATTCCACTTTATTTGTCTAAGGTGTGGTTATTGAGGATAAGTTCTCCCAGTCTGACAAAATGAACATGAACTGATAAAATTCCTGCATTGTCCATGTAGAGAACTAGTTTACAGAACTCTCAGTGGACAAGTGGGGATTTGGATGATTTGAATCCAGTCCAACTCCAAAGCCAGACTATTGACCATTGTACAGTATCACTATTTCCATTTATTTATTCGCTCAACAAATATGTATTAAGCTCCCATGTCAGGCATTGAGTTAACTGCTGGGGAAAGAGGAAAGAAGAAAATAGCCGTAGTTCTTGCCTTCATAAAACTTGGCAGATGCAGAGAGACAGCCATTGAACAGCTAAACACATAAATAACTATGTGGTTATCACTATGATAAGTGCTGAAAAGGTCAGCTACAGAGGACAGGCATTGTGAGAGCATATCACAAGTGGCCTTGATCTAGATTGAGGGTTAGGAAGTGCCTCTCTGAGAAAGAAACATTTAGACAAAAACCTTAAAATGAATGCAAATTAAAAAAAAATGAATGCAAATTGTCCAGGCAGAAAGGGCAGAAAGCATTCCAAGCAAAAGTATATTTTTATGTGCAAAGGCCTTGAAACTTTAAAAAGCCAGGCACAACCCACAGGCAGAGAAAACAACATGGATGTGTTGAGATGAAATTGTCCTCTGTGATTCTGCAGATGCAGGAACAGGGCATATCATGCCCCGTCTGAGGAGTCCTGCTGAGGACGTAAGACTTTAGCTTTCCTACAACAAGAGGAAAACAGCAATGAGATTTAAGTGGGAAAACAATATGATCACCCACGAGGCTCTGCCAAGATCAATCCGCCAGTTTCCTCTTTGAATTCTCCTTAGTGACAAAATGCTCACAAATTTGAAAGAATTTTCAGGACTATTTTTAATTACCTATCTTCTCTCTACTATGTAAGAGACAGAAATAGTTACAAACTATAGTGGCGCTATGGCTTGCCATCAAAATCTCACTTCCAGAATGAGACATCCCTCAGCTCTGAGAGTGCTTGCCACTTGCCCACAATCCTCAGCTGTCAGCCCTCTTCAGGAACTTCCATGGCTAAAGAAACCTGCCACGCCCAGGGGCAGCTTGAATACATTCTACAGGTATAAACGCATGGCCTGTCTACCCAACTCAGGACAACTGTGAGCTTCAGGGCATCTGAACCCCCTGTGGAATCAGCTGAAGACTTTGTTATAATGGCATCTGATGTACCCCAGTGTAATTTGGCCAGTAACAACCCAGAGTTACCTCCAATCCCACAAGTTAAGGACATAGTCCCAAACAAGACTGCAGATGTCCTCACTCCAGACACCAGCCGTAAGTTCAGGGGTCTGCAGGCCACCAGCACTTCTGCCCAACTGGCTACAAATTCAGAGTTTCTCACAACTCCATCGTATTTGAAAATTTACCACAATAACTTACAAGACTCAGGAAAGCACTATACTTATGGTTACTGTTTTATTATAAAGGACACAAATCAGAGCTTCTGTGTCCTCTCCCCCGTGGAATTAGAACATGTGACCCTCCCTCAAATCCGTGTCCTCAGAAACCAGGATATTCCACTGAGCGTCAATGTCTGCAGTTTTTATTGGGGCTTCATTATGTAGTCATGATTGACTGAATCATTGGCCCCATGATTCAACTCAATTTCCAGCCTCCTTTCCCTGCTGAAAGAGCAAGAGATTGGGCTGATAACATGTGGCTCAATGCTTCAACCCTTTAATCACATGGTTGGTCTTTCTGGGATGACCAGTCCCCATACTGAGTTATCTCCTTAGCACAAATTCAGATGTGGCCCAAGGGCCCAGCATAAAAAGAGTGACTCTCTTTATTCCCTAAAGAGAGTAACAAAGATACTCTTATGACTTGGGAGACCCCAAGGATTTCAAATGAACCAATCCCATGAACCAGGGATAAAGGCCATTCAAATGCATTGTTATGCAACAGCATCACAGTCAACTTTTCCTTATCTGATTCTACTTTTATCTTTTCTTTCTACTGATACGGATCCTAAGTGTTATTTCCTAATAAACTTTCTAAATGCGAATCTTTGCCTCAGAGTCTACTTTTCATGGAAACCAACCTAAAAGATTTGGTGCCAAAAGTGGTATCAGAAAGAAAGCTGATGTTATAATTGGATTTTGGAGTTGGTCACCCATTGCTGGCTGGCCATGAATCTGCAGTGGAGGTAGGACACAAGGAAGGAGGGCACTTGTTAAAACTTTCACCTATAGTTTATTGGGAAAAAAGCATGTGGTGTACAGCAAAAGGCATGCAGTTCTCATATATGGGGGAACTAGTAACTATAAGCTCCCTGGAATTTGATGGCTATTGCTAAGTTCAATTACCATTTTGGGGACAGATAATGAAAGGCTGGAAGTGATTTATCTGCAATTCAAAGCCAAGCATGAAAACCAGAATTCCTACTAGGGAGCATAGAAGTTTTTCATTTCTTGTAGTGGGAAGGCAGAGAAAACTGAAAACTAGTCCCAGAACTTAAATATAATAGTAGCAGAAAATCAAGTGGAAACTTCCAAAGAAGATTAAACTCTCCACTTAGGCAAGTGTGATATGCCAAGGTTAAGACCCTCGACGGGAAAGAGTGGGACACTGACACATGGGTGGGGACATTTGGATTGATGTACTTGAAAAATTTTGAACCCCTAGACTCCCCCCAACCCACTGAGTCTGCCAAAGTACCCTACTTTTCCATATTAAAAGCTCATGCTCCTCTCTTATAAAATGATGCAGAGTCTCCTCTCTGCAGAATAACCACCCTCCTTTTTAGGATGCATAAACCAGGATACATTCCTGCATATGATATTCCAGGGACATAACTACATCTGATAAAAGTATTTCATAAGCATTCGTCTTTGGCTTAATTTGCTTGTTCAGATTGAGGACTTCCTTTGATGGTTGCCCATTTATTTTCCTCCAGATGCCTTATTTAATTTATTGTCTCCAAAACCTCTGTGGGTAAAGCTCCTTTGACTGCCACTTCTTACAGCGGGAAGGCAGAGAAAAGTATAAGTATATAATATAACTATCACATGATAAAAGGCTATATCACTACATATGATATTCCAAGGACATCTGATATGTTTGGCTGTGTCCTAACCCAAATCTTATCTTGAATTGATGCTCCCATAATTCCCATGTGTTGTAGGAGGGACCTGGTGGAAGGTAATTGAATCATGGGGTCTTCCCATTCTGTTCTCGTGATAGTGAATAAGTCTTAGGAGAGCTGATGGTTTTATAAAGGGGACGTTCCCCTGCACACGCTCTCTTGCCTGCTGCCATGTAAGATGTACCTTTGCTCCTCCTTTGCCTTCTGCCATGATTGTGAGGCCTTCTAGCAATGTGGAACTGTGAGTCCATTAAACCTCTTTCCTTTAGAAATTACCTGGTCTTGAGTATGTCTTTATTAGCAATGTGAGAACAGACTAATATAACATCACAGGACTAATAATATTGGCATGCAACCCTACTCATTGTAGAACCCTACCTATTGTAGGACCCAGCCAATAGGTACCAGCAGGAGTCAGGAAAGTATGCACAGGACCAAATTCTGAAGGTTATGAATGGCAGGGTGGGGAGATGGAGCATACAGTTAGATAAGGGAGAATTTATAAAGTTGGGAATACTATCCTAGCATACAGGATTTAACACTCATGCAAGGATCCTGGGTGACAGTGTGAACACACTTAGGATGTCATCTAGAAGAATAAAGAAATCAATGGCTTACAGTACACCAGGTTACACAGAGATGCCAAAACTGCTGTGATTTACCTTGTAAGAAGGGACTAAATGGGTCAAAGAAGTGAGCATGCTAGAGTGAATATACTTACGTAAAAATGGAAAACCCAAGAGATGAATACATTTCACAGGAGAGTTCGGAGAATACACCACTTACCAAATCAATAAGAAATTCTCTGGTTAGAGAGAAATTGGGATCACTCTAAGACTCAGGAGTGGTTCCCCTCTGTAGTCCAGGGTGGAGGCAGAAGACACCATTTTAAAACTGGGTTCACTGAGAGCCAGTAGAGATAATAGAACCTTGTAACATCAAGGTGACATGATGGCATTCAAAAGCCAAATGGATACTGCAAGGTAAAGTGGCAGTCCAGAGGGCTTTACCCACCGAAGTTTTGGAAATGACAAATAAGGCATCTGGAGCAAAATAAATGGGCAACCTTCAAAGGAAGCCTTCAATCTGAACAACCAAATTAAACCAAGAATGGATGATCAAGAAGTTAAAGGCTGATGCTATAATACAAAGTCATGATGACTGCCCAGTTCCTGGACTTGAACAAGTTTTTGGACCTAGAATATATTTGGTTGGAGGAAGAGGGCATGTCCCTAGAAGAAAGAACTCTGCAACACCAGAACAAGGGTACACAGTAATAATTCCCCCAAGTCCTTCCCTCAAGTGATCTGCAGCCATTTACTTGGGTAGCCATACGCTGGGGAAAAGGGAATACCTAAACATTTCATGGACATAATGGACACCGTGTGTAAAATGACATTGATAACAAGAGACTCAGAATTGGGCTAGGCACGGTGGCTCGCGCCTGTAATCCCAGCACTTTGGGAGGCTGAGACAGGTGGATCATTAAGTTGGGAGTTTGAGACCAGCCTGGCCAATATGGTGAAACCCCATCTCTGCCAAAATTCAAAAATTAGCCAGATGTGGTAGTGAGTACCTGTAGTCCCAGCTACTCAGGAAGCTGAGGCAGAAGAATCGTCTGAAACCCAGGAGGCAGAGATTGCAGTGAGCTGAGATCACATCACTGCACTCCAGCCTGGGTGACAGAGCAAGACTCTGCCTCAAAACAAAAAAATATATATATATAGACTCAGAGTTTCATTATTGGTCCTTGCTTAGCATGGAGATATATGGAAGTCTAGACTGGATGTCTGGCCCAGGTCTAGCTCATGGTAAGTCTACAGGGTTCTCAAACTACTTGCCATGCCCCCCAGTATACAAACATACACATAGAATAAGCATCCTTCGTTGTTTGTGCAACCCCCCATATTGAATTCTGGATCTGGAAGGGCTAAGAGCTATCATACTTGGGAATGCCAAGTGGAAGTTTATGAAATTTCACACACTTCCCATCCCCTGAAAACTCAGCCAAGATACTAAATAAAAAACAGCCCGGGATGGAATTACCAGTTTCAGCTCTGGCATGTAAAGAGCTTGGAAGTTACTGCTCCCATTCTTCCAAGAAGAAAAGCCAAACAAAATGAAAACCAATGACTTTTCTTAGCGCCATTACAGAACTAGGTTGCAGGGTAAACTGCCATGCTGAAATCTGAAGAGACATGCAAGTTCAGAGAGTCACATCAGAGATCCGCTTACTTTGGGCAGAAGCAACCAGAACCATAAGCTGATAGAAACACTTAAATGGTTACATGACGAATTTCTAGAGGCTGACTATAAACTGTCTAGATGATGAGAAACTCGTGGGTACTTTAATCTTAGGGAGACCCCCCAGACTTTAATGGAGTTTCCTCCAGAAACCCACTTAGTTTGCACAATGAAAAGCCAAGAAAGACCCCCTCGTGGCTCAAGCAGAGAAAGAGGAAGAGTAACCCTTGTGAAATGTGCCCAGGACATTGTCCACATAGAAGGCCTGGCTTTCCAGGGAAAAGACTTTAGGGGGAGCCTTATCCCAACTTGGACAGGGGCATTTCATCTACACCTACCCCACTAGCCTTTTTGTCTAACCTAAGGAAATTTTAAAAAGCTAACAAACATTTGCGAAGGTCACAGCCCAGGGACATAAGTCTATTAAAAAACTAAAATTTTGTACAGGATTACAAAACAGGCCAGGCACAGTGGCTCACACCTATAATTCCAGCACCTTGGGAGGCCAAGGTGGGAAGACTGCTTGAGTCCAGGAGTTCGAGAGCAGCCTGGGCAACATGGTGAAACCCCATCTCTACAAAAAATACAAAAATTAGCCAGCGTAGTGGCGGGAGCCTGTAGCTCCAGCTATTCAGCAGAGAGGTGGGAGTGGGTATGAGCAATGAGGCAGTAGAATTGCTTAAGCCTGGAAGGCAGAGGATGCAGTCAGCCAAGATCGAACCGCAGCACTCCAGCCTGGGTGATGGTGAGACCTTGTCTCAAAAAAAAAAAAAAAATTACAAAACGCTTTCCCCTCTCCCACTCCTTTCTGCCACACCAACATAACTCTAGTATGATAGTAGTGGATTACAGCTGGGAAAGCTCCAGGACATAGGCTCTAACTGAAGAAGGGTTCTCACAGAATCCCAAAGTCAACAGGGAAGACCAGAGAACGTTAAAGGAATTTGAAACCTCTAGCCCCCTCTAGCTATAGCAAACATTAAACACAGTCCAGCTCCTAGCCACATTAACATAAAACCTCACGGTAAAGGCCTATTTACTTCGGTTTCTATTACCCAATGTATCACATTAGATTTCAACAAAAAAATTGCAAGGCATACTAAAAGACAAGAGAAAACATAGTCCTAAGAGACAAAGCAAGCATTACATTCAGGCTGAGATACAACACAGATTTTGGAGTTATCAGACAAGAAATTTAAAATAACTGTGATTAATGTGTTAAGGACGTTGATGAAAAAAGTAGACAACATGCAAGAGCAAATAGGTAATACAAGAGATGAAAAAATAAAACATAAATGCTAGAAATAAAAAATATAACATAGGCGGGGTATGGTGGCTCATGCCTGTAATCCCAGCACTTTGGGAGGCTGAGGTAGGCGGATCACAAGGTCAAGAGTTCGAAACCAACCTAGCCAATATGCTGAAATCCCCATCTCTACTAAAAATACAAAAATCAGCTGGGTGTAGTGGTGGGCGCCTGTAGTCCCAGCTACTCGGGAGGCTGAGGCAGGAGAATCACTTGAACCTGGGAGGCAGAGGTTGCAGCGAGCCGAGATCACGCCATTGGGCTCCAGCCTGGGTGACATAGCGAGACTCTGTCTCAAAAAAAGAAAAAAAAAAATATAACATAAATGAAGATTGCCTTTGATGGGCTCATCAATAGATTAGATATGGCCAAGGAAAGAATCCGTGAGCTTGAAGATAGTCCAACAGAAACTTCCCAAACTGATATGCAAAGATAAAAAAGAATTAAAACCAGAACAGAACATACAATAACTTTGGGACATTTCAAAAGTGTAACTATGTATAATTGGTACCAGAAGAAGAAGAAGACAAAAATGAGCAGAAGAAATATTTGAAATAATAATGGTAAAACAATTTTCTAAATAAATGACAGACATACAGCCATAATCCAGGAAGCTGAGGAAGAGTCAAGCTGGATAAATACCAAAATCATACAACTAGGCATATCATACTCAAACTGCAACAAAGCAAAGACAAAGAGAAAATATTTGAAGAAGTAAGAGAAAAATTTTTTTTTACCTACATAGGAACAAGGATAATAATCACAGTGGACTCTCATCAGAAACCTGCCAGGCATAGTGACTCATGACTATAATTCCAGCACTTTGGGAGGCTGAGGGTGGGGACCACTTGAACCCTCCACGGTAGTTCAAGAGCAGCTTGGGCAACATATAAAGGCCCCATCTCTATTTGGAAAAAAAAAAAAAAAGAAAGAAAGAAAAGAAAGAAACCAACCAAGCAAGAAAAGAATGGAGTAAAGTATATAAAGTGCATCAAGCTATCATTTTAGGTACAGAAAAATTATCCTTTAAAAGTGAAAGAGAAATAAATAAATTTTCAGTCAACAAAAAATGAGATAATTAATTGCAAGCAGAACTGCATGCAAAAAATGTTCAAAGAAGTTCTTTAAATAAAAATAAATGACATAGGTCAGAAAGTTAGACCTATGTAAAGGGAGAGCATTGGAGAAAGAATAAATGAAGATAAAAGGAAATCTTTTATTTTTTCAGTCTTAATTGATCTGACAGATAACAGTTTGTTTAAAGTAAGACTAACGTCTTGGAAGACTAGCGCATAGAGACAAGTGAAAAGAATGGCACCAGTGTAATAAGGGATGGGAGGAAGTGGAGTTATTGTTTTAAGTTACCTACACTACACCTGAAGCAGTATAATGTTATTTGAGGATGGACATAGATTAGGTTAAAATGTGTATTGAAAAATCTTGAGGGGTCAGGTTGGGAAAGATGGTGGAGCAGGAAGCACCAGTAATCTGTCTCTCCATGCAGGCAACAATTGCACTGGCAGAATCTGTCTTAGCTAACTACTTCTGGAGTCTATTGAAGGCTTGCAACTTCTAGAGGAAGGTCTGGAATGTAAGTTGCGGTTAATTTCAGTCAATTTCAGCACTTAGCACAGTAGCAACTACCCACCCCTCACCACACATCTACAAGGCAGGCAGCAGTGCATAGGTTCCTGAAGCAGCTTATAAAAAAAAGGCTGGGGAAACCAAGGTGAGCAAAAAGGACCTTTTCCTTCACATATCAGTACTCTGTGCTCTGATTGCTGAATGTCACTTCTTCTTCTTCTTTTTTTTTTTTTTTGTTAGAGTCTTGCTCTGTCACCCAGGCTGGAGTGCACTGGTGTGATCTCGGCTCACTGCAGCCTCCGCCTCCTGAGTTCTAGTGACTCTCCTGCCTCAGCCTCCCAAGTAGCTGGGATTACAGGCGCCTGCCACCACACCTGCCTAATTTTTGTACTTTTAGTAGAGACAGGGTTTCAGCATGTTGGCCCTGGCTGGTCTTGAACTCCTGACCTCAAATGATCTGTCTAGAAAGTATCAGGATTACAGATGTGAGCCACCACATCCGGCCCTGAATGTTACTTATGAAAACAAAAGTTCAGAGAGATACAAAGAGGTAAGTGGCCATTATTGTTGCACCTACCCCCCATTTGTTGCAAACTTCTCCAGCACAAGTGACTTCGGGGAGTTTAAAAAGCCAGCAACTTTTCCTCCCCTGCTTCATTTTTTTCTTTTTCTCTTTCTGGAGACAGAGATAAAAAACAATGACATTAAAAACCACACATAAGAAAAATTAGAAAGTGACTTAACATGCCCAGGGTAAGGCCCAGAAAAGACCCGAGAAGACCTTAAGTTTACACCTCAGGCTGACTCTTGGCCCAGAGACAAACTACAACAATTAAAAATAAACAGGCCAAGTGTGGTGTCTCATACCTGTAATCCCAGCATGTTGGGAAGTGGAGACAGGCAGATCTCGAGATCAGGAGATCGAGACCATCCTGGCTAACATGGTGAAACCCCGACTCCACTAAAAACACAAAAATTTAGGCAGGTGTGGTGGCACACACCTGTAGTCCCAGCTACTCGGGAGACTGAGGCAGGAGAATTGCTTTAACCTGGGAAGCAGAGGTTGCAGTGAGCCAAGATCACGCCACTGCACTCCAGCCTGGGCAACAGAGTGAGACTCTGTATCAAAAAATAAACAAAATAAACCAAAACAATAAGAAAAAAGGGACGCCAAAAAAAAAAAAAGAGCAAACTCTGGGAAGAAGGATAATCTAATTTCCAAAGTTATCACATTATTATATTCAAATGTTCAGTTTTCAATGACCAAAAAAAAATTTAAAAGCTTATAAGGAAACAGGAAAATATGGCCTAGCCAAAGGAAAAAAATTAAGCAGAAACTGTCCCTGCAACAGACTTGATGGCAGATCTACTAAACTGTCTTAAAGATGCCAAGAGTATGCTTGAAGATGCTAAAAGAAAATATGAAAAAAGCCAAGAAAGTAGTTTATGAACAAAATGGAAATATCAATACAAAGGTAGAAGAGCTAAAAAGAAACCTAAAGGAAATTCTGGAGCTGAAAAACCCAGTAACTAAAATGAAAATTTCCTCTGGAAGTATTTGAAGGGAGATTTGAGCAAGTAGAAGAATGAATTAGCAAATTTGAAGATAAGATAATGGAAATTATTGAGTCTGAGAAATGGAAAGAAAAACAATTTAAGAAAAGTAAACAGCTCCTAAGAGATTTATGGGATGCCATTGTGGAAGGCCAGGTTTGCATTATAACCAGAACAATCAGTTTCCACTAACCCTTTACTATAATCATGACGAAGTCATAAGTTAAGCATTAAAGAACTGGAGAAGCTGGTGCCTGAGTATGAGGACTGGAATGAGAAAACAAACCCTATTAAGACCCCACCTGGCTTTTCTCAGACCCAAAGTCTGATCGAATAATAAAAGCATTCTAACACATACACCTCTTACCAGGGCCCACTTAAGATTAAGAAACTTTCACCTGGGTACGGTGGCTCATGCCCGTAGTCCCAGCACTTTGGGAGGCCAAGATGGGCGGATCACCTGAGGTCAGGAGTTCGAGTCCAGCCTGGCCAACATGGTGAAAAATACATGTCTCTACTAACAATACAAAATACAAAATTAGCTGGGTGTGGCGGCACATGTCTGTAATCCCAGCTACTTAGGAAGCTGAGGCAGGAGAATTACTTGAACCCAGGAGGTAGAGATCATACCATTGTACTCTAGCCTGGGCGACAAGAGCATAACTGTGTCTCAAAATAAAGATTAAGGAACTTTCCAAGACTCCAGAGAAAGCTTTCCAGACCCTAGACCCTAGTTAAAGATTAGATATAGAGTGATGAAACACTCCTCTTTGTAGATGCAATTCCGCATGTAGCATGGAGTTTAAAATGTGTATCAGCAGTAGAAAAAAACTTGTAACTTTGACGATTGGTCTGGTGAGTTACTCTGACCTTCTCCCTGTAACTGGTTGCAGAAATAAACTCCTTTCTTTCCCAGTCTGCTTGCATCTTGTTAATGGATCATAGGAATGAGCAGACAGACCTTGTTCTATCCAGGAACAAATCTGGCGACTCTGCAGGGATGGATCTGTGCTCAGTGGCCAGTGGTCTGTGACTCGACAGTCATCAGGAGACTCCCAACAGCTGCCGGATATGGTTTGTCCCGGGGAGTCTCCCAAGGACCTGCCTGAATGCAAAGACCCCCTGTCTTTCTATTGCTAGGGAACAACAGAGGTTGGGAGTGGACCTGCTGAAAGAGTTAAGTAAAACCTGATCAAAAGCGAGGAGTCTATTGTTTTCTCTGTTTGAGCTCATGTAGCCATTTTTTTCCCTACTATTGAGAAAACAACAGGACTCCTTTGTATACTCACTGTCATGGTTAATACTGAGTGTCAACTTGACTGGATTGAAGGATACAAAGTATTGATCCTGAGTGTGTCTATGAGGGTATTGCCAAAGGAAATGAACATTTGAGTCAGTGGGCTGGGAAAGGCAGACTCACCCTTAATCTGGGTGGGCACAATCTAATCAGCTGCCAGCGTGGCCAGAATATAAGCAGGCAGAAAAATGTGAAAAGAGACTGGCCTAGCCTTTCAGTCTGCATCTTTCTCCCGTGCTGGATGCTTTCTGCCCTCTAACATTGGACTCCAAGTCCTTCAGTTTTGGAACTGGGACTGGCTCTCCTTGCTCCTCAGCCTGCAGACGGCCTATTGTGGGACCTCGTGATCCTGTGAGTTAATACTTAATAAACTCCCCTTTATATATATACACATATATCTATTCCATGAGTTCTGTCCCTCTAGAGAACTCTAATTAATACACCCACTTTACAAAGTTAGAGGATCCATTTGCATTCGTTTGTGAAAATTCATCTGTTCTATTTGTCTGATATTAAGTAAGAGTACTCAGTATGGCCAACACTGCCTCTATCCCTACAAACAGACCTCCCCAGAGAATTTTGTCATATTGCAAGCACATTGGCTATCCACCAATGACAAAATAACAATAACAATAATCTATTGCAACACATCCTGGCCAATATATGTTTTGGGTCTGAGAAATGGTAGTCAGTTTTTGGATCTTTAACTGTTCATACCATTTATCAATTAGAATTGTTCTGCCAGAGGTCAGGCAAGTGTGATGAAATAACTTATCTCCAGGCACTAATGTTGCTAAGAAAAGGGAAATAAGCTAATGGTGCAATGCACTGCTAAGTCTGTCCTGACTCACAAGGGGAGGAAGAGAAAACCTCTGAAACCCAAATGAATGAATAATTAATGAATAGCCTAAACCCCATAGTGGCTACTGCCGCAGCTCAGGAAAGAAAGGGAATGTCACCTCCAGACTACAGGAAGGAAGCAGGGCTACTGTCTCCTTCTAGGACTAGGTGAGGTACTAATTTTGGCCAGGGAGTCACCGAGTCTGGAGCAGGGCAGTTCTCACTACAACAATATTCAGTAGAAGTCAATCAGCAAGGAGCTCCAGCCAACATTACTGCGTCCATAATACCACTGTATTTGCTACACAGTGCCCGCCTGGGCAGATGTGCAGACTCTCCTAAACATTATGCTCACTGCAGATGAGCAGCGGCTGGTTTTAAATAAAATGAAGGCAGAGGCACAACGACATCATGATGAAAATTCAGACAACACAGATCCTGATGGGGCAGTTCCCCCACAGGGACCCAAACTGGGATATTGTAGAGACATACATCCCACTGTAGCTAACCCATGTACTATGTGCATGTCTCCTCCTGGAGATCATAAATGGTTTACAGTATTGGATTTAAAATATGCTTTGTTTTGCATACCCATAGACACAGAAAGTCAACTGTTGTTTGCCTTTGAATGGACAGATCCTGAAGCCGCAATGTGGTTTCAGTGTCATTGGATTGTACTCCCAGTAGGCTTTAAAAACTCTCCAAATATATTTGGGGAAGCCTTGGCTTGACATTTTAAGAGTTTAAAACTGGAAAATGGGGTATTGTTACAATACGTGGATGATGTACTAATACCCAGCCTCTCCGAATGGGAAGGTTGGAATAATCCCGTTAAAACTCTGAACCACCTAGCAACCAGTGGGTGTAAGGTTTCAAGTAAAAAGGCTCAAATATGCCAACAAACTTTGGAATACTTAGGTTTTCTCTTACAGAAGGGAACCAGAGCTCTAACAGTGGAAAGACAAAATGCAATTGCTTCCATTGCAGCACCCACTCACTACCAGAAGGTAGCTGAGAGGATTTCTAGGCATGGCAAAGTTTTGTTAAATCTGGATTCCTAACTATGAACTGCCTATGAAGCCACTATATAGTGTGTTAAGGGAGCTAACAATGATGGCTTTGACTGGGAGCAAAACATCAGCACCCATTTGAACAACTGAAATGTAAGTTAACCTCCGCCCTATTCCTGGGGCTTCCAAATCCTCATAAGCCCTTTCTATTGTACATACATGAAAGACTGGGTCTCTCATGTGTAAGGACCCTTAGTATAAGCACTGGGGTCCTTACACAGAAATTAGGAGAAATACTGCAGCCAGTAGGCTTACTTACCTAAATAACTGGACAGTGTGGCCAAAGGCTTGCCCCTTGTTCAAGGAGGGTCACTGCCACCTGCCTGCTATTAAAGGAAGCTGAAAAGTTGACTTTGGGACAGCCCATCACTGTCTATGTAACTCACCAAGTGCTAGTGTTACTAGAACAAAAGGGAGGCTAGTGGCTGACAGTGGGCAGGTGGACCAAATACCAGACCACACTCCTAGATGACCCCCACAGTAAAATTGCAGGCTACCAGAGCCTTGAACCCAGCTACTTTGCTTCCCTCTACTGAAGAGCCAAAAGAACTTACGCATAATGTTTACAAATTACTAAGGTGTTTTCCAGTCACCCTAATTTAAAGGACACAGCCCTGCCTCATGCAGACTGGACATTGTTCATGGAACAGAGCAGCCTGGTAACCAACAGAAAGAGAAATGCTGTATATGTCATGTAACGTTTTCAGAGGTCACAGAAGCAAGGACTTTACCAATAGGAACCTCTGCACAGAAGGCAGAAGTGATCGCCCTTACCAGAGTCCTGCAGTTGTTCTAAGTAAACAAGGTACTTGGAATAAATTGGAAACTACACTAAGCATGGAGACCACAGTCTTCTGGACAGACTGAAAGGAAAATCAAACACTAAAAACAGTTGTTGCCAAACTGTGCCAGGAAACTCAACCAAAATGAATTCAGGTACTTGGCATTGCATTGCTCTGGTTAAGAATGACCGCCTCCCCCACCACCACCAAGGTATGGGATTAGATTAAGTCCCTATGAAATGATGCATGAGAGACCCCTTACTGCTAATCCGTCTTGGGTTACTAGGGTGCCCCTTAATAAAAAGTCAACTATTAAACATTATGTTACTCACTTGGGACAAATTCTTAACGTTTAGCATAAGCTTGCTTCCAACAAGAGCAGTGTGAACTCAGCAGAGCCACGCCACTCATTCCAGTCCCGTGATCAAGTATTGCTAAAGAATAGATGGGAACGGGCCCAGCTCAGCAGCTACAGGAGAAATGGAAAGGGCCCTACTGGTGCCCGCTAACCACCAGTTCACCACTGAAACTGGCGGGCATCAAGCCGCGGATCCACTACACACGGGTAAAGAAGTTCCTGCCAAAGAAACGTTCACAACCGAGGACGCCAAGATAGCAAAATGGGAGGCAGAACTTCTCGAAGCTCTAACGTTTCTGTTCAAAAAGTAATTGGATTTTTCTTTATAATATTTTTTCTTATTGCACCTTTTGTTTCTTTCTATACTCCTAATCTTTTCCTACAATGGTGTATTAGTTCGTACTCACACTGCTATAAAGATACTGAGACCTGAGATTAGGTAATTTATAAAGGAAAGACATTTAATTAACTCACATTTCTGCATGGCTGGGAAGCCTTGGGAAACTTACAATCATGGCAGAAGATGGCTGGGCGTGGTGGCTCATGCCTGTATTCCCAGAACTTTGGGAGGCCAGGACGGGTAGATCACTAGGTCAGGAGTTCAAGAGCAGCCTAGCCAAGATCGTGAAACCCCGTCTCTACTAAAACTACAAAAATTATCCAGGAATGGTGGCAAGTGCCTGTAATCCCGTCTACTCAGGAGGCTAAGGCAGGAGAATCACTTGAACCTGGACAGCAAAGGTTGCAGTGAGCCAAGACTGTGCCACTGCACTCCAGCCTGGGCAAAAACAGAAAGTCTTTTCATCAAAAGACAATATCAATATCAACAGAGTAAAAAGGCAACCTACAGAATGGGAGTAAATATTCACAAATCATAGTTCTGATAGGGGATTAATATCCAGAATATATAGGGAACCCCTACAATTCAGCAAAAATAGCAAAAAACCTGATTTGGAAATGGACAAAGGACTTGAACAAACATTTCTGCACAGAAGAAATTCAAATGACCCATAAATACATAAAAAGATGTTAAACATCACTAATCAGCAGGGAAATGCAAATCCAAACCACAATGAGAAACCACTTCACACTTATTAAGATGCCTATTATTCTTTTAAGAAAGAAATTAACAACTGTCTTAAGGGATGTAGAGAAATTGGAAACCTGTGCATTGCTGGGGGCAATGTAAATTGGTCTGGCCACTGTGGAAATTATATATAGAGTATAGAGATTCCTCGAATATTAAAAATAGAATTACCTATGTCTTAGTCCATTTTCTGCTGCTAGAACAGAATATCACAGACTAGGTAATTTACAAAGAACAGAAGTTTATTTGACTTACGGTTTTGGAGGCTGGAAAGCTGAAGAACATGGCATCATCATGTTACCAGGGGAGTAAAATGTCAACTGGATTGCCTGGTTCCCACACCCGGAGTTGAGTCTGAGCGTGGATCATCTGGGTGAAAACCAGGAATCCTAACCGCTAGACCCAGCTCGTAGGCTCTTGGCCTCTCTCACCCCAAAGAATGGGGAAGGGGTCCTGGAGGTGCGTGAATAAATATTGTGGACCCAAAGAGTTTTGTGGAATAACGATTTATTAGGCAGAGAGAGAGAAAGGCAGCTCCCACTCTGTAGTGGGAGAGGAACCCAGAGAGGGAAATCTATTCAGGTAGCAGCGCTGAAGTTTTAACCCTTGAGTTATTCCATCCCGATTCATGTTCTCATCCAATGAGAGGAGATTTTTCTTTTTCTTTCTTTCTTTCTTTTTTTTTTTTTTTTTTGAGACGGAGTTTTGCTCTTGTTGCCCGGTCTGGAGTGCAGTGGCACAATCTCGGCTCACAGCAACCTTCGCCTCCCAGGTTCAGGCAATTCTTCTGCCTCAGCCTCCTGAGTAGCTGGGATTACAGGCATGTGCCACCAAGCCTAGCTAATTTTGTATTTTTAGTAGAGGCAGGGTTTCTCCGTGTTGGTCAGGCTGGTCTTGAACTCTCAACCTCAGGTGATTTGCCCACCTCAGACTCCCAAAGTGCTGGGATTACAGGCATGAGCCACCGTGCCTGGCAAGTTTTTTCAAACTTCCTCTGGATTGATTGATCTTTGACTCTGATATCGGATTGGTTACTTGTTTTACAACCCTGAGTTACAGAGCCCACTCCTCCATGAGCTCTGGTGGGAACTGGGGGCGAAAGCCCTACCTGAGAAGATAGACAAAGAACTTTACCTGGCCCACATGCAAAGAGCCCTAGCTGCCTGAGGTGGGGAGCCTGGAAATTCCTGCACTTGAAAGCACGCCCTTCACGATCCCAGGAAGAGAAGTTTCTTTAACACAGTCCCACAATCATCTGGCAAGGGTCATCTCATGTTGGAAGACTAAAAGCAGAAGCAAGGACATGAGACAGAGAGCAAAAGGGGCTGAACTCCCCACAGTAACTCACTTTTGCCATAACAGCATTAGTTTATTCATGAGAGTAATGCCCTCATGACCTAACCACCTCTTAAAGTCCCCACCTCCAAATACCGTTACAATGGCAATTACATTTCAACATGAGTTTTGGAGGGGGCATTCAAACAATAGCACCATGTGATCCAGAAATTCTATGTTTGGGTGTATATGCAAGATAATTGAAAGCAAGGATTCATAAAACATATTTGTACAAGAATGTTTATAGCAGCATTATTTATAGTAGCCAATAGGTGGAAACAATCAAAATGTCCATTGGCAGATGCATGAATAAACACAATGTCATATATCCATAAATGGAATATTATTTAGCCTGCTGCAACAGGGGTGTCTGATCTTTTGGCTTCCCTGGGCCACACTGGAAGAATTGCCTTGGGCACACATAGTCTACACTGACACTAATGATAGCTGATGAGCTGGAAAAAAAAAAAGGTTCATGCACAAATCTCACAATGTTTTAAGACAGTTTATGAATTTGTATTGGCCCACATTCAAAGCTGTCCTGGGCCGCAGGTTGACCAAGCTTGTGCTACAACACACACGAATCCTTGTGGGTGGAAAGTTTCATAAATGCCAAAGCAGGAGACTGAAACCTCGGCCAGTTTCTATTTAATAAATAAAATATAGAAAAAAGAATATAGTTAGGAATAAGTAGCATGAGTGATTAGATATTAACCTTATTGAACATTAAGGCTTGATTAAAGCCTCCTTGTACTTTATGCATGATTATCTAGGAACTTCAGGTTGCTGTTGTCAGGGACTCATAAGGAACGCTATGGACTGTGGCCACGAGGCAAGAGCATTCATACCTGTTGAACATTGACTGGTGACAATCAGCGGGGGACAACCTGTTGAATGCCGAAACCAAGCCCTCTATCACACCCGCATAAGGGTTGCTGGAGGGCATCTAAAATCTCTGCGGTAGTGCCAGTGCTTGGGGAAGCACCCTCTACTCAGCAAACCATGGAAGGAACATTCCCTGTCCTTAAGCGAGTTGGAGAACACTCCACTCCCCCACAGTCTTGTGGAAGGAGTGATATCAGTCAGCCCAACCCGCAGCTACCCAGGCGCGGGGGTAGGGGACAGGGGGCGGGGGCTTAATTGTCTTAAATGTGGTTACAATCTGCTTTCACTCCCTACTTCTGCACCTGTTTCTTCTTTTGTAGGTAGTAAGAAGTAGCATACTTCTTGAAGCCTTTGTTCTACTTGACCGGCATAACATAAAGTGCTGACTTTCGTTTCTCCTGCTTCAACTACTTGAAAGCCCTGGGTTCCTTGTTCCTTAGACACGTGATTTGCTTGACCCTATCAATAACTGTGGAGGACTCACTCTACTTACTCTGCCCCCCTGTTTTGTACCCAATAGAAGTCAGAGTGTCCAGGCACTCCGGGCCACTACTACGGTCGAATCCACCTACTGGCGGTAGTGGTCCCCTAGGCCCAACTCGTTTTCTCTTGATTTCTGTGTATCGTGTCTTTATTTCTACCGTCTCTCATCTCCACACCCATAGAGAATACCCTCTAGACCCAGCAGGGCTGGACTCTGCAAATCCTAAAACATTATGCGAAGTGAAATAAACTAGACACAAAAGAACAAATATTGTGTGAGTTCACTTCAGTGAACTACCTAAAGTAGTTGAATTCATATGCAGAAAGTAGAATGGGCTGCCAGAGGCTGAGGAGAAAAGGGGGAATGGGGCATTATTGTTTAATGGGCACAGATTTTCAGTTTGGGAAGATGAAAAAGTTCTGGAGATGGATGGTGGTGATAGTTACACAACAATATGAATGTACTTGACACCACGGAACTGTACACTTAAAAATAGTTAAAATGGTAATTTTATTACGTATGTATATTTTACCATGATAAAACATCTTGGGAAAAAAAGATTAAAATGGTTGCCTCCTTGAAGACCTGAAAGACAAATAGGCTGTGATTCCCATTAAGTCTTCATTAAATTAACCATCTGGCCTCTGCAAAATACAGACAGATCATGGAGAATGGCATTATCACAGACCTGTGGATTATCACAGACCTGGCCTATTATTTTAACAGTATCTCCAATTACAGTTTCTGTTCCACATCTCTCTTTGTTAGAACAGATAAACATGGACTCAGGTACATGATATGCGACCAGTGATCTGGCAATCCATTCTTTCTCTATTCCTATAAAAAATAGAATCAGAAATGATTCATGTTCCTTTGGAATACACAACAATGTTCATTTACAGCTTTGTCCCTGAGCTATGTTAAGTCTGCTGTCCTCTGTCATAACATAATCTGAAGAGACGTGGACCAGCTAGAGGTGCTGCAGAATAGCACACTGGTCCCAGAAATTGATGACATCATGTTAGTTGGACCAAATAAACAAGAAGTGGCTAGGAGGTTGAGGGCCTTGGTAATTCACATGCACTCTTGCAGGAAATAAATCTTAAAGATTGAGAAGCCCACTGCATAGGTGAAGTTTTAAAAGTCTGGAGGTCTGGAGTATGCTAGGACATCCCCTACAAAGTAAAGGAGAAATTACTGCATCTCGTAGTTCCTATCACAAGAGTGGAAGCACATTGCCTGCTAGGTAGATCTCTTTTTTATTTTATTTTATTTTATTTTTGTTTTTTTCTTTTTCTTTTTCTTTTTAGGTAGATCTCTTTAGGTTCAGTAGGCAATGTATTCCCAGAAGTACCCTTCCAGCTCATATACTAGATGACACAATGGTTGCTATTTTCCAATGGGGCCCATGGCAGGGAAGGATTCCGCATCAAGTCCAAGCTTCAGGGCAAGTAGCTGGCCTCTTGGACCACATAATCCAGCAGACCCTATGGTATTAGGAATATCAGTGTTGTGAAAAGATGACATGTGGATTTTATGACAAGCCCTAACGGAAGAATCACAACGTAGATCCTGCACAAAAACCCTATCATGGCAGCAGAGAATTATACACCTTCCAAAAAGTAACTCTTGGAGTACGACTAGGCGCTAATAGAGACAAGTGCCTCACCATGAAGATACCAAAACTACCTTTCATGAGGTAGGTTCTATCACACCCACCAAGCGGTAAGTTAGGATGGACCTAGATGGAAATGAAGTCATAAATTAGGGTGGGTCTAGATGGAAGTGGAACATCTAGGATTGAACATCAATAAAACCAGAGGACACAAGCAAGCTGAATGAGCAGGTAGCATGCAGGTAGCTCATGACATCCACCACTGTTATACAGCACATCTTCCCCAGCTCTGGGTTATGCTGAAGCAAGTTTGTACCAGCTCATAAGAGTTTCTTGCTAAATTTTCAGAAATTTTGCAAGCCTGTTGATGCCACGTTGGTAGGTTGAAACTCACCATAAGTACTCACAGCATGGAAATTAGTTAATACTACAAATTGAGTCTTTCTTTCTCCTTTTCAGAAAGCTGGTCGTTAAATATTTACCACCACTCCACTGCTCAGCTCACATCCATGACTGCATGGGAGATCTTTAATGACTAGTTGATGTAAGAGGAAAAAGCCTGAGCTTGATTCACAATTGGCTCAACTTGGTATGTTGGTGCAAGCTAGATATAGATGATGACTGTATAGCAGCCCCACTCAGGATGGTCTTAAAAGGTAGTGGTAAGGGGAAATCCTCCCAGTGAGTAGTATTTCCGGAAGTCCACCTGGTCAGCCATTTTGTGTGGAAAAAGAAGTGGCCTGAAGTTAGACAGATACACAGGGACTCATAGGCAGTGCAATTACAGCCTGGCCAGGGTCTTAGAAGGAGAACACTTGGAAGATTGGCAAAGAACACCTGGAAGATGGGCAGACAACAAAGGCTATGAACATGTAAAAGTAAAAGAACTTATAGAAGTGAGCACAAAGTGGAAAGATCTTTGTTCAGATGTTAATGCCTATCAGAGAGCATCCATGACGTAAGAGACTCTAAAAAAACAAAAACAAGATCAAACCAAAAAAACAACATTCATTCAACCAGTAGTAGCCAGTCTCCATCATCAGTATGAGATCCCACATACTATTGTGTCAGACAAAGGGATTTTATATATATACATATATATATATATATGAATACATATATGAATGTATGTGTGTATGTATATATATATATATATATTTTTTTTTTTTTTTTGAGACAGAGTCTCACTCTGTCACCCAGGCTGGAGTGAAGCAATGGCATGGCCTCAGCTCACCGCAAACTTCACCTCCCAGGGTTCAAGTGATTCTCCTGTCTCAGCATCCCAAGTAGATGGGACTACAGGCGCATGCCACCACACTGACTAATTTTTGTATTTTTAGTGGAGATGGGGTTTCACTATATTGGCCAGGCTGGACTCGAACTCCTGACCTCATGATCCACCTGCCTCAGCCTCCCAAAGTACTGAGATTAAAGGTGTAAGCCACTGCGCCTAGCCTCATTTAATATTTTTTAAAAAATAATTTATTTATTTTACTTTAGGTGCATACTATATCTGGCATTTCTCCCCCCATGTATTCCCTCCTCAGCCCCCATTGTCTCTCCCCTACCCCCCTAACTGTCCCCTGTGTGTGATGCTCCTCTCCCTGAGTCCACATGTTCTCGTTGTTCAACAGCCACCTATGAGTGAGAACATACGGTGCTTGGCTTTCTGTTCTTGGGTCAGTTTGCTGAGAATGATGGTTTCCAGATTCATCCAAGTCCCTACAAAGGACACGAACTCATCGTTTTTTATGGCTGCGTAGTATTCCATGGTGTATATGTACCACATTTTCTTTGTTCAGTCTATCATTGATGGGCATTTGGGTTGGTTCCAGGTCTTTGCTATTGTACACAGGGCTGCAATGAACATAGGTGTGCATGTGTCTTTATAGTAGAACGATTTATAGTTCTTTGGGTATATACCTAATAGTGGCATTGCTGGGTCAAATGGAATTTCTATTTCTAGATCCTAGAGAAATCGCCACACTGTCTTCCACAATGGTGGAACTAATTTACACTCCCACCAACTGTATAAGAGTGTATCTATTTCTCCACATCCTCTCCAGCATCTGTTGTCTCCTGATTTTTTAATGATTGCCATTCTAACTGGCATGAGATGA
The DNA here is from genome assembly GCA_036589455.1 of Ateles fusciceps. Taxonomy (NCBI): domain Eukaryota; kingdom Metazoa; phylum Chordata; class Mammalia; order Primates; family Atelidae; genus Ateles; species Ateles fusciceps. The sequence goes on along the minus strand of JAZHEH010000164.1, from coordinate 745,080 downwards.
TATCTCAGTGTGGTTTTGATTTGCATTTCTCTAATGCCCAGTGATGATGAGTATTTTTTCATATGTTTGTTGGCCTCATATATGTTCTCTTTTGAAAAGTGTCTGTTCATATCCTTTGCCCACTTTTGAAGGGGGTTGTTTGTTTTTTTCTTGTATATCTGTTTTTAGTTCTTTGTAGATTCTGGATATTAGCCCTTTGTCAGATGGGTAGATTGCAAAAATTTTTTTGCCAATCTGTGTCTTTTGATTGGGGCGTTTAGGCCATTTACATTCAATGTTAATATTGTTATGTGTGAATTTGATCCTGCCATTTTGTTACTGGCTGGTTTTCTTTCTCATTAGTTGACTCATTTTCTTCATTGCATTTTTGGTCTTTGCCAACTGGCTTGCTTTTGCAGTGACTGGTACTTGTTCCTTTCCATGCTTAGTGTTTCTTTCAGGAGCTCTTCTGGGCAGGTCTGGTGGTGACAAAATCTCTCAATAATTGCTTGTCTGTAAAGGATTTTATTTCTCCTTCACTTATGAAGCTTAGTTTGGCTGGTTATGAAATTCTGGGTTGAAAGTTCTTTTCTTTAAGGATGTTGAATATTGGCCCCTACTCTCTTCTGGCTTGTAGGGTGTCTGCCAAGAGATCTGCTGTGAGTCTGATTGGCTTCCCTCTGTGGGTGACCTGACCTTTCTCTCTGGCTGCCCTTAGCATTTTTTTCTTCATTTCTACCCTGGTGAATCTGATGATTATGTGCCTTGGGGTTGCTCTTCTTGAGGAATATCTTTGTGGAGTTCTCTGTATTTCTTGAATTTGAAATTTGGGGTACCTTGCTAGGCTTGGGAAGTTCTCCTGGATAATATCCTGGTGTGTGTTTTCCAGCTTGGATTCATTCTCCCCCGTCATATTCAGGTACATCGATCAAGCGTAGATTAGGTTTTTTCACATAATCCCATATTTCTTGGAGGCTTTGTTTGTTTCTTTTCACTTTTTTCTCTTGTACTGCCTTCTCTATTTAATTCATTGAGTTGATCTTCAATCTCTGATATCCTTTCTTCTGCTTGATCAATTCAGCTATTAAGACTTGTGTTTGCTTCACGTAGTTCTCGTGCTATGTTCTTCAACTCCATCAAGTCGTTTATGTTCTTCTCTAAGCTGGTTATTCTAGTTAGCATTTCGTCTAACCTTTTTTCAAGGTTTTCGGTTTCTTTGCATTGAGTTAGAACGTGTTCCTTTAGCTCTGAGCAGTTGGTTATTATCCACCTTCTGAATCCTGTTTCTGTCAATTCTTCGCACTCCTTCTCGGTCAAGTTGTGATCCTGTGTTGTTGAAGAGTTGTGGTCCCTTGAAGGAGAAGAGGTGTTCTGGTCTTTGGTGGTTTCACCTTTTCTGTGCTGGTTTTTTCCCATCTTTGTGGATTTACCTGGCTGTGGTGTCAGAGAGCTGCTTGATGAGGTCGCTTGTCTGCCTGCGGGGGCGCTACTGGGTTTCTAGGGACTCCTTCAGGTTACTAGGGAAGCTTCCTGTGTCTTTTTTGTTTATGCTGGGAGAGTAGGTCGGCCTCTTCCGCTGACTTGTAGGCGCTGCTGGGTTGTCAAGAATGCCGTCCCGTTGCTACGTAGGCTTCCTGTGTTTTTTGTTAAAACATGTAGCCCAGTCCCACCCCTCTAGTCGTGGGTTGTGCCCTTCCTCCACTGGGCTGGATCATTCAGGGTTCCTCTTAGACTGTGGCACTGGCTGCGCAACCCACTAGAGTCATAGCTTCAGCACTCTGGGGTTTGTGGGGGAGGTTAGGGACCCGCCCAGCCGCAGCCGGCAGTCTCCCCCTTTCAGCTTTCTCTCTCTCTGGTCATGGGGTAGGGGCCGCCCAGCTCTCCTCTTGCTCCCTCTCTCCGGGCGGGGGGAGGGGAGCGATAGCTCAGTCTGCAGACTCTTATTCAACTCCACACTTGTAATTCCCGGCGCTTGACTGGCAAAGATCCCCTGTTCTGTGTATTGCTGAGGCTTTGGGGGAAGCGCTGTATCTGGACCAGAGCGCCAGAGGTGGAGCCTCCAACTCGCCGGTCAGATGCACTTTCTAGGTGAAGCAACACCCCTCCCCACCTTGGTCTGCCCTGAGTGGGCTTTGCTCACCCTCGGACCAGACCCATTGAAATGCACCTGGTACCTCGGTTGGAGCTAGGAGATCTCTGGGTTTCTGCGTCTCTTCGCTGGGTGTTGTGCGCTGGAGTTGTGTCTAATCTGCCATCTTGGATCCTCCCCTCACCTCATTTAATATTAAAGGAGACACAGGAACAGGAACATGACCACATGATTCAATGTTCATATCACATAGCAAGAAGCTGATCCTGCTGGAAGCACCAGATCAGAGACAGTGCCTTATGAGGATGGCTCACCATCGCTCAGAATGCAGTGCATTTTCTAAAGGAATGACCTTTACATGGTGCTGTTTCCCCTGTAGGTAGAAGACATAGGTCTAGGAATCAAGGAGTGAAAGTGAGAGTACCCTTATTTTCCTTCACTCCCAATGATTCATCTTTGGAATTTGTGCTTTCCATTCTTGAAAGTGAGTTTTTAACACTTTAAGAGTCCTAGTTCCTCAGAAGGAATACCTCCACAAAGGTTACGACCTGAGTTCTTGAAGTTTCTCATACCAAGAGACCAGGACAAGAAGAAGAATTATTATTCTGGCAGAAGTAATTGACCCCCATCACCAGGAGGAGGTAAGGATGCTGTTACACAATAAAGGCAAAAAGGAAAATATGCTTTCCACCAGGTGATCCATTTGAGTATCTTGGTATCCTGTTGAGCAATGTTAATAGTAAGTAGGCAAGTGTGGCAGCAGCACCCTGACAAAGGCATAGTGACCAGGGTCTCAGATACTCAGGAGTTGATGGTCTGGGTCATACTTACATATAAGCCACCAGAACCAGCAGAGGTGCTAGCAAGGGTTAAGGGTCAAAAAGACAGCTAGTAGTACAGGGAGACAATGAGTATAACTGTAGCGCTGAAATCTGCTATAGCAGTGCTATCTGTGAATGATCCCACCCACCTTCATCCTCTTAGCTTTCCCCAGGGAAAAGGTGCTCCAGAATTCAGGAGAAGCTATTCCTAAAACTTATACAAAGAAACGCCTCTAGGCCAGGTGCAGTGGCTCACGCCTGTAATCTCAGCACTTTGGGAGGCTGAGGCAGGTGAATCACCTGAGGTCAGGCATTCCAGACCAGCCTGACCGACATGGTGAAACCCCATCTGTAGTAAAAATACAAGATTAGTTGGGCGTGGTGGCGCATACCTGTAATCCCAGCTACTCGGGAGGCTGAGACAGGAGAATTGCTTAAACCTGAGAGGCAGAGGTTGCAGTGAGGTAAGATCGCGCCATTGTACTCCAGCCTGGGCAGCAAGAGTGAAACTCCATCTCAAAAAAAAAAAAAAAAAAAAAAAAGTGGCTCTGGTTCTAGGCAGTGCAAAGATTGGACTGTAATAGATCCTGGAATGTGCCACCCAGACACCACTTCAGAAATGAAGGACTGATTTCCTCAACGTTTGCAAGGAGTGCTGTCAGCAGACAGCCCCCAGCTGTCAGCCTCTCCAAGAATTTCCTCAGCTGGGGAGAGCTACCTCACTCTAGGACACATCCTCTCCCCCAGGATAGCCTATGTCTAAAGTCTGATCATTATGTGAATCTATGCCCTGGATCCTCCCTTCATAATCTGGGCCAAATTGGGAGGTCTATCTCAGCTTTGGAGTTCCCTTTGGGATCAGCTTAGGCTTTTTAAAAATAACTGCATCATGCCCAAACTTTATCCTCTGCCCATACTGCTTTTTTCTCTTCTCCACTGGTGTGAATCCCAGGAGTCTTCCACAATCAACTTTTTGCATGCTAATCTCAGTTTCCAAGACTGCTTCCCAAGAAGCCCAACTTAAAATACTAGAGTTGTTTTCTTCGTTTTCAATTTGAATAATCTCCTAACAAATTGTGGATGAATTGTCAGAGAGTTTGAAAGGTTTATGTTTTCGGCTGGGCATGGTGGTTCGCACCTGTAATCCCAGCAATTTGGGAGGCAGAGGCAGGTGGATCACTTGAGGTCAGGAGTGTGAGACCAGCCAGGCCAGCATGGCAAAACTGTCTCTACTGAAAATACAAAATTTAGCCAAGAATGGTGGGGCACGCCTCTAATCCCAGCTACTCAGCAGGCTGGGGCAGGAGAATCGCTTGCACCTGGGAGGCAGAGGCTGCAGTGAGCCAAAATTGCACCCCTGCACTCCAACCTGGGTGACAGAGTGAGACTCTGTCTCAAAAATAAAAAAAGTTAAAAAAAAAAAGACTTATGTTTTCACTCATTCATTCAAGAAATACTTTGCACCTATTGTAAGACTCTACTTTGGTCATACTAAATTTGAGATGTTTATTACACATCCAAAAGTAGATATCAGGGACTCAGCTGTGTTTGATCTTAGGGCTAGAGATGTAAATTGGGGAGTCATCAGCATAAAGATGTATTTTAAAAATGGAAGTAGGTGAGATCACTTTATCCACATACAGTAGAGTAAGAACCACGCCCTGGTGTTCTTGTCTCCTTTCATTTGCCTGTACAGAGAGCTGGGATGTATTAACCACCAAAACCAGCAAAAAGGACAGGAGAATCAACCATCCAAATCAAGTCCTTTAAGTCAAGAAAAATTAACATCTCAAGAAAAAAATCTTAAATATTTCTAAGAAGCCAGGTGTGTTAGGCAAGATTTTGGCCCATGATCTTCATCCTCTGGTGTTTTACCTGTAATGCTATATTAGAATTGCAGATGAAATTGATGTCACAGGGCCAGGCACTGTGGCTCATGCCTGTAATCCCAACACTTTGGGAGGCTGAAGCAGGGGGATCCCTTGAGTCCAGGAGTTCGAGACCAGCCTGGGCAACATGGCAAAACCTTGTCTCTACAAAAATAAATACATAGATAAATAACAAAAATTAGCTGGGCATGATGGTGCATACTTGCAGTCTCAGCTATTCAGGAGGCTGAGGTGGGATGATCACTTGAGCCTCGGAGACAGAGGTTGCAGTGAGCTAAGATTGTGCTACCACACTCTAGTCTGGGCAACAGAGTGAGACCTCATCTCATAAAAAAAAAAAAAAAAAAAGAAAGAAAAAAAGAAAAGAAAGAAAAAAATTGACGTCACATGTCACAGACTCTAAGACAGAGGGGTTTTCCCAGATTGTGCTGGTGGCCAAATGTAATCACGTGAACCTATAAAATGGAAGAAAGCAGAATAGTCAGTCAGAGAGATGTGATTGATGAGGAGGTAGGAGAGATACAGAGCAAGAGAGGGACTCAACCCACCATTGCTGACTTTGAAGGTCAAGGAAGGAGCCATGAGCAAAGAAATGAGTACGGCCTCTAGAAACCGGGAATGACCTTTAGCTGATAGCCAACAAGGAAACAGTCCTATAACCACAAGAAACCAAATTTTGTCAACAACCTGAATGAGCGAAGAAACAGATTCTTCCCTGGAATCTCCAGAAAGCAACATAGCACTGCAGACACCTCGGTTTTAGCCTGGTGACTCAGTCCCCTGTCAGATTTCTGCCTCACAGAACTGTAGATATTAAATTCTTATTGTTTTAAGCTGCATACACGTAGTAGTATGTTACAGCAACAATACAAAACTAATACAGAAATAAGATGGGACAGACCATAGATTTGGAATAATGGAGGCCATGGGTGATCTTTATGTGAGCTGCTTCAGAAGAGTAATGGCAATGAAAACTCAAATGAAGTGGGTTGAGTCAATTAGAAACGAAAATAGTTATAAGCCACTTAACAACGGGAATACTTTCTAAGAAATGTATTGTTGGGTGATTTCCTTATGTGACCATCATTGAATGTACTTACACAAACCTAGACGGTATAGCCTACTGCACACCTAGGCTATATGGTAGGGCTTATTGCTCCGAGGCTGCAAACCTATACAGCATGTTGCTGTACTGAACAATGTAGGCAACTATAGCACAATGGCAAGGATTTGTGTATATAAACAAATCTAAACATAGAAAAGGTACATTCAGATTATGTTAGTATAACCTTACAGGACCTCCATTGTATATGCCATCCATTGTTTAGCAAAATGTTATGAAGTGCACAACTATACAAATAGACAATTATTTCAAAAGACACAGAGACAAAACACAGAGCAACAGGTTAAACCATGGGTTCTGATACACAGTCCAGGCCCTAGGGAGTGTTCACATTGGTAAAAAATAAGATTGGGTTCCCTAAGCAAGAAGGGATGTGTATTAATATGCAGCACTCTTAGGCCACCTGTGGATTGCCACACAGGTCTACTGCTAATATTTGAGGAATCTGGGGAAAGGATGTAAATGAATGCTCATGGCCTTTGTGCATATTTCCCTGTATGGACACCCCAGCACAATTGTAATGGTTGTGGTCCAGGATCCTACAGGCAGAGAAGCCAAGTGGCCATGTTTCCTTCACCCTAAAGACACCTTGCCATGTGAGCGAGTAGAGCTCCAGGCCTGTAGAAGTCCTATAGCCCAGATCGTGTGACAGGAGCCCTGGTTTCCTAGGTCTAAGGGAGGTCCTGCTCCAGGCTCTGGTAATCTGTGCCAGTTTCTTTCCCTCTAATGATATGTGTATAGTACAGTAGAAAATTTAGGGAAGCATCTTGTTACCAGTGCCATACAGGTGCTATGTTAATTGGGAGACAAGAAAGCAGAATGGAAATCTACAAAGAAAACAGAAAGGAACAGAAAATGAGGAAGGCAAGCCCGTTAGACTTTGAGAGACAGAAGAGGGACCATATGATATCCATGTTTGAGTTCTCAGCACAATGCCTTCTTAAGTGGATGAGACAGCTTCTCTTTCCATTCCCAGCTTTATGCACTTTGCAGACACACCTTCCTCTTGGGGGAAGTACCAGGAAGGAAGATATCACCATTTCTGCAAACTCAGTGAGAGCCTGACATTCATTGGTCCATGTTTCTCAACTGGATGGGATTGGGTGGGATTAATGAGTCTCTCTGTGCCCTGGTGTTTTGGTTCTTGTTCTGTTGGATCTGCACGGCCACAAATGGAGTCCACTGTCTTTTTTCTACTTCTCAGGGTAAGCTTGCCAAAGTGGAGCATCTATCCTATTCCCTCTTCCTGTTCCCACAAGAAGAGAGAGTCCTACAGTTTTTTAGTTGTGCAGCTTCTATTCAAAGAGGGAAGAAATATTAGCCCTACTACCAGTCTCAGGTCCAAGCTATCGGTCTCACTCTGTTACCCAGGCTGGAGTGCAGTGGCATGATCTCGGTTCACTGCAACCTCCACCTCCCATGTTCAAGTGATTCTCCTGCCTGAGCCTCCTGAGTAACTGGATTACAGGTGTGTGCCACCATTCCTGGCTAATTTTTTGTATTTTTAGTAGAGACAGCATTTTGCCATGTTGGCCAGGATAGTCTCGAACCCCTGACCTCAAGTGATCTGCCCACCTCTGCCTCCCAAAGTGCTGGGATTACAGGCGTGAGTCACTGTGCCCCACCCAATATACAGTTCTTGATGAATTCTCTAAAAGCCAAATTTTTAAAAAACCAATTCACCAAAGGCTGATGCACTGGATGGCCCAGTCTCCAAAACTCACGTCCTTAGAAGTCTGATTTGAGTCTTTTCTACAACTTTTTTGTCTCTCCTTAACATGTTCATGCTTTCTGCTCAGCTTCCTGGACATATTTGTAATTACTATAATACTTTAATATCGTTGCCTACTAATTTAATCGTCTGTGTCATTTCCAGGTCCATTTAGTGGTTGATTATTTAAATCCTCATTATGAGTTATATTTTTCTGCTTCTTTGCATACCTCACAATTTTCTTTTCCAGTTTATGGAGGTATGATATATAAATAAAAATTGTATGTATTTAAAGTATACAACATGATATTTTTATATATGTATATAGGTGCAAAGATTACCACAGCCAAGCTAATTAACATATAAATCACTTCAGATAGTTATGTGTATGGTAGAAGGCTTCAGATGCACTCTCTTAGCAAATTTCAAGTATGCAATACATGTTATTAACTACAGTCACCATACTGTACATTAGGCCTCCAGAATTTATTCATCTTATAACTTAAGATTGTACCCCTTGACCAACATCTCCACATTTCCACCTCCCACAGCTCCTGGCAGCCAGCATTCTACAGTCTGCTTCTATGAGTTTGACATTTTTAGATTCCATATATAAGTAAGATTATGCAGTATTTGTTTTTCTGTGCCTGGCTTATCTCAGTTAGCATAATGTCCCTGAGTATCATCCATTTTGTTATAAGTGACAGTTAGTTTTCCTCTTTTAAGGTTGAATAATGTTCCATTGCATATATGTGCACCACATTTTTTTAATACATTCAACTGTTGATGGACACTTAGGTTGATTTTGTATCTTGGCTATTATAAATAATGCTGCAGCTAACATTGGAGTATTCTATTTCCTTGCATATATGCCCAGAAAAGAGATGGCTAGACCATATGGTAGTTCTATTTTTAATTGTTTGAGAAAACACCACATTGTTTTCCATAATGGTGCTACTAATTTACATGTCCACCATCAGCAGACAAAGGTTCCCTTTGTCCCTATCCTCACCAACACTTGTTATCTTTTGTCTTTTCGGTAATAGCCATACTAACAGGTGTGAGGTAATATCTTGTGTTTTTGTATCTGGGTTTTTCTGATTATTAGCGATATTGAACATCTTTTCATATACCTGTTGGCCATTTACATATCTTCTTTGGAAAAATGTCTATTAGGATCTTTTAATCATTTTAAAATTGAATTAGTTGGGTTTGGTTTTGGTTTTTGCTATTGAGTTGTATGAGTTCCTTATATTTTTGGGGTAGTAACCTCTCATCATATATATCAGCAGTCACCACCCTTTTTGGCACCAGGGATCAGTCTTGTGGAAAACAATTTTTTCATGGACTGGGTCATGAAAAAATTTTCTCAAATTTTTTCAAGATGAAACTGTTCCACCTCAGATCATTAGGCCTTAGAGTTTCATGAAGAGCATGAAACCTAGATCCCTTGCATGTACAGTTCACAATAGGGCTAGCACTCCTATGAGAATCTAATGCCACCACTGACTTGACGGGAGGTGGAGCTCAGGCCATAAAGCTCATTCACCTGCCACTCACCTCCCGCTGTGTGGCCTGGTGCTGAACAAGTCATAGACCTGTACTGGGGGGCTGGAGACTCCTGATATATATGTTTGCAAATATTTTCTCTCATTTTGGAGGTGGTCTTTTCATTTTTTAAATTATTTCACTTGCAGAAATTTGTACAGAAACTTTTTAGTTTGATGTAGTTTCACTTACTTATTTCTGTTTCTGCTTTTGTTACTGTGCTTTTGGTATCCTAATATTCAACAAAAATTGCCAAGATAAATATCATGGAACTTTTTCCTGTGTTTTCTTCCAGGAGTTTTATGGCTTCAGGTGTTAGGTTTAAGTCTTTAATCTATTTTTACTTCATTTTTGTGTTAGATAAAGGATCAATTTCATTCTTCTGCATGTAAATATGCAGTTTCTCCACACTGTTTATTGAAGAGACTGTCCTTTCTCCATTGCATAGTCTCAGCACCTTTGTCAAAAGTTGACTGTATATGTGTGGGTTTATTTCTGAGCTCTCTATTCTGTTCTGTATATCTGCTTTATGCCAGTATCATATTGTTTTGATTAAGACAGCTTTGTAATAGAATTTGAAATCAAGAAGTGTGATGCCTCCAGCTCCATTCTTCCTCAAGATTGCTTGAGCTACTCAGGATTTATTGCCATTCCATATTAATTTTAGGATCATTTTTTCTGTTTCTTTGAAAAGTACCTTTGGAATTTTGATAGGAATTGTACTTAATCTGTAGATTGTTGATATGATTTGTCCCCATCCTAAATTTCACCTTGAATTGTATTCCCATGTGTTAGGGAGGGACCTGGTGGTAGGTGATTGCATCATAGGGGCAGTTTCCTCCATGATGTTCTCATGACAGTGAGTTCTCACAGATCTGATGGTTTAAAAGTGTAGCACATCTCCCCCTCATTCAGTCTCTCTCCTGCCATCATGTAAGACATGCCTTGCTTCCCCTTTGCCTTCCACCATGATTGTAAGTTTCCTGAGGCCTCCCTAGCCGTGCAGAACTGAGTCAATTAAACCTCTTTTCTTTATAAATTACCCAGTCTGAGGTAGTTCTTTATAGCAGTGAGAAAATGACTAATATAATAGCTTTGGGTAGCATTGGTATTTTAATAATAATAATTCTTCCAATTCATTGATACGGGATATATTTTCATTTCTTTGTCTTCAATTTCTTTCATTTATGTTTTAGAGTTTTCATAAATAGCTCAGTAGTATAAATAGTTCACTTCCTAAGTTAAATTTATACTTAATTATTTTTTCCTTTTTGTTACTATTACAAATGGTATTGTTTTCTTAATATCTCTTTTTCTAATAGGACATTTTAAGGACTTTAATCTCTTTTTTGATCCTTTATTGTCAGTGTATGAATATGCTACTGATTTTTGTAAGTTGATTTTGTATCCTACAACTTTAATGAGTTATTTATCAGTTTTCGCCTAAAAGTCCATTTTGTCTGATACAAGTATAGTATTATCCTTGCTCTCTTTTGGTTGCCATTTGCATGGAATTGTTTTTACCTTCCTTCACAGTTTCAACATATGTATGTCCTTAAAGCTATGATGAGGCTCTTGTAAGCAGCATATGATTGAGTGTTTTATTTTTATCTATTCAGCCATTCTATGTTTTTTTAATTGAGAAATATAATTTATTACATTTCAAGTATTTATTGATAGGTAAATACTTACTATTACCATTTTGTTTATTATTTTCTGGCTGTTTTGTAGTTTCTTTTTACCTTTCTTCCTCTCTTGCTGTCTTCCTTTGTGATTTGACAATTTGCTGTAGTGATATGCTTTGATTCCTTTCTGTTTATCTTTTGTGTATCTACTATAGATTTCTGCTTTGTGGTTACCATAAAATTGACATAACACATCTTATAGTTATAACAGTATATTTTAAGCTGATAGAAACAACTGTAATAACATATAAAAACTCTACAATTATGATTCTCCCTCCATTTTGTTTTTAATGTCACAACTCATCTGTTTTTATATTGTTCACATATTAAAAAATTATTAAAGCTATACTCATTTTTAATATTATGGTCTTTTAACTTTTATGCTAGAGTTACAAGTGATTTACACACTGCCATAATAATATTAGAATATTCCAATTTCACTATATACTTACCTTTATTAGTGAGTTTTATACTTTCAGATGTTTTCAGGTTATTAATCAGCATCCTTTCAATTCAACTTGAAGAACTCCCTTTAGCATTTCTTGTAAGACAGGTCTGGTGATGGTAAACTCCCTCAGTTTTTATTTGTCTAAGAAAGTTTTTATCTCCCCTTCATTTCTGAGGGAAATCTTTGCTGGGCAAAGCATTTTTCTTTGACAGTTTTTTTTCTTCTTTTTACTTTACTTTTTTTTTTTTTTAATCTTTTTGTTTTTTTCTTTTTTGTGGAGAATGGGGTCTTGCTATATTGCCCAGACAGGTCTCGAACTGCTGAGCTCAAGCTATCCTCCTGCCTCTGCCTCCCTAAGAACTGGGATTACAGGCATGAAGCACAGCACCCAGCAACAGTTCTTTTTTTTCAGTACCTTGAATATATTGTTTCACTGTCTCTTGGCCTGCAAGATTTCTGCTGAGAAATTATCTGTCAGTTTTATGGGGTCAGTTTCTTTGTATGTGTGGAGTCTCTTTCTCTTACTGCTTTTAGAATTCTCTTTGTCTTTACTTTTTGTCAGTTTGATTTCACTATGTTTCTTTGCACTTCATTTACCTGGATGATCATATCTCTCTCCAGATCATATCTTTGTGACGTGTTCTGCTGTTATTTCTTTAAATAATCTTTCTGCTCCTTTCTTCTTCTAGAACTCTCATAATGCGTATGTTAGTTTTCTTGATTGTGTCCTATAAATCCTTTCTTCATTCCTTTCCATTCTTTTTTAATTCTTTTCCTCTAACTGGAAAATTTCAAGTAATCAGTCTTTGAGTTCACAGTTTCTTTCTTTTGCTTAGGACTGCCATTGACATCATTTATTGTATTTGGCACTTTATTCATTACATTCTTCTGCTCCAGAATTTCTGTTTGGTACTCTTTCAATTTCCATCTCTTTGTTGAACTTCCTGTTTTGTTCATGTATTGTTTTCCTGATTTTGTTGAGTTGTGTATGTTTTCTTTGTAGCTGCTAAATTAAATTTCCTTCAAATAGTTATTTTGAATTCTTTATCAGGCATTTCATAGATCTCTATTTCTTTGACTTAGTTACTGGAAAATTATTGTATTCCTTTAGCAGTATCATATTTCCTTGATTTTTCAATTACATTGAGATCTTGCATTGTTGGTTTTTTTGTGTGTGTTTTTTGAAGCAGTCACCCTCTCCAGTCTCTGCTGACTAACTTTGGGAGAGAAATACCTGCACTATTTGGCCTGACTAGGGATTCTGAGGTTTTCTCAGTCTTTTCCCATTAATGTGTCTGATTCACACTTCTTGTTATCACTTGTGGAGGGGGGAGAGTCTTAAGATTGTATGTCTTCTCTTCATCTTTGTTCTTTAAGGCTGTTTTCTGAAAAGGTCGAGTTTATATGCCTTGTCCCAGTCTCACAGAGTTAGAATGGCTTTCTGCACATGCTCATGAGCCATCTGCAGAGGCTCCTAGTTGCATTTGTGGTAACATGGGGTGGAGAAGAGTGAGACATGTGAAGCATTAAGGGTGCCTATGAGAAAACTGAGGGATTCTGTTAACAAAGCATTTCCAGTAACTCATGGGAGAGCTTCCTGATGGAATCTGCAAAACAAAGCAGTTAGTAAGATCCACGGCCCTTTATTGAGTTCTGAGCCTTGGTGAATGTGAATCCCCCAGCTCTCTTCCTTGCTCCCAACTTTTCTAACTTTTTGGCTGTGCCAATCACCTAAGTATTCTGTGTGAGGTAAGAAAGAGGAGGATGCCTTGAGTAGCACTCTTCATGACTGGATAAGCCAGGTACCTGCTTGCTATACATTCACTTTTCCCTGTAGGAGAAATTGCAGGCTGAAGGGGTCTCTCTTGGCACTGAACTGTGCTGCCTTGGGGGAAAGGTGACACAGTTACAGTGAAATTGTTCTTCTTACCCTCTTCAATGCATCTATTCTCAGACTTTTTGCTTCACATTGTACTAGAACTTCTCTGCTGAACTCTCAGACTCCCACAACGGTACTGTCATTTGTGGGTGGTTGTCAAAATCAATGCTTCTGTGTGAAGATGATGGCAGAAAACACCTATTCTGCCATCTTGCTCATGTCACCCCTATCCCTAGTGAACTTTTATTGGATGCCAAATACTTTGAATTTTGTCTTGTTCAGTACTGGATATTGTTTATTTTTAAAAATATGTTGGGGCTTTTTTCTTGGACACTTGTTAAGTTACCTGGAATGAATTCGATCCTTTCAAAGCTTGCCTTTATGCTTTGTCAGTTGGATCCAGAACCATCTTTAACCTAGGGCTAGTTCTGGCCATTGTTCTAGCTGACCCATTCTGGAGGTCTTCCCTGCACTTCATGTAATTTTCCCATACATACTGCTATGGACTGAATGCTTGTGTCCCCTTCAAAATCCATATAGTGAAACTCTAAACCTTAATGTAATGGTATTCATTGATAAGGTCTTTGGGAGGTAATTAGGGTTCAATTATATCATGAGAGTGGGGCCCTCATGATGAAATGAATGCCCTTATTAAAAGAGGAGGAACTGTTAACAGCTATATCTTTTGTCTCTACATGCAAGTAACAAGGAAAGCCATGTGAGGACATAACCAGGAAGAGGGCCCTCATCAAGATCCTGACCATGCCAGCACCCTGATCTCAAACTTCCAGCCTTCGGAATTGTGAGAAATAAATGTTTGTTGTTTAAGCCTCCCAGTGTATGTTACAGTAGCCCAAGCTGACTAAGGAATATATATAATGATTGATACTAAGCTAAACTCTCAAGGGGAGCCCTCTGCAAATCTTCAGGGTCCTCCCAGTTTGGCTCGTTACTCTCTGGCCCTGCCCCATGAAACCTAGCTCCTTTGACCTCTTCAGATTCTGCACTGTGTGTCTTCAAGTCAGAGACACTCTGGGTGCTCCTTCCATGAGCTGCAGCTGAGAAATTCTCTCCTGGCAGTAAGCTGGCAACATTAGGGTTCCCCTTATTTATTTTCCTTCTCTATGTTGCCCGTTGTCCAATGCCTGAAAGTTGTTATTCCATATATTTTGTCTAGTAATATGATTGTTTAAGGAGAAGGCTGAAACTGGGCTCTGTTGCTTCCTTATGGCCAAGAGCAGAAGTCTTACAACATGTTAGTAAACTTTGTCTATGCTATAGACTCTCAGGATATGCTTCAATATCTGGTAGGGAAAGTCTTCCCTCATTTGTTTTATTATTTCAAAATTTTCTTGGCCATCTAAATCCATTTCTCTTTCCTGTGAATTGTCTAGCCAGTTTACTAAATTTCCTTAAAAAGTCCTGTTAGGATTTGGATTGAGATTGAATTAAATTATATATTAACATGAAACATGACTGATAGTCTTACATTTTCACATATCTTGTCCTTGGATGGAAAAAGTATTAAAAAAACCTCCCCAAACTGGGTGTTAAAAAAGATAAATAAATAAATAAATCCAAGGCCGAGATGGGAGGATCACCTGAGGTCAGGAGTTCGAGACCAGCCTGGCCAACACGGTAAACCCAATTTCTACTAATAATACCAGGTGTGGTGGTGGGCATCCATAATCGCAGCTACTCAGGAGGCTGAGGCAAGAGAATCACTTGAACTTGGGAGGCAGGCAGAGGTTGCAGTGAGCAGAGATGGCACCATTGCACTCCAGTCTAGGCAAAAGAGTAAGACACTATCTCAAGAAATAAAATAATGAAATAAAATAAAACTGAAGATCCAACTCAGGACATGTTGGCTAATTGAAGACTCATAAGCTGAATGAGATGGCAACTCCACTGGATGAAAACATTAAATTCATAAGAGCAAGGAGGGAGAGTAGTCTCTGGGATAGTTCACTAAATGAAAATATAAGATAGAGAAAAGTATATACAGTTTTCTACCATTTAATTAAGAAGGAAGAGATACATAAACATATACATACTACGTATGTATATACATGTGCATAAATCTCTACTTATATTTAAAAATGGAAAGTAAGTAACTATAGAAGTAGCTTTAAATGACTTTTTATTGGGAAGTAAGAGGGACAGAAGCTGGACTTTTCTGGATATATCTCGCTTATAGATTTCCCTTTCAAATAATATATATTACAAAATTATAAAACAAAGTTATTATTTTTTTGTAGAGACAGGGTCTCGCCATGTTGCCCAGGCTAGTCTCAAACTCCTGAGCTCAAGTGATCCTTCTGCCTCAGCCTCCCAAAGTGCTAGGATTACAAAGCCACCATGCCTGGCCAGCAAAGTTAAATTTTAAAAAAGCAATCCCTTAAAATGGAAAGTAAAATAAAGGAAATGAACCCAACTCAGCTGGAATTAGGTTGGTGGCACAGTCACACAGAGGGGATCTATTTAGAGCAGCTTGAAAGCACAGCAATCTGATAGCCCATCCCTAGTGGGCTATTCCCCCAAGGGCGAAAAGAATTGCAAAAACTATCTTAAGCTGCTCAGAAATCTTATGTTTCAGAAGTAGTGTGAAAATCATTACTTTGAGACTGTAGGGTATATAGAAAGGCTTAAAGTAAACACATCATTCTGTTGGGATTGTCAACAACTGGGCTTTTTCAGTGTGGGAGAAAGAGATCAGAGTTAGACAAAATCCCTGTAGTTGAACTGCAACTATCACTATAAAGTCATGACATATGTAATCTTATAAACAAATACCATTTTCTACTCTGTCTAGTGAAAAACCTCAGAAACAATAACTAAGCCCATAACACCAAATACATGTATGGTGTTCCCAAATACCATTTTCCCTGGAAGACAGAAGGGTCCCTTGCATTACAGCCTTGACTGGTCTAGGGCAGGAAACACACAGCCCATCCTAAGTACCTGAGCTTTCTTTTCTCTTTTTTGACCCCAAAGATCCCGGGGATATGTCCAAAGATTCCAAGAGCCAATCTGAAGAAGTTCCCTCCCACAGGCCAATGAAACATAAAAATAATAACTATCATAGACAAAAGACAAACATGGTATGTTTATATCCACTAGTTTATAATGAAGGAAACCAACAAAATAAAATATAGTAGTCAATGTTATAGGATTCTGGGAAACCAGTTCATCTGAAATCAGTTCCTTATCTTATTTCCCTGCATAACCTGCACCTCTAGGTACCAGATGGTTGAAGAGGACACTGCACCATTGTGGAAGAAACTTCTAAAGCTGCTTCAGTTAACAATGAGAAGGAACGATGGAGTCAAAATATCACCACTGTGCGAGTCTTTATGAGTGGATTTAGGTGTGCTAAACAACAAAGACAGACAATCAGACCTTCTATGTCACCTTCTATGACAAACATTGGCCCAAAATTGAACCTGAGTCTGATCAAACCTCTAGATCTAACCACCAACACACAGGAACTCCAGGAGACAGAAGAATGACACCACAGAGGTACAATTATGAAAATTCAGGTTAGGAAAATGCTACTGGACAGCCTGTTTTTTCAGTAAATTGCAAGAAAACATATGACAAAGGAGGAGTCAACGGATTAAAAAGATTTAAACACCCATCACTACCAACTGCAATTTTTGGCCTGTTTAGATCCTAGGTCTAACAAATAAATTAAATAATCCTGAGACAATTGGGGGAAATGTAAGCAGTGACTAGATATTCAATCATATTAAGAAATTACTGCTAACTTTCAAGATATAACAGTGATATTTCTTTTTTAAAGAAATAAATACTAAAAATTTTACGGATGAAAAACCAACAATATTCCCCTAAATAAATATAGCAAAATTCTATGTATTATCCTAATAGTTCTCTTTGGGGGTAGAGTGAATTGGATAAAATTATTTTAAAAGCCACATGAAAATATAAGTGCCTGAATAACAAAGAAAGTATGTAGAAGATAAATAATGAGAAACTTGTCTTCAATTGAAAGCCACTGTAATAAAAATCACTGCAGTACAATCAACATGATATTGGCATAACAGTAGACAAATCAGTGGAACAGAAGAGTGGATTCAAAAATAGGTCTCAGTATATATCATAACTTAATATGTGACAAAGGTAGTATTTCAATTTTGTGGGAAAGAATGGCTTACTTAATAAGCATTGCTGGCATAACTACCTATTCAACGGGAACAAAATGAACTTGCATCTCAATTTCACAATAAATCCAAAAATAAATTCCAAATGGATTAAACACATAAATATAAACAATCAGTTTTAAAAAAATATTTAGGTGACTGCATGCAAATCTAGGGCACAGAGAACATCTTTTAAACTAAAACCAGAAACCTGGAAAGTAGAAAAGATAGACATATTTGATTACATAAAACTTTCAAACCTTTTTATGGTGAATGGTACCCAAACAAAGTCAAGAGTCAAAATGCATTTTAAAATATGTGCAATGTAGATAATAGATATAGGATTAATATTTCTTATGTATAACAAGTTCTTACAAATTGATAAGAAAAAGATAAACCATTCCAATTTTTTAAAATGTCAATAAGTATGAAAAAGGAAATAAACCAAATAGCAAATCCAAATAGCTCGTAAAAATATGAAAAGTTACCCAACTCAGTGGCTGCTGGGGAATTGTAAATTAAAATAATAATGAGATATTACTCTACACACAACAGATTGGCAGAAGTTAAAAAGAATGATATTATTTATTGCAATCTCATGCATTACTTGTGAAAATATGAATTGCCACATTTTGAGAAAAACAAAGGCCCAGCAGCATCCATTAAAATAAAAAATCCTCATACCCTTTAACCCAATGATTGCACTCCTGGGATTGTAGTCAGTAAAAGTAAAAGAACCAATATGGAAAGCTATATGTAAAGCTGTTTACTGGAGAATGATAGAAACAAAAAACTAAAAGCAAAGTGAATATACATCCATAAGAGGATGGCTGAATAAATGTGTATGTCTTTGCATCATAAAATACTATGCAGTTTGTCAGACGTGGTGTCTCATGCCTGTAAATCTAGCTCTTTGGGAGGCTGAGGCGGTTGGATCATTTGAGCCCAGGAGTTCAAAACCAGCCTGGGTAACACAGCAAGACCTTGTCTCTACCAAAAATACAAAAATTAGCTATGCACCGTGGTGCACGCCTGCAGGGCTAGCTGCCAGGGAGGCTGAGGTGGGAGGATTACTTGAGCCCAGGAGGTTCATGCTGCAGAGAGCCATGAACATATCACTGCACTCCAGCCTGACAGAGTGAGACCATGTCCCAAAAAACAAAAACAAAACAACAACAATGAAAACCATGCAGCTACTAAGAATGAATTAGAGCCACTGCATGTGAATTAGAAGGATTGCTACAAGATGTCAAGAGAGAAAGGCAAGATGCCAAGAATTGTGTATATTATGGTTCCCAGTAATAAATATTTAGTCATGCATCACTTAAGGATGGGATGCTTTCTCAAAATGCATTGTTAAGCAATTTTATTGTCACATGAATACCACAGAGTGTAGTTACATAAACCTAGGTGGTAGAGGCTGCTACTGCACACTTAGGCTTTACGGTATGGTCTGTTGCTCCTAGGCTACAAACTTGTATAACATGTTATTGTACTGACAACTGTAGACAATTGTAACACAATTGTAAGTATTTACATGCCTCAACTTACAAAAGGTACAGCAAAAATATGGTATTATAATTCTTTGTTTCTTTGGGACCACTGTGGTATATGTGGTTCATCATTGACCAAAATGTGGTTACGCAGCACAAGACTGTGTATGGATCAGTGGTGTGTGTGTGTGTGTGTGTGTGTGTGTGTGTGTAAGTAAACATATATATTTGGTTTTTTTATTTTTGTTTTTGAGATAGAGTCTGGCTCTGTTGCCCAGGCTGGAACGCAGTGGTGTGATCTCGGCTCACTGCCACCTCCGCTTCCCCAGGTTCAAGCATTTCTCCAACCTCAACCTCCCAAGAAGCTGGGAATACAGGTGTGGCCACCATGCCCAGCTAATTTTTGTATTTTTAGTAGAGATGGAGTTTCACCATATTGGCCAGGCTGGTCTCAAACTCCTGGCCTCAAGGATCTGCCCACCTTGGCCTCCCAAAGTGCTGGGATTACATGCATGAGCCACCACAGCTGGCCAACATATATATTTGTATACAAACTCCTATTTGTTTATAATAACATGAGTTTGGGAAAAAAAGTTTGGAATGCTCTACATTGGATTGTTAACAGGGATTTTGTCAAGTTGGGGGTGGGGGTATGAAATTTGGGTAGAATGTGAAAGGAGAAGAGTAGAAAAAAAAGTGGATCTATAATGATATCTATTAATATATATGCATATTAATAGGTATATGAATATATTATATGCATATATACCTAAAGTATAATACACATGTATAATGTGTGTGTATATATGATATATATGATAGGAGAAAAAGCTAGAGTGGAATCCATATCTACATATATGTAGAGATGCAAATGATATGTTGTTAAATTTCAAAAATCTAGTAACGTGTAACTATGATTCTATTTTGTCAAAGCAAACACATACAAACTTCTATAGCTGTGGTCTCCATCAATGCTTGTAATTTTGAATGAACTATGAGAAAAGGTGTGATGGAATAAACGCCAGGGTGTTAACATGTGTTACCGCAAAGGGGATTGAGGTGAGGATGAAATGACGGTGAACTTTTTCTTTGCACATCATTGTACCATTTTACTTCTTCAATAAACCTGTATTGCTTTGAAATTTGAGAAAAAAAGGAAAAAAAATACACATATTCCATCTAAGGATGTGATATCTTTCAGTATGTATTCAGGTCTTCCTTCTTTTTCCTAAAAGCTTCTTTATCTTTCTAGCCTGCTAAGAATTTTTGTTATTGTTTTTTAATCAATAACCCGTGTTTGAGGTTTATCACGTTTTTGGCATCTGTTAAGATAATTGTCTGATTTTTCTCTTTAATCGATTAATGTGATTTTTCTCTTTCTTATCTATATTCTCCCATGTCTTATCTATAATCTCACCTCGTCTCATGGCTTTGAACACGATACATACACCAACAACTTCCAAACTTGTGTCTTCAGCCCAGACCTCTCTTTCCAACTGTAGACTCTGAGTAATTGTCTACTGCCACCTCTGCTTGAATGTCTAATTGACATCTCGGACTCAACATGTCCAAAATGGAACTCTTGACCACATTTCCTCGTCTCAAATCCCACCAAATCTTACATGACCTTGGGGAAAAACCTCATGCAGGAACCTGCAGCTGCACTATCTTAATTGAGGGCATTTCATCAAACTAGTTGCTCAGGCCAGAAAACATGGATCACCTGTGACTTTCCTCTTTCTCTCACACCCTAAAGGAGGAGGAAATCCTTCTACCCTCAAAATACATTCAGAATGGACAACTTTAATCATCTTGACTGCTTCCATCATGGTCACCATCTGTCCTCTTTTGAGCAGGTCACTGATCTCCTTGGTTCTGTTCTCGCCTCTCCTAAAGTCTATTCTCAACAAGGCACCCAGAATCAAGCCATTTCATACATTAAATAGATATAGATTATATCCCTCCTTTGCCCAAAGCCCTGCATTTCCCCGGCTTCTCTCTACACACCTCTCCTGCCACTGCCCCCATTTTATTTAGAGTAAAAACCAAGGTCCTGTGACTTCTCCACCTCATCTCCTTCCACTCTTCTCCTAACTTACTCTCCCACAACCATTCTGGCCTCCCTGAAGTCACTCGAACATGCGGGGTGTACTCCCCTCCCACCCTGGTGCCTTCATACTCACTGTTCTTTCTGCTTAGAATACCCTTTCCCTGATATCTGTTTGGCTAACTCTCTCCTTCTTATCAGGGCCTAACCTGACTACCTTATTAAATATCCTCCCTCCTACTCTGATGCAACAAATCTTGCCCTGACCCACTTTATCATTTTCCACCTCACTCACATCCCTTTCTGGCCTACAGAGGTGTCTATTATATTGTTTATCTTCTATTTTCTGTCTCATCTCACTAGGACATCAGCTCTAAGAGGGCAAGAATCTTGTTTTTTTCACTGATGTTACCTGAATTCCTAGAACGATGTCTGGCATATAAAATATGCCAATATTTTGGCACATAAAAAAACAATATTTGTTGAATTAAAAGAATGAATTTGTGCATTGCATTGACTCTGAGTGTGTTACTTCTACAAATCAGCTCCCTGACTCCCCTACAATTCCTCTCTTATATTTGTTTTAAGCCATGATGTTCCTCAGAATCGTTTTTTTCTCTTAAATATGATCCCTGTTGCCTTCTCTCTTTAAGAATCATTCCAAGTTTCTGGTTCATTAATGGAGCTTTTTATTATTTTCTCACACTGCTGTAGATTTATTCTTTTTAAATTTGTTATAAGGTACAACATTACAGCTATATAAGAAGAACAAGTTCTAGTGTTATGTAATACTATGGGTTGACTACAGTTAACAATAATATGTTATATAGTTTCAAAGAGCTAGAAAGAGAATACTGAACATTCTCAACACACAGAAATGACAAATGTTGAGGTGATGAATATGCTAACTACCCTGATCTGATCACCATACATTTTATATATATAGAAACATTAGCATATACTCCATGAATATATACAATTACTATTTATCAATTAATAGAATAGAATAAAATAAATAATAATAATAAATGACTATAACTCTCCACCAAAAAAAAAAAAATCATAGGATTGGGTAAGGAAGGAAAGGCAGATGCGTGTCTCACTCGACTGTTATCATGCAAGCTTGACCTCAGAGAACTGAATTTGTTTGTGTGAGTCAGTCTCTCTGGAGTGTGAGTAAATCTGATGAACTTTAAGTCTTATGAATCCTGGCTTGGCCACCAGCTGCATTTCTCTAATATCTCCAGCTCCAGCCCCTTGAGGATCATACTGCCTACATTAACCATGGTATTATAAAGTATTTTTCAATTCAGAGAGGAAACGAATTGCATAAATGCTAGATAATAAAAATGAGGTTCTAATGCCGGACAGGACATTTCCTTCCTACTAATCGACTCAATCTTAAAATCAAAGGTATCCACCCACATCCTTAGGGAACTCATTGAAAATGTTATGCAGCTGAAAAAATTTCTAATCTTTTTACCATGGCTATAGTAGTCAGTTAAAGACTTTTCAAAATGTTTTTACGTCTGATTTCAAAGTCACTGAAGACCAGATTTTGACCATTGATGTATATGCTGAATATGCCTGCCCTACGAAAAGAAATTTGGTTAATTTGGGAGTGTGCTGAACTATTTTCATCTACATTTCCTACTTGCATAGCATTTCTTTTTCTTTTTCTTTTTTCTTGAGACAGAATCTCACTCTGTTGCCCAGGCTGGAGTGCCATGGCATGATCTCAGCTCACTGCAACCTCTGCCTTCCAGGCTCAAGTGATTCTTGTGCCTCGGCCCCCCGAGTAGCTGGGATTACGTGTGTGCACCATCCTGCCCAACTAATTTTTTATTTTTAGTGGAGACGGGGTTTTGCCATGTTGGCCAGGCTGGTCTCGAACTCATGGCCTCAAGTGATCCGCCCGCCTTGGGCTCCTAAAATGCTGGGATTACAGGCAGGAGCCACTGCTCCCAGCCCCAGCACAGCATTTCTAAGCCACAGAAAACATGCTGTCTTATCCCTTCCTTTAAAAAAATATTATATGCTTAAAGAAGCAATACTTTTGGTTCTTTACTACAGAGTAACTTTGTGCCTATGTTGAATTGCAAGGAAAATAAATGTTCATTATGAGCCCATTTTCCACAGCCAAACATGAACTGATACAGTGACTAATATTATTTCTAAGAATGTGACTTGCACTTTGACTACTATCAGGCAATGTTGAGAAGAAACTTCATCTGAGTTATCATCTGTGTCGGCACCCACCTGTCAACAGAGGACAGGATAAACCAGTGTTTCCAGATCTAAGGTTTCACCAATAGACCCTAGACCGAGTCTGCTGCTAACACTCCTCTCCGCTTCTCTCACCTTCCACAAGTTACTCCAAATAAGAACTCTAGTTTATAAACTATTGGTGTAAACCATTAAGGAGAAATGGTTTCTATTATCTTTGGAAAACCTATGGGGCAGGAGAGTCTTCTCTTATTTTGGACTTTATCTCATTGTTCTAGCACGCTGATAGTAAATAAAAACTTCCTTATGTTCCTCCAAACTCTTCAACTTTGCTGTAAACACATTTTCTTTTAATCAAAATTATTGAACATGGAAAATCATTGCTCATTATCCTCTGTATTATTCTTGGGGATAATATATAAGTTCTGTCTTTGGTCTGTTCTATTTTAACTTTTACTTGTGAACAAATGGAAACTTACTTTTCATTTCTCATCATTTTTGGATCCTATTCAGATGTTCCATGTGACTATTGGAATGTGGTGGCCAAAATGGGATCCCATTTACTAGATCTTTATAGAGATGGTGGCATTTGAAAGATTGAAACAATAAGAGAAATTAAACAGGAAGTGACAGATTTAACTGTCTAACATTTTGGAACTTTTGTACTACGGAAATCAATAAAGTTGGCTGAGAAAGTATTTGCATCATATATAACAGTTAAAAATTCATATCTGGTTGGGCGCGGTGGCTCACACCTGTGATCCCAGCACATTGGGAGGCCGAGATGGGCAGACCACTAGGTCAGGAGATCGAGACCATCCTGGCTAACACGGTGGAATCTTGTCTCTACTAAAAATACAAAAAATTAGCTGGGTGTGGTGGCATGTGCCTGTAGTCCCAGCTTCTGGGGAGGCTGAGGCAGGAGAATCGCTTGAACCCTGGGAGGTGGAGGTTGCAGTGAACCGAGACCATACCACTGTACTCCAGCCTAGGCAACAGAGCTAGACTCTGTCTCAAAAAAATAAAAAATTCGTATCTATATTATCTAAAAATTCACGCATATATATGAAAAGTTCCCTGTATATAATATTCAATTATTAATGAATACTTTTGCAGTACGATGTTATTTATTTTTTTAGAGGGATCTTGCTTTGTGGCCCAGGCTGGAGTGTAGTGGCTAGTGGCATGATCATAGCTCACTGGAGACTAGAATCTCTGGGATCAAGTGATCCTTCCACCTCAGCCGCCCCAGTAGCTGGGACTACAAGCATGAGCCATCGTGCCGGCTCATAAGATGTTATTTTCTATTAAAACAATTTTTTAAGTAACATGATGTCTCCAGTACATATGTGAATGAACAATACTCTTATTGGCCAATGTACACTTTTCCTCAAAATCTAGTGGACATATCATGTCTTGAAAGCACTGGACAAACCCTTAGGAAAATAAGCTCCTCTTCAAGCTCTATCATTCTATATTCCATAATTCTACATGGAATTCCAATCTGTGGGATTCTGCAATCCTACACTTTACTGCCCATGTTGTAGCAGTCACTACATTATACTGAAATTTTTTATGACTATCTTCCCTACTGGAAATGATCATCTTTATCAGGAGGTGGCAGATCAGAGACCATGTAGTTGCTTCATTCTTTATTTTCATGGTCTAACATGATGCCTACTACATGCAGTAGATGCCCCAATACTGCTCAAAGAATGAATGAGTTTATGTTAAAACAAATGTAAATGGTAATTACAGAATACAGAAAAGATCTCCCGCCTTAAACTTTCAAAGATACGACACGTGATGCAATATTATTTTGCTCAAGAAGACTTTAATGCCATCAACAGACATGTGTTCCTTTTTTCTATGAATTAAAAAGATATAAGTATTATTTTAAAGATATTAACAATATAAATTCTCCTGAAATTAATTTACAAATTCAGTACAATGCCCATCAGAATACAGGGCTTTTTAAAACTTGATGAAATTGTTCTAAAGTTCATACAGAAAAGCAAACAAGGAGGCTGGGTGTGGCGGCTCACACCTGTAATCCCAGCACTTTAGGAGGCCAAGGCGGGAAGATTACTTGAGGTCAGGAGTTCGAGTCCAGCCTGACCAATATGGTGAAACCTCATCTCTAATTTAAAAAAAAAAAAAAAAAACAAAAATTAGCTGGATGTGGTGGTGGGCACCTGTAATCCCAACTACTCGGGAGCCCGAGACAGGAGAATCATTTGAACCCAGGTAGTAGAGATTGCAGTGAGCCGAGATCACACCACTGCACTCCAGCCTGGGTGACAGAGTGAGACTCCATCTCAAAAAAAAGGAAAAGCAAACATGGAAGAAGAGCCAGAAAAAAAAATCTTCAGATAAAAACCAACCATGAGGGGGAAATATCTCTATCAAATGTTTAAATGTATCATTTTATTACAGTAATTAAGATGCTATAGACCAATATGGAGACAAAGATTCTATTAAATAAACTGAATGGAAAGTTCAGAAATAAACAAAAGTACATATGAACATTATTTTAAGACAAAGCTGGCTTCTCAAATGGCGGTAAAAGATGGCCTTTTTCACCCTTTTTCATGCTTCATCAGTAAAGTATGTTGTGAAAATAGAAAGTCGTTTGACAAAGGTCACCTGGATCTCTACATCACTTCTTTCGACAAAAGGAAATTCAATGGCTTGACCTCTCAAGAAATGCCATAACAGCAACAATGATCCTAGAAGGAAACATGGATTTTTAAAAAGTTTGAATGGGGACGGGCATACTAAATAATGACATGAAATTGAGACATTACTAATGATAAGCCTGATTATTTAAATTTAAAAAAATCCCTAAAACTGTGGCCGAGCGCAGTGGCTCACACCTGTAATCCCAGCACGTTAGGAGGCCGAGGTGGGTGGATCATCAGGTCAGGAGTTCAAGACCAGCCTGGCCAGCATAGTAAAACCTTGTCTCTACTAAAATTGCAAAAATTAGCCAGACGTGGTGGTATGTGCCTGTAATCCTAGCTATTCGGGAGGCTGAGACAGAAGAATCACTTCAACCTGGATGGCAGAGGTTGCAGTGAGCCGAGATCGTGCCATTGCACTCCAGCCTGGGCAACAGAGTGAGACTCTGTCTCAAAAGAAAAAAAAAAAAATAGACTAATCTCTTTAATATGAAAAGAGTTCATACCAAGCCGTATGGAAAAGATCAGTGGCCCAATAGAAATATGAATAACAGATATGAACACAAAATTCATAGCAGAGCAGTGAGTGGCTAATGAATCTATACAAAGGTAATTTAAAAAATCAAAATCAAACAATAAAATTACCTATCAGATTAGCACTTAAAAAAATTTAATGACATACAGGCTTTGCCATGGAGAGGGGAAATAGATATTACTAAAGCGTTGATGGAGGGTGAAAAAAAAATACATAAAATATTTAGAAAAGCAGTTTTGCAATATTAATCAAAGATTTAAATTAGAACAAATGTAATAATATGATTCGGGATTTTTGTTGTTGTAACATTGTTTGAATCAACCACCCGGATGTCTATCAATAGGGAATGAATTAGATTATGACACGGATGTATGCTATGGTCTGAATGTTGGTGTCCCCCCAAAATTTGTATATTGAAACTGAAACCCCCAAGGCAATGGTATTAGGAAGTGGGGCCTTGTGGGAAATGAGTAAGACCTGAGGAAAGAATTCTTAGAAGTGGGTTTATATGTCCTAATAAGAGAGGAAGAGAGCTAATTAGATCCTTCCATGATGTGCAGACGCAGCTAGAAAGAGTCATCTATGAACCAGGAGGTGGCCCTTCACCAGACACCAAAACTGCTAGCACCTGGATCTTGGAGTTCCCAGCCTCCAGAACTGTAAGAAATACAAATCTGTTGTTTGCCAGTTTATGGTATTATAGCAGCCTGAATGAACTAAGACACAGTACAATGGATTTCTATGCAGCAGCTCAGACAGAACAAGCTAGAACAGAAGGATATGGAAAAGCATCTATTATGTCCTTTAATGGAAAAAAAAAAACCCATCAAGTTCAGAACAGTGGTATAAAGTCATCCCATTTGTTTTTTGAAGGGTATCTAGCATATGCATACTTTGTATGTATTTATGTAAAAAATTATCTGTATAGATACATAATTTATTAACAGAATAAATACACAATTTATTCTGGAAATGGGATTGAGAGGATCACAATATAAGAGACTTCCTTTTTACTTTCTGCTGTTTTCCCCTTTTTTAATTTTTTTTGAGACGAAGTCTCACTCTGTCACTCAGGCTGGGGTCCAGTGGTGCAATCTCTGCTCACTACAACCTCCGCATCCCGGGTTCAAATGATTCTCCTGTCTCAGCCTCCTGAGTAGCTGGGATTACAGCCGCCTGCCACCATGCCTGGCCAACTTTTGTATTTTCAGTAGCGATGGGGTTTCGCCATATTGTCCAGGCTGGTCTCAAACTCCTGACCTCAAGTAATCCGTCCATGTCAGCCTCTCAAAATGCTGAGATTACGGGTGTGAACCACCGTGCCCCATCTGCTGTTTTCTACTTTTTATTTTTTATGATTATGCAGTATTTTTGTAATTAAATTTAAAAACGTTGTAAAAGAATGCTTGTATTTACATATAAGTCACTAGAAGCAAAACCCTTTGATGATTTGGCAACACGTGATGAGCCACAGGGCTGGGACTGGGGTGCAGTTGCTGAGGCATTGGCCTTGGTTACAAAATTTAAGGAGTTATCATAAACCTCAGTAATAAAGATAAACAATGTATATACTTTAAGACCTTAATTTGTTACGGCAGTTTTATTTCCACAGCAAAATTGAGAGGAAGATGCAGAGATATCCCATATACCTTTTGCCCTCATACATGCGTAGCCTCCCCCTGTTATCAGCATCCCTCATCAGTGGTATATATCTGGGGTACCCACCTCCCTGCCCGTGGACCTGTACTTGGCTGTGGCCTGTTAGGAACTGGGCTGCACAATAGGAGGTGAGTGGCGAGTGAGCATACTGCCTGAGCTCCCCTGTCAGATGGGCAGCAGCGTTAGATTCTCACAGGAGTACGAACCCTATGGGGAACTGCGCATTCGAGGGATCTAGGTTGTGCTCTCCTTATGAGAATTTTATGCCCGAGGGTCTGAAACTATTGCCCACCCCCATTTGCAGAAACATTGTCTTCTATGAAATCTCGTCCATGGTCAAAAAGGTTGGGGACCGCTGGTGTACATGTTATAACTGATGAATCTACGTTGACACATCTTTGTCACCAATAGTTTACATTAGGGTTCACTCGTGGTATTCTACATTTTATGGGTTTGAAAAATCTATAATGACATATATCCACCATTATAAGATCATACAGGCCAGGCACGGTGGTTCATGCCTGTAATCCCAGCACTTTGGGAGGCTGAGGCAGGTGGATCACTTGTGGTCAGGAGTTCGAGACTAGCCCGACCAACATGGTGAAACCCTGTCTCTACTAAAAATACAAAATTAGCCGGGTGTGGTGGTGCATGCTTGTAATCACAGCTACTTGAGAGGCTGAGGCAGGAGAACTGCTTGAACCCGAGAGGCGGAGGTTGCAGTGAACCAAGATCATGCCATTGCCCTCCAGCCTGGGCAACAAGAGCTAAACTCTGTCTCAAAAAAACAAAAACAAACAAACAAAACAAAACAAAAGATTATACAGAGTAGTGAATGACATATTGCTAGAGGTTAAATGGCTGCTCTTTAAGGGACAGGAAGCTTTGGATAGAGAGACTTCTAGAGCCTGAGTGATAACCCCTTATGGTGGGGTTACACCTGTCTCTCCCTGGTTTGAAAGCTCTATTAGCTATTCCTGAGACACCTCCTTTGTTTGCATTGCCTATTGAAGAGAGGTATTTTTTTTGTGTGTGCACAGTATGTTTTTGTTTTAATGTTTCATCATAACATAATCTTCTGGAAGACATTTTAAGCAACAAACTAGAGATCCACAGTTTAGTTAAAACACTGTCACCAATGCAAATAATTTGCAGAGGTGAGAAAAGGGGGCTGTATGATGTATTTCTGTGCAGCTGTATTTTTATGCAGCTGTGTGAGACTAAGATTTGACATTGCAAAGACACACTCCAATCCCAGAAATATCAAGACTTAACGAATGTTTGCATTTACAATCACAAAATTAACATACTTGCTATGTGTTTGTTTCCTTTGCAAGACTATCAGCTCCTCAGTTCCGCTATTGTTTCTCCCTCATGTCCGTGGCTCTAGAATCCAGTATGGTACTTGGTATATTTACATGCTCAATAAATAAAGTGGCGTGAATGAGTAAAGGCAAGCTATAAGTTAGATAGGTGACTGACAATACATGTTTGTGTAATTCAGTTGGAACGACAGGTTTGAAGGGATAGTTCCCAGTTTATTCTTCCTTGTTCTGTGACTTGTGATGGAGGTGTTTTGCTGCTCAGTTGGAAGAATGTTTTTCTCAAATGCAAGGGGGAACACTTATACATAAATGAATAAAATCTTCTCATTTAAATTGTCTATGAATCTTGGAAACCTGCTTCCACTTCTGTGATAGGGAGTAGTTCATAAACAAGTGAATGAACAAGTAGAAAACAAGTATTAACAGGACATCTTAGAAACAGCTGATGGTCCTGAGATCCAGAGACCGATATTTCAAGAGAATGTGTGTTGAAGGCTGTGATTCTTTACTGCACATTTGTAGTGTATATAGGCTAGTAAAATTGTTCTTGGTTCATATGATGGGATTAAATAAACCAATATTTCATTGTGCTGAACAAAGGACTTTAGCAGTTCTGGGGTTAGGATTAGATCCACAGTCAGCCCACAGGCTTTTCAAAAGAGCAGCCTGTGAACGGGATGCTGTGTTATCCATTGCTGTGTAACAGATTACCCCCAGATTTACTGACTTTAATCAGCAATCATTTTATTATATCTCAGGACTTTGTAAGGCTTTTAGGCAGACGTCAGTGGAAGAGCTCCATGTAGCATCAACTAGTCATTTGCTATGTTCAGTTGGAGGCTGTGCTGTCTAGGAGGGTCCAAGATTGTTTTATTCATATGTGATATCTTAACAAGTTGAATGAAACACTCAGATCAGCTGGAACTATCCCCCAGAGAGCCAACATGTGGCTTTTCCATCATGGTAGCCTTAGGGTAATTAGTTTCCTTACATAGCAGCTCAGGGCTGAATGGTCATTTATGACCCAATCTCAGAATCGCATAGTGGCACCTCTAGAAGGAAGGAGTGTCAAGGAATTTGCAGCTTTGTTTAAAAACTGCCACGAGTGTTAGAGTGGGGAGAATGCAAAGGAAAGCCAAATTTATAGAGGAAGGACTGTGTGCCCTTCAGGCTCGATGATGAGGCTGCAAATAGGAGAATGAGAAATAAGGTCAGAAGCTAAGCAGCAAACATCAAAAACTATGTGACAAGAGAAAGTGCTGGGGCATCAGGCACTCAGAAGGAAGATCTATTAGCAGCGTGTGACACTGGAGGCTTCCCTTGGTGAGTAGTGCGGGGCCAAGCTAGCGAGGAGGATACGGGGGTGCTATTTACTATCAGAGGGGCTCAGATGGCTAGACGGTTGCTTCTTTACCTTGGACATCAGCGTAAGTTTGACAACGTGGTCACCAGAAATCCCCATTTCCTCTTCTCAGTGACTCAGTCTGTTTCCTGTTCCATGGATCACTTTTCTAAACCCTGACCAGTGATTACTGGGTTATTGGCCTTCCCGTAAACAGAGGCTTCTGTTCCCTCCCCAGACCCACCCATAGTCTTAAACTTCAGGGGCCATGAGACACAGAGGGTGAAGAATTCCCAGCAGAGCCTCCATTTTCACCAGCAGGTCTCAAATCTGTCACCTGAATTCTGCCTTCCTCCATTATCCCTCCATATCCTTCAGTTCCCTTCCCTCTTTCAGCCATTCTGCTGTACCTGCTACCAGTGGAGGGTGTCCAGGTTCTTGGTATCTTAAACAAACAATTGCACAAAATGCACAAACAAAGCAAAAAAGAAATGAAGGGTTTTATTGAAAAAGAAGGTACACTCCACAGTGTGGGAGCAGCTCAAGCATAGGAGCTCAAAGGCCCCATTACAAAATTTTGGGGGAGT
The DNA here is from genome assembly GCA_036589455.1 of Ateles fusciceps. NCBI lineage: Eukaryota > Metazoa > Chordata > Mammalia > Primates > Atelidae > Ateles > Ateles fusciceps. The sequence goes on along the minus strand of JAZHEH010000164.1, from coordinate 713,853 downwards.
TTAAATACCCCGTAGAGGATTCCATTGGTTACTTCAGGTACGCCTCATGTAAATGGAGAGGATGAAGTAAAGTTACAAAGTCATTTATGGCTTAACGCCCTGCGGAGAGGGATATCCTATATCCTGTTAAAACTGAAGTGTGAATCAGCCTTATGTTCCCTGCCTCCAGACCCTATTTTCCTGCCTTATGTCCCCACTCAGAGATGTGATCTCCATAAATCTTTACAGGAGGCAGAGGTGACAGATGGTCTTTTTTTTTTTTTCCCTGTAATTGCTTCATGCTGGCTTAGGGTGTAGTCCCTATCTCTTGAGGGTCATGGAACTCTCGCCCTGTTCGGTCTAACGGAGGCAGAATAGCTTCTTGATGGCCAGGGGTGGTGTCTTCACCTGGACCTGGCTGGAACCTTTGTTGCATGATCATCTGAAGCTTAAAGGTCTCTAGGTGAGAGGAAATGAATTTAGTTAAAAGATTTAATGGGAACTTCAGGGGTGGATACCGATGCTGTCAGAAATGTCTGTTACAGAGATTTGCAGGAGAAAAACAAAACCTGGCCTGTTCTAGAATCTGTTTCCTTAAAATCTTAACACAAGGAGCTCCATTTTGGTTTGGCTTGGTTTACTGGGGCCTAGTGCCTGGGCTCAGTCCAAAACAATGGCCTCCCATAATTTTGTTTAAAATTTTTCCCCCTTTTTGATTAGGCTCTCACTTAGGTGAGAGTGTAACCAAAACGTAGGGCGTTAGCACCACTCTCCGTCACCATCTTTTCGGGTTTCCAGTCTCAGCACATCATGTATAAGTTATGGTGTCCACACGGTTGCACATTTCTTTCAGCTCCATTATTCCAGTTGAAGAGAGACCACATGACATTCTAGAGATGGCTGCATGCAAGCATTTAAGACCTTTGAGCAAATACAGAGCACCAGGGAGACTATGATTATGACTATTGGGAGGATAATAGCAAGAGATTGGAGTATACTCCTTACCCAACGTCCCCAAAAGCCAAACCTCCTAAAGTCAAATAGATCAAAGAAGGAGCTAGATAAGGAGTTTACTCACTTGACTAAGCAACGTCTTCGTCAATCCCCCACCACTGAATTTCTATAATCTTCATCTGATGTATTTCCCCATAGGCCACAAGTGCCAGCAGCAGCACAGGTACTTTTCTATTTAGCCAATTCTATTATTTAGCATAACTTTGACAAGAGAATTTAAAGTCTCTTTCGTAACTGTAACCTTTATACTAGAATTTGCTCCAGCACCTATCATGAGGGATACATTTCTAATCATTGCTTCTTTTACTTTAAACCATGGGAAAAGGACCTAACAAATTATGACTTTTTAGAAGAGTGAAGACTTCCTGCAATCTTTTTAACCCATGATATGGGTTAAGATGAGTGAACCAATGTTTTGTTTTTGACTGATTATGAGGTAACACGTGTACCATTAAAGTTTCTTACCTACATTGGACCTTCATCTTTTATCTGTCAAAGTAGAAGTTTATCTATGTATAAGGCTGGCTGCAAACTCCTTCACAAATAAAAGTACACTCCATTAGTGCACATAACAGACCCCTTTACCACTTCTATTGTTCATAGAGGCATAAGCAAGAAAAATATTCAAAGATAAGAGTTTTGTGATAGTAGAAGTCTTAATCTGTGAACCTGGGAAAAGCTGTTCACATCAAGGATGTCATCTTCTTGGGAAAAATTTCCCAAGAAGGTTTTACCTTAAAGATTCCAATGGGTGCACAGCTCCAAGAGTGCGGAGGGACTCTTCTCAGTTGTGAGATTATGAACCCAAAGTTCAAGGTCCCAAAGTTTCGTTGTCGTGTGGATGGCCGGCCTTCTACTTTACACAGGCTCTCATAAGCCTTTCTCGGAATTGTATTTTTCACCCAAAACTTCCCTACGAATAACTCTCCCAAGAGCCAATTGTTAAATTGTCAGGAAGTTTGCAAGCTGGTTGACTTCGTGAGGATAGCTTGAACTTGGTCATACTAGACGATTTACGGTACAAATTAGCAACCCTGTGCCAAAGCTGGATGTTAAGCTCGTACCAGCACACCACTGTTCATGTCTTTACGATTTTATTTTCTCTCCTCTTGCCTCCCCCCACCCTCTGTCTAAATTTAATTCAGGATCACCCTTTCTACTTGTAGTAGAAACATAGAACATTTGCATCTGAAAATATAAAGCAGTCAAGACCAAGTGGTCTCGTCTTTCTAAGCTTCCGTATCCTGTCTATAAAGTGGTGATAGCAACATCTTATTCATAGGTTGTGGTGGGATGAGGTGCTGTCATACACATGTGGACTCAGCAAATGCTCAGTACTCACTGGCCGTATCACTGGTCTCCGTCTCTGCATGCATCCAGCCTTGGGTTACTTATTTATCAACTGACAGACACTTTTTGGAGCTCACATTCTTTGAATCGCTGACACTAATGACTCATCAGTGAAGTGTGTTTTCAGAAGGAAGAATTGTTTTAATGGTGGAAAATGCTCAAAACAATCAGTGCACCCTCTTCTACATCTGTGGTGAACTATGAAAACCAGATTTCTTTCTGCAAAGCTAAACCCTGAGAAGTCGGAGAGTATTCTGAATGTAAATTCTTCGACTGTTATCCATGCTGGGCTTCTTCTTCCTCTTCTTCTTCTTTTTTATTTTTTGAGAGAGAGTCTCACTCTGTCTCCAGGCTGGAGTGCAATGGCGCGATCTCAGCTCACTGCAAACTCCAACTCCTTGGTTCAAGTGATTCTCCTGTCTCAGCCTCCTGAGTAGCTGGGATTACAGGCACGTGCTACCATGCCCAGTTAATTTTTGTATTTCTAGAGGAGATGGGGTTTCACCATGTTGGCCGGGATGGTCTCGATCTCCTGACCTTGTGATCTGCCTGCCTCAGCCTCCCAAAGTGCTAGGATTACAAGCGTGACCAACCGTGGGTTCTCAGCTTCTTTTCCTTGGCCAAAGTTATTCTGAGAGCACCCACCTGGCATTTGTCTCTCTTCGACTTTGCGTTAGTTATGTAGGACCAGATTTCCTATGTGTTGAGGTCATTGTGCATTGAAGTCAGTCATGAATGGTCTGGGCAACAGCCCTTATCTCCCCTTCTCCAGAGTCTGAAATAATGCATTCCTTCCTATGCACCATCTGACACGGATAAAAGCTGTTAATGTGTTTTGCCCAGTGGAATTCATATCTGATTCTCCCTGCAAGAGTGATTTTACTTGGAAAAAGAAATATTTTCCTACGCCAGCGCTACTATATTTGATGAGAGTAATTGCCCTCTACTTTAAAATATGTGTATTTTAATAACTAACAAGGATCTTAAGAAATACATAAAGTAAAAATAAAAATCAGGGCTGGGTGCAGTGGCTCATGCCTATAATCCCAGCACTTTGGGAGGCCGAGGCAGGCAGATCATGAGGTCAGGAGTTTGAGAATATCCTGGCCAATGTGGTGAAACCCCATTCTCTACTAACGATACAAAATTTAGCCGAGTGTGGTGGCACACGCCTATCATCCCAGCTACTCGGAAGGCTGAGGCTGGAGAACCACTTGAACCCGGGAGGCGGAGGTTGCAGTGAGCCAAGATTGCACCATCGCACTCCAGCCTGAGTGACAGAGAGAGACTTTGTTTTTAAAAAAATCAGAAAAAAATAGAGCTATTTGTTGGACTTTGGGAAGTGCCACAGTTTTTTTTATTGCTGTTTCACGGTTCCTATGGATCATTTTATTTTAAAGTTAGGTTTACTGAGGTGTAATTCACACACTATAAAATTTATTTATTTTAGTGTAGAGTTTATGAGTCTACAAATACATGTGTTGTGTAACCACCACCATGAAGAGGTGAAACATTTCCATTCCTTCCCCCAAATTCCCTAAGACCTTTTGTAGCCAGCCCCCTCTCCCAAAAACAGGCCTTGGTAACCACTGATCTGTTTTTCTGTGCCTATAGCTTTGCCTTTTTCTGGGAAATCATACTAATGGAAATCATATAATATGTAGTCAGACAATATTTTAAGTCTGGCTTTTTAAAAAAAACTTAACTAATGCATTTGAGACATTGATATGATTTGGATTTGTGTCCCTGCCCAAATATCATACCGAATTGTAATCCCCAGTGTTGGGGAAGGGACCTGGGGGGAGGTGATTGGATTATGGGGAGGGGTGGATTTCCCCCTTGCTGTTCTCATGAGAGTGAGTTGTCACGAGATCCGGTTATTTAAGAGTGTGTAGCACCTCCCCCTCTCTCTCTCTCTCCTACTCCACCATGTGAAGATGTGATTGCTTCCCTTCCGCCTTCCACCATGCTTGTAAGTTTCCTGAGGCCTCCCCAGCCATGCTTCCTGTACAGCCTTCCTGTATAACCGTGAGCCAGTGAAACCAGTTTTCTTTATAAATTACCTAGTCTCAGGTAGTTCTTTACAGCAATGCAAGAATGAACTAATAGATGTACTGATGGCATACTGGTACTAGTAGACCTTTTTTTAAATTGCTGTATAATATTTCATTGTATAAATGTACCAAGGTTTGTTTATCCATTCACCAGTTAAAGGGCATTTGAGTTGTTTCAAGTTTTTGGCAATTACAAATAAAATCACTATAATAAATATCTGCATACAGATTTCTGTATGAACATAGCTTATCATTTCCTGGGGGTAAATTCTATGGGCCACCTTCTTTGCCACCCCCCAAAACTCCTGTGGCTCCCCCATTGTCCTCAGAAATCACCACCCTGGGGAACTGAGGACTGTTTTTACTTCTAGCAGAGATATGTGAATTCTGGTGCCAGGAAGCAGTTTCACTTTTTAAGTTTCTGGACAACAGACATATATACCCTCTATGGAGATAGAGAAATAAATAATAAGCAAGTAAATATATGGGTGATAGACTGATGGAGAAGTGAGGAAAACAAGGCGAGTCAGCATGAGACGGGGCTTCTACATCAGGTGCTGTAATTAAGGGCTTCTTCTTAATTAGCAGCCCAGCTGCCTATAAAATTGAATTGTGCTTCTCTGCTTATAAACTGGAATTATGACTCACTGAATTATGATTTGCTTAAATCCACTCTTACCATTTGTGCATATGAGCTGATGTATTGCAGCTGATATCTGGACTAAAGTGAGATGATTAGGAGGTCTCTGGTCATCGGAGAGTTCTATTAATAATTCTGTTTGAATAACAGCAATAGCAACACTTATGAAGCGCTTGCTGTGTACCAGATACTGTTCTAAGGGCTTGACATATACTGACTTATTTAATACCCATGACAGCCTTAAGGCTAGTGATAACGTTTCCTACGTTACAGATTTTGCAGAATTTGAGGAACAGAGAGGTTACGTACAGAGAGCAAGGGGCAAACCTGGAATAAAAAACTCAGGCCATTATAAGCCAGACACTCAACATCTCTCTTTTTATCTTCATCCTCGCCTGACAAGGTGACTTCTACTATCCCTATTTTACAGATGAGGGAATTGAGACTCAGAGAAATTAAGTAACTAGGTCAAGGTCTTCCAGCTGGTGAGTCGTGGAGTTGGGAATGACATCCCAGTTAGTCCGCGTGCTCTCCATCACCTCTCCTTGCCTCTAATAAAAATCACTTGGTTTGCTTTGGACTTGACCTAAGTTGAGAGGCTGTCAAAAACATGAAATGAAGATGAATTTGTCTGAGTCTCTGTTAACCTTGCTGCCCAGGCTCAGCACATGCTGCCTGAGTGTTTCTGCCGAGAGTTTGCTCCACGCAGCCTGCTGGCCCCAGAGAGGACCTCTCTGGGGACCAGGAGGTGTGTGGTGAAAACCTTCTGATTTTTACTATGACTTTTCTCAAACAATAAACTCCCTTTAGGGAAGTCAGGAGAGAACAAAAAATAAATACTGGTTAAGCGTATATTTACAATAGATGTCCTTTTGCATTCATTTGACTCAGATTTCCTTAATAGGCTGCTTGTTCTGGGCACCATGCTTGCTCTAATTAGTTTTTTCGTTATGCGATGGTTGCTGGTCTCTGGAGGGAGAGGGGAGCCTGGAAGCACGAGCAACAGCTATGGTTATAAAACTGCCAAATAAGCCCGTCATTCATTCCCTTGACTGTGCTCCATGTGGTGAATGTGAAGGCCAGCCTTGCCCTTATCAATCTTACCTCCCATGCAAATGCCCTGACATGCACGGTGCTTGGGTTTTATTTGTGGTATCATTATTTGGCATCTTCTGTGTGCTAGTTCTGTGTTCAGCACCTTTGGACGTTCACTATCTCCCGTGCCCACAACAAACTTTATGTACATGTCTGTCTCCTTTGTAAATTATGGGCTCCTGAATGTAGAGAAATATGTCATCAAGGATGAATTGGATCTGGTTTTCTATCATCCAGGAGCCCCTGGTTTAGCAGGAAACGGACATATATATATATGATATATATATATATATATATATGTATAATCTGAATAAATGGTACATCATAGTGCGTAATGACTAGAACAATAATAGTTACCATTTAAGGAAAATGTATCACAGCCCTGGTACTGTGCCAAGTCCTGCACGTGTTTCTATGCTTTCTTGCTCCCCAGTGAAATTGAGGCTGTATCAGTTACCTGGTATCATAATAATGCTGTGTAACAACCATAAAACTTCAGTGGCACACAACGTTTATTTTTGCTCACAGATCTATGCACTGGCTGGCAGCTTCTGCTTCTGGGGTAGCTGGCTGTGGGCTAAGGGACCTCAGATGGGTTCTCTTGTTCATCTGGGAAGCTGGGGGCTGGCTGGTGCTAGGAGGGTCTCAGATGAAACAACTTGCCTCTGTTTTAGGAGATCTCCTCTTCTCCAGCAGGCTAGCTCTGGCTTATTCTTTTGGCAGAGGCAGGATCCCTAAGGGCAAGAAGTACACAAGCCTCTTGAGGCTGAGACTCAAACGCACACACTGCCATTTCTGCTAAACATTTGTATTTGGCCTAAGCAAATGTAAAATGGTAACCCAGATTCAGGGAATGGGGCAATACACTTTGCTTTTTGATGAGAGGAGCTACAAAATTATGCTGCAAAGGGCCTGGATACCAGAAGGATGAAGAATTACAGCCATTTTTTTGCAATCCACCACAGGGACTGCTATCGCCTCCACTTCACAGATGAGGAAACTGAAACATAAAGAGATACCTAAGCTGGCGTAGAAAGTAATGGCAACATATATTAATAGACAAAAGAGCTATAGAATTGTTGGCAAAGGGAGACACTGGTGCTTTTATAAAAGACGACCTCGGGCCGGGCGCAATGTCTCACGCCTGTAATCCCAGAACTTTGGGAGGTGGGAGGCGGGCGGATCACAAGATCAGGAGTTTGAGACCAGCCTGATTAACATTGTGAAACCCCATCTCTACTAAAATACAAAAATTAGCTGGGCATGGTGGCAAGTGCCAGTAATCCCAACTACTCAGGAGGCTGAGGCAGAAGAATCACTTGAACCCTGGAGGTGGAGGTTGCAGTGAGCCAAGATTGCGCCACTGCACTCCAGCCTGGGCGACAAAAAAAAAAAAGACTACCTCATGTGGAAGAAGAGAGGGGATGAACCTGAGTGCTCTAGCAGATGCTGTTGATGTCCTGTCCCACATCATGCCAGGGCCACCTCTGAGGTCACTGGTAGTTGTAGTGGGTAGTTCCCGCATGCTGCACGCTACTCATTTCTTTTTATTATTTATTTATTTATTTATGAGACCGAATCTCACTCTGTCACCCAGGCTGGAGTGGTGGTGATCTCGGCTCACTACAAACCTCCATCTCACGGGTTCAAGTGATTCTCCTGCCTCAGCCTCCCAAGTAGCTGGAATTATAGGTGCCAGTAACCATGCCCAGCTAATTTTTATAGTTTTAGAGAGACCAGATTTCACCATGTTGGCCAGGCTGATCTCGAACTCCTGACCTCAGGTGATCCACCTGCCTCAGCCTCCCAAAGTGCTGGGATTACAGGTGTGAGCCACCACGCCCGGCCTGCCCACTGCTCATTTCAAGGGATTTTGCTCCTCTGCCTGAGGCTTTCTCCAGCGCTATCGAGGTTTGCTGAGTCTACACGCAGGGCAGCCTACAAGTGTCAGACATAAAGTGCCCAATGGTAACCCTCAACTTAAGGGTATAAGACCTGGTGAATCAGTACCCCAGCTTCCCCATTCAATGGTGAAACAATTCTGTGGCACATTTTACAAAGTTCCTCAGAAGATCCCCTTAGGGATTGAGCCCCACATTACTCTTGGTGGTAACCTGCTAATTAATACACACTTTATTGTCCTCCTCCTTCAAATAAGCCACCTACACCCAAGCCCTTGATTCAGGGTCTGCTTTTATAGGAAATCAAACTAAGAAACCTTGAAGGATGGCTGAGATACTGACAGATAGAGGGAGGCTGGTGAGTGTTCTAGGTGGAAGCTCTTTTGAACACTTTGGAGATTGTTTCTAAATTTTCTTTGTGCAAATGATATTATATTTGCATAATATTTTATTTTAATTTCAGATAATCCCTTCTAAGATTGATTCCCAGAAATAGAGTTTAAACATTTCACAGGCTTTTAGTCACTGAAACCTAACCTTTAACATTAAGGATTTGCTCAGCAGATATCCATCTTCTTATTACCTGAAGTTGTTAACTACTGAAAGTTTTTTTTTTTTTTTGAAACAGTCTCACTCTGTCACTCTGGGGTACACTGGCGCCATCTTGGCTCACGGTAACCTCCACCTCCTGGGTTCAAGTGATTCTCCCACCTCAGCCTCCCACATAGCTGGGATTATGGGAGCCTCCCACCACACCCTAACTTTTGTATTTTTAGTAGAGATGGGGTTTTGCCACATTGGCTCAGCTGCTCTTCAACTCCTGACCTCAAGTGATCCACCCACCTCAGCCTCCTAAAGTGCTGGGATTACAGGCATGAGCCACCTGTAATTACTGAAATTTTGAGGGTATGGGGTGTTGCTTTTAACTAAGCATAGCATATGTCCCAATTTAAAATTAAACATTAAATATTAAACATCCCTATTCTAAAACTCTATTGATGTTTCTGGTGCCATGAACTTACTGGCCAGTCTTCCATGTAAAATCATAATCTATCTGCATGTTCTCCATATCTTGTCCTTTTTTCTCATCTCTTCTGAACTGTCACAATTTTAGCGGACAGCTCCCAAACCAACCACCCTCCCTTCACAGTGTTTTCCTAAGCCAAGCAACTCACTTCTCTCTCTATTGCCCTCCATCCAGACAGGCTTTCCACACCTGTAGGCTCATTTTCAATGACCAGAATGGCTCATTAGAATTTTCATTAAACAAAGGGCTGTTCTCTCCCTCAGGGACCCCCACAAAACAAGCCACTGCCAGCGAATGTGTTTGTGGAGATGGGATTGGGGAGGGCAGAACATCAGAAGAGGGTTCAGAGACTCAGTGGCCGTTTTGAGGGGATGAAATAAACGTGGTACAACTTGAGAATCATCTGGTCAATTTTCTGCTCCCCCAGAATATCCACCTCACAGCCTCTAATTCAGTGCTTTGTTCTTTTGGACCCTGAAAGCTTTTTGGTCTTCAATAATTCTCTATTAAAATGCAAATCCCTACTGGGAGTTGTTAAGCCTTATCAGCTAATAGTTGACTGTCCCAGGAGCATTAAGATCCCGCTCTAATGGGGCACAGAATGGCAGAGGGGTGGGACCGTGCTGCGGAAGGACAAATAGATTCAGGAAGAAAGAGAGGGGGTATTTATTAAAGGGGTCATTTTGGGGCCCTTCTTGTGTTTTGTCCAGAATGAACTTTGCTCACCATTATCGACAGCTGTTTCCTTTGCTTTTGCAACAGCAGTCATTTTTAAATGGCCTTTGACCTGAGCATAAGTTGAATTAAGGAGGAATGCTGGAGCATGTCTGCTTCGCTTAAATTAGAAAGACTAAAAGTAATCTAAGGAAATTGCTACAGAACCCTTCTCTGCTCTAAATTTAGCTCCCATTTAATCGCATCAGTGTCGTGGTTCACACATGGCTTTTGGTGGCTCAGTGGGGTCACAGCAAAGCCTGGATGTGACCAGGGTGACGGGTGCGTTTCCTTTGGGGTAGGAAGAAGTGGAATTCAAACCAGCAGACTTAGCAATGTGTGCCTGCCAGGAGGGACCAAAAGAGAGCATGGATGCACACTGCCAATTTATCCAAACTCCCTGGAAAACTGCAGAGATGCAGCGTGACCTCTATGGGAAATGAGGGTATCCATCAGCTGAGTCCCAACCTTCCAGCCAGAGCACCTTCTCTGTCACCCGTAGCTGTCACACATATGTCTTCTCTCCCCCTGCTGGACTGTGAGTGCCCTCATGTTCGACGGGAGCCAAGGCTACTCCCCTCACTGGGGGCAAGTCCAAAATGCTTTTAGAAAAAAATGCATCCATAAAGAATAAATGGCAATGCAGGATCATTCCAAAGCAGTGTCGTAGAAATAAGTGCAGTCTTTGCCACCCTGTCATCCCTTTTCCCCAGGTCTGTTTTTCCTTTTCAGGTGTGTAATTCAAAATATTTAACAACCAGGAAGGCACCAGTGCTAACCAACCAGAAAAGAAGCAGGCTCGCCCATGAAACCAATCTACAGGGCTCTGGGGCTGCCCATTGTGCGGCATTAACCCTTAATTCCTGGATCATCAGGCCCTCCAGGGGTTCCAGGGGAGGGGCTGAGTTTGCAAAGGGACACCCAGCGGGCTCAGGATAGCATCTGCTCACCCAGCAATGTAAAAGTATTCCAACATTCCTGGTGCTTTCTGCCTGAGTCCCAGCCCTACCCAATTCCAGGCACTCAGCTCTAATTTCCAATCATGTGCTGAAACTGGGCCTAGGGAAGCTCTCCTTGCCTGGGGCCTGGATACTTTGATGAGGGCAGGTCACTGACCTCAATCCTGGGCAGGCATGGAGGTTTAGTGAGAGGCCCAAGGGCTGGTGGCCCAAGAAGGCAATGTCTGTGCAGCTCTGGGCTGGGCTGTCAGGACCCGTTAAGCCTTTCGTCAGATACAGAGGTGTAAGCACTGGCTTTGACATCCAGGAAATTCCCCTCATACATCTCTCTTCTCTAGGAAAAGGCTGCTTCTGACATTGAGACGTAAACTTTCTCATTCTTTTTTTTTGCTTAGCCTATTACCATGATTGAAGAAAAAATACTTTCCTCATTTCTCCCTTCTCCATGTCTTCCCCCAACCATCACACACAAAACAACCAAAACAGCTTATCTTTAGGCAAACTGTTTCTGCTGCTTCCTGGAGAAAGGAGAGGAACTGTTTTTGTTGTATGCATTGGTGGAGGTGGGGGATGGTGGGTTCCTTTTTACTCCCTCTGGCCTCATTCCTACCTCCAACTTCTCTGTCTAGTACAGGGGTAGGGAACTCTTGACTCATAAGGTCTTTGAATAGAATCATGGACTTGGAGGGTGTGGGTACGGGGAGGAGAGCAAGGAAGTGAGCTATTTTCAGTTTGTCAAAAATCCTAATAGAAAATATAGATTAACACTCTTGTGTGCAGCTAGAGAAATTCAACTTGAGCTAGTTTAGGGGGAAAAAATGAAGTTAATTGGCTCATAAAATCAATCCACTGGAAAGCAGGGTGTGCTAAGTCTCAGGGACAGCTGGAGCCAGGGCCTTAAATGTCACCAGGGCACTCTTTTATTCCCCATGTCTCACCTGTGCTCTTCTCCAAGTGTGGGCTCCATGCTGCAGGCCAGTGGTTCTCAACCAGAGATAGAGAGCTATTTACCCCCCCCCCAGGGACATTTGGCAATATCTGGGGGGACATTTTTGATTGTCACAACTTGGGGAAAGGTGCTACTGACATTCAGTGGGTAGAGGCCAAAATGCTGCTAAATATCCCACAATGTATATAACAGCCTCCCAAAACAAAGAATTATCTCACTAAAAATGTCAGTAATAATTGAGAAACCCTGCACTAAGAGCAGTGTTTTAGTTTGCTCTTTGCTGCTACATAGAATACCACAAACTGGGTAATTTATAATGAACAGAAATTTATTTGGCTCAAATGGCAGGGCCCAGTGGCTGATGCCAGTAATCCCAGCACTTTGGGAGGCCAAGGGGGCAGATCACCTGAGTTCAGGAGTTTAAGACCAGCCTAAACAACATAGTGAAACCCCCTCTTTACCAAAAATACCAAAGTTAGCCTGGCATTGTCAGATACAGTAAGTTCCTCTTCAAAGGTTTAATTTTTGACTTCTTTGTTCTTTGTTCTGAGATCAACTTCCCTGTCACTTCTCCTAAGTTACCTGCTCTGTAAACAACTTCTCTCGCCGGTCTCAATCTGTAACTCACTTCTCTTCTGTGTTTGTAACAAGTCCTCCTTGCCTCTAGCTACCCATTCTGTAAACTGCCCCTCCCACCTAAATTACCCTTCCCACCTTTGCTGCGCCCTAACCTGCCTGGACATGTCTTGTACTGTAACAGACAACCTCTCCCTTTCTGCCTAGTTAACCCTATTCAATTTTAAACAGTAGCCAATTGGGTCAGCTTAGATTGTGCAATCCAGCTCCAGCCAATGGGGACAGGACACAGAAGCACGGACTAACTGTGTTAGGGATAAAAACGCCTTCCTTTCCCTTGTCTGGTGTGCTCTCGCCATGGCCAGGAGTGTGAGCAGCACCCTTCTGCAGAATTAAATTTGCCTTGCTGAGAAATCTTTTGTTCAAGTGCTTGTTTTATTTACGACTCCAAGTTCTTATTTCTAACAGCATGGTGGTGGGCACCTGTAGTCCCAGCTACTTGGGAGGCTGAGGCAGAAGAATCACTTGAACCCAGGAAGCAGAGGTTGCAGTAAAGTTGAGATCACGCCACTGTACTTCACCCTGGGTGACAGACCAAGACTCGGTCTCAAAAAAAGAAAAAGGAAAAGGAAAATTTATTTGGCTTATAGTTCTGGTGGGTGGGAAGTCCCAGATCTAGAGGATCATCTGGTGAGGGCCTTCTTTTTGCATTTTCTCATGCTAGAAGGCATCACATGGTAGAAGGGCAAGAGAAGGCCAGAGAGGGAGAACAAAGGGGGACAAATCTGTACTGTTAAGAGGAACCCATTCCTTCCACAACAACATTAATCCATTCATGAGGGCTCTACCTAATCACATCTTACAGGTCCTACCTCTCAATACCACCACACTGGGGACCAAGTTCCAATTCATGAATGCTTCCTCCTGGAAACATAGTTGCTGGCAGCTCTCAGGCCCATATATAATGATTTTGGTGACCTAAAGGGGACTGAGACTCACTCACCCTGATCCAAATACAAAAAATGTCAGGGAATGTCTCTGATTGGTCCAACTTCATCCAGCAACACTTCCCTAGACTAATCATTATGTCTAAAAGTTGGATGTTAGAAGGTCATGGAATTCCTTTCTAGAGCTTCATGTTTGGAGTTGGTAAGAAATATTCTCAGAATGAGAAGGGTAAAGGGCAAACCAGAAAATAGATGATAGTCAGATCACAAAAGCTGCTAGTGAGTAAGTTTAGTTGATTTGGGGAGCAATATCTTTTAGAAGTAGAGATATGAGGGAGCAGGCAAAGAGAAGTGACCTTCAAAGAGGCACGTTTGGGAACCATATTCATCTAGAGCCCACCACTAAAATACTGCCCAGGCCAGACCAGTGTCCCATACTCCAGACTCTTTCTTCCCTACTCCTCTTATTTTTATTTATTTATTTAATTTTTTTTGAGATGGAGTCTCACTCTGTTGCCCAGGCTGGAGTGCAGTGGCGCAATCTTGGCTCATCGCAACCTTAGCCTCCCAGGTTCAAGTGGTTCTCCTCCCTCAGCCTCCCAAGTAGCTGGGATTACAGGCACGTGCCACCACACCTGGCTAATTTTTATATTTTTAGTAGAGATGGGATGCCACCATGTTGGATCAGGCTGGTCTCAAACTCCTGACCTCAGGTGATCGGCCCATCTTGGCCTCCCAAAATGATACAATTACAGGCATGAGCCACTGTGCCTGGCCCCCACTCCTCTTATGAAGGCAATTCCTGGGGGACCTGTTGTCCACTCAGAATCCTTGGGTGGTAAGTGGCTATTGAGATAAACTAATTATTGCTAATGTTTAGCTAGCTAATGAGTTATTCCTTCCAGATGACATAATGTCTTACCCCATTACAATGTGCATAGTCTTTCAAAGGTCTCTAAAGGAGGAAACAATGGTTACTTTCAGTCAAGCAGGAGCTTGGTGGAAAATGTTTTTTGTTGTGGCTGCCTCTCCATTCAAGTCATTAATGCAGGTAGCAAGTTACACTGTATCTGAATCAGACAAGATCAAGGTTAACATTTGCTTTTTGTTTTTTCAACTCTTATGTTGGATTCACGGAGTACATGTGCAGGTTTATTACCTGGGACTATTGTATGATGCTGAGGTTTGGGGTACAAATGATCCTATCACCAAAGTACTGAGCATAATACCCAACAATTAGGTTTTCTTTTTTGTTTGTTTGTTTTGCTTTTCTAAAATTGTTTAAGTTCCAGGGTACCTGTACAGGACGTGCAGGTTTGTTACACAGGTAAACACAACAGTTAGGTTTTCAACTCTCAGCCCTTTCCCTCCACCCCTTCCTCCCCCAGTCTGGTAGTTCCCAATGTCCATTGCAAGGCCAACATTTTCTGAGTACGTTCTTCGAAACAGGGGAGTCCCTGGATGCTAGTAATTGTTATAGATGATAAAGATTTCATAATAAAATCTATTAGGGAAATGCTGATTTAGATGACATTTAGTTGCATTTTTCACTATAGGACTCAGGGCCTTTAATAGAATGGGTGTTGTGATTTTCAGCGAAGGAAGAATAATATGTAGGTGTCTCAACTTATTGGGCCGAGGATCCCCTTTGCTGAGGCGCATTTTACATAGGACTACCAGTCCTGTTTCGTCCTTGCATAATTGCTAAAGGCATTCTCCTTTGTTCCCTGAAGTATATCAGTTTGGAGGATAAATTTAATGGTCACTTTATTCTAATAGAAACACACTTTGGGAAATGCTTTTCTGTTGTTATTTGTATTTGTGGAGAGCAACTTTTTTTTTTTTTTTTTTTTTTTTTTTTTTGAGATGGAGTCTTGCACTGTCACCCAGGCTGCAGTGCAGTGGCATGATCTCGGCTCACTGCAACCTCCGCCTTCCGGTTTCAAGAGATTTTCCTGCTTCAGCCTCTCAAGTGGCTGAGATTATAGGCACTCGCCACCACACCTGGCTCATTTTTGTATTTTTAGCAAACTTGGGGTTTTACCATGTTGGCCAGGCTGGCTTTGAACTCCTGACCTCAAGTGATTCACCCGTCTCAGCCTCCCAAAGTGCTGGGATTACAGGCATGAGCCACCACACCCAGCCGAGGGCAGCTTTTTATACTGTTTTAAATTAGCCTTAAGACTTTCTGTTTGATGGCATAGTTTCACTACTTAGGTGTCAAATTTAGAGACAGAGTCATCTCTTAGTAATCTCTAGCTGAGTACAGAATGAAACTGACCTGGAACGATGGTTTCCATTGTCCCCAGAACACTTCTAAATTGATTCCCCATTAATATTAGCATTAGAATCCCCAAAACAAAGCATAGATTGTTTAAAATTAAACAGACCCTAAGGTGATTACATTATTAAAGTATTTTTGTTTTTGTTTTTTGGTTGTTAAAAGACAGAAGCTCAACCTTAACAGGCCAAAAAAAAAAAAAAAAAAAAAAAGCCAGTAATTTGGGGAAGAAACTTAGAATCAGAAGACTATCTTCAGGAAACAGAACACCTTTGTGTACCTTGAGGGCTGACCCCAGCTTCCTGATGCCTCCAGGATTTTTTCTCTAACCACAGCTTTTCTCCGCTTAGCTTCAGTCTTTCCCACCAAGGAGCACGCTACCGTACAGGTGATTACAGAAGTCAAAATTCATGACCTTCACGTATTCGCATAATAAGCATCAGACAAAACAATTATTTTAAAATTATAATTACGAGCGAAATGCTAAGCAACAGAGAGTGATTTCACGGGAGGAGGAAACAGGATAATGATGTTTTTGTTCTATAGTCAAAGTATAGGACAAAAAATGATTCTTGTAAAACGTTTTCCTTGAAAGTTTCTTAAATCACTTGTAAAGTACCAATATCTGTGGCTTGATGTATTCAACTCTGAATACACACAAATGATGGAGGTATGCAGTAATGTACAGAACATAATGAAGGATGTACATGCAAAACACACGTTTCCAGATTTTTACTTACACGAAAAGGAGATGAGGCCGGGCGAGGTTGCTCTTGCCTGCAATCCTGCACTTTGAGAGCCCAAGGCAGGTGGATCACCTGAGGCCAGGAGTTTGAGACCAGACTGGCCAATGAGGTGAAACCCCATCTGTAATAAAAAATGCAAAAATTAGCTGGGTGTGGTGGCAAGTGCCTGTAATCCCAACTATTCAAGGGGGCCAAGGCAGGAGAATCTCTTAAACCCAGGAGGCGGAGGTTGCAGTGAGCCGAGATCACACCACTGCACTCTAGCCTAAGCAACAGAGCGACACTGTCTAAAAAAAAAAAAAAGAGAGAGAGAGAGTGAAAAATAAATAAATGGATAAATAGATAAAGGAAGACTGCAGATGGTTTCTCCTAGCCACAGTCAGGGAGAAGGGCGGTGTTCATTCTTCAGTCTCACACTCTCCCTGGGGTGTGTCTCACTGAAGGGAAGGCTGGGAGGAGTCACCTGTACTATTTTGACTGTTTATTAATTTCCTCACAATTCTCTTAAATTCCATCACTCTCACAATGGGATCTTGGAAAAACCGATTTAACCTTTCTGTACCTCAGATATAAAACTAGGGCAATGACAGAACATACCTCATAGTTTTATTGTGATGAGTAAATAGAATAGTACACGCAAAGTATTTAGAACAGTACCAGGCATCATTACTACTACAACTGTTTGCAGTAGAACAAAACCAGTAGGGCCTCTGCTCTCTGGGGAATTTTATTTTATTGGTTTTCTTTTTTTTTTTTTTTTGAGATGGAGTCTCACTCTGTTGCCCAGATGGGAGTGCAGTGATCTCCGGTCACTGCAACCTCTGCCTCCTAGGTTCAAGCAATTCTCCTGCCTCAGCCTCCTGAGTAGCTGAGACTACAGATGTTCACCACCACGCCCAGCTAATTTCAATATATTTAGTAGGGACAGGGTTTCACCATGTTGGCCAGACTGGTCTTGAACTTCTGGCCTCAGGTGATCTGCCCGTCTCGGCCTCCTGAAGTGCTGGGATTTCAGGTGTGAGCCACCGTGCCCAGCCCGGCTTTCATTTTGTTTATTTCCTCCTCGCTCCCAGTTTTTGTTTTATTTCTTTGGTTTTTAGTCAGCCTTCTGACTGGTTTGCACCTGGTGGAGAGAAGGCATTTGTTTTTGTTTGTTGTTTTGTTTTGAGACAGGGTATTACTATGTTGACCAGGCTGGACCTGAACTCCTGGGCTCAAGGCAATCCTCCCACTCAACCTCCTGAGTAGCTGGGACCACAGGCACACACCTCTATACCTGGCTAGAAAGATGCTTTCGATTCCTTCTTCAGAAGTCACACTCCATTATCACTTATTCAACAAACATTTATTAAGTAACTCCTATGGGTGAGGCATGGTTCAAGGTGCTTCAGATGTAGCAGAAAAAAAATCAGCACAAATCCCTGCCCTCATGGTCTTATGTTCCCATGGGAGAAGGGAAATATGAAGGAAAAAATGTCAAACATTGGCCGTGCGTGGTGACTACACCTGTAATCCCAGCACTTCAGGAGGCTGAGGCAGGCAAATCATGAGGTCAGGAGTTTGAGACCAGCGTGGCCAACATAGTGAAACCCCGACTCTACCAAAAAAAAAAAAAAAATACAAAAAATTAGCTGGGTGTAGTGGCAGGTGCCAGTAATCCCAGCTACTCGGGAGGCTGAGGCAGGAGAATCACTTGAACCCGGGAGACGGAGGTTGCCGTGACCCAAGATCGCGCCACTGCACTCCAGCCCGGGGGACAGAGTGAGACTCCGTCTCAAAAAAAAAAAAAAGAGTGTCTTCTGCTCCCCAGCTTATACTTCAAATTCCATTGTGTTTCTCCCCTCTCCTGCTGCAGCTTACACTTATCTATTACTTTTTTTTTGATAAATCTTATTTTATTCAGATAGCGGTCTGATCACACATGGTCGAGGACGCTTAAATAATAAATCAAATATAATCAGATGTTAAAGGCTGGTCTTCAAACATGAGAGCCATTGATGCCCCACTTGCCTATGATCTCTTCCACACAAACCACATCCACACCTCAGCGGCCACCAAATCGTTCAGCACAACTTCCTTAACTGTGAGCTGTTGGGAGAGACCAGTCTGAGCATTATTGACTATTGTTTTCAGGCTCCAACTAGCTCTAGGCATCTCAGCAGGGGTGGGAGGAACCAGCTCAACTTTGGCATAGTACCAAAATGTGGCCAGTCCAGGCTTTGGAGAAGTCACAGCAGCGTCCCCCAGTACCCGGGACTTCTCTGCAAGGTTATGGGTGAATTGAGCTATGGTTCTGGGATGGAAAATCCATCGCCCCAAATGGCAGGCTGAATGTCTATCTGCAACTTCTTGATGCCTCCTCCTTGATGTAAACTTCTCCCTTGTTTTGGTTTATTTGCAAATACCCTGGGTTTTCCCAGAAAGAGTTTCAGGCAGCTTCCTTGCCCTTTGGCCTCATTGTTTGCAGGTGACTCGTTCCTCTGCTGTATGTGCTGTGATATTTTTCTTTTCTTTCTTTCTTTTTTGAGACAGAGTCTCATTCTGTCGCCCAGGCTGGAGTGCAGTGGCACACAATCTTGGTTCACTGCAATCTCTGCCTCCCAGGCTAAAGTGATCTTCCCACCTCAGCCTCCTGAGTAGCTGGGACTATAGGTACGCGCCACCACATCCAGCTAATTTTTGTATTTTTTTGGTAGAGACAGGTTTTTCACCATGTTAACCAGGCTGGTCTCAAACTTCTGACCTCAACTGATCTGCCTGCTTTAGCCTCCCAAAGTGCTGGGGTTACAGGTGTGAGGCACTGCACCCAGCCATGCTGTGATGTTTTTCCTTGGTGCTAGTTCCCTTTCTTAAGCCGGAATTCCATCTCCCACTTGGTTCTTTCAGAGTCCCTTCTTTTGGTGCAGGCAACAAATCCTAATTTAGCATCAGTTGTGATTACAATTAATGTACTGTTTACTCCCTCTTCCAGATCCTTAATGAAGATGTTAAATGAGACCAGAATGAAACCGTGTCCCTGTGGCATTCTGCTAGACACCTTCCAACAACTTGACACTCTGCCATTTGCTGTTTCATTACCCTTTGTTTACCTCGTGAGCTCAGGCCTTTGCTTTTGAAAGAGGCAGAAAGCTTGCTATTTCTACTGCTGCATAGATGCCACTTAAAGGGTGGCGATATTAAAACCTGGCAGATTGTAAATGCATCCTTTGAGTTTGAATTAAATGTGGGTTATGAATAGAGCATTGTCAGTAAATACTGTTGTTCTCCCTCCTCTCAGTTGCTTTTGTTTGCTCTTGACTTTCTGCAGCTGTTGTCTTTCTGTGAGCAGAGAAGAGTAGTTGTTTGCTGTATGTAAAGATACTGCTTGGATCAGCTTAACTATGAGCGTGAAGTTACACTGTTGCATGTGGAACATGTGGTAGATGGATTGCATTCATGGCTCTAGTTCTCTCCTCCCCATATCCATGCCCTTTACTGATATAACTTTGCAGTACCCTCCCACTCTGACCGTCCAGCCACGTGACTTTGACAAATGGGATTTCAGCAGACATAATGCAAGCATAAGCTTGGAAAAAAGCACTGCGTGTCTGCTTGCACTCCGGAGCCCCCACCATTGCTATGAAAACATGCCCAGGAGAGCCTTTTGGAAGACAATACCCAGAACAGAGCCCCAGTCCCTCCAGTTGACCAGCCAGGACCAGCCTAGATCTTCTGACAACTGGATGACCTTCAGATATGTGAGTGAAAACAGCAGAACCTGCAAACCGACCACCACCAGATGCGTGAGCAGTAAGTATATTGCTTGTGAGGTCTTATTTGTTACACAGCATCAGCTCTGGCAATAAATAGCTGATATAATAGCACACATTTGGAGTCCTATGGATGGGGAACTCACGGATCTTCTAAAGATTTTCTATATGGTGGGTCCCTGACATGATCCTTTACAAGAAAGGAGAAGGAAAACTTTTCTAAATAGAGACTCAGAAGGAAAAACAGGCTCCAGTGTCTGCAGTAATCTTTAAGAAACAAGAAGCAAGGGAGAAAAAGAACCTCCATGGAGACTTACAGAATTTGCAGGGCACTGAACAAAACTCCTCTTTCTTTTTCTCTCTCTCTTTTTTTTTTAAGAGGAAACAAGGTCTCACTGTGCTGCCTAGGTTGGTTTCAAATTCCTGGGCTCAAGTGATCTTCCCAGTGTGGTCTCCCAAAGTGCTGGGATTATAGGCATGAGCCACTGCACCTGGCCTCCTTTTTCCAATGAAGACAGAAAAGAGAAATGAAGAGTGACCTAAGAACGAGAGTGCACTGACTCTCCCCTAACTCTAGGTGCTGGTTTGCTATTTCATTTTCAGATACTTGCCCCCTGAAACTGTCATATCACTCAGCCTACAGCTGAAAAATGCTCCTTTAGTTTGTGGCAACATGATTGTTACAGGAGAGGAGATCCGATCCAGACCCCAAAAGAGGGTTCCTGGATCTCGTGCAAGAAAATTAAGGGTAAGTCCATACAATAAAGTGAACACAAGTTTATTAAGAAAATAAAAGAATTAAAGAATGGTTGCTTTATAGACAGAACACCCTGAGGGCTGCTGGTTGCCCATTTTCATGGTTATTTTTTCATCATCTGCTAAACAAGGAGTGGATTATTCATGTCTCCCCTTTGTGGACTATATAGGGTAAGTTCCTGACGTTGCCAAGGCATCTGTAAACTGTCATGGCGCTGGTGGAAGTGTGGTCTTGAGGAGACCAGAGGTCACTCTCGTGACCATCTTGGTTTTGGTGGGTTTTGGGTGGCTTCTTACTGCACCTGTTTTATTAACAAGATTTTTATGACCTGTATCTTGTAGTGACTTCCAATCTCATCCTGTAACTTAGAATGCCTTAACCATCTGGGAATGCAGCCCAGTAGGTCTCAGCCTCATTTTACCCAGCTCCTATTCAAGATGGAGTTGCTCTGGTTCACACGCCACTGACATTGAGACAGATGGCTTTACTAAGATGGGTGAAGCCTGGAAAAGGAGTTTGTACTCTTTACCCCAAGTGGAGCACACACTTCTTAAGTGTACAGGCTTCTGAAGACACAGCCTCTAATTGCTCCCTGGGCCTTTTTAAAATTTTTTTTTTTTTTTTTTGGAGACCAAGTCTGGCTCTGTCACCCAGGTTGGAGTGCAACAATCTCAGCTCACTGCAGCCTCTGCCTCCTGGGTTCAAGCGATTTTCCTGCCTCAGTCTCCTGAGTAGGTGGGATTACAAGTGTGCATCACCACACCTGGCTAATTTTTGTATTTTTGGTAGAGACGGGGTTTCATCATGTTGGCCAGGCTGGTCTTAAACTCCTGGCCTCAAGTGATCTGCCTACCTCGGCCTCCCAAAATGCTGGGATTACACGTGTGAGCCACCGTGTCCAGCCCCTGGGCTTATCTTACTCAGCAGCCCTCTAGGCTACCTCTTCACTGTGGATGCCCACCCTTAGAATGGGCAAAGTGTGGCCCCTGGCCAGCAGCCTGGGCATCACCCGGGAGCTCATCAGACCTGCAGAATCTCAGAGCCCACCCACACCTATTGAATCCAAACTGACATTTCGCCAGAACTGCAGGGAATTTGTGTGCACGTTAAAGTTCAAGAAGCAGGGGTCTTAGGAGATGTAGAGCTGCTCTGGAAGGGAAAATCATTTATGCTGGGGTCCATTCCCTCCTCTAGGTGGTGAGTTCTTGAGGGGAGGATGATAGCTTGTGAGTCTTTCCACCAAGCACTGCGCCTAAATGTAATAGGAGCTCAAAACTAATTTGCTGAACTGCAGTGAGCTGATGTAACTGAACAGACTCGTCAAGCTTACTCCCCTATCTCATGGACAGGACTTTTCTCTCCAGGATTCCTGAGCTCCCTGGAGCAGCGACCACCTTGAAGGTGCCAATTGTCAAAACATGGCAACCCCCCTCCCAAAATCTCTGCACACTCCAGAGATTTAGGTTTGAACATTGGAATGTAAACCACAACATCCAGTGTATTTGAATAAGTGAGTTTGGGACCGGCAGTCTGCATATATTACAATGTCAATGTGGAACTTAAATTAGGGCCCTACTAAAAAATTTGCTAGGGCCTTGAACAGTGAACTCAGAAATAGACCAGTGAGCAGGGAGGGAGGGAGAGAGGAAAGGAGGAAGGTAAGAAAACAGGGAGCGTGGCAATGGGGGAGGGAGAGGAAAGAAAAAATAGGCTAGGGCTTATGGGACCTAAATTTTACCTTCTTATTTTCTAGTGGAACTTGGAATTTTTCACCCCCTCTCACGGTATCATTGACATTAAATATCCAATCTTCTCTGCCCCACATCAACTTGAGTAATATACCACAGCCAAGGTTGGCTGCACCTGCTCTCTTCCTCCTTACTCAATTCAAGTTAAGAATGCTCACACCATACATTACTACTGGGATTTTTTAAATGATTTATTTTGCTACACAATTCAGACCTTTGAACCAGGCTGGATGCTTGGTGCTTTGTTGACACAGTCGTTAGGGATAAAGGGGAGTTTGGGGGGATTGCAGAATTCTGACTTTCTATAAATCACTAATTTTATTGTAGTAAATAGAGGTCACCTCCTGGAACTTCAATAGCCTGCCTTGAAAAATGGCATGAAACTATCAGTGTCCATCAAAAGATAAAAAAATAGGACAAAAAGAGTGGGGGAGGAAAGACATTTTCCCAGTTTTAGCCAAGGCTGCATCAAGAATATGGCCAGTATGGTCAAAGCTACTTTTAAGAGGTGGCCCAGAAACGTCCCATTGCTTCTTTGAGCACATTGTCTCTTGCCCCTGCCCTAGATAAGAGGCTAAAGGCAAAGAATGTGGCAAAGTAGCCGGGGTGTGGGGGGCCTTCCTTGGACATTCAGTTCTGTCATGAGCTTAGAAGGCCTAAGCCAGAAGGGAGAAACTGAAGACTGCGCTCCAAAACTGTGCCTGATGCCGCTGAGAGTAATCAAAACAGATACCACATATGGCGGGGGCTGCAGGCACAGGCAAGCTCAGGGGCCCTGGAGGGAAGGTCAATGGCTGGGGAGAGTCTGCTAAACGGAGAGACTCTAGCTTGAGTTATTCAACACCTTTCTAACTCCCTTCTTTCTTTTTGGTTCTTCTGTTTTTCTTTCCTTGTTTGATTTGATTTTATTGCATTCTGGGGCACACGTGCAGGACATGCAGGTTTATTGTATAGGTAAACACATGCCATGGTGGTTCGCTGCACTTATCAACCCATCACCTAAGTGTTAAGCCCAGTATGCATTAGCTATTTTTCCTGATGTTTTCCCCTCCCCCTACTCTTCTTTCCTGTATGAGTGTGTGTGTGTGTGTGTGTGTGTGTGTGTGTGTCCAGTCTCACTGTGTCTCCCATACTGGAGTACAGTGGTGCAACCTCGGCTCTCTGCAACCTCTGCCTCCTGAGTGAGACTACAGGTGCATGTCACCACGCCAGGCTAATTTTTGAATTTTTTTGTAGAGAAGGGGTTTCACCATGTTGCCCAGGCTGCCTCACTTCCAACGTGTAAGATGTAAGTGGAAGTCCCTGGAAAGTCTTCCTTTCTTGTATAAAAAAGCAAAGTCTTGCTAGGAGAGATTTTGTCCTTTGCTCCTTTACCATTCCCACCTTCTTTTCCTGACTGAAACACAGATGCTGTAGCTTGTTGTGCAGAAGCCTTCTTGAGATCATGAGGACCACACACGTCATGCTTAAGGATAGCAGAGTGGCAAGGCTGAGGAGCCTTGGTCCCTGCTGGCACAACTGCTCAGCCTCACTGCCAGCCCTGGACATCTGGCTGCATGAAAAAAATTAACCCCTTACTTAAGCCCCCCGTGGTCATGTTTTCTGCTATGCACACAGTGATATGCTACCCCCAGCTCTATCCATTGTTGCTATATAGGAATGCTGCCTCAGTGTCACAAGATTTTCTGATTTTTCAAGAGAAGATATAATTCTGCATTTTTTAAAATACAAAATTTCCCAGTTGGCCGTTGGTAATTGATCCCAATAGAGACAATGAATTGAATTTTTTGAAGACACACTTCCGATTTGTGATCTCCAATTTATACAATGTTTATTCTGGGACAGAAGCTATGCTAAGCATTTTATATAGATGATCACATTTAATCCTGACAACAGTGTTGAAAGTCATGCTATTATTACTTTTTTATATATAGTTTAAGAAATTGAGACTCAGAAGTGTAGCAAACTTGCCCAAAGCTGTGTAGCTGTAGAGAAAAAGCCATTATTCCAGCGCATGCCTGACTTTGGAGCAGGCATTGCTAATTACGATTGAGTCAATCCTCTATTGCCACCTAATGCTGCTTAGTAATCCACTTCAAAACTTAGTGGCTTACAACCAGAATTTACTCTCGCGCTAAAGCAGGAAAAAGGCCGTGAAACAAACCTCCTGAACACCGAACTGGGAAGAAAGGGGTGATTTATTCGCCCGGGAGCAAGGCGGCATAGTTACCTAATAGCCAAGCTCTGCTCATAAACAAAGTCCCTGCCCTTTTAAAGGCTTACACCCCTAGAAATTATGCGTGACAAGGTCTTGGGCTTACAACTCTAGAGTTTTCATGTGAAAGGGTCTTGAGCCATGGAGTAGGTGTGGGGTACATGACTTAGGTGGGGGTTTGATCGTGGTTAAGTAAAAACAATGCCTTCTGGAAAGATTCCTCCACACCATGCCTGTGATCTATAGGAGGGCGATTAAATGTGGCACCCAGTCTGCCAGCCTTTACTTCTCCTATTGAAATGCAATGTGGAAGTCAAGGGGGAGGTGGTCTTAGATGCTTAAGGGTGATTAAGGATCTCCTTCCTCAATGCTTATGGTTCTGTAGGATGACTGTGGTTTGGGTGATCCAGGTTGGGCTCAGTTGCGTGCCTCTGCTTCAAGCTGTGATTCCTGTAGGATAGGATCTAGGCTGGAAGTTGCGTACAAGTCCACTCCATGTGTTTTCATTCTGAAAGGGCAGTCTCTGTGCAAGGTAAGCTCTTCCCTTGGGAGAATACCAGAATGTAAGAACCAAGCCATCATCATCGGTGAGTGCATTTAAGGTCTCTAGTCATATTGTGTCTGCTAGCATTCCATTGATCAAAAGAGGCTATGATGCTTAGTCCAACATCTGTGGAGCAGGGACATCTATTTGGCTCACAGAAGGCAGGAGAGTGAGCATTGCTCAACAGTGATCCAAACAATCGCAGCTATTCTACACAGTCTCAGGAAAAGCTGGCTTTCATTCCAATGAAACAAAGACTCCTTTTTTCCCCACTGCCTGTTCTAGAAAATGGCAAATGGTGCAAGGACTGGTAAGAGGGGCACAAAGCCATCCAAATCCATCTGAAATCAGTTCATTTCAGGATACCATCACCTTCTGATGGTGTTATGCCCTGGAAATGGTGGTTGGTCCAGCTCTAGCTTCTGGAAGGCAACTGGTAGGAGGTGAGGAGGAGTCAGTGGGAAGGTAGCCCCCCTTCTTGTTGGGGAGGAGCTTTCATCTCGGTCCAGTTCTCAGCTGTAGAGGCTATGCCTGGAGACTTCCAGGTGTTTCCTGTCCTGGTTCCTGCCTTGTTCTTTCTCTTTCTCCCATCCTCATTTGTGTTTCCAGTCCTCCTTCTCCAACATTCCAGAATATTCATTCATCCATTCAATGAATAGGAATTTATTGACCACCTCCTTTGTGCCAACTGCTGTTCTTGATGCCAGGGAAAAAGTGAGGACAGGATTGAACCCATCCCTGTTTCCACCTGAGCTACTTCTGGTAGAGGCTGGCAAATAACAAGTAAATACAATGAAAGGCATAATCTGGGAGAGTGAGAAGTGCTCCCAAGGGCAAACAGAATGGAGAGGGGAGCAAAGAAAGGGAAGAAGGGTAGAGGAGAAGGGGCCCAGCCTCTCGGTGCCTGACTAGGCTCACCTTTCACGGTTGGCTTCTTCCGGAAGCTGGGAGCTGCTTCAGGCAGAGGCCCTTAATTGATTACCTTTTCTTCCTTGCCTTACTTGTCCACTCTCCTATTGGAATTTCCTGGGTTTGCAAGCAAACATATGAGTTTCATTCTGGAGGAATCCAAACTAAGAGACAGCTCTCTACGTCTATTTATCTACACATACATACCTATGTATACATATGTATACATGTATATACACACATATATACATATGTGTATGTGTAGTATATATGTGTATATATAGTATAGTTTTTACACAAATAACATTCTACATCTTGCTTTTTCACTTAATTATATATCTTGGTGGTGTTCCTTATCAGTACAGAGAGTTATTAATATCTCATTGTCTCTTTTGACATTCTATTTCATTATATAGATATACCATAACTTATGGGCATCTAGATAGATTTTCATCTTCTGTGTTTATCAGTGCCCTTGAAGTGACCATATACATTTACTATAATTTCTTCCAGAGTCATGAGATACGTGTGTTTAATATTTTGATAGACATTGCCAATTCTTTATAAAGCCTACACCAATTTATAGCTTCTCACCAGCAAAGTATGAGTTGAAACTTGGTGCCGAAAAGATGAAACCAAATGTTTAGGTTGCCTTTGTCCTTGCTTTGGTCTCTGCTCAAAGCATGTTCTCTCTTCTGTACCTCGGAAGTGGGCACGAGCATGGAACTCCCAGACTGTGGAATCCCAGGTGAATGAACGCAGCCTGGAGGCACTCAGTGGTGTGGCTGAAGGTGTGGACACACATACACACAGCAACCCCCCTTGCTCTCCAGAGGTTAGAATCCTTATTGGTTAAATGGTATGGAGAAACATAGCTGTGAACACCTCAAAGATGAAGTTTCCAAATCAGATCCAATAGTGAGATATTGAAGGGATATACGCATTTCCCTTGATAGGCCCCTTGCCATTGAATAGTGGCAAATATTAATACATTCTGAGTGCTCACTATGTGCCTGGCTGAGATCCAAATGCATTCCTTGCACCTTCTTATCATCTCACAGCAACCCTATGTTGAAGATGATGCTCTTATTCCTGTCTTTTAATGAGGATACTGAATGACAAAGATCTTAATTGACCACTTAGCAGATGGAAGCTATTGAAAGTCTAACCCAAACTGCCGGGGTTAAAATCCTGGCGGTCTCTCTTATGAGTTGGGTAGCCTTACACGGATGCCCTTCCTCTCTTCGGTGCTTCTGTTTTCTCCTCTGTAAAATGAAGACATTGCTGTGAAGATAAGATAAGTTAATAAATAAAAAATGCTCAGAAAAATTTGGCTATCTAATTATTGTCTATAAGACTCTTGAAGCTGGAATTTTAGTCACTGTATTTTACAGTATCCCACTAGTCTGGTTCATTTTTTTTTTTTTTTTTTTTGAGACAGTGTCTCTCTCTGTTGCCCAGGCTGGAGTACAGTGGCACGATCTCACCTCACTATCACCTCTGCCTCCTGGGTTCAGGCGATTCTCCTGCCTCAGGCTCCCGAGTAGCTGGAATTACAGATGTGCACCACCACGCCCAGCTAATTTTTGTATTTGTGTATGGAAGCTCCCTCGAGAATAATATACTTGAGGAGTGAGAGAGGTCTGGTGTGGCTGGAGCCCCGAGTGTGTGGGAAGGAGAGGAGGAAGGGAGTTAGGCCAAGGCCAGGAGGGGACGGCTTCACAGGCTTAGTGAGGGAGGCTGGACTTTATTCTAGGGTTAGCATGACACCATTTTGAAGAGTCTGATGCCATAAAATCAGAGGATTTTTTTTTGTTTTTTTTTTGAGACAGGGTCTCACTGTTGCTGGAGGGCAGTGGTGCGACCTCAGCTCACTGCAACTTTTGCCTCCCGGGTTCAAGCGATTTTCGTGCCTCAGCCTCCCAGGCAGCTGGGAATACCGACACATCCATTCACACCAGGTGAATTTTTGTATTTTTAGTAGAGGTGGGGTTTCACCATGTTGGCCAGGCTGGTCTCGAACTCCTGACCTCACATGATCCACGCGCCTCGGCCTCCCAAAGTGCTGGGATTATAGGCCTGAGCCACCGCGCCTGGCCCTAGCCAGTTCATTTTTAAGAATAAAAATAAAACAGAAATTTTAAGAGTCGAAGAAAATAAGTGAAAGAGATACAAGTTTTATTTCAGAAATTCTCAAGGCATACTGAAGATCGTTGCTGGAAGCATGCTCACGCCTCTGCAGTATGGCTGGCTGGGGGCTCCTGGGGTGGGAACGGATTACACCACCGTGAGCAGCAGTGATAGAAGCACAAGTCGGCAGCGACTGTGCAGGCTCATCTGCAGAAATCCAGGCTCTCTGCATTCTAGAATAAATTGATCCACACCATCTGGCAGCTTGAAAGAAAAAGAAAAAGATGAAGAGGGAGAAGAAACAACAGCCATGTAGCATGAATGTAATTTCTAATCTAAGTTATGCACTCCCATTTGCTTCCTGTAATATGAGCCAAATTTAAACATGTCAACATCTCAACAATTGCTGATTTTTCAAGTGCTATACGATGCATCTGGCGGGCACTCATTGAATGTTCTTCAATGATGTGACATAAATCTATTTACTAAAATAGAGTGTATTGAAAAAGTAAATAGTATATTGTAATGTCCTTTAGTTGGCATTTGCATAAATTGGGACTCTCTGAAATACGTGGGTTTGAGATTTAAAAGCACATGACTATGTTTTTAAATGTTCAAAGCATCATAATTACAGAGCTTACAAACCACTGAGTCCATTTTCCCCCACTTTAAGCATAAGAAAACAGCCCAAGATTAGATTTTGATAATGAGAGAGGAGGGAGAGAGCCCAGCCATCCTGGACCCCTGGCAGGGAGGACAATAGTCAGGAAAGAGGTGAAACGCTGTGTCAGCTGGACCACCCAGGCTCTCCAACACCGGGACACGAAGTATCCCTCCTCCATCTTCTCTTCTGCCGTGACTTCCTGGAGGCATAGCAGAGTTATAACTGCTGACCAGGCGGAACTTCTCCCACAAGTTTGCTCTGAGATGGAGAGAGTGTGCCTGTGGTTTATTAGGAAGAGCTCTTGGGATAACGCCTGTAGAAAGGAAGGGAAGGAAGCAAGATTGGCCAGAAGGAGAAGCTGAGTGATGATGAAGTCTCAATGGAGACCTCAGCCAACTCTGAGGCATGTCCTGAAGCTAGACTATCTCCTCCAAATTATCCCAAGCTGAGATGAGGGAGCTGGGCATTTAGCCTTGTATTAGGCCATTCTCTCGCTGCTATAAAGAAATACCTATGGCCGGGTGCGGTGGCTCACGCCTGTAATCCCAGCACTTTGGGAGGCCAAAGTGGGTAGATCACGAGGTCAGGAGTTTGAGACCATCCTGGCCAACATGGTGAAACCCCGTCTGTACTAAAAATACAAAAATTAGCTGGGCGTGGTGGCGTGTGCCTGTAATCCCAGCTACTTGGGAGGCTGAGGCAGGAGAATTGCTTGAACACGGGAGGCGGAAGTTGCAGTGAGCCAAGATTGGGCCACTGCACTCCAGCCTGGGGGATAGAGTGAGACTGTCTTGAAAAGAAAAAAAGAAATAAATGAGACTGGGTAATTTATATAAAAAAAGGTTTAATTGGCTCACGGTTTCTCAGGCTAAACAAAAAGCATGATTCTGGCCTCAAGTGATGAGTCAGTCTCAGCCTCCCAAAAGGGCTGGGGTTACAGACGTGAGCCACTGCACCTAGCCCAGAGTTTTGTTTTTAACAGATCAGTAATCTGGGGGGAAGATTATTGCTGTCTTTGAGCGTGCGTGGTGGCAGCAGCAATTAGAAGCATTTAGGAGGCAGAACTGCCAGGCTGGGGTGATCCTCTCGCCAGACTCTAGTACTGGGGAATTGGGGGTGAAGCGCTGATAGCTGAACGTAGCACCTTCCCAGCCTGGGGTGCAGCATCTCACTGCCTGAGGGTCCTACTGCCATCATGGGTCAGGTTGTGCCTGAAGTAAGATCTGCTTCCCAGGAGTGATTTGGGATAGGGGTGAGAACCCCATGGCGGATTCATGCTTAGGAAAAATGCAAAAAGGAACCAGAAATTGCCCTGCCTCTGAATCCCTAGCATTTCTCCAACTTGGCCCGAGGCTGCTTCCACTCTGGCCCTGATTTCTACTGTAAGTGGACAGGATTCTGAACAGCAGAGTCATCGCCCTCAGGAAGCAAGCTAAGTCACCATTTCAGTCCTTAATCAGGCTTTTAACAAAGAAGCAGGCCAGCTCCGGGAATGCGTGTGCCTTAACTTTGTTAGTGGTGAAGGGCTGGACACTGCAAGGTTGCAGGCATCTCCCAAGCAAGCAGGCCCTCCTCACGCTTTGTGTGCTACAACATGAGCCTCAGTAACTCACCTGTCAAAAATATATTTATTTAACGTCTACTATACTACACTGAAGGTGCCACTGAAGGCGGATCCTGTATATTATTTATCTCATTATTCTCAATCCCTGGCACAGAGCGAAGGTGTGTGTTTGTCGTGCTGTGAAATGAGCCCCGCAATCCTCCACGTATGTCCTGCATGCCGCCACCACGCCGTCATTGTAATTCCTGCCGTGATTCCAACCACAGGTCTTGGAGTCAGATCTCAGTGTAAGTTCCAGATGGATCACTTATTGGCTATGAGGTCCTTGCCAAGTCACCTTCTATAAATCTCAGTGACCTCACCTGTGAAACAGGGGAATCCTTAGGTTGAAGGGTGCAAAATTCCCATTTTTGTGAGTCAGAATGGTCCAACATCTACAATTTCATGTGATTCAACCTCCTACGATAGAGAGTTGTTGGGAAAAAGGAGATTATGTATTAAAACTTTAAACTAGTCCCTACTACAAGGTGAAAAGCTCTCCTGAGACTCCTCTTTGCAATAATAATAATTATCATGATGATTATTTATACCTGTGTAGGAGAGCTCAGAATGTGGGGTGTTGGAGGGGGGATCCACTGATAGTTTTCCCAAGGCGCTCCTGGCCTCTTGCCACACTTCTTACCCCTCCCCTTGGAGGTGGAGGGAGTAACCCGCTTGGTGGATGACAGCCATCGATCCATGCTTGTAGAGTGGAAGGAACAAACCTGTCAAGAACCCTAAAGGTAAATGTGTGCGTGTTGTCTCTCTCTGCCGTCTTCCCCTTCACCCTCCTTCCCTGGGCCAGCGCCAGGGAGCAGAACTGAGTAAGTCTGTGTGCTCCAGACTCGAACTTTCCCTGCAGGTTCCTGGCTTCAGACTGGGGTGCATAGGTAGCAGGAGAGGCAGGGAGAAGTTGGAAGCCCACCTCTGAGCCGTATCTTCCAATCCAGATTTCGGTAATAGTAAAGCCGATGTTTGGACACTCATCTCCAATTCATTCTTGGGGCTCCCTTTCTGGGCACAGAGGAGACAGCTGTAGTTAATTAGCTCCTTCAAGCCCCCACAAAAGGGGCTGGACCAACTGGCTCAGGAAAGTTGCTATAACAGAAACTCTGCTTGTACCTGCTGGAAGAGTCTAGACTGGCAGAAAAAAGGGAAGTGCTCATGAATGATAGCAATAAGTAATTTCAGGCCTTTGGCTGGGGGTAGGGAGATGAGATCAAGTATAAGGAATCTCAATGGGGCCTAAAGATACCTTGGCCGTTCTAGCCAGAGGGAATTTTCTCACTAGGGGAATTTTCCCCTCTGGCCTTACCTTTGACCAAGGTCTCCAGATTTCTGTCCTTCTACAGCCTTCCCCTCCCCATCCAGATCCCTGTTACTTTCTCACATTGCACAGCTGACCTCCTGCCTTCCTGCCCTCTACCCATCCTGTACCCAGCCCCGACCTCTCCAAAGCTCTCCTGGTTGCTCTGCTGTTCAAAGAGCACCTGCACCTCT
Source organism: Ateles fusciceps (assembly GCA_036589455.1). NCBI lineage: Eukaryota > Metazoa > Chordata > Mammalia > Primates > Atelidae > Ateles > Ateles fusciceps. Next base: position 681,802 of record JAZHEH010000164.1, on the reverse strand, counting down.
AGGTCTGGGGCACCAAGCGGCACAGATTCAGAGAAATGCACACCTAGGTGAGAGGAAGAAAATCCTGTCTTCAGTTTCATTAGCCTTCAGTTGAAATTCAGCATTTCCTTGAAATATGAATGTAGCAACAAACCACAATGGTATGGGCAGTATTTGTGAATTTATCATCATTAGAAATCACAAATCATTTCATATTGCATTGTCATTGTTACAGATATTTTGAAATATCATTTATGCTTATCACAACTTTGAAATTACAGAATTTGGCTGGGCGTGGTGGCTCACGCCTGTAATCCCAGCACTTTGGGAGGCTGAGGCAGGTTGATCACCTGAGGTCAGGAGTTTGAGACCAGCCTGGCCAACATGGTGAACCCTTAAAAATATAAAAATTAGCCTGACATGGTAGCGCACGCTTGTATTCCCAGCTACTCAGGAGGCTGAGGCAGGAGAATCGCTTGAACCCAGGAGGTAGAGGTTGCGGTGAGCTGAGATCACACCACTGCACTCCAGACTTGGGTGACAGAGTGAGACTATATCTCAAAAAAAAAAAAAAAAAAAAAAAAGGAATTACAGAATTTATGAGATCTGCTGCTAGAGCTTACTAAATTATGATTTAACTAAATAGTATGATGACTGTGTTTCTGTACAACTGATTTTCTTTATAATCCTATGTTTTTATTTCATGCACTTGAAAACATTATTCTGAGGAATCCATAGATTCTATTATACCATAATGCCAAGGGGATCCAAGGTATGAAATACTGAGAATTCTTGCTTTGGTGGGAAAAAGCACTGCAGAAGCTGTGCTTTTCTTTAATGTGATTGATTCCTAGCTGGGGCTCCATCTGCAGTAAGTGTCAGGGACTGGGAGGGCAGTTTGTGCCTGAGAACATGCAGTGGCAGTTCCGAGGCTCTCCACTGTGGAGAGCTTGCGTTGCTCCCCTTGAATCTGGGAGGCCCAGGACTTCTGCGTGTGATACAGAATGTAACGCCCAGGCCAGGCCATGAGAGATGTCACCACTTCCTCCAAGACAAGCCCCAGCTGAGTTCCCAGGTTACAGCCACATTAGCCACCAGACACTAGAAGGGGGAAGCCTTCCTGCCACCCCCCAGCCCAGCCACTGCAGAGATTCCTGGCGATGACTGTGTATTGGTCCATTTTCATACTGCTATGAAGAAATATCCAAGACTGGGCAATTTATAAAGAAAAAGAGGATTAATGGACTCACAGTTCCACATGGCTGGGGATGCTTCACAATCATTGCAGAAGGCGAAGGAGGAGCAAAGGCACGTCTTACATGGCAGCAGGTAAGACAGCATGTGCAGGGGAGCGTCCCCTCTACAAAACCATCAGATCTCATGAGACTTATTCACTATCACAAGAACAGCACGGGAAAGACTTACTCCCATGATGCAGTCACCTCCCACTGGGTCCCTCCCATGACATGTGGGGATTATGGGAGCTATAATTCAAGATGAAGTATGTGTGGGGACACAGCCAAACCATATCAGACTGTCTCACTCAGTCCAGTCCCCAGAACCAGGAGAGATAATAAAATGATTGTTGCTCCTTTAAGGTGTGAAGTTTTGGGGTGACTTGTTTCATAATAACAGTAACCAGAGTAGAAGGGGTCTAGAGTACATGTATATTTTTTAATTTAATGATTTTCATTAATATATGATATTTGTACATATTAATGGGGTACATGTGATGTTTTGATACAAACATACAATGTGTAACGATCAAACCAGCATATTTAGTATTTTGGATATCCATCACCTTAAACATTTATCATTTATTTGTACTAGGACTATTTCAAATTTTCTCTTCTAGCTGTTTTGAAATAAACAACATATTATTGTTAATTGTATCACCGTACTCTGCTCTCAAACACTAGAACTTACTCATTCTACTGAACTGTGTGTTTATACCTAGGAGTCAACCTCTCTTCCTCCCAACCTCCCACCCACACACCCTTTCCAGCCTCTAGCAACTATGTTGTACACTCTACCTCTGAGCCATTCACTTTTTTAGTTTCCACATATGAGTGAAAAAATGTGACATTTTCTTTCTGTGCCTAACTTATTTCACATACCATAATTACCTTCAAACCATCCATGTTGCTGTAGATGACAGGACTGTCTTCTTTTGTATGGCCGAATAGCATTACATTGTGGGTATATACACCATATTTTTAATCCATTCATCTATTGATGGACACTTAGTTTGATTCCACATGCTGGCTATTGTGATTAGTGCTGCAGTAAGCATGGGGGTGCAGGTATTTCCTGGATACGCTGATTTCCTTTCCTTTGGAAAAATACCCAATAGTGACATTTCTAGATTGGATGGTAGTCCTATCTTTCGTTTTTGCAGAAACCTCCATACTGTTTTCCAGAATGGCTGTACTAATTTACATTCTCACAAACATTATATAGTAGTTTCCTTTCCTCTGCATCCTTGTCAGCATTTGTTATTTTTGTCTTTTTGATAATAGCCATTCTAACTGGGGTAAGATGATATCTCATTGTGGTTTTGATTTGCATATTGCCTTGGGTATATTTTTGTCCTTCTTCCAGTTATACTCTATTTTTTGCACTCTAGCTAATACACAAAATGTAAGATGTCTGTAGCCCAAACTTGAAATCTGTATCTATATTGGGAAGGAGGTGTTTCACTAATGGTTTTGGGTTTTTGTCTCATATTAGGCTCTAGAGCTGTGCTGTCCCATAGAACCTTCTGCAGTAACAGAAATGGTCTCCATCTGCATTCTCCATCTGGTAGCCACTAGCTGCATGTGGTTATTGAGCCCTTGAAATGTTGCTAGTGCAACGAAGGAGCTGGACTTTAAACATTATTTAAATTTAAATAGTCTCATGTGTTACTGGCTGCTTTACTAGACAACATGGCTTTGGCGGGACTATCTTCGATTTCATGTACTCATACATCAATTTTTACCTCCATGCTATACCTGTTTTATTAAGTGAAGGGAAAGAAAATACCTGATAGGCATACTGTTACAGAATATTGAAGACTTTGCTTTTGGCAAGCAAAATAAAACAGAAAACAAAAGCACTTTGCAAAGCTGGAAAATCACCAACTCTATCAAATTGGCATTTTGGTACCAAGTGGCCATGAAGACTCTGAAGCTGGGTTACTAGAGGTCAGAACGCATTCAGTCACCATCAACTGAATGAAAAAGGAAGCCTCACTCCAGCCCTGCATACACGGCTCTTGGAATGCTGTACCCAAGCAGAAATCATCTGTGCCTGTGCATGGAGACAGGCACAGCGGGCTTGGGTGTGGACTTCCACTGTTTACTTTTACACATTTTGGTGACGTTTTTATTATTTTTTTACTCAAAGATAATGATTAATTTCTCAATTTATGTCCTGTATTTTACTGCTGTATATTTTTAGTGAAGGAAAAACTTTTTTTTTTTTTTTTTTGAGACGAAGTCTCGCTCTTGTGCCCCAGGCTGGAGTGCAATGGTGCAATCTCAGCTCACTGCAACCTCCCCCTCCCGAGTTCAAGCAATTCTTTTGCCTCACTCAGCCTCCTGAGTAGTTGGGATTGCAGGCGCCTGCCACCACACCCAGCTAATTTTTTTTGTATTTTTAGTAGAGAAGAAGTTTCACCATGTTGGCCGGGCTAGTCTAGAGCTCCTGACCTCAGGTGATCTGCCTGCCTCGGCCTCCCAAAGTGCTTATATTACAGGCGTGAGCCACCGTGCCTGGCCAAACTTTTATGTTTTTAAAAACATGTTTTTGTTTAAAAGAGGTGGGTTACAAAACAGTAAAATTGTGAAAATTAAGAGTATGAAAGATCTACTCAAATTATTGGAGAAGTTCTGAGTTCGTACATATTTGTGAGTTTTTTAAGTTTAATTTTAATTTTTAAGTTTTGTTGTTGCTATGTTTTGAGAGACTGGGTCTCTGTTGCCCAGGCTGGAGTGGTACAGTGGCACAATCATGGCTTCCTGCAGCCTTGAACTTGTGGGCTCAAGAGATCCTCCCACCTTAGCTGTCCGCATAGCTGCAGGCATGTGCTACCATGCCTGACTTTTGTGCTATTTGTGAGGAAGAGATATGTTACTTTCAATACTGACAATAACACAAACTAATAGAAAACAAACGCTGCCAGGAAGAAATTCTGCCAAATCAAGTCAATGAATTACAATTATCTCTAACCAGTCTATTAATTAACTGGGCACAAAAGGATATTGTACAGAGTTCAAAAGTATTTTCCCAAGTAGGTTAAACATACCCCTCCCACCTCATTTTGCTCACACGGACATTTCACTCCACAAACTGTAATTTCATTCAATGAAAAAAAGCAAGTTTTAATATTGTCTAAATTCTCCAAATTCTCACAAACTGTAACTAAAAACAGTTCAGATAAAAAGCTTCTGGTATAAAATAGGGGAAAAAAAGAAAAGAAAAAACGCCCAAAGGGGTAAAGGAAAGAAATCAAATAATTATGAACATTCGTCGAGTACCATATATAGAGGTGGATTAAAGGGGGAAAATGGGACACATTCCGTTTTCAGGCTCTTACATTTTAATCAGCGATTGACAATGTAATTATAAAAGAAACAATATCGGCCAAATGTGAGTTTTGGCTAGGATTTTTATTTCTCTGTTCAGTAGTGGCTAGAAAAGAATAGAGACATTTCCAAATTCTGGGCCCTCAAGCAAAATGTTTCAGAAAGCGGCTTTCTAATCATTCTAAAAATTACTCTTACAAAGAAAAAACCAAAACAAAGTGCTCAAGAGATAGAGGCTCATTATCGAAAAATATTTAAAAATACAGAGAAGCAAAAGAAGATAAAAATTACCTATAATCCTACTCTTCCAAGATACACTTTTATATTCTCTTGAATTTTTGTATGCATATATTTGCCTGTGTTTTTATTTGCCAAAATAACGTTTCACATATTGCTTGAAACCTGTTTATTTTTCTCACTTGATAATAAATCATCAACATGTTTTTATGGCAATAAACAACCACCATAACATTTTTAATGTCTACGAGTATTCCTCTGCATGGGTATTCCAAAATTTATTTAACGAACTGCTGGTATTGGACATTTAAGTTATTTTTTTTTTCCCTATCAGAAACAAAGCTGTAACCAACAGTCTCATTTTTGAATCTTTGGTTTACATCTTTATTTCCACAGGAAATGACATTCATGGATGAAAGAACATGGCATACACATTGGTAAGAAAATACTCCTCACTTTGAGTAAAATTAAAAATAGTGATAGTATGGGTGGTGGAATATGACAGATACCTGATGAGTTAGCTTCGTGATCGCAGGCAAGTAAACTGTTGAGTTCCACACTGAATCTGTACAGGGGAGAATAATGACAGCCGTGTGGCTTGTTGGGGCAGTTAAAGGAATATGTATATGCATATGTAGGCATCCTGGGCACAATGCCTAGCACACAACAGGTGCTTCATAAATTTCAGGTCCCTTTCTTCCTGAGTCCCCACCTAGAATGAAAGCTATGTCTCCTCCACCACGTTCTTGTTGTCAGAGAGGCTCCTCTTAAATCGTCACTGATTCTGCTGAAAAAGAGAAGGGGAGGCAGGTGCAGAGAGAGGGAGGAAGAAGGAGGAGGAGGAGAAGAGGGAGAGAGGAAAGGGAGGGGGAAGGAGGAGGGGAGGGAGGAGAGAAAGAGACAGAGAGGAGGAAGATAGAGGCAGACAAAGTGAGAAAGGAGGAAGATGTGAGGGAGAGAAGGACAGGGGAGGGACAAAGGGGGAGGGAAGGAGGGAGGTGTTAAGGGAATGGAGAAGGAGGTTTGGCAAACAAAGAACATGGGCTTTCCACGCTGCTGCTTAGGAGAAAAGGGCTCTTAAATGCTTTTCATGCTTTTTAGTTGTTTGTTTATCTCTTGGCTAGAGTTTCCCCAGCCTAGCATGAAAGAGAAGCTCTACAGCATGATATTTCAGTATTTCTACCTGCCTTTTGGGTATTACAAAGGGTTAAACCCCACCCAACAGGGCAGAGTACAGTTTGTTTACTGCAAGACTCATGTCTGGTCTTGAAAGGCATTTCCTCCCTTGCCCCACAGCCACTGATAGAAAAGAATATGGATTACACCAAGGGCGCAGATGTTGCCTGCAGACTGGGTTGTGCGTGGGCTGGCTGGTTCAGGGAGAGCGTCTTCCCCAGATCCACACTCACACCTGTACCCAAGTGCCCAGGGACAGCCAGACAAGCTCTGTCCCGGCCCTCGTTTCCCAGCTCACTTTCTCCGGAGGCGCTTTCCCTTGCTGGCATCTCCTGGGGTCCCTTACATGCCAGAACACATTTCAGTCAACTGTTGCCTCTCAAGGGGCATCTGCATTTCAGGACGCAGCTCTGTGTGTGTGGTGTGAGGGTTGCCAGTGTTAAACTGTATACTAATCATTAAGGCAGCCCCACTTCCTTCCAGGTGCTTCCTTCCAACAGCCACTTATTGAACACATCCTGTATGTGGTGTCACACACCACAACCACCATGCACGAGACAGACGATCTCTCTGCCCTCGTGGGGCATACATTTTGGTTGAAAAGATAAAAGTCAAGTATGCAAATGCACCCCTTATGATGCGGTTACCAGGAGGATCTACCCTGGATTGGACGGTCAGGGAAAAATACCCCTTTTCCAAGAGGTGGTGATACTACTTACACCACAACCTTAAAGAAAGGAGTTAGCCATGTGAAGACCCACAACAACAGCATATGCGGGTTCTCAGCACACTTTTCTTTGTTTGTTTGTTTTTGTTTTCAGGACAGTTTTGCTCTTGTTGCCCAGGCTGGAGTGCAGTGGCAAAATCTCAGCTCACCGCAACCTCTACCTCCCGGGTTCAAGTGATTCTCCTGCCTCAGCCTCCTGAGTAGCTGGGATTACAGGCATGTGCCACCACACCTGGCTAATTTTGTGTTTTTAGTAGAGATGGGGTTTGTCCATGTTGGTCAGGCTGGTCTCAAACTCCTGAGCTTCAGGTGATCCACCTGCCTCGGCCTCCCAAAGTGCTGGGATTACAGGTGTGAGCCACTGCACCCAGCCTAAAAACTTTATTATTATTTTTTTCTTGATATGGAGTCTCGCTCTGTTGCCCAGGCTGGAGCACAGTGGAATGGTCTCAGTTCATCGCAATCTTTGCCTTCCAGGCTCAAGCGATTGTCCTGCCTTAGCCTCCCAAGTAGCTGGGATTACAGGTGCCCGCCACCACACCCAGCTAATGTTTGTATTTTTATTAGAGGCAGAGTTTCACTATGTTGCCCACACTGGTCTTGAACTCCTGACCTCAGGTGATCCACCTGCCTTGGCCTCCCAAAGTGCTGGGATTACAGGCGTGAGCCACTGTGCTTAGCGCACTTTTTAAGAACGTGAACTTGATGGTACAGGATGAAGTTTTTAGAAAAGTCAGACGCAAGTTGATCAGGTTGTATTTGAGATTTGCCATCTTTCTTTGTTGTCCATAAATGGGCATGTCAGTCACTGTGTCACTGCAGGAGATAAACGCTTTGGTCTGTTTAATGCTAATTACTTACACTTACTGAATGTCTGTGATACGCTAGGCAGGCTACAGGCACGTGGCTGTACCTAGTTTTTACAACAAACCTTTGACATAGGAATTATTCCCTCCAAAAAAGCTCAGAGAGATTTTCCCAAAGTCATATTAGAAAGAAGGGGCAGAGCAAAAATTTGAACCTGGATCTACCTGGTTCTACAACCAGTGCCTTTTCCATAATACCACATCGCTTCTCTTTCCAAGAGGTAAGAGTTCTGTTTGTGATGACATGATATCTTGCAAACCCTTGTTCTACAAAGGGTGAATAGTTTAATTTAGAATTCACCTAGCTTCCCTGCAAATGACAAAGGCACACCCCCCACCTCCCTTTACAAGAGTCTGCAAACCTTGCATTACTTCCTTTCTTCATTTCATTTCCCCCCAATTTGCTAAAACCCTTCCCTTTGGAGGAAATCATCCAGTTGGATTAGTTGATATTCACCTGTGTTACCAGAGACACATAACACCTGGTGTGGAGGGGCAGCCCATCCCTGCGTCCTCCCTGCTACCCCTCTCAGCCTCTGCCCCTCCCTCTTTCTTTTCATTCTGTCCCTGTCTTTGAATTGGCTTGAATCTCATTGACACAACTAGTCATGTTTGCCTATTCCTCCTGATCCCGGAGTCTATCATCAGATTCAAACAAACCCCACACTCTGGTCCCCTGTGATGGCCTTCATGGAAATTATTGACACAAAGCTACTAGGACACAGGGGCATTGAGCAGAAAGGATAGCTTAGCAAGAAAGTGCCTGATATTTCACAACTAGAAATTTGTTCAGGGTTTTGTTTTGTTTTGTTTTTGAGATGTGTCTCACACTGTCACACAGGCTGGAGTGCAGTGGCGCGATCTTGGCTCACTGCAACCTCCACCTCCTGGGTTCAAGCAATTCTGCCTCAGCCTTGTGACTAGCTGGGATTATAGGCATGCACCACCATGCCTGGCTAACCTTTTGTGTTTTTATCAGAGACGGGGTTTCACCATGTTGGCCAGGCTGGTCTTGAACTCCTGACCTTGTGATCCGCCCGCCTTGGCCTCCCAAAGTGCTGGGATTACAGGCATCAGCCAGCATGCCTGGCCTTCTTTTATGATACGGATGTCCATTGAGAAGAAACACCTTGAGTATTTCCTGTCAATAATGTAACAAGGATGAATATCAATAGCAATTATAGTTGTATGGTACTTCCCAAAGTACTTTAATTTATATTAAATCTTGTGGTCTTCCTAAAAACCAAGAGATGGCTATGAACCATTATTTGCACTATAGACAAAGGAGCATGAAATACACATGTTTAGTAACTGGCCCCAGGACACCCAGCTAGTCATTGAACCAGCTGGGACTCAAACCCAAGGCTGTGGAAGTTGAGGCCAAGTGCTCTTTCTAAACACTCCGTTTGACTCTATAGATTGTAATTGCCCAGCGGGTTCTTCCTGCCCACTGCACAGGTGAAACCAATTTACGGGAGACTGTTGTATTGCAGTAAAGCAAGAGTTTAATTAATGTGAGGCTGGCCGTATGGGGGAATTGGAGTTATCCCTCAAATGAGTCTCCCTGGAGGGCTCAGAGGTTTGGATTTTTCAGGCCTAGTTCGGTGGGCAGGGGGTGAGGGAATGGCAAATATTGATTGGTTGTGGTTGAAATCATTGGGGTGTGGAAAACCTCAGGCACTAAGTCAGCCTCTAGGAGGGACCACAAGACTGACACAAGCTGCAGGTCCCACAAATTGCGGGTCCTGGTGAAGTCAACTGACTATCGGAAATGCAAAAGTCTGGGCTGGGTGCCGTGTCTCATGCCTGCAATCCCAGCACTTTGGGAGGCCGAGGCAGGCGGGTCACCTGAGGTCGGGAGTTTGAGACCAGCCTGGCCAACATGGAGAAACCTCATGCTCTACTAAAAATACAAAATTACCTGGGCATGGTAGCGCATGCCTGTAGTCCCAGCTACTCAGGAGGCTGAGGCAGGAGAATTGCTTGAACCTGGAAGGTAGAGATTGCAGTGAGCTGAGATTGCGCCATTGCATTCCAGTCTGGGTGACAAGAGTATAACTTCTTGTCAGAAAGGAAAAGAAAAAAAAAAAGAAATGCAAAAGTTTGAAAACCATCTCAAAAGGCCAATTTTAGGTTCTACAATAATGATGTTATCTATACGAGTAACTGGGGAAGTTACAAGTCTTTTGAACTCTGGAACAATGGCTGGTTATCATTTAACTCTTAGCAGAATTCAGGCCCCTCTCATAATCCTAATGTTGTGGGCTTGCATTAGTTTTACAAAGGTGGTTTGGTTTTGAGAAGGGTTATTACCATCCTTGCTTTAAGGTAAAACTATAAACCGAATTCTTCTCCAAATTCGCTTGGCCTATGCCTAGCAATGACCAAGGAGAGCATGGAGGTTAGATGCAAGATGGTGTCAACAGTGGTACACTTCTCTTACTGTCATAATTTTGCAAAGGCTGTTTCAAGATCAACACTTGAGGCCTTTACTAACTGGCAGTTGGCTGGAAGAAAGGGTTTGGGGAAATGGAACACAGGATAAACAGAGAAGTGGTATGAGGATTGATCGATTGAATAAATAAATAATTCACTCATTCATTCATCCATTTAATAAACATTTATTAAAAACCATCACTCACACTATGATACTCCGTGATAGTCTATATCGCCAAGGGGATGATGCTTATTTATGGCAGAAACCTGCTTGCATTTTTCTTCTTTTCCTAGTTTCACAGATGGACTACATTTCCCAGCTTTCCTGGGGCCTGAATTTAGCTAACAGAATGTGAACTGAAAACCTTGCTCCTCCCAGCTCTTTCCCCTTGAAGCAGAAGAGCATGGAGACTTTGGAACCTGTGAATGATTGTTCCTGTCCATTTGACACACCATGAGAGAGAAACTTCTATTAAATGAAACTACTGAAAGTTTGGAGTTTATCTTTTATAGTGATTAGTGTTACGTTCCTGGGCTTCTTAACGAGGTTGCAGGAAGAAATTAAGACCTAATGTCCTGTCCAGAGTGGTGGCGCATCCATGCCTGTAATCCCAGCACTTTGGGAGGCCGAGGTGGGTGGATCACCTGAGATCAGGAGTTCAAGACCAGCTGGCCAATATGGTGAAACCCCATCTCTACTAAAAATACAAAAATTAGCTGGGCGTGGTGGCGGGTGCCTGTAGTCCCAGCTACTTGGGAGGCTGAGGCAGGAGAATCACTTGAACCCAGAAGGCAGAAGTTGCAGTGAGCTGAGATCATGCCACTGCACTCCAGCCTGGGCGACAGCGTGAGACTCTGTCTCAAAAAAACAAAACAAAACAAACAAAAAACCAAGACCTACTGCCCTAAGGCATCCAGTGTAGGTAATGAATTAACTTCTCTTCTGTGCATCTGAAATGGTATGAGTTATATATCATTTTGTTTTCTAGAGAATTGAGAAGAGTCACTCACATGATTTTCCATGGAGTTTAATTCTCTTGTGGAACCCCTGTTAGAAAGGCAGAATATACTCACGCAATCTCTGTTCTCAAGGGGTTTCTTATAATCTAGTTGTGGAAATTGGACAGATGTACACACTTCTCTGCAAGGGAATGTGAAGGGGGGAATCTCATATCGCTTCACTTCACTTCAGCCTTATGACAAGCCTATAAAGGAGAGCTTTGCAAACATGATCGTCATTCTACAGAAGAGACTTCAAGGTTAAGTGTTCAAGATTGCTCAGGTCGGAGGTGGTGGAGCCAAAATTGGAACCCGTGGCTAAAAGATCTTGCTCCTCCTAAGACATCACACTGCAAAATAAGTAACTTTAACCTACTCCACAATTCTCTCTTTTTTTTTGTTTTGTTTTTTGAGATGGAGTCTTTCTCTGTCACCCAGGCTGGAATGCAATGATGTGATCTTGGCTCACTGCAACCTCCGCCTCCCGGCTTCAAGCAATTCTCCTGCCTCAGCCTCCTGAATAGCTGGGACTACAGGCGCAGGCCACCACACCCGGCTAATTTTTGTATTTTTAGTAGAGATGAGGTTTCACCATATTGGCCAGGTTGGTCTCGAACTCCTGATCCACCCGACTTGGCCTCCCAAAGTGCTGGGATTACAGGTGTGAGCCACTGCACCTGGCCTACAATTCTCCTTAAGGCTGCTACAAGGACCAGAGGGCCCAAGATGGTTCTCCATCTTCAAGGTCAAAGATAACACTTTCCTCCTAGAGAGGGAAGCCTTCTCTCCAGCAACTCCGGGATCTTGGTCCTCCCTGAAGTGCTCTGTCTTTATGAGAATTTTTCTACCCTGGATCTGTTTATGAGAAAGTGGTAATACAATTTTAAAAATATATAGGAGTGGATGAGTGAAAAAGAAGAGTTATCTTGCTTTCAGACTTTAGGAAAGGGAGTGCCAATTTAGGACAAGTTTGGGAGATGTGATCAGGAGAGCAAAGGCTGGTTAGTTTATAAAGAGAATTAGGTTAACTAACAACCAGCTTCCAAAAGCTTAATTAAGTCTCTAGCCCTTGAGTGAGGCAAGGAAATAATTGATTTCCACATTGCTGGTGGGGAAAGTGAGGTGGGGGGGGGGCGGGGGGGGAGGTAATTTGCCTCTGGCGGACAAGGGAACCAGCATTTGTCCTGGGATTAAAATCTAAGATTTCCTGGCTCTTAGTCCTTGGTTTTACCTCGGAATCTGGAATGCTCAAGGTCCAGAAGTGAGAATCCCAAAGCAGCACTGTCAACCAAGATGCTCTATGCAAATAAGGGACCAGATAATTAATGCTTCGTTCTTTAGCAATTTTCTGTCCTTCAAAAAACTAACGCAAACAATGCATCACTGGCGAGAGTCAAGGCCATGTGAGTTTATTTAATAAGCACCACCGCTTTTCCTTATAAGGCGTGGCTATCACCCGGTGGAGTTATCTGGATGCTAGAAAATATTTGGAGACCTCAGAATTTAAATAAATGTCTGGAAAAAATTAGAAAGAAAAAAGTGAAAGAGAGTAAAGAAGAAAAGAAAAATGAGGAACAGGAGTGGAGGAAAGCCTTCTGGAAAAACAGTAACTACCAGTTATTGAATGGCCTGCTCTGTGCAAGGAGCTTTTCAAATGTTTCCTCATAAGAATTCCATGAGGTAGACGTTTGATGACTTTAAATCGATGTGAAAACTGAGACTTAGAGGGATGACGCTTTTCCCAAGCTAGGAAGGGGCAGGGCCAGCATTTGAGTCCAAGTCTGTGTCAGCCTTAACCACTGCCTCGTACTGCCTTCTGCCTACAGATCTGATCAGAAGAGAGCAGGAAGGAAGGAATATTAAAATTCATCTGCTTACAGGCCAGACGTGGTGGCTCACATCTGTAATCCCAGCACTTTGGGAAGTAGGTGGATGGCTTCAGAAGGCTTGGTAGACCAGCCTGGGCAACATGGTGAGATCCTGTTTCTACAAAAAGTACAAACATTAACTGGGAGTGGTGAGGCACACCTGTAGTACCAGCTACTTGGGAGGCTGAGGCAGGAGGATTGCTTGAGCCGGGAAGTTCGAGGCTGCAATCAGCTGAGATCTCAGATATCACCACTGTACTTCTGCCTGGGCGACAGAGCCAGGCCCTGTCTCAAAAAAAAAAAAAAAAAAAAAAAAAAAATTCATCTGCTTACTTATCTGTTTTCCTCTGCTCCTTGAATATCAGAATCAAGATTGAATACCTTTGTCTCCCTAGAGCCTAAAGTAGTTCTTGAAAGGCAACAGATAATAAAAGTTTGATGCATGAACAAATGAATGAACATCTGCAATGAGCCCAAGGCCAAGGGCCAAATATCTTGCTTTCTCCTCTAACCCTGAAGTCATCTGTGGTCTCTCTGCCTTTCGAAATGTAGGGACCGGGTTTGCCTTCCTCCATCATCCACTCACCCAATTCCATGGCCCAGGGAAGTAAGTCCAAGGTCTTGTCTGGAACCTCTGGAAATTCCTGGGTTTGGGGACAGCCTTGTGCTCCCATGACCTCCCTTAACCTCCTGACCCTGGTGTCTGTCCTGCTGTTCCCACTATGCCCATGAATCAAATCCTGACTCTGTCACTTGTCAGTTATGTGACCTTAGGCAAGTACATTTTGGATTCTGGGATTCATTTCATCCTCTGTAAAACAAGCGTCTTGACTTAGATAAGGATGGGAAACCCAAATGCCTGCAAGGGTCAGGCAGTTATTGAAAATGAGCGATGCAGCTCGCCTAAAACCATAGGGAGTGGAAAAATGGGAAAGCAGGCGGGAAAGGGCGCCCCTGGCAGAGGGAGAAGCTACTACTACTCGTCTTTAGCTGTTGTTACGTAGGAATGAGCGCTCAGTGTGGTCACGTTTCCAGTTGTTTGTTTTTTTAGATGCAGGAAGTCTGGATTTTTATGTGAAATCTTTCAGCTCTTAAATGTTGGCACAAAATTTTTCAGAAACACAACGTGAGCCAAACTCAACACATCTGTGTGCCGAATTCAGCCACGGCCTCCAGGATGCAGCCTTTACAATGCGTTAACATCTTTTCCACCTTTGAAAGGATTTGGCCTGGTGGCAGACCAGCCCCTCAGTCTGGATGTTTTTGGCTCTCTGGACTATTTTTGCTACAGTTTAAGCAGGGTGGACCAGGGCTTAAGTGTAACCGTGTTTATAAACACCCTGAAGAATTCCATATGGTATGCCGAATGTGAAGTTGGCTTAATTTGAAAAGATTAAATGTACTCAGGCAATTGCCGAGTTGTCTGTTTTGCAAATCAATGCAATTTGTCGGTAGTAGGCCGGGAAGGGATGAGCTTTGGGAAGCGCAGCTGGTGTGGCCAGCAAGCCCAGTGATAGTAGCACAACAGGAAAAGCCAGTGTGGTAGCAGCTTTCTTCTCCAGCACGCACATCTCCTCTTTCATGTACTACACACACACACACACACACGCATACACACACATGCACACACACGCACAGACACACTCACACACACGCATGCACACACACATGCACAGACACGCACAGACACACGCGTGCGCGCGCACACACACACAGTCCCCTTGGCTCCTTCCTGAAGCCTGATTCGGTTTACTGTTTTTACATCTGAACCATATCCAAATAAAAAAGGGTTCCCTTACACATATTCAAGGACAATGTGGAGAATGCTTAGCAATCTGGGACCAGGTGTCTCACCTGATTGCAGCAGCTTTGAGTCATGCAGAAGCCCTGAGTTAGGTACCTGAAAGCAGGATATGCAGACCCTCCTGTAGTATCAACTAATTGTGGGAGCTTGGACAATTATCTTCCCTCTTTGAGCCTCGGGTTCTTATCTGTGAAATAATGGGAATGACCTTGGACGTGTCTTAGATGTCCTCTAGCACTGACAGTATTCACTATCTTTCATTCCCCACGAGGCAGGCATGGGAAACCACTCCTATTCTCTCCCTTAACATTGTTTCTGCTACAGACCATGGAGAGAAACTCACTGGTCTAGTGTCTAGGCATGTTGAGGACCACGGATTTTTTTTTTTTTTTGGAGATCGAGTCTCGCTCTGTCGCCCAGGCTAGAGTGCAGTGGCATGATTTCAGCTCACTGCAACTTCCATGATTTCAGTTCACCCAACCTCCTGGGTTCAAGGAATTCTTCTGCCTCAGCCTCCCAAGTAGCTGGGATTATAGGCACATGCCGCCACGGCTGGCTAAATTTTGTATTTTTAGTAGAGACGGGGTTTCATCATATTGGCCAGGCTGGTGTTGAACTCCTGACCTCATGATCTGCCAGCCTCAGCCTCCCAAAGTGCTGGGATTACAGGCATGAGCCACTGTATCTGGCTGACCATGGATTTCTATGGACAGGACCTTGAGCAGCTGGAAGAGGTGTTTGGTCTCTAACCTGTCATGTGAATGTAAGGTGGACCACAAGACATCTATGGATCCCACATGATCCTGGCACAGAGGATCCCCTGGCCTTTCTCCCCCTCTGCATTTCTGGTACAGTTCAACAGTGCACAAGAGGGTCGCAAAATCAGTTCCTTGATCAACACTTCTCAACCTGTAAGGAAGCGGCAATGCATAAAGGAGAAAAAGAGAGGAAAATTGCATGGAAATCAGATTTTGAACACAAAGAACAGAAAAGCAACTCAAACCAGCTCAATCATAAATAAGGGGATACTTTAATGTCTCAAGAAGCCCAGAGTTATTCCAGCAGCCCTAAAATGATCAAGTCAAATAGCTCATTGCTGTCATTGAAGACCCATATCCCTTCTATTTCTCTACTTTGCAATAGGTCAGTTCTCCTCCTTGTAACAAAATGGCTGCCACTGTTCCAGGCATCACATCTTTGCACACTTTTCTTTCATGTGTACCTTCTATAGAGCTAATTACCTTCTAAAGCTAATTTTCCAGTAAGCCCCTCAAAAGACTTCCTTTATGGCCAGAAATGAGTCACATGCTCATGCCTAAAACAATCATTAGCAAACGAATGTAATTACCTGGGTTGATTTCGAGTCAAACAATGCAGATTCACGCAGAAGGAAGAGGCTCTGCCTCCCTATGAGGTGCAGGAAACCTTGTATCTGAGAAAAATTAGGGTTCTGAGTGCCAGGAAGAAAGGCAGGAAACAGGGCTATCAGGAAGACCACGAGCAGTGTCTCTCCACCATCCGCCCACTCCCACTGTACGATTGGTGAGGAAGGAAGGAAGGAGAGAAAGGGTAGAGGAAAAAGGGGGGAAGGAGAAAAGCAGGGAGGAGGAGAATGTAGAATTGCAGCTTTGGAATCAAACAAGTCTTTGGTTTCAGTCCGAGCTTGGTTGTTTTCTAGCTGCCTGTTCTTGGCTCATCCCTGAGCTTGTCTAAACTCGGGTTCCCTCACTTATAAAATGGAGAGAACATGGGCTTTTCATGAGGTTACATGAGAAGATGAAGGTAAGGAGCCAAGCACAGTGTTTATCACAAAATGATATTCAGTGAATGTTAGCAAGAAGAGAAACAGCAGTGGGAGAGGAAGAAGACTTTTTATGCAGAGCTTTACAGTTTATAAGATGCTGTCACAAATATTGCCTCTTCGATTTGACAACATACCAGGAAGGCAGGCAAATGGGGCATCTTTATCACCTTTTTAAGGGATGTTGAAACTGTAAACCAGGGACCATATGTGTCTAGCCCAAGGCTGAAAATCTGGATGTGGGTCTTCAAAGTCCAAAGCTCCAGAAACACACAGAAAAAGTAGTTGAAAACAGAAAAGGACATTGAAAAAAATGCATATTATCATATCTGGAAAATACATTCTTGGCTGGGCACGGTGGCTCACACCTGTAATCCCAGCTCTTTGGGAGGCAGAGGCAGGTGGATCACAAGATGAGGAGATCGAGACCATCCTGGCAACATGGTGAAACCCCATCTCTACTAAAATACAAAAAATTAGCCAGGTGTGGTGGCAGGCACCTGTTGTCCCAGCTACTCGGGAGGCTGAGGCAGGAGAATCGCTGGAACTCGGGAGGCGGAGGTTGCAGTGAGCTGAGATTGTGCCGCTCCACTCCAGCCTGACGACGGATGGAGTCTCCATCTCAAAAAAAAAAAAAAAATTGACCAAAAAACAAAAAGTAACAACAACAACAACAACAACAAAAAGAAAATACATTCTTATTGCAGCAAAGGGAAGGATCCCTGCAATGAGAAATCTGCTCTTTAGAGACCACCCGACTCCCAAACCTCCATCTTCCTAAATGTCTAACCAGGACAATTAGACACAATTCAACAAGTTTCTTGAGCATCGACTGTGTGGAAGGCAGGGTGGTTGGTCCTTAGAGGATAGAGAGGTAGGTACAATACTCTGTACTCAAAGAGCTTACAGTGGAGAAAAAAATGCAGAGTAATTTTATTGATAAATATTTATCAAAATGCAATATATTTGAGTTAGTTCTCTTTGCTTTCATTGCCAAGGGTGAATTAGATTTGGCATCTGTGGGGGAGGCTGCTGCAATGAGGCTGGCTTGGATGCTCTCCAAGGTTCCTTCCAAAGAGAATATTCTTGAGGACAGGAAATCTGCTTTGCCAGAGAGGGTTTTTCTGAACTCTGCCAAGCTCTGACACCCTGGAGGATGCTGTGATCCTCCTGAGCCAGCCTCTGCCTCTCCTCATCTTTACCAGCCTGGGCCAGGATGAAGTCAGGGAGCCCCAGACCAGCAGGGATCTCAGCTGGAGTAAGTGAGTGGGTGAGGTCAGCTGGGGTTGCTTCTGGTCTGGAGGTCTCCCGGGCGAGTGGGCCCGAGATCTCAGTGAGTCGGCCTCACTCTCCAGACCCTCTGGGCATCCTAATGGGAAAAGGATTTCTAGTCATTTCTCAAAGGAGTCCTTAAACATCTCAGAGGAATCCCCTCCCTCTTGAAAAAAAAAAGATGTGTATTATTTAGAAAACATATTGTTGGCCAGGTGCCGTGGCTCACACCTGTAATCCCAGCACTTTGGGAGGCTGAAGTGGGTGGATCATGAGGTCAAGAGATTGAGACCATCTTGGTCAACATGGTGAAACCCCATTGCTACTAAAAATACAAAAATTATCTGGGCTTGGTGGCACGCGCCTGTAGTCCTGTAGTCCCAGCTACTTGGGAGGTTGAGACAGGAGAATTGCTTGAACCTGTGAGGTGGAGGTTGCAGTGAGCCGAGATCGGGCCATTGTACTCTAGCCTGGGCGACAAGAGCGAAACTCCATCTCAAAAAAAGAAAAGAAAAGAAAAAATAAAACATGTTGTTACTGCGGCAGAGGGGGAGATCCTTCCAGCAGAACTGATCTCCTGTATCACGTACTGGTTTGGAGATAATGTGAGTCAACATTCTGAGACCCGAGTAGATTTGCCTTGCAAGGTAGGCTGGTAATACATTCGCATCTGAAAGACGTGAAAATTCAACCCTATTGGTATTGGTCTCATGTGATCAACAGACCTGTCTTGTGAATGAACTAGGCTCTGGGAACAAGAGAATGGGGTTATGTGTATGAGATGCAGTCCTCATTGAGGATCTGGGTTTGGGTTGGGATTTCCATGATGTCAGTTTCGAGGCAAATGTGAGAAGAATACTCTCAGAGGTGAGCGTGCTAAGAAGAGCCAGGGGTTGGTGAGAAGTGTTGGGATGTGTGTGCACCTGTGAGTGTGAGTGTGTGTATGGGAAGGTAGGGTGTCAGGGAGAGCCAGTCATCTAGAGCCACAAGTACTCATTGGAGGGACTAAGCAGGGAATTCAGGCCGCGATGGGCAAGGGTTACGAAACACCCGCCCATGAAAGTGGACAAGGAGCACAGAGCCTTGGCAGCCAAGAGCTCTGACATGGACCAAGGGACCAGATGTGGGCCTGGGCTAGAGGAATGAGGTTCGGGTGCTCTGGAGCAGGTGGAGGCCATCAGAGGGGCTAAGGCCCATGGGTACTTTTATACAGCAAACCTCCCCCCTTTTCAAGACAGCTCCATATTTTTTCTAAAGAGGCCACACCTGAGAGTTGTCCCCTGACAAATGAGGCTATGTTGATGGCCCAGGCAACATCGCAACTGTGCCAGTCCAGAGCTGCCCCCTCCCTTACACCCAGGCTGTGGGATAGTGAGTCTTAACCATTCATTCTGGGGTGCAGGTCAGTGGATGGGTCTTGAGGACCTGAATCCCACACAAACCAAGCACTGTACCCATGGTTTGCCAAGAAGCCATGAGCCAAGACTTTGTTTAAGCCTGAAACCTGTCTCACAAAGCAGTTTTCACCATCTCTGCCCAGCACTCTCTGCTTCCCTTCTCTTCTGCATTATCTTCCCCAGCTTGGGGGCTGTGGATTGATAGTCCCTCCAAAGGAGCTCCCGTGTGGGCATCGGGTGCATTGTAAAGAGCAGTGCAGATAGCACCCCCTATTCTCTTCCTGCACATCTCCCCCAGGAGAGGCGCCAGGCTGCCCGCCATGCATTCTTGCTGTTAATACTTCGGCTCTGGGATGACATGGCCCCCCATTCCTCATGTGAGTGGTCAGACAAGGTACCTAGCTTTTCGTGTATACAAGGGAAGAGCTGTAAGTATTCAAATCCTTCAGAATATAAGCTCTTTGAGGACAGAGATTTTAATCTGTTTATATATCTCGTGAATCCCTAAAGCCTGGGACAGACAATAGCATATTTTAGGCACACAGCAAACATTTGTTGAATGTTGATTAAAACACAATCAGCCATGTAAAGTGCTTAGTTCAGTATCCACATAAACATAGTTAATGCTAGTTCATGCTCTTATGAGTGGTTTAGAAGCTTCCTCAGAAAGTGTTGAAGAGAGCAGAAAGAGGCCAGGCGGGGTGGCCCACGCCTGTGATCATAGCAGTTTGGGAGGCCAAGGTGGGCAGATTACTTGAGCCCAGGAGTTTAAGACCAGCCTGAGCAACATGGTGAAACGCTGTCTGTATAAAAAAAATACAAAGAATTAGCCAGGCCTGGTGGCGCATGCCTGTAGTGCCAGCTACTTGGTGGAGGTGGTGGAGCACTGAGGAAGGAGGATTGCTTGACCCTGGGAGGTTGAGGCTGCAGTCAGCCATGATTACACCACTGTACTCCAGCCTGGTTGATAGAGGAGACTGTCTCAAAACAAAAAGCAAAAAACAAAAAAACAAAAACGGAGAGAAAGAGAGAGCATAAAGGATACTTTATTTGTTCAGTCAGAACATATTTGTTGATTAGCTGATGTGTAGTAGGTGCTCTGTTAGGTCCAAGGGAGATAGAAGGGAACAAGAGACATGTTGGCTGATGGAGTTTATAGTGTAATGAAGTAGACAGTTGTTGAACAAGCAACTGAGTGTTAATCTATGTGCTGACTGCACAAAGTTTGTGGAATAAAATGAGGTTGGCCACACTAAAAATTTTGAACTGGTTACCAGACTTCAGTCTGACTATAGTCCTTTCTGTTGGTGTATGAGTTAAGGTAATGCTAGTCACCATAACAGATACACCTGAACTAGCAGTAATTAGTACAAGAGAAGTTTATTTCCTGCTCTCATGAAACCTGAAGAGCAATCTCTGTTCAGTCTGCCATTTTCCTCCAGGCAGTGTTTCAGGGACCCAGGTTCCTTCCCTGTTGTGGCTCTGTCCTCTTCCACGCTTGGCTTCCAAGTCCGCTGTGTTTCTCTGCATCAACTTGGTGGTAGGAGGGGGTAGAGGAGAGGGCTTGGCAAAAGGTTTTTTTGCACCAGGCCAGGCAGTGGTGAGCATGACATGTACTTCCATTCTGTAGGTCAGAAGTCAGGCCACAGCCACACAGAACACAAGGGAGACTGGGAAATGTAGTCCAGGCCAGGACTTGGGAATCTCTGCTGCAGTCTGCCCCTTCTGATCAATAAATCCCCTTCACCCCCCTTCTTCCCATTCATAGATCAACTGACCCTTATCCTTAAGAGAGATAACTCAAATCCCAGTTTAGCCCAATGTCCTGAATCTCTGGGTGATAGGTAATATTATCTCCAAGTCCAGATGCAGTATTTCATGTTCATTGACCTGTGATCTAAAATAACAAGTTATCTGCCACCATCCTACATGTCCCCCATATGCTATGATGGAATATAGAGAGCAAAAGGCAACAAGCACTCTCATTCAGAAATGGGCAGAATGGGAGTCACATGGCCGTCACTGGCCCATACCAATTGTACACTCCTGCCGAACAGGAGTGGTGAAGTCAGCTGCTCAGTCAGGGAATTATACTGATTAGACAGAAATTGAACTTCCTTCTTTACTGCTTTCTGAGGTCTGTTGTTCTCTTGGCCCCTTGTACTGTGAGAGTTGTAAAGCTTTTGTCATTTGGGGATCCTGAGATTGGTTTAAAGCAGGATTTTCCAGCCTCAGGACAATGAACATTTTTACCTAGATAATATTTTGTTGTGGGGGAGTCTGTCCTATGTGTTACAGGATGTTTAGCAACATTCAGGACGTCTACTTAGTTTTTAAAAAATTTATAAAGAAAAGAGGTTTAATTAGCTCATGATTATACATGGCTGAGGAGGCCTTAGGAAACTTACAATCATGGCAGAAGCTGAAAAGAAAGCAAGGTATATCTTGCATGGTAGCAGGAGAGAGAGAGGGACAAGTGCCACACTTCAGAGCCATCAGCTCTTGTGAGAACTCCCTCCCTCACTATCAGGAGAAAAGCAAGGGAAAAATCCACCCCATGATGCAATCCTCTCCCACCAAGGGCCTCTACTTACTAGATACTACGAGTAGAGGCATTTCTATTCCAGTTATGACACCAAAAAATGTCACCAGACATTGCCAAATGTCCCTTGGAGGGCAAAAGCACTTCCAGTTGAAAACCACTGGTTTCAGGCTTAAACAATGTCTTGGCTCATGGTTTCTTGGCAATACCATTCCCTCAAAATCTTACCAGGCTTCTGGTCTATGGGCTTTCAGTCAGTTCCATGAGCCGTAACCATGGTCAAAGTTGTTTTCTAAAGAAGAATGTTCTCGTCTAATTTATTTCTTTGCCTCCACGTGTTTTGCTACCACGTAACATGATCTTCATCTTTATAGCTTCCAAAATCATTTTTCTTGTCACTTGTCACTCACCGCTAATTGGTTGAGCAGTGGGCACACGGAGGCTGATTCTGGAGACTGGAAAGACTAGAGCAGTGACAAAGCACTTGCAATGGCTAAAGAGGAAGACCTCTAAACAAGGCCACACATTTTGGATTTATGTCGCAGCAGCATCCCGCTTTAAATATAAACTGCGTTAGTTAAAGGAATGGTACGGAAGCACTCAGCTTCAGAGTGTAGATTTCCCTATTGCTAAGGTACAAAAATAGGCAGAAGATCTTCTTCCTGGTCCCCTTTTCTTCTTGTTTCTCAATGAGTAGCTGCAATAGCACGTCCAATGCTGGATTAGCTACCTCCTGGTCTGGAAGAGAAGTGGGAGCTGAGTTTTGGAGCTATGCGGAGTTCACAGAAGAAGGGATGTGTGGAGGGGGGAAAGCTCACAGTGGCAGAGGAGGTGAAACTGGAGGCAGCCTGGGGGAGCTCCTGAAATGGACTGCTGATTTCTGGGGTTGAGTGTGGGTGAGATTGCACAGGCCAAGTTCGTTCAAAAGGGCAAGAGTGGCATGAACACCACAAAAACCCCAAGACAGTTCATGAACCACACAAGCGTTGGTTTCTCAGCCTCCAACATCTCCTTTAAAATTTGTATATACATTTTAGGTTCAGTAAAGAGGAAACAAACATCATTACTATTTCATTCTTGCTATACAAATAAGATAAAATGAAACAAGGGAAACTATCTGTTCATTAGGGAAATGCTAAATATACTATGATACTCTAGAGTTTCTCATAGTAGAGAAAACGATGCCATAGTTTAACTCATGCATACAGCATAAAACCATTTACACAAAAAGAAAATCCCACAACAGTGCCATATGCTGAGTCTGAGGATGTAGTTATATAAGGAAATGCATAGAAAGAGGTTTACAGACTGATAATTACGGCTGAGCTGGGAGAGGAAGGAAGGGGTGGTGACATGGATTGGGGTGATTGCTAATTCCCTCTTTCTTTCTCTCTTTCTCTCCTCTCTCCTCTCCCTCCTCTCTCTCTTCTTTCTTTCTTTCTTTCCTCTTGTTCTCTCTTTTCTTTCTTTCTCTCTCTCTCTCTCTCTCTGTCTCTTTCTTTCTTTCTTTTTCTTCAACGGAGTTTAGCTCTTGTTGCCCAGGATGGAGCGCAGTGGTGCAATCTCAGTTCACTGCAACCTTCGCCTCCTGGGTTCAAGCCATTTTCCTGTCTCAGCCTCCCAAGTAGCTGGGATTACAGGCATGCACCACGCCTGGCTATAGTAGAGATGGGATTTCACCATGTTGGTCAGGCTAGTCCTGACCTCAGGTGATCCGCCTGCCTCAGCCTCCCAAAGTGCTGGGATTACAGGTGTGAGCCACTGCTCCTGATCCACTAAAGGGATTTCAAAGCAACAGTCTTTCTAGAAGAGGACGTAAACCAAATTTGATAAAAATTAAAAGAATGAGATGGATCCGTTTGCACGGACAGATGCTGGTATAAGTTTTTTGTGTTTGCTTTTTACCTCTTGAAGTAAATAATGAATAGTTTTTACCTTTGGAGTATTAGGTAGGTGGAAAGTTCTACTGCTAATTGTGTACTTTTGTGAATTTTCTAGCCATGTTCATATGCTACTTAAAGAAAATCCAACAGGGTTTTCTGAGTGGTAAGATAATTGATCTCTTTTCGCTCTTTTCTTTATATTCATCTCTATTAAAATAAACTAATACCTTTTGTTTAAGAGAAACTTACACAGAGTAATACATGATACAGGTTGATAATTTCAAAAATAGAGGAAAGCATAAAAAACAGAACTGGGCCGGGCGTGGTGGCTCACGCCTGTAATCTCAGCACTTTGGGAGGCCAAGGCAGGTGGATCACAAGATCAGGAGATTGAGACCATCCTGGTCAAGCTGGTGAAACCTCATCTCTACTAAAATAAAAAAAATTAGCTGGGCATGGTGGTGAGTCCCTGTAGTCCCAGCTACTTGAGAGGCTGAGGCAGGGGAATCGCTTGAACCCAGGAGGCGGAGATTGCAGTGAGCTGAGATGGTACCCCTGCACTCCAGCCTGACGACAGAGCAAGACTCCATCTCAAAAAACCAAACCAAACCAAAACAAAACAAAGCAACAGAACTGAAGTCATCTGTGTCCTCCCTATCAGATACAATGATCATTACCAAGGTTTTAGTGAAGTTTCCTCCGGTCTTCTTCTGTCTATAAAATGTCTACTTTAATAAAATTGAACTATATTTTATGTTGAGTTTTGTACTCTGTTTCCTTTACTTAATAAGTTATTATAAGCATTTTTCCTGCCATTAAATATTCCTTAAGCAGTGTAATTTGTAATGGTGACATAATACTCTCTATATGTACACGTTTATAACCTATAGTCACAATTGTGATACTAGTGGTTAAGCCCTTACAGTGTATCAGGCGCTGCCTAGGGGTTTGACTTCTATTGTCTCTTCATCCTTCCAACACACCCGTGAGATAATGTTGTAATGCCCATTTTGTAGATGAGGATGTAAAGGCTGAGTGAGATATGAGTGTAACTGGCCCAAGGTGCCAAAGCTAGCATGTAGCTCAGCCAGGTCTCAAACGCACATCTATTATTTTAGCTACTGTTAAATAAAGCACAGTAGAACCTCCCCTGAAACAATTATTTATCCAATCCACTACTGCTGGACATAAGACTGCTTGGAAATTTTTGCCACCTTCAGTAACACTGTGATGATCATCCTTGTACACACAGCTTTGGCCACATCTCAGAATTCCTTGCTTACGTTAAATTTCTAAAAGTGGAACTGGGTCAAAATGAGAGAACGTCTTTTATCTTCTTGCAACATATCGCCAGAGAGAACCAGACCCTTTTGCAAATCTGCTTTGGAGCTTGAGGCAAACTCTTCCAAATGGGAATGGTAACTCTGCAGGAACTAGGGACTGTAGCCATCGTGGCCCTTCCCGGCTGAGGACTCACTGACATTGACCTCTAAACGATGGCACTCAAGTCACACCTGACTCGCAGAGAGTGTTATTGAATTTCCTTGCAATGCTATTATACTCTGTAAACAGAGTCAGGCAAATGCAGTGACCATGGGCCCCTATTACATCAGGTAAGGGCACATCCTGCTACATGGCTCCTTTCATTTCTATTATTTCAAATGTCAAACGCACTTTGCCTCAAGCCTTCTCAGCCTTTAATTTTTAAATCCACATGCATTTAATTTATTTATTGGATTTCGATGGGACTTGAGGGGGAGATTGAATTCATACACTTCTGCTTCATCGTCGATTAACTTACCTGATGGCTCAAACAGTGTGCTTGGCTCTTTTAGAGAAGAATTTTCTTGTGCAGTTTCTTTCCAGAGGCAGGAGGCTGAGGAGGGAGGAGTCTCATTGGAAAAAAAGTAGAAATGTAGGAAGGTGATGGACTTGGGCAAGGGCAGACTCCCAGGCATTCATTAAAACATTCTTGCTAGTCAAGAGGTTGCAGAAAGGTACACGTAGTTGGGAAAGCAGTCTTTTTAACTTGGCTTAATTAGCCTAATTTAAGAGCTCATCTCTACCACAGGGATGTGCCAGGAAGCTCAGGGGCAGCTCAAATTTTAAAATGTTCCTATTTAAATTAATTGATGCCGTTGGTAACTCCCTAATCTGTCCTTCTTACTAAGATGAGCTAGATGAGATAATTTTGTAAGTTGAGATAATTCCATCCCAAAGCAGACCAAACTTGATATTTACTTATGTCCTTTCAACCTGATGGTGGGTACATGTATCATTTTCATTAGGCTTTTTAAAAAAATTTCCTTTTTTCTTATTATGGATCTTTTCAAACATTCAGAAAAGCTGAAAGAATCATACTGTGAATACGCAAATACATAATGGCATAATCCCACCATGGTTAGCATTTTGCCCTATTTGCTTTATCTTTTATCAATCCATCTCTCAAGCCATTTTATTTTTTAATGCATTTCAAACTAAGTAGCAGACATCAACAAACTTCATTGCTAAACACTTCAGCATACATGTCACTAACTACATTTTTTCTTTTTCTGATAAAATTTATGTAAGTAAAACATACATCCCAACTGTACCACTCAATGGGTTTTGACTAATTTGGGTACCGGAGAAACCCAAATTCCATCAAAATATAAAAAAAATTTCCACCACAGAAACTTCCTTGGTGTCCCCTGCAATTCTTTTCTTTCTTTCTTTCTTTTCCTTTTTTTTTTTTTTTAAGGCAAAGTCTCACTCTGTGGCCTCGCTCACTGAAACCTCTGCCTCCTGGGTTCAAGCAATTCTCCTGTTTCAGCCTCAAGAGCAGCTGGGATTGCAAGTGCCCACCACCATGCCCAGATAATTTTTGTATTTTTGGTAGAGACAGGATTTCACCACGTCGGCCAGGATGGTCTCAAACTCCTGACCTCAGGTGATCCATCCACCTCAGCCTCCCAAAGTGCTAGGATTATAGGTGTGAGCCACTGTGCCCGGCCTGCAATTCATTTCTTACCATCCCTTGCCCCAGACAATAATGGAGCTAATTTCTGTGACTATATATTAGTTTTGGCTGTTCTAAAACTTCGTGTAAATGGATTCACGTGGTATGCAATATTTCATGTACCTCTCTTCTTGCTCAGCACGATGTCATTGCATGTATCAGTATTTTCCTTTTTCTTGCTGCAGGGTAACCTGGATTCTTGACGGCATCTTTGAGCATTAGATTAACTAACCCTAAACCCCATCCCAACTCTGAACTTCTCTAACAGGAGTTTCTGGTTTCTTATAGCTAAGTCAGGTTGTGATGGGCTTTCTGTTACTTGTAGCTGTGAGCCTTCTAGTTAAAACAAGACGCATTTGAGTTTGGTCTTTCTTGCCTTATGTTATAAGCTGGAATTTCTCAGAAACATGTGAAAGTAGAAATGAAAGCACCGCACTGGAAATAATAATCTAGTTAATGTCATGGTAGAATGCTATTAAATATGCTATGGGACTATTTTCCTCTATAAAGTATCATTTAGCGAGGAGACTTGCCAGAAAAATGCACACAGTATTTTAGAAAGAGGGTTTTCCTGTTTGAGTTACCTCCCTGCCTCACAGAACCACACTGGCTTGCACTATATGGAACGTGCCATGATTCTATTTGTCTTAGCATTACTTCAAATACTTGGGTTGCAGGTCTAGACTAAGATTCCACTGTTCTGCTCAGAAGACCTCTGCACATCCTTTGGGTCCTGAGCAGGATGGTCCAAGCCCAGCTGCAGGGTGATGGAGGTGGAGTTGGTCATCCATAGGTGGCGCTCTGCCTCTGAACCATGATCCAACCACCTGCCCTACTGGGGCTAAGACTGGGAATTGACCTACAGGAAGAGCCGGTCTTCTGAAATGGACAGGAAAGGAACCTTTAGGTAATTTCAGTTATGAAGACTAATAACGCCCTTGGCTGGAGTCCATTGAGAACCATGTGTAGCCATTCCTAGGACCTTCTACCTGGAAACAGTAGTTTTAGGTATCCTAAGACCACACGTTATATGACCTGATTGAAAAAAATGATACTTGATACATATCGGTGTTAAGAATTAGTACTAAAAAGTTTGGGAAAGGAAAGGAAAGGAATGAAATTGGAAGACTTAATAGAATCTGAATGTTAATCACTGACATCAGAGTAATTTCACTAGGGTAGGAAATAGAACCATTCAGTCTTTTATTTTTTATCATTTACTTGGTATTCAACATGGGAAAGGAAATGAATGCAGTATATAATTTATTCAGAAATGGGTTTTGGAGTCACACCTGTGTTTCTACCTGAGCCACTTACTGAACTTCATTTTTTTTTTCTTTTCCTTTCTTTCTTTCTTTTTTTTTTTTTTTTTTGAGACAGAGTCTTGCACTGTCATCCAGGCTGAAGTGCAGTGGTGCGATCTCGACTCACTACAACCTCTGTCTCCGAGGTTCAAGCAATTCTCCTGTCTCAGCCTCCTGAGTAGCTGGGATTACAGGCATGTGCCACCACGCCCAGCTAATTTTTGTATTTTCAATAGGGACGAGGTTTTACTATGTTGGCCAGGATGGTCTCGAACTCCTGACCTCAAGTGATCTGCCTGCCTTGGCCTCCCAAAGTGTTGGGATTACACGTGTGAGCCACTGCACCCGGCCCAATTTTTTTTCGTCTGTAAAATGAAGATGAGACATTTAAATCATACAGCATTTCATTCCTTGACCAAACAAGTATTTGTTGAGCACCTATTATGTGTCAGACACTGCTCTAGAGTATAGGAACAATGTCAACAAGACAGTTGCTGCTGTCACAGTGCTCTCTGGCAGCCTGTATTTTCAAAGATGGCTGCACCAGCTTATTCCATCCCATACTCTCTCCTTACAGGGTGGCACTAGCACACCTCCACAGAGAGGTGCAGCCTATGTTCCCTCCCTTTGGATCAGAGCAGGTCTGTGGCTATCAGGGAAGTGATACTCCATAACTTTTCAAGCTAATCATGAAAGGGTGAGGCAGGATTCTCCTGGCCTTCTCTCTTGGAACACGTGCCTTGAAATTCCTAAGTTGATGTATAAGAAATCTAGCTACCCTGTAGCTGCTAAGATGAGGAGTCATAAGGAGAGACCACATAAAGGCAGAGAAAGATACCCAAAGCATCCCAGCTGTTCCAGACCTCAGCCTTTGATCTCTGGTGAAGGCCCCGAGAGATAAGCCATCTCTACTGTGCCCTATCTGAACTTTACGCTGCGAAATCTATAAACATCATAAGCGTGGTTTTATGCCACAAGTTTTGGGGTAATTTGTTATGCCACCCTTATAACTGAAAAAAGCTGTATGCTAGTTGGACAGAAAGATGCTAAGCCAGTAAACAACAAGATATTGTCAAACATGACCACAAAGAACTAAAAATATGGTGATGCGACTGAAGAGAGGGGAAAAAGAGAGGCGACTCCTGCTAGAAGATTTTCCCTATAGAAAGCCTGGCAGAAGAGAGAACATTTGAATTGCGCCAACTTGAGGATATAAAAATACGGGCCAGATTGAATGTTCTGGGGACAGAGGTAACAGTAAATGCAAAGGCCCAAGGAAGGCTGCAGCTGCACACATTAGAGGAACTACAAAATAGCTAGTGCCTCTGGATTATAGAGAGGGGAGAATAACATCCCAAGCTGGGGTCAGAGCAGACAGGGTCACCTCATATAGGGACTTGTAGGCCAGACCAAGGCTTTGGATTTTTATTTAAGTGTGGTGAGAAGCCATTGAAAGATTCTTAGCAGTGAAGGGCTGCGGTTCCATTTACAAGATCTCTTTAGCTACTGTGGGGTGAAGGGATTGAAGGGTAAGAACTGAAGTAGGGCGGGTAATTCAGAGATGATGGCCTGAGTCCAAGTAAGAACGGAAGGCGGCTTGGACTCGAATTGGAATTGGTGGATGTGTTACAATAACAAAAATGACAGTAACTAACATTGCCTGAGTGGTTTCTACGTTCAGGCATTGTTTAAAGTGCATTACATAGACTGTATAAGTTTATCCTCACAACGACCCTGTGAGGTAGGTTCCATTATTGTACCAGATGAGAGTTCAAGTGCCTTGCTCAATCCCACATACTTAGTAAGTGGTATAGAAAGGCCCTTAATCCAGGCAGGGCCCCCACAGTGTGCTTCTTGACTGGATGGAATCCAGTTGGACAATTCAAGGTATTCTGGAAGGACAGTTTTTGCTAAGTGATTGGATTTGCTAGGTGATTGTCTAAGAAAGACATCAAGAATGATACCTTGATATTGAATCTTCTCAACTCGAAGAAATGATAAACGTTTGAGATAATGGATATGCTAATTATCCTGATCTGTTCAGTACACATTATATATATGGAAACATCACTATGTATTCCATAAATATGTACAATCATCATTTGTCAATTTGAAGAAAGAACGATACCTTGAAGTCTGACACAGACGATTAGGAGGGAGGTGGTGCCATCTATTGAGATGGGGAAGTCTATGGGAGAAACAGGGTCAGGGAGAAGCAAGAATTATAGGAATGAACACATCATAATGAACAACCAGTGTAAGAATGAGCAATAACAGTAATGCACCGATACTTATTAATATTTACTGTGTGCCTACCATGAGCAAGCATGCTGCGTATACAAACTCATTTAATTTTGTGATAACCCTAAGAAGTAAGGTACTATTATTTCCTCATTGTACTGAAGATGGAACTAAGAAGCAGAGAGGCTAAAAAACTGCCAGAAGTGACGGAGCTAGTAAATTGGGGACTTGGAATTCAGGCCGACTGGCTTCCTGCTCACTGCACACACTGCTTCTTATGAAATGAGAAGGGGTCTATGAAGAACAGCGCCCAGTGCATAGTAGGTGATTAATTCATGGTAGCTGTTATTATTAATATTTTTACTATCCAAATGTGGTTGGCCTTCTCTCTTGTATATGATTTTGTTACTAAGAAACAGAACACAATCAGTTCCCCTCAGGGAAAATGCCACGTCTGTGGGAAGTCCAGACCCACACTCATGGAAGTTTCAATGATTCAAGACAAGCACACAGCAATACAAAGAAGCCACAGAAGAGACGTCGCCAGGCGGCGTGTGATGAGGTGCAGAAGGAGCATATATATCTAGCTATACAGATCCTTCCAAACATCCAGAGGAATAGTAAAACCTTGTGCCAGGATTACTAACACATGTGTTTCCAACAGGAGGATTCCTTCTCTATAATTCATTGCGTCTTGTCAGGACCCAAACTAAATGTCAAAGATTGAAATAGTGACATTTACACTGTTTTAATTACCCAGCAAGATTGCTGTTTGTGGATTTGCTAAGTAGTTCCCAAACAAGGCAATGAAATTTAATGGTTTTGCTGTGCTGCAAAATTTACCTCCTTCTTTCTTCTTTCTTTTTGTGAAGCGGCGGGGTCAGGGAGTGGACACATTTTTCCTAATGTAATTGAGAACAAATTCCTTGAAGTTTTGGTGCAATGAAAATTTAAAACATAAGCTGTTTCTACTCTTTTAGCTTTATGTAACATTGTTTTTTTTTTCACCACAGTTCCCAATGGCAGAGATTCAAAGCAACAAGTCAAACTATATTTTTGGAAAGTTTTTCATATTTTCTTAAAATCTTTAAAAAAACAAAACTCAGAAAATTTAGAAATAGAGAACATGGAAGAAACACACAGATAACTTCACATAATTCTACTACATAACTACTGATTATCTTGATGTGTTTCTTTATAGATTTTTACCCCTATTTACATAGTTGTAATTCTAGTGTATTGACAATTTCGTATCCTGCTTTTATATGTAAATGTTTATGATAAACATTTCATACCTTTCTATATCTTCCACATTGTGCTGGGAGAGTCCGTTAAGTGAACATATCTTAATTTCTAAAATGTGCGACTAAATCACTTTTAGAATAAGGAAATGAATAAAGAAAGCAAAATATAGAAATTAAATACTGTTACTCTTTCCCCTAACGCTGAACCCTTGTCAAGGCCTCATATCTGGGAGTTGAGAGTTCTGTCTCTGGACTCTGACCTGATTTAAATCTCAGTTCTGCTACTTGCTAGCTGTGTGACCTTGGACAAGTTACTTAACCTCTCTGAGCTTTAGTTTCTTCACCTACACAAAGTGGATAATGGTAGTGCTTACTCAATGGAATGGGATAATGGCATTGAAATACTTACTGCAGACCTGTCACATTATGATCTCTTACTGAGCGTCAGCCATCATTGCTATTATGCTCATCATTATTATCGTTTAAACTTCCACGTACTTCCAAACATGAGTTTGGTGGCATGAGCGCTGAATTAGAAATCCGAAGGGTTGAGCTTGGCCAGACATGGTGCCTCATGCCTGTAATCCCAGCACTTTGGAAGGCCAAGGCCGGTGGATCACTTGAGCCCCAGGAGTTTGAGACCAGCCCTGGGCAACATGGTGGAACCATACCCCTACAAAAAATACATGAAAAAATTAACCAGGTGTGGTGGTTTGTGCCTGTAGTTCTAGCTACCTGGGAGGCTGAGGAGGGAGAATTGCGTTAGCTCAGGAGGTCAAGGCTGCAGTGAGCTGAGATCATACCACTGTACTCCAGCCTGGGCAACAGAGCAAGATCTTGTCTTTTTTCTTCCATGCGCGAGTGTGTGTGTGTGTGTGTGTGTGTGTGTGTGTGTGTGTGTGTGTGTGTGAAAGGTTGAGTTCTAGACCTGGTGAGCCATGTACTTGTTGCCAGTGACCTTACCTATAAAATGGAGTGTTTAATCACTGTCCTGTCCCTGTGAAAGAGAAAACGCTGTGTAAACCCAAGACCTCATGCACAGAAGCATTGCCCTCGTGATCTGAGGGGCACGGTCCGGTTGGTGCTTTGTGGCTGGTATTCTCCATGCTGCAGGAGAGCTTGGGAGGCTGGGCAGGGTAGGGGCGGTTTCTGACACCTCTCTGATAACCAGACCTCATTACAGAGCCAGCTTTGCTCCTTAGAACAATGCCTGCAGAACACAGTACCATGCAAAGGTCAGCAAAGGCACTCCCGGCCACATGCTGGGTATCTCCTTTCCTTTCCCCTGCCTGTTCACAGAAGTCTCGGAGCCACGAGGTTCTGCTGTGTTAAGGAAATCCATACCTCAGGATGCTTTTTTCTTTTTGCTGTATTCATTTATTTTAGATAGTCCATCAGTGGCATTTGCACTGCTCAGGTTAGAAGTTGTCAGCATTTCCCACTTAGGCTGCTATTTCCAGGGAATGATGATTTGATTGTAACATTTGTTCTTGGCAGCAACGGGCCAAGGAGAGGTCTCAGCGCAAAAGCACCTTCCACCTGCTTAAAAGCAATGGCCACCACAGCGTACTCCTTATGTGACCAATTTAAAATGATGGAAATCATCAACAACAAAAACCCCTGATATTTTGAGTTCTGGAGGACAGAAGAGGTTGTTTTGACAGTGGCGTCGAGTTGATGACTTCGGGCCCTCAAGAGGTCATTGTCTGGCATTCTGGCACTGGCACGATCGCAGGAGCTACCAGAACGTCCCTGAGCGCAGATGTGGGTCAGGTGCCTCCTCTGGGGAGGACGGGTTTGTAGATGTTGCCCCCTCCTTGCCTTTCCTCTTCCTCTCCTGTCTCCTCTCTTCGTAGCTGGAAGACGGAATAAGCGGAGAGACGAGGTCACAGTCAGTTCTCTCCTTTTTAGGAGTTTGCCCAGCGAGGAGAGCAGGCTTGGCAGCAGCAAGAGAGAAACATAGGAGACACATTATCATAACAGGCTGACTCTCCAGATTGCACGTCACTACGCTCATCACCCGAGAATGCAGGGAGTGATGGATGTGGCCGAGCTCATCCCTTCAAGTGCTATTTATTGAGCGCCTACTAGGCTTCTTGTGTTTTGTGTCTTGCTGGGTGTGTGAAGTTGAACAAAAACATGCTGTCTCTTCCCAAAGGACCGCAGCTAGTGTGAAGACAGTCACAAGTGAACAATGCAATTACACACCAGGCTTAGGACTCCAAAGAGGTGCCAGAGGGGGAATAAGAGGGGCATAATTTGTGGACCGTCAGGATAGAGAAGCCCCCTCAGAGGAAGTGGCATTTACCTGCTGAGTCGGAGGCGTGGGGGAGTACCTGATATATGTATATGTCCCAGGTGGCTTGAATTTTGTCTGAGCCAGTGTACAGTTGGATGTGAGAATCAGAGACCTATTCAAACAGGCTTAAACTGAAAAGGAGGTTTGTTAAAAAGGGAAGGGGAGAGATTTGCTGGAACCCATGGGTAGAAAGCATGGCTGGAGCTCACAGGGAGGGGACTGGGAAATGAGTGGCTTCTCCTCTTCTCTTTCTGGAAGTGGTATGACCGACTGCGTTTTAAGTAAGAGCAGGAGGAACCTCGTGCTGATGGGGAGCCATCTCGGCCTGGTGGCAGCCTACGGGAAGAGTCGAGGCAACATGACCCTGTGCGGGAACTCTAAGGACGTAGCGTGGCTGTTGAGCTGGAGTCTGGGACACGTGTGTAATGAGCAGAGGAAGCGGGCGATAGTAGAGTGAAGCTGCAGGAAGGTTAGCAGGGGCCACATCATCAAATGCCTGTGCGCTCAGCTGAGCTGTTCCCCCTTGGCCCTGAAGGTTAAGAGTCCATGAAGGAAAATGAAATAATCTGGTGCAGATTGCATGTGGAGGATGAAGGGCGACTATGTTGCCCAGTCTGGTCTCGAATGCCTATCCTCACCTCCTTATGTGCCAGGACAGCAGGGCTGAACCACCACACCTCCCCAATAATCTTATTTTTAAACTTTTAATTTAACTTCTTATACATTTGTAGGCAGTTGTAAAGGTAATGCAGGGAGGTTCAATGTACCCCTCACCCAGTTTCCCTCAATGACTACATTTCAAATGACTATAGTAAAAACTAGAAAATTGTCATTGGTAAATACGTGTGCATAGTTTTATGTCATCTTTTCTAAAAAATTTATTTATTATACTTTACATTCTCGAGTACATGTGCAGATCGTGCAGGTTTGTTACATACACATGCCATGGTGGTGGTTTCCTGCATCCATCGCCCGGTCATCTACATTAGGTATTTCTCCTAATGCTATCCCTCCACAATCTCCTACCCCCTGCTATTCCTCCCCTAGCCCCCCACCCTCCAGGCCCCAGTGTGTGATGTTCCCCTTCCTGTGTCTGTATGTTCTCATTGTTCAACACCCACTTATGAGTGAGAACATGCAGTGGTTGGTTTTCTGTTCCTGTGTTAGTGTGCTGAGAATGATGGTTTCCAGCTTCATCCATGTCCCTGCAAAGGACACGAACTCATCCTTTTTTATGGCTGCATAGTATTCCATGGTGTATATGTGCCACATTTTCTTTGTCCAGTCTATCATTGGTGGGCATTTGGGTTGGTCCCAAGTCTTTGCTATTGTGAACAGTGCTGCAATAATCATGCATGTGCATGGGTCTTTATAATAGAATGATTTATAATCCTTTGGGTATATACCCAATAATTGGATTGCTGGGTCAAATGGTATTTCTATTTCTAGATCCTTGAGGAATCGTCCACACTGTCTTCCACAGTGGTTGAATTAATTTATACTCAGACCAACAGTGTAAAAGTGTTCCTATTTCTCCACATCCTCTCCAGAATCTGTTGTCTCCTGATTTTTTAATGATCGCCATTCTAACTGGCGTGAGGTGGTATCTCAATGTGCTTTTGACTTGCATTTCTCTAATGACCAGTGATGATGAGCTATTTTTCATATATTTGTTGGCTGCATAAATATCTTCTTTTGAAAAATGTCTGTTCATATCCTTTGCCCACTTTTTGATGGGGTTGTTGTTTTTTCTCATAAATTTGTTTAAGTTCTCTGTAGATTCTGGATATTAGCCCTTTGTCAGATGGAAGATTGCAAAATTTTTTTCCCATTCTGTTGGTTGCCGGTTCACTCTGATGATAGTTTCTTTTGCTGTGCAGAAGCTCTTAAGTTTAATGAGATCCCATCTGTCTATTTTGGCTTTTGTTGCCATTGCTTTTGGTGTTTTAGTCATGAAGTCCTTGCCCATGCTTGTGTCCTGAATGGTATTGCCTAGGTTTTCTTCTAGAGTTTTATGGTGTTAAGTCTCATGTTCAAATCTTCAGTCCATCTAAAGTTAATTTTTGTATAAGGTGTAAGGAAGGGTTCCAGTTTCAGCTTTCTGCATATGGCTAGCCGGTTTTCCCCAAACATTTATTAAATAGGGAATCCTTTTCCCGTTGCTTGTTTTTGTCAGGTCTGTCAAAGATCAGGTGGCTGTAGTTGTGTGATGTTCTTTCTGAGGGCTCTGTTCTGTTCCACTGGTCTATATCTCTGTTTTTGGTACCAGTACCACGCTGTTTTGATTACTGCAGCCTTGTAGTATAGTTTGAAGTCAGATAGGGTGATGCCTCCAACTTCGTTTTTTTTTTTTTGCTTAGGATTGTCTTGGCTGTGTGGGCTCTTTTTTGGTTCCATATGAAGTTTAAGGTGTTTTTTTTCCAATTCTGTGAAGAAAGTCATTGGTAGCTTGATGGGGATAGCATTGAATCTATAAATTACTTTGGGCAGTATGGCCATTTTCATGATGATTCTTCCTAACCATGAGCATGAAATGTTTTTCCATCTGTTTGTGTCCTCTCTTACTTCCTTGAGCAGTGGTTTGTAGTTCTCCTTGAAGATGTCCTTCACATCCCTTGTTAGTTGTATTCCTAGGTATTTTATTGTCTTTGTAGCAACTGTGAATGGGAGTTTGCTCATAATCTGGCCCTCTGTTTGTCTCTTATTGGTGTGTAGGTATGCTTGCAATTTTTGCACACCGATTTGTACCCTGAGACTTTGCTGAATTTGCTTATCAGCTTAAGGAGATTTGGGGCTGAGACAATGGGGTTTTCTTTATTTTTTACTTTTTTTATTCCCCACACTCAATAGTTCCCTAGATGAGGGAACTAATGACAACTGGCTGTGACAATGGGATTTTCTAAATATACAATCATGTCATCTGCAAACAGGGACAATTTGACTTCCTCTCTTCCTATTCAAATACCCTTTATTTCTTTCTCTTGCCTGATGGCCCTAGCCAGAACTTCTAATACTATGTTGAATAGGAGTGGTGAGAGAGGGCATCCTTGTCTTGTGTCAGTTTTCAAAAGGAATGCTTCCAGTTTTTGCCCATTCAGTATGATATTGGCTGTGAGTTTGTCATAAACAGCTCTTACTATTAGTTTTATGTCATCTTATCACATCTGTAGATTCATATATTCACCACCACAATCAAGACAACTAACTCTTATGAGATCTTCTTAGTCTTAAATAGTCATTCTCCCTGCCCCAACCCTTCATTCCCAACTCATGACAACCACTAATTTGTTTTCCATTTCTATTATTTTATCACTTTGAGGATGTTTTTTCAATTGCCATCATACAGTACATATTCTTTGAAGACTGACTACTTTTTACTCTGAATAATGTTCTTAAGATCCATCCTAAGTGCTGTCTGTAGCAATACTTTATTCCTTTTCATTAGTGAGTAGCATTCCATTGTATAGATGTATCACAGTGTCTTAACTCTAGGTTAAATGTCCAAGAGTACAATTACTGGTCATATGGTAAGTATAGGTTTTGTTTTTCTAATTTTTTTTGTTTTTTGAAACTGCTGAACTATTTTCTAGAGTGGATGTACCATTTTACATACCCATCTGCAATGCATTAGAAATTCAATTTCTCTGCATCTTTCCCCTGGATTTCTCTGCATCTTTCACTGTCTTTTGTTTTATATCTTCTAATAGGTGCATATTGATACTTCATTGTGGCCTTCATTTGCTTTTCTCTAACAGCTAGTGAGGTTGAACATCTTTTCATGTGCTCATTTGCCAGCCATATATTCTCTTCATGCCTTTTGTCCATTGTCTAATTGAATTTTCTCTTTCCTTCTTTCCTTCCTTCCTTCCTTCCTTCCTTCCTTCCTTCCTTCCTTCCTTTCTTCCTTCCCTCCCTCCCTCCCTCCTCCCTTCCCTCCCTCTTTCTTTCTTTCTTTTTTTGACATAGTTTCACTCTTGATACTCAGGCTGGAGTGCAATGGTATGATCTCAGCTCACTGCAACCTCCGCCTCCTGAGTTCAAACGATTCTCCTGCCTTAGCCTCCAAAGTAGCTGGGATTACAGGCATATACCACCACAGCCACCTAACTTTGTATTTTTTTTTTTAGTAGAGGCGGGGTTTCTCCGTGTTGGTTAGGTCGGTCTCAAACTACCGACCTCAGGTGATCCGCCCACCTTGGCCTTCCAAAGTGCTGGGATTATAGGCATAAGCCACCACACCTGGCCTTTTTTTTTTTTTTTTTTTTTTGAGATGGAGTTTTGCTCTGTCACCAGGCTGGAGTATAGTGGTGCAATCTCAGCTCACTGCAACCTCTGTCTCCCGGGTTCAAGCGATTCTCCTGCCTCAGCTTCCCAAGTAGCTGGGACTACAGGAGCATCCCACCACACCCAGTTAATTTTTGTTTTTTTAGTAGAGACGGAATTTCACCATGTTGGCCAGGCTGGTCTTGAACTTCTGACATCGTGATCTGCCCGCCTTGGCCTCCCAAAGTGCTGGGATTACAGGTATGAGCCACCGTGCCTGGCCTGTTTTCCTTTTAATGATGAGTATTGAGAGTTCTTTATATATTTTAGAAATGAGATCTCGGTCAGATACATGGTTTGCAAATATTTTCTCCCAATCAGTAGCATGTCTTTTACCTCTCAGAAAGGTCTTTTGTAGGGTGGAATCTCTAAATTTTGATGAAGTCCAATTTATCTATTTTTTATTTTATGGGTTGTGCTTTTGGTATAATAGCTAAGAACTCTCCATGAGTCCTAGATATCAAATGTTTTCTCCTATAATATTTTCTAAAGGTTTTATAGTTTCACATTTTACATTTAAGTAAATGTATAATTCATTGAGTTAACTTTGTATAAGGTGTGAGGTGTAAGTCAAAGTTTATTTTATTTATTTATTTATTTATTTTTGAGATGGAGTCTCACTCTTTTGCCAGGCTGGAGTGCAATGGTGTGATCTCAGGTCACTGCAACCTCCGTCTCCTGGGTTCAAGCGATTCTCCTGCCTCAGGCTCTCAAGTAGCAGGGACTACAGGAATGCACCACCATGCTCAGCTAATTTTTGTATTTTTTGTAGAGACAGGGTTTCACCATGTTGACCAGGATGGTCTCGATCTCTTGACCTCGTGATCCACCCTCCTTGGCCTCCCCAAGTGCCATTTTTTTCAACCTATAAATATTTGATTGCCCTACTACCATCTGTTGAAAAGACTTTATACTGCCTCAGTTAAACTGCGTTTGCACCTTTGTCAAAAACCAAATTTACATATGTAGAATTGTTCATAGTATTCCCTTGTTGTTTTTTTGATGACTGCAGGGTCTGTCATAATATACCAGGCCTCATTTCGGACTTCATTTATTTACTTTTGTACTTTTAGTAGCGATGAGTTTTCTCCATGTTGGTCAGGCTGGTCTCGAACTCCTGAGCTCAGGTGATCCGCCGACCTTGGCCTCCCAAAGTGCTGGGATCACAGGCATGAGCCACCATGCCAGGCTCATTTCTGACTTTGTTAACTTGTCTCTTCTCTTTCTCTGTCGGTCTTGCTGAAGATTTGTTAGTGTTACTGATCTTTTCCAAACAATCAGCTTTTCGTTTCATTGATTTCTCTATTGTTTTTCTGTTTTCAATTTCATTGATTTCTTTTCTTCATTATTTCTTTCTATTTGTTTGCTTTTGGTTTATTTTTGTTCTTTCATTGTTCTAGTTTCTTGAAGTGGGAGTTCAGGTTATATTGATTTGAGGTTTTTTCTTTTTATAACAGTAAGCATCTAGTGTTATAAATTTCCTTCTTAGCACTGCTTCAGCTATGGACCACAGACAATTTGTTCAACAAATGAACAAAATGCATACGCTGAAGTCCTAACTCTCAGTACCTCAGATTGTGACTGTATTTGGAGATAGGTCTTTAAAGAGAAAATAAAGTTACAATGAAATTATTAGTGTAGGCCCTAAACCAATACTGAGGCACTTATATCAAGAGAATATTAGAGCACGCGTAGTACAGAGGGAGGGCCATGTGAAGCACTGGGAGAAGGTGGCCATCTGTAAGCCAAGGAGACTGACTGCAAAAGAAATTGACCATGCCAACACTTTGATTTCAGACTTCTAGCCTCCAGAATGATGATGAAATAAACTTCTGTTATTTAAGGCATCCAGTTTCCGGTACTTTGTTTTAACAGCCCTAGCAAACTAATATAACCATGTTTTAAGATTTCCTTTTTCCTCATGATCTGCCTGCCTCTGCCTCTCAAAGTGCTGGAATTATAGGCATGAGCCACTGCGCCCGGCCTGGCCAACATGGTCGACCCTGTCTCTACTAAAAATTAGCTGGGCATGGTGGCACGCACCAGTAATCCCAGCTACTAGGGAGGCTAAGGAAGGAGAATTGCTGGAACCTGGGAGGAGGAGGTTGCAGTGATCCAAAATTGCACCACTGCACTCTAGCCTGGGAGACAGAGCAAAACTCTGTCTCAAAAGATTAAAAAAAAATTCCTTTTTATCTTTCTGTTATTGATTTCTGGTTTTATTTCATTGCAGTCAGAGAACATTATAATGTCAATGATTTTAAACGTGTTAAGGGTTTTTTTATGGCTCAGATTATGGTCTACCTTGAGATATGGTCTGTGAAAGCTTGTAAATAACACGTACTCTGCTGTTTTAAGTTGAATGTTCTATAAATATTAATTAGACCTGATGACTTGATGATGTTATTGAGTTCTTCTAAAACTTGCTGATTTTCTGTTTCATTCCTGTTAATTTTTGAGAGAGATGTGTTGCAAAGTCCTCAGGTAAATGGATGTGTCCGTTTCTCCTTTCAATGCTACCAGTTCAATATATCAGTATCGCATACTTTGCAGCTTGATTGTTTGGTATATATATTTAGGATTGCTATGTATTCCTGATAGACTGGAACTTTTATTACTATGTCATGTCCTTCTCTGTCCTTGGAAAATTTATTTGCCCTAAAGTATACTTTATCTGATATTAATATAGCCACTCCTACCTTCTTTGGATTAATACTCACATGGAACACTTCTTCTGTGTTGTACTGCCAATTTGTGTATATCAATATAGTTCAAGTGGGATTCTTGTGTGTATATATAACGTATTCATATAGTTCTGTTGCTTTTTTATCCACTATTTCATTCTCCATCTTTTAATTGGTATATTTAGAACATTTATATTTAATGTAATTATTGACATTTTAAGTCTTAAGTCTGCCATTTGATTTTTTGTTTTCAGTTTGTTTTCTCTGTTTTTTAGAAAACTTAGAAAGGAGAGTCTATTTTATTCACACATATCTTTGCTCTTACTGTGTTCTTTCTTTCTAATGTTCTAAAGTCCTTTTGTCATTTCCATTCTGTTTACAGAACTTCCTTTAGCTATCTTTTATAGGGTAGGTTGGCTAGTGACCAATTCTGTTTTATTTCATTTGGGAGTGTATTAAATTCCCCTTTATTCCTGAAAGATAGTTTCACTAGATGTAGAATTCTGGGTTTACAGTTCTTTTCTTTCAGTAATACTTGAAAAATGTGGGGGCAGATGCAGTGGCTCACACCTGTAATCCCAGCAGTTTGGGAGATCAAGACAGGGGGGATTGCTTCAGCCCTGGAGTTCAAGACCAGCCCAAGCAACTTTGTGAGATCCTGTCTCTATCAAAATAAAAAATGATACATTTTTTAAAAAGGAAAATTTGCTACTTCCATCTGGCCTGCTTGGTTTCTGATGAGAAATTCACTGACATTTGAATTGTTTTTCTACTGTAGGTAATGTAATTTCTCTCTGACTGCCTTCAAAATTGCTTTTTGTCTTTAGTTTTCAGAACTTTACTATAGCATGTCTTACAGTGAATGTTTAACCTTTTTCACTTGCCCTCTTGAATGTAGGTTTATGTCTTTCGCCAAATTTGGGAAATTTTAAGCCATTATTTTTTTGAATGTTTTTTCAGCCCCACATTCTTTTTCTTCTCCTCCTGAAACTCTGATGACCCAAATATTAGATCTTTTGTTATAGTCCCACAGAAGAGTGAGGCTTTGCTCATTTATTATTTAGTCATTTTCTTCTCGTGATCAGATTGAGTAATTTCTATTGTTCTTTCTTCAAGTTCATTTATTCTTTTCTCAGTCCTCTCCATTCTGTTGTTGAGCCCACCAACTGAGTTATAAAATTTTAGTCATTGCATTTTTTAGTTATAAAACTTTTATTTGGTTCTGTGCGTCTTCTATTTCTTGGACTTTCTTTTTTTTGCTGAGTCTCAAAAAATTGTTTTAAGCATGCTCACAATTGCTCATTGAAACGTATTTGCTTTAAATTTCTTATCTAATAATTCTAACACGTGTCATCTTGGTGTTGATGTCTATTGATTGTCTTTTAAAATTTACTCTGCACTCTTCCTGGTCTTCAGTATGAAGAGTGATTTTTTATTGAAGTCTAAATATTTTTGTTTTTATATTATACAACTCTGGATCTATTTATAATAAATATTGGATTTTGGCAGGTCTCCTCTGACACTGCTCTGCTGAGTGAAGGGGGAGAGCACTTCATTATCGCCAGCTGGGCGTGGGAGTCCAGGTTTTTCTCTGAGGGGGCTCCATGGTACTGCTGGGTGGGGGGGGGTTTTAGGCTCCTCACTAGCCTCTGATACCTGGGAGGGGGAGGGGCACATTGTGGCTTTCACTGGCACTGTGGGAGAGTGACCTTGTTACCACTGAGTGATGGTGAAAGTCCTGACTCTCCACTAGACCTGCTCTGATATAATCCCAGCAAGGATGGGGAAGGTGCCTCATTATGGCTGGGTGAGGGTGAATATTCAGCCTCTTGAGTGGTCTCCACTGATACTGCAGGAGAGGAGTCATTACTGCCTGATGCTGAGGGAGATGCACATCTTGGCTCTGTACTTGGCTTTCTCTGATACTACCCCACGAGGGAAGCTGGGGCATCTCACTATAGTCTGGCAAGAGTGAGAGTCTAGTCTATAGGTTTTTGCTGGACGGGTGTGAGTGGGGCTGCAGGGCTTTTCATGTGTGTGTGTGTGTGTGTGTGTGTGTGGTGTTTAACTAGGGTAGTTATTGTCTAAAGTTTTCTGTTATGTTTGGCTTTCCATGTTCTGGTCATTTGGCTAGAAAAGCAGGTTTTCTTGGGGGAATTTTTGTCTATTCTCATTGACATTTTCTGGGTTTCCAATTTCTCCAGTATCCAATCTAGGATGTATGAGGCAAAATCAAGCCCATGTCAAAATAAAACCCTTATCACCATGTCATTCCTTGGATCTCAAGTTTCCTAGACAGTCTACCTTCTTTTTTTTTTGTCTTTTGGAGACTTCTTGTGTTTATTCATGTAATGTTCAGAGTTTTTAAGCCATACTTGATGGAAGGAATAGAGGAAAGTATATCTATCTGACTGAAAGTGGAGGTAATTCATCATCCTTTAAATCAACTACTTTCAACTTAATCAATCAAAGTCAGCTTCCGTTGTTTAAAACTAAGATCCTGTCTGACATAGAGTTCTTAGTAACAGAAAACCACTCACAGTAGTTTTCGTACAGAACAACTTATTAGTGGATAGCAGGCAAGCCCTAGAATTCCCTGATATTTTTTCCAGTTTTACTGAGGCAAAATTGACAAGTAAAAATTGTATATATTTAAGGTGTACAAAGTGATGTTTTTATACAGATATAAATTGTGAAATGATTACCACAATCAAGCTAATTAACACATTTGTTACCTCACATAGTTACCGTTCTCTGTGTGTGTGTGTGTGTGTGTGTGTGTGTGTGTGAGAACATTAAGATATACTCTCAGCAAATTTAAAACATATAATATGGTATTACTAACTATAGTTACCATGCTGTACATTAGCTCTCCAGAACTTATTTATCCCAAATAACTGAAACTTTATACCCTTTGACCAATATTTTCTCATTTTCCCCAATCTCCAGACCCTGGAAACCACTGTTTTACTCTCTGCTTCTATGAGTTTGACTTAGACTTCATATACAAGTGATATTATGCAATATTTGTTTTCCTGTGCCTGGCTTATTTCACTTAGCATAATGTCCTTCTGGTTTATCCACATTGTTGCAAATTATGAAATTTTCTTTTTTAAAGAAGGCTAAATGATATTCTGCTTTTATGTAGTGGAACTTATACTATGAGTTCTATTATTATTGCAATATCCCTGTATTAGTGTATTAGTTCTAAGAGTTTTTTGGTGGAGTCTTTAGGGTTTAGGATACTTGATATAATCTCAATCTTCTTAAATTTACTAAGATTTATTTTGTGACCTAATATATGGTATCCTGGAGAATGTTCTGTGGTCAATTGAGAAGAACATGTGTTCTGAAGCTGTTGGATAGAATGTTCTATATATGTCTGTTAGGTCCATTTGGTCAAGAATGTTGTTCAAGTCTGTTTACTTATCAATATTCTGTCTTAATAATCTATTCATCATTAAAAGTGGGGTAGTAGAAATCCCCTCATATCATTGTGCTGTTATCTATTTCTCCCTTCAGTTTTGTTAGTGTTTGGCTTTATGTATTTAGATGCTCCAATACTGGTTGCATATATATTTGCAATTGTTATATCCTCTTGATGAACTGGTCCCTTGTCATTATCTAATGATCTTCTTGG
Organism: Ateles fusciceps; assembly: GCA_036589455.1. Classification (NCBI taxonomy): domain Eukaryota; kingdom Metazoa; phylum Chordata; class Mammalia; order Primates; family Atelidae; genus Ateles; species Ateles fusciceps. Next base: position 637,514 of record JAZHEH010000164.1, on the reverse strand, counting down.
ACTCTTGTGACAGTTTGTGGCTTAAAGTCCATTTTATTTACTATGAGTATAGCTACTCCTCCTCTTTTTTGATTACCATTTGCTTGGAATAGTTTCCCCATTTTTTCAGTTTTAGCTTATGTGTGTCCTTCAAACTGAAATGAGTTTCTTGTAGGCAGTATACAGTTGGATCCTATTTTTTTTAAAATCCATTCAGATAATCTATGTATTTTGAATGAGGAATTTAATCCATTTACATTTAAACTAATTATTGATACGTAAGAACCTAGAATTGCCATTTTGTTCATTGTTTCTGACTGTTCTGTAGTTCCTTTCTTCCTCTCTTGCTGTCTTTCTTTCTGATATGAATAATTTTTTAAAATAGTGGCATGCTTTGATTCCTTTCTTTTTATTTTTGTATATCTATTACAGTACAGGTTTTTACTTTGTGGTTACCATGAAGCTGATATAAAACACCTTAAAGTTATAACAGTCTATTTTAAGCTGATAACAACTTAACTTTTACCATATACAAAAACTCTACACTTTAACTTTCCCTCCCCCCCACATTTTACGTTACAAATGTTATGGTTTACATTTTTATGTTGTATATTTATTAACAGAATATTATCACTATAGTTATTTTTAATATTTTTGTCTTTTAACTTTATACTAGACTTAGATGAGATTAAGATTTACACAGCCAATATAGCATTATAGTATTCTAAATTTGAGTGTATTCTTATCTTTTCAGTGAGTTTTATCCTTTCATACGTTTTCATACTGTTAGCATTCTTTTACTTTTACCTGGAGAGCTCCCTTGACCATTTCTTATAAAGTAGGCCTAGTGGTGATGAACTCCTTCAGTTTTTATTTGTTTGGGGGATGTCCTTATCTTTCTTTCATTTCTAGAGGACAGCTTTTCTGGCTATATAGTATTCTCAGTTGAAAAATTATTTTGCTGCTTCTTTTAGCACTTTGAATATATCATCCAAATTTCTCCTGGCCTGCAATGTTTCTGTTGAGAAATCTGCTGATATCTTATGACGGTTCCTTTTAAATGACAATTGTTTGTTCTCTTGGTATTTTCAAAATTCTCTTGTTTTGATTCTTGGGAATTTAATTATAATGTGTCTTGGTGAATATCTTTTCATGTTCAATCTATTTGAGGTTCTTCAGAATTTATGAAACTAGATGTTCATTTTACTCTACAGATTTGAGAAGTTTTCTGTCATTATTTCTTTAAATAAGTTTTCTTCCCTTTTCTCTTTTTCTGCTCCTCTGGAATTCCCATAATGTATATGTTGGTTCACTTAATGGTATCCTGTAAGTTCTATATGCCTTTTTCACTCTTTTAAATCTTTTTTCCTTTTTGTTCCTTTGACTGGGTAATTTCAAATGCCTATCTTTTAGCTTGTTGATTCTTTCTTTTGCTAAATCAGACCTGCTATTGAAGATCTCTGTGGAATTTTTCAGTTCAGTAATTGTATCCTTTACCTCTAGAATTTCCTTGGTTCATTTTTATGCTTTCTATCTTTTTGTTAAACTTCTCATTTTGTTCATGTATTGCTTTCCTGATTTTGTTTGGTTGTCTATTTATGTTTTTTTGTTGTTATCTAAACTTGAAGACTGCTATTTTGAATTCTTTGTAAGGCAGTTTGTATTCATTTCTTCAGGGTTGATTACTGGTGCTTTATTTTGTTTCTTTTGTGGTGTCATTTTATTATTATTATTCATGATCTTTGTGGCTTTGCATTGGTATCTGTGTATTTGAAGAAGTAGACACTTCTTTCAGTGTTTACTGATTGGCTTCAGCAGGGAAAGTCCTTTACCAGTCAGCCTATTCAGAGATTCTGGATGGCCCAATTTGCTGCTAGAGAGCTTGGGCTGGTTAGTCTGGTGCCTGGACTCACTTGAGTGGATGGGCCTGATGCCTTGGTTCACAAAGGTCAAATTGGAGCTTGGATTCACATAGCTAGGCATAAAACCTGGGACTAGGCATTGGGCCTAGAGTCTGGGTCTATGAAGCTGCCCTGGAGTTTGAGTCAATGGGGATTAACATAATACTGCTGTGGGCCAGGAGACTGATCCTGCAAGGGTGGGCTTAGGGCCCAGGTCTGCAAGGACTGGGGGTCAAGGGTTGACCCGGCACTGGGGTGAGCCTAGAGCTGGGCTTTATGGGATGAGTCTGGAGCCCAGGGCCACGGGGCCAGCCTGGTACTTGGTAAAGCTTGGTACTTCGTCTATAGGGGCCAGCCTGGAGCCTGAGGCCATGAGTGCTGGCCTGGTGCCTAGGGTGGTAGAAGCTAACCTAGTACTGGAGTGGGTGTGGATCATGAGTCTTCAAAGATGAGCTGGGAGCCAAGGGCTCTGGAGGTCCAACCAGGAGCCTGGCTCTGTGGAGACCAGCCCTGACCCTGGGGCCATGGTCACTGGCCTATTGCTGGGGCAATAGGAGCCTGGTGCTGGGATGGGCCTGGTAAGAGGCTATGGAAATATTATAAGTGAAAGCCTACATTTAGAAAGCGAATGGAATTGAGCCCAAAATTTGCTAGGATATTCCTAGCATCTAGGGAGAAAGAAACCAGACAGGAACTTACATTGCTATAAACTAAATTGTGTCCCCCTCAAAATTTACATGTTGAAACATTAGCCCCCACTGTGACTGACTTTAAAGATAGTTTTTAGAAGTAATTAAGGTTAATTGAAGTCACAAGGGTAGGGCCTTGACCCTATAGGATTAGTGTTCTTATAAGAAGAGACACCAGAGAGCACTCTCTTTCCCTGTCCACCCATGTAAGGGCACAGAGAGAAGGAGGCCACTAGCAAGCCAGGCAGTTAGCCCTCGCTAGGAACTGACCAGGCTAGCATCCTGATCTTAGACTTCCAGTCTTCAGAACTATGAAAAATAAATGTGTTTTTCAGCCACCACTCTATGGTATTTCATTATGGCAGCCTGAGTAGACTATGACACGTGTACTGTATATCTCCAGGTATCAAGAAAGCAAACCATTACCCATTCTGAGCTCTGCAAGTAACTTGGCCTGCAGGTTGCTTTGATAAGAGACATTGAACAATATATTAGAATTTGATAGGAGTTTCTCAAAACACATAAAGATGACCTTATAACAGCTCCTGATAAAAAGCAGGTGCCTGAAAGTTAAATCACAGTTCTTTGAAAAGATTTAGAGGACTGAGTAGTGTCACATAGGATCCGAGCTTCTTGGTGATGGGATTGATAAAAGATGTGTAGCAATCAGCAGTGAGGTGGACTTCCTGTTAGTCACTAGGAATTGGCATTATTCCTAGCCCATATTTTCTGTCTTATAGCCCATAATATGGGCCAGGCATGAGGCTGTGAGAGTGGCATATGTGTGAGTTTCACAAGTGCCAAATGACAGAATGGGGATGAACATGGCCTTAAAGAAATGTCTGATCAGGGTCACTGATCACATTCTCACATTGCTATAAACACCTTAGACTGGGTAATTTATAAAGAAAAGAGGTTAAATTGGCTCATCGTTCCACAGGCTGTATGGGAAGCCTGATGCTGGCATCTGCTCAGCTTCTACGGGGGCCTCAGGAAACTTACAAACATGGTGGAAAGCGAAGGGGAAGCAGGTACGTCTTAGGTAACTGGAGCAGAAGCAAGAGGGGGTGCAGGTGCTACACAGTTTTAAACAACCAGATCTTGTGAGAACTCTGTTATGAGAACAGCACCAAAAAGAGAGTATTAAACTATTAATGAAGGATCCACCCACATGGTCCACTCACTTCCCACCAGGCCCCACCTCCAACATTGAGGATTACAATTAAACATGAGATTTGGGTGGGGACACAGATCCAAACCACATCCGTCACAAACTCAAAAATATGTTCAGGAGTCAGACAAGTGAGGCTGTGCTTGGAGTAGCCCAGAGAGTGTACACCTGGTCAAAAGGGAGCAGCCGATTTTCAGAAGCTGAAAGATGCCCTGCAAGAATACTGTCATGTCAAAAACCATCTAAGGGCCGAATTCTGCAAGAGGATCCCCAGTTAAGGGGTCACACAAACTGTAAGACTAGTAACTCTCAGATTACTTATTACTTATTAATTAATTAATAATTATCCCATCCAAATCCTAAGTAATAATTCAAATGAAGATGGCTGCTGAGAATTTGGACTGCAGGTAATATCAAAATACTTAATGTCCCTGAAAGCAATTATTCCTTAAAGTAGTAATGACCATGCCAGGACTTTGTCACAAGAGTTTGGAGAATAAATATCCTTCCCGATGCTGCAGAGGGCAGTTTTCTTTTTTCTTTTTCATTTGCTTGGGCTTGTTCCCCAACCGTGTGTCCTTCAGTGGGGTTTCTAAATGGCTTAACAACAACACACTCCCAAAGAAGTGCTTGCTCAGGATATTTGTCACTTTTCTGCAGCCATGGAAAATGCACCCGGGGATTGAAAGGTCCAGTTCATGCAACATTGCTCAAAGGATTGGAGGATCCATTACTGCACAAATCCTTTAATTAAAGCCAGCTCCTCCAGGCCCCTGTTGCCCGAACCCCAACCAGAACGTCCCAGGTGACCTTGGGAGGCTTGATTAATTGATGAGTTGGCAGTGCAACCATTCCCTCAAAGATCCCAAGATATATCTGCTAAAACAAAAGTGCCCCTGGACACCATATGGTCCCGTGTTTGTGGCAGCTCTTAAAATTTATCTGCAACTTCTCTCCTGTGTGACTAATGCCTGCTGCCTTCTACTCAGTGGCTGTTGTGACCTGTCACCCTTCTTTGTGGCAAAGAATCCTTCAGCAAAGAGGTATTTTTGGAAACTTAAGAGGGCGTTTTTGCAATTTGGCAACAGGAAGTAACATTCTCTACTGGGCTCAAGTCACTGTTGATATCAAAGTGGCCAGATTTTTGAAAAATATCTCTCCGTTGGCTTTTCAAGGATTCAGCAATAAGCAATTATATCTAAGAAGCACCAACCTCTAGATTCTGCTTATCAGAAGAGTGAAGTGAAGGTAAACTGGATGATGTAGAAAAGCCAAGCGTGCTACAGATGAGAGTATTTTTCCACGGAGACTCTTGAGGGTGACTCTAAATGCTTCTTCTTTATAATTCTGGGTATTCACTCTTTATCAGTACCCTATAGATAACACCCTAGTAATACTGAGTTCTAATTTATCTTCTCAGAAACTAGAGAAACAAAGGAATTCAACCAAAGGCAAACTTTTAAAACTGTCTAAAGGAGAATGGTCCAATGACGGGTCGGGGTTTGCATATTTGAAAGAAGCAGCTTGACAAAAGCTATATAATAAAGGGAGAAGAATTTGGAGTTTCTGAGGTGATCCCAGAGGAAAGAGATAAGACTAGGGAGGGAAAGAGGAAGGAGGAGGATATCAGGGAGGCAGAAGTCTGTGACGTTACGTTATGATTCCTCTCTGAACTACACCCTGCCTCTTCAGCAAAACTGATCAGCTCAGATGCTCTTATAAAAGCCAAATACATTTTTGGGCCCCATGGGTTAGTCTCAAGTTGATGTTGTGGGCAAAGTAATATCGTTCAGTGCACTGCTCATTCCAAACTTTACTTGAATGTCTGTAATATCATAAAAGGAAATGCAGATCACAAATCACGTGGGAAGGAGGACAGAACAAGGTTTCCCAGTATGGAATCTGGGCCAGGCAGCCTAAGTTTGAGTTTTGGCTCTCTCGCTTCCAAGCTGCGGAATCTTGGGCAAGTCACTTAAGCTCTCTGTGCTTTAGTTTTCTCATCTGTGAAATGAGGATGATAATAGTACCTACTTCACGGGGTAGTGATGGGAGATAATTGTGTTAATAATTGTTGTATTGTCAAAATAGTACGGCACATAGGAAGAGCTACAAAAATGGTTCCTAAATAAATAATACATCTTAAGATATATTTTCTCTAACACTTGACCTAAAAGACCCTTTCTAGTTTTCCTCTCTCTCTCTAATCACTTTTCTACTTTTTCTTGTAGTGTCTCTTTGGAATTTCTGCATTTTCCAATGAGTCCCCAACCTTTGATTCTCCAGCTCTGTAGTACCCACATCTGCATAATAAGAGCCCACAGTGGGGTGAGAGAGGAATAAGAAAGAAAAATGTAGAGTAGACCACACCCAAAGTTCCCCTTCAACTCAGGATGAGGGGGCGGTAGAAGAACTGTGAATTGGTATTTTTGGATAATACTTTCTGGTTATATTTGATGCGAGTGACTGTAGAGGGAGAATTGGAGGAAGGACCTGAGTTTCACACCAAACAGCTGATCTGAGGCAGCGTGAAAAGACGTGGCCTCTGCAGGCGACCTCAAGAACCTAAAGTCACATAGGAATTCATGGAATCCTCCACATCTTTGACTTCCATCAGTTCTTGGAAATGTAGGAAATGTAGGAAATGTGATCCAATTTCTTTAACATTTTGAGAGATGTGAAGTCTTGCTCAGAATGCAGAAAAGGGCAGAAATGGATTTCTTTTATATAAAGATACACATTTGTCAGGATCCTTAGTACAATAGAGAAATTGATGGTGAGTGGTCAAGAATTTAATCTTTTGTACAGTCAGAAGGACAATTTTTTTAGGTTAAATAATGCATTTATAAAGTATGTTTGGAATGCATAAGATGGCATACATACATGCATTCATTTCTACATGCAAAGAATCATGTTCTTATAAATGTAGAAATGAATATATTCAATATGTGGATTTAAATGAGTATGTTTGGTTAGTAAGTTATATGGGTGACGGATTAAAAATATAAGACTTTACAATTTGGCAACCCACAAAATGAAGTAAGTTAAGGACACAGATGAAGACTGATCTCGTAGGTGGGGGTCTCAGCCCTCTTGGCTACTGTAATAGTCTGTCTCTATTCATGCTAATGACATTATATGGAAAGGGTGAGAGAGAAAAAGTGGTTGAGCGACTAACCCAAGACATACAGTTAAGAGCTTACAAATGTAAGCCTGGACTGTTCCTTCTTTAGCCTGCTGCCTCCAAAGAGGGGGAGAGCGTGTAGGATGGCAGTGTGCACTCAAGTGACCTCTCATGTGTATTTATATTTATGTGATGGGGGTAGAATTATGCAACCAACCTTGTCATTCTCTTACCTTCCTAGTAGAAACTAGGCTGGTCCCATTAGCTCACTGGTCACTCTAAGATGGTAAAACATTCTTTGGTCACTTTTAGTCACACAGATCAATTTGGGTAATTTAAAAATGTTCACTCCTGGCCAGCCGCGGTGGCTCACGTCTGTAATCCCAGCACTTTGGGAGGCTGAAGTGGATCACCTGAGGTCAAGAGTTCTAGACCAGCCTGGCCAATATAGTGAAACCCCGTCTCTACTAAAAATACAAAAACTAGCCAGGTGTGGTGACAGGCACCTGTAATCCCAGCTACTCAGCAGGCCGAGTCAGGAGAGTTGCTTGAACCTGGGAGGCGGAGGTTGCAGTGAGCCGAGATCGCACCACTGCACTCCAGCCTAGGCTACAGAACAAGACTCTGTCTCAAAAAAATCAAAAAGTTCACTTCCACTGGAGGTAATGATTAGCCTCATTTGTTTAGGTAAGAAGATGGAAGTCGAGAGACAGTAATTGACTTAACAAAGATCCAAGAAGCGGGAAAGCCAGCATTTAAACCCATGTCTGTCTCACTCGGCAGACCACACTTCCCCTGCTATACCAGGTGCTTCCAAAGAGACGCCCTCACTCCCTCTCCCTTACTTGTACCAAGCCCTGAGCAAATGATGAATGAAAGGTTGCCAACCTGTTGCATCCCGTCTTTTTAGCATGTCTTGCGTGGGTGGAGTTCTTAGAGGCAGAACTCTGAGATCACATGAAAAGTATCAATTACCATTCTGTTGCACCAGGAGAAGAGGAGAATTGTTTGCAAAGTTTCTTAGCCTGCAGTCCATGAATAGTTTCCTGGTGGGAAAATAGGTATTTTTTAAAATTTTTTTGTGCTAAATTATCTTTGTGAAAGTAATATGCTTTTTAAATGTAAAAATACTGTTGGTGTGTAGTTTCACTGCAAATAAATGTAGGATGGAAAGAGGTTTCTGCATGCAGTTAGTAACAGATATAGTAGTTACTACCCTGACATCCCGTGGATGAGAAGAGATTCCTGTTGATGGAAATTCATGTCAATACATCCTATCATTGTGAATGAGCACTCCTGCCTTTGCTTGCATCAGGCCTAGCTTTAGTGGAAAAGTATCAATGAAAAGAGATGAGGTCCAAATTTATATATATCCATTGTTTCCATTTTTATCACTGAACATGACAAGGACTCTCTACCTCCCCCAACCCCAGTGCTTCTTGTGTGACAAAGTTATGATTGTCCATCCTGACACTGGACAATGCAGAGACATTCTTTCATAAGAAAGCTTAATTTTTTTTTTTTTTTTTTGAGACGGAGTTTCGCTCTTGTCGCCCAGGCTGGAGTGCAATGGCGTGATCTTGGCTCACTGCAACCTCCACCTCCCAGGTTCTCCTGCCTCAACCTCCCAAGTAGCTGGGATTACAGGTGTGCCACCACCAGGTTTCACCCTTTTGGCCAGGCTGGTCTTGAACTTCTGACCTCAGGTGATCCAACTGCCTCGGCCTTACAAAGTGTTGGGATTACAGGGTTGAGCCACCAGGCCAGGCCTAGAAAGCTTAATTTTAAAAGGCTGGACTTGTATTTAAACTTGCATTTGTTTCAATATAAAATCCTTTGGTTGAATTATCTTAAATAGTTATGTATTTACCCTTCAAATAAAATCAGCCACATACAGTTGAAGCGATTTGGGGAAATCTTGTCTATCGGGCTGACGTAGCTTATTTGGAACTTGAAGTAGACAAAGAAAATGGAAGCAATGGTTCCGCCAGATGGAACCACCCATCTGGAATTATCACCATTTCTTTTCATGGGCTGGCCTGTGTTGCCTGGAGTTGCTGCAGCTATCCTGTGACCATAAAGGGAAGATGAAGAGAATTACAGAGAAGCTTACCCAGAACTTTGATGTTGTTGAGCTGCTGAATTAACAGTGCAATTTTCAGGCTTATTTTCAGGCTTATTACCTGGGGGAAAAAAATACATTCTTAGGGTTTAAATCAATTTAGTTACATATTTTGTTGCTTATTCTCCACCACAGCTTAACAAATGTGGATAGGATCCTTAATTTAGATTCTCTTGGAGAATGCTGGTGCTCCTTGCACAAGTCTCTCATTTAGCCAAGATTTTGGGAGCACTTATTCTTTTGTGAGTCAGCATTTAATAGCTTCAAAAGGGAAAGTCAGACTGATTAGATATCAAAGATGATATGGCGGGACCATGTCAAGCTGCATACTACCATTTCAACTTCTATTTCAAAGCAAGCACCATCGTGTTTTTGAAATGGAATTTTTTAAGCATATTTCAGATGGACTTTTTTTTTTTTGAGACAGAGTTTCACTCTTGTCACCCAGGCTGGAGTGTAACGGCATGAACTTGGCTCACTTCAACCTTCACTTCCTGGGTTCAAGTGATTTTCCTGCTTCAGCCTCCCAAGTAGCTGGGATGACAGGCTCCAGCCACCACACCTGGCTAATTCTTGTATTTTTAGTAGAGAAGGGGTTTTACCATGTTGGCCAGGCTGGTCTCAAACTCCTGACCTCAGGTGATCCGCCCACCTTAACCTCCCAAAATGCTGGGATTACAGGCATGAGCCACCGTGCCCAGCCTAGGATGGACTTTGATCGTGCATTTTTTTCTGTCTGGAATGAACCATTAATTGTTGCATCATTGAATCAAAGTGAGAGACATGCTATGTTAAACAATAAGGTTGAACATTTATAAAGTAAGTCCATTTTTAGTGTATTGCATGTAATTTTTCCCTCTTATGTTTTTAATGAACACTTTTCTGGAGAAGGATTTTATACCCTTCATCACATCCTCAAAAAAGTTTGGGACGGAAAGAAAAAGTTCCCTTGTAGGAAGTCTACCTTTTGGGGTATTGTGCGAAGGAGTTACAGTAGCTTGTATCCTTAGAGGAAAAGAAATTTGGGTTAATGGAGGCAACATGGCACAGTAGGTGCAAATATAGCTTTTAGAGGCTGACATCACCTCTGAGAGTCTCTGTTTTCTTTTCTTTTCTCTCTCATTTTTTTTTTTTTTTTGAGACAGAGTCTTGTTCTGTCACCAGGCTGGAGGGTAGAGGGCCATGTCGGCTTACTGCAACCTCCGCCTCCCGGGTTCAAGTGATTCTCCTGCCTCAACCTCCCACGTAGCTGGGACTACAGGCACGAGCCACCACACCCAGCTAATTTTTTTGTATTTTTAGTGAAGACAAGGTTTCACTGAGTTGGCCAGGATGGTTTCAATCTCTTGACCTTGTGATCTGCCCATGTTGGCCTCACAAAGTGCTAGGATTACAAGCGTGAGCCACCGCGCCGGGCTGAGTCTCTGTTTTCTAATGCAAAAAAATGGAATCATAGAGATTCACTCATAGGTTTAATGTGGGGTATAGTAATTCACTGAATACAAAATGATTTTACTGTGTATAATGCATTAGCATAGTCATTAGCATCTCAAGGTCATAACCAATGACCTTGAGAATCACCTGCAGGGCTAAACTACTGATGCCAATGGAGGCACCTGAGGCAAAGACAGGAAGAAAGCATAGGTGAGGGTCAGGAGGTGGAAGTTAGCACAGATGAACAGAGCACGCCTTTGGCACTTACTCCCTGTGACCTAGAACAGATGACCTCCTTTCTCTGAGCCTCAGTGTCCTTATCGTGAAACTAGAGACAATAATGTCCACCGCATGGGAAAATTGAGATGGTTAAATAAGAAGAGGTGTGTGTGGACAGCACCTGGCCCAGTGGGATCTTCAGGAAATGAGCTATCCCTCCCTGTTTGACAGGCTGGTCTCGAACTCCCCAACCTCAGATGATCCGCCCACCTCAGCCTCCCAAAGTTCTGGGATTACAGACATGAGCCACTGTGCCCAGCCTAAGTATTAAAATCTTTTGTAGAGACGAGGTCTTCCTATGTTGCCCAAGCTGGTCTTGAACTCCCGTCCTCAAATGATCCTCCTGTCTCAGCCTCCCAAAGTGCTGGGGTTACAGGCATGAGCCACCATACCCAGTCCCTATAGAAAATAATTTTTATTGATGTGACAGGATTCAAAGCCAAACATTTTGCTAGAATTCCGCATACTTTGTTATTATTTATGGAAATTGGCTTGAGCCAAGTTCCTGTACCATGGTCCCTTCCTACCTCTCTAGTCTTTGTGGCCGTGGTAAGATGATACATCCCCATGCCATTCACTTACTGCGGCAATATGACTGGCTCCAGCCTATGAAATGAGAGTGCGAGTGATGTGGAACTTTGCGCTAGTGCGATGTTTGCTATACTTCCTTTTTTCTTCCTCTGCTCTTGTATTGTGCATGCAGATGGAGCTTCTGCCAGCCTGGGTTTCTGAGGGGCTGAGGTGGGTACAGCTCGCTTGCCAACCCGTGATGGCTGGACACGGGGTGTGGTGAGAAATGAACTTGGCTGTTTTCAGCTGCTGAGGCTTGCAGGTTGTTACTGCAGCACAACCTAGCTATTCCCAGGAATCCAGAGCTCACTTCCATCTTTCCTGCTTTATTGACTTGTAAATGGAGCCTGGGAAAGGAAGGAAATGCATTTACAGAACGCTTTCTAAGTGCCAGACTGGCGCTTGTCGTTATTCCCAGGCCTTTTTTTATTTGGGATGGGGTCTTGCACTGTTGCCTGGGCTGGAGTGCAGTGGCGCTAGGTTGGCTCAGTGCAACCTCTGCCTCCCAGGTTCAAGAGATTCTCCTGCCTAAGCCTCCCGAGTAGCTGGGATTACAATCTCCAGCCACCACGCCCAGCTAATTTTTTGTATTTTTAGTAGAGACCGGATTTCACCATGTTGGCCAGGCTGGTCTTGAACTCCTGACCTTGTGATTCGCCCACCTCGGCTTCCTGAAGTGCTGGGATTACAGGTGTGAGCCACCGAGCCTGGCCGCCATTTTTTTTAAAAGAGACAGGGTCTTGCTATGTTGCCCAGGCTTGCCTTGTATCTCTGCATCCAGTTCCAAGCCATTTTATTTCACCCAGTCTACAGTCAAAGACATAGGCAGGGACTCCTAGCTCCAGTTTAGGGTTGAGGAAACTGAGGCCCGGGAAAGGTTAAACACCTGCTGCAGGGTCGTGTGGTTTCCACTCCAAAGCTTTCACTCTTTCCACTACAGCAACTGCCTCCCCACTGAAATGCAGCTAAGGTCATTCTGGGAGCGTGCTTTAGAATCTTAAAAAAATAATAACCTTTACTAATGACCTGGTAATTGTTTTTCTAGCTTCCTAATGAAGTGTGAAGTGTTCTGAGAGTCATCACAAGACAATTTTCTTTGATGGTGAAATTTCCCAAAGAACAATGGCCTCACTCATCTGGTCTGTTAGTTCCTTGGCTTTGCTGTGATATTATACTGAGGCTGAGTGCAAGCCTGCGAACTTTGAAAAAGCTGCGGAGGTTGGAAAGAATGTTGGGCTCAGCCACGTCTTTATTTTAAATTATTAATCCTGTCTTACTTTTATAAAAATGGTCACATAATAACATATGAACCAATAATAAATAGTGACATCTGTCAGATTCTTACGCTATCCCATGACTGGGCTGCCAGCACTTAAAGTCACCACCCTCTTTATCCAGACCCCAGCTCGCTGCCTGCTGCAAGGCAAGGGCTCCATAAATATCTCTGTAATGAACGAATTATCCTACAACAGGCATTTGTTGGACCTGCTGCTTTGAGCCATGTGCAAAGGCAATGAAATGTTTTCTATGTGAAAATTTACTGAGGGGGGAAAAAAAAAAGGCTAGAGTTCAGACAGCTTCATCATCCAGTTCACATCCAACAGCCATCTAAAGCCCAAGAACGGCGTTTGGATGTGAATTAGATGTGGTCAATAAGAAAGCGAGGAAATTAATTCTAATTGAAAACATTCATGATTTTGTTAACTAACATATAAGAGTTAGTTCAAATTTATTACATATTAGAGTTGCCTTTTATTTGCTTTATTACAAATAATTGGACTCAGTCTGTCCAGAACACTACATTTCTCGTAGGATAATGTCTTATGTTAAGACATTTAAAAGTTTATTTACAAAGCCCTTCCCCACAGTTGTTTAATTTTATTCTCACCTTTCCCCTGTGAAGGCAGGGCGGATATGTTCAGTATGAGCTGGAGCTGTGGAAGTTTAGATATTCTCAGGAATCGACCTAAAACCGCACACTAACTCAAAGGCAGAGAGGGCTGGAAGCTGGGATGCCAGCTCTGAGCACGGTATATTTCTATCACACCAGAGTGTCTTCCTTCCTCATGCCTTCTGTAGGTTTCAAGGTGGCTAAGCAGGGGATTGTTGTACCTTTTGCGTTGTGGTTGTGCCTTTTAAGATAGCGTGTTGTAAATCTAAAATTTATTCAATTTTTTTTTTTTTTTTTTGAGACAGAATCTCACTCTGTCACCCAGTCTGGAGTGCAGTGGCAGGATCTTGGCTCACTGCAACCTTCACCTCCCAGGTTCAAGCGATTTTCCTGCCTTGCCCTCCCAAATAGCTGGGATTACAGGTGCCTGCCACCATGCCTGGCTAATTTTTGTATTTTTTAGTAGACATGGGGTTTCACCATTTTGGCCTGGCTGGTCTTGAACTCCTGACCTCAAGTGATCCATTCACCTTGGCCTCCCAAAGGGCTGGGTATTACAAGCATGAGCCACAGTGCCTGGCTTATTCAGTGTTTACTACGTAGTTGGGTCAGGTTTTCCATGAAATAAAATGACATACCTGTGATGGTGAATTTTATGTGTCAACTTGGCTAGGCTATGGTGCCCAGCTGCTTGGTCAAACACCAGTCTAGATGTGGCTGGGAAGATAGTTTTTTAGATGTGATTAACATTTAAATCAGTAGACTCTGAGTAAAGCAGATGATCTTTCATAACGGGGATGGGCCTCATCCAATCAGTTGAAGGCCTTGAGAAAAAGACTCAGATCCTGCATCGAAGAGGAAATTCTGCCTCCACACTGCCTTTGCACTCAAGACGGCAACATCGATGCCTGGCAGAATTTCTAGCCTGCTGGCCAGCCCTACATATTTCAGACTTGCCAGCCCTCGTAATCATGTGAGCCAAATTCCTTGAAACTAAATGTCTCTTTCTATATCTAAGTATCTCTCTCTCTCTACCATGCATGATAGGATACATGTACACATCCTATTGGTTGGGATTCTCTGGCAACCTCTGACTAATATAATACCTTATGGCTTTCTGGTAGATGAAGATGATGCTGATAAGAGAATGATAGTGCCCATTTTTGAGTCCCTCCTATCTGCCAGATGCTTTTCTTGAGCTATCACAAATGAAGAAATCAAAGTGAGTTGAAATACCTCATGCAAAGTCAGAGAGCTAGAAAGTGACAGATAATGGAGCCAGCTTTCTGGTCCTAAGCACTCTAACAAATATTTCTAAGATTTCTCTGGCAATCCATTTTCTAAGCAGTCTAAGGATGCATTATGGCAAACGTTAGGCAGCCGACTATGTTTTCCAGATGCGATATCTTATTCTTTGGAAAACGATAGTCCACTGGGCAAGACATATTTGGGTAAATGTAGTATGATATTTGGAATTAAAAGGAAGAGGAAATCTTTCTATTTACTTCCTTTCCAAATTCATTACCACAACAGCTCCAATACCTGTCACCTGGAACTCAAAAACCAAGTTCCATCTGGATGACAGAGACAAAAGACCGTCCCTGTCCCTTTCCGTTGGTTTTGGGTTTGGGGATGCCTGGGATTCACACGGGGGAGGGTGATGATAAATGATCCTGAAGCCCGAGCTTTCTCTTTGCATGCAGCCTGGGCCTCAGGAGCATAAGCTAATGTTCCAGAGAGATGAAAAGAGATAGACTTTGAGAGCGGCCACCACCTGTCCCCGTGTAGTACGCGCACTATAGGTGCCATTTATTTCACCTGTCACACGTACACAAATATGTAAACCTCAGGAAAATCAGCTCTCCATCTTTCTCTGAGAAATTTGATGTGAGCTTTGGAAATTAAAAAAAAAAAAAGAAAGGTGGGGAGCATCGTTCACATGCTCTTATTTTTAGCTCCTCTCTCCTCTGCAGAATGGCTAACGCCAACTCAAACTATTTCTGCAAAGAATTGCTGGGACAAAGTGGAGATGTGGGTAGGCCTCCTCGAGCCGGGCTCTCAGAAGCAGGTGAGATGCATGATAAAGCAATCGCTTTGCAGCCACCTTTGACGTAAGTGCTGGAGATTTCTTCAATTAGCTTAATCCTTTCCTCCTGACATGCACTTTATAGGAAAGCAAATGCCATAATTATCCTCCCCCCATCCTCTCTAATCCCTGTCTGCGTGGCATACCGACAGATGCTTTTCTGCTTGCCCGCGCTGCCAGCCTCTTGGAGCCCAGTGTCACAATGAGGCGGGCTGTGTGTGACAGATTGCTAAATCTGGCCTCCTTGAAGCAAGAGACTCGGCGTTCAAGTGGTGCCGGCTGCTCACACCTCCCTGCGGGGCTGAGGCAGGGCTGGCTTCGGGCAGGCCCAGAAAGTTCTGGAGGGCTGCCTTGTGACTCAGACAATTCCTTACAGAGATGGCCAGCCCTCCAGCACTGGCAGAGCTCATCACGAGTAGCTTGCCTCGTTCAGGATTTCAATCTGGGACCCTGCCAGGAAAGGCCTTTTTCCTCCAGGGGAGAGTGTCCCGCACCCCAAAAGCCACGGCAAGCATGGGGTTTCTGTGATTTGATAGCAGCAGGAATGTTACCTGATCCTATCCCACTACCTAAATGCAACAGGGGCCTATCTGTTGGTGGCCATGTACTCGTCTATTTATCTGTTATTTACATTCTTAACACATTATTTTTTGTTTTTTGAGATCACTGTTTTGGATCCAGGAACTGCTATTAGAATTCAGTCCTACCTCTGACTTCCCGTGTAACCCTTGAGCCACAGTCTCTGAGCCTCAGTTTCCTCATCTTTATGTTTGTAACAATTTTCTTTTGCAAGATCTTTGTGAAGATTGAGTAATATCGTGAATGCAATGCATGTAGTATATAGTGGGTACTTAATGTGATTTATTAATGAGACTATAGCAGAGTAATATAACTGCTGCTACTAATCATGTACACTTTGCTAGTGCTTTAGTTTATTCTAGTTTTGAAAATAATTTCATATAACATTTCTTCATCTCCTACAGAGGCAGATATCATATCCCATTTTTTTTTTTTCAGATAAGGTTTGAGATGCTGGAGAGCGTAGAGATCAGGGGTTTGCATACTATGGCCAGTGGACCAAATCTGGCCCACTGTCTCTTTGTGTAAATAAAGTTTTATTTGAACACAGTCATGTCCATTCAGTTCTGCATTGTGTGTGGCTACTTTTGCACTGCAGAGGCAGAGTTGAAAAGTATAGGCTTGCAAAGCTTAATGTATTTCCTATCTGTCTCTTTACAGAAAATATTTGCTGACCTCTGACATAGATGGTAAGTGGTGGAACCAGGAGTGAAATAATGCACCTGTCTACGGATGCCTCAATCCAGGGTTTTTACATCAGGAACACGCCTTCTCTAAAAGAAACAAGAAATGGTGGCAGCAGACAGCAAAATAATTCTGAATTTTTTGGTATGTTTTTAATCAATCTAAAACATATTTTTACGTCTCTTATCACAGTGTGCACAGCAGTGTCCAACACCCAGAGCCTAAGGTAGTTCAGAACTTGGGCCCCCAGGCAATGCCCTGATTTAGAGTCCACACATCAAACTCCTGGCAGAGCCAGGGTGGGAACTGCAGCTTCGGATTCTGGAAGAATTTCTAATGAGGCCTTGTTTCTCATCATTATCTCCACACAAATATTTCTTGTTACTTATTCTACGTTTCCCTGCTCACTTTTTCCCCCATTCCTGAACTCAACTAAATCTAAGGGCTCTTGGAAGTGCCCCAGAGTGTTGCCATGTGGCCTGGGGTTGCGCTCAGAGGTTCAAGGTACGCATCCTACAGGTAGGAACACAGCTCTGTGGCTCCTTCCTCCTTTCTCCCCTCCCGCAACATACTATTGTCTACTGCGTTCCAGGCCCTATCCTGGGTGCTGGGGGAGACATCCGTTGAGGGCAAGACATGACAAGGAGCACACAGTCTCGTGGGGAAAAGTGGGGCCAGAAATAAAGGAGTAATGATAAAATATGATCCATTATTTGAGAAGGACATGCAAATTGTTTAGTGGGTCTGGAATGAGAATTTGAAAGAAAACTGTGAGATATGGTAGAAGCTGGAGAAGTACAGAAGGGAAAAGCTCCCTCGGGGGCCTTCTATTGATGCTAAGGGGTTTGCATTGTTTCCTGAAAGAAGTAGGGAATCCTTGAGGGTTCAAGACAGGGGAACAACCTCAGCCTGTCCTCACATCTGCAGGGCCTGCGGCCTGCTGCCTGCTTCTTGTCTCTTCCCTCCCCCAGGTTCTCTCCACTTGGGCAGGTGTGTGTTTTCACCATGCTATGTCCAGGCTCCCTCCACACCCCACTCCCAGGGAAACTGCTACCCCTTGGCCACACTCCAAGGCCTGGTAGTGTGGACACAGGCAGTGGCTGCGCCTTCAGAGGAGGAGTCCTGTGCAGGACCAGAATGGCTCAGGGCTGGAATATCAGGAATGCAGGGTTCTGGGTGTGTGTATTCTGATCTGGAATTGTCTGGGGGGGTGGAGGTCCAGACAGAGCTCTGTTGGGAACATTCCTTTAGCCTGCAGACTCCTCGTTCCATAGGGAGGGGTGCAGCTGAGACCCGAGAGCTCTGAGAGCCAGAGCTGGGCCCTCTACAGTACAGAATCCAGGAATGAAGCCCAAGGCAAAAGATGGCGCCTCTTACCTCATCAGATTGGACACAGCAACCCTTGAGGCAGGGCCAGTTAAAAGGCTGCTAACGTACTTCATGGGATATGAATGGTGGTCTGAAATGGACAGGAAACAGGATCGAAAGGATGAATACCAATTTGAGAACAATTCAGGAAAAGAAGTGGGCAGGTGCAGCCCTCCCGGCTGGTGCTGCAGTGTTGCCCCTGTCGTCTGACTACTGCTAATCATGTACACTTTGCAGCCCCTTCAGCTACATTCCATATTGTAGCTGAAGGGGCTGCTGTGTGCAGACCCAGGGCAGCCTCGAAACACAGAGGATGACAAAGGGGAAATGCAGGGTTCTAACTAAAGTGTGTACCTCTGTGTGGAAGTGAGCTCTGAAGGGTGAGTGTGAGTCAGCAAGTGAAAGAGGGTGAGGTGGCAGGTGAAGGACAGGAGAGTGGCGGGGGAAGAGCATTCCAAACAGCAGGCCTGTCCGGAGGTGAGGACACGGAAATGTCTGCAAATATTCTCTGTGGCAGGGGTGACAGAGGGAGGTGGCAAGTGGCAAAGGTAGGCTGGACCCAGACTGTCTGTGGCATTAGTGCACAGCTCTGTGTGTGCGTGTGGTGCGTGCACATGTGCACACTCAGGTCGGGGGGGAGGGGCACATAGGAACTACATCTCCAAGCGATGCATTTAAAAAGGCTGCACATCTCCCGAGCCAGTCAGAGGATGTCGGCCTCAATGCTCACCTCCTCTGTTTTGCATGGACGTGTCAAAGTGCAGAAAGAATTCAATCTCAAAGAGATGAAGACCAGAACATCACAACACCACACGCGCCCAAAGCTCAATGAGCGAGAGCTGCAAACAGCTCTTCATCCCACACAGATGAAAATTTGATATTTGACACAACTAAGTATCTAAAACGCAGGCGAGAGTGACAGGGCTTAGCTGCCAATCACGCTGCTTTTAATAAGTTCTTCCATTGTGTTTATGTCTGAGGCCACAGTAGCCCCAGAGGACTCCTGGGTCAGTTATCTGTAGTTGGAACATTGTGTATACTGTCTTTGCACAAAGCGGGGCCCAATTCCGAGAAGATGTTATGTTTTCCCCATCAATAAAGCTTGATTTTTATGGGTGTTTAAAACCATACTAGCGAAACCCATTGGTATTATGGGTAGGTGTTGAATCGGTTCCACCATGCAAGTCAGCCATCGTCTATCATCCTCATGAGCTCAAATGCCCTAAAATATTGCCCTTGAGGTTCTTCCCAGAGGGACCAGCCTTGCCAGTTTTGCAGTATTGTTGAAATAAGAAAGAATTTCTGGAAGATTGCAAGGCATTTGGAAAGAACCATGCGTTTTCTTGAGGGGGCACTGGCTGACTCTGTTTTTAGGCTGCCTTACTCTAAGGCCACTTCTACCTCTCTCCTTACCACCAGTCCTTCTCCTTTAGTATTCATGTGGTTTCTAACATGGAGATGGTGTCAGGCTTAAAATTAAGGTCCAATATTATCTGTACCTTGACATCTGGTAATATTGGGAGTGTCTCCCATGCCTAACCACAAGTCCCCCCTTCCCACTCTAGACTCCCACAGATAAGGGTCCGGTGGCCAAAGGACCCTTCTTGTTAAAGGAGTCAGGTATAGTTCTCGCTTATCCCAGAGTAGCAAGTTTCAGTTCTCTGCTAGTCTGCAGAATTATCTAAACAAACCAATCTATCCTCTCTGGGAACCAAGGGGCATCCCACCCTCTTGATACTACAAAACCTGCCTTCCACGACTTCTTGTAGTTCACTCTGTTCCCAGCTCCCCCCACACCCCACCGTGTGGCCCTGCACAGCGCAGTGATTCTTCCCTTTGGGTGTGAATATATGTCACTAATAAACTGCAGCTGATCACAACTGTCCAGTGTGAGGTGTCTCGTGTTCAGCTATTCTCTTAGCCCTAGGGAGAGAATCTCCTTGTCATCAACGGGTTGAATAGGAGGTGATTAAAATAATGGGAGGTCGACAAACCCTGGCTTCAAAACCCTGTCCTCCCCAGTTTTTAGCTGTGTGACCTGGGAAAATTGTTTAACTTCTCTGAGCCTGAGTTCTCTCAACTGTAGAGCGTCATCTGCTTTATGAGTTTTGGGGAAAATTAAATGGGATCATTTACTCAGTAAATCTTGTTTGTTTGTTTGAGATGGAGTTTTGCTCTTATCGCCAGAGCTGGAGTACAGTGGTATGACCTCAGCTCACTGTAACCTCTGCCACCTGGGTTCAAGCGATTCTCCTGCCTCAACCTCCTGAGTAGCTGTGATTACAGGCACACACCACTTTGCCCAGCTAATTTTTGTATTTTTAGTGGAGACAGGGTTTCACTATGTTGGGCACGCTGGGTTTGAACTCCTGACCTCAAGTGATCTGCCCACCTCGACCTCCCAAAGGGCTAGGATTACAGGCATGAGCCACCAAACCTGGCCTTGCTCAGTCAATCTTTACTGAGGCCCACTTAGGTGCCAGGAACAGAGACTGTAGCAAAAACTGCATATTGGGTTTTTGTCCACAAAGAACTAATATTCTAATGGAGTGCATAAACAACACACATTTAAAAATTAACAAGATGTTTACAAACAGGTGCAGTGCTATAAAGAAAAAAAATACATCAAATAACAGGAATGGAATGGCTCATGCTGGGCGGGAGGATCGGGGGATATGGGTAGCATGGAGAGCTCTCTGGATGATAACATTAGAGCTGAGACCTGAGTGATAAGGAGTCAGCCATTAGAAGATTTAGGGAACAGCTACTGTAGGCTGAAGGAACAGCAAATGCAAATGCCTCCAGTACGAGGCAGCAGGGCCTGCCGGAGCAAGGTAAGAGATGTCAGCATGACAAGTGCACGTGAGGAGTGACATGGTTTGGATCTATGTCTCCATCCAGACCTCATGCTGAATTGTAATCCCCAGTGTTGAGGGAGGGACCTTGTGGATGGCGATTGCTGTTCTTGAAATAGTGAGTTCTTATGAGATCTGTTTGTTTAAAAGTGTGTGACACATCCCCCTTCACTTTCTCTTCCTCCTGCTCCAGCCATTTAGGATGTGCTGGCTTCCCATTCACCTTCTCACATGATTGTAAGTTTCCTGAGGCCTTCCTAGCCATGACTTCTGTACAGCCTGTGGAACTGTGAGTCAATTAAACCTCTTTTTTTAAAAATTGTACTTTAGATTCTGGGGTACATGTGCAGATCATGCAGGATTGTTGCATAGGTACATTCATGGCAAGGTGGTTTGTTGCCACCATTCCCCCCATCACCTACACCTGACATTTCTCCCCCACGTTATCTCTCCCCCACCCTCCCTCCCACTATCTGTCCCGTAGCCCTCACCAACGGACCCCAGTGTGTGATCCTCCCCTCTTTGTGTCCAAGTGTTCTCATTGTTCAACACCCGCCTATGAGTGAGAACATGCAGTGTTTGATTTTCTGTTCTTGTGTCAGTTTGCTGAGAATGATGGTTTCCAGGTTCATCCATGTCCCTACAAAGGACACAAACGTATTGTTTTTGATGGCTGCATAGTATTCCATGGTGTATATGTGCCACATTTTCCTTGTCCAGTCTATCATTGATGGGCATTTGGGTTGGTTCCACGTCTTTGCTATTGTAAACAGTGCCGCAATGAACATGTGTGTGCATGTGTCTTTCTAACAGAACGATTTATAGTCCTTTGGATATATACCCAGTAATGAGATTGCTGGGTCAAATGGAATTTCTATTTCTAGGCCCTTGAGGAATTGCCACACTGTCTTCCACAATGATTGAACTAATTTACACTCCCACCAACAGTGTGAAAGTGATCCTATTTCTCCACATCCTATCCAGCATCTGTTGTCTCCTGATTTTTTAATGATTGCCATTAGTAGTTTTGATTTGCATTTCTCTACTGACCAGTGATGATGAGCATTTTTTCATATGTTTGTTGGCTTCATATATGTCTTCTTTTGACAAGTGTCTGTTCATATCCTTTGTCCACTTTTGGATGGGTTTGTCTTTTTTTCTTGTAAATCTGTTTCAGTTCTTTGTAGATTCTGGATATTAGCCTTTTGTCAGATGGGTAGATTGCAAAAATTTTTCCCATTCTGTTGGTTGCCAGTTCACCCTAATGATTGTTTCTTTTTCTGTACAGAATCTCTGAAGTTTAATAAGATCCCATTTGTCTGTTTTGGCTTTTGTTGCCATTGCTTTTGGTGTTTTAGTCATGAAGTTCTTGCCTCTGCCTATGTCCTGAATGGTTTTGCCTCGGTTTTCTTCTAGGGTTTTTATGGTGTTAGGTCTTATGTTTAAGTCCTTAATCCATCTGGAGTTAATTTTAGTGTAAGGTGTCAAGAAGGGGTCCAGTTTCTGCTTTCTGCACATGGCTAGCCAGTTATCCCAACACCATTTATTAAACCGGGAATCTTTTCCCCATTGCTTGTTTTCGTCAGGTTTGTCAAAGATCAGATGGTTGTAGATGTGTGGTGTTGCTCTGGAGGCCTCAGTTCTGTTCCATTGGTCTATGTCTCTGTTTTGATACCAGTACCATGCTGTTTTGATTACTGTTGCCTTGTGGTATAGTTTGAAGTCCGGCAGCGTGATGCCGCCAGCTTTGTTCTTTTTGCTTAGGATTGTCTTGGCTATGTGGGCTCATTTTTGGTTCCATATGAATTTTAAAGTGGTTTTTTCCAGTTCTTCGAAGAAGGTCATTGGTAGTTTGATGGGGATATTATTAAATTTATAAATTACTTTGGGCAGTATGGCCATTTTCACAATATTGATTCTTCCTAACCATGCACGTGGAATGTTTTTCCATCTGTTTGTGTTTTCTCTTATTTCCTTGAACAGTGGTTTGTAGTTCTCCTTGAAGAGGTCCTTTACCTCCTTTGTTAGTTGTATTCCTAGGTATTTTATTCTCTTTGTAGCAATTGTGAATGGGAGTTCACTCTTGATTTGGCTCTCTGTTTGTCTGTTGTTGGTGTATAGGAATGCTTGTGATTTCTCCACATTGATTTTGTATCCTGAGACTTTGCTGAAGTTGCTTATCAGCTTAAGGAGAATTTGGGCTGAGACAATGGGGTCTTCTAAATAAACAATCATGTCATCTGCAAATAGAGACAATTTGACTTCCTCCTTTCCTAATTGGATACCCTTTATTTCTTTTACTTGCCTGATTGCTCTGGCTAAAACTTCCAATACTATATTGAATAAGAGTGGAGAGAGAGCATCCTTGTCTAGTGCCAGATTTCAAAGGGCATGCTTCCAGTTTTTGCCCATTCAGTATGATATTGGCAGTGGGTTTGTCGTAAATGGCTTTTATTGTTTTGTGGTAGGTTCCATCGATACCTAGTTTATTGAGAGCTTTTAGCATAAAGGGCTGTTGAATTTTGTCAAAGGCCTTCTCTGCATCTGTTGAGATAATCATGTGGTTTTTGTCTTTGGTTCTGTTTATGTGATGGATTACGTTTATGGACTTGCGCATGTTTAACCAGCCTTGCATCCCTGGGATGAAGCCTACTTGATCGTGATGGATAAGCTTTTTGATGTGCTGTTGCAATTGGTTTGCCAGTATTTTATTGAAGATTTTTGCATCTATGTTCATCATGGAGATTGGCCTGAAGTTTTCTTTTTTTTGTTGAGTCTCTGCTGGGTTTTGGTATCAGGATGATGTTGGTCTCATAAAATGAGTTGGGAAGGATTCCCTCTTTTTGTATTGTTTGGAATCATTTCAGAATGATTGGTACCAACTCCTCTTTGTACGTCTGGTAGAATTTGGCTGTGAACCCATCTGGACCTGGGCTTTTTTGGTTGGTAAGCTGTTAATTGCTGCTTCAACTTCAGCCTTTGTTATTGGTCTATTCAGGGTTTCAACTTCTTTCTGGTTTAGTTTTGGTACGGTGCAAGTGTCCATGAATTTATCCATTTCTTCCAGGTTTACTGGTTTATGTGCATAGAATTGTTTGTAGTAATCTCTGTTGGTAGCTTGTATTTCTCTGGGATCGGCGGTTTTATCGTTTTTTATTGCATCTATTTGATTATTCTCTCTTTTCTTTTTTATTAGTCTGGCTAGTGGTCTATTTTGTTGATCTTTTTGAAAGACCAGCTCCTGGATTTATTGATTTTTTGAAGGGTTTTTGTGTCTCTATCTCCATGGGTTCTGCTCTGACCTTAGTTATTTCTTGTCTTCTGCCAGCTTTTGAGTTTTTTTGATCTTGGTCCTCTGGCTCTCAATTTTGATGATAGGGCGTCAACTTTAGATCTTTCCTCATTTCTCATGTGAGCATTTACTGCTATAAATTTCCCTCTAGACACTGCTTTAAATGTAACCCAGAGATTCTGGTATATTGTGTCCTTGTTCTCGCTGGTTTCGATGAACATCTTTATTTCTGCCTTCATTTCATTGTTTATCCAGTCAACATTCAGAAGCCAGTTGTTCAGTTTCCATGAAGTTGTGCAGTTTTGAGTTTCTTAATCCTGAGATCTACTTTGATTGCACTGTGGTCTGACAGACTGTTTGTTATGATTTCGTTTTTTTTTGCATTTGCTGAGGAGTGATTTACTTCCAATTATATGGTCAATTTTAGAGTAAGTGTGATGTGGTGCTGAGAAGAATGTATATTCTGTGTCTGTGGGGTGGAGAGTTCTGCAGATGTCTATTAGGTCCGCTTGTTCCAGTTCTGCGTTCAAGTCCTGTATATCCTTGTTGATTTTCTGTCTCATTGATCTGTTTACAGTGGGGTGTTAAAGTCTCCCACTATTATTGTGCAGGAGTCTGTCTCTTTGTAGGTCATTAAGAACTTGCTTTATGTATCTGGGTGCTCCTGTATTGGGTGCATATATATTTAGGATAGTTCCTCTTGTTGTATTGATCCTTTCACCATTTTGTAGTGTCCTTCTTTGTCTCTTCTGATCTTTGTTGGTTTAAAGTCGATTTTATCAGAGACTAAAATTGCAACCCCTGCTTATTTTTGCTCTCCATTTGCTTGGTAGATCTTCTTCCATCCCTTTATTTTTAGTCTATGTGTGTCTTTGCGTGTGAGATGGGTCTCCTGAATACAGCACACCAATGGATTTTGACTTTTTACCCAGTTTGCCAGTCTGTTTCTTTTGATTAGGGCATTCAGGCCATTTACATTTAACGTTAATATTGTTATGTATGAATTTGATCCTGCCATTTTGTTACTTGTTGTTTGTTTTGCCTGTTGGTTAATGCAGTTTCCTCATTGCATCATTGGTCTTTACCATTTGGTTCATTTTTGCAGTGGCTGGTACTGGATGTTTTTTTCTGCGTTTAGTGCTTCCTTCACGAGCTCTTGTAGGGCAGGTCTGGTGGTGACGAAATCTCTCAGTAATTGCTTGTCCATAAAGGATTTTATTTCTCCTTCACTTACAAAGCTTAGTTTGGCTGGATATGAAATTCTGGGTTGAAAGTTCTTTTCTTTAAGGATGTTGATATTGGCCCCCACTCTCTTCTGGCTTGTGGGGTTTCTGCCGAGAGATCCTCTGTGAGTCTGATGGCCTTTCCTTTGTGGGAGACCTGAACTTTCTCTCTGGCTGCCCTTAGCATTTTTTCCTTCATTTCAGCCCTGGTGAATCTGACAATTATGTGCCTTGGGGTTACTCTTCTTGAGGAGTATCTCAATGGTGTTCTTTGTATTTCCTGTGTTTGAATGTTGGCCTGCTTTGATAGGTTGGGGAAGTTCTCCTGGATAATATTTTGAAGAGTGTTTTCCAGCTTGGGTTCATTTTCCCTGTCCTCTTCAGGTACACGGATCAAGTGTCAATTAGGTCTTTTCACATAATCCCATATTTCTTGGAGGCTTTGTTCGTTTCTTTTCACTCTTTTTTCTCTTTTCTTGCCTTCTCTTTTTATTGCATTGAGTTGATCTTTGATCTCTGATACCCTTTCTTCTGCTTGATCGATTTGGCTATTGAAACTTGTGTATGCTTCACCAAGTTCTTGTACTGTGTTTTTCAGCTCCATCAAGTCGTTTATGTTCTTCTCTAGAATCCTAAGATATTTATGGTCTGGCTCTTTACAAAAAAGTGTGAGATTTCATGATATAGAGTGTGAGAGAACTCAGTAATCTTATCCAAAACCCAACAATCCTAAATCATACATTTTTACTAATATTTTTTAAAGTCTTTCTTTAATTTTTATATTAAAAACAAATATAGAAAAAATTAACATGTAATAAATAAACCAAAATAAAATAAACTTCAAAATGCAGACATCACGAGTGTGTCCAGTTCCACTCTTCATCCCTCCTGCTCTACATCTCAATATTTTAGCCTGGACCACACAATGATTGATAGCAGAACGGAAACTCAGGGGGCAGACTTAGTTATGAATGGAAAATTTGTCATAATAAAGATGGCACCAGAAATCAGTCCATGGGGAAGAAAAGGATTTCTCTGCATATGGTATTGGCATGTGGTGTGAATTAGGAATTTGACTCAAACCACATACAAAGACGAACTAAGATTGAGTTCATCTTTGTATATGGTTTGAATCAACTCCTAATTCACACCTAATTCCTAATTGGGAAAGGTACAGCTATAAAACAGCATTCTTAAAATATATCTTTTTGGTAATCTGAGGAAACCTATAGACTCCTTCTCAGAATAGTATTTTTAAATGCATAGAATAAAAAAGGATTATTGAAGGAAACAATTATGTAGAAATTTTAAAACTTGTGAAGTAAAATACATGCTTCTGTATTAAAGTATTGATATGGTTTCACTCCATGTCCCCACCCAAATCTCATCTTGAATTGCACTCACATAATTCCCACATGTTGTTGGAGGTACCTGGTGGGAGACAATTTGAATCATGGGGCAGTTTCTCCCATATTGTTCTCATGTTAGTGAAAAAGTCTCACGAGATCTGGTGGTTTTATTAGGGATTTTCACTTTGTATCCTTCTCATTTTTCTCTTGCTGCCGCCATGTAAGAAGTGCCTTTTGCCTCCCACCATCATTTTGAGGCCTCCTCAGCCATGGAACTGTAAGTCCAATTAAACCTCTTTTCTTCCCAGTCTTGGGTATGTCTTTATCAGCAGCATGAAAATGGACTAATACAAGCATTAATCAGATCTGGCAGCAAATCTAACAACTATAGCAATTTTGAAATAGTGGCACTCATAAACAATTTTGAAATATATGCAACAATGGTGATGTAAGCTAAAACTATACTTTTTTTTGGAGACAAATGGAAAACCTACTACTACCACTGTGGCTTGTTGCCCACATCCATAATCCGAAGAAATACTAAATGTCTATTAGAAGTTACTGAAAATAAAAATGTATTTTTTTTTTCCCATCCAAGTTCACTGACATCTTGAATTCCAGGTTAATGTGATTCTGGTTAAATCCCCTTCAATAAAGATGATAGAAATAGAGGAGATTATTTTTGAGTTCTTCAGGCTAGGGAAGAACTTCTAAGATAGTGGCCCCAAAATGCACAAAGAATTGATGGATTTGTTTCCTTTAAAATTCAGAAGTTTTGCTTAGCAAGATGACAGACTAGGAGAAAACATTTGTAACTTTCAAAACCAACAAAGGATTGACACCTAGAATAAATGAGGAGTTCTGCAAATCAACAAGGGAAGGACAAGAAAACCAGTAGAACATTGGTAAAAATATATGAATAGACACTTCACAAAAGTGAAAATATTGTATGTGCAATAACTATGTGATGAGATATTCACTCACTCGTAATAAATGAGTGGAAAATTAAAACATCAATGAAGTAGATACTGAATACCATCCTATTTTTCATAAATAGAGAGCCTGTTACCACTGGCTAGGGATGGTGGCTCATGCCTGTAGTCCCAGCACTTTGGGAGGACAACACAGGCAGATTGAGCTCAGGAAGTTCGAGAATAGCTTGCACAACAAGGCAAAACTCCATCTCTACCAAAAATACAAAAAGTTAGTTGGACATGGTAGCATGTGCCTATAGTCCCAGCTACTTGGAAAACTGAGGTGGAAGGATCACTTGAGCCTGGGAGGTCAAGGCTGCAATGAGCTAAGATTGTGCCACTGCATTCCAGCCTGGGTGACACAGGGATACCCTGAGAAAGAAAGAAAGAGAGCAAGAAAGCAAGCAGGGAAGGAAGGAAGGAAGGAAGGAGAGAGAGAGAGAAAGATAGAGAGAAAGGAAAAGGAAGAAAGAAAGAAAAAGAAAGAAGGAAGGAAAGAAAGAGAGAAAGAAAAAGAAAGAGAAAGAAAGAAAAAGAAAAGAAAGAAAGAAAAGAAAGAAAGGCTGTTACTACCAAGTGTTGGCAAGGGTGTGGGAAAATGAGAACTCTCATGCACTGCTGACAGGATATAAACTTTTATAACCATCTGAGAACAATCTGGTGGTACATACTGACACTGAGGAACACAAATATTATGACTCAGCTCTCCTATCCTGAGTATATAAACAGGGAGCCCTGGCAAACCATCCTTTAATTGAACAAATATGAAGATACTCATCTCAGCACTGTTAGTGGTGGTGGATACTGGAGGCAACTTGTTATAAAATGTGGAAGGTGTGTCCTGGTGGGAGACCAGCATGTAGCACCTGCAACCATAAGGTCCCAGGAACTGTGTATGGACAGCAACCCAGATAATCCTTAAACTATTGAGTAAGAAAAAAAGGTTAAGAACATCAAGAGATCTTTAGCACAATACTATTTAATAAACATACCTGCAGAAAACAACACTGCATATTGTCTAAGATATTTGTATCTTGAGAAACTGAATGTACACATGAACGGTGGTATTCAAAAATAGAACTGGGACTCACAACCAGCCCAGGGACGCCAACTAGGAAGCTAGCCTGCTGGAAGTCAGACATCTAGAAAATCAGATGCTATCCCTAGTAACAATTCAAGAAGCTAAACAGTAACTTTTGTAACAATTGATCTCAAATAGCCAGGACTTGATTAACAATTGAAAACTTCTATAATTTTTGTTTCCACTTCTAACTGGAGGCCAACTAGAGAAAGTCAAATATGCAACCCCAACCAATCACATAAGATGCTTCACTTTTAGTTAGAGGCCTCCAGCTTCTTCAGGCCAACAGCCTCCTATCAGGGCACACCCAGAGCTTTCCCTTTCTCCCATAAAGCTTCCCCACTCCTCTGCCTGCCTTTCAGTCTCTGCCAAATGCAAGTGCTAATGGCTGTCTCTTGCTATACAGTGAGCTCTGAATAAAGAGCCTTTGCTTGTTCTCATTTGGTAGGTCTTTGTTTATTCCCACAGTCTTCAAAGAGACCTGCTGGGCACATTCGAGTGGTACGCCTTTGAGGAATGGGAATGAACTGGATTGGAGAATGGAGCTCAGGGCCTTGCATGGACCTGTAGACCATGTGCCATGAGCTGGTGAAGTGATTCACCAAACTCTTGGAGGTTCACACAAAATACAGAAAAACATTTTAAAAATTAGTTCGTTTTTGGGCCAGACGCCATGGTTCATGCTTGTAATCTCAGCACTTTGGGAGGCTGAGGCCGGTGGATCACCTGAGGTCAGGAGTTCGAGACCAGCCTAACAAACATGGTGAAACCCCATCTCTACTAAATACAAAAAAAATTAGCTGGGCGTGGTGCTGCATGTCTGTAATCCCGGCTACTTGGGAGGCTGAGGTAAGAGAATCACTTGAACCTGGGAGGCAGAGGTTGCAGTGAGCCAAGATTGTGCCACTGCACTCCAGCCTGGGCAGTAAAAGCAAAACTCTGTCTCAAAAAAAAAAAAAAAAAAAAAAAAAAAAATCAGTTCGTTTTCATTTCCTTCTGCATGGTATTTTTTTCTTCTGAAATCTCTTCTACTCCTCCTGCTCTTTTTCAAGCTTCCCTCTGCTTGGGGACTAAGTATCCAGATCATTGGTTCCCAGGCAGAGGCACTCAGTGCATGAAAGGAAGGAAGCAACGCTCCACCTCGCTCCTCTGACCAGTGGGTAGTGGAGGTTCCCAGGACCTGGAAAGGTTGCTGCCAAGCCTAGCGTCTCTAAGAAACTCTCAGCAATAGCTCACGTATGAGTCTTAAGTCCAGATACTCCCCCTCTGGCCTGGTTTTATCTCTATTAGAACACAGTTTAAGCCAATGTCCTCCTTTTTAACCACTCAGTGCTGGAGATTAAGAGAAAAAAATAGCCGCAGTGATTTCATCTCTTTTTCAGTGAAAATTACTTTTCAGAACTATTAAATCTTCTGTGAAGGTTATAATAGAGGACTTAGATTCAGTTTAGCCATTTATTAAGATATAGGCTACCAAGCCCCAATAGGAAAAATAAACAAACAACTAGCAGTTTACTTGGATTTATGCACAGTCTGTCTAATCAATCAATCTGTAAACATTATGCAAATGTGTGTAAACCTGAACCTAGCCCAGACTGTACGTATGCATTGTTATGTAAACAATCAATCTTGTTAATGCAAATATTAATATAAACCTGACATTAAACACGAGTTTACATAGCCTTGCTGGTTGAAGTAGGCTTGATTTACATTGAAATATAAATAGCAATAGTGCGAGAGAGGATCCAAGATGGCGGATTAGACACAACTCCAGAGCACAGCACCCAGCGAAAGTGACGCAGAAACCCAGAGATCTCCTAGCTCCAACCGAGGTACCAGGTGCATTTCAACGGGTCTGGTCCGAGGGTGAGTAAACCCCACTCAGGGCAGCCCAAGGCGGGGAGGGGTGCTGCTTCACCCAGAAAGTGCATCTGACCGGCGAGTCGGAGGCTCCACCTCTGGCGCTTTGGTCCAGATACAGCGCGTCCCCCAAAGCCTCAGCACTACACAGAACAGGGGATCTTTGCCAGTCAAGCGCCAGGAATTACAAGTGCGGAGTTGAATCACAGTCTGCAGACTGAGCTATCACCCCCTCTCCGCCTGGAGAGAGAGGGAGCTGTAAGCAGGAGCAGCTGGGCGGCCCCTACCCCAAGACCAGAGAGAGAGAAAGCTGAAAAGGGGGAGACTGCCAGGTGCGACTGGGCGGGTCCCTAACCTCCCCCACAAATTCCAGAGGGCTGCAGCTCTGACTCTGGTGTGTTGCGTAGCCAGTACCACAGTCTGAGAGGAACCCTGAATGATCCAGCACAGGGGAGGAAGGGCACAACCCATCACTAGAGGGGTGGGACTGGGCTACATGTTTTAACAAAAAACACAGGAAGCCTACGTAGCAACGGGACGGCATTCTTGACAACCCAGCAGTGCCTATGGGTCAGCGGAAGAGGCGGGCCCAATCTCCCAGCATAAACAAAAAAGACACAGGAAGCTTCCCTAGTAACCTGAAGGAGTCCCTAGAAACCCAGTAGTGCCCCCCGCAGGCAGACAAGCGACCTCATCAAGCAGCTCTCTGACACCACAGCCAGGTAAATCCACAAAGATGGGAAAAAACCAGCTCAAAAAAGGTGAAACCACCAAAGACCAGAACACCCCTTCTCCTTCAAGGGATCACAACTCCTTAACAACACAGGATCACAACTTGACCGAGAAGGAGTGTGAAGAATTGACGGAAACAGGATTCAGAAGGTGGATAATAACAAACTTCTCAGAGCTAAAGGAACACGTTCTAACTCAATACAAAGAAACCAAAAACCTTGAAAAAAGGTTAGACGAAATGCTAACTAGAATAACCAGCTTAGAGAAGAACATAAACGACTTGATGGAGTTGAAGAACACAGCACGAGAACTACATGAAGCAAACACAAGTTTTAATAGCTGAATTGATCAAGCAGAAGAAAGGATATCAGAGATTGAAGATCAATTCAATGAAGTAAAAAGAGAAGGCAGTACAAGAGAAAAAAGAGTGAAAAGAAACAAACAAAGCCTCCAAGAAATATGGGATTATGTGGAAAAACCTAATCTACGCTCGATCGGTGTACCTGAATATGACAGGGAGAATGAATCCAAGCTGGAAAACACACACCAGGATATTATCCAGGAGAACTTCCCAAGTCTAGCAAGGCAGCCCAAATTTCAAATTCAAGAAATACAGAGAACTCCACAAAGATATTCCTCAAGAAGAGCAACCCCAAGGCACATAATTGTCAGATTCAGCAGGGTCGAAATGAAGGAAAAAATGCTAAGGGCAGCCAGAGAGAAAGGTCAGGTCACCCACAGAGGGAGCCCATCAGACTCACAGCAGATCTCTTGGCAGAAACTCTACAAGCCAGAAGAGAGTGGGGGCCAATATTCAACATCCTTAAAGAAAAGAACTTTCAACCCAGAATTTCATATCCAGCCAAACTAAGCTTCATAAGTGAAGGAGAAATAAAATCCTTTACAAACAAGCAATTATTGAGAGATTTTGTCACCACCAGACCTGCCCTACAAGAGCTCCTGAAAGAAACACTAAGCATGGAAAGAAACAAGTACCAGTCACTGCAAAAGCAAACCAGTTGGCAAAGACCAAAAATGCAATGAAGAAAATGAGTCAACTAATGAGAAAGAAAACTAGCCAGTAACAAAATGGCAGGATCAGATTTACACATAACAATATTAACATTGAATGTAAATGGCCTAAATGCCCCAATCAAAAGACACAGACTGTCAAAAAAATTTTTGCATTCTACCCATCTGATAAAGGGCTAATATACAGAATCTACAAAGAACTAAAACAGATACACAAGAAAAAAACAACCCCATTCAAAAGTGGGCAAAGGATATGAACAGACACTTTTCAAAAGAGGACATATATGAGGCCAACAAACATATGAAAAAATACTCATCATCACTGGGCATTAGAGAAATGCAAATCAAAACCACACTGAGATATCATCTCACACCAGTTAGAATGGCGATCATTAAAAAATCGGGAGACAACAGATGCTGGAGAGGATGTGGAGAAATAGGAACACTCTTTCACAGTTGGTGGGAGTGTAAATTAGTTCAACCATTGTGGAAGATGGTGTGGTGATTTCTCTAGGATCTAGAAATAGAAATTCCATTTGACCCAGCAATCCCACTATTGGGTATGTACCCAAAGAACTATAAATCATTCTACTATAAAGACACATGCACATGTATGTTCATTGCAGCCCTGTGTACAATAGCAAAGACCTGGAACCAACCCAAATGCCCATCAATGATAGACTGAACAAAGAAAATGTGGTACATATACACCATGGAATACTATGCAGCCATAAAAAATGATGAGATCGTGTCCTTTGTAGGGACTTGGATGAATCTGGAAAGCATCATTCTCAGCAAACTGACCCAAGAACAGAAAGCCAAACACCGTATGTTCTCACTCATAGGTGGGTGTTGAACAACAAGAACACGTGGACTCAGGGAGAGAAGCATCACACACAGGGGACAGTTGGGGGGCGTAGGGGAGAGACAATGAGGGTAGGGAGGGAGAGGAGGGTGGGGAGGCATAACATGGGGAGAAATGCCAGATATAGTATGCACCTAAAGTAGAATAAATAAATTATATAAAAAAAAGAATAACAGAAATAAAAAGTACATTAAAAAAATAGCAATAGTGCTCCTTTCAGGGCTTTGGAAAACAGACTGACCCGAGGTCACTGGGTGGCCAGTCTCCACTGGTTCCTCCGAATTGACTTCCAACCCCTTCATTCAATGCATCTTATGAAGAATTGAGAGAGAATTTGAACCCCAGCTCATCAGCCCCTACAGGTGTCTTTGTTTAGTATATCCCAGCTCCCCATGGTGGTATCTCTCTAGGGTCACCTTTAAAGCCAGATGACCCCAGTGTCTGTACGAATGATGAGGAGGGGTCACTCACCAGCTTTCACAGCAACGTTGGTTGAAACATTGCAGGTGAGCCATTTTGCCAACAGGATTTGCTATTAAGAAGCCTTCTGGGCAAGTCTCAAGTCACTTTGTCCCAATCCCTTCTGCTGACTGGCTTCTTATCATTCCAGTCTGTTTTAAACGTCACCTCCTCACACAGGTTTTCCTTGATCATCTATCCTAAATAGGTTACCTCCTAGATTATTCTCTAACATACCACTGTATACATTACATTCATTAAGCTTTTCTCAATTTTTGATGACATGTTTATTTACTTATGTGTTAACTTTTTCCATCCTCCTCACCTATAGCTTCACAGGAGCAGAGCTACATCTGTTCACCACTTTATACTCAGCGCCAGGTACATGTGATGTGCTTAAAAATATTTTGTTGGATGGATGGACACATACACTCAGGAATCTTGTTGTTTAGCCCAAAGATCTGCCTTTCTTGTCATAGGCAGCCTCAGAAACTTTCCCAGCTGTGTCTGTGGGACCTGCCCCTGAATATATTGATAATCTGCATGGCTTTCCTCAGTGCCTTCTGCCAACAGCTGGATTTTGTTCATGCTGAGATCCCAGCATGGCATAATAATGTAACTGGAGCAACTGCAGCCGGATTCCCTGGTTCACCACACTGGTAGTCGAACCCAGGCCACCTGGGTGAAAACCAGGAGTCCTAACCGCTAGACCACCACAGAGGTGGTGTAGCTGCAGCTGGAACTTAGCCTCTTGGCCTTCTTGATCCTGAAGAACAGGGAAAGGGGCCCTGGAGGCGTGGTAAGTGTTACAGCTGAAATAGAACTCTTGGACCCAATAAGTGTGCAACTGCCATTTATTAGAGCAAAAAGACAGCTTCCACGATGTGGAAGGGGACCCGGGGAAAGGGTGCCATCCAAGCTGTGGCAGCTAGAGGTTTTCCCCTTGAGTTATTCCCTCCCCATTCATGTTCTCATCCAATGAGAGGAGTTCTTTCAGACTTCTCTGGATTGATTGATCGTTGACTCCTTTACTGGATTGGCTACTGTTTTACAACCCTGAGTCACAGAGACCCCTCCTCCAAGAGCCAGAAGTGAGAAAATTGAGACAAAGGCCCTACCTGGCCTGCCAGAGCTGGGAAAGTGGAAACAAAGGCCCCTAGCCAGCCAGAGGCAGGAAAGCCCGAGAATTCCTGAACTTGAAACCACGCCCCCAGCCGACCCTGGGAAGTCCCTTTAACACAGACCCCCATTAATAGTAGTAGGAGAAATAGCAATAATATATTCAACACTATCTTAGTCTCTTGGGGTTGCTACAACTGAACGTTGACTACTTGGCTTATAAACACCAGAAATTGTTTCTCACATTTCTGGAGGCTGGAAGTCCAATATCAAGATGCCAGCAGATTTGGTGTCTGATGAGGGCTGGCTTCCTTTTGAAGGAAGGTTCATGGGTGACTGTCTTCTCCCTGTGTCCTCACATGGTGAGAAAAGTGAGGGAGCTCTCTGGGGTCCCCTTTTTAAAGGTACTGATATGGTTTGGCTGCATCCCCACCCAAATCTCATCTTGAATTGTAGCTCCCACAGTTACCATGTTACAGGAGGAACCCAGTGGGAGGTAATTGAATCATGGGGGAGGGGTAGGTCTTTCCCATGCTATTCTTGTAGTAGTGAATAAGTCTCATAAGATCCGATGGTTTTATAAAGGGAAGTTTCCCTGCACGAGTTCTCTTCTCTTGTCTGCTGCCATGTGAGATGTGCCTTTCACCTTCTGCCATGATTGTGAGGCCTCCTAGCCACATGTAACTGTGAGTCCATTAAACCTCTTTCCTCTGTAAATTGCCCAGTCTCAGTTATGTCTTTATTAGCAGTGTGAAACAGACTAATACAGGTACTAATCCCATTCAGGAGCTTAGTCACCTCATGACCTTATCATTCCCAGAGGCCCTAGATCCTAATACCATCACATTGGGGAGTAAGTTTTGACATACGAATTTTGGATGGGACACAAATATTCAGTCTGTAGCAAATATTTAGTAGTTTCCAGATGTTATACTAGAGGCTGTACCCTCATGATATCACTTGAACTTTAATCTTCAAAGTATCTTTTTCATTTCTTTTTTTTTTTTTTTTTGAGGGCAGTGGCATGATCTTGGCCCACTGCAACCTCCGCTTCCCAGGTTCAAGCAATTCTCCTGCCTCATTCTCCCTAGTAGCTGGGATTACAGGTGCACATCACCATGCCCAGCTAATATTTGTATTTTTAGTTGAGACGGGGCTTCACCATGTTGGCCAAGCTGGTCTCAAACTCCTGACCTCAGGTGATCCACCTACCTCAACCTCCCAAAGTGTTGGAATTACAGGGTGAGCCACCATGCTCAGCCTCAAAGCATCTTTTTCAAAAGACCAAGCCTTTAACAAGGAGTCCAAGATAAAAGAGTTTAGGCTGGGGACAGTGCAGTGTACATTTTAGAGTCCATCTTTGAAATCAGTTAGAGCTGAGTTTGAATCCTGACTTTACCAGCTACAGATCTTGTAGAAGACATTTACTCTGGGCCCTCATTTCCTAAGCTGTAGAATGAGGATGTGAATATTTGTTTCTCAGAGTTGTTGTGACGATTAACTAAGATCGAGCACACAGCACAAAAAGATTTTAGTAAATATTAGTCATTATTTCCAGCTTTTACACAAAAAGTTCAGAAACCTGGAGACCAAGAACCAGGTTCACTCTCTCGACCTCTGTGTCTTCTGTGTTCTCTTGAAATCCTTCGCTGTGTCACCCAGAGTTCCTTTGAGTAGGAGTAGGGAATTTTTATTGGGCATCTTTATGGTGCATCCACTGAGATTGGTCACCCCAAACTCAGACTGAGGAGGTGATGACCGAGAGCCCTGCAGGTGGAAGAAAGAAGTGCTGAAATGGACCAGGAACTTTTCCCACACACAAATTCGTGTTAACACCAAAGGCCCTAAAGCAAAGGGAGTGGAACTGGACTCTAGGAAGACACAGCTGGTTGCTCACGGTGTTTGGCCGGAGTGCTTACAGGGCGTATTTAGTTATGCCTGACTCCCCTGGGGAACAGGGCTTGCATCTTACTCATCTTTGTAACTCAGAAGGCAACACAGTGCTGATGCCCGGTGGGTGCCCAATCACTGTTTGTTGAATAAATATTCCCTTCTCAATCCCTCTCACCAAGACTCATTGGATTCCTACTTTTTTGGTGTTTACTTTCAGTGTTGCCTTTGATCTTCATTTGGGTGGGATTTTGGGAGTGCATTCGGAAGGAGACTGCACAAATAGAATTCCTTCTAGGCTCTCTATGTCCCTAGGGGATGCCTGCCTAAAAATTGCCTGCTTATGCGGAGGCTCAGGCCTTGTAGAGGGAGCTCAGCTCCAATGTGTCAAATCCCGAGACTCCCATAATCATTAGTAGCCCCAAGAGCTCCTTGCAAAAGTAGAAACAGCCACAGAAATGAGAAACTTTCTATTTCCTATAGCAAAAGAAAGCAGACTAAAATGGAGTGAGAGGTGAGGCGGAACTATTATCCTTACATATTATTAATAATGACACCTTTTATTTAAATAGCATTTTGGAATTTTAGAAAATGCTTTTTCCTATATTGTATCATTCATTGCTCATCACTCCCTTTGAGCTCTTGCAGCCAGTTTGCTGATGGAGAAACTGCTTAGAGACAGGCTGCAATAGCAGCTGGAGCCTCCTAGAATAAGCTACCAGCATCCCTTAGTGAGAACCCCTGTGTTCCCTGGTGTCTCTCCGGGATATCTTAAGGGAAATAAGCAGAAGAGTGGTCAGCTAGATGAGTGACTAATTGTTCTGACTGCTTTAGGATTACAAACCCTTTTTTAATTTTTGTTTTGTTTTGTTTTGTGTTTTTAGAGAAAGGAGATATCAGCCAGGATGGGATTTTCCCAGAGAATTCTTTAGAAAGAGTGCCAGAATCTTCACCTTCCCCCTTGACCGTCCCCAGAGACAAACTGAAAGGACCTGGCTTAATGTCTCATCAGAAGGGTATTTGCAGTACCGGTTTCATCATTCAAAGCAGGAAAGGCCTTTGTCATGGTCAAATGGCTTTAATGTGTTTTGAATGCTACATAAATTCAAACTTGATGGCTCATTTATTTGTTGGATTGAAGTTTTATACAATAAACGAAGCCTTGGTATTTACTAATAACTTGTGAGCTGCCCTTTGTTTGTTTAGAACAGCCAGAAGGCAAAGAAGTTGACTGAGTCCCTCATGGCCAACCTGATGTTCAGATCCTGGCATTTCCTGGGACAGTTTACGGATCGGTGGGAAGGGTCATAAGAAGGTTGTTTGTGGAGAAGACAGAGGACACAGTGGGGAAAAGTCGAAGGGGAAGGATCTGTAGGTGGGTGTTTTATTCCAGACTCGTTCTGATGCAGCCCCACCACGGTGGCTTCAACCGCTGAGTTCAGTGAGCTGGGAATTCAGAGCTCCTGAGTGACAGGCCAGGCTTGGCCAGTGACTTGTGGCATGACCTTGGGAGATTCATTGCTCCTATTGTGTCTCACTGTCTCACACTGAGAAAGAAAAGAAAGTGTAGAATAAATTCAATTCATCGTTCAAGGTGAGCTTCATTAAACTACTGTCCTTACAGGAAATCTGTGCTCTTTACCCCATCCCATCTGCAAACATTTCTCTCTTTCTGAAACTCCAGTAGACATTATTTGTCCCCATAGATGCTGTGGGTGAGAACACAGGCTTTGGTGTCACAGCTGAGTGTGAGTCCCAACTCTGTCATTCATGTAAATTGAACAGGGAGGAAATGTTTCAAGCTTCCATTTCCTCACCTGCAAAATGGGAATAACTATGAAGATAACCGCTATGCTGTGTGAGAGAGAAATGGATGTGTCAGGCCGTCAGCTCTGTGCCTGGCATTTAGAAAGTATTCCTTATAGATAGGAGCGATGATAATGATAGCCTTATGTTTTGGGGTTTAGAGTAGAACGTAAGTGCCTGAAGAGAAGGGATCACACGTTTGCAGTTCTTTGCTGCACCCAGTACGTGGAGATGGGCTTATTTTCTGTGATAATGGATGTTCACAGCCTGCCTCTCAGGGACAGATGATGCGCCTGCCACTCTGAGGACTCGCTGAAGCGCAGCAGCATCTTCGGGTTCATCTGAAGGGTAAGAATGAGTCACGGGACACGAGTGGGCAAAATCTCAACATCTCTGCATTTCCGTAGCTGGGGAAATGTTTACTCCTGTT
The DNA here is from genome assembly GCA_036589455.1 of Ateles fusciceps. Classification (NCBI taxonomy): domain Eukaryota; kingdom Metazoa; phylum Chordata; class Mammalia; order Primates; family Atelidae; genus Ateles; species Ateles fusciceps. The sequence continues at coordinate 598,673 of JAZHEH010000164.1, read as the reverse complement.
AAGACTTGGATGACAGGGTCTGCCTTCAGCACCTCCCCATTTCCACACAGAGATTCCAGCGGACTCATTTGGTGGGATGAGTCCTGGCCTTGAGAAAGATACATCGGGAAACTTTTCGCTGGACGAGAGCCTCGACTTCAGTTTGTTGGTCTCTGGCGGACTCCTGTCTGCTGTGCCTGCCTGCTTGGGTCCTGACCTAGGCGTGTTTGGCCCTGAACGCTTCTGCCCTCGGCTGTAGCCGGCGCTGGGAGGCCTTTCCTCATTTTTCCACGCTGCAGTCTTCATTTTGTTCCAGTAGCCACGTCTCCCCTGAGTCGCTTGGGGTTAATTCAGATTGGTCTAAGGCAATCATTGGAGCCTCATTCACCAAATTTGGTCAATGAGAATAGAGCTTCTGCGTAAGGCTTCTTAGCTCTAAAAAAAAAGGGTAAAAGTGATAATAAGAAGAGCTAGTACCCCTGTATCAGTCACAGTTCTCCAGAGAAGCAAAACCAGTAAGATTTGCGTGTGTGTGTGTGTGTGTGTGTGTGTGTGTGTGTGTGTGTGGAGTGAGTTAGGGTTCTCTGGAGGAACAGAATTAATGGAATAGATATATAGATACATATAAAAGAGAGCTTATTAAATATTAACTCACATGATCACAAGGTCCCACAATAGGCTGTCTGCAGTCTGAGGAGCAAGGAGAGCCAGTCCAAGCTCCAAAACTGAAGAAACTGGAGTCCGACATTTGCAGACAGGAAGCATCCAGCATGGGAGAAAGATGTAGGCTGGGAGGCTAGACCAGTCTAACCTTTTCACATTTTTCTTCCTGCTTTCTATTTGCTGGCAGCTGATTAGGTGGTGCCCATCCAGATTGGGCGTGGGTCTGCCTCTCCCAGCCACTGACTCAAGTGTTCATCTCCTTTGGCAACACCCTCACAGACACGCCCAAGATCGATATTTTGTATCCTTCAATCCAATCAAGTTCACACTCAGTATTAACCATCACTGTGTGTGTGTGTGTGTGTGTGTGTGTGGTGTGTGTGTGTAGAGAGAGAGAGAGGTTATCATAAGGAATTGGCTCATGCTATTATGTATCAGGCAGGCTGGCAAGTCCAAGGATCTGCAAGCTGGAGACCCAGGAGAGCCAATGATTTAATTCCAGTCCAAATGCAAAGATCTAGAATGAGGAAAACTGACAGTGTTGATTCCAGTTGAAAGGCTGATAGGCTGTAGACCCAAGAACTCATGTTTCCTGAAGGCAGGACAAAAGCCGATGTCCCAGTTGGAAGGCAGCCAGGCAGGAAGAGTGCTCTTACTCAATGGAGGGGGCAGCCTTTTTGCTCTGTTCTGGCCTTGCACTGATTGGCTGAGGACCACCCACATTTGGAAGGGCAATGTGCTTTACTCAGTCTACTGATTCACATGTTACTCCCATCCAGAAATGCCCACACAGAAACACCCAGAGTAATGTTTGACCAAATATCACCCTCTGGCCCAGTCGACAGAAAATGAGTCATCATATCCCCATTCTAACTTGGTGTCACTTGTAGATTGAATCGTGTCCCCCTAGAAAGATATATTGAGATTCTAACCCTGGTGCCTCTGAATGTGACCTTGTTTGGGAATGATCTCATTGCAGATGTAATTAGTTAAGATGAGCTCGTATTGGAGTAGAGTGGACCCTTAATCGAATGTGACTGGTGCCCTTATAAGATACAGACACGGAGAGAATGTCATTTGATGATGGAAGAAGAGATTGGAATTCTTCAGCTGTAAGCAAAGGAACACTGAATGTTACACTACACTGGACGCAAAGGGAAAGGCATGGAACAGATCCTCCCTCAGAAACTTTTGAAGAAACCAACCCTGCCAACACCTTGATTTTGGATTTCTGGCTTCCAGAGCTGTAGGACAATGCATCTCTATAGTCTGAAGCTCCCAGTTTGTGGCACTTTGTAGTGCAGCCCTAGGAAATTGATTCAGTGTGTGACAGTGTCACTCCTTGGGCTGCGGTGCCATTCTGCTGCCATGACGTGTGCCCACAGAGTACACTGAGTGACAGCACGGAGTCGGGGAGAACCTGGGTCTTTGATACATTTGTTGAGCGCTTGAATTAACCAGCTTGGAAACTCCCCTTCCTCTAAACGTCTTGTAACATGAAATAGTACAAACCCTTATCATCTCAACCATTTGGGATTGAGTTTCCTGATTTTTAGAGACCAGTGCATCTGATTGGTGGATTGCTCTCATACCTTCTTCACTCCAGGCTCCCTGCTCCTCTGTTCCTTGTCACAGTGAACGGCAACACGATCCGCCCAAATGCCCACGGGAGAAACCCAGCTCCATCCTTGGTGCTTTCCGTTCTGTCATCCTCCCGACTTGATCATTCATCAGGACCTGCCAATATTGCCTCCCTATTCCATCTGCCTGTGCCTTCACTGCTTTGGTACTAAGCCTCCCCCTTATGTGTTATCACAACAGCTGAACTGTGCTGTCTGTGGCAAGTCTTGGACAACTTAAACCATCCTCTTCACCAGAGCCAGGGTGAGGCTCTGTAATATGTGATTTCTCCAGGTTATTCTCATTTACTTTAGGAAAAAGGCCAAGTTCAAACTCCTTAGCATGATGTCATTCATGATCTGGCCCCTGGTGGCAATTTCAGTCTCATCTCTTATTACTTGATTAGACTTGTCAGCTGCTGAAGTTACCACTGTCTGTCTCACCTCAGGGCCTTTGCACAGACATTCTCCTTGAGCTAAAATACCAGCTGCCTCCCTTGGCCTGCCTAACACCAACTCATTCTCCAGGCCTCAGTTCAGCCACTCCTTCCTCCAAAGGGCCTTTTCTGATTGGTCCTGCTATTGTTTGGTTGTATATTTTCAGAGTCTAGAACATTGGTGCTAAGAGGAACATGGCGTGGGATGCTGTGTGTTGTAGTGGCACAAGCACTAGATAGGGAATGAGAAGACGCCCAGTGTCTGACACTGATGAAGCTGTGGAGCCCCAGGGAAATCCTTTTCCCTGAGGCTTCAGTTGCTCTGCCCACAGGATGGGGGAGTAGGGCTATGCCAGTCATTCTCATGAGGGAGTAGGGCTTCACCAGGGATTTTCATGGAGGAGTAGGGATATGCCACTGGTTCTCATGAGGGAATAGGGCTGTCAGTGTTTCTCATGAGGGAGTAGGGCTGTCAGTGGTTCTCACGAGGGAGTAGGGCTATGTCAGTGGTTCTCATGAGGGAGTAGGGCTATGCCAGTGGTTCTCATGAGGGAGTAGGGCTATGTCAGTGGTTTTCATGAGAGAGTAGGGCTATGCCAGTGGAGTCCATGGGGGAGTAGGGCTATGCCAGTGGTTCTCATGAGGGAGTAGGGCTATATCAGTGGTTCTCATGAGGGAATAGGGCTATGTCAGTGGTTCTCATGAGAGAGTAGGGCTATGCCAGTGGTTCTCATGAGGGAGTAGGGCTATGCCAGTGGTTCTCATGAGGGAGTAGGGCTATGTCAGTGGTTTTCATGAGGGATTAGGGCTGTCAGTGGTTCTCATGAGGGAATAGGGCTATGTCAGTGGTTCTCATGAGGGAGTAGGGCTATGTCAGTGGTTCTCATGAGGGAGTAGGGCTATATCAGTGGTTCTCATGAGGGAATAGGGCTATGTCAGTGGTTCTCATGAGGGAGTAGGGCTATGCCAGTGGTTCTCATGAGGGAGTAGGGCTATGCCAGTGGTTCTCATGAGGGAGTAGGGCTATGCCAGTGGTTTTCATGAGGGATTAGGGCTATGTCAGTGGTTCTCAGGAGGGAGTACGGCTATGTCAGTGGCTCTCATGAGGGAATAGGGCTGTCAGTGGTTCTCATGAGTGAATAGGGCTGTCAGTGGTTCTCATGAGGGAATAGGGCTATGTCAGTGGTTCTCATGAGGGAATAGGGCTATGTCAGTGGTTCTTCATGAGGGAGTAGGGCTATGTTAGTGGTTCTCATGAAGGAGTAGGGCTATGCCAGTGGTTCTCACGAGGGAGTAGGGCTATGTCAGTGGTTTTCATGAGGGATTAGGGCTATGCCAGTGTTTTTCATGGGGAGAAGGGATATTCCATTGGTTTTCATGAAGGAGGAGGGCTGTGCCAGTTGTTTCAATGGGGTCCGTAGGGCTATGTTGGTAGTTTTCAAACTATGTCCTTCAGAGCTCTGGGAATTCTGGAGAAAGCTGTCCAGGTAAGAAGCAACAAGAGGGCAAAACCACCTTTTGGATCCCACTCCTAATTCTCTTCAGGTCTCTTTTAGTATCTGCCTCATATATTGCGCTTTTATGATAATTTGTTTTAGGAAAAAGAGGAATTGGCAGCTTGAAAACATTAGAAAACCACTGACCTTTGTAACTAGGATCTTGTCCAGCTCAGACATTCTGTTGTTAACACAGATCCTGCCAGCAGAGGAAGAGAGGGAGACAGATGAGGATACAAAGGTGATTATGATGAAGTCGGTGAGAGACTTGAGGGGAACCTGGTGACCCGAGCTGCTGGCTTTGGTCCAGTCAAACATGGCACAGGATCTACAGAAGTGAGAGTTTTTGTGACGAGACTGAACATTTTGGGTTTGGAGTCAAAGAACCGGGGCTGCTGGACTCCAAACCAGTGGCTTACACCCTTGATGCTCAGTGGAATTATCTGGGAGGTTTTGAAAAGCACTGATGCCAGAGTCTGCCCCTCAAACAACTGAATGAATCTCTGGGAGGGCTGTGGCGTCTGAACCCTGCAGAGGAGGACTGTCGTCGTCTTGCTCCCCCACCACAGTCCTGGTGCCCCAGCATATACAATCAGCAGGCAATAAGTAACAGCAAATATTTGTTGAATAAATAAGCGCATTTCATATTGACAACTGACAGGCTTATATCCCCTTAATCAGGTTACTGAGACTTCCTGAGGCTCAGTTTTTTCATCTGCAAAATGAAAAAGTAATTTCTACTCAGAAGGGGTGCTGTGAGAATGAGGGGTAGGTCAGGTACCTTGCGGAACATATGGCACATAGCAGTTGATTTGTAAATGGTGCTACAACCATTAGTGACAATTGATGTGATTAAGATTCAGACCAAAAAACACTGGGTTTCAATTAGGCTGCCTTATATCAGTGAGGAGACTAAACTATTCTCTGATGACAAATAATCCCCCAAGTCTCTGGGGCATAACACAGCCAATATTTATTTTACCAGCATTACTTATCCATCACAGGTTGACTAGGGGTTGTCAGAGTCTCAGTCATAAGGAACATTGCCTGTCATCATGAGAGTCAAAAGGAATACCTTGGAGCTCCTTCCACTGGCAAGTCTCAGCCTAGAAGTGACCCACAACTGATTAGTCAGAAGCAGTCACATGGTTGCATCAACCACTGAAACCCAGCAAGTACAGTCACACTATGTGCCCAGAAGGCAGAGAACTGGAACTTACATTGATGAACAACGAGAAAGATAGCACTGTAGCTTTCTGGAAGTCGTGCATGACTGTATACACACTTAACCTTCAACAATGACACCAAGAATCAATGACAGTTGAGGCACAAATGGCTTTGGGCATTAACTGTGTTTTGATACCCAGTATTCATTCTTCTTTCTTTTCTTTTTTTTTTGTTTGAGACAGATTCTCACTCTGTTGCCCAGGCTGGAGTGCAGTGGCATGATCTTGGCTTACCGCAATCTCCACCTCCCAGGTTCAAGCGATTCTCCTGCCTCAGCCTCTCTAATAGATGGGATTATAGATGCTCACCACCAGGCCCAGCTAATTTTTGTATTTTTAGTAGAGACGGGGTTTCACCATGTTGGCCAGGGTGGTCTCGAACTCCTGACCTCAAATGACTCTGCCTATCTTGGTCTCCCAAAGTAGTGGGATTACAGGCGTGAGCCACCATGCCCGGCCTCTTTCTTTTGGACTCATCACTCAAATATAATTTTTAAACCACTTCATGAGGTAAAATTTATAGGCCAGAAACTTCACCTGTTTTAAATATGCAATTCAATGATTTTTAGTAAATGTTAGAGTTGTGGAACCATCACCAAAATTCAGCATTTCCAGCACCCCAAAAATGTTTCTCATGCCTATCTGTAGTTAATCCCCACTCACACAGCCAACCTCATGCAAGCATTAATCTGTTTTCTGTCTGTACAAATTTATCTTTTCTGAACATTTCATGCAAATGGAATCATGTGCTATATAGTCTTTCGTGTCTGACTTCTCACTTCTGATGACGTTTTAAAGGTTCATCTGTGTTATAACACCATAGGCGTTGCAAAGGTTTTGGAGGCTGATCAAGGAAAAAGATATGACCACGAGATGCGGTAACACATAACAAGTTTTATTGGATGGTGTCTAGACAGGGTAGCATAAGCAGGGAGTCCCGTACAGGATGAGACCTAAGGTGTATGGTTCTGAGGCCACCATCTAGGAAGAAAGTAGAGCAAGGGAATTCCTGAAGAAGAGCAGGAACAGAGAGGGGCTTGTAGTTAGTTTTGAAGTGGAAGTTCTCCCACATTATTCTTTTTCAAAATTGTTTTGACTATTCTGGGACCTTTGCCTTTTCATATTCATTTTGGGATAAGCTTGTCAATTTCTGAAAAGTACTCTGGCATTTTTATAGGGATTGTGTTGAATCTGTAGATCTGCATGGAGATATTTGACTCCTTAACAATATTGGGTCTTCCGATCCAAGAACATAGAATGTCTCTTCACGTATTAAAATCTTTCTTATTTTCTCTCAGCAATGCTTTGTAATTTTCAGTGTGCAAGTCTCACACTTTATTGTAAGCTTATTTCAAGATACTCTAGTCTTTTTGTTGCTATCGTGAATGAAATTTTATTTTCATTTTTGTGGGTTGTTATGTGTATTATTATGTAGAAATGCGATTGATTTTTGTGTATTGATCTTGTGTCCCACACCTTGCTGTACTCATATATTTACTCTAGAAGATTTTTTAAAAAAATTGGAGTGGATTCCTTAGGCTTCTCTCCCAATATGATCATGTAATTTGTAAATAAAGACCATTTTATTCTTCCTTTCTGATCTGAGCCTTTTCATGAAAAATATTTTTCTTACTTTACTGGCTAGAGCCTCTAGCCACAACGTTAAGTAGAAAGTGGTGAGAGACATCTTGCTTTATTCCTGATCTTGAGGGGGAGAGCACTAAGTCTTTCACTATTAAGTATGATATTAGCTGTAAGATTTTTATAGATGCCCTTTATCAGGTTGAAAAGCTCCTTTCTATTCCTAGCTTGTTGAAAATGTTTTACTTGAACGAGTGCTGGATTTTGTTAAATGCTTTTTCTGCATGCGTTGAGATAATTGTGTGGCTTTTGTCCTTTATTCTATTAATATAGTGCATTACACTAATTAATGTTCAGATGCTAAACCGATCTTGTACTACTGAGATAAACCCCACTTGGTCATGGTGTATTATTCTTTTTATGTGTTTCTGGATTCATTTTACTAATATTTTGTTGAGGAGTTTTGTATCTATATTCATGTGAATATTAGTCTGTAGTTTTATTTCCCTGTAAGATGTTTGACTAGCATCAGGGTTATGCTTGCTTCATAGAGTGATTTGGAAAGCGTTTCCCTCTACATTTTCTGGAAGGATTTTGGAAGGATTAGTATTATTTATTATTTAAATATTTGATAGCATTTGCCAATGAAGCTATCTGGCTCTGGGGTTTTCTTTGTGAAGAGATTTTAAATTCAATTTCTTTTCTTGTTATAGGTCTACTCATATGTTTTTATTTATTCTTGAGTTCATTTTAATAATGTACATCCTTTAGGAATCTGTCAATTTCATTTAAGTTAACAAATTTGTTTCCACAACATTGTTTATACTAATCCCTTGTAATTATTTTAATTTCTGTAGGATAGGTAGTGATTTTCCCCCCTTTTCAGTCCTGATTTTTGTAATTTGTGTTTGTCTCTTTTTCCCCCAGTCAGTCCAGTTAACAATTTGCCAATTCTATTGATTTTTTTTTTTTTAGAGAGCCAATTTTCTGTTTCATTGATTTTTCCGATTTTGTTTCTATTTCATTGATTTTTACTATAATTTTTATGATTTCCTTTTTCTGCATGCTTTGGGTTTGCTTTCCTCCTTCATTCTTGTTTCTTAAGATGAAAGCTTAACTATTGATTTGAGATCTTTCTTCTTTTCTAACATAGGCATTTAAAGTTATAAATTTTCCTGTTAGTACAGCTTTAGCTACACTTCATAAATTCTTCATATGTTTTGCTTTCATTTTCATTTACTTAAAAATATTTTCAACTTCCTTTGTGGCTTTCTTTCTTTGATTCATTGGTTATTTTGAAGTGGATTGTTAATTTTCAAATATTTGTGATTTTCCCAATTTTCTCTGTTGAGGATATCTAATTTAATTTCTTGTGGTCAGATGTTTCTCCCCCCAGCACCTTCAGTATGTCCTCCCACTGTCTTCTGGCCTCCACTGTTTCTAATAAGGAGTCAGCTGTTAATTTTATTGTTGTTCCACTGTACATGATGAGTTATTTTTCTCTTGCTGTTTTCAAGCTTGTCTTCAGCTTTTAACAGTTTACATATTGTGTATGTAAATGTAGATCTATTCGTATTTATCATATTCAGAGTTCATGGATCTTCTCAAATGTGTAGATTAATGTCTCTTATCAAATTTGGAAAGGTTTTGGCAATTATTTCTTCAAATACTTGTATGCCCCTTTTCCTACTTCTCTTTCTCCAGGATTCCCATTACATGAACGTTGTTACGGATGGAGTTGGATGGAGTCCCACAGCTGTTTGAGGATCTGTTCAATTTTCTTCATTGTTTTTTCTTTTTTTAGATTTGATAATTTTTATTGATTGATCTTCAAGTTTGCTGATGTTTTATTATGGCATCTGAGATCTGGTATTGAGCCCCTTTAGTGTACTTTCTGTGTTATTTTATTTTCAACTCTAGATTTTCCATTTGGTTCTTTTTAAAATATAATCTCTATCTGTGTGTTGATATTCTCTATTTGATGAATCATTGTCATTATAATTTCCCTTAACTTATAAAACATAATTTTCTTCAGTTTTTGAACATAATTTTACTAGCTGCTTTGAATTTTTTTCTGCAAAGTCTGACATCTTAGAGGACCTCCCAGAGACAGTTTCTATTGACTTTTCCCCTGAGCTTTTTCCGCTTTCCTGTTTCTTTTAATGTCTTGCAACTTTGGAAATTAGAAATTTTAAATAATATATTTTAGCAACTGTAAATTCTCACTCTCTCTCTAGGAGTTGATATTGCTGATTTTGGTTGTGTATTGACTTTCCTGGACTTATTCTGTAAAGTCTGTCTACTATAATGTGTGGCTGTGATATCTCTGCTAAAGTTTATTTTTTGTTCTTACTTTTTTCCTAAAGTTTAATTCCTATTGTTAACCCTTGGTTCAGCATAGCTTACTAATTGATCAGAGGTTGCGCTCAAACACATCAAGTCAGTAAGTCTTCTACTCTTTGCTAATGGATCACTATATGGATTGCAGAACACATTTGAAGTTCAGGCAGTTTACAGTTCTGTCCCTGCTCTTACCTAATTGAGATTTTCTGTCTTCTTTGCATGTACACAAGATCTCACATCCAGCCAGGCATATGTACATAGCTAGTGTCCTCTTCAGTCTTTTCTGCACATGCAGTCAGCCTTGCACATAACCACAGCCTATTAGACTTTTAGGGACATTTTGGAACTTAACAGGGCTCACTCTGGCTATCTAGTTACTTGGAGCTCCCTGTCAAATTTCTGGCTATGCTTCTGGTCTATTGCTTATCCTAATCAATGTTATAACCACAGACTAACTGCAACGTTGGCCTTCCCCATTTGTTTGCTAATGAAATCACTGTTGTGAATCAACTACTCTTTTCCATGATGTCTGGGGCATGGGATTTTTCCCATATTCATTTCAAAGCAGTCTTCCCTGGCAGAAAAGCATTGGTTTTCACAGTGCACCCTGACTGGTAGACCTGCTACACTGATGGAATTGAGGGGGATGATGGGAGCAGCCCTAGGCTAAAACAATCAGTGTCCCACTGTCCTCAGCCCCATGTCAGTAGGTTTATTTGAATAAACTCTTGTCATTTTTTGCATGACTTTTGTCAATTTTCAGTATCTCAAAGTTGTTGTTTTTGACAATTTTGTTCAGTTGGTTCTTTGGGGAAGAATTTCTTTGGGGGAAGAATTTCTCTACCTTTCTCGAAGTTTCACAGTTTCAATATAATTTTGTTGTTATTGCTCTATTGCATGCTGCTTTGCTAGGACTGCCGACCAGAGACCCCACCCTTTTTTGCCAGGAAATACACCTAAGACAAAGATGAGTTATCAAACACTCTTGTCCCAAATTTTGGGGCAAGAATCTTGGGGCTAAAATCTTGATAGGAGTGATACAACAACAGAAAATAAAGTGTTATACTTCATTCATTTTAGCAACACCCTGACTGGATTCTAAATTATCTCATGCTACCTCTACTTCCAGGGCTCCTCTGGTTCTCATCAGGTACAAAGCCTGGTTCTCTGGCCTTTCATCAATTCTGGAAGGACCCCCATGTCCATCCAATAAATACCTTTCCTTCGCAAGTTAGCCAGAGCCTGTTTCTGCTGCTGGCAAGCAAAGATTCTGACTGATACAGCTCTTCAAAGGATGTGCAGAAGGGAATCTTTTAAAGACTCCATATATGAGGCCAATTATTCACTTGACAGTTTTTGGGATTGCTATAACACACGCGTGCCTGTGGGATGCTCCTGTGCCGGCGGTATGTTGTGTGCCTGATGAAATCCCACTGGAGGGGCCAAGTCTGCACCTGTCACCAGTCACAAAGAAGATCCAATTTTTATCCATTTCATCTGGAGAACCATCTGGGCTGGGAATAACAGTAATAATAACAAATCATTGTCACCAGATTTCCTCATAGATAGCACAATGTTTTTTTGTTGTTGCTCTTGTTAAAAATCAAGTTTTCAAGTCTGCTGGTAAATAAACAGCCAGCAGTAGTTATGAAGGCTGTCCTAGCCTGTATGACACAGGATTTGGACTGGTCCTGAGAACATGGCATGGTGAGAACTGGGTGCTGGTAGTGTTTTCTGCAGGGGCAGGAAGTTAGGGGGTATATCTCTAGAAGGCCATTGTAGCAAGAACCATTCAAGGGAGTGCTGGGTAGCAATGACTTGCTTATCAACTTCAGGTATGAAAACAATTTTGGGTTTCTTTTGATGTGGGCCAGCAGCAGAATGTGGCTGATAAACAAGCAATCTGTGTTATTAAACAGCATTAATAGAGATATATTATATTAAAGAGGGAAGATGATAGTCTTCCTCTGTTTCATCCTTCTTAGAGCACTCAAAGTTCTATCTTCATTTTAGACATCACACATTTTATGTGCTAGAGACTGTCAAGAACACATTTAGAGGAGAACAATCAAGCTGGTGAATTGATTTCAATCACCATGTAATGAACACTGGAAGGAGCATTTAACTTGCAGGGAAGAAGGATAGCATCTGCTGTATCTCCAGTGACAGATCTAGGATCGATAGGCAGAAGCTACAGGTAGATACATTTTAATTCCATGTGACTCTATATGAAATAAATATATTTTCTATAAGGTCACCTAGAAGTGGGTCTTCACTTTGTAATTTTAGTCAAAGTATGTGTAATTGTGAAGACCAACACTGTTAATTTATAAATGATGAATGACAGACAGGTGGAAGCTATAAGAATTGTGTGTAGGTAAAGGTTTTGTTCAACTACTCTTTTTAGAAAAACTTTAAAAAAAACTAAATATAGGAATTCTTTCACAAGTTGTAACCTGTAATAACAAATATGCATTTTCTATTTTGAAATTGATATAATACAAACCTTATTTATAAAATGGCTATGTATATTTTTAGCATTTATTTACTCGTGTTGAGGAGTTTTGTAAAAATTTGCAGAACCATGAATAGGAGCTCTGACAAACGAAAGAAGATACACAAATAAAGCCTTAGAAGAAAGATCAAATAGTTGACAAGTGAGAAACTGACAGTGAACTTGGAGGAAAGAGAGGAAATTAGAACAAGAGCAAACAGCTCTATGATCGTCTATAGACAGAGTGGAGGAGAACAATCGATCACCGTAATCAAGGTGGATGGGCATAGCATAGAAAATGCTGTTGGAATGGTGTGCACTACATTGATCTTGGATGGTAGTACCATATGCTATACAGCCATTTAAATTGTAGTCCCCAAGTCATAGGCATAAGACTCAGGACCACAGCTAGCTTCTCCAATAACTTTACATCAATTAGAAAAAGGCACACACTGGGCAGATGTAGCACTGCAGGTGAATTGCTTGGAGAATAAAGTATAGGCTGGATTTCAGCTTTCATATATGGCCCTCTGCTGAGCACCTTCATGCAGGGAATAGCTGTACCCATGGCTATGAATAGTCTCTACAGCATCTATTCATATTTTCTGAAACCCATGTTTGGAATTCTCTATCTAGACTCTAAGAGTTGGGTCAGAGGGATGAGATTATTCATTTTGTTTGGAATGGAATGATTCCATTCCAAACTCCATACAAATGGCAAAAATAACTTTCAGAACTATACAAATTTGGAATGTAAAGCTTATTAGGAGGAAGTTAATTCCCCATAATTAAAAGGGTTTAAGCAAAGTTTTGGTTATAGGACAGAAGAAAATAGCCTAGTTACTACAACCAAGATTTAAGTCTTGGTCCAAGTGGAATTCTGAGCAAAGTTTGTGAAGCTGAGCCTGGGAGCATGGTTTGCAAACGGCTGCATACATCAGAATCTCCTACAGGTTACAAATGCATAGAGCTGGGCCCTGGTCCCAGAGTCTCTGATTTCATAGGTATTCTGACAGGATCCCAGGTCGTATTGATGCTGCTAGGTGAGAGACTACATTTTGAGATTGGCTTAGACAGTCGTTTGCAAACTTTAATGTAGACACAAATCACCTGGAGATCTTGTTAAAATGCAGATTCTGGTTCAGTGGTTCTGAGGTGGGACCTGAGATTCTGCATTCTTGAGCAAGCTTCCAGACGCTGGCCCAGGGACCAGGCTTTGAGCATCAAGGGCTTAGGGTTTGTTGGTTCAATGGCAGATGCAGGGTTTGAAGTTGCATGACAAATTATTGCAGCTGTAGAGACTAGACATTGTTGGGCAGGGACCCAGGTAGCACTCTCATTGACTCCGCAGGTATGAGCAGAGCACCTACTGTGGGCCAGGTGCTGTTAAATGCTGGGACACAGCAGTGAACAAAGCAAAGTCCTTGCTTTCATGGAATTCCCATTCCTGAGGAGCAAAGTCACATTTACAGCACACTCTTCAATATCTCAGAGGATTCTTTTTTGGGCTTCAATTTTTCATATCACAGCTTATTCTGAGGAAGGAGAAAGATAAAGGACTAGAGAAAAGTAGAATAATTCAAAATATTTTTTCTTCCATTTTATTTAAGAAGTCTGAACATTTCTTTGACCTGTAAATAAATTTTTCAGAAAAGATGTTCACATATTTACACAGGCATATTCATTTGTACTTCCTCTAAATAATTTCTAACAAAATATACATAAAGACACATTATAATGTTCTTGCCATATGATATAGACAGAGTCATGACATGAATATTGACTTTTAAATTGGAGTGGTTCAAAAATACAGATCAGGACAGTGTGTAGAGGAAGTAGACAGTGTTTTAAGGGAGCCAAGAGTAATTTTCCACTGCCTTCTAGGTTCCCCCCATGAAGGCTGGGAAAATGGTAAGGAAACACCCAATAGATCAGCAGACTAAGTAAGGCAGTGAAATGCAGTGGCCAAAAGCATGGGTTCAAATCCTGCCTCCATCGGTTACAAATCGTGTGACCTTGGCAAGTTATTGAATGTCTTCGATGCCTAGTATCTTCACCTAAAAGGGGGAATAAAGTCTACTTTGCAAGCTGATTAAGAGAATGAATGAAATAAATATATGCATGACTCACGGTTAACGCTCCATCCATGGTAACTTGGTATCAGGATGGACACAGACCAGAATGTCAGCACAGTTCAGGGCTATTTTTGAGAAACATGTAAGCAATGCAGAGGAGTAGATCTAGCCCAGGCTATGAATGTTCTCCTGGGCCAAATTTCTAAGAGGACGCTGGGAACACAGTGGAAGCATTTTATTTAAAAAAAAAAAAAAAAAAAAGACACTAACCAGACAGTAAAGGGTTGCGTTGGACAGCAGGAGAGGATTGTGTGGCTACAACTGGTATAGATTCCCTCCTAAGATTAGAGTCCTGGAATTTTACGACAGGTCCACCAGAACAGCTTTTGAATTTGTGATGCTTTTAAATATGGTTTAAGATGATAATACCCAAACTGGTGAAGTTGCAATAAAACTTCTATATCGTAAGTTGCTGGTGGCAAATTGGTACTATCTTTTAGGAAAGTAATTTGGCAGTATGAATTAGAAATTATGAAAATATTCATACTCTTGATTATTCTTTGTTTGGAAAGTTATTTTAAGGAAATAATCCAAAAGCAGGAAAACAAGGAAGATGATTGTTTTCATTACCTATATTGGAGAAGAAAAAACCAGAAAGCAGTTATATAATTCAAAGGATATTTATGTAACAATATATTCTAGTTATAATTGGGACATAGCAAAAATACTTGAAAACATAGAAGTTTAGGCCGGGCGACGTGGCTCATGCCTGTAATCCCAGCACTTTGGACAGCCAAGATTGGAAGGTCGCTTGGGCCCAGGAGTTTGAGACCAGCCTAGGCAACATGGCAAAACTCCCTCTCCACAAAAAAAATATACAAAAATTAGCCAGACATGGTGGCATGTGCCTGTAGTCCCAGCAACTTGGGAGGCAGAGGTGGGAGGATCACCTGAGCTTGGGGAGGACGAGGCTGCAGTGAGCCGTGATTGCACCATTACACTCCAGCCTGGCTAACAGAGAGAAACCCTGTCTCAAAACAAAAACCACAAAAACCATAGCAGTTTAAACCAGTCATGTTTGTTTGCTCACAGTTTTATGAGTCAGACATTCCAAAAGGTTGGGAATTTCTTACTTGGAGTCTGGCGTACACTGCATTCCGATCTCTGTTGGGGCTGTGGTCGTCCAATGGCGTGACGAGGCTTGTCATCCGAGATGGATCACTCACACGACAGGCAGTTGATTTCAGCTGAAAGCTTAGCTGGGCTGTCAACCAGAGCACCTACATGCAGCCTCCCCAACATGGCAGTCTTAGGATAATCAGATTTCTTTACAGGGTTTTTGTTTCTCCCAGAGGTAAAGTCCCAAGAGCACCAGGTAGAAGCTTCGTAGCTTTTCCTGATCTGATCTTGAAAGTTATGCTGTGTCATGTCTCCTGTATTCTTCTGGTTAAAAGCGAGTCATTAATGTTGGCTCAAATTCAAGGGGAGGGGATACACACTCCACCCATCAATGGGAGGACTGCCAGAGGAATTACAGACATGTTTTAAAATTGCTACAGTTGTATTTGCATTCCTCCCACGTGCAACATACCCTCTCCCTTATCAAGACATCACAAAGGCTCAACTATTACAGCATCAGGCTCAGGCTGAACGTTCCAGATCTCATCATCTCAGTCAGGTCCAGGTGTAAATGAATCTGCTCAAGTCTCTGAAGACCTCAGGACTAAAGAGATCAAGGGTTAGAATAAATAACCTAGACACTCCTATTCAAAAAGGAAGGGATGGCAAGCACAGAGCAGTCCCTAGTCCAGAGAAACTTGAAATACAGCTGGGTACCTGTCACCAGTCTTGGTTCATGTCATCCAGTACTATGGATTGTATTGATGTATTAAGTACATCAGTACTGATTCCCTGGTAGTGGTTTGCACTAATCGTACTAGGGGATTGTTCATCAGTACTGATTTGTACTGATTGTACTAGGGAATTGCTCCCCTAGGTTCTTGGCTCCTTCATCTAGGCTCTTGGTTTTTCCCTCTGAGTCATCCTTCCTTTTTCAAAATAAACAGCCTGAGAGTGCAGCTAGGTGGCTCTCTCATTTGGCTTCCTCCCCCACAGAAGGTTGTGGATCCGAACTGCTTTCGTTTTGTGCTGCTTCTGTCTCTTTCAGACCAAGATGGTGTTGCTTCTGCCAATATAATTCCCTTGAAATTTTTGTCAGCTTTTATGAATCTTACTAGAGTCCCCTCATTAGACAAAGACCCTTTATGGTCTTTGGGACAGACTCTTCTCTATCTTTGATTCTCTATAAGGCTGCAACATCTTTCAGAGCCTAGAAGCTCTATGATTTAAGAGGGATGGACTACTACAAAGCATGATCTTAAGATCCTTAGATACATTTTATCTAGCTGATCGTGTCTATGAGATACCATTTTAAATCCTTCTGATATCATTAAAAAAAGGTGTTTTAAAATTACCCCTCTGGCTTCATTTTTACCCTTTGATGGTGTTTTCTTGAAAGAACCCTGGGTTTGGTCTTTTCCCTAAGATCCTTTCTTCCTTTAAGAATTCTTTGCTAACTGAAAATATTCTCTTGAGCCCTTTGTATTTCTTTCAAATTTCCTTTGAAAATGAAATAGTTGGTTTTTAAAGTTTATCTGTTTATTCTCTCTACTTCCATTCTATCATAGGCAGTTATAAGAAGCCAGATGGCATCTTAAACACTCTGCTTGGAAATTTTCTTAGCTAGGTCATCACATTCCTTAGTACATTTTCTATTTTCCACATTACAGCAGGTGATAGTTTTGCTAAACCTTCCACTACCATATAACCACGGTCTCCTCTTCTTTAGCTTCTGGTAACATTTCCCTCACCTTCCTTTAAGCCCTCCCTGACATACTGCACTTCTCAAGGCCCATCAGGTTTCAGCTTACATTCCAGCCCTTGCCTGCTACCTAGTCTCAAAACCCATGGCATGTGGTTTAGATTCCTATTATTGTGGACCTCATTTCCTGGTACCACAGTTTATTCTGGTTACTATTGCTGTGTGAAAATTTGTCTTTAATTGTAGTGGTCTACAACAACCATTTTATTTTACTCATAATTTTGTGCATCAGAAACTTGAAAAGGGCTCAGCTGAGCAGTTCTCATTTGAGGTTACTCATGCAGTTGCAGGAAGATGTCAGCTGGGGCTGCAAACATCTGATGACTTGACCAGCCTGGATGTCCAAGATGGCTCATGTGTATGGTTAAGAGCTGACGCTGCTGTCGGCTGTGAGCTCAGCTGGGCTGTCTTCGGTGTCTACATGTGGGCTTTCCAGCACAGTGCTCTCAGGATACTTGGCCTTCTTCCATGCTGCTGGTTTCCCCTGGAGCTAACATCCCAAAAGAACCAGGCAATAGCTGTATGATCTTTTCTGACCCAGTTTTGAAAGTTAAAAACAGCGTCACATCTGCTACATTCTGTTGGTTATAAGGTGCTCACTAAGTCATCCCAGATGCATGGGTAGGGGACATAGATACCACCCCTCCATGAGATGGATGACAAGCAATTTGCAGGTATGTTTTAAAACTGCCACACACCATATTAAATTCTCTAAGGTTAGAGATAAAAAGCAGAATATATAATTACATGTGCCCTGGGATTGAAAGTAGTATTCAGGAATGGACATATGGAAAACATTGCAAAGAAATGCAAAAAATATTGTATTTTTTTCATTATTGAAGATGATTTTTTTCTCCATTTATTTTATAGTAGGAAAGAAAGAATGAATGATAGAAAAGAAAACATATTTCTAAGTGATTCCATGCTTCTGCTTTATAACCTCTGCTTCATTTATCTTACAGTTTACCTTTGGGATAGCCATGAGAATCACGTTAAGTTGGGTTTGGGGGTGAGAGGGAGCATTGAGAACATGACCAGTTGGACATGAAGGTAGCCCTGGCTGTGGTGAAGATGGATTGAGTGGTGATGCACAGGGCTATTATATGCCACTTCAAGTCATATTATTTGACTGTCTAATAAAGGCCATGAAGAAGCCCAAAAGCGTTGACTCTTACTTGCAGGATCAAGATACCCAAGTAGGTTCACACATTCCATGGCCATCAAATTCTGTTTTCTCCCATGAAACAACTAATAGGAGACATAGACCAAATGTTGAAACTGAAAAGTGGCACAGATCTGTCCAAACAGAAGGTGCTTGCATTCAATCACTCAGCAATGTGGACCTAAAAGCTACGTGCTATTGTCAGATGCTCTGCACTACACACACAGACTTCCCTCCGCCTGCCATGTCCAGAGAGCTTTCTTGACCTGCTTTTGCTCACACAGCAGGACTTGGATCCCAGTACAGATCCAGGGGCCTGTTATGGACTGAATTCTGTCACGCCCAGAATGTGTATGTTGAAACCCTAAGCCCCAGTAACTACATGTGAAGATAAGGCCTTCAGTATTTTTTTATTTTTTATTTTTATTATACTTTAAGTTCTGGGGTACATGTGCAGAAAGTGCAGGTTTGTTACATAGGTATACACATGCCATGGTGGTTTGCTGCACCCATCAACCTGGCATTTACCTTAGGTATTTCTCCTAATGCTATCCCTCCCCCTATTCCTCACCCCCCCAACAGCCCCTGGTGTGTGATGTTCCCCTCCCTGTGTCCATGTGTTCTCATTGTTCAACTCCCACTTATGAGTGAGGACATGTGGTGTTTGGTTTTCTGTTCTTGTGTTAGTTTGCCGAGAATGATGGTTTCCAGCTTCATCCGTGTCCCTGCAAAGGACATGAACTCATCCTTTTTTTATGGCTGTATAGTATTTCATGGTGTATGTGTGCCACATTTTCTTTATCCAGTGTATCATCGATGAGCATTTGGGATGGTTCCAAGTCTTTGATATTGTGAACAGTGCCACAGTAAAGGTATGTGTGCATGTGTCTTTAGAGTAGAATAATTTATAATAGAAGATAGGGCCTTTAAAGACATAATTATGGTTAAATATGGTCATAAGTGTGGGGCCCTAATCCAACAGGATTGGTGTCCATATAAGAAGAGAGATACCAAATATCTCTCCTCTTTCTCTCAATGCATTCACATAGGCAGGTTGTGTGAAGATACAGAGAGAAGGCAGCCACCTGCAAGCTACAGAGAGAGGCTGCAAGAGTGGTCGATCCTGCTGATGCCTTGATGTTGGACTTCCAGCTTCCTCAACTGTGCTCAAATAAGTTTTTGCTGTTTAAGTCGCCCAGATTGCAATACTTTGTTACGGCAGCCCTAGAAAACTAGTACAAGCTGATCGTGGTATCCTTTTGGCATGCCCTGATCATTTCTTGAGCATTTCTTTACTTTCTAGCACAATAGGATGTTCTGTGTCATTTAGTACGTTTTCTGCCTCTGGTAGACAGCACATGGCCTCCCAGGAGGTCCACGGGAATCCTCTACACCTGTGAATAAGTTTCCTTAAAGGGGGTTGGCCCACTGCATATGCCACCATATAAAATTGGCTTCCATGAGTAGCAAGAAAAAAAGTTTTGGAAAATCACACTTGTCGCTTTGCCTAATGAGCGAAATATTGAAAAGAAGGTTAACGGAAATTTAAGAAAATAAAAGCCTGCTTTGGGGATGAGAATGATTTGCTTCTTACCTTCCCTGCACAGCAGATACACAGAAATGGTTTAGAGTTGCCGTGAGATGCACTTGAAGTGGGTGGTAAGGAAATTCCAATGTGTCTACAGCAGGTGCAGTGCCAGGAGATGAGAAAAAGACACAGATGCTTAAGACATGGTTCCTGTCCTTAAAGGATTCAGTCTGGGGATAGTTTCTCACCTACATGGGGAACCAAAGAGATTACGTAGAATACTTAAGGGCATTTTTGTGGTGCCAGCAAGTAAATCAGAAAGCTGATGTATTGATTCAACTGATGTGTAGATTTTAAGGATAGAAGGGAGAAATATAACAATGACAAATTTGATTGGAAAAGATCAGCTGGGAAGATCACACTCATCCCAAATGGAGCTTTACCATAATGGAAAGATGCCTGATACAAAAGAAACTACAGAATGTGCCAGATCAAGGTGCTGTGAAAACACTGAGCTGATTGTAGCCACTGCACCTGTGTTTGCTGATCTTAAACAGCTGTGTGTGTGGATAATATTAGCAGGAACAGGGCAATTGAGGAACTCGAGAACACTAGTGCTGTGACTGAAGCCACCTGTCCGGGCATCTCAGGTAAGATGGTGCAAAAGTTAACCGGGAAATTTCAAAAGCATTCCACTGATGTATCCTCTTCTAAGCTTCTTGTTATTGGCTTCTGTTTCATATGAAACCCAGTGAAGCCCTTCAAGCTTGCCTTCATGCCTAACTCAGAAGCTCCATATGCCTTTCATGCTTTTGCAACTTGTTGATGATTAAAGATTTTAAAGAACTCTCCACATCCCCACGAGAAAAGTGCTTCATGTAGTGGTTAAAAGCATGGATTTTGGAGTGATCATCCAGGTACAAGGCCTGAGAAGCTTTACAGGCTGTGTGAGTCTAGTTGAGTTGTTAAACATTTCTGGGCTTCAGCTTCTCTTCCACAAAATGGAAATAAGAATATAACTCCATTGTTGTAAATGGGAATTGAAGACTATTCTGTACTTGGATGACTCCAGGTCTGACTCCTTTGCAAAATGTTTGAACCCTTGAGGAGAAAGTGATTGAGTTTGGTGTTATTTCATTTTGACCAAGCTTTTGGTCTTGGGCCCTAGATGTAGGTGAGAAAAGCACTTCCTCTTTTTGGGGCTTGGCATGGACTTTTAAGGTGTGGTGACATCTGGGGTGCTTCTGACAGCTGCTCAGGGAAGCCCAGCCCAACCCCAAAATGGCCAGCAGGATGCAGTCTAGGAAACTGACCTGCAAAAATGCTGGGATAGGCCTAAGTTCATCAAATCTGTGAGTTTTTATCTGGCCTTCACTTTCCTGCTATTATTCCCACATCTAGGCTAGTTCTCAATAAGAATGACACCCTGGTCTCTGATTTGCTGTGGCAAACAAGTGGATGGGCCTTCCCATGAGTGAGATTAAGTGGACACAAGAAGGTCAGCAATCCCTCCCTGAGGTCAGGCTGCAGGTAGCAGTGAGGCCACCAGAAGAAAATCACTGGGGGCAGAGGCACCATATGGTGGTATGAAGAGACCCAAGTGGCAGAACCCAAGAGTCTGTGCCCAAATATGTGAGAGAGATGCCCAAAGCACTGAAACAGCTGGGACTCACTGGAGGGAATGATGGTATATTTTCTGCTAACTATGTGAGCAGGGCCACAGGTACAGTCTCTTGGGTTACTAGCCCAACACTTCCTTTAACAGGACACACACATATCTACACTCAATGGGGATAGTCGCTGTGTTTAACCACCTCTGTGTTGCCCAAGACCAATCCAAAAGGATGTAGCTGGCCCTGGTGCTGAAGCCTATGATCGTTTATGGAAGAAAGCAAATCCTATTGCTGGTTACATGGAAGATCTCCAAAGCCCCTTATAAAGGAGATAAGGGGTATTTGGGTTTTCCATCATTTCCCCAATAAACTATAATTTCTATCTATTGAGAATGGTAGAAATTTGCCCCCAGTTTTTCAGAATTCTGGGTTTTGTTACTGGTTTTTTGTTTTTTTTTCCAAGAGAAAGAGTGAATCAGATTTTCTGCATGCCCCACTGTGCCAGGAATTAACCCTTTAGTTTCTGGATCCCGGGGAAGCTCATGAGTTTCCAAAAGAAAGGCTGGGTAGCTGACAGTTGGGAAGCAGAGAGCTTGAGTCAATGTCTGTTTACCAGGTTGTATGAAAATATTTCAATGTTTTAACAACAGGAGCATCTGGGACTAGTGCATACCAGTGCTGCCTACACAACCAGGACCAAACACAGCAGAAGTGTTTTCACATCCATGTCGTTCCTGAACTGTTTTACATAGAAAGCGAAGGCTCTACTGAACTTTAGCAGGGAACAGGATAGGAATGCAGCACTGCATTGGGTCAGGCTGTCTCTTATGCTTGGATAGTTCTTCCCACGTGCCCTCTTGTGTAAACAGCGAAGCCACGTGAGAGAGACCCCTTGCTATTGCCCCATTTCCTCTAGTCTCTAAAACAAGGCAGATCCACATGTCACAGTTCCTGTTTTAGGGCTGCGATCTGCCAAAAGGTTGTCTTACCTTTAATGAACTCTTCCGCTTCTGGGCCTGCATGGATGCTAGTCAATTCATAGCTGGCAAAATGAAGCTATCTTCATGACCACAAAAACCCATTCAGGGTCCCCACAAACTCAGCCCACACCCTCCTACTCCAAATCAATGAGGCTGACTCAATTTCCTGCTGACTCACAGTAGTCCCTGCTTTACCAGTCAGCTGGTTCCCCAGGATAAAAGTGGCTCCAGGCAGAACCTAAGATCCCTGGGAAACAGTGTTGCATGTGGCCACTGTGAGAAGCTTAGTGTGAGTCCTCAGACCCCCTGCTTTTTCCACATGGCCTGGGCCTTCTCACTGGACAGAATATTTCAAGTGTGCACTCTGAACCTAGAGCCTGAACCAGGGGAGAGTATGCAAGGCCAGCTGGACGTGCAGAGCTGAGACTGCTGATTAGTCAAAGGGCTTCAAGTTCTCACCTGTTACCTGAGATGAAACACCTCAGGAAATCCAGGCAACCTGATGGCCAGCTGCTCACAAAAATTGAATTCTAAATAAAATTTCCAATCATTATGTGGAAGACAGCAAACCCTATTGCTGGTGACATGGAAAGCTTCCAAAGCTCTTTTATAAAGGAGAGAAAGGATAATTCGGTTGTCCAGAATTTTCCCAATAAATCATGAATTCCTTCCTATGAGATCAACAGAACTCTTGTCACCAGTCTTTGTGAGTTCTGGGTTTGGACACTGGGGTTCTTTCAAGAGGACAGAATCATATTTTCTTAAGAAGATGTATTCATAACTTAAAACGAATCTCTTTGCACATTTTATAACACTTTCACCCACTGACAAAAAAGTTGATAATCTTCTAATAAAAACATCCAATTCAGAGATAATGAAAATTTTAAAAACACTTTATCTTCTCATAATCCTTAATTTTAATAAAATCTGTGGGCTCTGGGAACAGGGCTTACAAATGACAAGTAAAAGATTCATCTTGGGGGAGCTGTGGGGGGAATTTCAGAGAGAATCTGTTTGTAACCAAACAAGAGAAGCACAATTTCAAATAACTACCAAACTTCTGTCTTCACTCCCTAAACATGAGGTTTTTGAGTATTTCCAAACAACTTAAATTGTGATCGTTAATTTTATGTGTCAACTTGGTGGGGCCATGGTGCTCAGATATGTGGGGGAAACATTATTCTGGCTTGCTGCCCGGGGGATGTTCCAGAGGAAGCATCATTAAAGTCTCTCTTCCCACTACCGTCATGTCTAAGCCAGTCTCCTAAAGAGCCTGAACAGGTGCGGAAGCTCTATATCAGGGGCTTGAGCTTTGAAACACCTGATGAGTCTGATGGGCCATTTTGAGCAATGGGGAAGGCTCACTCTCACAGACTGTGTGGTCTGAGAGATCCAAACACCGAGAGCTTCAGGGGCTTTGGGTTTGTCACCAGTGCCATTGTGGAGGAGGTGGAGGCAGCCATGAATGCAAGGCCCTACAAGGTGAATGGAAGAGTTGTGAAACCAAAGAGAGCTGTCTCGAGAGAAGATTCTCAAAGACCAGGTGTCCTCCTAACTGTGAAAAAGGTATTTGTTGGTGGCATTAGAGAAGACACTGAAGAACATCACCTAAGAGATTATTTCAGTTCGGGAAAACGGAAGTGATTGAAATCATCACTGAATGAGGCAGTAGCAAGAAAAGGGGCTTTGCTTTTGTAACCTCTGAAGACCAGGATTCCATGGATAAGACTGTCCTTTGGAAATGTCATCCTGTGAATGGCTACAACTGTGAAGTCAGGAGAGCCCCGTCACACAAGAGATTGCTAGTGCTTTATCCAGCCAAAGAGGTCAAAATGGTTCTGGAAACTTTGGTGGGGTCATTGAGGTGGTTGTGGTGGGAATGGCAACTTTGGTCATAGAGGAAACTCAGTGGTTGTGCTGGCTTTGGTGGCAGCCATGGTGGTGGTTGATATGGTGGCAGTGGGGGATGGCTATAAGGAATTTGGTAATGATGGAAGCGATTTTGGAGGCGGTGGACGCTACAATGATTTTGGCAATTACAACAATCAGTCTTCAAATTTTGAATCCACGAAGGGAGGAAACGGAGGCAGAAGCTCTGGCCCCTATGGCAGTGGAGGCCAATACTTTACCAAACCATGAAACCAAGGTTTCAGTAATAGCAGTAGCTACGGCAGTGGCACAAGATTTTAATTACTACCAGGAGACAAAGCTCGGCAGGAAAGGAGAGCCAGAGAGGTGACAGGGAAGCTACAGGTTACAACAGATTTGTGAACTCAGCCAAGCACAGTGGTGGCAGGGCCTAGCTGCCACGAAGAAGACATGTGTTACACAATACTCGTGTGTATGGGCAAAAAACTCAAGGACTGTATTTGTGATTAGTTGCATAATACGTTATTTTAGTTTCTGTTCTGTGGAAAGTATAAAGCATTCCAACAAAAAGCATTAAACGTAGACTCTTTTTTTGTATCCATGCTTTTAATTGCTAAATGTAATAATCTGATCGTGATGCTGAATAAATATGTCTTTTATAAATAAACATGCAAAGAAACAAAGCATTATTCCAGGTATTTCTCTGAGAGTGTTTTTCTATGAGATTAACATTGAAATCAGGAGACTTTGAGTAAAGCAGATTTCCTTCCATAAGATGGGTGGGCTTTATGTAATCAGTTGAAGGCCCAAATAAAACTCGACGAGAATCACAATGTCCTGGGAACAGGCACTTTTTTCCTACCAACCTACTTGTGAAAGCTCTTTAGGTTACTAAATGTGGACCTTACTACTTTGTATATACAGAAACTCCTATCTTTAAAAGAAAAACATACTTTCAATTTCATTTCAAAGTTTTATGACAACTCTTTGGTGTTGACAAGTGGCTAGTTAATTTGTTTCCATTTTATTTGCAAGGAAGCTGGGGCAAAAATGATTATTTCTTTGCATGGAATTCTTCCTATCAGTCATAACTGTCCAATGAAGTAATAAATTGCCTTTTAAGATTTTCCTCCCATGATGATTCTTATTAAGTCATGGAACCATGTCTACGTCTATATTTGCACATGAGAAAAGTGACATGCACACAAGGTCATCCGTTAACGCCTGGTTTGTGGAAGTAAAAGACTGGAAACAACCTAAGTGTCTGCCATCAGGGGACAGGTTAAAAAATTATAGCACTTCCAAAAATGGCATGCTATGCACATATAAAGGAGAATGAGGCAGCTCTGCATGCTCTGATATTGAATGATCTGGTACAGTGCTACAGCCAGTTTGGACCAGTTCATGAGGGCACGTTGTCAGCGTCTCTTCTTAATTTTGCAGTCAGCAACAACTTGAAATTTGCCGTGATGAGAGTTGCATTATGAAAATCTATAAATGGTATGAATCGGGGCATAGCTCAACTTGTAAGAGCCAGTTGTTAAATATTTACCAGCGCACCACTGAAAAGATCTCTAAAACCTGCTTTCAAGTGAGTAAAGGAAGGTGCTGCGCAATGTGGATAGTATGCGAGCAACTGTGTAAAAATAGGGGAAATTATTGTGCGTTAAAAAAGATCTCTGGATTCTTTAAAACTTAAACATAGAATTACCATGTATGTACCCAAGAGGAGTGGAAACATATGTCCACACAGAAACATAAAAACAAATGTTTGTGGGAGCATTATTTATAACCAATTAGCAAAAACAACCTAACTGTCCATCAGTGGATGAATGAATAAATTAATGGTGGAATGGACATTCACTAGAATAATATTCAGCCGTGAAAAGGAAGGAAGTGTTGATGACTGCTACAATTGGATGAACCTCAAAAACATTGTGCTAAGTGAAAGAAGTCAGACACAAAAGGTCACATATTGTATGATTCCTTTTATATAACATATGCAGAATAGTCAAATCCACAGAGATAGAAGACAGATTAGTGGTTACCAGAGAACAGAGGAAAGGGAATGAGGAGTGATTATTTAGTGGGTAATTTTGCTTTTCGTGTTTCTGGAGTGATGAAGAAGTTTTGAAACTAAAGAGTGGTGGTGGCTGCACAGCATTATGCATGCATTAAATGCCACTGAATCGTACACTTTAAAATGGCTAATTGTATGTTGTATACATTTTGCTTCAACTAAGAAAACAAAAAACAGGTCAGGTGCGGTGGCTCACGCCTGTAATCCCAACACTTTGGAAGGCCGAGGAGGGCAGATCGCTTGAGCACGGGAGTTTGAGACCAGCCTGGGCAACATGGTAAAACTCCCACGGTGAAACTCCCATCTCTACCAAAAATACAAAACAATGAGCCAGGCATGGTGGCATGCGCCTGTGGCCCCAGCTACTTGGGATGCTAAGGTAGGAGGATCACTTGAGCCTGGAAGGTGGAAGCTGCAGTGAGCTGAGGTTGCGCCACCACACTCCAGCCTGGCTGACAGAGACTCCATCGCCAAAAAAAAAGAGAAAAGAAACAAAGAAAACAAAAACATGAATCTCTGGCAGGGTGTACATAGAAACTGGTAAGCTGTCTCTAAAGAGGAGAACTGGGTAGCTGGGAGACAGGGTGTGGGACTAACTTGACTGTATGCCTTTTTATTTGAACCATATGGACAAGAGGGGATACGAGGGTCTAAGAGACACATACATCCCCTCTGTAAAGCCCAAGGTAAATGGATAAAGAATGAATTAATGGCAAATCACACTTAATTTAGAATCTACAAACTGAAAACACTAGCTTTCCAGAGGCTCTCATTGGTTGGTCTTCCATCACCATATCCCATCAGGTGGAGTATCTCTCCCAGGCAGCACCTGGACACCTGTGTTTACTCTCCCCTGTAAATGGAGGATGCAGCGTAATGTCGAGGGTACTTGGTTGTAGAGTGGGTGAGATGATCTGGGAATAGCCATATGGCCTTGGATTAGGCACATAACCTCTCTGAACATCAGTTTTCTCCTCTTTAAAATGGAGATAGATGATCAGGTCCGCCTCTCAGAATTGGTATGACAATGGTATGGAGAATTAAGATAACACATGCATGTGCCCAGCACACTGTGGGCACTGAGCAACGCTGATATCCTTTCCTGGGAAGGGATGATGCTGCAGGATTCTGCCTGCTCAGGAGACTCTCCCTGGTGACTCCTGAAGATTTCCTCTGCCTGCTTTGTTCAACTGGCCCAGCATTAGCATAACCTTCTTCCTGTGTCTTTACGAGCCCTTCATTTCTTCTGTTTTATAAACCAAGACTGTATCACTGAAGTGGAGAGTCAATAAAAAAGTAAGAGAATTAGACTCCTAAGGGTAACTAGAGCTGTGATTTATTCAGTGCTTACCTTGGGCATCGTATTTTAAATGCAATATTTCTAACACTTACAACAGCCGTAGTAGCAATATATTTCAATCCTCATTTACAGCCACAGAAAGAGCTTAAGTAACCTGCTCACCATCACATAGCACTAGAGCAGGGATTTGAACCCAGGACTGCCTGGCTTTCCACTCTATCACATTCCATCATGGAACCCAGCTTGCAAATTGCCAAAGTCAAGACTACTGAACTGTGTGGACTTAAAACAATGGTAGAATCTAGATGAAAGGTGGAAGGGACCCAAAAGATTATTGAGTTTAACCCTCACCTCATAAGAGATCCCCACTTCAACATCCTGACTCTTTGATGGAAAGCTCATCACCTCGTGTGACAGCCCATTCCATTTTTAGACAACTCTAAGTACGAGAAAGACTCATAATGTGCTATTTGCCAGTCAGATTCACCTGCTATTTTCATTACAGCTTCATACACCCCGATGAGGCCATTATTAAGACATCCTTGGCTGAAATCCTGAACTCCATTACCTCCCGGACTTGCAATAAGGCCCCTAACACCATTGCCAAATTAAGTCACTCCAGAACATCAGCGATGCAGACAAAATCATGAAAGGGATGTTGATTGCAACTTCAAATGAGTCTGGGTTAGGTGATTATCTCTTTCTAAGGAAAGGTTATGCTGGATGGAACGTATCGTCACTCGGGACAGAGGTATAGCATATATTGCAGAAGTTTAAAATAATCAGAGTCGTGTGTATGCAACACAATTCCTTGGTTAATTAAAATGCTTGCCGAAAGTAATGGAAACTGATTTTTGTGGTTCTTCTTCCTGGTTTTCAGTTTTTCTGGCAGTTTTCTGTTGAGTGAAGGACAGTCAGGTCTAAATGATGAAACATGAGCTTGTATCGCTAGTTCCCACACCAAGAACTTACTGTAAGATCTAACAACTAATAATGGAGATTAAAAATGGATAAGAATTAAAAGGGGGGGAATGCAAGGTCCTCTGAGCGTGTGAGCATGCTTATCTGGTTCTCTGCAGGGGAAGCAAAATATGTTTACGTGATTGTGTGAACTGCAGGGAACTAAAAGATGCCAGGGTCAGAAGAGTAATGTGTCTCCACTGGGACTTCAGGTGGCAAATGGGATTGAGAATCTTAACTTTAATGAAGGCAACAAAAATCACATAATTAACACGCACTGTTAACACCTCATTAGTCTCCCGGGGCTTAAGTTATGCTAAAAATAATCAACACGTTTTGTTTAAGTAAGGCACTGTTACAGGTGGTCACGAAGGCTTCCTTCATAGCAGAATGAGGCCATTTTTCTACAATTTTTTCAGATGCTTTAAAGTAGGCCTTATTTTCATTGCAAGGAAAGGATTATTAAAAACATATGTGGAGCTGTGGAGAGGAAATGAGTGTATTAGTAACAGTCTCTCTGGCTCTAAGCCTGACTCCAAAATCTTACACAACCCTATTTCACAACCCAGATCCCCAAAGTCAGGATGGTCTCACAAATTATGTGCTGTGGGCCATTGGTGCTGGCTACATATCTAGCTGTGAAATAGGCAAGTTTGGTCTGGTACCTTTTCTTCTGTTCTTTTTCACACTGTAAGCATTAAAACTCCTCGTACATGTTTATACATTCTCTGCCACCAAATCTGGGTTTGACCTATGACTACTTTGACCAATAGAATTTGGAGAAAGTGATGCTTCTGGATTTCTGAGCCCAGGCGTGACAAAGACCAGAAATCTTTGGCCATGCCTTAAGCCACTATGGAGGAAGTCCAATTTCCTCTGCTATAGAGCCAGACTACAGGGAGAGGCCTTAGAGGATGAGCCATCACTTGGAGACAGGTCACATGGCCTCTAAGCTTCTGAGGCCTTGACATTCAGTCCAGTGGCAGCCCCAGCTGCCAACTGACTACAGCTGCAAGAAAGAACTTAAGCAAGACCAGTAGAGGAACTGCCAGCCCACCCCTAGGCAACCTGCAGAATCATGAGATATGATAAAATGGTTGTTGCGTTAAGCCACTAAATTTGGGGTGGATATTGCAAAACAACAAATAACCAAAACACCTCTGCATTATCCCTGTTAGGATGCCCCTTTCACCCACCCTTGACCTTTGGTTATGGACTGAAGGTTTGTGTCTCCCCCAAATTCATATGCTGAAGCTCTAAACCGCAGTGGATGGTATTTTGGGGTGGGGCCTTTGGGAGGTAATTAGGTTTAGATGAGGTCATGAGGGTGGGGACCTCCATGATGGGACAAGAGGAAGAGAAACCAGAGCTTGTTCTCCTCACCATATGTGAACATAGCGGGAAAGTAGCTGTCTACAAGCCAGGAGAGAGCCCCCACCAGGAATCAAACCTGTGGATACCTTGATCTTGGACTTCCAAGCCTCCAGAATCATGAGAGTCAAATGTCTATGGTCTGTGTCATCCTGTGGCATTTTGTTACAGCAGCCCAAGCTGACTAAGAAACCATCTGTCTGTGCATTTCCAAGACATCTCCTAGCACCTTTAGGAAAATCATGTGTTCACATGTGTTCATGGAAGAAAGTCTCCCTCCATTTCTTAGAAAAATTATCATATTTTCTATGATTCTTAGGGATGAGACTTCTGACTTACTTGTGCAAGCCTAGAGGAAAATATTAAAATGTTCCATTACTTTCTTGCTCTTGTTTTCTCTCTGTGTGAAAACAGGAACTCCACCTATCTCCCACCATGGAGTTAAACAGCAAAACCCGGTGCTCGCGGGCTAGTGGTGCCGGTTGCGGGAAGGACGAGAGTCATTGCTTAATTATGCTGCACTGAGTATCTCCCGAGTTTTAGAGAGTCAGTGATGGCTCTGAAAAGGGGACTTTTTTCCTAGGAGAAAGGTTTGCATTTCTGTCAAAAATTACGGAAGACAGCAAAACCGCTTCTACTTTTGCAGTGAAGATCACAGCTTGCTCATAACAGAGAGTGACATAAAGTATCTGTGCAGCCCTGAAGGAGAGAAAGAAAAACAAAGCATTCTGAGACTACATTGAAGGAACATTTACATAGACCTGCTCTATAGCTTGACACCAGCAAAGTTAAAGTGCTAGAAGTATTGTTGACAAGACAGTACTTCGACTGAATTTAGAAACGTTAGATTGAATGAGTAAATGGATGGATGGATGATGACGATGGGCAGAGAGAGTACAATTTATCCATCAGCTCTGCTAGAAGGAAACAACTGGATATTATTGTGGGGCCCAAAGAACATCTGTGAATAGATTAGAACCAAGACGATGAGAGATGAATATCCAGACAGAAACGTTTCCCTGTGCTGAACCCAGTTAAGAGTTACATCACTCCCTCCAGGTAAGGATTCTGTGGGACCGAATTATGTCATTGCTTGTAGTTTGGAGCCTCTTTATTCGTGCTCAGGTTAATTGTAAGCAGTTAATTCCATGGAATGAGTTTGGTCCCTCCCAACAAATTTTCTTGCTTTCTTTATAAAATCCCAAATTAAAGAGTGTCCATAGTTCCTTAAAGAACTAAAGGTAAATATCTGAGCCAGTGTGGCAGGTATTGCTGGCTGCCTAACTAATAAAATCCTTTTTTCTTCATAGTAAGGAAAATTTGATTTTGCTAGGGTAGCAATATGTTCGACAAAAGAACATTTACTCTTCCAGACTCCTGTGCACCTAGCGATGGCCTGTGACACATATCTGACCATGAGACATAAATTGAAATTATCTGGGAAATAAGGTGTTGCTACTTCCCCTTTTCTTCTTTCTGCTTGAAGTGAGGTGCTGTATCTGGAGATGTAAAATCCACCTTCCAGCCATGAGGCAACATTCATGAGGTCAGGAGCCCACGCACTGACAATGATGGGAAGCAAAGATGGGGAAATCGCAAGCCCTGCAGGCATCATGGAGCCTTCTACCAGCTCTGGACTTTTTGTTCCATGCAACAAATGCCTAAGTGTTCCAGCAAGTTTTTGTCGTACTTTTTCCTTATTTGTAGCCAAAAGCATTCCTGGCAGATACTCTTGGGTTGATCCAACTGAAAACTACTGTCTTGGTTCCCAGTGTGTCTGGAAGGGGAAGCGACGTGCCTTCTTTATTGCACATTGCCTGACTAAAGGCCAATTCCTCACAGAGTATTTACAGGAACATTTACATAGACCTGCTCTGTAGCCTTGGCAAGGGCAAAGCTAAAGTGCTGGAAGTATTGTTGATAAGACTGTACTTTTTTTTTTTTAATATACTTTAAGTTCTGGGGTACATGTGCAGAACCTGTGGGTTTGTTACATAGGTATACACGTGCCATGGTGGTTTGCTGCATCCATCACTCCATCATCTACATTAGGTATTTCTCCTAATGCTATCCCCTCCCCTAGGCCCCCATCCCCTAAGAGGCCCCAGTGTATGATTTTCCCCTCCCTGTGTTTATGCATTCTCATTGTTCAACTCCCACTTATGAGTGAGAACACGCAGTGTTTGGTTTTCTGTTCCTATGTTACTTTGCTGAAAATGATGGTTTCCAGCTTCATCCATGTCCCTGCAAAGGACAGGAACTCATCCGTTTTTTATGGCTGCATAGTATTTCATGGTGTATATGTGCCACATTTTCTTTATCCAGTCTATCATTGATGGACATTTGGGTTGGTTCCAAGTCTTTGCTACTGTGAACAGTGCTGCAATAAACATATATGTGCATATGTCTTTATAGTAGAATGATTTATAGTCCTTTGGGTATATATCCAGTAATGTGATTGCTGGGTCAAATAGTATTTCTATTTCTAGACCCTTGAGGAATCGCTACACTGTTTTCCACAATGGTTGAACTAATTTACAGTCCCACCAACAGTGTAAAATGTAAAAGCATTCCTATTGCTCCACATCCTCTCCAGCATCTGTTGTCTCCTGACTTTTTAATGATCACCATTCCAACTGGCATGAGATGGTATCTCATTGTGGTTTTGATTTGCATTTCTCTAATGACCAATGATGATGAGCTTTTTTTCATATGTTTGTTGGCTGCATAAATGTCTCCTTTTGAGAAGTGTCTGTTCATATCCTTTGCCCACTTTTTGATGAAGTTGTTTTTTTCTTGTAAATTTGTTTTTCTCTGTAGATTCTGAATATTAGCCCTTTGTCAGACGAGTAGATTGCAAAATTTTTCTTCCATTCTGTAGGTTGCCTGTTCACTCTGATGATAGTTTCTTTTGCTGCGCAGAAGCTCTTAAGTTTAATTAGATCTCATTTGTCTATTTTGGCCTTTGTTGCCATTGCTTTTGGTATTTTAGTCATAAAGTTTTTGCTCATGCCTATGTCCTGAATGATATTGCCTAGGTTTTCTTCTAGGGTTTTTATGGTTTTAGGTCTTACGTTTAAATCTTTAATCTATCTTGAGTTAATTTTTGTATAAGTTATAAAGAAGGGATCCAGTTTCAGCTTTCTGCATATGACTAGCTAGTTTTCCCAACACCATTTATTAAATAGGGAATCCTTTCCCCATTGCTTGTTTTTGTCAGGTTTGTCAAAGATCAGATGGTTGCAGATGTGTGGTGTTATTTTTGAGGCCTCTGTTCTGTTGGTCTATATCTCTGTTTTGGTACTAGTACCATGCTGTTTTGATTACTGTAGCCTTGCAGTATAGTTTGAAGTCCAGTTGTGTGATGCCTCCAGCTTTGTTTTTGTTTTTTGGGCTTTTTAAAAATTTTTTTGGCTTAGGATTGGACAAGACTGTACTTTGACTCAATTTAGAAATTTTAGATTGAATGAATAAATGAATGGATGGATGATGATAGGCACACTGTATTAGTTTGGGCTGCAAGTAAAAGAAAGTCTTGGCTTGCACTAACTTACACAACCAAGTCACAGAGTGGGAAGTCCAGAGGTTAAAAAAGATGCAGATGCAGAGCCATGAGGGCCTCAAGGACCCAGATCATTCCATCTCACTGCTTGGCCATCCTTGGGGAATACCATGTGCTGATTGAACAAGATTAATCACAAACTTTCTTGGTGATCTCCTGCATTTTGATAGATTTCTATACCTGAACAAAACAAATACCTGATAGAAAAGCAGGGATCAATAATTACAGGAAACAGTGTCTACTACCCACATGTTATATAAACACTTTGCAAAATATACAAAGTCCCAAAACACAAAATGATGGTGAGGATGACGCCAGCCTACCATCAGCATTGGTTTGAAAACTTTCTAGCTGCCATTTGGAAAGGGTGAGTTTAGTTTCTTGGCCATTCAGTTGGCATTTATGGCTTCTACATGAATGGTCTAATTCATTCATCCAATTCGACTGGTCTCATAACAGGAAGTAATTAAAGTGTTCCAAGTGACCAACTAGCCTGTTTGTAAAAATGAATACTTGAAAAAACAAACAATTCCATCTTTCTCTCCCTCCCAACTAAGGCATCTTCAGTGTACAAAAGGGTGGTGCTGGAATGAACTCAAACTTTGTGTAGATGGAAAAAA
Source organism: Ateles fusciceps (assembly GCA_036589455.1). Classification (NCBI taxonomy): domain Eukaryota; kingdom Metazoa; phylum Chordata; class Mammalia; order Primates; family Atelidae; genus Ateles; species Ateles fusciceps. The sequence continues at coordinate 564,834 of JAZHEH010000164.1, read as the reverse complement.
AGATTCCAAAGTCTGTTTAACAACAAGACAAAATCATAGATTCTTAGTAGGAATAGCTTCCCCCTCCTCCCTGCTTTGCGTAGTTAAAGTTCTTTTCCTTTTTTAGAATGGGTGCCTCACTGGGAATAGATGTGAAAACTGCGTAGCAGGATCATGTGACGCGTAGGCAGCTTCACAGGAGTGAATTTCCCCTCAAGAACACTAACCTGCTTGTGCATAATCCACAGTGGTATTGTAAACACAGGGAGAACAATCTGTAGTGCCAGAGAAACCACTTGTCAGACATACAAAACTAAGACAAAATAGAGCAGCACCTGTATTTTTCTGTGGGAAACAGTGTCTTTCCTCTGTCCCCATGCGGTTCTGGTGGTGCTGACCCTACTTCTGGCTGGCAGAGTAAGCCCATGATGAAAAAATTCCATCCTCATCAACACAGTGATTGGTTCAGATATGGAAACAGGACCCACGTAGGCTTCATGAGCTTCAACAAGGCAATTTTGTTGGGCCTATTCAAAGTTGTAGAGCTATGAAAATATAAGATCCTGGATTTTCAGTTACATGAGCCAGTAAAATTTCCTCTTGCTGACATTGGCATGAATTGCATTTCTGTCACTTGCAATTTAAGGAGATCTAGCTAACAAAGAAACAAAAGGTACCAGTATCTTGAGTCCTAAAAAGAAGAAACAGAAATCCATGGCAAGATAACAAAATTAATTCTACATTCACAATTCTCCCCACTTCCACCCTGATACATTTGTGTTCACCAGTCCTATTTATAAAATGAAGGACCTCAGAGAAACTCAAAAGATTTATCCTCAAAAAACAGGTAATAAAATTACAGAATTCAGTGATTGCTACATGCCAAGTACTTTGTTGGTTTCCTTACATAATTATTTCATTTAATCCTAAAAGAAAATCCTCACAAAATCCTACCTCTTTTTTTTTTTACAGGGGACAGTGAGGCTTGGAGTGGATCAGGGCTGTGTGGGAACTGTCAATTTGGTTAGTCTGAGGTCAGGAGCAGTGCTCTCCCCAGAGACCTCAGAGGAGGGTCTCAATAGGACAACTGTCCGACCAATGAATACGAAAGCTTTCCCTTTTTTACTCTCCAGTGCTTACTCATTTGTGTTCTGACATCAAACTTTGCAAGACTGAGTCTGAAGAACCAACAACAGAATACAAAATTCTATTTGGGTGACCTTGCCTAGAAAGGATTTGAACTTGAGGTCATCCTCGCACCAGTCAGGTCAGCCCAAGAGTTACCAACCTTCTTACTTTGCTAATGCTTATAAGATGTCTGTGCTTTTCAAGTTTATTAAGGGATAATTTATAAGCAATAAAATGCATGATCTTTGACATGTAAACACTCATGTAAGTGTCCCACATTCAAGATATAGAACACTTTCATCACCCCAGAGAGATTTCTCATGCCCCTTTACAGCTAATTCCAACTTTCTCTCTCTCTCTCAATCTCTCTCTCTCTCTCTCTCTCTCAATGTTCCTCTGCCCCCATCCCAAGGAAACCGTTTTTCCAATTTCTATGACAATAGGATTAGGTTACCTATTCTAGAACTTCATATGAAAGGAATCACACAATATATACTAATCTGTGTCTTGCTGCTTTCCCTTAGACTAATATTTCTGAGATTCGTTCATGTTACTTTACGTACCAGTAGTTTATTCCATCTTATTTCTGAATAGTGTTCCATTGTGGAAATATCACACACATATCTCTTCACCTGCTGATGGATATTGATGGATATGTGTGATGGTCCTAGTGGACCCATTATGAACAATGCCCTTATGTATTTTCATCTATAAGTCTGTGGAAATACATTTTCATTTCCTAGGAATGAAAATATTGAATCATATATTAAAGGCATGTTTAAGCCTATAAGAAACTTCTAAAGAGTTTTTCCAAGTAGTTGTAGCATTTCACGCTCTCACTATTAATGTATGAAAGTTGTAGTTACTCGACATCCTTGCCAACATCGCCATTGTCAGTGTTTTTATTTTTAGCCAAGCAAATTGACATAGAGAGATATTAAACTGTGGTTTTCTTTTGCATTTTTCTGATAATCAGTGAATATGCTTATTGGTTACTTGTATATCTTCTTTTGTGAAACATTGATTAAATACTTTCATCAGTTTTTAAATTGGATTGTCTTTCTCCTTATTGAGTCATAAGAGTTCTTTATACGTTCTAGATACAAGTCCTTTGAAAGATATGTGTATTAGGAATATTTTCTCCCAATCCATAATTTGTCTTTTTAGTTTCTTAAAGGTTTCTTTTGAAGAGCAAACATTCTTACTTGTGATGAAGTCCAGTTTGTCCATTTTTTCTTATATGGTTTATGCTTTCGGTGTTCTAGTAAGCAAGATTTACATCCCAGAAGTTTTACAGTTTCACTTTTACACTTAGGTCTGTGCTCCATTTTGAAAAAGTATTTTTGTGCGTTGTAAGTAAAGGTCAAAGTTTGTTTTACTTCCATATGGATATGCAGTTGTTCCAGCACCATTTGTTGAATAGTCTACCCTTTGCCCCATTAAATTACCTTGGCACTGTTGTCAAAAGTCAATTGACCATATACGTATAGGTCTATTTTTGAATTTTCTATTTTGTTCTGTTGATTGATATGTCTGTCCTTATGCAATACCACACTGACGTATTAAACTTTTATAATAGGTCTTGTCAGGTAAAGTCTTCCAGCTGTGTGTGTGTGTGTGTGTGTGTGTGTGTGTGTGTTTCAAGATTGTTTTAGCAATTCTAGGTCCTCTACTTTTCCATATACACTGCAGAATAATCTTTTCAATGACTACACAAAGGCTGCGGAAATTATGATTGGCATTGTGTTAAATTTGAGATAGCTGACTTCTTAATACTGAATCTTCTAATCCACGAATATGGCATATCTCTCAATTTGTTTAGATTCACTTAATATTTCTCAGAACCATTTCGTGTTTCTGTATATCTTGCACATTCTAAGTGTAGAGTTTTAAAAATCTTTTTTCTAAATTTATTACTAACTATTTCATTCCTTTTGGTGTTCTTATAAACAGTAATTATTTCATTTTCAAATTGTTTGTTGCTAGTATCTAGAAACCCAATGCACCTTTATTTATTGACTACTTTGTATCTTGTGACCCTGGTAAATTCCCTGATTATTTCTGGTAGTGTTTAAAAAATAGCCTTAGAATTTTTTCTTTTCTTCTTCCTCCTCCTCTTCTTCTTCTTTTCTTTCTTTCTTCTTTCTTCTTCTCCTTCTCCTCCTCCTCCCCCTCCCCCTCCTCCTTCTCCTCCTCCTCTTCTTCTTCTTCCTTTTTTCTGAGATAGGGTCTCACTCTGTCACCCAGGCTAGAATGCAGTGACATGATCACAGCTTACCACAGCCTTGACCCCTCCCAGGCTCAAGCAGTCCTCCCACTTCAGCTTCCAGAATAGCTGGACTACAGTGCACACCACCATGCCTGGCCACTTTTTGTATTTTTTGTAGAGACAGCATTTTGCCATTGTTTCCCAGGCTGCTCTCAAACTCCTGAACTCAAGCGATCTGCCTGCCTCGGCCTCCCAAAGTGTTGAGATTACAGGCGTAAGCCATTGCACCTGGCCTAGACTTTTCTATGTAGGCATTCATGTTTGCATGAAGTTTACATATGCTCCTCAATATCCATGCTTTTTATTTAGTTAGTTAGTTTTTTAAGATGGAGTCCCACTCTATCACCCAGGCTGGAGTACAGTGGTGCAATCTTGGCTCACTGCAACCTCTGCTTCCTGGGTTCAAGCGATTCTCCTGCCTCAGCCTCCCAGGTACCTGTGATTACAAGCATATGCCACGAAGCCTGGCTAATTTTTTTTTTTTTTTTTTTTTTTTTAGTAGAGATGGGGTTTCACCATGTTGGCCAGGTTGGTCTCAAACTTCTGACCTCAGGTGATCTGCCTGTATCAGCCTCCCAAAGTGCTGTGATTACAGGTGTGAACCACTGCACCTGGCTTCCATGCTTTTTATTATTTTTTTTTCTTGTCCTATTGCACTAGGTAGGATTTTTAATACAATATTGACTAAACAGGGGGAGAGCAGACATCCTTACCTTGTTCTCAATCTTAGATGGAATACATTCAATATTTCTCCATTAAGTGGGCTGCTACTTGTAGCTTTTTCACAGCTGCCTTTAATCAGACTGAGGAAGTTGCCTTTTATTATTAGTTTGTTGAGTTATTTTATCATGAAGAAGGTTACATTTTTGTGAACTACTTTTCCTTCGTCTGTCCAGATGATCATGTAATTTTTTTCTCTGCATTCTGTTAATGTGGTTAGTTATATAAACTAACTTTCAAATGTTAAACTAAGCTTGCATTTCTGAGGTAAACTATAATTGGTCACAATAAATTTTTCATATTGTATATTTTCTGAATTTGTGTTATTAAAATTTTGTTCAGGAATTTTTTATTTATGTTCATTAGAGATACTTACCTATCAGGCTTTTAACTTCATGGTTATGTTAGTCTCAGAAGAGAAATTGAGAAGAATGTTACCTTTCTCTATTTTCTGAAAGAATTTGTATACATTTGGTATTACTTATTTCTTAAATATTTTACAAGCATTTTATAGAATTCACCAGCAAACCCATCTGGCCTAGACTTTCCTTTGTGAGAAAGATTCTTTAAACAACAAAATAAATTTTTAAAATATATAAGGACAATGCACACTGCCTTTCTTGTGTAAATTCTGTAAGTTGTGTTTTTCAAAGGTTTTCCCATTGCATCTCAGTTATTGACTTTATTAGCATAAATTTGTTCACAAGACCTACTTATCTTTTTGATTGCTATAGGATATGAAATAACGTGCCCTCTTTATTTCTCTTATTAGTAACTTTGATTTCTCTTTTTTATTAGTCTTGCTGGAACTTTATCATTTTATTAATTTTTACAAATAATCCACTTTGCATTTTTACATTTTTCTCTATTGTTTATTCATTTTGTATTTTATTAATTTATGTTCCTTATTACTTATTTCCTTTTACTTACATTGCATTAATTTGTTCCTTTCTTTAGCTTCTGAATGGTTAAACCTTTTGACTTTTCTAATATATGCACTGAAAGTTATGTGTTTTCCTCTAAGAACTGCTTTGGTTCCATCCTCTATATCTTGATACGTTGTTTTCATGACAATTCATGTAGAAATGTATTCTAATCTCCCTGTGGTTTATTGTTTGGCTCATAAGTTATTTAGAGGTACATTATTTAATTTTTAAATATTTGAGGATTTCCTACATATCTCCTTGATTTGTATTTTAGCTTCATTGCACTCAGATAACATACTCTGGAAGGTTTTCACCTCTTTAAATTTAATACAAACTTAGTTTTAGCCTAAGATATGATCTGCCTTGGTAAACATTCCATGTAAACTTGAAAATATATTTATTTTGGAGCTGCTGGGAAAATACAAGTTCAGTGATGTTGGTTAATAATATTGATCAAATAATCACAGATTGTCTTGTCTATTCTTTCTATCAATTAATGAGAAGGTATGTTAAAAGTGTCCAAGTATGACTGTTGTTTTATTTATTTCTGTCTTTAGTTTTCAAAATTTTTGTTTCATTTATTCTGAAGTTTTGTTGTTGGATATATAAAATTTAGGATTATCATGTTTTCTTGATAAATGTGCCTTTTGTCATTGTGAACTGTCCAATTGCTGTGACTATCTACAGAAGTAGCTTTTGCTTTGACGTCAATTTTTGACTGATGTTAATATAACGATGCCCTTCTTCTCCTTACTTTTTCCATGGTAAATCTTCCTTTCATGCTTTTACTGCCAGTCTGTCTGTGTCTTTATATTTGACATGGATCTCTGAGAGGCAGCAAATAGTTGGGTTTTGTTTTTTTATCCAATCTGAGAATGGCTGAATTGCCATTTTTCAATAAGCTGCTGTTCTTCTCATAGAAGAGAAATGTTTTTCAGGTTAGTATCTCCACTAAGATAGAAAGACAAAATGTAGATAAGCAGTTTGTGAGTTTAAAGAAAAACATATTAGGCCATTTTCTGCATTGCTATAAAGAAATACTTGAGGCTGGGTAATTAATAAAGAAAAGAGGTTTAATTGGCTCATCTTTTTGCAGGCTGTACAGGAAGCATAGTGCTGGCACCTGGTTGGCTTCTGGTGAGGTCTCAGGGAAATTTTGCTTATGGCAGAAGTGAAAGTAGAAGCAACATGCCACATGATGAGAGCAAGAGAGATATAGGTGAGGCGTCACACACTTTAAAATAACCAGATCTTGTATGAACTCACTCATCATCAAGGGAATTGTGCTAAGCCATTCATGAGGGATTCGTCCTCATGATCTAAACACCTCCCATCAGACCCACCTTCAACCCTGGGGGATGACACTGTGACATGAGATTTGGAGGGTACAAATATCCAAATCACATCAACAAATAAGAGATCTATATCCAGCCAACTTTACTCATTATGTGACCTGTATAGCCCCCAAAGGCACTGAGCTTTTAATTCCCGTGGTAGTAAATTTGAGATTTTCTGGCTTTGAGGGAAAGAACATAAAAAGGAGATGATAGCTTCAGCCTATGATTGGCATTTTCATATAGAAATAGCTGTTCTGTCTCTACAAATACATTTTAAAAGAGGCTGAAAACCTATACTTGTGTTTAAATGATGTGTATATTCATGAATGAAAAGATAACTTCCTTTTGGTCACCAGTGCCCAACCAAAAGATCAGAGGTCACTGATCTATTAAAACTTGTCTTCCTAAGTGAAATCAAGTAGTTGAGCCAGTAGTTAGATTCCGTCTTTTCTACAATGGCTTGGGGTGGAAATAGGCCAATGAGAGAGAAATTCCTGCTTTGGTGTAACAGTTTGTGGGAAAATGGCCACTATGATAAGTTTCTTCTGCTAAAGTGGACAGAAGTTGGAAGAGATATTATAAAAGTTCATGCCGTGTTCCCAGGCTAAAGCTGCCAACAGCTCATACAGGTTGAGTATCTCTTACCCAAAATGCTTGGGACCATGGGACCAGAAATGGTTTGGATTTTGAATTTTTTCAGATTTGGGGATATTTGCATATACGTAATGAGTTAACTTGGGAATGGAACACAAGTCTAAATGTGAAATTTGTTTATGTTTTATGTACACCTAATACATATAGCATGAAGGTAATTTTATATGACTTTAAAAAATAATTTTGTGCATGAAACAAAGTTCATATATGTTAAACCATCAGAAAGCAAAGGTGTCACTATCTCATGTTGGTGCTCAAAAAATTTTAGATTTTGGAGCTATTAGGATGAAGAATGCTAAACCTGTATTACTCTTCTGTGCACAGGGTGCCTTAAGACGCAACCGTATTCCTTCTGTATTCTCTAGAAGGGCAAGATGGAGTCTGCACAGCTGGGCCATGTCCCAGAACACTATGAGGAAATGGGCTGCTTTATATGATTGCTCCAAGTTTCTGTGAAGTGAAATTCAAAATCTATTACTGGAGCTATAACACAGAATCTTCTAGTCTTCCAGATGCTGGTTCTTCTGTAGCTGCTCCTCTTTAGGTGACCTTGGTGGGTGATGGTGATTTGGGGACAGTGATGGAAGCTATGACCCACTTCATTTCAAATCATCCCTTAAGACTGGCCAGAACCATCCTGGATTCTTCTCCGAGTGAGACGCGTGGCTCCTGCCCTATTTTCTTCCCTAGACCTTGGATCTGAGGCTTTTTGAATCCCGTCAGCATTTCGAATTTCTAATTATTTTTCTAAAATAAAGTCTGAGTCAAGAGGATCTCTCTTCACTCTACATGTCCTTCTAACATTTTTCTAAAATTCTAAGAGTAGTCTGTCTTACCTCCCCTCCTCAGATTCTATTCTCTACATGTGACAATGTTTGTGCATTTTGCACAGCTCCTTTGAGATTTTCTGCCCATCTTTTCTATTAGTTTGTTCATTCTGGGAGCATGGAGGAAAGGGGCTGGGCCAAGCTGGCTTTCAGACTGGGGGGAGTACTTCTTCCTCATGGTGAAATTGCATTGTGTATGTGTGACGGGGTAAGCAGGGGACAGGTGAAGAAATGGTCAATGGAGCCTTGGAACTAGTGAGATTGAAGGTCAGCAGCCTAAAAGCCTTCAAGTGCTTCCTCTTCATGTAATGGGGATGACAATGGAATCATCAATTAACCATTTTAGATCTTGGTTTCCACCTATAAAATAAGAGCATGACACTGGGAAGATTCTATGCTCCCTTGCACATATGTCTCTCCAAATAGACTATGAGCCCCTTGAATTAAGGCTGTGATTTCTACATCTTCATAGTCATGGTGCCTAGTATAGGGTCTGGCACATAATTGCATTAGCTGGGCATAAATTTCGCTGCTAGTAACAGAAACCCACTAACAGTAGAATGTGTTGAGGCTAATTTTCTTCTATTACAAGAAAGATTAGAGCTGTGCAGGTGTTGGCTAAGGTGTTCAGTGAGGTCTTTGAGGACCTACGTTCTTTCCATCCTTCCCTTTGCCACGCTGGGCATGTTGGTGTTATGTTCTCATTCTTGTCACTGCATGGACCCAAAGTAGCTACTGCATTGCCAGGCATCACACCCACACTTTAGGCAAAAAGAAGGGGGAAAACATGAGCCATTTCTGCCTTTTATACAGAAAGAAAAAGCTTTTCCCAAAGGCATATCTGGGTATATCTCATAGGCAATATGCTGGGTCACATGACCAATGCCAGATGAAAGGGATTCTGGGAAAGCACATGTCTGGCTTTTCAGCTTCATGGGAAGGAGAGAGTAAGAATCAGGGCAAATATGGCTGTTGAGTCCAGTAAATGTTTGTTAAATAAATATAATTAGAAAATAAGCTGGAAAAGTCTTCTTTTTTTCCCAAGTAGAGTGTACCATGACATTATTTTGAGGAAATAATCATTAAATTGGATTTGCTTTCAAGTTACGATGCTGCTCTCTATTATTATTATTATTGCCATCCCTCGGTGTAGCTGAGCCATGCTATCTTGTTTCCCTAAGGCAAAACAGAATTGGCCCAAGTTTCTCATGGGCATGGGGCAGGGAGTAGAACTGGAGGGGAGAGTCCGAGTTCATGAAGAACGCAGCGTGAAGGGATTTAACTCTTGGTTGTTTTCCTGAGAATACTTTACACACACTCACCTTTGGATCAGAAAAGTCATTTCTTCTGTGTTCTACCACTGGTCATTCTCTTCATATGGCCTCATGTGTAACCTGTTGAGAAATTACTGGTTCTGACTGGTTTTCATTACCTTCTCCTTCATACACACTGTCCCAGCATTTAAAGGGGAGGGTTGACATGTTGACCATGAAAGCAAACGTGCCAGCATGGGGCATGGAACAGCACGCCATCTCTCCTCTTCACTGAGGAACAGGACTAATAATACAAATGAAGAGGTGGACATAGAGGGTGCATGTCCCTGGTACAGAAGAGGCACTTAGTAAATGTTAGATGTGATTATTTTCCTTCCTTTATTTGAGATAGGGTCTTGCTCTGTCACGCAGGTTGGAGTGCAGTGGCACAATCGTAGCTTAAGGGAGCCTCAACCTCCTGAGCTCCAGCTATCCTCCCACCTCAGGATATTGGACCTCAGGAATTTGGACTGCAGGCATGTGCCAGCATGCCTGGTTAATTTTAAAAAATGTTTTTTAAAATCTGATGCCTAGGCTGGTCTTGCCTCAAGTAATCTTCCTGCCTCAGCTTCCCAAATTGCTGAGATTGCAGGTGTGAGCCACCGTGTCTGGCCCGCTATCTTATTTCTATTCATACTAAGAATGATGCTTCTTTTCTTCCTGCCTACCCTGCCAGTGAGGATCCACTTTTTCCCCGTTACCCAGATGTGTCTAGATAAAATGAGAAGATCCAAGATTGAACTATGCAGTTCCCCTGGTTTTACTTTAACTTCCCAGGGGAGCTTCTGGGAGAACCCCGGGGCAGGCAAAACATACTGTAAGTTTTTTCAGGAGTGTTTGAAGTAATCTGGTTGGGTAAACAGTAATCACACAAAACCGGGCTTTCTAGGGAGGTTAACCTGAAACCTTAATTGTTTTCAAAAATTTTCTCCTCAGGGTAACCACTCTATTTCCTGGCAGAATTTAATTCTATCAGTTTTCTGAACACAGGAAAAGAAGGCTATTTACAACTCGTATACTCGTATTCCTGCATAAAACATACAAAGTTCTCTAGCAGAGAGCTCTTCCACATGGGTAGGAGGAGTGCTTTTCCATGCATTTCCTCAAACTGCTGCTTGACAATGCTCATCTGACTTTCCAGTGTATTCTACATTAACAAATATGAAAAGAATAAGAGGTCAATGGTCCAGTGTCTCGCTTGCATGGCAGTCACCGATGTTACAGAGATCACTGTGAAATGTGAACGCCTCTGACTCCTCTAACTTACCTTTCATCTTTGCATTAGGTTAGGTGGTAGTAAAGCATACTGACTAAGAGTCCAAGCTTAGGAATCAAAGTCCTAGGGTTAAATCTTGACTTTGCCATTTTCTAACTCTCCAACTTGGGGTCCATTACCTTTTCTTACTGGACCTTATTTTCTTATAAACAAAGTTGCCAAATTAATATCCACCCCACAAAAATTATCGCAAGCATTAAATATGATACTATGAGAAAGTGCTTTAGAAAGTGTTCAGTTGCAAACTCAGAAAACTCAACCCAAACACCTTAAGCAAAATAAGAATGGATCGACTCATGTAATGAAAACAGAACATCAGGCTGGGCATGGTGGCTCACGCCTGTAATCCCAGCACTTTGGGAGGCCAGGGTGGGCAGATCCCCTGAGGTCAGGAGTTTGAGACCAGCCTGGCCAACATGGCGAAACCCGGTCTCTACTAAAATTACAAAAATTAGCCGGGCATGCTGTCATATGCCTATAATCCCAGCTACCCAGGAGGCTGAGGCAAGAGAATTGCTGGAACCTGGGAGTCCGAGGCTGCAGTGAGCCAAGATTGCCCCACTGCACTCCAGCCTGGGCAACAGAGCAAGACTCTGTCTCAAAAAAAGAGAAAAAAGTAGAGTATCAAGTATGGCTAGGTCAGACGCTCAAACACTGACAGTGGGCTCAGACTTCACTCTAATTTTTTGTTTTTTGAGGCAGGTTCTCCCTACATTGCCCAGGCTGGAGTGCAGTGGTTGATCGCAGAAGTGATCATAGCATATCATAGCGTTGAATTCCTGGGTTCAAGCAATCTTTCTGCCTCAGCCTTCCTAGTAGCTGGGACTGCACATGCATGTGACACTGTCCCGAGCTCTCACTCCGCTTTGATTCCATTGCCTTCTGCATGGCCTTATCTGCAGACAGTGTCTCCCTTAGTGAAGCATGATGGTGGCAATAACTCCAGCCTTTTTTCTCCAGTTTCAAGTCCAGTGAGAAAGAGAGCATGCATCTCTTTCAACAGTCCCAGCGAAAGTGGCATTGAATCTCATTGGCTCTGAAGGTGGATCATCCCTGAACCAACGCGATAGTATGATTTATCAAACCTAAGCCACAATCCTACCTCTGGAGCAGGAGATGAAGTCGACACCACCTGCTGGACTGAAAGTATAGTGGTTTCTCAGAAGGAAACTGGGATGCTGTTAGCAAGCGAAGAGGGAATGAGTGTTGCAATGGTAGGGGGTGAGAAAAAGGCAGATTTCCTCTAGAATGCCATCAAAATGGAAGTAAATCTCAGCTTTAGCACCAATCCTAGAATACCAGAATGGAGACGTGCTTTCTTAGACTTTAAGAGAAATAAAATGAGGCTAAGTGAAGACAGTGCCATTTATAATAGTAGCTATGCATGTATATAATTACAATTTCAAGAACTGAATGAAAATATAAATGTTTTAAAAATGGGATGAAGCTTTCACAATAAGCAACTAGAATGTTGCAGGGTGGGGGGTGGGGGGGGGTCGGTGGCATCTGGAACTCTAAAAACTCATTAGTCAAGGACAACTACGCCCACCAACAGAATGCAGAGCTGCAAGATTGACCTGCCGGTGCCTGAGTTCTCAGCAGGTCAGAAGGAAGGACGGTAGGGCAGTAGGGCTGGAGTCTCTGACTTCTGGGAAGTCTCCTTATCTCACAGAACGCCTGCCCCTGGATAAAGATCATTAGTTTGAGTTCTTCCAAGATGAATCTAGGAAGCGCTTGCTGGTAACTAATTCACCCAGCCTGGGGTGGGATCCAGAGATTTAGTTGTTTTTACAAGCTTTCCTGCCATCAAAATGAGTGTTTGGGACCTCACGAGGCCCTCTTCCTTCCTCCGTTGCTACGCTCCCCACTCTGTAATGGATGCATCTATTGACATAGCTGTCTCCGTCCCCAGAGTATGAACCCCCAAGGCGACTCATGTAGCTCTGGATGCCTGGCACACAGCATGGTGCCTGGAATGGATGAGCACCCAATAAACATTTGTTGAAGGAATGCGGGAGGATGGGAGGCCAGCTAGTAGGCTGCCTGGTTTTGCCCACATGGGCTTTTCTGGGAAAGAAGAGCTTCTATTTTTGGAAAGGGCTGCTATGATTGAGGAAAGTTCACAGCAGCCAAAGAAGAAAGGACGTTGGGAGGGAAACACTCCACTTCTCCCAGACCACACATTCTTTTAAAAGACTCCCTCATCTCTTTCATAACAATGGTAACGACCATGGCAGTGATGATTGTGAGTGTGGCTAGTGCCAGGCACCGTGTTCTCACTGGCAGGTGATGATCTCATTGCATCTTCATGCTATTGAGGGGATGGACAGCATCACACCCCCATTTTACAGATGATGAAAAGGAGGCGCAGGGAGTGGTGCAGACACTGCAGGGGTACACAGATCGGAAGGGACAAGCCTGGGACTCTGCAGCCTGAGTGTGTCATCACGACCCACCTGCTGCTCTCGCAGCTACGACAGCACAGCTCCGGAGCACACGCCACGCACATTTGCAAGGTGCTCATTTCCATGCAGCAAAAATAAGTCAATAAGTTATTGACTTAGAGAAAAGCAAAGGGCCTCTCAATAAAGAGGTCATTGTCCACCTCTCCAAACAGGCGATTTTCTTTTCTCATTTTTATTCCCCTGCTGTGTGCTGAAGGTCACTGGCCACAGGCCGGTGAAGTCACGGAAAGGAATCCTTGGCCAAGGAACTCAGAAATGGGAGGGGCAGGGGGAGGTGGGGGACAGAAGAGGAGGAGGAGGAGGGGGAGGAGAAGGAGGAGGGGGGAGGAGGAGAAGCCTAAGCGATTCTACAACCAGGGGCAGTCCAGCCTGCTTTTCCTCCCTCAACCGGCCCAACGACCCGCCTCCGTCACGCTGACCACTCCCCTGGGCTGGCCCCCTGCACCCGGCGCTAACAGCCCAGGCTCCGGGGACAGCCAGCGTTCCTGGCCGGCTGGGTGCAGCTCTCTTTTCAGGAGAGAAAGCTCTCTTGGAGGAGCCGGAAAGGTGGGTGCTAAGTTGAAGCTGATTTTGTTCTTCTCGGAGTGCATTTATGGAGTCTGAAGCTGGGTTGGGGCCACGGGCCTCTTCTTGGGAAAAAATGGGATGATCATCTTGGGAGTGAAACGCACTTAGGGAAAGGGCCTGGCTGCGTTGCGCGGTGAGTGGGGAGGTGGAGTGAGGGGGAGAGGAAGGCACTGCGGGAGGAAGAAACCGTTCCTCCTGTGGAACTGCAAAGGCCAGTCCAAGAGGACTTTAGTGTTAGGAAAAAGGAATCTGGAGGGACGAGAAAGGGGGCCTCTCTAGATGTTGCATGGCTTGGGTGTCGGGAGAGACTATGGGACAGCAGGTACTGTAAAAAGCCTTTCCTCCTTAGGAAAGCAGAAAGGGCCTGGTCAGCTGAGGCTCCCAAGGAGAGCTCCTTCTAGGAGTGAGCCGAGCAATGAAACACACCCAAGGCTCAAGAGGGGCAGGTTCTTTTCAGATCCAAACCCAGGAAGGAGATAAAGGCTTGGTGCCTCCATTTGGTTCAGGATAAGGCCCCTGATAAGGGCCCCAGTCCCCTTTCTCTGATAACCCTGTCCTCCTCTCCAGATTCATGTACAAAGGAGGCCCTTCAAAAGGCACTTGGTCATCCAGGGCTCAAACTGAGCAGGAGGCTGTAGGAGAAGAATGAAGGCGTCTCGAGGGGAAAAGGTGTCAAAAGCTTAAGAAACAAGAAGTCAGAGTTAACCTGGGTTTGAGGGAGAATTTTCTTTCCTCTTCTTCCTCCTCCTCCTCCTTATTTTATTTATTTATTTATTTATTTTTTGACATGGTCTCATTCTGTCGCCCAGGCTGGAATGTAGTGGCATGATTATAATCATGGTTCACTGCAGCCTCCACCTCCTGGGCTCAAGCAATCCTCCCACCTCAGCCTCCTGAGTAACTGAAACTACAGGCACATGCCACCACACCCAGCTAATTTTTTTTTTTTTTTAATTTTTGGTAGAGACAGGGGTCTCCCTATGTTGCCCAGGCTGGTCTCAAACTCCTGGACTCAAGTGATCCTCCTGCCTCAGCCTCCCAAAGTGGTGGGATCACAGGCATAAGCCACCATGCCTGGCTCTTCTTCATCTCCTCAAAATGTTTATTATGCAAGCATTCTTGAAAAAGAAGCTCACGGACACACCCACAACAGTCTGGTTTTGCTCCACGCTTTTAGAGAAGAACTTTGTAAGCAGCAGAGCCTTTCTGAGTGGCAGGGCTGTCTTAGGAGGAGGTGTCTTTGATGATGGGGAACTTCGGGTCCAGGTCTGGTAGGAAAGTTGCCCCATTTCCCGCCTACTCCCTGGGGCTTCGGGGTGGTAGTACCACATTGGGCCATGTCATTTAGGTGAGTCCTTGGACATCGCTTTCTCTGCTTCTCCCTCTTTCTGGATACTTCTTGGAGCCTTTCTAGGGAAACTTCCTCCTCCCACAGTGCCCATAGCATCTCTTAGCTAATGGTCCTAAAATCTCTACCAGCAGCTTCTCTCTTATAGCTAAGAGCTGCCATGCACTGAGGACTTTCTTTGTACCGGGTTCTGTGCTAAGTGCCCTAGATGAGAGACACGCAGTGTGGTGCCTAAACCCTGGGCTTTGAGCAGACACACACTTTCATATCTTGCCGTCAGCTCCTTATTGAACGTGTCACCTTGGGCGGGACACGTGCCTCTCTGTGCCTCAGTTTCCCATGCTTTAGAATGGGGATAACACTGAATAATGTTCTTGTGAGGGTGCAATGAATTAACCCATGCACAGTGCTTTTAACAGTGTCTGGCACCTGTGTTCAATAAGTTCTAGCCATTTGAATCGTCTCTTTTAAGGCTCACAGCAAGCCTCTATAGTCTAAAGTCTGTATTAGTCCCTATTTGCAGATGAGAAAACTGAGGTTCACAGAGGAGAAGGCAGTCTACAGTCTGCAGTCTAGCATTTCCTCTGCTATTCAGCAATAAAAATGATAACAGCTAATACTTAGAGTAAGTGGCAGTGCCAGGCTTTGGATTCATGAGGTGAGTTCTAGAATACATCCCTTTAATCACCACACTAAACCGCCTCTCTGAGATGGTTATATAAAGCATATCTACTCAGTCTTGGAGTTTTTAAATGGCACCTAGTTTGGCATTGGAAATGCAGTTGACCTTTAAAGCAGCTCTTTGGAGGCAGTATCAGTCCCTCTGGATCAATCCCTCTGGACATACCTCGGTGGTATGGTTGGCCTTATTTTACACGTAGGGAACCTGAAGCTAAAAGAGCATCAGAAACCCCACGAAATCACAATTAGTATAGGTTGGAATTGGGATTCAAATCTGTACCTGACTTAATAATTCCTGGCTGGGACCCAGAATCTTTTATGGCACCAGAATTAATTTTGTCCCTCCCTTCCTCCCTCCCTCCCTCTCTCCCTCCCTTCTCTCTTTGTCTTTATCTCTTTCTTGTTTCTTTCTTCTTCTTCTTTTCTTTATTTCCTGCTTGGGTTACTACAGTGCCCCCTAACTCGACTCCCTGCCTCTATTTCCACTTCTCTGTCTCTCCCTAGGCTACTCCCATGCTTCCTCCCCTTTTCTCTTCATCCCAAAGTCCAGCCCACATCCTTTTACCTGTAGGACTTAAGGAACCAAAGACTACCCCATCATCCACTTTTCTTCTTAAAAACTTCCCACTGTACTACCTGCTGAAATGGCCGTCCTACCCAACTTGGCTGGAAAACTCCTACCCATCTTGTGGAATCCAGTTCAAAAGTCACCACCTCTGAGAAGCCTCCCAGAGGCCCCTAGGGAGATGGGTACTAGGTACTACTCCTCTGTCCTTCTCCAGCACAGGCCCCATCCTCAATCTTTGGATTGTGCTACAATGACTGCATGCCAAGTCTGTCCTTCGCTGAACTCCTTATGCAACAATCACATACTGTATGTCTCCTATTGCCAGGTGTGGGCCCAGGTGCTGGGGATACCGATGAATAAAACTGAGTTTCTGTCTTCAAGAAGCTCCAAGTCTACTGAGCGTAGCAGAGAACAGGGAGAAGTCACTTCAGGGAGAAGGCGTAGCACATGCAAAGCCCAAGAAGGCAGGATGGAAGCCTCAGGGATGTCTGTGCGGGAGGATGGAGGAAGAGGGTGACAGGAGGCCAGGCGAGGAGGGGAGGGGGCTGCTCTGGAAGGGCCATGAGACACCCCTCATGCTCCCTGAGACCCCTCCCCGGTATGGAGATGGGACTGGAAAGCACCATGATCATTTGTGACTCAGATCCCTGTGGGTGTCTTCAGGGTGAGTTTCACCCATTTTTACAACCACAGCACCTAACACAGTGCCCGGCCCACAGCAGGCCTTGGACAAGCGTTTGTAAGAATGCATGTCCACTGGGTCAGGAAGCCCCTTGGGGACTGGGGGGTTGGCTCTGCGACGATGGGGTCCTGAGATTTCATGTTTCAAGGGACTAAGCCTCACTCTGCCCCCGCCTCGGCGGGGGCGTCCCGCAGGTGCCCGACCCGGCCATGCTGGCGCTGCTGTGTTCTTGCCTGCTCCTGGCAGCCGGTGCCTCGGACGTCTGGATGGGAGATGACGTGGCGGAGCCCAGCTTTGACTTGGTGGAGCGGATCCGAGACATACACGCCAAGGTCTCGGAGATCTGGCAGAGCTCACGCAGCGGCGGGACGACGACGACGTGCTCCACGCCACCTGCCAGGTGCAGCCCTCGGCCACGCTGGACGCTGCGCAGCCCCGGGTCACCGGCGTGGTCCTGTTCCGGCAGCTCGCGCCCCGCGCCAAGCTCGAGGCCTTCTTCGACCTGGAGGGCTTCCCGACCGAGCCGAACAGCTCCATCCGCGCCATCCACGTGCACCAGTTCGGAGACCTGAGCCAGGGCTGCGAGTCCACCGGGCCCCACTACAACCCGCTGGCCGTGCCGCACCCGCGCCACCCGGGCGACTTCGGCAACTTCGCGGTGCGCGACGGCCGCCTCTGGAAGTACCGCGCCGGCCTGGCCGCCTCGCTCGCGGGCCCGCACTCCATCGTGGGCCGGGCCGTGGTGGTCCACGCCGGCGAGGACGACCTGGGTCGCGGCGGCAACCAGGCCAGCGTGGAGAACGGCAACGCGGGCCGGCGGCTGGCCTGCTGCGTGGTGGGCGTGTGCGGCCCCGGGCCCTGGGCGCGCCAGGCGCAGGAGCACTCGGAGCGCAAGAAGCGGCGGCGCGAGAGCGAGTGCAAGGCCGCCTGAGCGCGGCCCCCACCCAGCGGCGGCCAGGGACCCCCGGCACCCCCCTCTGCCTTTGAGTTTCTCCAACAGGCACCCTCCACCCTGGGGTCTCACCTTCGCCTTTGCTGAAGTCTCCCAACAGCCCTCCCCCACCCAGGTCCCCCCTATGTGCGCCGAGACCCTCCACCTTTTTCATCCCGAGAACCGCCCAAACCTCGGAGCGCCCCCCACTCAGTGGGTCGAGGGCCTCCGTTTGTACTGAAACACCCCGCCCACGCTGACAGCCTCCTAGGCTCCCGGAGGCCCCTTTCCACCCCGACACTCCTCCCCGACCCCGTAAGCCCTGAGTACCCGCCTCTGACCCTCCTTCCCCACCCCATAAGCCCTGAGACCCCCACCTCTAACCCTCCTTCCCCACCCCATAAGCCCTGAGACCCCACCTCTGACCCTCCTTCCCCACCCCATAATCCCTGAGACCCCACCTCTAACCCTCCTCCCCCCACCCTAAAAACCCTGAATCCCCGCCTCTGACCTGACAGTCTTCCCCTTCCCACCTTCAGATTCCTCCTGGAGGCCCCTCTGGGGGGTTACCTAGAGTCCCCCTACCCCTCCCCCACCCACCACCGCTCCCGCGGCCAGCCAGCCGGTGCAGCGGAAGTCAGGCCAACTGCCCGGCATCCTGAGCTGTTCCCCCATCCACCGCCACCCCACTGAGAGCTGCTCCTTTGGGGGGATGTTTGGCAATCTTCATATTGCACATTAAAAATTCAGCAATTCAGTACTGCGTCGGGGCCTGATTACTTTTTCGTTTGTTTGTTTTAGGCTTCTCTCTCAGGCTCAGCTGTTTTTTTTTTTTCTTTCTTTTTCCTTTTTTTTTTTTTTTTTTAAGTGACAAAGATATTTCCCAAATCCCTGCAGGACTTCTCCTTATCCTCTGCCCCACCCCCACTAACCCTGATGGCAACAACGCTCAGCCACTGTTTGTCTTGCCCTTCAGTGTGACTCCAAGAGGAAGATCACCAGAATCACTCAGGGAAGTTAAAAAAAAAAATACAGCTTCCTGGGCTACATCCCAGAGCTGTGGAATCCAAAGGGAGAAGAGAAAGTTTATTTGCAACAAGCTTCCAGATGATTCTGACATGGGAGACTCTGGCCTGAGGGGAGGAGGCGTTCTATGTCACCTGGGCTGGTGGCTTGTCACATCTGCCTCCGAGTACAGCGTTAGGTCCATTTCCCAGATGTCAGAGACAGTGCCAGGGAAGCCACGTGACTGGAATGGTAGGATTGGAATGTGACTTTGTTAGCATCCAGCAGGACCAAGATCAGAGGCAAACGGAGGCAGTGGGATGAAAAGGCGGCTGATTTTGATGAAGGCTTGTTGGGAGTTCAGCTTTCTATTGAACTGTATAATCCATAACCAAGCTACAACAGCCTTGTGTATACACCTTCATTCACGGAATAAATGTACTTGCGATAACTTTTTAGCCTCTAGGGGTAGCCTCACTTCCTAGCCGTGGCTTTTCCACCCCTGTTACTGGGAGGCAGCTTCCATCTCTCCCAGACTCCTAAGGCAGTGCTTCAAACTGAACTGCAGCCAGAAACCTGTCCCCTAGGGGCTATTTTTTACCTCTAACTAGGACTAACTTGTTATTTTAAAAATTTTCCTTGAACCCAACTGAAAATGGAGAGAAACGCTATTGCCTGGTGACTTTGCTCCACCAACTGGTTCTTACTGGTTTGAATACTAACTTGAACTGTAGACATCAGCACTGAAAGGGAGTGAGCAAACGGTGTCTCTAAATCTCCCGATCCTGATTTCAAATATCCCCCAATTCCAAGTTGCCACGAGGCAGCAATTACATGGGGGCTCAGGGTGGAGAGGATTAAAATCCCCAGCACCCATCTTCTACTCTGCTGCCTGGATTATGGTGAATTCAGGATCATCAAGAACGGTGTGGACCTTTTTTTTTTTTTTTTTCAGAAGGATGCTGACGCTCTTGTCAATTGCATTCTGTTCTTAGTGTCTCCCTTCACAACCCTTGGCCCCCTAGACGGGGCTGGAGAGACACCCTAGCAGACTCACTCCATTTCTGTTCCGGGAATAGGATAGATAAAATATCCTATGGGCCTCCAGAGCCAAAAACCAAACCAAATAAACAAAACAAAACAAACAAACCCCCAAAATGAAAAACCAGAAAACAAACAAGAAAAGAAAAAAACAGGAAATAATAGGAGGACAAATTACAGTTAATTATAAGGGCAAAGATCTGCATATAGCATGATGGTTAACAGGTCAGATTCAGGTACACATCTCCATTTGAACCCCAGCTCTGCCGCACTCACAAGCTGTGTGACCTGAACAAGTCCCTTATCCTCTCTGAGCACAGGTAAAATAAGATCACCATACCAGATTGTTTTGAAAATTAAATCAAGTGTTATTCATGAGAGGTGCATAGCATAGTATGCACAACAAATAAGGACCTAATAAGTATCTAATTAATAACAATGGCTAAGATTTAAAAAAGTAGCTACTACTAATAAATAGATGGGGCTGCCTTGTAAGGTGGTAAGCATCATGCAACCAGGATTCAAATGAATGAAAGTTGCTACCTCTGAGGTTCCCGTGAAGGATTTCTGCATCCATGGAGAGACTGGATGACATAAACTCTGTGATCCCAGCTCTTGTGGGAAGGGGACCTAGGATGAAAAGAGGATTGTGGGCCGTAAAGGCAGACATCTGGTTCTTGGCACAGAACCATTATGTGTGCCACCAAAGCCACCCACCGGACCCTACTTGGCCCCTGGAGTCTATTTTTACTCTTCTCATCTTACAGATATATTTTGTTAATCTCCTTATATTTGCTGTTTTGACTTCACAGCCAGCTTGCTAATCAGTTTGCCTATTTGACTCACAGGGTTTGCATTTGTCACTGGGACTGAAACACACGCTTGTTTTGATTTCTTTTTGTAAAATTAGAAGCGTTTGATGCAATGACTCTACCTAGACACAGCTGGTAAAGTGAGAATAATGCTCAAGTTTGCACAGTTTAAACACAATGTAGACAATAATTAGAAATGCTATCTTTAGATGTTTAGGATAAGCTTTTTCTCAGAATTGCACTGATTTTTTTTTTTTCTGAGTGGGGCTTTTCAGTGCATATATACAGAAATACTAAAAACGTAAGAAAATAGAGCAAATCAGTGAGTGCTTTGGTCAACTTGAAAGACTGCAGGAAATAAACCAACTGATTTTAGATCGGCCTTTTTTTGACTGAATGCATAAAATCTTTACATTCTCCATATTTTCATGACTACCATATGATCAAATAGTTTTTGGTGACAGATTGCAACTGGTAAGTTGCCGCCATATGCTAGAAGTCATGGTCAGCCTCTGCTTGCCCTGTGCTGAGGGTGGAGTATGAAGCAAATAATAAAGATGATTAATCATCTCTATCAGGAAAATTGCCACATTTTTATTTCAGGTAACAAAAAAGATATAGTTATGATACACCATGACCAAGGAATCCATTAAAGCAAGTTCTGCAAATGAATAGAAGGTACTCTTTCTTTAAATGAAACTACAAAATAGCAGCTGGTTTTAAAAACAAAGCCAATTGTTTTACATTTAATAGGCTACCACCGGCCTCTGCTAAGATCCCCAAATGTATTCCTCAGCTCACATAGATTCCAGAAAGTCAAACTTTTCAATATTGTGCACACTTTCCTTTTGCATCCAAAAAAATTCTCATTTAGTAAAGTGGTGATATGAAATGTAAGGCAGCAGGTCCAGATCTATCATTTTAAATCGCCTTCACGCTGTATCAACTTGTTTGGTTTTGTTTTTGGAAGCAACCATAATATTGAGAGGCGGGTCTTTCCTATTTTTTCTGCTTCTCATTTCTAACTAGATTCACTACGGAGCTCCCAACTGCATCTCTCTGATCTGTAAGTTTTTCTCTGTTCAGGAAGACACCTGGAAAGAAGGGAGTACATTAAAGTAGAGAGTTGGGGGCGATGCTTTGGCCTTTTGACATCCTATCTAGTCTGAAGGGACTTTCACTATTGCTAAGGAGGAGAAGTCTTTTAAATGGAGGCTTCAGAATCAAAGCAGAGGAAGAAGGTGCTCTCTTGTTCAGAAAGAAGTAGGGTAGAGGTCGGGTGCAGTGGCTCATGCCTGTAATCCCAGCACTTTCAGAGGCTGAGGCAGGCAGATCATGAGGTGGGGAGTTCAAGACCAGTCTGGTCAACAGAGGGAAACCCTGTCGCTACTAAAAATACAAAAATTAGCTGAGAGTGGTGGTGCATGCCTGTAGTCCCAGCTACTCAGGAGGCTGAGGCAAGAGAATCGCTTGAACCCGGGAGGCAGAGGTTGCAGTGAGTTGAGATCATGCCACTGCACTCTGGCCTAAGTGACAGAGTGAGACTCTTTAAAAAAAAAAAAAAAAAAGGCTGGGCGGAGTGGCTCATGCCTGTAATCCCAGCATTTCGGGAGGCTAAGGCGGGCAGATCACAAGGTCAGGAGATCAAGGCCATCCTGGCTAACACAGTGAAATCCCCTCTTTGCCGAAAAGATAAAAAATTAGCCGGGCATGGTGGCATGCGCCTGTAGTCCTGGCTACTCGGGAGGCTGAGGCAGGAGAATCGCTTGAACCCAGGAAGCGGGGGTTGTAGTGAGCCGAGATCATGCCACTGCACTCCAACCTGGGCGACAGAGAGAGACTCTGTCTCAAAAAAAAAAAAAAAAGTAGTAGGGTACCAAGCCATCCACAGGGCTATCGGAAAACAACAAAGCCAGGAGGGCACCCCCACTTTTTTGGAGTGAAAACCAAGCGGGGGCAAAGGCATGCTGTAATTTTAAAGAGACAGGGGAAGATCACCTCAATGAGTAAGTAACTGGTGTTTGCCATCCCTTAGAGAGGAGACAGAACTTTTCATGCCATATGGTGAACTGGGGTGCAAAAGCTACCAGTAGGAATAACACATCAAAATATTTACTCCAACACGTTAATAACTGACAGCAGAGCCCTTTTCTAGAACTTTGTGTCGTGATAGTGGTGCATGTTTAGGAGGGAGGTCCCTGAAGAGAAGCAATGATGGGCAAACTCATTTAGCTTGCTTAAGATTGTCAAAAGGTGGGAGGGTCCAGCCAGCACTGAGCTGAAGCCATCAGGAGCCTCCCCTGCCAAAGAGGCTTTGGGAATAGCTGCGGGAGCAAGAGAAGGAAGGGGAAGAGGAGAGGAAGGTGGGCAGAGAAGGTGTGGAAAGAGGAAGAGCAAGAGTGAGGGATGAGAAATGCCTGGTTAGAAAAACCGATCCATTTCTAGGGCCTTAATTAAAAGAAGGAGAAACGCTCATATGTAAAAATCCACACCTAGAGGCTCTCAGGTACAGAGCGATCACAGGAAAGGCAGGGTGTGCAAACAAGCTTTCATTAAGAGACCTGTCAGCTCTGTTTCATTTCTCCCAGACTGCTCTGCATTCTGCTGGCAACCCAGCTGGAAAAATAATGGAAGGACAAACACGCCTGAAGAGACAAACAAAGGTGGGAACATTCCACCTACAAAACAGGACAGTTCACAAGGATGCCAGGGAGGGGGATGAGATGGTATTTTTCTGAGCAAACAACCATGGCCCCTCCCCTTAACTCCAGACTCATCAGAAACATGATTTTCTGGCTTCTCATGCAGCAAAAAAACAAAAAAACCCTACGAAGACATGGGATTCAGAGATAACACCATTGGTTGTCTATTCCCAGATCTCTTACACATCCCAAGATATGATACTGTTTTGGTGTTCAGGCTTTTAGAGTCTGAATGTCTAGGGACAGGGCCCTTCTTCGGCTCTTAAGGGTGAATCTTGGTGAACCTAAACGGATCATGGTAATACCATCTCCCTTGCTAAGGACTGGTTAAGACATCGTCATGTGACATCATCATGTTATAAGGTCACATGGGACAAGCCCCAGGTGACCATTCTGAGCAATCAAATGTGATAGGAACTGGGTTTTTGCTCTTGAAACACACACACGTATGTGAGAGAAACTTCCTTCTGCCTTTGAGCAGGTGCATCCGTCTCGTTACCATGAGAAAGCAGCTGACACAGCAGGAGGAGCAAGACGACGAAAACTAGAACCTTGATGACTTTCTCGAATGTACAGCCCTGGAATGCCCTACTTCTGAAATTCCTGTTATACAACAGAATTCATTTCCCTCCTGTTTAAGTTTCTATAAATGTGGCTTGGAGCTGAGAGGACTATGACTGATGCAGGGTTATCTACGAAGTAGGGGAGAGAATGCTGCCCCCTAAACAATGATCCTAAAAAAGACAAAAGACAGCTGTAAATGATTGCAGAACTCCCCTTTAATGTCTATGGAAGACAAGAACCATATTGGGCCATTAACGTCTGTGGAACAGAAGAACAATATTGGGCTGGGCACAGTGGCTCACGCCTGCAATCCCAGCACTTTGGGAGGCCAAGGCGGGAGATCACTAGGTCAGGAGTTCGAGACCAGCTTGGCCGACATGGTGAAACCTCTTCTCTACTAAAAACACAAAAATTAGATGGGCATGCTGGCACCTTCCTGTAATCCCAGTTACTCAGGAGGCTGAGGCAGGAGAATTGCTTGAGCTGGGACCCGGAGGCAGAGGTTGCAGTGAGCCGAGATTGTGCCACTGCACTCTAGCTGGGGCGACAGAGTGAGACTCCATCTCCAAAAAAAAAAAAAAAAAAAAAACCACACTGGATGGAGAAAGCAGGGGCAGGACACATGTGTCACATATCCATGGCGTGTTGTCATGGTTACATCTGTGACAGGATCAACTTATTCACTGGCTCTTATTTCATCTAATAATGTAAGACCCTCCCAGCTGACTACATGACTACACAGTTTAGGTTACAGCTCCCTATGACTGCTGCTCCCTGCCCTCACCCCAGATTCTCTGGGACTCACTGCAGTTTTCCTGACACTGATGGAATGTGCTGGAGTCTGTTATGAGCCCTGCTTTTCAGAAGGTGCCGAACAGGCCCTGAAGAGGTGCATCTGGCCGACAGTGTGTCAAAACCAGAGTTCTGCAGGGTGAGATTTTTCCTTCCATTATTATTACATTAAATTTGGCGGAGTTTTCCTTTGGTGGCTCTGGCATCCTACGTAGTAGTCCTGAACATTTGCAGGCAGTTAAGGCCCAGTCCAGCAGGAAGAATGATTTCTGTGACTGCTGGTCTGTGCAAGCCCTCCAGCTGCAGGAGCAGCCTCCCCTGAGGAAAGGCTGTGGGGGTGGGCCTGGTGGGGAGGGGACAGGCTGGGATAGAAGGATGGAACATTACAGCCGGTGGTGGGCAGGGGTCAACGGTATGCCCTTCTCACCAGGAGCAACAGAGCCCAGACTGCAGCATGCTCCCTTTTCAATTAAAGTAGTGGGAGGCCCAGCCACTGTGCATCAGACAAAGGACTGGGTCTGTCTGGGCTGCACTTGGGCCTACTTCAGAGGAGCAGCACAGAAAGTGATGGGGTTCCCATTGTGCCAGCAGAGGATTCCTGGAGATGCAATCTGGGAGGGATGGATCTGTGTGGCTGGCCCCTCGTGTCTAGATGACACATCTTAGTGCCACAAGCCTGGTATAAACATCGAATTTTTAGGATGCATTTTCACTCAGAGAGGTTGCCACTCTGGAGCCTCTCTTTTTTCTGCAAGGAGGGTCTCTCAAAGGAGTGATCCTGGTTCTCAGAGGCATTCTGAGCTTTGGGATCTAGTCTCAGGCTTTCCAGGGATGGAAAAAGCTATGGCTGGATGATCTTTCAATTTTCTGCAGTGCTGGATGCCACCTAGAAAACCTAATTTTTATCCGAAAGGAAAGAACCAGCTGGCACTGACCGTGGCCTCCTTTTCCACCCCTGGATTGTGCCCGTGGTGCCACAGCCCCCCTTGCCAGGCTCCAGTGAAGCTGTTTTGTTTTCCTCTCTCTTTGCCTTATAAGGTCACGAACTCTGCGTCTGGTCTTTAAAATTCCAGTACTTGGTGGCACAAATGAGGCAGCCTCAACATTGTTGAAGGAGTGAAGAAGGGTTTGGAATTTCCAGGTGGTCCAGGAAGCCAGACTGGCTCCCAGCAGGTAGATCTCTCCCAAACCTAAATTGGCCATACAATCCCAGCATGAGACAGGTCGAATGCAGAGAACGAGCATTTCCAGGTTGTAGCTCTCATCTCATCTCACCTCACAAAAAACCAGATCACCACTGGGAGTCCTGATCTCCAGCTTTTATGCCCACCCCTCCCAAATACTTCAGATCAGTTAATTCTCCAGATTTACAAGCTGGAAAACTCAGCTCTGGCACTCAGCACACAGGCCTCAACAGGGGCCGTGGATCAACTCAGAAGCCCAACCTTCTCAGCCCGCTCAAGGCCCCTTCCACCTACCAGTCTGCCCCACGACAGCAGTGCTGTGGGCACAATGCCAGGCACACCCATGCCAGGCGGTCCTACCGGGACCTAACTTGATGGGCTGCAAGGGCCCTCCTGACACATTCTGCTCAATTACACCTTCCTTTCCAGCTGCCTAACCTTGACCAAGTCAGGGACCTGATTAAAAACCCCATCAGTTTCTAGCTCTTCCTGTAATTTTGATTGACAACATGAAATGCTAATATAAAAACATCTTATCTCTGATAAAACAAAAGCTGACAGAAACACGGATGCTCAAAACCAGCCATATGGCGGACACAATTCCTGGGCCTGGCCCTGTTCACAGTAGCGCTCTTCGGCAGAGAGATGACATGGAGAAGCTTGAGGACCTGCATTTAATAAATCAGACTATACTGGCATCATCAGAATATTCACAGTTTGCAACAGGATCAGAGCATTTTCTCACTTGCAGACTCAGAGGTGTTTCAGAAGGTGATGTGGGCGCGCCGTTCTGATGCTTCCTTCTTGACCCTCTCTGGGGCTTTCAGGGTGTCATTGTGTCAGATCCCTCTCCCCCTTCAGGTTTTCACAGTGCTCCTTGTGCCTGCACCCTCTGGGATCCCTTTGCCATCTTCCAGTGCCGGAGCTTCAGCTGCTGGCTGGCTGGCCTCGAAGGAGTCCAGGTGAGATGTGGGGGAGCTCCCCCTGGGTGGCCAGGCCCTGCAGGGATGGCCGCGTCTCACTCCTCTGACCCTCCATGGGACTCTCTCTTCTGACCTCTTCCAGTTCTGCAACTGCCTGTTCCTTTGTCAGTTTAATTATTTCCCTTCCAAGGCTGTTTACTTCTTCCACAGAAGGTAACTGGGGTAACGAAGAATGAAAGAGCTTGCTCTGGTTCCCGCAGCTCTGATTTGGTAGGGAGTTGACCGTGGGCTTCCCAGCATCCTCAGGCGCTGTCAACGCCTCAGCAGCGGCACAACTTTCATCTCCTTCCTGCTTCTGAGCCTCCCCTGAAAACAGAACGAGGACAGCATTAAACCTCTGGCAGCAAGTCAACCCTCACCGCCCCTCTTCTGCCAGCCTCCCCACCCAGCCTGCCGGCACCGGGCCTCTGAAAAAGAAGGAAGACTTCTTCTGTGCAGGGCACTGGAGCCGAAGAGGAACACAGGACCCAGGTGAAACCAGCGAGCATGCACTCTAGTGATTCCTGCATTATTAATGGAGGGCAAGGGAGCACTTGGGCCATGTCATAATCCATCCTTTCCAGACACTTGGTCAGCTTCTGTTCCTTTCTCTAATGGCCACTCCTTGTGCCCATTAAATATTTAAATTGAGGACACAGGTTTTGTTGGTTCTGCAGCTCAGAGCTGGGGCTCGTTAGTAATGAAAAAAGGTTCCGGCTGCACTGAGGGTGGGAAGTGGAAGGGCAGTTCGAGAAGGATTTTGGGCCACCCCTTCTCCAGGATTCTCCATCAGCATCTCATTCCTTAATGCAGACATCTGATGTTCCTCAATTTCAAATCAATGATATGCAAATGCAGCTTCAAGCTCCCTCCCCCATTGAGCTGTTGTCCCTAAACCCCTTCTCTATAGAATGGAAATTCTCAGCATTGCAACAGGAAGGACATGGGAGAGAAGGGGGGAGCCCCAAAAGGGCTGACGTCCAGCCCTCATTTCCCTACTCACTTGCCTGGTGATCAGGACGGGACTCTCTGCTGCCCCTTCTGGACCTAACCAGCAATGGTTGCTCTGCGTGAGTGGGGGAGCAGCATGTGGGAGCGAGTGCTTAGTACCTGGGCATGTGCATTCCACAAGACACGGGGTTTCCCCCAGAAGCCAATTTCTCCTCAGCCCTCAGGCTAAGCAGTGAAGAAATGTGTGATAGAGCCACAGTGAGACTAGGTTTAGCCTGGGCGCGGGTCCTGGACCAGGAATGAGGGGCCCCCAGGAACACTTCCTGACCCCTGAATGGAACCAGAGCAGAACCCTACTGTACGTAGCTGGGCTTGCCATCAGATATGTGCAGGTGTATTTTCAGGCTGTGAGTGGGACCATGGGGAGTTGGAGAACTGCAGCAGGTTAGAAAGGATGGTGAGCATTATCTGGCCATGCCCTTTTCCTGCTTAAAATCTTCTGCTGGAGCCTTGTCACTTTCAGGATACATTTCCTTTTGCTTAGGCCCTGACGAGGTCCTGCTGATGTGCTCCTGTTTCACTCTGCAGCCTCATCTCCCACAGTTCCATCACACGTGTCCTCCCAGCCATGCCACGTGCCCATTAGGTCTCCACACGCACTGATCAGTTTCTCCCCCTGTCTTAAATAAATCCTCCCAGCTAATGCTTGTTGGGTGCTTTTCCATGCTAGGCACTGCACTAAACATTTGACGTGTTTATCTCATTCTAAATTTAAGTCCATGAGAACAGGAGCCTCATCTGACTCATCCACTGTCTGACACATTCTAAGCATTCGAAAATATTTAAAAAATAGTTCCCTTTCTTTTATAAATGGAAGTAGAATATACATGAAGAGAAGTGCACAGAACTGAAGTATCCAGCTAATGAATTTTCACAAAGCGAACTCACCCACATAACCAGGATGAGAAACAAAATATTACCAACCCCTGCAAATACTTCCTAGTCCAATACTCCTAGACCCCCTTTCTAGTCACTTCTCTTCTGCCAAGGATAACCATTAGCCTGTTTAAAATGCCAAAATGCAACCTGCCTGGTCCTTGAACTTTATATCTAGGAATCTTACTGTGCTGGGTCCTTTTACTTCACATGATGTTTGTGAGATTTACCCATGTTTTTGAGTATAGAGTTTGTTCATTTGAATGCACCACAATTTCCAACATGTATGTAAATGTTGAATGAAAATGGGCAAGCCGGAAACAGAAAAAGAGAAATGGAGAGCAGACATATTAAACGATTCACACCATCACTCAAAAATGCAGAAATCTAAGTCACAAGGAGATGTAGTTTTTCCTCTATCAGAATGGCAAAAATGAAAAGGTTTGACAAAGTTCAGTGCTGCGAAGGATGCAGGGAAACAGGCATAATCATGCATTAATAGAGAAAATAAAAATTAGTGAGACTCTTTTATAGGCCATTTAGTCACTATCTGTTGCAACTTTCACCATATTTACCCTTTGACCCAGTAATTCCATTATTAGGAATCTACCTATGGATATTAGCCCAGATATTTGAAGACACATTGTTCTTACTCACTGCAACACTATTTTTAATAACAGAAGTCTGGAAAAATCCAAGTGCCCATCAACAGGGGGATTATGTATATGGATTTACTGGCCAGGTCGTGAGATTCTTTCTGATAATATGCACTAAAAATTGTAGGTTGTCTCTGGAAAGTAGACTGAGGACCACAGCAAGAAGCAAGGGTGGAGGAAGCTGTGTTTAATTTTCCACCTTTCTGTGCTGTTTACATTT
Organism: Ateles fusciceps; assembly: GCA_036589455.1. Lineage (NCBI taxonomy): Eukaryota > Metazoa > Chordata > Mammalia > Primates > Atelidae > Ateles > Ateles fusciceps. Next base: position 535,338 of record JAZHEH010000164.1, on the reverse strand, counting down.
TTTAACATGTGCTGTATTCCTATTTTATAAAACAAGATATGCAACCTCCAAGTTTCTACCATCCATTATCACCTCCTCTTTCCTTTGCTACACTGATCTGTAGAGCTAGGAACCCAAATCCACTGCTTCCACTTCCCAGGGCTGCTTCACACATTCTATCCTTCAGTCTGTCCTGCATCCTCCCTGCCTGTGAGGTCTATGTCCCCCTCCCCCAATCCGTAGCATACTTTCCCATTGGCCACATGCTCCTCTCAAGCTCTTTCCCCTGTGATCTCTGGTTTCTCCTTCAGTCTAGTTCTGGGAGCATGTTGTATTTATTCCCTATGGCTGCTGTAGCAAATAGCCACAAACTTAGTGGCTTAAAACAAAAAAACACATTTATTTTCTTACAGCTTTGGAGTCAGAAGTCCAAAAACATTTTACTAGGGGTGGGCACAGTGGCTTACGCCTATAATCCCAGCATTGTGGGAGGCTGAGGTGTGCAGATCACCTGAGCTCAGGAGTTCAAGGCCAGCCTGGCCAACATGGCGAAACCCTGTCTCTACTAAAAATACAAAAATTAGCCGACTGTGGTGGCACGCACCTGTAATCCCAGCTACTCAGGAAGCTGAGGCAGGAGAATCACTTGATCCTGGGAGAGAGAGGTTGTAGTGAGCTAAGATTGTGTCAGTGCACTCCAGCCTGGGCAACAGAGCGAGACTCTGACTCAAAAAAAAAAAATTCACTGGGTCAAAACCAAGGCGGTGCTCCCTTGGAGGCTCTGGGCAGATCCCATTTCTCTCCTCTCCTGGTTTCTGATGGCTGCCAACATTCCTTGGTTTGTGGCTGTATCCTTCCAATCTCTGCTGCTGTGGTCACACTCCCTCCTCTTTTTCTGTGCGGGCAGAATCTCTCTCTTTCCTCCCTTTTGAAAGGATAAATGAGATTGCATTTTTGGTCCACCTGGATAATCCAGGATAATCTCTTTATCTCAAGATCCATAAATCAATCATATCGGCAAAGTCATTTTGCCATATAAGGTAACATTTACAGGTTTGAGGGAATTGGACCTGAAATCTTTGAGGGCCAGTATTCAACCTCCTATATATGCCTTCCCAGTTTCCTTTGTTGATCCTGATATTTCCTTCTGGCCCCTCTGCAGGCACTTCCCCCAGGGATCTGCCATCTGTTTCTCTTCACTTCATTCATTCTCACTCATTGGCTATCATGTGACCTTAATTCCTGCCTCGGAGTACAGCTCCCAGATCTATATCTATGGCTCTGCTCACTTCCTGTAGAAGATACAAACCCATGTTTCTGGCTGCCAATAGGATCCTCCACCTGGAAAATCTGCTGGCACTTCCAGAAGATAGTTTCCCCCATAGAGTCCCTCCTGTTTGCAGTTTCAGTACTGCTTCACGGTCACACAGGCTTAACACCTTGAAGACCGGTCAATGTCAAATCCTGTCTTTGTCCCTCTATAATAGTCTGTTTTCATGCTGCTAATAAAGACATGGGGTAATTTATAAAGGAAAGAGGTTTAATGGACTCACAGTTCCACATGGCTGGGGAGGCCTCACAATCAGGGAGGAAGATGAAAGAAGAGCAAAGGGGGACATCTCATGTGGCGGCAGGCAAGAGAGCTTGTGCAGAGGAATTCCAGTTTATGAAACCATCAGATCTCATGAGACTTATTCGCTACCAAGAGAACAGTATGGGGGAAACCACCCCCAGGATTCAATTATCTCCACCTGGCCCCACTCTTGACACATGGAGATGATTACAATTCAAGGTGAGATTGGGGTGGGGACACAGTCAAACCATATCACCCTCAGGGCTATAGACTGAATGCTTGCGTCCTCCCAACATTCATATTGAGGCTCTAATCCCCAGTGTGATGGTATTTGGAGGTGGGGCCTTTGGGAGGTAGTCAAGTTTAGATGAGTCATGAAATGGGTCCCTCATAATGGGATTTGCACCCTTATATAAAGAGGAAGGGACCAGACCCCCTCTGTCTCTGTTCTTTGAGGATACAACAACAAGGCCACCATCTGCAAACCAGGAAGAAGGCCCTCGTGAGTCACAGAATCTCTTAGCACCTTGATCTTGGATTTCCCAGCCTCTGGAACTAAGAGAAATAAACGTCTGCTTGTTGTTGAAAACATTGAATATGGTAGTTGTTGAATGGTAGTCTGTTATAGCAGCCTGAACTAAGACACTCAGAAATGTTCCTTGCATCTGCCCACTCTTCTCCTTGCCCAGTACCAAACATGGCTTGGATTTCTAAGGTCTCTAGATAAACTGCTGAGGCATATTTTCCCAAGGTTCAGCTGGATGTGACTTTCAGACTATCCCCTCAGCCAATGAACAGGTAGGCATTCAAAAGGCAAGGGCAAACCATGCCCAATGTTTCTGGAACTCAGACCCTGGCAAGTGACAATTTATAAGATGAATTTATAAGGATTATTTATATAATTTAGAAAATGATGTATATTAAAAACACATTAAGTCTAAGCATGTGGTTAGATACTTCAGGTTAAATACAACCTAAAAAGGAAATATAATCTAACAAGTTTGAATTAAAATGGAGCTTAGAATTTCTTCAGCATGTAACAATGTTACTACATCTGTGATCCGTTCTAATTTTAATACAACATAAGAGTATTGATACGACATCAAGTATTGATTGATATGCATGGAATGTGGTGTTGAGCATTTCTTAATTACATAATTGAATAAACTTTTGAGCATTTATTTACTTAATCAGATGTTTAAAAGTTTTTAAATAGCTGAACCTTGATAAAAACTCTGAGAAGCTCTAGAATAAATGAAAGAGCGAAATCAGATGGACTTTAAGACTAAATGAAACACCAAGATGAAGGGTGGAGCACAAGGAAGGAAGAGAAAATGATCACAGACAGAAGGAGCGATGCCATAACAAACATCAGTATCAACAGAAAAGAGGACTGTGGGTTTCAGCTGAGCCAGGCGGGTCTTGGCTGCTGTGGCCACACCCTATAGCTCTCATTCTCCTGATACAAGTTTGCTTTTCACATTCAAAATAAGTTTCCATTGTCTTTAGCCTTTTTGATGACTATAGGCAAATCCCAGGGACAGAATTGTGACCAAATCTACTTTACGGTTTCTGAAGCCTGCATTTAGTCATGGATGACTATGTTTATTCTACTAAGAATTCACTGGCCTCAGTATTATATCTGCAAAGGAGACCATTACTTTTGCTTACAATGAAGTACATAAATGTAATAAAGCAAGGCTTGATTTTTTTAAAAAATAGCTATTCATATCTGTTCAGCCAGGATAAGGTATGTTAGTTCCTAATGCGCAAATATATAAATGAATAAATCAAGCCTTGATTTAAAAACAAAAAAACAAAAAAACCAACTATTTAGTTTCTAACAGGTTCCTTTGATTCTAGTCTCCTCCTGCACTCATCCAACCTGTTGGGGAGAGGAACCTTCCCTAAAGCTTTGCTACCCAAAGTGTGGTTCATAGACCAGCAATGGCAGCATCACCTGGGGACTTATTAGACATGTAGGATCTCAGGCCCTACTCCAGAATTACTGGTTCTGAATCTTCACTTTAAGAAGATCCTGGGTGATGAGGTGTACACTTCAGTTTGAGCAGCACTGCAAGCTTGTAGCACAAATCTCACCATGCCTTTCCCCAGCTGTACATTATGTAAAGGCTGCCAGTGTCTCAGGAACAAAGTCTAAGCTCATAACCTGGCATTCAAGGCCTTCCATGACTCAACATCCATCTACATTTCTACCTGGCAAACCAACTCCTCTCCTTGTTCCCTCTACTCCAGCCACACTGAGCCCTCTCCTGTCGCCCACCGCTGTCCCCAGCACCTATGCTTAGAGAGTTGACTCCTCCATGACTGTCATTCTCTTGTATGTCCCAGGGATGAACTTTGAGTCAGCTCCACCTCCACCTCTTCCTTGATGCCTACTTGATTACATCTGGCCAGAAGTAATATTCCCACCTTAAATATAGAATCTTGCCTGATTAATTTTTTAACTTTGTTCCATAGTAGGGACTCAATAATAAATAGCTTATTAAATGTTTGATATATGAACAATATACATGAATTCATGAATATATTAGTACATCTCTTTAAATACCATTTGTTAATATATGAAAGCAATCCTTGAATTTATGGTAGTCATTTAAGGTTGTATTCAGGTTGCTACTCTAAAAGTTTTGAAAATGGTACTTTTTGAAAAAGACAGATAAAGATTTCTGACTTGCACAAACATTTATCTACATCTAAGGTAGCTCAGGGAAGCAATCACATAATTTTCATACTAACAGATGAAAATTTTTATAGTGGTCGCACAGAGGACATGAGAAACTACGGGTCAAAATGAGCAAGTTTCCAGCATGGTGGGGAAGCTTTATTTAAAAGGAGTAAATTACGGTACTCTCAGCAGCTAAATTTTTCACCGACGTGAGATGAATAAACTCCTTCTGGAAATTACTCTTATGAAATTACTTCTTCCAGGACACTTAATAGTATATTCTGGTGCCCCTAAAAATTAATTAACCTTACTCGTAACAACCTAACTCCTAAACCATCTGCGGTGTGTTTTTACTGTAGGTCAGGTTAATCTTCTCTACCTTAATTTACATCTAAGTGAAGGTGGTCTAAATTACACAGGGGACTTTCCCTTGCTGGTATTTTGCCTTGTGCCATTTCGCTAGCTGACATTCTGCTCATGTCCAAACGTATGAGTCTCTTTTAATATGGTAGACCTCTCAGATTAGCAGGGAGAACTTTTTTTTTTTTTTTTTTTTTTTTTGAGACAGAGTCTCACTCAGTCACCAGGCACCAGGCTGGAGTGCAGTGGCGCGACCTTGGCTCACTGCAACCTCCGCCGCCTGGGTTCAAGCTATTCTCCTGCCTCAGCCTCCTGAGTAGCTGGGACTACAGGCGCGCGCCACCACGCCCAGCTAATTTTTTTGTATTTTTAGTAGAGACGGGGTTTCACCATGTTGACCAGGACGGTCTCGATCTCTTGACCTCGTGATCCGCCCGCCTTGGCCTCCCAAAGTGCTGGGATTACAGGCGTGAGCCACCGCGCCCGGCCAGCAGGGAGAACTTTTTAAGCAAGGAGTGTCGGGGGTGCGTGTGGGGCCGACACTGCTATCCTCGTTAGAGGTTAAAACACAGCCACAGTAAGGAGAGGAATGAACCCAGGCTGGAATCCTACTCTGTTTACTTTTTCTGAGAAAGGCTAGATTTTCAGAACCTCAGGACCACAGAGCGACAGGAGCCAGGATCTAGAATTGGACCGGTAAGTCAACAGCAGGATTTACCAACCCACTCCCCAACTTAAAAAAATTTTTTTTTTTTTTGGGCAGGATCTCACATTGTCCCAGGCTGGAGTGCAGTGCCACGATCTCAACTCACTGCAGTCACAACCTCCTAGGCTCAAAGGATCCTTCCGCCTCAGCCTCTGGAGTATCTGGGACTTACAGGCATGTGCCACCATGCGTGGCTAATGTTTTAAATTTTTTAGTAGAAATGGGGTCTCACTATGTTACCCAGGCTGGTCTCAAATTCCTGGCCTCAAGTGATCCTCTCACTTCAGCCTCCCAAGGTGCTGGGATTACAAATATGAGCCACCCCCAGCCTATTTTTTTTTAAATCCAAAAGATACTGAAAAATTATACTCAAGTCATCATCAGGAGACAAAAAGTAGTTACTAAAAATGTCACAAGAATTGAGCTATCACCGGGACCTCTGGTTACTTGCTGTGGGAGCAAAATCCTCCTTTAAAGATTCTAGAATCTTAACTCTTAAGCTGTGCGCGTTTTATTTTTAAGGACAGACACATAGCATTGCTATTTCTATAAAAGATTTCTGAACCAACCAAGAGTAATTATTCTATGTTGTTTTAGCAAACAGAATTATCGTTAATACTTATTAATACACATATCAATGATAAGAAGGCAATCAACCAATACATACACATTATGACACAAATAGTGTGGAAGGAAAAAGATATTTTCTCTAAAAGATAAAGAAACAGTATCTCTTTGTTTAAAAAATGGCTAATCACCCAAAAATGCGCCTCCCCCTCCACCACTGGCCCAAAGGGGCGATTCATCTTCCTTTGTTAACTGCTCTCTGATAGGCTTTGTCCTCCCAAGTGTGTTTCAGTTGGAATTGATCATAGATGTGACAGTGATGAGGCCATCCCCGACGCTGACAGTCACAGCGTAAAGGCTTCCTTGTTCCCCACCCAGCGCTGTCGGAGGACCGGGTAGGAACAACGACAGCTAATGATACAACTCTGGAAGCCATCATTTTGAATCGGTCCACTACTTACACCGCCCTTGTGAAAATCAAGCCAGGCTCATGCTCCATTTCAGGTTAGCAGGCCCAGGTCCACCCTGAGGCTCAGCAAGCCCAGAACAGACAGAAGGCTTTGGATCTCCGTGCGGACACTGGATCTCGGCATGGCATAATCACCAGCCAAGACATGTTCCAAACCACACAGTGGGCCACGGTGTTCCAGGCCAGCCTCACAAGCAGCCACAGGAGACTGGCTGCAAAGACTCGGCCTTGCTTTCCGGCCAGTGTGGAATTAATTAAAGTCAGGGTCTTTCTCTAGAAATTCTCCCCACATGTACTTGGAGGGGGTGACATTTCTGTTCAAATCTCTGCTATGTCCTGGCTTCTACCACTCCATGTACTATTACGGCCTTATGTAAGATCAGGCTCTCAACCCTGTTTGAGCTCATCCGGGTCTTCTTACCCAGTATAAGGAGGTCTTCTTACCACTCCATGCACTATTATGAGTGATTTAAAGCAACAATTATGTATTATTTTTCATGAGTCTTTGGGTCAGATGGGTGATTCCAGTTCTGCTAATCTAAGCTGAGCTCTGCAGGGCTCCCTCATTCATATGCAAGAGAGAGCCTTGCAGAGCCTAGCTTGGATTAGCACAACCACCCGTCTGACCCAAAGACTCATGAAAACAATACATCGTTGTTGCTTTAAGTTCTATATTTTGAGTTGGTTTGTTACCCAATAATAGTGAACTGATACAGCTGGTTAGTCCGTTTAGATGAGAGCACAGTTTTTAGGGCAGACAATCACGAGGTGGAAAGTAGGCTGGGCCAGGCTGCAGAGCTGAGATGTTAAGTGGAAGACAGTGGAGAGCCACTTGGGATTTCTGAGCAGGGCACAAATGTGATACAAACAGTACTCCAAAAGCTGTATTCTATGGTAGCAGGATGAAGATAGGAATAAAGCAAGGAGAGTCAGGGAGGATGAAAAACCAGGAGAGGAGCCCTCCTGACAAGAAAATGAGGGCCTGAACCAGGCTGGAGGTAGCAGGTCCCCCGGTGTGAAAACTGCAGAAAGGGATGAGTGAAAGACCACATGGAGCCAGAGACAGAAGGTTGACAGTGGTTGATGGCTCCAAGGTTTTGAGCCTGAGAAGCTGAGAGGCTGACAAAAACTGAAGGAAGAAAGCAGGAGGAATTGGTGATATTGTACTTGAGAAGTCCACAGAGTATTCAGGGCAAGGCAAGTTGGGGCTCTGGGAAATGTAGGGTGTAACTCTGCAGATGGAACCCTGTGGGGGAAAATACTTTGAGAGTATTTTCATGCAGGTAATGAGTATGCATGAGTCTGAGTAAGAGAAGATGGAGAAGAAATGTGGATGTATGGTGGTTATCTATTGCTGTGTAACAAATTACATCAAACCTAGCAGCTTAAGACTCAGGAGTCCGGGAACAGTTGAGCTGGGTGGTTCTGGCTAATGGTCTCTCATGAGGTGCCCAAGAAATGCTGACCAGGGCTGTTGGCATCTGAAGGCTTGACTAGGGCTGGAGAATATCCTTCCAGGATGGCTCACTCAAGTGGCTGATGGATGGAGGCCTCAGCTCCATCCCACATGAACAGCATGGACAGCTGCTTGAGTGTCCTAATGACATGGCTGCCAGCTTCCTCCAGAGTGAACGACCCAAGAGAGAGCGCAAGGCACAAGTCTCTTGTCTTTTATGACCTGGCTGTAGAAGTCACATACCCTCACTTCTATATTCTATTAATCAAACAGACTGATCCTGATACAATATGGAAGATGGTTACACGGGGGCATGAGTACCAAGGGGCAGGGAGCATTTGGTGCATTCTCAGAAGCTGGCTGCCACACTTGGGGTGGCAGAAGAAGACAAGCAAAACTTCAGAAGCTAAGAAGTTTGTTGGGGAGACAAGACTCCCACATGGGAAGAGATCAGGCTCTCAAACCTGTTGGCTCATCTGGGTCTCTATATGCGTCTTTGATCCCTTTCAGAACATCCTGCCTCCAGAACTGTCTGTCTGGCCGAGGAGGAGCTTTTCTCTATTCTACTGCTTCGCAGACTTCCCATGTACCAAGCAATGTCAAGATTTCCCTGTGGTTGGCATGATCATGTCACTGTTTTAAAGGAAAGGAAACTGCAGCTGAAGTCTCCAGCCCAGGTTCTCATAACCAACGTGATGTGGAACTGGCTGTGAACCCAGGTTGTTCAACTCCAGGATCCTCACTCTGTATGTATCTATGTATTTATGTATTTATTTATTTGAGACGGAGTTTTTCTCTATTGCCCAGGCTGGAGTATGGTGGCACAATCTTAGCTTACTGCAACCTCTGCCTCCCAGGTTCAAGCAATTCTCCTGCCTCATCCTCCCGAGTATTTCACCATATTGGTCAGGCTGGTCTTGAACTCCTGAGCTCAGGTGATCCACCCACCTTGGCGGTGGGATTACAGGTGTGAGCTACTGTACCTGGCCCAGGGTCCTCTCTCTTAACCTCTCTGCCACCATGCCCAGAGAGCAGGGGCCTGCGTTTTTCAGTTAAAACCTCCTAACAAGATGAACCCACATAAGCAACAAGAGGAAATCGGAGGAATGCCCCAGCGACGCCGAAGCAGTGGCAGGAAGGGGAAGGGGAGGAGACTGATGTCCACCGAGCCACTCCTCTGTGGCAGGCACAGTCCAGGTAAAGATGGAGAAATCGAGGCATGCTTACCATCCTTGGGGTCCACTTTGTTCTCAGGGGGCTGCTCAACAAACTTCAGCAGCGGGGATCTTGACCTCTGTCCATTGGGAAGAGTGGGCTCACTGAATAGTATAGGTGTCCTTGCCCCCCTGTTGTGGAAAAGGGGACAATGGATGTCTTATATTATCAGTGGAGTTGGGTTACATTTAGTCCCACACACTTAATTGGCTCAGGGCTACCACTAAAGGGAAGCCTGCTACGACTGCTGACACCCTCCATGCTTCCTTACACTATTCCACCCACTCTAGCCCTAACCACTGCACACACACACACACACACACACACGCACAAAATCTTTATCACTAATTTAGCACTGAATTACAGGCCATCTTTCCCTTTCCTCTCACTGCTTGATGTGTATTCATCTTGCTTCCCTAAGTGGACTGTAGGTTCTTGTAGAGGGCAATAAGCATGTCTAGGACGCCTGGTACAGAACTGAATTCACAAAGTCAATGCTGAAATGTTGAAAGAGTACCAATGCATCAATGGGCTGATTACGGGAAGAGATATGGATTCTTTCCAGGTGATGGTAAATGGGAGAGAGTTGGCAATTCGTTGATATCATTGGGATTCTGCTCTCAAGTTGGCTAAACACTATGATTTGACTCCTACTTGGGGAAAGAAAGAAAAGGAAGAGGAGGAGGAGGAGAAAAAGAATGTATTGTGTCTTATTCTACCATTTAGCAGTTTAAATGGAGACACAAGCAGACAGAAGAGACTGATCTGATTTACACTAGAAGAGGCTCTTTTCCCTTTACTTTCACCATGGTTTAAAAATATCCTAACACGGTCTGTCGCGGGGAAATAGGGGAGGGACAGCAGGGGGTGGGGAGTTGGGGAGAGATAGCATGGGGAGTAATGCCAGATATAGGTGATGGGGAGGAAGGCAGCAAATCACACTGCCATGTGTGTACCTATGCAACAATCTTGCATGTTCTTCACATGTACCCCAAAACCTAAAATGCAATAAAAAAAATATCCTAACACGATTCTTCATCATAACATCCTTCACCACTGCAGGAGGGCAATGCTATTGCCATGACATAAGCTGTCTCAGATCTGGGGAGCTGCCACTCTTTTCCTGTCCTCCCACTTTGTATCTATGTGGAGACCCGACAGCAGAACACACAGGGCCACAGCATAAAATTCATTCAGCCAGGTCCCCCAAAGCCAATTTCATCCTTTAATATTTGTTTTGTACTAATTGAATTCTCTATTTCAATTGACAATTCTAATCAGAAAAGTTCAAGGAAAGGTAGAGAATGCATTTCTACTTATTTACATGCAGAGACAACATAATGCACTGCTGATATTAGCCACAAAAACAGAGATTTTAAATAGAACATACTCCCAAATCCTACTGAAACATTGTAGCTCAGGCCTTCAGGCAGCAAAAAGAAGGAAGAAAATAATTGTTATTGCATAATGGCCATTTGAAGTCGTACCTAGACCAAACAAAACCATAGAAAATTCTCAGCATTTGTTCACTCACGTAACTTCTATCTTTTAATATAAATTGTAGAAATGAAACAGTGAGAAATTTCACCAAGTCATTCTGAGAAAAAAAAAAAAATCAAAATTGTACCCCCATACATGCACAGAAATGGCAGTCTGACTGTACAAACATATCATCAAGTTGCCCAACTGTGTTGCAATTCAATGCAATAAAAGAAAGGCCTTCACAGAAGATGACGTTTTAACAGCATCAAAAGATTCTTGTGCAGAAATGGATCATTCAAATCCCCAGGACTGTACCCAGCACTAATTAGTTCTGTTAGGTCTTTTGACATCAAGTTCAAGGAATCACTACTAAAAATTCCAATTTATGAAACACATGCCAGGTGCAGTGGCTCACGCCTGTAATCCCCAGCACTTTGGGAGGCTAAGGTGGGTGGATCACCTGAGGTTGGGAGTTTGAGACCAGCCTGACCAACATGGAGAAACCCTGTCTCTACTAAAAATACAAAATTAGCCAGGTGTGGTGGCACATGCCTGTAATCTCAGCCACTTGGGAGGCTGAGGCAGGAGAATCGCTTGAACCTGCGAGGCAGAGGTTGCGGTAAGCCGAGATAGTGCCACTGCACTCTAGCTTAGGCAACAAGAGCAAAACTCCATCTCAAAAAAGAAAAAGAAACACACATAAAGGTAACCGAAGGCAGCGATTCAGGTTTACATTTCAGAAAACATGTTGTTGTCCACCTGCCTCCCTGTGCTAATTTTTACTTATCGTTCACTCCAGGGAAGCGTCCATACTATACAAGAAGGAAGGAGGCTGGTTTGTACAGAAGGTTAAGTAACTAAAAGTATATGTACAGCATGGTTTCCAGGGAAAGGGGAGATGGTGGAAATGGTAAATATAAGTTTCTGAAGAGTAAAACATCAACGGGGAATGGCTGACTGGGGTCTCACAAAAGGAGTAGTTTACCAAGACAAGTGAGATAAATACAGCTAATTAAAGTGGAACACCAGAGCTTCCAAACACAATGTACAGCTGAAAAACAAAATCACAGGAAATTCAGATTTTCAGGCTAAGTAAAAATGGGACGGGGGAAGGGAAGAGAAGGAGGTGGTGGGGTACATTTTGGGTTAGAAAAATTATTGGCTTTTATCTTCATTTTTAGTACTGTGATTAAATTGGACAAATCTTTGTATGTTCTTACATTCAATTTTAGGACTGGTGATTAGATTGCACAAATCTTTGTTAAGTTCTTATATTCAGTTTTAGGGTCAATAATTAAATTGAACAAATTGAATAAATCCTTATATCTACAGATTAAAAGAAACAATTCACTACATTCATGAAAGTTAAAAAAAATACAGACACAGTGACAATTTCAGAATTCAGGTTTGCAAAACGTTATAGTTCCACAGATGAGACCCTGAATATTTATTGCATTTTTCTGATTTCACCTCCACCCCGCCATGTCAATTTCTAAACTTAGAATACTTATATATTTTTTCAGCAATGATCCACAAATAAAAGAATTTTTAAAAGGTAGAATATTCTTGTAAATTATGTGGGAATTTCATTTCCAAAAAAAAAAAAAAGGAAAATAGATTTTATAAAGTTCTGTTTACCTGGAAGACTCCACAAACCAGAAACTTCCAGAGTTCTTAACTTTTTTTCCAGCTCAGCCACCCGATTCCCTAGGATTCTGAAAAAAGGGGAGAAAATGACAATCGATTATTGAGTATCCTGCCAGCCCCCAGCCCCAGGAATCCCACTAGTGCCCTAATAGAAAAGTGTTGAGATTTATGATATGTGCTAAAGGTGGAGAATTTGTATGTATATGTGTGTAAATAATATGTGCTCTACTGAAAGTATATATGCAAATAGAAAGTACAGTGAATGATAAAAAACAACACTAGAATGTCATGAAAGTGAGTCCTCTCCCAAAAGGTAGTTCCCCTGGGAAACTAAACAATGACTCCACTACTGCCCAAATCATTTGATGGAATTTCTATTTGAGAAATGCTCATTGCAAAGATGATAATAAATGTTGAATACCCTTAGTAGTATCACACCTTGATTCTTTGAGGGGGATTATTTTTGGAAAAAACCAGGTCTAAAAATAAGATGTATGGGCATGCTTGGTATTATTTTGAGTCAATAAATAATCCCATCAGCCTTCTTAGACCCCTGTCTTACTGATTTCCATATTCTTGAGGTTTAGCACAATGCCTGATACATGGGAGGTGTTTGATAAATATATTTGATTAAATAAATGCTTTTCTTTTTCATGACTCATAATTAGCTATGAAAAGAATGAAAAAGTGGTATTTCAAAAGAGTTTTCAGTAATTGCAGAATCGTTAGAATAATTACATTGCTTTCCAAGGTGACCATTCTGAGTCTCTAAGATATATCAGTTTTAGAATGTGTGTATTTGAAAAGGCCATACTGTTTACTTGGAAGTCAAACTTTCACTACATGCATGGATAGATATGTGGGCATAATACTCCCCACTTCACTCTATAAAAACTTAAATATAGTTGGGAAATGTTTTAATAGTCATCTAAAACTTCAATCACTTTCCACTGGGCTGGAAATTGAAAAACCAGTCTTTATTTTATTTGGGGGATTTTCTGGCACTGCTGTGCTAAAACAATGTGGAAATCCCTTTAATAGCAAAGTTTCCATTCCTTTTAGCAAGATAAATCAGAACACTAGAATTATTCTCCTACCTCTCTTTATATTCCAGAGATAGCTACACACACCCACATACACACAGAGACATGAATATGTATATATCTGCACATATATATGGCTGTGGATTCATCCTTGTTTTACCTGAATTGACTTGTACCATCTTAATCAATATTCCCTTTGAGTTCACAGAAAACTCTGGAATTACTCTATGTGGTTTTCTTCCATCTAGGTACTTAGAGCTTTTCTTTTTCTTCTTTTCCCTAAGTCTTAAAATTATGCATGGTCTTTATCAATTACTTTCCATTTTCATTCCATTTGTTGGGTCTCTTTTGCTTTCATGTCCCTGACCCTTCAACAAACACTATCCTTTGTAATCTTGCTTTCCATATTTTTGCTCAGACCTTCTGATCCAAGCTCCCCTTTTCACCAGCTGATGGGTTTGAGATGCAATCACAATAGTGTTCAAGTTGATGCCTGTTTCTTAACGAGATCAGATCATCTGTAGCTGGCTGCTTCTTGGAAACAAAAGATAAGGCTTAACTCTTCTGTGGAGGCTAGGGGATGCCGTCTGAGCCGCGTCCGAAGGTGTGGTAAAGAGATATTGGGTTATACTTTTTCTGATGTTTTGGGATAACACAGACATTTCTCTCAAAAATGGAATGAAGCGAATGTGCTGGTGTCCCCCCGCAATCTGCTTTGAGGGCCCCTGCCTGAGTCTGTCAGCTTTCTTCTCTGACCCGAGACTTATCAGAATCTGATGCAGGACTGAAGGCAGTAGTTACGATAGTAAAAATAATAACAATAGTACCATCGACAACAATAGAAACTGCACTACTGTTAACACAAACAGCCGGCTAATCTTTCCTGAGTCCTTAATATGCATCAGAGACCATGCTGAACACTGACCTGTTATCTCATCTAACCTGACAAAAACCCTGTGGTATACATGGTATTGTTACCTTCCTTTTACACACGTGGACTCTAAGGAACAGAGAGGTTAAGCAACTTGCCCAAGGATGCACAGTTTATCTCAAAGTCCTGTCTTTTCCCAGCCCCTAGCAATCTCATCCACCATACTCTCCTCTTCCCATTAGGAAGCTGAGGAACAGAAGCTACCTAACTTGACCAAAACCACATGCAAGACTCAGCTGGTGGTGAGGCTGTATCGGAATGTAAACTCGATTTGCTTCTGAAGCACACGCTCTTAACCAATACCTTATAATGGCACTTTAAAACAAACCTTCTCAGCTGGGCACGGTGGCTCACACCTGTAATCCCAGCACTTTGGGAGACCGAGATGGGCTGATCGCGAGATCAGGAGTTCGAGACCAGCCTGGCCAATAAGGTGAAACCCTGTCTCTACTAAAAATGCAAAAATTAGCTGAGTGGGGTGGCACATGCCTGTAGTCCCAGCTACTCCGGGGGCTGAGGCAGGAGAATTGCTTAAACTTGGGTGGCAGAAGTTGCAGTGAGCTGAGCTCACGCCACTGCACTCCAGCCTGGGTGACAAAGCGAGACCCCATCTCAAAAAACAAACAAATAACAACAACAACAAAAACAAACTTTCTCATCTTTTTCATCTCCGCATGGAATGCTCCTTAGAAACTGTTCATGTTGAAATATGGATGTGGCCACAGGTGACTTGCAAAATACAAGGCACAGTGCTTCCTCACATGGCAAAGAGAGTCTCTGTTAGCTTCACACTGAAAGAACATGGCAGGGAGCCCACTGAACCTGGTGTGACGCAGGGGGCTTTTTGCGTCTTAGTGGCCAGTAGCATGGATAGGTGGAGAGAGAAGAAGTAGGAGCCGAGTCCCTTCAATTCAGTTTGACCAATTCAACAGACAATTCCTGAGATCCAACTCTGTAAAGCACTATGCTACAGGCTGTAGAGGATAACGGGGAGAAGGAGGGCCTGTCCCTGTCTGGTGGGAGACAGAGCGACGCAGACGCACAAAAACATACAAGGACGGAGCAGTGGCAGGCTTTAACACCTGCTGGTACGTAGGAATCACTTGTGGACCAGGTATGCACACACGCTTCTTGGTGTCCTCAGCAATTGATGCATCAGTTGTAGATGAGAAAACAGACTCAGAGAGGTTACCTAATTCACCCAGGCTTACACAGCTGGTGAGCAGAGCGGCCAGGCAAGAACACAGGCTTGAAAATACACACGTGCTTATTAAAACTGTAGAGCAGAAATGAAGAGCTAAGTGTAAGGTCAATCTAGAGAGACTGGTAGGAACCCAGACCATGAAAGACCTACCTGCCATATTGAGAACATTCAGACTTTTCTATATTGGCAATGGGGGAGAGAGTGAAGGGCTTTTTGTGTTATTTTATTTTATTTTTTAATTTTTTCTTCCTTTTTTTTTTTTTAAAGATGAGGTTTCACCATGTTAGTCAGGCTGGTCTTGAACTCCCGACCTCAGGTGATCCGCCCGCCTTGGCCTCCAAAGTGCTTGGATTACAGGCGTGAGACACCACGCCCGGCCTATTTTTTTATTTTTTAAGAGATGAAGTCTCACTCTGTCACCCAGGCTGAAGTGCAGTGGCATGATCTCACCTCACTGCAACCTCCACCTCCTGGGTTCAGGCAATTCTCCTACCTCAGCCTGCTGAGTAGCTGGGACTACAGGTGCGTGCCACCACACCCGGCTAATTTTTGCATTTTTAGTAGAGACAGGGTTTCACCTTATTGGCCAGGCTGGTCTCGAACTCCTGACCTCGTGATCAGCCCACCTCGGCCTCCCAAAGTGCTGGGATTACAGGCGTGAGCCACCACGCCAGCTGAGTGAAGGGTTTTAAGCAAGGAAGCAGCATAAGGAAGTTTAGGCAAAGTACTCTTGGTGCCAAGTTGAGAATGGAATGGAAGGAATGTGAGTAGAAACAGAAAGATCAGTTAGAAGAGCATCGTCCAGGTGGGGGACGGTATGGTCCAAACCAAGCCAGTGGGGATGCAGGGGTGCTACAGGAAGGGGGCAATAACGAGGAGGTAGATGAGTCTGAGATGCCTGTGAGAGATCTGTGCAGGCACACTGGATGCTGGAAGAAAGGCAAAGCTCTGAGAGGGCAGGCTGAGGGAGCGGAGCCAGCTGCTCACCACCAGAGGGTGCGGAGTCAGAAGGAACAGGGGAGGGGCAGAGGACAGTCAGGACAACGTGCCACCTTGGAAGCCAGGTGGACAAGAGTGCAGATGAGAAGGGGTGATCAGTACTGTCTTATTCTAGAAAGTGGTCACGCAGGATGGGAGTTGAGAAGAGGCACCTTATAAGATGTGCCTGACCTTTGAAGGAGAGATGTTTCAGGACAGTAAAGGGGATGAAATCTGGAATCCAAGGGACAGGGCTGAGACAGAAGCAGACTATGGGAAAAGTGAATAGAGCCGACTCTTCCAGTAGCTTAGCAGTGAAGAGCAGGAGACAACTAGGGCTGTAGCTTGAGGCATACTCAGGCTTGAGAGAGGGTTTTGTTTTTGTGTTTTTGCAGGATGAGGGAGATTTTAATGTTTTAAAGTTTTTATTTAGCTATGGGTTGTTCTGGGGGAGATTTTAGCATATATCTACCTAGTAGTCTAGGGCAATCTCTCAGGACGCTAGGCCTCCAGATGGCTTCCCTGCAGTGGTTTTAAATAATAATGACATCACTCAAGGTGGGATGAGGAGTCTGCGAGGACAGAACTCACGCAGGAACTGCGCTACTGTGCTCGCTCTCTGGACGACACAGACAGCAGGAGTACCTGAGCGAGGGTCTTTAAGGAAAGCCTGGCTCTAGAGGGGAAGCAGGTAATTGTGTCTCTACACACCTGGAGACGCCCCCGCCTCTCCTACCCCAGGTAGCCTCCTTTCGCGTTTCTGCTCTGGATCCGTGACACCCTCTTGCTGCTGCTTCCCAAGCTGCTGAACTTCCACGCTCATTTACCATTGGCCAGGGAAAGAGAAGAGGAAACGGTTTCAGGCATAGCAGGAAACATAGCAAAAGGCCAATATGTCCTCATATGTTCACCACCACCCCCAGCCATGGCAAGGCATGAGCCTGGGGGGAAGGTCGGGAGAACTAAATGTGGTGCGCAGTGAAACGCCACGTGAATACCGGCCTCTTCCATGAATGCTTTGCCATCCAAGTTCAAAAGACAAATGAACCTCCCATCCGTTCTTCTCCATCACCAGGCAACTGCCAACTCGCTGGCAAGAAGTATCTCAAGCAAATTGTCTATTAATTGAACGTCGCTCAAGATGTAAAGTCCTAGGTTTCTTCATCAATTCGGCGAGATGGCTCCCACTGGCGCCTCTCAAGGGCGGTAACTGTCAGGCAGTGGAAAAGCAGCAGGGGAGCGCACGCTGCCAGGAAGGACACCTTCCCTGCTATTTATAATGTTCCAGCAAAACAAAGCCAGTTCTTTTCTTTTTTTAATTAATTAATTATTATCATTTTTTCTAAGACGGCAATTGGGGCATGCACACAGAGACCAGGGTGGTTTCCACTGTATTCCAAAAGCTGTTTTATTATTTCAGTTACGTAAGGCTAAATCGAGGGGGAGAATGCACACAGACCAAAGTCACATTCTACTCTCAGCCCTCATTCCATTTGTAGTATAATTAGTTCCCTTACATGCCCCCAAATAAAACATTTATTAAAAGTATCAAACAGAGGACTTTCTAAGTATTAAAGATGGCACAATAGGCAACTTATATACTGATATGAAGCAATCTCCAAGATCCATTATTACAGGGGGAAAAAATTCAAGGTGCAGAGCAATGAAAAAATAAACCTTTTTAAGAAATGAATACTGGCTGGGTGTGGTGGCTCACACCTGTAATCCCAGCACTTTGGAAAGCTGAGGCGGCCAGATTGCCTGAGCTCAAGACTTCGGTGACTAGTCTGGGCAACAAGGTGAAACCCGGTCTCTACTAAAATACAAAAAATTAGCCAGGCATAGCTGTGTGCGCCTGTAGTCCCAGCTACTCAGGAGGCTAAGGCAGGAGAATTGCTTAAACCTAGGAGGCAGAGGTTGCAGTGAGCCGAGATCATGCCACTGCACTCCAGCCTAAGCGACAGAGTGAGACTCTGTCTCAAAAAAAAAAAAAAAAAAAAAAAGAATACCAGTTACTATTTGTAAAAAAAAAAGACAATATATCTATGTAAACATATGAGTATATGTATATACACATAAATGTATTGTGCATTTGCTTATACTGTCTAGGCATCTTTTGGAAGATACATAAGAAATGAGGAATGGATGTCTCTTCCAGGAAGAGGATTAAGGTAACTGGGAGTAGTTTGGAAATATCTTGTGGTTTAACCTTAAATTAATATTAAAATTAAAACTATAGGGGCCGGGCATGGTGGCTCATAACTGTAATCTCAGCACTTTGGGAGGCCAAGGCACGTGGATCACTTCAGGTGAGGAGTTCAAGACCAGCCTGGGCAACATGATGAAACCCCATTTCTACTAAAAAAAAATACAAAAGATAGTCAGGCGTGGTGGCATGTGCCTGTGGTCCCAGCTACGAGGAAGGCTGAGGCATGAAAATCGCTTGAACCCAGGAGGCAGAGGTTGCAGTGAGCCAAGATTGTGCCACTGCACTCCAGCCTGAGCGACAGAGTGAGACCCTGTCAAAAAGAAAAAAAAAAACCCAGAGGATGGCTCAAAAATTATTTTAAAATAAACATGAAAAAGTGCGTGGAAACAAAAATAAACATGGTCAAACGAAAATGTTGGTCTTTCTCAATGGAGGGAGAGAGTGCTGTGAAGCTGGGGAATGCACGTGTCTGCAGCGGGTATGGTTAGGAACACAATAGGAAATCAATCTGTCAGAGGAGCCTGGAGTCCTCTGCAGAGGCATGTCAGGCCGACAGCCTGTGGATGCTACCTTTGGCAGGCAATGGGGGTTCAGCCTGCTTTGCAGGGAAGGCTCGTGGCATGCTCAGAACTGTAGCTGGCAGGTGGGTGAGGCGGGGGAGGTAGGGCTGGGGTCTGAGGATGGAGCTGTGGGAGGGTCTCCCCCAAGGAGGAAGTGATGTTCAGAGGAAACAGCCATATTTGAAACCTACTAGGGAATGGATATTGACTGATGGAATCTGAGGAGCTGAAAGGATATCCGGAGAAACCAGCAACCAGAGTTGGAAATGTGGGTCTTGGTCTTGCTCTTGATGGGGTGGTGGGGACAAGAGATCTGAGAAGAGTCTACAGAGTGAGAGGCCAAGACAGAGACAGGGGATGAGGTCCCCCAGGTAGGGGAAAAGCACAGGAGACAGAGAAAAAAGATGGAGTGGGCCTGAGGTGGGGGGGTGAGGGAAGACGTGGGAAAGGAAATGAGACAGTGGAGAGAGTTGGAGTTTCCCCCTTGAAGCCCATCTTACTTGGATTTCAAGATGAAAATCTCGATGTGAAGAAATTAAAGAAGAAAGAGACTCAAAGGTGGAGTTTGAGGATACTAGTGGCCAGCAAAGAAAGAATGGCACAGGACATGTAGGAGGAGGTCTTGGGAGGCATTAAAGCCAAGGTCATCTTTCTTTCCTGTGCAGGGACTCACCTGGGACTTACTAAAATACAGAATTGTAACCTTCCCCTCCCACAAATCCCTTTGAATATGCATTTATAAACAAGTGCCCCTCAGGCCCCTGCACCCAAGCAATTCCAACATAAGTGACCTCCCAGAATACACTTCGATAGGGTGGCTATTGAGGAAGGAGAAGAGGCCTTCTTCACAAACATTCCAGGCTGGTGGAATTTCGGGGGAGGGCAGCAGGATTGAGGAAAGGGTTTGGAGGTTCAGGGCAAAGAGGCAAAAGCCAGAGGAAGGGAGGAGGTTGACGAGGGTGAGAGAGGAGGTCCCAGGGGAGCAGAGGCCCAGAAGAGGAAAGATGCCATGGACCAACAAGACGGTGGGCTGGTATGTTTCCTGGAGGCAGGAGTGAGCAGAACGTGGGGGAGACACTGATTTCAGGGCAGCCGCAGGTTGAGGGGCTCATGGTGAGAAGCCCTGTTTTCTCAGAGAATGAGGAACTGAGATCACCTGCTCAGAACAGACCAGGGTTTACAAGACCTGAGAAGGCTTGAAAGATGAGGTGTTCTGTAGAGAGAGAAGGAGGAAGCCAGCTTACGGAAGACGTTTCGTGCTGCGGGGGATGCCCATTCCTTCTTCCTCCCCTGAGAAGCATCTACATTTCAGCATCTGGCTTTTCATTCCTTGGTTAAGATTTCATTTTTTCAAGAATGTTTAAACCTTCTCCTGTCAATAAATTACCCTTGTCATCCCTTCGAGATTGCCCTGCTTCCCTTTGCTGCTCTCCGCTTTCTTCCACGTACATCATCATCTCTGGTGTGATCTTCCCTTCACTCCAGCTTCTCTTTTTTCTATTTTGTTTTTATAATACTTTCAATCATTTTCCACTTGCCTCTCTCCCGTGCCTCTGGGTTCGCCAGGCCCCCAGTTCTCTGGTCCCTCCCTTTGTCACTTGAAGCCTAACTTTCTAGGCCCCATTCAGTTCTTTCACACTTGCATTTTGGGAACGTTCCGGGTGTACATCTGTCTTGCAAGCAAGGCCAGCTACATACTTTGCAGGGTCTGGTACAAAATAAAAATGTGGGGCCCTCTTGTTAAAAAAATGACAAAGAATTCCAAGATGGTGACAGCGGAGGATCAGACCTAATGTGGGGTCCTTCTGAGCACAGGTTGCATGTCCGTGAAGCCAACCCCATGTGTAATACTTGCTACTTTAATTTATTGTGTATTTACCATTCTCTGAACACTCTCGATATGGACTCTGTCACCTCTAATGGCTGCTTTAACCCTCTTTAGCTCGCTTGGTTTTACATAACATAGTCAACATGCTCTAAAAACCAAATGAGACATTCCATTTTAATTACTTTTCCTTTTCACCATCTTTTTTGCTGACCTGGAAGAGTGACATGAGATTCTTTTCTAGGCCCTGCAGCCTGTGGAAGTTGATGCTTGGGTGGTTTCTGCCATTCAAAGACCCTCAAAGTCATGCTGGGAGTTTCA
This sequence comes from Ateles fusciceps, assembly GCA_036589455.1. NCBI lineage: Eukaryota > Metazoa > Chordata > Mammalia > Primates > Atelidae > Ateles > Ateles fusciceps. The sequence goes on along the minus strand of JAZHEH010000164.1, from coordinate 514,124 downwards.
AATGGCACTGAGGCAGTTTCTCCCATAAAAGGAGAGCTGGAGGAGAGGTGGGTCAAGTCACTCAAGCAGTTATTTTATGGAACTTATCCATGAAATGCATACTACTCAGTGAGTAGCTCAGAAGAAGCATTCAATATGGCTGGTACTCTTTCTGTGCTTGGCTGCAGCTGATAGCCAAGATGCTGATATAAAGCAGACACACCATCCTAGTTTAGTAAGTTTCCTTCCTGATTTGAGGGGTCTCACCTTCCCTGCAGGTCTGTGGTTCCACCTGGTTGACATTCACTTCCGGTAGCCTCGTCCCACTTCCTTCGCGCCTACCCCCCAACCCAGGACTTTGGCCACCTACTTGTTGGTTTGCCGCTGGTGCTGAATGACCATGTTTTTCTCGTGGATTGTTTCCAACAGGGCTGTTGCCAGAGATTTCAGGTCAGAAATGGACTGCGGAGTAGCTGGGAGGCTGCATCCGTGATCCTCAGATAGCAGATCCTGAACTAGATAGGACATAAAATATATAACTCAGGCGTCATTCTTCTGAAATGCTGGAATGCAAACCGGTGTAAATCCTTCCTGGATAATGATATGTCCCCTGCTTCAAAATGCTACTATGTGTATTGAGTGTCAACACAACAAAGTAAAATCCAGTGTGAGGACTAAACAGAAAGGAGGACGTTCTCAGGACTTTTATCAGCAATTTTTAAGAGGATAATAATATTTGCATTTGTCTAACATTTTAAACACTTTCATAATGAATGACTAACTCATAAAGTCTTAAAACTGGGGGAAAAGAAACTCTACAGAATATTTTCCATTTCACGGACAAAGCAAGGCACAGATGGGTTAAGAACATTGGCTGAAGATTACACAGCCACACAAATGACAATGACTCCTAGCTACGAGTGCCTTGCTTTATGCCAGAGTTTCCCATGGTGTGATACCCCTGGCAGGTGGTAAGATAATTTAGGAGATTATTTAAAGCGCAAAATATGCTTTGTATTTTAATAGCTATGCATTTGTTTGAAGGTATTCTAGAAAAGGACATAAATGACATAATAAACCAGTGATTTCACAGGTGCTACTACTTAGGACAAGGCCAACCAGAATGAGTCACTTTAAAATCGACTTAAAGAAAAATTTTAAGCAAACAATAGCAAGATGGCACAACGATATGGCAAGGAGTTATATAGCACACTGCAAATATCTAAATATTGGGAAAGAGTACGCACAGAAGCTAGCTGTTCTTGGATGCTTGTTACTCCACAAACTGCCAAATCCCATTCACGGCCAAGTTCAAAACGAAAGCCAATCAACATCCACAGTTTCATGTAATTGAAGGACTGAGACCCGTATGAGAGAGACCCACCCCTTGTGCATATCCTGCCCTGTATAAGTCTGTTAACAAGTCTCCAGTCATCTACGGATGGCTCTGATAGAAAATGATTTTTTTGTCCAGTTTCCAAAGTGTCTACTTTAAAGAAATTCCTAATTTGTCTGTATGCCACTTACAAATATATAAAGGAATATTACAGTGTTGTATGACTAGCTTAGCACATAGTAGGACTATCACCTCCTTTATCCCAAATTTCATATTTCTGTGAATAGAATGTAAGATGTCCTTAGCTTCTCTGGTAGTAAAACACTATTCATGAGTAACATGACAATACTACCTACTAAAACATCTGTGACTTTTTCACATGTGATACTGTTACAACTATGCTTCCCCATTTATGTTTGGCTGGGCTTGAACTGGCTTAAATTGCTCTCAGAAGCCACCAGCCCCATCTACAGCATGGCTCCAATCTACATCTGCAACTTCTGCTTTTTCTCCCCACCGTGTTTTTCTACCCTAGGGTTACTCAGATGCTCCTGTGTATGTGTCCTTTCTGACTCTAAATGGCTGTTCTTCAAGTCTGCTTTGGGTTTTTCAAATGTACTCTTCAGGGGGGGAGATAAAGTAAGAGTTAAACACAAACACAACAACCACTGGTATTCCTACCAGACATAAAAAAAAAATATAGTATAAATCTCACATTGTATATCTTCTATATGACCATATATAGATATGCAAATTCAAACAACAGTTTTCCTTCAAAAATGGAAAAAGAAACCTGCTTTTTTCACTTAATAATACTCATCATTAATATCCCTTAAAACAAAATTGGATGGCTGCTTTAGTAGTCTGTGTCTAGATACAGAATTACTTGGCTGGGCATGGTGGCTCACGCCTATAATCCTAGCACTCTGGCAGGCCAAGGTGCGCAGATCACCTGATGTCAGGAGTTCGAGATCAGCCTGGCCAACATAGTGAAACCCCGTCTCTACTAACAATACAGAAATTAGCTGGGCGTTGTGGCATGCATCTAGTCCCTGCTACTCAGGAAGCTGAGGCAGGAGAATTGCTTGAACCCAGGAGGCAGGGGTTGCAGTGAACCAAGATCATGCCCCTGCACTCCAGTCTGGGCGACGGAGTGAGACTGTCTCAGAAAACAAAACAAAACAAAAAAACAGACATAGAATTATTTAACTACTGCTAGGCATTTACGATGTTTCCAATATTTTTTATTATCAGTAATGTATGAAGAACTGTCTTGTAGCAAAATATTTGCATGTCTGTAATTGTTTTTGTTGGTTCAAAGGGGGCCAGTTTAAGGCTTTTCATAGCACGCTGCCATAGAGTCATAGATTTCATTTACCAATACCAATAGATTGTTGACAGAATGCTTTTCATCACAGGTTTTCTGGAAAGGCCGTGCCAGATTTATGGTTCTGCCACCACGTTTGAGTGTGGCTGGCATTCCCCACATCAATGATAACACTGGGTATCAACATTCAAATACGGTTTGCTATATTTGGTATCCAGAGCTAAACTTAGACGGGCTACTTCACATTTTTATAGAGTATTGTAGTTTTCTTTTTAAAAACAATTTTAGGGTGTTCTTTTCTGGTTGAGTGGAAAAAAGAAGTTGCTTGGAAAGGAGCCTTGGTTGTTATGTAGGCTGGAGACTCAGCACTTTTTTTTAAGCCACTGTAGTGCTGATTAAGACTGCCATATGCTAGCTGCTGGTCTGCACTATCAACAACCAAAAAGTGGGCCAGCTGAGCATGTTCAACTCAAGACTTACGTTTAGCACTGAATTCTGAATATTAAGTGTCAGAAGCCAGTGTGCTGCTATTTATTCCCCTGGACTGTTCCTGGAAGATCATTATTTTTCACTGGAATCGACAAGAAGGAGGAACAAAATTGCAATCAATAAAAGCTTCTTTGAAAAAGGTACATGTTATGTGAGAAAATTATTTCAGCAGCTAGGAGACTTTTCTGATCGTAGAGGCCGAGAAAAAAAGGAGAAATTCAAGGAGGTTAAAACACATCCTTGGAGATGCTGAGTTTGTGATTAGGAAAGGGAGAACATTCTGGAAAAGAGAGCACAGTCTAGGGGAATATGCCTAAATGGGGTCTAGTCATTAGAAAAACCTTGAATGCAGTGGTTCCCAAAGTGGAGTCCCTGAACCAGTGTCAGCATCGCCTGGGAACGTTTAAAAAGTACATATTCTCAGGTCACATCCCAGACCTATGAATCAGAAACTCAAGTGGAACCAGTCATCTGTGTTTTAACAGGCCCCCCGGCAGCTCCGATCATGTGCAAGTCGGGGAGACACCATCCTGTGGATCGTCTTGCTTCCCAATCCACAGAAGCAGCAGCCTGGGTGGGATGTGGCCTTGCAGCACTAGTATTTTACGCTCATAAGTGGTCTTTCCTGGAGCACGATATCCTACCTTGCTTTGCAGACAGTACTCCCGTCAGAGCGCTGCTACTGGATTTACCCTGGCCCTTCGAGTTTTTCCGTCTCTCGAGAGCATTCTAAAACAGGATTGGGATAGAAAAAAGCCCGTCAGAAAAGCCAGCAATGGAAAAGTACCTAGCAGATGCCTCCTCCCATCGGCACACAAGATCCCCTTGCAAACTCCAAGTGCTAGCCTAATATTTAGAATTCCAAGTCTATACCCAAGAGTTATAATTTTTATGGCCTGGTAAGTAGTCTTTTTTTTTTTCAAAGGTGGTATATGGCAGAATGATAGCAATTACCGTCCCCTGTATACAAAAAGCACTTAATACATGTTAAATTAAATAAAATCTGAAGCAAGAATGCAGTCTAATGTGAAGTCACTAGTAATGAAAATTCCTTCTGAATAGACTTGAGATGGTGACTAGGTTTATTTTCAAGGACCAATGGTGATTTCCGGAAGGAAAGACGGTCATGATCAATTAGTGATGTCTGCTGTGGCTACAGATTAAGGAAGTACGTATATGCCACCTACATGTCATTTCTAGAACAGACTTACATTAAAATTGATATGTAAATCTAGCCAGTGCTTGGCACAGGGAACTGAATAAATGTTGTTAAATGAATGTATCCACACGTTTAAAAAAATATGTATTAATTATACAACTTTAAAGGTTATATTCTTCTTTGGCTGAATGTGTATAGATAGATGGTATAATGCGTGGCCCCCACAACATGGAAAGGAAGAACAGCATGGAGACTTGCAAGAACAAATGCTAATGTCAAAAGCCGGGAAAAGAAGGTTCTTCCAAGCATCTAGACAGCTGTAAAACTTCACCCTCAGGAAGAGAAATCAATCTATTTTCCAGGCAGAGAAACCCAGGAGATTTTTCTAATTATAACACTTACAACTAACATCTGCAGAAATAGATATTATCAAACTAATGGTGCTGGAATTAGACTAAATAACAGTGGGGAGAATTTAAACATTCCGTCCTTGCAGAGTGACGTGAACATTATGCTTTAGACTGTGACTTCCCAGTATTTGTTTCTTCATCACTCGGAAACCATTTTCTTATGCATGATTATGAGAGAAACAGCATCTGATGAGTGAACCTGTTATAGAGAAAACGGATAAGAAACCTAATTGCAAATGGACCAAGGCTGCGCAGTAGGCAAGATTCAATGTCCGGATTCTGGTGGAGAGGCTACATCCTGGGTGGCCATGCCTTGCCTGGATAACAGCCGCAGAAGGAGCTCTTGAGAAAAGCTGCTGTGGTTTTGTTTGTCGTTTGGGATTTTAATTTTTGCTGGTTACCCCAGTTAAAGCTTTTATTAGACTCTATCTGGGAGGGCAGGCAAGTACTAAAATATCTTTGGTACATAAAAGGGAATTAAAATAAGAATGACATTTAGAGGCACAACAGCGAATCACCGTCATTGTCATCATGATTTTGCTACCTTGTATTTGGCAATGTTTGATTTCAAGAGGTTGACCTCTTCATGGAGTTGCTTTAATCTCTCCTGAAGGTACCTGGAAAAGAATGCATAAAACTAGGAAGTGTTTGAGGGCTAAATAAAAAACACACACTGATGTCTAAGAGGAGAAACAAAACCCACTTGCCAGAATAGCTATCTTTCACACTTCACACCTCGTCTGCCCACCAGAGAGGGGGAGCCACATGCATCTTCATGACCTTTTCTTAAATGAATGCAGTCAAGGTCAAACATGCCCAAGTCACAGACACCCCACTTTAAAACAGCCCTCGCAGAGCTCCCCTAAGGGATATCAACACAGTTTTCACATAATTCTCATTAAGATGATTCCACAGGGAAGAGAGGCAGGAAGAGGCGACACCAGACATAACATTAAGTTAGACACATATATACTGAAATTTGCCTCAGGGGAAAAGAAACAGCTAAGGGAATTTCTCAATTTATTTTCTTATTCTTTTCTTTCTCCTTGATGGCAATAACAAGCAACTCTCACAGGTTCCCTCGCCCTTCTCGACCTACCAAGGAGGGTGTAGGGAATGAGCAGGGAGATGAATGTGTGCCGCTGTATAGGTGTGGGCTGCTTTCTTTCCATATGTTAGTTGTAATTAGTCATATCACAACTAATAAATGGCATCGATGTCATCATTTTGGGGGGAGTGAGTTTCTTTTCACTTGTCAGGCAATTTTCTCTAAAGTAAATAGGCCTGCAAATAACTCCCAGCCTGCAGGTCTGTACAGAGCCAGCCTTCTTCCCACGCACAGGCCTGGGCCTGGCCACTTGCCTGTTCTCCATACACAGGGCATCGACGTCAATGATGCGGTTCTCGTGCCCACTCAGGATATGGTTCAGCTCCCTGGTTGAGCCTCTCCACTTTGTCCTGGTAGGAAGATCGTTCTTCTTTAACATCCTGAAGCTCGTCCACAGAAGCCTGCAGGTCGTGCTCCAGAGACTCAATCTGAAACCACAGGGAGTGCCCTTACTCAAGATGTTCCTCAGGGCACCGGCTTTACGGCCGGAGATGGAGCCTCCCACTTGGTTGACTGATTTTTACAAAACTTATTAATACCACCCGCATGCCCTAAAACCATAAGCCCCACACACTGGAATGCCGTAACAGCTAAAAGCGAGAGGACAACTTCCTGCCAGACGCGTATTATATCTAAGATAGGAGAGGTGCAGCAGCTTGGAAAACCAGAACAGAACCCTCGCCTTCTTCAGGGTGCCCTGCAGCTGCCAGCGTCTGACAGATCCACACTTTTCCAAATCCACTCTAGACCCAGAAATCTTGTTCTGCTCTTCAGTTAGTAAGAGGAAGAAAAGGAAGCCTAGGCTCTCTTAGTTGTTACCTAACTAGGACTCTGCACTTGTTGAGATTTTGCCGAAAAGGCATTTGCTCAGCAGTTTAGCAGAAACTTGCGAAGTAAGGCCAGTTTGTCACGAGTTGTCCTCTCCCTGTCTATCCTGGGTAGGGGGAAGGTTTCTTGTTGTGTTCAGAACAATGGTACCCAATGCCAGGGAGCACACCTGCCTGCTGGAGGCCAGAAAGCTAAGAGTTAGCTTGGGACCCTAGTGCAGTGCCGAGGAAGTAAAGGCATTCGATGGGCATCCCAGGCATCCCACACTCTGAGAAACGCGACACGGCATGGTCCACTCTTGTCTGTGTTGTGTCCAGCTGTGCAAACACATCCCCCACACTGAATAAATGTTAGTGAGAACCTGTTCCTTAGCTCTCTCTAGCTGCTGAACCAAGTCTTCACGTTCATGGGCTGCAAAGTGTCGCATGCCGATTTCTTCATCTCCGAGCCTCTGTTTAGCAATCGTCATCCTCAAGAGCTGCATTGTCCAATGGTAGAAAAAGAAAAAGGGACAGAGAATAAACAGATCCAAATAAAAACCGAAGGACACTAAGAAACTTTTGGGAGATAAGACACTTTCAAGAAATACTGGAGAAAGTGCAAAACAATTACTTGCCAGTATCATCAATTTTTTAAAAAATTAAAAATATAGATTGTATTTAGTGTACACATGCACACACTCTTTAAGGTCCAGGCACTCTAAGCTGGATGTCTGGTGGAGCACGGCTACAGGGTTCCCATTAACATTTAGCCAAGATTCAAAATAACCCAGTGCTGGATGATCCGCTGAGATGGGCACACTCCCACACGCGTAACGGTGAGGTGATGTGATCAAGAGCCTTAAGAATGTCCCCACCCAATGACCCAGTAACTCCACTTCTAAAAATCTGGGCTAAAAATAATCCCAGACTGCTAACTTTAGGAAAATATAAAAAAGTGGACTGCACTGTTATTTATAGAGTTAAAAACAAAACAACAACTAAAAAAAACTAAAAACAATGCCTAACAATAGTGGAATGCTTAGCAAACTACAGTGCAACCAATCAAGTGGCCTATTTGCAGCGGTCTGAAATGAGGCCTATTATGTGGACCAGCTAACAGCAGAGGACACGTTTATGATGCCATGTTAAGTCGGGGGGAAAAGAATACTAATGATTCTATGCAGTATGACTAAAATTATACTAAGAACCTTCTTCTCTCTCTCTCTCTCTCTCTCACTCACACACACACACACACACACACACACACAGAGAGAGAGAGAGAGAGAGAGAAAATGACCACATGCACTCAAATATTTAAAATGCGTGTATTTCGGTGATGGTGAGACTGTTGCTATCTGCTTGTTACTTTCTAACTTTTAAAATATTCATTCACTGCATGAATTTCAAAATAAACCTTTATTTATGTTTTAAAACCCTTGGGAATAAAATTCCAGTCTTCCAAAACATAATTTTCCAAAAGAACCCTGCAGAACCCATAGCTTTCCTGGACTCCGGAGCCAAGACCCCACCTGCAGCTCCAAACCTTCTCGGTGGGGCTGCAATGGAAACGGTGTGAAAGGCCCAGGAAGACCCCAATGGTCTCAGAGCACCCTACCTGCCCATCACAATGCCAAGGATTGCCACTGAAGAGTGACTTTCAAAAGTTACAGCAGCGCTTTCCAATGTTTCTTTTATGGAAGTTTTTAGTCCGATTCCACAGCTCCGTGCAGGGACGATGTGGATGGGTTTCATACACGAATGGGATGCTGGGGACAGTTTTCCACTGATTCCATACCTCCATGCAGGGACGATGTGGATGGGTTTCATACATGAATGGGATGCTGGGGACAGTTTTTCACTGTCACACAGATCCGACCCAGCCAGAGTGCCTGCGGGGGGCATGCTCTTCCTTGTTCCTGCATGAATCTTAAAGGATTCGTTGCCAGTCGAGAAAATGGCTTATTTTCAGAGTCTCTGAAGGATTTATGGGCAGGTGAGAGATAGGAAGTTAATTTAAGCCAAGGGAGATATTAAGTAAATTGAAATAATAAATAACAGAAAGGAACTTTGAAAGAAATGATGACTAAAGAAAAGTAAAGTGCATTTTCAAATGACACTTACTTTGGGTCCTTATTTGAAAGTACGCAGTTGAACTCCACAAATATTTACTGTGCCCCTCCCAAGAGCAAAAGCACCATTGGGACTGGGTGGACAGTGTCCCAGGCAGGTGGAACAGACCGTGCAAAGGCAGGCAGAAGATGCAGGATGCTTAGATGTGCAGATGGCTGCACTTGCTGGAATCTGGTTACACTCGATCCTCATTACCCATGGGTTCTGAATTTGTGAATCTGCTTACTTGCTGAAATTTATTTTTAACCCCAAAATCAATATTTGCAGTGCTTTCATGGTCATTGTCAGACATGCAGAGAGTGGCAAAAAATTAGAGTCGCCTGACACACACATTCCCACGGAGGTCAAACAAGGCCACATTCTGCCTTCTTGTTTTAGCCCTTGGATTGCAAACAAATGTCCCTTTCAGGATCTAGTGCGTGTCACATTTGTCACATTTTTGTGCTTTTGAAAAAGTGTTTAAAGTGGCCCCCATGTGTAGTGCTGAAGTGCTGGAAGTGCTTGTACTTAGTGCTCTAAGTAGTAAGTACCTAATGGAGATAATAGGTGTGTTAGAGAAGCTTCCTCCAGGCATGAGTGACGGTGCTGTTGAACTCAGTTCACTGTTCATGAATTAACCGTATATGTCAAATAAGGTGACTTTAAACAGAGACGCACATAAAACAAGGTTATGACTGATCAACTGGCAAAAATGTTGTGACCAGAGGTTTACAGGAACCTCATCTTGCATTTCTCCTAGAAGCAATGGTTCAGTATTCACTAGTCTAGTCATTTGCAGTGACTTCACAGAACAAATTTGTAGCAAAACTGGCAATGCCACTGAAAGCTGATATGCAAAAACTGTATCACATCGCACAACTCTTGGCTTGGGACATCAGATCCCCAAAAGTGGATACACAGGAAGGCAAACAGCAAGCCAAATAAAAAAATGTCTATCAGATCCAGGGGTCTAGGAACAAGAAAATTCCTGCCTTTCGGTATGAGGCCAACAGGAGGCTTAGGTTGTGTCTCTGAACGCAGGGTATTTTTCTTGGTCTATGAAAAGCCATACTGACAGACTGAACTTTAAGTAGTAAAACACTGTGGTTTTCCATTCCCAATATGCTTCACTGAGCACTTAATTTAGAATCGCACAATTATGTTTCCTTAATGCCAATTAATTATTAAACATGTTTATTGAGGTCTGACAGCCATATAAGAGAGTCATCTTTTATATATTGGATGCCCGTTAAGCTTCAATAAATATGTTAACCATCATCTGGTGTTTGATATGCATACAGTATCAGCTGCTAAATCTCAGGACTGGACTGGTTGAAACACTTATTGTTAAAAGTGAGGCCCAAGTTGGTAATAGCTGGTCCATTAGTTGAGTCTGAAACTCAAGTGCAGTAGCTGAGGGGGTCTAAGGAAGTCACCGCAGGGGGGACGGCAGAGCCCTAGGGAGAAAACTCCTGCCTTCCCAGCTGACAGCTGGTGTGCACTGGAGCTGGCCCACCTAAAGCGTGCACCCTGGCTCCACAGTCTGTGAGCTGTGCAGCCTCAGGACCTTGTCTAAACTTCTTGGAGCCTCAGTCTCCTCCTCTGTAGAAACACAGCAGTGAAAGTGTAGCCTCAGAGAAATGCTGTCAGCATGACGTGAGAGAGTGGGGTTGCATTAAAAGAACACTAAAGTCAGGGGGAGTTCAGTTCCTCATACAGATGAGTTTAGGGATTAAAAAGAAGAGGAAAAAACGGATGAGAGAGAAATAACCCAAAACATTGTGTGATTCTCCGAATTCCTATGCTCAATATCCCTGCTGGGGAATGAGGGGAGAGACAGACTGATAATACATTTATGCAAAGTCACGCTGTTCTATTTTTACAGAATACTGCTATCCCAAAGCATACACACACTCTGAAAGTTCCGGACAATTTCAAGGGACCATCAGGAGGAATTTTGGCTACATCCAAGTTTCTGCTTCTTCCATGCTGACTTCAGAGTCGAACCCTAAGTAAGAGAAGATGGGACTTCTCGTTGATGCTTAGCACAGGCCCTGGAGCATATAATGTGTCTAATAAATAAATACTAAATGTTAGGGGTCCTTATGATTATTGTAATCATCATCATCATCATCATCATCCACGTGTTTCCCCGTACAGAAGCCCACTAGGGAAGCCCGACCTTTCTTCTAAGCTGGAGAAAGCAGAGCTCCCGAGCCAGCCTTATCTGTGTAGCGCAGGCAAACAATGTTGATTTTCCACCTTGGAAAACGGCTATGAAGCAACCACTCAGGGCACTTAATTTCCTCAAACAGGGCCATCAAAACTGCACAGCCAGCCTCCCTGTGCCAGCCCACAAAGTGGATCAGTGCCTTGCACAGCACCCGCGCCGCCACCAATAGATGCATTCAGTTGCTGATTTAGATAGAAATAAATGTTTATGAATGAATTACGGGTGTGAGTCGTCAGCTTGCGGATAAGGCGCAGCTGCAGCTGGGATGCAGCTGAGGGACAAGGCCGCAAAACAATGTGGCAAAATGGCTTCTGGGTGCCCTGCCCCCAACTCTGCCAAGGACCTGCTCAATCTGTCCTCCATGAGGCCTGCCCAGGCCTCCTGAGTCAGAATGACTTGCTCCCTCCTTGATCTCTTCTCAGCCTTCATCTCTCGCAGCCCTCAACATTCTCTACCTCATCCTATTTTCATTTGCCTGAATCTGTTTCACTCAACAGTGAGAGGCAGCCAGGTGCAGGAGCAGCTATTCTCTGGGTGTTATCTATGTTCAGATCCAGCTTCTGCTAATCCTAGCTATGTGCCCTTGGCAAGCTCTCTAACCTTGGTGGGCCACATGTGATTTGTTTAAAAAAAACAAAAAAGGATAAAATCCATCTTGTAGACAGGACAGTCATGTACAGCTGCTCAGGCTGTGCACTGCACAACTCCATCTGCGGAGATCACATTTCCACAATGGGAAGATACAAGGCAATGACCACTGTCTGTGGAACTCCACGACCTTTCAAAGTGCAATCCCCAGTTGCAGTTGGCATGGTTACAATTCTTATACAGTGGCTGTGAATTTGCCAGGGCTATTGGGAGGGTTAGATGAAGGAATCATTAACAGGAAGTGGATGCTAGCCCTTCCCTGCCCCCAGTCCTCGTGTACTGCTGCCGATGGCACACCCGGGGGAGAGGTCAGTGCCAAAAGGCATTTATTAAGCATTTATCTGGAGTGGCGCTGTGCTGGCATTTCCATAAACAAGACCTTGCCTATTATTTCTTTACTTTTCCTGTTGGTTTCCTCCATATCCTCTCCAAATGCCCCCTGACCTTTTAGAAATACCTTCCATAGAACTGGACATGAGAGATTAAAAGGCTCCAAGTGGGCCATCTACTGTGTTCACCAGAGTCCAAATTCCTAGACTTAGGATGTGACATTCCAGTTCTAGTTTCAAACACAAGAATTTGTCACTTAAAACAAATCAAAACAGTAGTTTTCATCCTGGAGATCATCAGGCACACGCTCATTAGTGTGGATACGGCTGTCGCCCAGTTCCCAATGTGGTCCAAGCGAGCAATGTGCCAGCCAGCAGCTTTCCTGACACCATCGACAGACACCCCCAGTGGCTCGTCACGGCACTGAGCTCCACACAGAGCCTCTACCAGGGCTGAAGAGGCTCAACATGACCGGCTCCCACCTGCCTTCTGACCCCATTTCTAACCATCCCCCCATGTCTGTGCCTCAGCCATGCCGGCTTCCCTCCCTTGTCCTAAACATGCCACTCTCATGTCTGCCCCCCGGGCCTTTGCACCTCCCTCTGCCTTTGGAAGAGCCTGCTCACAGGTCTGTCCAGAAGCTGTTTCTTTTGTCTCATTCAGGTCAGATCAAATTCCCCCTCTTTGAGAAGCCTTCCCTGTACATCATCGCTAGAGGCATTCAGCCCCACGCCACTCTCAACCCACACTGCCCTGCCTCCCTGTCTTCATCATATTTACCAGAAATAATTGCGCTCATCTGCTTGTGTCCACCCCACTGTCGGCTCCATCATGGCACGAACCTTGCTTGTCATATGCACTGAAACACCTTGGGCTCCACAACTGTGTCTGGCATGCTTCTTAGATCTAGTAAACAGGAAGCCCCCATTCAGTGCTCCCACAACTCTCAGAGGCAGACACTGTCATCTCTTTATAGTGGAGAAGCCCCTGAGAGGTTGGCATAGGGCTCTGAAGCCAGTGTTAACTGGCCCAAAGCTTTAAGGCGAGGGCACTGGGGCCCACTGGGAACCACGTACAAATCAGTGGGCCAGGTCGGGTGTGGTGTCTGTAATGCCAGCACTTTGGGAGGCTGACGGGTGGATCACTTGAGGTCAGGAGTTCGAGGACAGCCTGGTCCACATGGTGAAACCCCATCTCTACTAAAAATACAAAAACTAGGCTGGGCATGGTGGTGTGTGCCTGTAGTCCCAGCTACTCGGGAGGCTGAGGCAGTTGAATTGCTTGAACCCGGGAGGTGGAGGATGCAGTGAGCTGAGATCACGCCACTGCACTCCAGCCTGGGTGACAGAGCAAGACTCCATCTCAAAAAAAAAAAAAAAAAAAAAAAAAACTCAGTGGGCCACAGTACCCTCGCCCCGAAGCTTTTGGCCAGGTAGCACTTAGCACTAAGGTGCCATGCCATGCACAGTCCTACGTGCTGATTCCCATTCACCCATTTAAGTCCACCAAGTACCCTAGTGGGTATTGTTGCTATCCTTATTTGCACATGAGAAGCTGAGACACAGCGAGGTAGAGTAACTCGCCTACGTCACAAATCTTATAAATGGCAGTTAGGAATTGAGCCTGGCAGTTCAGGGCTCTGACGTCTATACTGCGCTCCCCCTCTTCACCACACACAGCGGTTCCCCTAGGGAATGTGCTCTGTGCTTGGCCAGGCTCAGTGGCTCCTGCCTGTAATCTCAGCATTTTGGGAGGCCGAGGTGAGTGGATAACCTGAGGTCAAGAGTTCGAGACCAGCCTGGCCAACACGGTAAAACCCCGTCTCTACTAAAAACACAAAACATTAGCTGGGTGTGGTGGTGGGCACCTGTAATCCCAGCTACTTGGGAGACTGAGGCAGGAGAATTGCTGGAAACCAGGAGGCCGAAGCTGCAGTCTCGCCATTGCATTCTAGGCTGGGCAATAAGAGCGAAACTCTGTCTCAAAAAAAAGAAAATGTGCTGTGTGTCAAGTGCTTTATAGAGCTTTCCTTATTTAATCCTCACAAAAGGCACACTGCCCGCCTCCCCTTAGCAAGCCTATGACACCCTAAGCTCGCTCCCCCTCAAAGGGTCTTTGGATTTCCAGCCCTCATCCTTATATCTGACCCCTCCCACCACACTTCCTTCAGGGCTCTGTGCCAGGCACATGAGCGGCAGGCCTTCCCTGACCACCGGATCCAACGGCATCCCCTCCCCCACCTGGGCTTCACTCTCTAGCCCCTCTTCCTGCTTTAGTTTTTCACTTAGCACTTATCACCTCCTGACATATTATACTGCAGTTCATCAAATAGAAGACTCCATCAATTTTAAGAGCGCACACTGTGTACCTCTAAAAAGAATAAAAAGTGCCAATCATAACTACATAATACCGATTGTATCAGAGATGTCCAATATGAAAAACCGCGCCTCTCAGAGTCCGTGAAATACGATTTATTTGCTTACTGTCCATCTGCCCCCACTAGAATGAAACCCCCACGGGAGCAGGGACTCATTGGTGCTGTTCGCTGCTAGCCCTAGACCAGACAGTCCGTCCTCAACAAATACGTGTTGAAATGAATTGCACCAAACCAACCTCCTCGAGGCAAGTACTACTGCTATCTCTGTTGTACAGATGAGAACCGAGGCATGAAGTGAAACAATTGTCCCCAGATCACACAGCTAAGAAGCCCCTGGATTACGGTTAGATAGTTTAGCACACGTTGCTTCCAGAGCCAAAATCTTTACAGTGTCCCATCAAGCAGTTTTAAAGAAGCTCTGATTTATTTTTATTTTAGTGTGTAATTTGGATACGGTGTATGATAAAGTAAGTCTTAGGCAGAGCTGTCTTTCAGAGTCAGTTCACTAAGACGTGAGATGCTCCAGTCTATGGGATGAATATCTGAAAACCCACGCTGTTTGGGTCACAGGGTCTACCCAGACTATGAGCTCACGTAAGCCACGACGGACTCGAACAAGGTATCTGAAGACCAAGTGTATCTGATTCACTTAAGAACAAAACATTAGAGACTGCCGAACAAGACTGGCCGCTTGCTGGACTCGCTGAGCACCGCCTATAGTTCATAATCAAGATCCCGGGGTAGAGCAAGACATGATGGGGACCGGGGGTGGGGGCAGGGATGCAGTGAAGGGCCCTTCTCTCTCATTGTAATTCCTCATAATGAACTTCTATAGTGCCTCAAGGTGAGAGCTTTTCATTAGAGTGCCATCTTCGTTGCGTTTCTTGCAGGCTGGGACCGCTCTTCGCTCCCTTTCAAGCATCAAGTGAAACAGCTTCCGAATTGCTCTCTGATCCCTCATGCTGGACCATTACAAACATCCACAGCTGAGCACTCCTTTCTAACGAAGTGTACTTTAATTCCTCACCTGCACACTCATTGGTCTGTCTTTATTGGCTTGTAGCTGGTTGTTAATTGGTCTGCTTGCCAAATTCATCCAAAAGTTCCACGTCAACAGAGGTATGTTCACAGAAGGTCTCCATCAGTTTATGACACCAATGCCAGATAGAACAGAGGTACCTAAAGACCTTCAGCTGGTGTCACATAAAGCTCATTATTAAGGGCAAAATCCTGTGTTTATGCAATATCATAACAGCTAAATTTAAGTTTGCCAGCAGGGGCCCAGGGAGTGTGAATGTGTGACACTGGTGGGAGCATCCGCCTCCCCGCGATCTTCCTTGCTTTTGAACACATTACACCGTATTACTGGTTCTCTGCACGAAAGTGCCATAATCTTTAAAGCAAACAGACGAGAAGACCAACTGTCATCCGGAACCTGAGTTGCCGCTTCTGGTGTCTCCTATTAGGTGCTTATTCCACAAGGGGCACACAAAATGCAAGAAAGTTCCCAGGAGCTTGGCACCAAGGCAATAATGCCTGATGCTGGTGAAGCTGAGGCTGGCGATGAGGAGGGCTGACTATTGGGGGATCCATCTGCCACATGCCAGGTGTCTCCACCAGGATCATTGTCTTTACTGGGAGGGGGCACATATCTAGCTCACTGGAAATAGCTGATCCATAAGGAGGAAGATCTTGAGATTTCTGGGGGAATTCTTGCACAGGGAGATTCTAAGTCAATATGGGCCTATGTTGTGCTAAACATAACAGCAACACTTACCTTCTGTTAAGTGCTTGCTAGGTGTTAGGCACCATGCAGCATCTTTTACAAATGATATTGCATGCATGTCCATCCCTAAACCATTCAATCTCATCGTCCTGTTTTCTTTTCTTCTCAGTACTAAGCACCGTCTGATTAAATTACGTATGCATTTTATGTTCTTATTATCTACTCCCCCAACTAGAATGTAAGTGCCATGGGAACTAGTACCTGGTCTTTCTTATTCCTTGATGTGTCCTTAGCTGCTGGAATGTTTAATTAGCATGTAGTAAGTCCCCAATTATGTGGGGTATAAATGATGTGGTGGATAAATGGTTAAACAATTCTATAAGAGGTATTATTACTGCCATTTTACAGATGAGGAAACTTAGGCCTGGAGAGAAAACTGACTTGCCGAATGAGAACATAAACCTGGGCCTGACGATTTTAAAAGATGGCGCTCCTGGGCTACACTATACTCTCCACTTCACAGAGACAGCCTGGAGCTGTCTTTTCCTGGAGTACAAATCTTTCGAAGTTCAGTGAGTTCACTTTGGTAACCTGACGTTTGTCATGGTATCAGTATTTATCACACAGACATAGGCAAAATGTTACATGTCAGGCTTCTTCTTTCAGAGAGCTGGTTCACAAGCACACTTCTGGATACAGTGGTCCCTCTAATCCTTGGTATGAGTTACCTGCAGTCAGCCGTGGTCTGGAAATATTAAGTGAAAAATCCCAGAAATAAAAATTCATAAGATTTATATCGTGCACCATTCTGAATAGATGATGATGAAATCTCATGTCCTGGTCCGTCCCACCCGGGCACGCCAGAGACACGCAAATCCTTCCTTTGTCCAGGGTCCATGCTGTCAACTATACCCGCCCCTTACTCACTGGGTAGCCATCTCGGGTATCAGATCAACTGTCATGGTATCACAGTGCTGGTGTTCAAGGGACCCTTATTTTACTTAATAATAACCTGGCCAAGCGCAGTGATTCACACCTGTAATCCTAGCACTTTGGGAGGCTAAGGTGGGTGGATCATGAGGTCAAGAGATTGAGACCATCCTGGCCAACATGGTGAAACCCTGTCTCTACTAAAAATACAAAAATTAGCTGGGCGTGGTGGCACATGCCTGTAGTCCCAGCTACTCAGGAGGCTAAGGCAGGAGAATAGCTTGAACCCAGGAGGTGGAGACTGCAGTGAGCTGAGATTGCATCACTGCACTCCAGCCTGGCAACAGAGCAAGACTCTGTCTTAAAAAAATAAATAAAAATAAAAAATAAATACTGACCCCAAACACAGGAACAGTGACGCTGGCAAGTTGGACACGCCGAAGAGAAGCCATATAGTACTTCTTTTAAGTGAAAAGGTGAAAGTTCTCGACTTAAGGCAAAAAAAATCATGTGCTGAGGTTGCTGAGATCTACAACGAGAACTAATCTTCTATCTATGAAATTGTAAAGAAGAAAGGAGAAATCTGTGCTAGTTCTGCTGCTGCACCTCAAACTACAAAGCTACGCCACAGTGCGGAAGTGCTCAGTGAAGATGGAAAGGCATTGCATTTGTAGGGCAATAAATTTTAAATTAAATAAATATTTAAAAAAAAATATATATTAATAAAAAAAATAATAAAAAAAAAATATAAAAAAAAAAAATTTATATAAAAAAAATAATTTTAAAAAAAAAATTATATAAAAAAAAATTTAAAATAAACCAGTGAAGATGGAAAGGCATTGCATTTGTAGGCAGAAGACGTGAGAGGAATGGGCTCTGATTGATGGCAACTGGGTTCTGCACTAACCCAGGTTTCAGGCATCCACTGGGCATCTTGGAAAGTATCCCCCCACAGATAAGGAAGGACTGCTGTCTTTGTGATTCAGCTGTCCTCTGCTAGTTCTGCTGTTTGACTTACTAATCCTTAAGTTCTCCAAGACGCCTTTTTTCCTCCTGATCCCCTGTTCCCTGAATCTACTCTTTTCCTAACGCCCAGAAGCAGCAGCAGGCCAACCTCCAGATCAGGCCAAGGAGAGCTGCGGCTGTCTGCATGGTCCCAGCACTGCCTGAGTCTCTCCTCATTCCTCATAGACTGACACGCTGAGAGCCCTGGGCAACGTGCAAAGCTTTTCCAGGGTAATGCGTGGCTCCATTAGCCCTTCTTTCCCCGGAGGCATCCTCTTTCCTCGTTAATCTTTAAGAACTGTAATTTTTAAGGAAGGGAGGGTATCCAGGAGGTTTCCCTTTTCACATCTCTCGTCTGGTTTGGCTTGGGAGTTTGTGTTAGTTTGGGAGCCTGAGAAATTCTTGGGAACTAGACAGAGATGGCAGGAGGTAATCAATCACACAGGCCCCCCCATCACAGGACACCCATGCTGGCACAAGCACCCTGCCCCCTGCCCCATGTGAAAGCTGAGTTGCTTGGAAGCCAGGGTGGCAACAAATCTTTCAAGAGGCTGTTTGGAAATGCTTTATGGCCCGTAGGGTTACAAGGCTCTAGCTGAACAAATGGAAAAATTAGTCTACCCTAAAATAGCCAAGGCAAGTAATTTCCTATCACCTTGTTTTTCAAATGTGCTTAACATCTAGAATCTGGGCTTCCCAAAATATGGATAAGGGTCATCAGTTAAAACGGCAACTCGGAGATAAAAAATCTTCCACTTTAACAGTCACTCGTAAAATGACGCCATCAGCCCTGCTGTTTGGCCTCAGAGTTAAGAGTCCAAAAACAACAATGATTAAGTATTCTTGAATTTAACAGAGTTGAACCAGCCAATGAGCAGGACACTCATCCTTTGTCCCCCAGGGCTCAGCAACTGACCCTCTGCTCTCTCCACAGAAGCTTCTCAAAGGCACATATCTGGGGTTAGTTTCACCCCTGTTGGAACAGTTTGCTTTTCTAGTTCCTTTCTCCAAATGTCTAAACTACTTATTCTACAAAGTACCAATGACAATCAGATGGCAATCGGTCTGTTTATTTCTTGCACGCTTTTTTCTTTTTCTCTTTCTCTTCCTTGAATCCTTTTGCTCTTCTTCTCGTTCCCTTTATTCATTCATTTCATTCATTCATTGATTCTATTCCATTCCTTCAGTAGAGATTACACAATATCTATATATCAGGAACTAAGAATACTAATTTATAGGATACAGTTGAAAATTTGGCCCTCAGAGAGCTTACCCTTGGGGCTGGTGGTGCCACACAAGTGTGAGCAGAGGGGCAGAGCAGGGCATTGCAGGCTGCACGGGACTGATGCCTAACAGCTGGAGAAGACTGCATTTGACCTATGTCCTGGCAGACGAGCAGATGCTTGCAGGGCAAGTAAGAGTATTCAAGATTGAGCAAACAGCAGGTGCAAAGGTCCTGTGGCCATGGGCAATGTAGCACAGCAAAAGGGCTGAAATTCGCACTCTACGGCTCAAGTATGAGGTAACCAGCAGCAAGGATGTGGCTGTAGAAATCAGTAGGGGTCAAGTTATGGGGGCCTAACACACTGTGATCATGGAGGCCTAGTGCACCCGGAGGTAGAGCTGAATGCAGAAAGCGATGGAAGTGTTGGAGAAGAAAGTGTCATAATTAATTTTTTTAAAAAACTGAAGGGTTAACTCGTTCTCTACCACACAGTCACAGCTACCTGGGAACGGGGGCTTCTGAGGTTCTCAAGCGAGGCTGGTGTCATTATGGAATGAGTAATCTGGCCTCCAGGTGGGGGGTTGGGGGAAGGATGATCATGACTCACACGAGCCTGAAAATAAACCAGCCCTGTAACTTTACAGGCAAATGAGGATAAATGGAATCTCTGGGGCTCACTGCAGTTAGCTTTTTTTTTTTTTTTTTTTTAATTGAGGGAGAGAGGCCAGACACTGAAATGGGGAAGTTTGCTCGACAACAAAATATCCTCCCCCTACTCCTTTTGGCAGGCAAATTTCTTCACAGGCCATGAATAGGAGTCACTAAATTCTAAACCTAAGGTGAGAAGACAAAGTTTGATGAATGTGCCCAGGTACTGGAATCATGACCCAGAGAGCACGCAGATCACAAAGTTCAGACTGTGACAACCTGTGCTCAGTGTTCCACACACAAACATGCTCTCGCGCGCACACTAACCCACACACAGGCCCTCCCTTTCTCTTTTTTCTTTTTGAAAGAGATGGGGTCTCACTCTGTCACCCTTGCTAGACTGCATTGGCATGATCATGGCTCACTGCAGCCTCAACCTCCTGGGCTCAGACAATGGTCCGGGCCTCAGCCTCCTGAGTAGCTGGGACCATAAACGCGCACCACCACGCCTGACTGCTCTCCCTTTGTTGTTTCCGTGAACTATCAGTTGCAAACATCAATTCCTAAAATTCTCATGCCTAAAAGGCAAAAAAAAAAAATTAAAAGTGACCAAAATATCAGACAGAAGCATATTTAGGAAAGTTGGGGGAGGGGGTAGCTCAGGAAAAGAAATAAAATAAAATAGAAAAAATCTGTATCAGTCGGTCAAGAGCAGTCACAGATCCAAAAGTCACATCTTAAATATGTTTCAGTATTTCACGGGTTTATAAACTTCTCTAGTATTTTCATTGGCTTAAAGAAAAACTATTGCGTATATTTTGTTTAATTCTCTAGAAAATCTTGCCCTGCTGCTATCACTTGAGGAAGTGATTAAGGTTGGTCCTTAATTGACCAAACACCTAGGTTACAAAGCCTAAATCCTTTTAATGATGCATAAAACCACACGAGGGGCCGGATTAGCTTGTCCAGTGTTAATTAGAACCTTTCCTGGGCATTCTTTCCCATCCTCTATTTCATGACCAGGAATAGTAAAGCCTAATTTTTCAAATTTATGTTAAATCCAAGAGGTTAAAAAAATTTAAGGCCAGTTAGGTGGAGAAGAAGCTCTGTAAAGAAGGCTTACTAGATGCATATATGCCCTCAAGTCAGGCCTCTCAAGCCAGCAGTATCCAGGGTCCTCTCTGATGTCTCATTAGGGAAGAGTTCTCTGGACAACTCAGGCAATTCTATGCATTGTTTAGAGTAAGCATTTTTCAAAACGGCTCCTTCTAATAACCAACAACTCCCAGCAATGATGAAAGTCACGATCATTTGTCAAGCAATTTGGTAACATCTAAAAACATTTCCCCAAGAACTACTCCCCCCAACACACACACACACACACACACGTGCACACACACACTATAGTTTTCATCTTGAGTCAGCTTCCAACGCCATCTCTGTTGCAAAAGAGATGTTGCTCTCTCTGTTGCTCATCTCTGTTGCTCCTTGCCTCTGGCAAGGAGCTGGAAATGAATCAATCTTGGCAAAACAGGAAACGATTCTGGGGGACAGAATTAAACTTCGGTAGTTTTTCTTTCCTTTCTCAGTTGTACTTTGTTCATAGCTTCAGCTGGGAGAGGGAGAGCACACATTTAGTTGGGAGTTTATGAGTTCATATTTTATAATTAACGTTGCCAACAGGGGAGTTTGATTAATACCAAGCAGTGGATTTTGAGTAATGTTCCATACAAATTGCCAAATTTAGCAATAAAATAAATTGGTTATGTGAACATAATTAGTAGGATGACTACTTAAAATTCAAAACCGAATGTGAATAATTCCAATCATCTGAGCCACAAATCCATTATTTGTATAGAAGGGGGGTAAGGATAGCATTTGGGTTTTATTTTGCCCTCCACCACAGTGCTATTCACCACCAAGCTGAACGTAATGAAACTTCTACAATGGGTTGTGGCAATATTTTAGAGCCACTGAGAAACACACATATACAGGCATGCAAACACACAAAGGGAATGTAAAAAGATATGCTAACTGCGAATTTCCATTATAAATTTAAAAATCTATAACAAATTTTTCCCCAAATGCTGCACTACATTTTTCCGATGTGCAATACATAAACCTCTACCGCACAGTTTTGCAGCAGAGCTTTTTCTCTGTAAATACCCACAGTACCTTGTTGTCACCCTGGACTTCTCCAAGCCTTTGCTGAAGTTCTTTAATTTCTTCTCCCAGATGTTTATTTCGGTCTTGAGAATCTTTCAGTAGTTGTGCAAGATTAGCCTAGAAATATCAACACATTATGAAATACAATCAGAAATGGAGGCGTGGATAAATGCCAGGTTTTATCGGGCTTGTTGATGCTGGCGTCCAAACCCAGCTGAACCACACAAAGCCCATTAGAGGAAACGCATACATGAATCCAGCCAGTGTGCAAATCATACCACTGCAGTGGCATGGAGGAAAGTGAAGTTGGCCATGAACCTCAGTGTGGGGATATTCTTTGTTTCCAGAATGGCTCACAGAGGGTATTTGAACAAGCAATGGATGAGTCAGTCTTATTTGCCTTTAAAAAAAAAAAAAGTGAGGCTGAGGCAGGAGAACTGCTTGAGCCCAGGAGGCGGAGGCTGCAGTGAGCTGAGATCATACCACTGCACTGCAGCCTGGGCAACAGAGCGAGACTCCATTTAAAAAATAATAATAATAACCTGAGAGTTTATCACTAAAATTCTTGAAAATGGACACAGAATTCTAAAATTTGGGCCAACAATATACAAATAAGCTTCATTTTCTTGTTTAGATAGCTTATTTTTTCTTCAAATATATGTTGCCTCATAAGCTTTTGTATGTGAACTCAGTGTTCCAAATTTTGATTACATTTCTAGGAGGCAGCCAGAAAGAGGTCAGTGATGAGCATGAATTTCCGAAATCAGGATCCGGAAGAAATGCAACAGTTTTCTGGGCTGGTTTTCTCTTCTTTATTTCCTTATTCTACCTCACACAGTGCTAAATATCCAGGATAATAGCTCTCTGTTGCCATCCTCACGGCATTATCCTTCCTTAAGATTTGCCTCCTGTTGGGATCCAGGTCTCTTGGGTCTCCATGGCTGGTCCATTGGCCTGCCTCCCCCTTTCGGTGTGGCTTCGCGTCACAGCCTCATTGCCCCTTTCCCCAGAGCATGCAGACACCTTTGGCCATATCCTCACCCCTTTCCCACATTCCCTGAACCTGGAATTTCTGGCCGCCCCCGCCAAATGTAGCTACCTACTCCAGCCTTTCACTCACATTCCTCCTCGCTTGCATGGCTTCTTGTTCTCCTGTACTATTCTTATTTTGCTAATGGACTTGCCCTAATTCTCACCTGACTTATCACCTTCTTATTGAACCTTAGCAAGAAGAGACTGCAAGCTACTGAAAGGCAGAGATTCTGCTTTCTACTTCCTCTGCTTCCACGTACACTGCTCCAGACAGTGCTTGGGTACGGAAGAGTGTTTTAAAAGCTCATGATGAATAAATGAAGGAAGAAAGGAGAGAGGGAAGCAAGTAAGCAATCCAACAGGCCCTCCGGAAGGGGGAATCATTCAAGGAGAGTCAAACAAGGGATATTAAAGATGATCTGAATAGTAAAGGATCCCCTCCTGCTACAGCTGCAGAAACCCAAATCCAGAGAGGTCAGGGAACAAGCCCGACTGGAATGGGCTACATTTCCAAAGACTTCAATGCTAATATTTGGAGGAATATGTAACTATGGTGAGTACTAAAAAGAGAATAAAAGGAAAAGTAGATGGCGGTTCCATGTTGGTTTACCTCCCCTATCTCACTTGCGGGGATATCCTGTTGTCTCACTTATACCTACCAAGTCTCCCCCACCTCATGCTCCCCCTCCCTGTGGTCCCCCACACAGACCAGGCATGATCCTAGCTCAGTGCCAGGGCCCTGTTCCCTCTGCTGGCAATGTTCTCCCTCCAGAGAGCCTCCTGGTTCACTTCCTCACCTCTTTCAGTCTTTGCTCAAAGGTCACTGTCAACAGAGTCCATCTTGACCGATCGATTTAATACTGAAACCTTCCCCCATGCTACCTTTTCTTTGATTCTGGAGCACTTGCCATCTGTTAATACGCCATATCATTTACTTCATGGTTCATTGCTTACTGTGGACTTCCTGTCTCCCTCTTCTTACTAAAACATAAGTTCCAGGAAGGGCAAGGAACTTCTTTGTCTCTACTGGCCTCTCCCAAGCCCCTAGTAGATGCTCCATAACCATTTTTAAAATAAGAGGCAATAAGCTGAGTGTGGAGGTTGTGCTCTTCCTAGGAGAGATTGGGAAAAATAAGAGCGAGTACCAAGACTGAAACCAATGCCTGGCATGGAGCCTTGCATAGAAAAACATTCATCCCCGGCCGGCTGCCGTGGCTCACGGCTGTAATCCCAGCACTTCAGGAAGCCAAAGCAGGTGAATCATCTGAGGTCAGAAGTTCAAGACCAGCCTAGCCAACAAGGTGAAACCCTGTCTCTACTAAAAAATTCAAAAATTAGCCAGGCTTGGTGGCGCATGCCTGTAGTCCCAGCTACTCAGGAGGCCGAGGCGGGAGAATCTCTTGAACCCAGATGGTGGAGGTTGCCGTGAGCTGAGATCACACCACTGAACTCCAGCCTGGGCAACAGAGGGAGACTCTGTCTCAAAAAAAAAAAACAAACAAAACCACCATTCATCTCCATTAGTTCTGATCATTTAATCAAGCTCTGATCTCCACTCGTTTATTTGAGAACATTACTCGGTAATTCCATCGAATTTTTAGCCCCCTATTTGCAAAGCTCCCATCGTGTAATATTTGAGTTCTAAATTTCCCCGATTTCTGTTCTCCAAAGACAAAAATTTGGTGATGGATGAGGAAAATTAAAACCTACTGTGTGGGTAGGAAAGCAAAGAAACAAATGAACAAATTACTGCTTTTGGAAATTTCCCTGAATGGGAGAAATCAGATGAGGCTGCGTTCTGATCATACCACTTCCTGGGCTGGGTGACCTTGCAGGACTTTCTTAACCTCTTGGGTCTCCCCCATCTGTAAGATGGAGCTAGCAATACATAGTGATTTGATCTTTAAATAATGAACATGGAACATCTACCACAGTGCCTGCCATCCAGTATGCGCTCATTAAAGTTGGGTTACATCTCTCAGCTATGACCATCTCATGTCTCCTACTCCAACACTCAGTGAACAGAGCTGTGAAGATGCAGCGAAGGCCTAGTTGGACACAGCTGACTCCTTTGCAATCCTGCCCCTTCACTGTTGATTATTCATCCATTCATTTCTCTAACAAGTATTTATTGGGCACCTGGCATCTGCCAGGCACTACTTTAGACCTGAAGATGCAGCAGCAATAATACAGACAAAACCTTTGCCCTTGGAAACTGACATTGAATGGGTGACATTACATTAACTACATTATATTACAATAGAATATATAATGGATCCATGTGTTAGCTGATAACATGTGGCAGAGAAAAATAAAGCAGGCAAAGGGACTAGAATGAGCTGGGAAAAGGGCCACAGAAGGCCTCACTAAGGCCACATTTAAGTTAAGAATTGAAAAAGGCGAGAGACAGAGCCTTGTAGATATCATGGAGAAAAAGTCCCAGGCAGGGGAAAAGGCAAACAAGCTTCCCTCTCTCCCTCTCCCCCGTCACGTCTTAAAACTTCCATTTGAAAGCACAGTTCAAGGCCACAAGAGCAGGCTGACCCCAGGGACTGTAGTGAAGTCAAGAGATGACTCAATTCTTGACTTTCTTTTCCTGGTTCCCCCTCTCCATTGACAGCTCTCCTTCCTTAGCTCAAGGTGTCACATGTGGGTGGCCTCTGCCTTTCCTCCACAGAACTCCAGAACGTTCCCCAGACATTAGCTCATTGATCCTTTCCCTTGGCAGCAAATATAATCCCTCCCTACCAGATGGAGGGCCAGGCCACTGGGCAGCAGGGACTGTCCCTGGGGGAGTGGTGGGAGGAGCAGCCCAGCGCTTGCTCAATCTGGGAGCTGGTGGCCAACTGCACATTCAGGTGACTCTCAGCATCCCCATCTGGAGGACGTGCAGCAAAATTCACCTAAACCTTCATTTAGCCTTCTGCTAAATGGCAAAGAGTGGCCCAGAGAAATGTCTGTAAGAGCAACAATGAAAATGTAACAAAAGACAGGGGAAAAAGGTCTTCAACTTCCCTAACTTTCCCTTTTTAAATCAAGATCTCCTTAGTCTCTGGTGGGTGAGAAGACCCTGACAGTCACTGACAATGTAACTGCAGTAGCTCCATGGGTAGCTACTGTATTAGTAAACCAGTACAACTCAATCTATTGGTGGGGAAAGACCAGTTCTCTTTTCCAATCCGCAATAGATCAATACTTTCATAAAATCTAATAAAAATGAATTACTAGGCAAATAAATTTAAGAAGACAACAAGATAAAACCCCAAGTGTGTATCATTAAATAGACATAAAGCCATGCTGTCAAAGTGCTGTAGAAGTTTCTGAACACTTACTCTCAATTTCTGTACGTATCTTGCCATGAACCAGAAACAATTAGGTTGCAGCGTGGGCCTCACTTTAAAAAGCACTGAGCTCAGATGGTTTTCCTAGAAATGTAGAAACTAGAGCAAGGAAGACACCCAGTATAAAAGTCAGTCAATAATTCCAGTGATGGCCAGGACAGACGGTGAGCTGCTTTAGGAAATATTTATTTAGAGAACCAGTGATGTGATTATAAAACATTATTTACTCCACAGCCTGGCTTAAAAGGAATCTACCAAAAGCCAGGCATTTCTATATTAGATGCAAAAAATGGTTTATTAAAATCACAATGCCTCCAAGAGTGAGTTCCCTGTAAATCTACCCCAGCTTTAAACTTGACCCCTGGAGTTCAGTGGGGTGGGGGTGACACCACTGCTTCAAAGCAGGTGACTGTAATTTTCTTTACACGTAGCAGGCTAGATTCCTTGTCAACACACGATTCTTTTCTATTCAGTCCCTCCACCTTCTCAACTCCAAAACAGTAACTTTGAAAACTAGAAAATGACTATTCTGATAGGGAGCCTAATTCCTTGACATACGTCTTAAAGAACAACAAAAAAAGAAAGTAGTACATTTCAAAGTGCTCGAAATAGAGGAGAAAAGTTCACACAATTCTTTTGACCAAAAATAACACCCATGACTCACAAACATTCACTATAACAATCCATCAAGCTAACACACGGTGCCTGCTTATAATTTATCAGCTATGCAGAGTGCTTTGTCTCCCCTGTGACTGAGAAGGACTCTGTGACCATCAGTTTAGAATAGCAACACTATGTAAAGGAAATGTCAGGGAAAAAGTGGCAGCCCGCCTAAGACCGGGTTTCACAGGGAAAGAAAACAAAACCAAGAGATTGTTTCCTCTAAATCTCTGGGGGCAGGAGGCAGCATAAATAGCAAAACATAAAAACGTTTAAAAAGAAGCTTCTTTTAAATATTCAGATCAAGCCAGGGCTGACATTAAAGGTTGACATTTTTGCTCTGATAATAGTGGAATGTTGAATATAGTGGGATACACTGTAGAATCCATATATTTAAGTCACTCTTTCTAGGTAGGAGTTTATTAAAATTGTGATGGGAAAGGGACGGAAGAGAGATGTGATGGAAACATAGCTGTGAGATTCAAGGCCGAAAGGATATGACAGCTCTCCATTCTGAAACACCTTCCTTTGTCAAGGAACAACTCAATCCCCAATTACAAATGATGTCTGCAGAAGCAATTCACCAAAGCCAGCCCCCGGTGTGGGAACTGGGAGGCCCTGGAAATTCTTTCTGGACAGGGATGATGGCTACAAATACTGACAGTTGTTGTGAAGGTAAAGACCAGGGAATTTATAGAGCCATCGGATCTCACCCCAACCTCTTCCTAACTGTTTGCAGAAATTCTCAGCGAGGTCGGTTAGCCACCTGTGTGCGGGGAGCTATCTCGCAACCTTCAAGTTCTACTACACCCTGAACTCTAGTCTTGCCTCTACCACCGTTCCAATTCCCCTATAAATGCTGCAAAATATGTCAGAATGGTTTATTCTACAGATGCAGCATGTTTTTTAAACTTATAAGAACCAATGGGAGGTTTTAAAATACAGACAGTCCCTGATTTAATGGTGGTTTGACTTCTATCTTTCAACCTTACAATGGTGTGAAAGAGATATGCATTCAGCAGAAACTGTAGTTTGAGTATCCATACAACTATTCTGCTTTTACACTTTCAGGACAGTATGGAAAAAAATTACGCTTTATAAAATAGGTCTTATATTAGATGATTTTGCCCAACCATACACTGATAATATACGTAAGTGTTCTGAGCATGTTTGAGGTAGGATAGGCTAAGCTAAGCTATGACGCTGAGTAGGTTGGGTGTATTCAACACATTTTCAACTTCCAATGTTTTCAATTTACGATGGGTTTATCAGAATGTAACCCCCTTGAGCATCCCTTTATGATTAAAATCCTCAGCAAAATCTGCATAGAAGGGACATAGCTTAAGATAATAAAAGCTATCTATGACAAACCCACAGCCAACATTATACAGAACAGGGAAAACCTGAAAGCATTCCCACTGAGAATTGGAACAAGACAAGGGTGACCACTTTCACCATCTCTACTTAACATAATACTGGAAGTCCTAGACAGAACAATCAGACAAGAGAAAGAAATAAAGGGCATCCAAATCAGTAAGGAGGAAGTCAAACTGTTGCTGTTTGCCGATGATATGATCCTATACCTGGAAAACCCTAAAGACTCCTCCAAAACGCTCCCAGATCTGATAAATGAATTCAGCAAAGTTTCAGGATACAAAATCAATGTACACAAATCAGTAGCACTGCCATACACCAACAGTGTCCAAGCTGAGAATCAAATCAAGAGCTCAACCCTTTTACAATAGCTGCAAAAGAAATAAAGTACTTCTAAATATCCCTAACCAAGGAGATAAAAGACTGCTACAAGGAAAACTACAAAGTACTGCTGAAAGAAATCGAAGACAACACAACCACATAGAAACACATCCCATGCTTTTAGATAGGTAGAATCAGTACTGTGAAAATGACCATACTGCCAAAAGCAATCTATAAATTCAACACAATTCCCATCAAAATACCAACATCATTCTTCACAGAACTAGAAAAAACAATCCTAAAATTCATAGGGAACCAAAAAGAGACCATGTAGCCAAAGAAAACCAAGCAAAAAGAACAAATCTGGAGGCAGCATGTTACCTGACTTCAAAGTATACTATAAGGCCATAGTCACCAAAACAGCATGGTACTGACATAAAAACCAGCACGTAGATCAACGGAGTAGAATAGAGAACCCAGAAATAAAGTCAAATACTTACAGCCAACTGATCTTCAACAAAGCAAACAAAAACATAAGGTGGGGAAAGGACACGCTATTCAACAAATGGTGCTGGGATAATTGGAAAGCCACATGCAGAGGAATGAAATTGGATCCTCATCTCTCACCTATACAAAAACCAACTCGAGATGGATGAAGGACTTAAATCTAAGACCTGAAACCATAAAAATTCTAGAAGATAGCATCAGAAAACCCCTTCTAGACATTGGCTTAGACAAAGACATCATGACCAAGAATACAAAAGCATATGCAACAAAAACAAAGATAAATAGATGGGACTTAATTAAATTAAAGCTTCTGCACAGCAAAAGAAATAATCAGCAGAGTAAACAGACAACCCACAGAGTGGAGAAAATCTTTCCAAACTATGCATCTGACAAAGGATTAATACCCAGAATCTACAAGGAACTCAAACAAATCTGCAAGAAGAAAACAAATATTCCCATTAAAAAGTGAGTTAAGGACATGAATAGACAATTCTCAAAAGAAGATATACAAATGGCCAAAAAACATGAAAAAATGCTCAACATCACTAATTATCAGGAAAATGCAAATCAAAATCACAATGCAATAACACCTTACTCCTTTAAGAATGGCCATAATTTAAAAATCAAAAAATAATAGATGTTGGTATGGATGTGGTAAAAAGGAAACACTTTTACACTGCCAGTGGGAATGTAAACTAGTACAACCACTATGGAAAACAGTATGGAGATTCCTTAAAGATCTAAAAGTAGATCAGCAATTGATCCAGCAATCCCACTACTTGATCCAGCAATCCCACTACTGGGTATCCACTCAGAGGAAAAAAAGTTATATGAAAAACATGCTTGCACATGCATGTTCGTAGCAGCACAATTCACAATTGCGAGAATATGGAACTAGCCCAAATGCCCACCAATCAATGAGTGAATAAAGAAAATGTGGTATATATATACCAAGGAATACAACTCAGCCATAAAAAGAAACAAAATAATGGCATTTGCAGCAACCTGGATGGAGCAGGAGACCATTACTCTACGTGAAGTTGCTCAAGAATGAAAAACCAAACATTGTAAGTTCTCACTGATATGTGGGAGTTAAGCTATGAGGACAGAAAGGCAGAAGAATGATACAATGGACTCTGGGGACTCGAAGGGCAGGGCGGGATGGAGGTGAAGAATAAAAGACTACACATTGGGTACAGTGTACCCTGCTCAGGTGATGGGTATGCCAAAATCTCAGAAATTGCTACTAAAGAGCTTACTCATGTAACCAAATACAACTTGTTCCCCCAAAACTACTGATATTCAAAAAAAAAATGTAACCCTCTTATAAGCTGAGGAGCATCTATATAATCATGTATATTGTTTGGCAATGACCATGATGTGAAGGGAACCTATTTTCAATGATCAAATATTTGACACTGGTTCACAAGAAAGGGATTTCAGGATATTAGTTATAAGAAATGGCCCTAAACCTTTTAGATTTGGGAGAGAAGTTTCACTCTATACCATTTCTATCCCTGCTGTCAGAAATGAGAAGATGGACATGAAGGGAGTCAGGATACACCAACCTCAATGATGCCACTTTGGCATAAGGTGTCTTTTGAGCTAAAGGCAATTGAGAATCAACAAATGAAGGAAGAGTTCTCTGCACTCCCTTTTCAGCCTAAAAGTGGGCATATATTTCCCTTTGAGCAGGTGTCGCCTAGTCCAGTACCAGGAAGAAGAGAGAGATTCCTATCACCAGAGACAGTTGGCACCAAGATGAATCTTGATATATAGTGACGTTTTGTGATGCTAAATGTCTCAAAATGAAGTCACTGATGACAAGTGACAGTAAAACTGTTGACCCCTCAAAGTGATAAACATATGTATAATGGACTGAAGTGATAACACCTACTGTGGCCAGGCACCCGAGACCTGACGAGAAAGTGAAGTCACAGGGCAGCTGAGATAGTGAGTGCACACCCTCCCGTGGAGGGCCAACGAAACAGCAAAGCGGCCGGGCACGGTGGCTCATGCTTGTAACCCCAGCACTTTGGGAGGCTGAGGTGGGTGGATCACCTGAGGTCAGGAGTTCGAGATCAGCCTGGCCAACATGGTGAAACCCCAACTGTTCTAAAAATACAAAAATGAGCCGGGAATGGTGGCGGGTGCCTGTAATCCCAGCTGCTCGGAAGGCTGAGGCTGGAGAATCGCTTGAACCTGGGAGGCAGAGGTTGCAGTGAGCCAAGATCACGCCACTGCACTCCAGCCTGGATGACAAGAGTGAAAGTCCACCTCAAAAAACAAAACAAAAAACAAACAGCAAAGTGACTGACCCTCGAGAAGCCTGTGTACAGCTTCTGTCTGTGATAACAGTGAGGTCTCCTCTCCATACCAGCAGGGGTCACCAGAAGTTCTGCCCAAAAAGAGCAGTAACCCCTAATGGTCAGCATTTTTAGAAAATTCTGGGCCTGTCTAGTTTGTCTGTGGGTATCTGGGTCTCCCCAGCTACTCGCTGTGGCTTGTCCCCCTCTCTCTCATCACTGCCTGTGTATGCACTGAATATCCTTACATGACTGCTGGTGTGTGAAACCCTCACAATAAATTGTGAATTTGAAAACATTTAGTTGGCCACTGATTTATTGTGAAACCTCTTGGCCTCTGCTGGAGTTAACATAACTAGTCTAATTCAAACCTGACACAATATTCTCCATAAATAAACCTTACTAAAATAACCCTTATTTTTCATTATTTTCTCCCATATATTTCCTGGTTGCTTTTCCACAATTCATCATCACTCAAAGCCTAAATCCCCTTTCCTTTGTTAAAATGGCATATAAGCCCCTGAGTCTGCTTCCTGAGTTTTATTTTTTTCTGTGAATTCCCATTGCATGTAAAATATTAATAAAATTGTATGCTTTTTTCTCCTGTTAATTGGTCTTTCGTCATTTAAGTTTGTAGGCCCCAGTCACTGAACCTAAGAGGGGAAAGGAAAACCTTTATTTCTTCCACGGACAAAACAAAAACAAAGTGATAAAAGTTTAAGAGAGGCCAGGTGCGGTGACTTACGCCTGTAAGCCCAGCACTTTGGGAGGCTGAGGTGGGCGGATCACCTGAGATCAGGAGTTCAAGACCATCCTGACCAACATGGTGAAACTCCCTCTCTACTAAAATACAAAAATTAACCAGGTGTGGTAGTTTTGCACCTGTAGTGCCAGCTACCCGGGAGGCTGAGGCAGGAGAATTGCTTGAACCCCAGGAGGTGGAGGTTGCAGTGAGCCGAGGTTGCAATGAGCTGAGATTGCAGCACTGCACTCCAGCCTGGGAGACAGAGCAAGACTCCATCTCAAAACAAAACCAAACAAAAACAAAAACAAAAAAGTTTAAGAGAAACCTTTTAACTTTGTGCTATTCCAGACACTGGAAATAGAAATCAGAGGGGTAGGCCACATGTTTTCATCTGTGTCCTTAAATGTTTCAGACCAGTAGCCAAGAGAGGAAAACGCCAACATGCCAGGAACAATCCTGCAAGTTGAAACTGCCTTTGCAAAATTATGACAGTAAGAGAAATCTGACATGGCTTCTGGCCTCACAGGCTGGCTGTCTTCGCTCATTCCCCAGCGTGGGCCAGGCAAACTTTGGGTGAAATTTAGTTTATAGTTTAAATAATAGTCCTTCTCCAAAAACTAAACTGCTCTTGTAAAACTAATAAAAAGCCACCAAGTTAGAAGGACAGAGGGGCCTGAATCCTACTGAAAGGTAGGTATCGTTAAATAATTACCAGCCATTATTCCAGAGATCACAAGATTGGCAGTTTCCCCAATTATTCCTGCTAATCATGCCACTATTATAGAACCTAAGATTGGCCATTTGAGATGTCTTTTTAGGTTTTTGCATTTCTGACAACTGGATAACCTCATCGGGACTAGCCAACAGGTCCTGTGGCCTGCACCCAGTAACCAACTCAGCCCAAGAAGATAGCTTCGACTCCTATGATTTCATCTCGGATCCAACTGTAGCAGTAGCGGCTGTGGGAAACGGATCTCTCGGACACCAAATATGGGAGGAAGGAGTTTAATTCGGCTGGGAGCAAGGTGGCATAGTTGCCTTAACAGCCAAGCTCCCCTAACAAAGGAAGTTTCCTTCTTTATATAGGCTTATACTTCAGATGTTACACGTGGAAGAACCTTAGGTTTATACCTTAACATATGAAAAGGATCTCAGTTTACAGTCAGGAATTACATGTGAAAAGGGTTTCAGTTTACAGTCTTAGGAATTACATATGAAAAGGGCTTCGGTTTACAGTCTTAGGAATGAAAAGGGGAAGTTTATAGTCTTAGGAATTACATATGAAAAGGGCTTCGGTTTACAGTCTTAGGAATGAAAAGGGGAAGTTTATAGTCTTAGGAATTACATATGAAATGGGCTACGGTTTACAGTCTTAGGAATGAATAGGGGAAGTTGACCTGAGATGCCTGGGTCTCCCTCTTCACAACCAATCAGCACTCCCACTCCCTGGGCCCCTAGCTGCCAAATTATCCTTGAAAATCCCTAGTCTTCAAATGTTCAAGGGGAGTGATTTGAGTAATAAAAAAAACACTCCTGTCTCCCATTCAGCTGGCCCTGCGTGAATTAAACTCTTTCTCTATTGCAATTTTCTTTTCTTGATAAATTGGCTCTATCTAGGCAGTGGGTAAAATGAACCCATTGGGCAGTACAAAGTCACCCAACTCTTCAGAATTTATTAATACACTTGATCCTTGAAGAACAGAGGATTGAACCACACAGATCCACTTACACGTGATTTTTTTCAATCAAATGCAATTCAAAAATATAGTATTCACGGGATGTAAAACCCATGGATATGGAGGGCCAACTTCTACTCACAGGTTTTTCATGGCTGACGGGGGAAACTGAGTTTGTGAGAATTTTGGTATACATGGGGGTCCTGGAACCAATCCCCTTTGTATACTGAGAATTGACTGTATATGTAACCTCGCCACAGAAAAATTATTCTATACCATAATATAGAAATAATGTATACCAGAAAGTCTGGTAACATACCTCTCAATCTGAAGACATATGAATGAGAACTGGAACTCAAAAATGAGAGGAAAACAAGAGAGAGAGAGATAGACAGACAGACAAGCAAGCCCTTGGCTTAGGCACTTTCTCAAGAAAAATCAGGAAAAAGAGAATGAGAGAGAGAAAGAGACCAGATTTTTCCATGGTATTAAAAAGTTTGGTACTCTGGGACCCTTTAATCCATACCTTGAATATGGGAAAGTACTAGATTAAGCAAGAATACATTTTTAAAAATGTTTGATGAAACGTCAAGTGTTCTTGAGAGGTGTGATTGACAGCAAATTTAATTGCAATTTCTACTCTGCTGCTTTGGTCTGATGGTGACTCCTGTGTTAACAGGAATAGAGTGAAACTTGCTTTGCTTAGCAAGGGCCCCCTATTCACAGCAACTGCCAAAGTGATGACCTTTGCTACAGCGACAGCTTTCTTATTTACAAAAAACAACCACCCGAGAGCTTAGAGCTTATTCGTACATATTTTTTGGCTATGCAAGGAGACCTTAGCAGTCTACTGCTACTTCTAATCTCAAAACACACACTTGTGAATAAATGCATTCCAGGCCTCACAGGCAAATGCTTTTGAATAGGCTTGGGAGGTTGCTATTTAAATAAATGTTTGCTTAATCTTGGCCATTATGATTCTGCATCTGCCACTTAGTGGCTCCATTAATACCTCCCAAGTTCTTTAGACTCATTGAGACTAAAGTTCCTCATACATAAATTGAGGGGTGCTTCCACCTTCCTTACAAAATTGTTGCAAGGATTCAAAGGGCTTATGGCAAGGTGCATTAGTTCTCACAATAAAGTTGCTGTTGTTATGATTTGGGAGTGCTCTAAGGGCTGGACCTGGGATTTCTTCCTAGTTTCCCTGGTGTAATGAAAAAGTCACACCATTCAAAGTGATATAAAAAGAAACATCTCAAAGCACTCGAGATCTTTGAAGGAAGTTTCAGGTTCTGAGCAACAAACCAGGACGCATATACAAAGTCACTGTGATTTGTAGTCACAGGATACTAAAATAAGCTTGACCAAGGAGACTTTTCTATTGAAATGAAAGGCTCCTTCCTATCTCACAAAGGGCCACTCTATGCTCTGATTTTTCCAGAGTTGTCATCTTGGTGCATGTCTCTGTCTAAATAAGCCATCACTTTTTAGAAGCGAGAAAGCAATAGCTCTCTCCTCAACCAAGAGAGATACCTTTCGCGGTATGTCTGCTTGAAATCAAAACAGTAAAAGACAAAGATCTTAAAGATGTGTTTGACTGTTTATTCAAGGAGTTTTCACAGGGAAAATGTTCCTCTGTGACCCTGAAGAATCCCGTGTATAAGAAGATTAACCCAAGATAATTTAAATTCCCCTTTGTCTGCTTTGCAGGAACTGCTTATTTAGCAAAAGAAAAATATTTAAAGGGTCGTTTGAGATCTTTTGGTGATCTCTCAATGCAGTGCAAAGGGGCGCTCTGTGTACACTTCTGCCTGAAGTCACAAGAAGAAATTTTCATTTCAATATCCCATGAGAAGCTATTAGTGCAATCACTGTTGTCTCAATTTCTTCACAGCGTCTTTAACGGATGATTTGCCACTGGAAATTGGTTGTTTTAAAAAGGATTCTGAGCTCCAAAAGAAAGCCCCAACAACTATATTTCTAGAACTACTGTGCTATAGCTGGCCTAGAGTTAGAACCTGAACAACACCATTTTATAAAAGACAAAGCTATGTTTTAAAATAAGTTGTAACGGCTGCCCCACTCTCCTCACAATAACTGCTGGCCTTTGGCTTCTGTACATAAAACTGCTAGTTTGCTCTGCAAACTATCTACCTTTCTTATCAGTAACAGCCAGAATTGTCAGCCTTTGTGACTAGAATAGCAGCCCAAGCTAATTCCATCCTGGTCCCTGTGCCTTGTAATAAGTAACTAAGATCTGTTAGTTGCACTACTGCCCACAAGATGTGCAAACTAACACTTATCTTGACTTCTGTAAGCCACTTAGGTAACAATCGAAGTAGAAGATGTCCTCAAGCCCTTGGAATGTCCGGAGCCCTGCTCCCTCCTCTCTGTCCGGGAGATGATTTATGAAAACCCCTAAATGTCTGTGTCCCTTCACCCCCACCCCCACCTCTCACCCTGACTCCCAAAGTGATTTTTGTGGGTATAAAAAGTCTTAACACCCTCCATTCAGGGCCACGGGTTGGAGAGACGCGAGTCCTCTGTGGTCGCCGGCTTAATAAACCCTGCTATTTGGCATACTTTTGTCTTGGTGTTGGTCCCTTAATCTTGCCTCGAATATAACACTACAAATGTAGAAGTTCTAGTCTGTCCTTCAATGCGAAGACCCAAAAAGCAAAAAAAAAAAAAAAAAAAAAAAAAAAAATATATATATATATATATATATATATACACACATAAAACATATACACACATACATCTATCTATCTATCTATATATAACCAGATATTGGTTGCCACAGGAAAGAAGACTGGCTTAGCAGGTAAAAGTTCCTAGCTCAATTTCTGGTTATCCACCACTCCTAAGCAGAGGGCTTTGAACAAAGCACTTAATCTTTAGACTTCCAAAGGGGCTGGACTGAATGTTGACTATGCTTCTTCCCGGCTCAGTCTAAGAATCGAATACAGAACAAAAAACCTGAACTACGACACTGAACTACAAGCTAGCAGGGTCTGGATTCTAGGCCTTCTCCATTAACCTGCCATGTGTCCTTGGATAAGTCACAGGAAAAATTTAAAATATCCAATATTCATTGAGCACTCTCCAACTAACAGGCAATGAGCATCACAAACATTGCCACCCCAATTCCTCATAGGAGCTTTACAAAGACATCTCAGTATTATGTCCATTATGAACAGGAGGAAATCGAGTCTTTGAAAGGTGTAAAGTCTGACCACACTGTGGACAGCAATGGCGACCCCATGAACTGCACATACACCTCTGGAGGGCCTTCCAGAATTAGAAAACCTGAAGTAGCTGGAAGGAAGATCGATCAACCCCTGCAGCGCCTAACTAACCTGAGACATTCTTCTATTGTTTCTTATTCCGGCCTCAATTGACAAGGCCATTGGACTTTGTAACGGACCTTGGCCCAACCTCCTGACTCCACACCCTACGACCCCCTCCCAGCTTGCAAACCTATGACTCCCTCCCAGCTTACAAAAAACCACCCTAAAGTAACTTCTGTAACTTTCCACTGCCCACCCCAAACCTATAAAACCAACTCCTATTCCACCGCCCTTTGCTGCACCTAGGTGAATAAACAGCCATGTTGCTCACACAAAGCCTGCTTGGGGGGTCTCTTCATTCAGAGCGCACGTTTTAACAAAAGGTTACACAGTTTGCCCAGTCAGCAAGTGTAAAGGTTAAACTTGAATCCATGCAATGCAATTAAATGCCAGAATCTAAGCTCTCTTTTTATTTATTGCTAACTGCTGCTGCCTTGTGACTTTATGAAAAACATACCTCCCTGTGTGACCTCAGAAGAATGTTAGAAGATTACATGCAGGCATGCATATATACATGGTCTCTGCAAAGTACATAGTGTTTCAAAGACTAAGAATGTGGTATTGTTTTCTATCTATAGTTGAGAAGAACCGTCAATACATTTAGAGCAGTGGGTCTTAAATGTGGTGCGTGGAACACCAAGGATTTGTAGATTGGCTGCAGGTCTGTGACTCCATGAAATTGAATGCAAATTTTTTTGCGCACATGCATCCTGTTTTAGAGCAAAGACCCGTGACTTTCAACAGATTCTCAAAGGTATCTGTGATTCACATCACAGGAGTATAAGAACCACTGGTCCAGAGAAATGGAACTGAAACAAGGAGAAAATCCAACAAGGGTGATCATTACAATCTTTCCCTCTGAGTCAAGAAACAAACAGGAGAAGAGACCAGTAAGCTCAGATCACAGAAATTCAACCTTCTGGGGTCAAGAAATCAAGGTCACAGCTTCAAGGCCAATAGGCAACAATATGCTCACTGTGGCATCTTCTCCTTCTCTTATACATACATCTCATGACCTCCACGTCACATCTGTTAACTCGGCAGCTGGTTCTTGTTTCAGTGCCTTCTGCTTACACAAGGTGTGTTTGCTTTGCAGCTGGAGGGGGTAAATACTTCCCCCAATGTGCTGCCTTTGGCATAGAGATTTAGCAAAACACAAGAGACCCCAAGTCAGGGTGTGCGCCTCGATCCCCATCCTGCTGGTGACACGGCTTAGAAACTAATTGTGCCTCTCCTTCTCGTACTTGCCCAGGTACACCAAAGCCTTCTGCTTCTGGCTAAATGGAAAGTTTCCTGACAACCACCTCTAAAAACTTAATGCTCCATTTTCTGCCCCATGCTGAACTATGAAAAGGACATCTTACCACCAACCCTAAAACCACTCACATGCTTAAATTAACAGTAAGTAAAAACGTAAAATAATGTTAAATGGGCAGGAGTCTTCTTTTTTTCCAAATCCTAGAGCCATTCCCCCCCACCGTTTTGCCCATTACTAAGTCAGAATTCCCTCCCTAATTTTGGTCTATTTGTTTCTTTCCTTAGCACTGATTACCATTTAATAACCTATATATTATAATTATTTTGTGTGTTGTCTGTTCATAGCGTCCCTATACGCTAACTATATTATTGACTGTCCAAACCAAGACAACTTGTGGAGTGAAAGGAGGCACTAATAGAAATGATCCCAGGACAAGAGGCGTCAGTGGAAATGATCCTGGGTAAGACAAAGGGGCGGTCACTTTCACTACAATGCAAGTTCCAAGCTCAGGGACCTGGGTTTGCCTTTTTCACCCCCGTGCCCCACCTGTTTAAATTACATATGAACACCTGTGAGAGATGGGAAAGTTCTTCTTCAAAGTTCATATCTTTGACTACATTAAAAGAAGTTATAATCTCTTGCTGTCTGGCTACTATCCACTATTAGCATAAACATATATATATATTCTCTAAATCAACTACCTTGACTTGCTCTGGCATGTCTGAACAGAACTGGGCAAGCTCCAGACCCTGCTGCATGCCATTCCTTATTAGGAAACCCTCCTGACCTCCTGACTTGCTTCCTCTTCTTCCTTGTCTTCTTCCTCATCTTCTTTCCCCCTTATCTATTCAGGACATTTCCAAGTTTTTAGCTAATCAGGTCAGGTATGGAATGTGAGGTCCCATTCTGGCCAATGGAAACTGGACACAGTGGTAGGGCGATTGCATTAGGTTGTGAAAATTATAAATGTTCCCGTCTCCTTTGTTCAGGTGTGCTCTTGTGGCAAGACTGCAGGCGAGTTGCGCCCTTCCTGCAGGAAGTAAACTAGCCTTGCTGAGTGATCCACTGTCTCGGTGTGGATTTTCCCGGCGTTATAAACCTGTTTCCAACAACACCCCTGGGTGCTCACTGAATCATGGTAGTTACCAGCATGAACTCTGAGTGGACTGCAGAGATTCAAAGCTCTGGCTCCATCACCAGTTAGTTGTGTTATTTCCTTGGGTAGTTTCCTCGAGCTCTATATGATTTAATTTTCCCCTTTATCAGATGGCAATAACAATAATAGTACCTACCGTACATGGCTGTGTGAGAGTTAAATGAGATCATCCACAGCAAAATATCCAGCACAGCAGCTGGCACTTGGTAAGAGTGAGCACCCAATAACGTCAGCTGCGATTGCTATGATCTGTCCTCCTGCGACTGTTTTAAGAAGGTGCGTAAGGCAGATGGCTGTGACACTGACTACCGAGCACCCCTCTACATGGTGGTAGTAGGAGCTGCCTTTCATCTGCAGGATGCCTGACCACGCCCATCTGACCCTGAAACGGGCCCCTGGCCCAAGCCTGGCCTCTGGGAGTTCTCCCCTGGAACTCGGGAGCAGCCTTTTTCTAGTGTGGGGGCTCCATCCCAGCTGCAGTTGGCAGCCACGCTTCTGCTTCTAAGGAGGACGCACGTGCAGAAAAGGAGATGAGAGCTGAGGCAAGGCCTGGGCTTTTGGGCCCTGCTGTGGCTATTCCTGGGGCTCAGCTGCACCTCTGTTGCCCATGGGGGCTGCTCAGCCAACTCTTCCCATAATCTATGAGCTGGAACCTCCTCTATGAAGCAAGCTACTTTGAGCACCAACTGCGACTAAAAGGGTCCCAACAGAGGCAGTGTGTCCTGTTGAGAGCCAAGAGCTGTGCTGGACAGAATCAACCTACTAACATACAATCGTTTAAAAAGAGATGACAATGAGGAGCAGCAGGTGAGAAACACTGATGGATGCTCACCTGGCGCCAGGCACTGTGCTGAGGGCTCTACTTGCATTGTCTCATTTGATCCTGACACCTGCACCATGCAGTGGGCGCCATATTTATCCTCATTTTATGGATGAGAAAGTTGAGACTCAAGACACTCAAAGGAGCCTTCCTAAGGCCTCTCAGTTAGTTTAGTGGGCATCATTGTTAACTCCTAACAGCCCTTCCATCCCAAGTGACGAATCAAAGCCAATGAGTGTATAGCGGCCCCCTGGTGCATGTTATTAGACCAGGAATGGAAGCAAGTCTTACACCAGCCCAGCCAGACTGGAGAGGAGAACTTATTTTCCATGGCTGCATTTTCTGCCTCTCCTGGGGAGAACCAGCCATAGAAAGAAGCTGATACTAAATTTAAGAGGAAGTTGATGTGCTAAAGTTGGCAAAATGGTGTTGTCAGGTAAAATACAGAATGTCCAGTTAAATTTGAATTTTAGATAAACAATGAATAATACTTTAGTATAAGCTTATCCCCAAAATCACATGGAACACACTTTCGTATTTAAAAAGAATACAATTTTCTACATTCCTATCTGAAATTCAAATGTACCTGGGTGCCCTGTATTTTCACTTGCTAAATTTGGCACAGTGGAGAGAACGAGTACATGACAACTTCATGAAGCCACAGACCATCAAGTACCTAAAGCCCACATTACCTCTGAACTTCTGGCTATGTAAGGTAATTAATTCGTTTATTGTTCAAGCAC
The DNA here is from genome assembly GCA_036589455.1 of Ateles fusciceps. Lineage (NCBI taxonomy): Eukaryota > Metazoa > Chordata > Mammalia > Primates > Atelidae > Ateles > Ateles fusciceps. Next base: position 472,818 of record JAZHEH010000164.1, on the reverse strand, counting down.
TTTAGAATTGCTGTCACTTGCACTCTGAAGCATCCTATCTCATGCAGCAATCACTGGCTCCAACCCAGACAGGAAGGCTGCAGAGCCCAAGCTCCCACCACTACACTCAATCCTAAAGGGACAGAAACTTAATGCCATATGAAAAGCTACAAAGTCAATGTTTAGGGCGTTGAACTTGTATTTTTAGAGCTGTAAGAATGCAGCTAACAGACTTACTGGGATTCATCAGACTCTCCTCAGACGACATAAATTTTTTATTATAAAGTTGTAGAATGTGAATTCCCTTAAAACTCCTTCATGAATACTAACAAACTCTAAAATAGCAGCAAAAGTGCTGCTTATAACCACTGAAACCACAAAACCCAAAACACCTGGCAATGCAGAATTAAGAACTCCAATTTTTAAACATTAAAGATAAATTTCTACATTTTATTTAGAAAAAAACGTGAATGTGCACCACAGAAAAATGTGACTTTAGATCAAACCTGGAGCATTATAAAATAATCCTGTAAGATAGGAAGGGAGTGTATAAGTAAGCACACTGAATGAAAGAATGAATGAATGGGTAACCAGAGGACTGAGTTGCTCTCTGAGGATAAATGCGTGTGTGTTGGGTATACTGTTCACCAGCATAAAAAAATCTCAAGGCAATGACCCCGAGGAATCAAGGAATTTACACGTGGTTCTGGTACACCATCAATGAACAGAAGCAGGATGCTGGGTTAGCCATTACAGTTGGGAAGAGAGGAAATCACTCCTGGGTCGCTCTCTGTATCCACCCATGTCAAAGTCCTGCTCAGGCACAGAGGCTTCCCTATAACGGGAAACACACAGCATTAACATCACCATCATCTGGACTCCCTTCAAGTCCATAAAAAGCCTTCATTTAGGGCATGTCAGTACAGAAAACTATAAAGTTAAGGAAAGTTCTAACAAAGGTATACATGAAAATAGCTTGCTCTCTCACTCTCTCTCATAAATACATGTATAAGAAAGAGTGACTCAGTGGCTCCCAACCCAGGCAGAAAGGCTGCAGAGCCCAAGCTCCCACCAGCACAGTCTCAATCCTAAGGGGACAGAAACTTAATGCCATTGTAAATGCTACAAAGCCAGTGTTTAGGTCATTGAACTTGTATTTTTAGAGCTGTAAGAATGCAGCTTGACAGACTTACTGGAATTCATCAGATTCTCCTTAGTCAATGTAAATTTTTTAAATTATAAAGCCACAGAACGTATCTATCTATGAGACAGACACCAGATTAATCTATAAATTTAACAAAACCCCAGTCAAAATACCAACAGGATTTGCGTGGGAGAGATCAGAGGAGAACTTGATAAAATGTTTCTAGGTTTTATCTGAGAAAAGTAACAAATAAGAAACTTCTGAAAAGGAAGAGCAAAGTGAAGGAGATTAGCTCAAAGTATTATAAAGCAAAACAATAAGAATAATATAGTAGAACCACAGGACTTTTCAGGAAGCCCAAGGGAACAGAACAGAGAGTCAAGAGGCAGATCCACATAAGGATTTGATGATAAAAATGTGCGTCTAAAACCATTGGTTTGGTCGATAAACAGTGCTGGCCACCATGCAGGAGAAAAGAAAGCAAAGGCATGTGAACTGTGACGGAAGATGGCTTTTAAGAATGTGAAGTGGCAAAACCTGTTCAACAGAATAGTATGCACCCACAGAATGGCATGCTCCCACCAAATGTTATGTATCTACAGAATGTGACACCCACTAAACATTATTTCCCCACAGAATGGTATTTACCCACCAAATGGTATCACCCGCTGAACAGTATGCATCCACCAAATGGTATCACCCACAGAACAGCAGGCACCCACAAAACAGCAGGCACCCACAGAATGACATGTACCTACTGAATGGTATGCACCTACTGAGCCATATGCATCCACTGAACAGCATGCACCCACAGAACAGCAGGAATCCACAGAAGAAGAGCAGGCACCCACAGAACAACATGTACCCACTGAATGGTACGCACCTACTGACCCATATGCATCCACTGAACAGCATGCACCCACAGAACGGTATGCACCCACAGAATGGTATGCACCCACCAAATGGTATGCACCCATAGAACAGTATACAGCCACAGAACGGTACGCACCCACCAATGGTATGTGTCCACTGAATGGTGTGCACCCACCCACTCAACAGTATGTACCCACTGAACAGTATGTACCCACTGAACAAGAGGCACACACCAAATGGTATATGCCCACAGCATGTGCCCACTGAATGGCAGGTAGCTCAAGTGCTGTGACCATTGCCCTCAACTCTATTTCCCATCACAATTCCAACAAGAAAGGGAATGCAGTCAGCTGGTGTACCTCCTCCAACCAGACTTCACTGAGTTTCCTTCACTCCACTCCCAATTTCTCTTTGCAGTTGAAATCTCTACCCACTCCTCCCAATAACAGAAAGAATTCCAGGAAATTAAAGGAAATTCCCTACGTTTCGAGATTCCCTGATCCTCCCAATTGTTGCAATAAAACAATCTGAGATCAGAAGTAAGTCTTACCTGTTTCCTTTTTTCAGGAGGAAGTGATGGATCGCCATCCTACAAAGAAACAAATACTACATTTTACTCTTTTTAAAAAAATAGATGTACTTAGAAATAAGAAATTGACTAAATTATGAACATAAATGTAGACTCTCCTCACCCTCTCCACCCTGCAGCCAGTAATGTACTGAAGCAAGCTCAAATAGACTTTCAAAAAAATTAACTACAAACTGAACCAGAGTTATTTTGGAAAAACCTCCAGGGAATCAGTTCCCATTAGGACCAAATCTATATATTTTCTAAAATTATGTGAATAAAAAAACTGGATTTGTCAAAATTATTTTTGATCAGAGTCTAAGCTGAAATAATATTTCATTTGGTTTGAGTTCCTCTTTTAAATAGTTAGAACCAAAGGAACAGTGATAGGGACACACATACATACAGATAGATACACACACAGAAAGAGAGAGAGAGAGAGAGATTTCTCTATGGGCAGAACAATCAGTGTTGGGAGGGATAGTATTTGCTCAAAGTTAAGAGGACACTGAGAACTTCTAGTCCCATTAGGTTTTGTTTTGTTTTGTTTTGCCTTAAAAGGATTCAGGCCAGGTGTGGTGGTTCACGCCTGTAATCTCTGTAATTTGGGAAGCTGAGGCGGGCAGATCACCTGAGGTCTGGAGTTTGAGACTAGCTGGGCCAACATGCTGAAACCCATCTCCACTAAAAAATTACAAAAATTAGCCAGGCATGCTGGCAGGTGCCTGTAATCCCAGCTACTAGGGAGGCTGAGGCTAGAGAATCACTTGAACCCGGGAGGCAGAGGTTGCAGCGAGCACTCATACCACTGCACTCCAGCCTGGGCAACAGAGGGAGACCGTGTCTCAAAAAAAAAAAAAAGATTCAGTTCCTCTCCCATTTGTGCCACATCTGGGAATATAAATATATCAGGTGAATAAGCAAATGCTCACTAAATGAGCACTCTTATATCTGATGCTGTCCACACATAAGTCAACATGATTTTAACCTGAGGAATCTATTCTATTCTATTTCTACTCCAGCGCAGTTTAATAATGCCAGCACAGATAGTTAAATGTCAGTAACGGTGTCCCACTTAAAAAGAGATTGCCTCAAAAGCAGCAAGAATGAAAACTAGTATTATGCAATTGGCATTCTCCATTTCAGTATCATTTGCATCTTAAAAGTTTTGCCATATAAAAACCTAGAGAAAAACAAAAGTGCAGGATACCAGAAAGGTTACAAAAATTATAGATATGTCCATACTGTGGATTACCATACAGCTATTAAAAGCCTGAGTTAAATCTACACGCCTAGAAATCTGGATGATTCAAATCTGGATGAGTTGGATCTGTACACCTAGAAACATGTCCAAAATAAAGTGCTGAGGGAAAACAGCATGTTTGATTATTTTTTGAAAATAAATTTGGAACTGATTTTATTTCTCCATGAACTTTTTAATTTTTTTTTTTTTTTTGAGAGGGGTTCTATGTTGCTCAGCTTGGTCTCAAACCCCTGGGCTCAAGCAATCCTCCTGGGCTCAAGTGTGTCACTGCATCTGGCCTAATAGAGCTCTCTGCAATGATGGCGGTGTTCTCTATTCACACCGCCCAATACAGTAGCCATCAGTCACCTGAGCCCATGAAATATGACATTGAGACGGAAGAATGGAGTCTCTTTTTTTTCTTTTTTCTTTTTTTAATTTATTTGGAGTCTCTTATTTTATTGAATTCTAATTAATTTAAAATTAAGCAGCCAGCTGTAGCTAGTGGCCTCTGTATTACTGCAGACTTATGAATCCTCTTTTTAAAGAACTCCATATAATTAAATTAACAAGTAAACAGCCACACATACAGTAGTCCCTACTTATCCTCAGTTGCAGGTACCTGAGGTCAACCGTGGTCCAAACATGTTAAATAGAAAATTTCAAAAATAAATAATTTATAAATTTTAAATTGTATGCTGTTCTGAGTCGTGTGATGAAATCTTGCACCATTTCCCTCCATCCTACCTGGGATGTGAATCGCCCCTTTATCCAGGGTATCCACAATGTCTATGTGGCCCACTTGCTAGTCACTTAGGAGCTGGTTTGGCTATCAGATTAAAAAAACAACAGTATATATGGGGTTTTATACTATCTGCGGTTTCAGGCATCCACTGGGGGTCTTGAAACATGTCTCCCTTGGATAAGTGGGGAGCCTACTGCAAACACACACGTATATATTCCCAGATGGCAGAGCAAGAAGCACACACACACAAACACACACACACAAGAGACAGAGAGAGATTAACTTATGAGTGGGACTGGGTTGTAAAGGAAATAGAGGTGGTGACTTTCACTTGTAAACTTTTCCACTTTCAACTGTTTGCATTTAACCGTTTCTAAAGAAACAGCATGTGAAATCTCTTTATATTTTAACTTGGGGAACAGGAAGGTCTCCGAACAGGGCAGCCTAACACCTACGATCAGCTCTCGGTACTTCTTCTTCAGTGACTGGTGGCGCTCCCGGAGCTGATTGGCCATGAGTTTGTACTGGTCCCTCTCCTGCTGACAGGTGTCCAGCTCCTTGGAGAGGATCAGCAGGGCTTCCTTCTTACTCTCCAACTTCCTCTTACACACCAGGTACTGCAAAGCAAACAAATCCAGGGAATGGGTCAAAAATATCCACGGGCCTCCATTTAACACACACTGTGCTTCACACACCCTCCGGGGAGTTTTTGCCATTTTCATTTTTAGAGCTCACATGCCCAGAGAGACATTTTTCAGCAAATGACGTATGTACATAAAGGCTTCTACAGTGCTAACAGGCGGCGCCCTCATGACAGAACCTAAACCTTGGACAAATACGTTAGAAAGCAGAATGTTTTAAAAAGTTGCATAAATGGATCAACAGGTAGACGGCTGGACCCCAATTTTGTTTAAAAAGGACTTATATACCCAAATAAGATTATGCAAAATTTTATTAAGATATTCAATAAAAAAAGTTTTATTAAAATGTTGCTAACAATAATTTCTTGGCAGTAAAATTATTTACCCAGGTTTTAAAATTTTTCTTGATGCTTTTCTGTGTTTTCTGTTTCCAGAGTAAATCCATATGGTTTTTGGTTTGTTTTTTGAAATGGAGTCTTGCTCCGTCATCCAGGCTGGAGTGCAGTGGCGTGATCTCGGCTCACTGCAACCTCCACCTCCCGGGTTCAAGTGATTCTCCCGCCTCAGCCTTCCAAGTAGCTGGGATCACAGACGCGAACCACCATGCCCGACTAATTTTTATACTTTTAGTAGAGACGGCCAGGCTCTGTTGGCCAAGCTGGTCTCAAATTCCTGACCTCAGATGATCTGCCCACCTCGGCCTCACAAAGTACTGAGATTACAGGCATGAGCCACTATGCCTGGCCCATATGGTTTTTATTGTTAAAAAAAAATGCTCCCCCAAATTATTAAAAATAATTGAACCATAAATTATTGCCATAGATTGCACCTGCCCACCAAACCTAGCAAGTATTTTCTCACTTGCAAATTTGTCCACTAATAGGCTCCTGATGTGTTTAACTTTTCCTATGATTCAAATGGAGGCACTCCCCGATCCAGAGACTAATCTTAAGAGTGAAGTATTTTAACCGGCCGGGCGCGGTGGCTCACGCCTGTAATCCCAGCACTTTGGGAGGCCGAGGCGGGCGGATCACGAGGTCAAGAGATCGAGACCGTCCTGGTCAACATGGTGAAACCCCGTCTCTACTAAAAATACAAAAAAATTAGCTGGGCGTGGTGGCGCGCGCCTGTAGTCCCAGCTACTCGGGAGGCTGAGGCAGGAGAATGCTTGAACCCGGGCGGCGGAGGTTGCAGTGAGCCAAGGTCGCGCCACTGCACTCCAGCCTGGCGCCTGGTGACTGAGTGAGACTCTGTCTCAAAAAAAAAAAAAAAAAAAAGAGTGAAGTATTTTAGTCACATTTTGAATTCTCCCAAAGCAGTTGAGTACACTCAGTCAGAACCCTTGCCTCAGAGTGATGAGATTTCTCCATCCTTCCTTCTGCTCATTCTCCTGCACCGTGAACCACCCTCGCCTAAGCCTGACCCACCATACTGGCCAGCGTGGGCCCGAATAGGACTCTTCACTTTTTACTGGATATATTGCACCGTCTGGTATTATTCACATATGTGAAATGTGGCACTAAATACCTTTTGAATTTGCCCCATAAAAGACCAAATTCAGAGCATTCATGAAAACAATTTATAGTTTCATTATACACTCTGACATGAGTACTTTGTCATTACGGACGCTCACACAAAGCGGAGCGAGAATCAGCACTCCCATTCCACTTCAGTCAATGCTCTTTTATGGACAAAGAGCATTACTCATATATAGTGCTTGCTCGGAACTGACTTTGTTAAGTTCAATTTCAAATAAATGAAAGGGGAAAAAGAGAGTTTTGTGCATTTGCACAATTTTTTTTTTCCTAAAAAAAAAAAGTAATTGCTTACCTTCAAAAACAAAGGGGAAAGAAAAGGCATTCTGAGACGGATTTGAGTTCTAAAAAAAGGACACTTCCACCTTGGATGAATTTTATTCCTGGCAGTAATGAGGTTGGACTCCTGTCTTAAAACATCCTGGATTTTGAGACGTCGACATCGTCTTCATGGAGGTAAAACGGTTCTGTTGCCACAGTGATTTCTCAAGAGTAAAATCCCCAACGAGTAAATATCAGAGGAGAGTGGCTCAGAAACCCAAACTGCAGTGTCCTCCGGGACGTATTGAGATTTCACAGGAAAAATACCATTTACACACAATTTAACACATCTGCCCTTGTTCCTCCCATTCTTTCCCATAATCAGCAGCCTTGGGTGTCAGCACTGTGAGTATCAGTGACGCAAGGGCAGTCACCTTTATCCCTTCCATTTAGATTCAAACCTGAGGCCCCAAAGACACTCACGCCTTTCCAACGCAGGGAACAAAATCGTCATGCATGGAGACATTGGAAGCTGCAGGAGGTAAGTGCCGAGGCAACATCTTGTCTATTGAAGGGGAACAGGTAAGGGCCACTGCTGACTGCCAAAGTGGAAATTCAAGTTCCCTGACCTTGAACAGACCTCTGTTAGGGTCCAAGAGGAAAGCCGTTTCACTCACAAGGCACAGTCCAAATAGGGCCATGAAAGCTGTGAAGGGCAGTAAAACGTCTTCCTTGCTTCTGGGTCTAAGGTACCTGGTAGAAAACAGACACAGAGGCCTCTGCTGAGCCCCATTAGCCTGGGATTTGAAGAGCAGAAGCTCTGTAGGTCCCAACAATTTTACTCCATGTTACTTATTTTATCAGCAAGACAAACCTTAGGCTGAAGCCTCATTTATAAAGTAGCCTGAAGCAGAGCTCTGACTAAAGGTGAGACACCTCCCCTGTAGTTCTGCCATACCCTGGCATGACGGTCTTTGGCATCTATAAGGAACCCTAGAAAACACTGCTCTCTGCTGGGCGCGGTGGCTCACACGTGTAATCCCAGCACTTTGGGAGGCCGAGGTGGGCAGTTCACCTGAGGTCAGGAGTTCAAGACCAGCATGGCCAAGATGGTGAAATCCCCTCTCTACTAAAAATACTAAATTAGCCAGGCATGGTGGTGTGCACCTGTAATCCCAGCTACTCGGGAGGCTGAGGCAGGAGAATCACTTGAACCTGGGAGGTGGAGTTTGTAGTGAGCCGAGATGGTGCCATTGTACCATCTCAGCTGGGCAAAAGAGAGAAACTCTGTCTCAAAAAAAAAAAAAAAAATTAGCTGGGCATGGTGGCAGGTGCCTGTAATCCCAGCTATTTGGGAGGCTGAGGCAGGATAATCTCTTGAACTCGGGAGGTGGAGGTTGCAGTTAGCTGAGATCATGCCCCTGCACTCCAGCCTGGGTGACAGCATGAGACTCCATCTCCAAAAAGAAAAAGAAAACACTGCTCTCTATCACCTGGGATGCTTGTTAAAATGCAGACTCATGGGCTCCAGCCCAGACTCACTGAATCAGAATCTCGGGTGCCTGGCTCAGGAATCTGCATTCTTAGCACATGGTCCAGATGATTCTTGTCCAGTCCACATTCTGAAAACTTGGGCTCTGGAAGCCTCAAGCTACACAGTGTCTCAAAAGTTAGAACCAACCAAAATGGTCCAGAGGGACTGAGAGGCCACAGCCCATGAGTTCAGGGGCAAGAACAGTCTCAGAGCCATTCCAGTGAGTGTCTATGCCACCTCTTGTAGCTTTTGGGATTCTAAACACGTACAAAAATGGACAGTATTTTACTGCATCTAGCCAAAAATCTTATATAGGCATGTAGCAAATAATGACCCTTTAGTCAGTGACAGACTGCATATATGATGGTGGTCCTACCATGGAAAGGTGGTGGTACCTTTTCTATGTTTAGATATGTTGAGATATACAAATATGTATCATTGTGGTCAATTGCCTTGTATTCAATACAGTAATGTGCCGTATAAGTCTCTGGCCTGGGAGCCATAGGCTCGGTGTGTAGCAGGCTGTGCCATCTAGGTTTGTGTAATACACTCTATGCTGTTCACACAATGACAAAATCGCCTAGCGACACACTTCTCTGAAAGCATCCCTGTCATTAAGTGACGCAAGACTGTATATGCATCTCATCAAAACAACAACGGAAAACTCTAGAAAGTGGGGGAGAAGGGAGTGTTGGAGAATGAGATGAAATTTCTTGGTCTCATTCTAAAAAAGTAAAAGTTTATTCCCTGTAATGACAGCTGTTAAAATGTCCCATTTCTTATCCCTCTGATTGGAAATGAACAACAAAAACATGGGAGAGAAAAGGATCATGAAGATCCTTCTTAGTGGGCAGCTCTGAAGAACCAGCAAATAAGGGGCTGGGGCATTAGAAGGAACCAAAATTCGAACGGAAAACCAGACAGGCTAAGTCACTGAGCGTGGGCTCTTAGGCTCCAGAGGAGGATCAGTAACTACAGATGGCAGATCCAGCAATGGGCTCATCATGAACTGCAGGTACCTTGTGAAAGCCATAAAGCACAAGGAACAAAAGAAAACACACCACCTGGGCCTCGTTTCCACACCTGGAAGATGAAGGGGTTCCCAGGGTGCTCTCCAACTTGAGGAACCCACGATTTCCACACCACTGTCCACTATCATTGGATATGAAGACTGTAGGTGGGTAAGGCTCCAGTCCAGAAGATATGACTCGCTTTGAGTGCCCACAACTTGCTTTCTCTGCCTTGTCTAAGACAGAGCTTGCTCAATGTTTTCCAAAGACCATCTGTCACCAGGGCAGGTCCAGAATCTCTGGCAGCAGGGGCTTGCGGACAGCCACCTGATGGGACAGGGTGCTGGGGCTGAAGCTGCGTTTGTAGCAGCAATTTATAATAGGGGGAGAAAAGGCCAAATGTCTATTGGGTCAACATTCATGGCTCTTGCTAATATTTCTAGTTATCCTTTCCTTCCAGGCATGGGCAGGACTGTCCATCCCCACTGCTTTTGGGTAAGGCAGAAACATGGAACCTGCTTTGCCCGATAAAATGGGATTGGAAGGGATGTGAGCTGCTTCCAGGAGGAAGGCACTTGAGAGGGGAGGCGGGAATTGCTGGGCTTCCTCCTCCCCAGCAGCAGCAATGGTGGGAGCGTAGGTCGCTATGGGAGTGCCGCAGTATAACAGAGCCTGGAGGGCCAAGCACAGCGGACAACTGCCTAGAGAGCCATTCAGGTCCACAGAGAACTTTGTGTGATCCAGAAAAAAATTATTGGGGTGTCAAGGTACTGAGATTTGAGGGTTTGTTACTGAAGCATAACTTAACCCATTCTGACTCATATGGTCTACATCAAAGAGCGGGAATGTCTGGGGTAGAGGGAGGCTCTACTTGTCCCTGGGCTGTGTCCACTGAGTCACCACACTGAGGATGAGGGTTCATGTGATCACTATTAGCAGTGCTGCTGATGACAAAAAGCAAGGTTTTGTAACACGTGCTTTACCTGTATAATCTCCTTTTATCCTCACGATAATGCAGTGAGATTATTGTGTTATCACCTGCATTTTTTAAATGAGGAAATGAGGCTTAAATGAAAGTGTTTGCATAATGTGCCAAGGGACTGCAAAGCCAGAATTTGAACCCAGCTCACTACAGAGCCAGGCCTGTGGAACCCCAACTCCTGACAAACTAAACATTCTGTGCCCCACCCCCAAAAATCAGAATATTCCTGGAGTTGGTTACCACATCTAGTTGGTATTCCTGGTACAAGGAAGGAAAGAAAGAGACATTTTGAATTTGGCTACTTTTCTGAACATAGAACCAATGGTAATAAAGGTTTTATTGATTCAACCAGCTTTTTCTAAAGCCAGGGTGTCTGCCTCTTATCTCCTCAGATGCAAAGCCTGAAGGAAGATGGAACAAAATGTTTACAAATCCTCAAGCCTCCCTACTCTCTCCTCTTTGTGACAGAGCCAAGTGCAAACAGTAAGATGTCCATTCACTTCACTTCTAAGAAATGGGACAAACCAATGGGCCTCAGAAGGATCTAGAAGGTTCTTTTCTCAAAAGCAGTTTGATCGCAACAGGAGTTTTCTATAAGCTATAGTGGGTCTCATTATTCAGTCAAATATTTTCTGGATGCCTTTTATGTCTGGGCACTGAGCTATGATATATGGCCTGTATATGGGATATACATGGGATAAATGATATCATTAAATTTTGAGAAGGAAAGCCATGACACCTGGATAACAAGATGTTATTTCCTGCTCTCTGGAATCCTGAAAGTTCTGAAACCTGAAAATGTGCTCCTATCTCGTTAGTGACCTCAGCCGATGTGAGGGTATCTATGGTCTTTAACCCATGGAGTATGATATTCATATATTTGCTGAAGAAAAATCAATGTGTTTGATCCCTGGCTGCTGCTTGAGACTCTGTGGGGGAGACATATGATATACAGTATGTGTACTGCATTGCATTTCAGATTCTCAAAATTCCTGCATAAGAAACACATCTGGGGGTCCAAGAACTTTAGATATGGAATCCTTTTTTTTTTTCCTTGAGATGGAGTCTCACTCTTGTCACCCAGGCTGGAGTGCAGTGACAATCTTGGCTAACTGCATCCTCGGCTTCCCAGGTTCAAGCGATTCTCTTGCCTCAGCCTCCTGAGTAACTGGCTTTACAGGCACCCACCACCACACCTGGCTAATTTTCATATTTTTAGTAGAGATGGGGTTTTGCCATGTTGGCCAGGCTGATCCCGAACTCCTGACCTCAGGTGATCCACCCGCCTCGGCCTCCCAAAGTGCTAGGATTACAGGCATGAGCCACCGCGCACGGCCGATGTGGAATCTTCTATTGGAGTCACCCTTACAAATCTCTACAGCCTCAATGACATACGTGTGACTAAAATCAAACCTTTCTCCAACAGTAATTGCCCAAAAAGCTAAGCATTCATTAGATTTCTACTTCCTCACATAGGCCAAGAAAAACTAAAAGTACATCCAATGCAGTAAATATTCCAGTTTCCATATGCTTATGCGCCTGTTCCCCTGGCCTCCTAACTTCCTTATCCTTTAGAGTCAGCACGGGATGCTGGAGATGGAAAAAACCTCACGGATAATCCAAGTGACTTGCCCAACTGCAAAGAACAAGGATCCTGACTTCCAGCATCTTCCATAACAGCATCTTCCAAATCATGGGTCATGATACATTCGTTGCAACCCTTATTTTCTTAAAAAAAAAAAAAGGTACAGAACAGAGCAGAAAATATCAGCGTGTATCCCCTGTAGTAAGGGTAATTGTTGTTTCCTGAAGCTTTTCTATTTGAAAAGTCTATAGGAGGCCGGGCGTGGTGGCTCACGCCTGTAATCCAAGCACTCTGGAGGCCAAGGTGGGCAGATCACCTGAGGTCGGGAGTTCAAGACCAGCCTGACCAACATAGTGAAACCCCATCTCAAAATAAAAAAGTAAAAAAAAAAAAAAAAAGGAAAGTCTATAGGAATAAACACACACATATGCCTATTTTCACATATTTCTATGAACTGCCATTTTAGAAGTCTGAAAACTACTTTTCTCTAGTAAGCCACTCTGGACACTCATCCATTCACTCAATAAATATTTGGTGAAAGGAACAGAAGAGAGGCACAGGCTGGTGGGGGTGGGGCAGGGAGGAAGGCCTCAGAGGAGATGATACTTGATGTGAATTCTGAGAGGTGAGGAGGTGTAAAAGGCACCTGAATAGAGACCATTATGCCATGGGAATCATTCTCTGGTTCTCTGGGATTGAGTCACAGCTCTACCCACTGCCTGCTCCCCTCCACATTGAGGTTCTTGTGAGCTTGAAAGGAAGTGTGCTATGTTAAAGGCCTTGTAAACTTAAAAAAAGATTGCAAACATTATTTTGGGATCATTTCAAGCATACAAAACACTTTCACAGACACTCTCCCATTTGATAGTCAACGCTGTATGACAGGTGGGACGAGAACTGCTTTCCCCATTTTATAGGCAAAATAGCTGAGATTCAGAAAGGTTAGTGTCTTCCTAGAGACAGGTAACTAACAAGTGTCAGCTCAAACCAGAACCTTCCATTGCACATTCCAGGTTCTTTTTACTATTCTATCTTGGCACGAAATTAATTATAAGTGGTACGCCGTATTACCTGTGTTGAGCAAAACTATATTTTCAACAAGACATTCCTGGAGGTAACCACGTAGCTCAGAGGAATATATTGTAACTCATTTCCAGGTCCTGTTTGGGAAAGAGGCCACTCTCCTGGGGCCTTAGGTCAAATTCCACATGGCCGAGGTCCAAGAGCCCACCCATAAATTAACAGTGTCAACAACAACTGCATATACAATGGTGGTCCCATAAGATTATGTGGCCATATTTTTACCACATCTTTTCTATATTTAAATATGTTTAAATGCACAAACACCACTGTGTTACAGTTGCCTACAGTACTCAGTACAGGCACATGCTATACAGGTTTGTATTCCGGAATTAACAAGCCGTGCCATGTAGCCTCGGTGCGTAGCCGGCTATGCCATCTAGCTTCGTGTTGGTACACTCCAGGATGGTCACACAATGATCAAATTGTGCAACAAAGCATTTCTCTGGCCATATCCCTGTCATTAAGCAATGCATGGGTATAGACAATAATAGATGGTAATGAGTAGCTGATTATCATTCACTAATAGTTGCTAAGCACAGTATACTAAACACAATAAAAGAGACACAAAACTCCCGGAAAAAGAGAAAAGCAGTTTAGACTAATGGCTGGGAACATGGCAGAGGAGCCAAAAATGCCTGCATTCAAATCTCAGCTTTGTCACTCACCAGCGATGTGATCAATTTACCTAGCCTCTCTGTGCCTCGGTTTCTCCATTTGTAAATGAAGATATTTATAGCACCTTCAGATGGTTGGTGTGAGAATTAAAAGTTAGTATATGTAAAACATTTAAAACGGTGTGTTGTATACATGTTCATGATCGTGGCTACTGTTGCTATCACGGAGGAAAGAGTGATCACAGCTTAGCAAAGAAGGTGCTCAAGGAGTTGCAGGACAATGTGGTACTTGAAATGGATCGGGAGGGAGAGGTAGAGGGATTCATCATGGTTGGGGATAGATGGAGCTGTGACAAGTGACAGTCACAGGGAAGATGTTACTCCTCGCAGGCAAACAGCCATAGCAAAGCACAAAGGGGAGAGGCCAGAAGATGTGTGGTCAGCACAGTAAGTGACACCCTGGGCTAGGTGCAGTGGAGGGTGGGAGTACAAGCCGTGCGAGATAAAGCCAGAAAGACAGATGGTGGCCAGGTCAGAAAGGGCTTGCACGTGGTGCTGAGGACTTCAGATTGCATTCTTCCAGCAATCAGGAGCCCCGAGGAGCTCTGAATGGGGGAGTGTCACTAAGAATCATCTTAAGAAGAAACTTTCATCCAGACATCCTGTGGTATAAATTATGTTGGACAGTATAGTGTGGGTGGACTTTGTTGCCAGGCTTGTGAAGAGAAGAGAAAGTGATTGTGGTTCAGGGCCTACCCTGCTGCAGACACACTTGGGATCCTGCAGTTTGATCTGAGCTGTCAGGCCTACAAAGAACACGCTGGCTTTGCTGTTTCCTAATGCAGTCTGTGATCACGGTGTCTATCGCAGTATTGTTAGACAGGGTGCTACCCAGGCAACCAGACACGTGCATGGTTTCAGCCTCCGCCGTGACAGCTGGTGCCAGAATCACATCAGTGGGCGAGTGGGTCACATGGTTGCCCAAACACACTCCGAACGGCCAAGCTGAGCAGGGCAAAATGGGGAAATACCCCACCTTCTGGTCACTAGGAGGGGCCAAGAGACACACACTTTATTCTCCTAATGCCTCCACTTTCCCTCTTAAGACGAAATTCTGCTGGTCAAGTTCACGTGTAGAGTAGGGACCACCAACATTCTCTCTCTGCTTCCCAGCTCAAGAAGGTTTCAGTTTGTTTCAGGAGAGGGGGACAGAGAAATGAAATTAGGATTTTTTTGAATATTTACTATGTGCCATGTACTCTTAGGAGTAATAATACGAGCTGGGTGCGGTGGCTCACGCCTGTAATCCCATCACTTCGGGAGGCTGAGGCAGGTGGATCAGCTGAGGTTGGGAGTTTGAGACCAGCCTGACCAACATGGAGAAACCCCATCTCTACTAAAGATACAAAAATAGCTGGGTGTGGTGGCACACACCTGTAATCCCAGCTACTTGAGAGGCTGAGGCAGGAGAATCGCTGGAACCCGGGAGGCAGAGGTCACGGTGAGCCGAGATCATGCCATCGCACTCCAGCCTGGACAAAAAGAGTGAAACTCCGTCTCCAAAAAGAAAAAGGAGTAATAATAGTAAGACCTTCATTTGATTATAATAGTAACAGTAGCAGCTACCATCTAGTGAGCATTACTATTTTCCAAACTGCTAAATGTTCTACTTGAAACACCATATTTAATCCATATGGCCACTGTGAAATAGGTTGTAAGATTAGTCCCAATTTGCAGAGAAGGACAGTGAACCTCAAAGAGGTAAATTTATCCTTCATCACAAAGGTAGTAAGTGGCAGAGCCAGGCTGTTACCTGTGTATATCAATTAGGATTCTTTGGTTGTAAGCAACAGTAACTGACACTCTAACAAAGGAATATATTGGAAGGATACTGGCACTTACAGACTTGGAAAGAGAATGTAGAGCTAGACTTAGACACAGGTGGGCAGCAAGGCAACTCTGGGCAATGGAGACAGGAACCAAGAACCACAAACCACCAGGTCTTGTTGCAGGAAAGGCTGAGTCAGAGGATGCCCGACAGGATGAACTGGACTCTTTTACATTTCAGTCTCTTTGTCTCTCTGTTCAAGATGTCTCCAGCAGCCTAAAGCAGATCATGGGAAGCCTTTGCCTGGGCACCTCTCCGCAGTTCTTAACGCACACAGACCGTATCCAACAGTAATACCCTCCACTTTGAAGTGCTATTGAGAAAGATAAATGAATGCTGGGAAGTGAGAAAACAACGAATGTGCATTGCACCAACCTGGCGAGGATCCATGCTACTGAGTGTATTTCTCAACCTTGCTAAGGCTCCCCTTCTTGTGGTTTTTGAATAAAGATTGAAAAAGAAATGATGATCAGTTAATAATAATCCTCTCACTTTCATTAACCTCTGAGTCTCTATTAATCATACACAGAAACATAAGAGTCCATAGGAGCTGCAGGAACACTCAGGGCGAGGCTCATGCAGCTGTCCTTGGGTACACACCTACCAGCTGAAGAAAGAAAGAAACCACCTGGTATATACTAACACCAAATATACTGGGTATCCAGTGACACACGGATGTAATAAGCTCAGTAAGATATGCCCGGTTTTGGGTGTGAATACTAGACATCATAAAATATTTTTATTATTCTCCCAAAATATATTTCTCTGGAATTGCATTTCAATTACACTTTTAAAGCAGAGCTCATAACTCATTTGTCAATGTTAATTCATGCCCACACACAAACACCATGAAGGCAGCCCTGTGCTCATCATCCTAACAGCCCAAACCCTCGGCCATCGAGGGCTTTTTATTTGCCTGTTTACTGTTATCTGCACTAAAGCAAATCATAATTGCTACAACAAAGATCGAAAGATCATAATAATTAAATGACTATCTGACGTACTACATTACTATCTGGGTGGCTTTAGAGCTGGATAACTGCTGCTGAGAGATGAAGGTAGCTGAGGTGTGGTGGTGGGAGGGGGAATGGGGTGGAGTTACCTCTCGTCAAACAAAGACTCCTGGTCCTTGGCAATTTTTACTAATGCGATCAAACTAGCTCTCATTGGCTGCTGCAAGGACATGCCTGCTAATCCAGACAGGCTTCTCAGCAGATGATAAACAGACATGGCCAAAGGGTTCATGTTCAGGAATAATTCAGGAACTTCTCAACTGCAGACTCATTCTTCTGTAGAGGTACCTCCTTCCCTGGCCACCCTCTACTGGTAACTACCCTTGCCGTCCCTCTTTTCCATCCCCCATCCAGCAATACCTCACTTCCCACCAAACAAACAGCTCCAAGTGAACAGCATTCAACAATCAACATCCCTTCCCCAGCCTCCGACAAGCCACCCCCTCCATGCCTGGAACCTCTACTTGGCTCTGCCCTGTGATCTCTGGCCGGGACCATCACAGCAGCCTTCTTTCCCTACCTGGCTAGTCCAGGTACCAGTCCCTTTGGGGAATGTAAATTAGGCCCTGCCAATCTTCTTAAAAAAATCTCTGATGTTAAGGAGATTTGCAAACAGGGAGCCTTTCAGTATCTGGCTGCAATCACCTCTCTGACTTCATCGTCAGCTTTCCTTTTCCTGCCCTCCACGTTCCTGTTCAGCCCACCTACTGCCGCCCCCACGCTCAAGCTTCCTTACATCTCTCTTTTTCTACATTGTCCTCCACTCTGCTCCCGAGTCCCTGTCGGGGAAGCTTCTGCCATGCACCCAGGCAGAGTGAGAGCTGGCTCCACAGCATTGTGGGTACACTTAGAGTAGTGCGCACGTACCCTGCACTGCAGCACCTGCCCACCTGCCCACTTGTCTGACTGAGGCCTCTTCGCAGCCAGGGCCCATCTTATTCATCTTTGCACCTCCAGAGCTGGGCACAGCTCCTGGCCCACAGAGTGTCCTGAATACATACTTGAGAAATAAGTTTCATTTCCCACTAAGCTGAATATACACATACATGGATAGACAGATAGATTTACATATTTTAGTCAGATAGCCATCAATTTATTATTGTGCCTAAAGGTCTAAATCTCATTTAGCATCATGCTTTGGGGAAAAAAAAATGCAGTTACACAAGCTCAGTGTGTATGGAGAGGATAAATAGGAAAGTTCCTATATATGATCAAAACAGGCTGTTTTGATGGGGGCTCACACCTATAATCCCAGCTTTTGGAAGGCCGAGGCGGGTAGATCACCTGAGTTGGGAGCTCGAGACCAGCCTGACCAACATAGAAAAATCCCTTTTCTACTAAAAATACAAAATTAGCTAGACGTGGTGGTGCATGCCTGTAATCCCAGCAACTCAGGACGGTGAGGTAGGAAATCTCTTGAACTTGGGAGGTGGAGGTTGCGGTGAGCTGAAATCGTGCCATTGCACTCCAGCCTGGGCAACAAGAGTGAAACTTCATCTCAAAAAAAAAAAAAAATTATCAAAATGACATTTGTGTGTTAACCTCATTTTTATTGCTTAAAAGGACCACTTCCCTGCCATCACAGGGGTACACACTCCATTCACCACCTTCATTCTTAAAAGTCCTGCAGATTCACCAACCCTAGGACAGGCATTAAGAACTGCCACTTGGAGATACACATACATTTAACTCCTCCAGACATGAGCCTGGGCATCTGTGGAGTACAGTGCCCTGTGGGGCTGGCCACACGCTGATGTTCATTTTGCTGCAGTCCTCCAGCCTGCGGCAATCCCTAAGCCAGGCAACGTGAACTCCCTTGCATCCTGGGTGTGAGCCTTTCTCGCCCACGTGTATGCTCCATTCTCCAATAGTAAAATTCCCTGGGCATTTCCACAGCCATTTCTAAATCTGTATTCACCTCTGTAATTTTTAGATAACATTTCAGCAATTTCAAGTTGGTAGCTTAATGATTCTAATGCCATTCTCTAAGATGACTTTTTTTTTTATGATCTATCTTTCTCAGGCTCACCATGGTGTTTTCCCCTCTCTGGTATTACTTTTGACAGGCAAACTTTGATTATTTGAATGCCCCAGGGGATGTGCTGAAATTTAAGTGAGATTTCAGGTAATTGGAAGAGTTTATAATGTGAATATAGTAGCTGGGGGGCATGTGAAATTCACTGACAGTCTTGGTTAACCAAAGTTTTGAATAACGAAGCTTTGCCTGAATATCTATTTCAATCCTTTCACTTTTCGTATTTCTCCTTTCCTCCCTCTCACCATCTTCTCAGTCTCTGCATTCTCCACTGATCATGCCCCTGTCCTCTGCAAGCCTATAAAGATGAGGAGGAAACACATGGAAAAAAGATTGGCTCTCTTTCTCATTGGCCATAAATGGGCTAGGAAACCCCCTCTCACTTGCTGAAGAGAGTATCTACTTCTAAAAATCATTGCTTGCCTAGAGTGAATTTGCTCTGTCCCCAGTGCTAGGCTGATCCGACCTTGCCTGAGGCCAAGATGCTGCCCGTGTGACTTGCAGTTCTGGTTTGTTTCAGAGATCATGGATGTGCTCAGGATGAAGCACTAAAACTCTCCATGCATCTGAAACCCTCTCTTTGCCATCCAGGTTGCCAGGGGCCTGAGGTCTGCTGGATACAGGTGACAGACAGCTTGCATCACCAGCCCTCACATACTGTAATTACACATTATGACATAGAACTGTCACCTATGGGATGTAATGATAGAGTCACTGGTTACTTCATTACAGAGTAATAATTCAATTCAGTTGCAGAGAGCTTTTCTTGTGGGCTGTGTGGCAATAAAAAGTCAGCAAGGCATGTACGATATTTTGGTCAGACTGACTTTAAAAGCTGTAAAACTGCTGTGGTTAGTTTTATCTGTCTCAAAAGAAATCCTAAAAGGACCCTAAAAACCAAACTCCTGATGAGCCCCAGTGTACCTTTGCATATTATCAGCTCTCAACCTCTTAGACCTGTTCCCGAACCCTGGGAGGCAAAGGAGACCTGTAATCATGCCTCCACTTTATAGATGAGGTGCTGAGAGGGTTACAGGGTGGCATTTGCAGAACGAGGATTGATTCCTTGACTGTCCTTTAACAAAAGGGAAACTCAGGAGATACAGACAGGAAGGCATCATTAGTAGAAGCAATGTGGCACCTGGGCTTGAGAGTGAAATGATGTGGGTTCTGCCACCATCTCCTACCATGGGGACCACAAAAAGCCACTCCCCCACTCTGTGCTTCAGTTTTATTTTCCATAATGATATGAACAGCCAGCAGCATTTGGAGGCCTACTCAGTACGCACAGATGATTCAGCATTTCACATACATTCATCACTAATCCTCAGCACAACCGCACAACGTAGACATCATTACCCCCTTTCACAGGTGAACAAACTAAGGCTCTAAGAGTTTTTTGAAAAACAAAACAAAACAAAAAACAAAAATCATGACGCTTGTAAGAGACAAAGGCAGGATTTGAATCCAGGCCTGTCCCATGCTCTTTCTGCCACAGCACCCCATTCACTCACAGGAGAGTTGGAAGGATTCTATAAAACTACACACGTGAAAAAAAGCACTCAATAAACTCTAAAGACACCCATCTTATTATCACGGTAACCAAAAGAACTGAGTCTGTCCCATTTGAAGACAGAAAACATTCTCTATTCCTAAATTTGTCGGCAGATCTTGCCTTCTGAAAAATATGACTCCCCTGCTGGGATGAACAGTCCCATAGGAGGGCCAGTGTGTTCAAGATGAAGCTTCAACTCAAGACGGAGCATGTGTGAGGACAGTCCCTGGCTCCCAGCTCTCCGATACTTGAGTCAGGTGCACTTACTCTAAAACAAGGAGGTGTTCCATCCCAGTCTGCCCCAAAAGGCAGTCATCTGCAGACTTGAGATCTTGAAATCAGCCGTGCAAATCCATCACTACTTTAATTATCCAAGTAAATAGAGCTCTTACCACCATCTGCTGAGATTTCAACCAATCATGATCATCACAGTCTTTCTCTCTGGATGAGAACCTCAGAGTCATCGCTAAAGGGCCACTTGGGCCCTGAATTCTGCCTACAGCATGCAGGCCTCCCCCAGCCGAGCCCTGTGGCTGGGAGCTGTTTTCTTCCTCTCACCGCACCTTGCTCAAATTTTGCTGAGCACTGTTAATTTGCTCCTGCACTTCATCTTCGTCGTTTTTATTTTCTTTCCATCAACTCCAGACACTACTGATTAGTGAGAAATATTCCTCAACGAGAACTGTCAATTCAGAACTGAGCCCCCCAGCAAAAAGTCAGGCAGAGATTTATTCTGGGACATGGGTGGGTGTACAGTCCTGATGATTCGAATCACTGAAGGTTTCAGAGGACAAACTAAATTGTAAACACTGCTCAAGGCGGGGACTCCATCCAGGTCTGTTTCTCTGGCTGGTAACTGCCATGGGTTGATTATGCTAGCAAAGGCTCCCATGGGTGACCCAAATTAATTATGGCTTTCAGGGAAAATGGCAAAATCTCGCTGGCTGCAGATTGCCAGCGGACTGCAAGCCAATGAAAGGCATGATTTGACTTGCCTTCCTTAACAGTCCATTGACCACCACCATCATCACCTCTGTCATCACTAGTGATCAGGAGAACATTTAAACGATAATAAAATAGGTTGTTCGGTTTACTCTTTTGCATGTGCATCTACAAGATCTAATATTAAATAAAAAATTCCTTTGGAGAAGTGCACATAGACATCACTAATTCAGGTAAGCTCAAGGTTTGGGCATTTCGCTTTCAATAAAAAAAAATTTGCCAGGCACAGCGTCTCATGCCTGTAATCCCAGCCCTTTAGGAGGCCAAGGTGGGAGGACTGCTTGAGCCCAGGAGTTTGAGACTAGCTTAGGCAGCATCGTGAAATCTCTTCTCCACAAATTCTTTTTTTAAGTAGCTGGGTGTGGTGGTACACACCTGTAGTCCCAGCTGCTTGGGAGGCTGAGGCAGGGGGATCCCTTGAACCCGGGAAGTTGAGGTGCAATGAGCCATGATCATGCCACTGCATTCTAGCCTAGGGGAGACAGTGAGACCCTGCCTCAAAAAGAAAAAAAAGGTGAAAAAGAAATTCAGTAGTCCTCAGGAATGATCATAAATATTAGCATCAAAATGGACTGTTAAATATATGTCCAGGCTGATCATTCCAAAAGGAGATGAAATTCAGAGGCAGAGAGACTTCAAAAGATGGAAAGCAGTGGATACCTCCAAGTAAGACCCTGGGTGTGAGTCAGTGTGGAATGATGAACCAGAAAAATGAAAGGTGGCTGGGTCTCTAACAGACTGTAAGCCAGCATGCCAGCCCGAAACTGCCTACCTCCAAATTTATTGCACTTGAGAAAGAAATAAAGTTCAATATTATTTAAGCCATAATTACTTCTGGTATTTCATTAAAATTAATCCTAAATAAAATACCAACATACCCAAATAACTGGTAGGAGGAAATTGGGCACCCAATCTTGTAAGATTTCTAATCCACTTCACAGTCAGAACTCTGTGTCACCACTGACAGATGACATTGGCTCTCCGAGACACAAAAGCATGTAAGCACTACATCAGCACATTATGAAGCTAGGGTTTTAAATAAAAGAATATTTCCCTTCTAGCACAATCTAAAATACAGACTTTTTTTTTTTTTTTTTGAGATGAAGTCTCACTCTGTCGACCAGGCTGGAGCAAAGTGGTGCGATCTCAGCTCACGGCAAACTCTGCCTCCCGTGTTCAAGCGATTCTCCTGTCTCAGCCTTCCTAGTAGCTAGGATTACAGGCACCACCACCAGGCCCAGCTAATTTTTATATTTTTAGTAGAGACAGCATTTCACCACATTGGCCAGGCTGGTCTCAAACTCCTGACCTCACATGATCGGCCTGCCTCGGCCTCCCAAAGTGCTGAGATTACAGGTGTGAGCCAGCGCACCGGGGCTAAAATACAGACTTCTTAAAAATGAGTGCTTCAGTGTACTAGGTTGGTTGGTGCAATCACTCACTCATTCATTCCTTCATTCATTCGTTTGGTGAGACTGTGGTAGAGCAGGAACAACACAGACTTCAGAATCAGAGAAACCTGGAGTTCAAATCCCAGCTCTGGCTTTCCTTGCATATTCCCCCACGTTTACCTACCATCGTTTAGCAGTACTGAAAGTCATACGTCATGCATCCAGCACAGGACTCAAAGCAGTAAAAAGTGCTCAATGAATGTTTCCTTTTCCCTTCAAATAAGTTCTTGAAAATTACATTTAAAAATCTTCATGTGGTGCCTGGCACACTGCAAATGGAAACTTAATATAATTGTATTGCCATTAGTAACAGTAATAAGAGGAGTGGCGGCAATCAGCATAGTGGTTGCAGTGATAGTAGTAGTAAGATAATCAGAACCTAAAGTGAGCGAGGGTGAAGAGAGGCAGGTTTCCAAGTGTGCACAGTTAATGCCTACATAATCAAGACTCAGCTGTTCAGCGCTGAGAAGAGTAGGAGGGTGTTTCTGGGAGATACGTGGAGCTTTTCTCTTCCTTGTCAGTGTCTTCACAAATAATTCCTGTAATCAAAATAGTCATTTTCCTTGCTCGCCAATGTCATCTTAAAAGAACTTCTCTCTAAACCCAGGTGCTTAAATTGTCCAGTGAGTTTCTCTCCTCTTTAAAAACAAAGGTTTAAGAAGAAGTTGAGGAATGGGACAAACTAGCACCTTGGTATTTGTTCTCCCGTAAACACCAGAGCAAATGTATGTTCCAAAGGGCATCTCACACGCATGCTAGGATGGGAGATGCCCTTCGAACACACACAGCAATGGTTATTAGCATGTTTAGCATAACATACGTATATTCAAAAAAACTAAACAAGCCACAGAAGGCACAAGCAGGACTTAAAGAAAAAAAAAATCTCGAAGTCACTGACACCCCTGCAGCCTATGCTAGAACCAGATGGAACCCCTGACGCCAGCCACATAGGCTTTCTGATAGTGGGAAACAATACAGTACATATTTTTATTTACTTATTTTTTTTTCTGACGGCGTCTCGCTCTGTTACCAGGCTGGAGTGCAGTGGCGCAATCTCAGCTCACTGCATCCTCCATCTTCTGGGTTCAAGCAATTCTCCTGCCTCAGCCTCCCGAGTAGCTGGGACTGCAGGCGCGCGCCACCACACCCAGCTAATTTTTGTGTTTTTAGTAGAGATGGGGTTTCATCATATTGGTCAGGATGGTCTTGATCTCCTGACCTTGTGATCTGCCTGACTCAGCCTCCCAAAGTGCTGGGATGACGGGCATGAGCCACCGCTCCCGGCCTACAGTAGGTATTTCTAAAACGTAAACTTAAAGTCCAGCGCAGGCATGGTTTGTCAATACTGCAGAATCCCAAGCTGCCGCTGTGGCAATGATGATGATGATGATGATGACGATGACGACGACAGTGATAGTGATGATGAGTTAGTGACATGGAAACTATTTACTACTTACTGCTGACTAGGAATAAGAACAAGCTACGAAGACAGCATATGGTACTGAAAACCAGAAGAATGGTTACCTCTGGGTGAGGCAGGAGGGATATCTTGGCTCAGAAGGGCACAGGAAGCCTTCTGTGGAGCTGGGAATGCTCTAGAACTTGCTCTAGGTGGTGGTTACCCAGCTGTGCACACATGTAAAAATGCACTGACCTGTCCACTTAAAATGTGTGCCTTTGCTTTCTACATGTTAGCCTTGATACAAATGAAATAGTGAAACAGCATATACTATAAACTCATTTTTAGAAATTAGAGCATGGAAACATGGACAATTACAGCAGTCAGCTCTGGGTAGTAAAACTGTAGGTGGCTTTTTTTCTTTTATATGTATTTGTATTTTCTAAATTTGGACAGTACACTGAATTTACATTGCTCAGTGTTTAAAGTTAAAATTCACTATTACCCAAGACATTTATCAGCTCTACACCTTCAGTCATTCACTTTCATCTCAAACCTTTCCTCATTCACAGGCTCAGGCAATCTGGGGCAGGCCCCTCACAGCTGCCTGAGGAAATTCTCTACAGTGGGGATGAAGCAGGCATGAGGTGGGGGGGGTGAGTCCGAGGCAGGCGTTACGAGATCATCTTACTTCCTCGGAGCCGCCGCTCAGACAGGACTGCATCACCTAGGGCACCTGCCTTCAGACTCCCACAGCAGAGGGGCTGTGGACCATCCCTTCAGGATGACCTGACCCCACTATGGCTGACTCCTGACCCCACTGTTGTTCAGTTTCCAGCCTATGCTGAAGTCTGAGCAGAAATCTAGAACCAGACCCCAAAAGTCTCCTTTTCAGCTCACACGCTCAGGTTTAGATCAGGTTAGTGCAGGCAGAGATGAGGAAAGCAGTCTTGCAGCATGCAAGGGCTGCCGCCTCTTGTCTGGAGGTGAGTGTGCAGGGGGCCTGAATCTAGGGTTCCCAGCACAAACCCGGGTTGCAGCGGGGAAAACGTCCGACGGGAAGTTAAAACCAAGCTATACCTGCTTGCTTCTTGCTGAGTGACCATAAAAAAGGACGCTGAATTTCTGAGTACTTCATGAATACTCTCAATTGCCACGTCTTTGTCTATATAATGAGGTCACTACCACCCACTCCGTCTAATTCACAAGCTTGCTGTGAGGGCTGCATAAGGAAACGAGGAGGAAGGTGATGACATCCTAGTGGGCTGTGTACCCCAACTTTTGTCAGAGTGCCTGAGACACAGTAAATCCTTGTAAATACCAGTTGAAGAAGGGCAAATGTAAAGAATTATTATTTTTCTTAATGAGGAAACCATAGGGACCAAAGAAATTGCATGATTTTTTTGCACGAGAGTCAACCGTGGGTGGCAAATAACCTTTGGAGCAAGCTTGAATTCTAGAGCAGAAGAGAGTTAAAGCCTGGTGCACGTTCAGACGCAATATAATACAGGTCAGATCCCATTATAGAATGTAGCTCTTTATAACCAAATGATTTCCCCACCCACAGCCTCTGCCTGGCTTTTTTCAAGCAATATATCTGAGATAATAAAATTCCAGTTTGGAAGGAAGGAAGGCAAAGAAGGGAGGGAGGAAGGAATTGACTTATAGTAAGTTCATAAATCCCTTACAGCTTATTAAAAGGTGATTTGACTTACTACCTTGAAAAGATCACAATCTATATTTTGAAAGTCATGTCTGTGGGATAAAAATGGATACAAAGGGACTTTGAGGAAAGAAACAGTTGAGAATGTTGTTCGGACAAAAAAAAAAAATGAACGTCTTTGTGTTAATTCGGTAGTTTTTCAATTTGAGTATTAACTGAGAAACCGTGAGGTTTGTCATCTCTTTTAGATTTTTCCACTATATGAAGGACATTGTGATGGGCACAGTGGGAGATTCAAAGATGAATTGGTCAGTTCCTGCACTGGAGTAACTCCAGGCTGGCGGTAAGGCACAAACACATGTAATTCCAACCCACAGCGGCCAGGGAGACACGCGGTGGGAGAGGCATGGCTAGAAGTCATGAGATCACAGAAGGGGAGGAGGGCTTTTAGTCTGGGGGCAAGAGAGTTGTGACTGAACCTGGAGAGAGAAGTAAGAAAAAGTAAGAGAACAAGAGTTCCAGGCAGAGGGCATGGCCTGATCAAAGGCTGGGTATGTGGCAGCATGGGCTTCAGACAGAAATGGAAGTGGTTGTTTTCCAGGACCGCAGGATGTGTGAAAAGGAGAAAGCTGAAATGAGGCTGGAAAGTTTAGTTTGGATGAAAGAAAGGCCTTAAATGACAACAGAGTTTGAGCCAACATGAGAACTGATGGGAGCTATGGAGGACTGTGAGTGAGGAAGGGTCACGGTCGGAGTTTTGCTTCCAGGCACTTGATCAGGCAGTATGAATGCAATGAAAAGGTACAAGGAGACACAGGAGGTAGGGAGGCTGCTGAGGAGGCCCGCAAAAAATCCCAGAGAGCGGTTGCTGTGAGTTCTTTGTGAGCAATTGCAGTGTTCTTCCCTAAGCACTGCAATCAGCTTAATAAAAGGCTTCTTCAAACCCAAGCAAATTAGCAAAGGAGAGCAGCCAGCAGATGCTCTCAAGGCCAGAAAGGGGTATGAATGAAGAGAGGCAGAACAAATTGGGCACGAGTTTGGACTTGGGTACAGTAAGAGAAGTAAGAAGTCGAAAAGTAACTAGGAGGCCGTGGAATGGCAGCTGCCCAGGCTTGACTGAGCGGCCTGCACACACACTACAAAGTCTGGCAAAGCTGGAGACTGTTGGGAAGGAAGAAGAGGTTACAGATTGACCCCAGCAGTACTCACCAGGCTGGAGCAAATTAAAAAGCAAATTGGAACGGGCTAGTGAGAGAGACTCCCATTGCTGCCACCTCCAATACTGCCTTGGTCGTGGGGTCTGCAGATGGCAGAGCAAGCAGGCACAGCAATCTGCACCCCATCAATATGGTTTTTCCATGGCGTCATATTGACAGCCGGCAGCTGACACCACACCTCCCACCACAGGAGCATCTCTGAAGCCCCGGGAAAGGCTCTCCCAAAGCTCCACCTCATCTGGACAGGACTAGGGGCTTTATAACATACTTTCACATACATCATCTCACTTTATCGATGATAATCATCTTAACTGAGAGACACAGGTGGGTACTGTTATCCTCACTGTACAAAGTCCAGAGAAAATGAGGCATTGGAGAAGTCAGGAGATTTGCTCAAAACCAGGTAGCTACATATTGGTGGAGCTTGGTACTTACAAAACCCACTGCAACTTGAGCCCGGAAGCTGGCCGGGAAACTGGGCATGTTCTGGGGCACTTCAGACACTCCCAGCTCTCTTAGGGCCATGACTGACTGGGGGAGAGGCTGGAAGTGGGGCACACCAGCAGGCCTGACTTCAAAGATAAACCTGGAAATGGCAAGGTGAACTGTCTTTCCTTCTTGTTCCGTCCCTTCTACCAGCTACTGCTAAGTGTCTCTCCTGTGCCTGGCCTGGTGCTAGACATTGGTGACCACCCACCACCCCATCCTCAGGAACCCAGTAACCCTGCCAACAGTCCCCTATGCCATCTTCCCAAATGCAATGTACCATTCATTGCCCAACTTCTTGGGGCCCAAGGGAAGTGGGAGACCCAAGGGGAGTCTGTGACGTTTAAGCTGGGTTTTAACATATGAGTAGGAGGTCACTTTTGGACATAAGCAAGCCTTAGAGATGCTACAGGGTATGGAGTGATCTGTCACAGTCAGGAGTTCTATGAAGAGTAGGGGAGGTGGTGGAAATATGGGATACAGGAGTTATCAGAAATGCGGAGTGGGCAGGGCCTTGAAGGCCAACTGAGGGACATGGCTTTCACTCTGCAGTCCCTGGAAAGCCATCAGAGAGCTCTCAGCAGTAGAGTGGTAACATGACTTCAATGCTTAGACGATGACTCTAGTAACTGCACGGAGGAAAGATGATCCTAGAAGCTATTCCAGGAAGAGGGGTTGAGAATCTGGGCCACAGTGAAAGAGTGGGAATGGTGATATGGAGGTCCCGTTTAAGGATTTGTTCAAAAGCCAAAAAGACGGATCTTAATAATTAAATTGGGTTGGGAGGTGAAAGTTGGGAAGAAGAATTAAGGTAGACTTCACAGTGATACCATTGAGGCGGGCTGGAAGGAGGAGAGATAGGAAAAGTGTGATACAGAAGGAGCAGGAGTTCCAGTTAGGGCACACTGAGTAAGGTGTTTAGTTCCTGGGGACATGGCCAGGAGCCACAAGGAGGGATGTGAAGCTCAGCGTGTAGGAAAAGGCGAGGAGAGTGGCAGAGGCTGCAAAGCCAGGGACTGAGTCCTAGAGAAAGACTGCTGGGTGTGGCAGTTAGCAGGCTGGTCTTAAGCAGCCTTGGCAAAAGCATTATCAGAGCCAATGAAGCTGTGAACGAGAGACTCAAGTGAGTTGACAGTGGATAAGGGCAAAGGGACAGACAGACACAGATGGGCTCCTGTGCTCTCCCCCAAGCTCCATCCCCGTCCAGTCCCTCACATATACTACTGGCAGATCAGTTCCCTCCCCATTCCATCCAGGCAACTTCTTCTGCGCAAAGGATACTATTGCGCCATTGTTCACCTCCAGAATGAATGCCGTGCTCGGGACGCTAGCACCCTCTGTACAGTTAACAGGGCATTCAAGGTCTGCCGAACCAACACCACCTGATGCTCCGCTACGTGTCCCCACCAGAGACCAGATCATCTGGGATTTCCTCTACAAGTCTTGCATTTTGCTACCTCTGCACCTTTGCCATCTCCATTCCTTCTGTCTAGAATACCCTTCCTTTACATCTCCATTTGCTGAAATTCTGTCCCACCTTCCTGGCCCAGGCGCTACCTCCATCAAGAACCCTCCTCAATCCTCCAATCTGAATTAGCTTCTCCTTAACCTGAAGAACCCTTATCACAATGCACACCATATGGTAGTGGCCTCATTCCCATTCTCTATCACCACTGGACTGTAAACTCCTAGAAGGCAATTGTCATATGCAGAAGGCTTTGCACATAGCAATGCTCACCATATAACTGGCACACCGAATGCTGACCTGTCTTCTGCTAGACATCCTGTCCTACTGACACATGAGGGCTGTCCTTCACTCTTCCTTCACGTCAACCAGCCAACCCAGTACAATGGTGGACCTCCCTGACATCACTGACCCCTACCTTTGTGCCTGCCATTAATAAAGCTATAGGTAGGCAGGCACATCCATGAGCTGCTTTCCCTAAATGAGGATGTGAGATCAAAGTAGAGGCTCTGCAAATGGGCCAGAACCAGGTTGGTTCTGTATTCTGTATCAGTGCTCCCTCTCCTGCACCACCTGAACCACTGCCTGATGCCTCGTCATTCCAGAATTCCTGGCTCCTGCCCCAACACAGGTGGTCACAGTCCTTTCTCTGAGGAGCTCATCAACTTATATAGGAGTTAATATCTACACAGAGAGAAGATGCCTTTCTTTCTTAGGTAGCATGTGAGTATGAAAGTTTAAGCCAAGGCACGTAAGACGACAGGACAAAGAGCTCACTTCCAAGACTGGAGTCATGGAGGATTTTAGGAAGGATGCAGGACTGGTGAAGGCTGTGGTCAGAGGAGAAGCGAGAGGGCCACCTGGATGAGGTCACGGTGTGAGATGGATGAGGTGGCAGCCAGAATGCATGGCAGATCATTTTGGCTGAAGCAGCCAACTTCTGCGGGGAGCAGTGAGACAGAGGCAGAAATACAGGTCAAGGCCAGCATGAGGAGGCTCGAACACCAGGTGATGGGGGACCACCACTGAAGGTTTCTGAGTAAGAGGACCTTGTGAAAAATGTTCTTTCTTAAAGATGGTTTAATTGGCTAGCTATACAGAGGATAAACAGACTTGAAGAGAATCTGATGCCCTGAACAATATTAGAGTGTTTGTTGCAATAGCTTCAGATAATAAAAAGAGAGTGGCAAGACTTCAAAGTAAAAATCAACCAAAGCTTTGTGTTCTTTGGGAACCATTTTGCCTGATGGGCCAGAGAGAGGTGCAGACTCTCAACCTAAGCAAGTTCTCTGCCCGGAGGTACCAAAGCCCCAGGAGGGTTTTATTGGTGGAAAACCAGACAGAGAGTAAGAAATGTCATTCACTCTGGTCATTTTCATTCAGGGACTGGCCAAAGTCCTCTTCTCATCTTCAGCCAATGTATTTTATTCAATGTGAAACTCAGCATATTAATTTTTTAACATAATAAGAGTAGAAATTGTCAATTTTAGGAGCACATATGCGAATTTCCCCGCACAGGAGAGAACATGAATCCCATCAGTTAAAAATAGCAATTGAGCTCACTTTCCCCCACACAGTAATTTTAATAAACTTACTCTGAAATTAGCCTGCCACTATGAAGATAGCTGCTCATCGAAAATGTTCCCTGTGAGCACTAAGCTTGCTTCCCAAGAGCTCAAGTACTCCTAGGAAACTCTAACGATGCACAGTTCTCAACAGAACCCATGCTCTTCTCACCAGACTCACTTCCCTTGACCTCCCTCCAGCCATGCAGCAAGGGCCATCTTGGACTCATTCTATCCCATCTCCCCAGTCTTGCTTGCCATGACTTGCTGTAGGGGTCTTCCTTTAGGATGTTTCCCATAGCCACCTCTTTTTCTCTGTTCCCACCAATACTGTAACCTCTTCATACCTCATTTATTCAAACATCCAAACATCCATATATTCTACATGTATTGAGCACCTGCAATGGGCAAGGTACAGTGCTAACTGCTAAGGTTATACATTAATAATATATGGTCCCTATTCTCAAAGAGTTCCAGATCTTTTGGGTCCAGTGGAGAGATAGATAAGTCAAGGGTTAGGTTGAAACCCACATGATAAGTGGTATGACTTAGGTGCAATGGGAATAATTGAGAATGCTGATGGCAGCAGAAAAGGCTAGATTACTGGTACTACCTCCAAACTTGTCCTTCCCTGATTCCTGGCAGAGTCACCAAATTAGTTTTTATATCATCACAGCCTGGCATAGTACCTTGCAGACAATACAGACTCAGTAACTGTTGAGTTCAATAGAAACAAACCTATCCCAAGTATTTTCCTCAATTTGCACTCCAGCTAAAAAAAGCATTCAGTGGCTCCCCATTACCAGCTACATCGGGGCACATCCTGCTGCCTGGCTTTTGAAGTCATTCACCATCTGGTCCTCCCTGGTTATCCAATCTCATTTTCTGCTGTACTTCAACCCAGCGATTTCTGCCTTTATCTGGAGCATCTCTGCAAAGGCCAACTCGGTCCATGCTCATGCCTGCTCATAATCTCCCTTGCCCTCTTCAGCCAAAGGGGAGGGGCTCAGTTCAAGCTCAGCTTCTAAGAAGCTGTTCCCCACTTCATCAAGCCTCACCAACTGCCTACATTATGTCTAAGGTCCATTGTCCACTATTGTACATGGTGTTTTCATCTTAAAATACCAGCTAATAAGAATATTTTAAGTCAGGCGCGGTGGCTTACACCTGTAATGCCGGCAGTTTGGGAGGCTGAGACCGACGGACCGCTTTGAGCTCAGGAATATAAGACCGGCCTGGGCAACATGGTGAAACCCTGTCTCTCCAAAAAATACAAAAATTAGCCAGGCATTGGTGGCTCATGCCTGTAGTCTCACTACTCAGGAGGCTGAGGCTGGAGAATCACTTGTGCCTAGGAAGCGGAGGTTGCAGTGAGCCGAGACTGTGCCATTGCACTCCAGCCTGGGTGACAGAGTGAGATCCTGTCTCAGAAAAGAAAAAAGAAAGCAAGCATATTTATTGACTGACAGCCTATCTTCTCACCTTGCCTCCATTTCCTGCAAACCCTACCCTAGTTCTCCCCCACCTATCCCTCTCCATTTTTAAGAAGCCAGACATTCTGCCTTTGTGTCCAAGAAAGGCATAGCCCAGCAGACACAGGTAACAGCTGACTGACTTTTCCATTTTGAGGGCCTGCTCCTGAAGATATGAGGGCATAGTGGAGTCTCTACAGTGGCGTCCTTGACCATGACTCCTCAAAAGACTAGAAAAGACCTTCCAAGTTGAGAAAGGGCAGAATCAGAGTGCAAAGGAAAGCTTGGTTATCAGTTTCCAAGGAGGAATACGGAGCTTAGCCCAATCAGCCTCGGGTCGGGAGGGCAGGGCAAGGACTTGGGGCTGAGGTTTGGGGGGCACAGCTAGTTTTGGTGGAAACCTGATGAGCTTAGGAATTGGAGAGCTAAGGAGTAAAGCTCTCTGCAGCAATGGCTAACTGTCTTGAATATCCATTCACCAACTTTTGAAAAATACTGAGTTTACTGAGGTATAATTTAGAGAAAATTTTACCCCTTTTAGGTGTAAGGTTCCATGAATTTCAGCAAGCTTACACAGTCACGTAACCATCACCACAACCAAGACATAGAGAACATCCATAAATCCAAAAGATTCCCTCACGTTTCTCTGCAGCCAATTTCCTTACTGTACCTTCAAGCTCTGGCAATCATTGATCAGTTTTCTGTCTTTTTAGTCTTTACTTTTCAAGAATTTCATGTATTCCTTGATTGTGGGGATGGTTACACCAGGGTATGCACACATTCAAACTCATCAAATTGTATACCTAAAATATGTGTACATTTTTATATATTAATTATACCTTAATAAAGGTGTTTTTAAAAAGATATAGCATTGACTCATGAGTACAAAATAGTCACTCATCACAAATGTTAAAACCATCAGCTTTTATCCTGCACCATGTACCCTGTGTCCCACTTCCCCTAAATGAGTTATTTGGTTGCGGCTGCTCTGGGCACAGTGCCTGCGGGGGAAGCCCTGCTCCACAAGCAGCAGTACCTCTGCTGCTAAAATATTTGTTCTTTAAAAAGAAAGTTATTTAGTTGTATACTGTTTGAGTTACATACATAGAGTGTAGACAGGTGTGGACACGTGTCCTCATTCTCTTCAATCTTACCTAGGAGAAGGATTGCTGGGTTGTTTGGTTAAGCGTATGTTTGACTTCATAAAAAAACTGCAAAACTTTTATACCTCAGAAACTCAGTATTTTTCAGTTTTTTTAAAAGAGTGCAGAAGTGACTGTGCTACTTTACATTCCCTCCAGCAATATATGAGACTTCCAGTTGCTCTGAGTCCCTGTCAGCCTTTGGATGATGAGTTTTGTAACTTGTTGCTTTTCCATTCTAACAGGTATGTTGTGGTATCTCACTGTGGTTTCCATTTACATTTCCCTGATGCCTAAGGATGCTGAGCCTCTGTTCATGTGCTTATTTGCCATCTATATCTCTTCTTCAGTGCAGGGTTTATTTATTCCTTTTGTCCATTTAAAAATTCAGATTGTTTATTTTGTTCTTATTGAGTAGTGAGAGTTCCTTATATATTCTGGATACAAGGTATCTGTTCTGCACATATTTTCTCCCAGTCTGTGACTCTTTATGGTTTTAACAGAGTCCTCTGAAGAAAATGACTTTTTAATTTTGGTAATGTCAACGTATTCATTTTTTTCTTGATAACTTATCTGTTTCATATCCTATATACTCTTCTTTCTTCTTTTTGAGACAGAGTTTTGCTCTTGTTGCCCAGGCTGGAGTGCAATGGCGCGATCTCAGCTCACTGCAACCACTGCCCCCCAGGTTTAAGTGATTCTCCTGCCTCAGCCTCCTGGGTAGCTGGGACTACAGATGCATGCCACCACGCCCAGCTAATTTTTTATATTTTCAGTAGAGACGGGGTTTTGTCATGCTGGCCAGGCTGGTCTCCAACTCCTGACCTCAGGTGATCCACCTGCCTTGGCCTCCAAAGTGCTAGCATTACAAGCATGAGCCACTGTGCCCGGCCTACTCTTATTTCTTAATAGGACCCTCCCAAATTTAACTTCAGCACATCCTGCTAAAGACTACATTTACAGTCTCTCTTACAACTAGGAGTACTCATATGACTATACTCAGACCAATGGGATGTGAGCAGATGTGATATGTACAGCTCTCCATTCATCCCCAGTGAAAGAAAAGCCCCCTGCTCCGGACTTCCCTCTTCTCTCTTTCCCCATTCCTGTGGGCTGGGACACAAATGTGGTAGCAACAAGCTTAAGCCACACAAATGAGGACCCTAATGGTGGAGAAACACGATAGAAGAAATCTGAATTCTGAGATGACTCACGGAGCAGGGCTGCCCTCTAGGCCTGGAGTACCACACTGTCACATGAAAGAGACACAAATGTCTACCTTAAACCACTCTATTTTGGAGACAGGCATCTTTCTCACAGTGGCTTAGACTTTACCCTAACAAACACACTCTTATTTCTTAGGAAATAGAAAATAATCTCCAATTCCCTGGACCCAGCCTTGGTGTTGTGACATTTGTGTGCACAGTAGTTTCCCATAAGCCCCAGAGTGACTTGAAGGCAGCATAATAATTAGTCCTAGAGTAAATCAGGAGCAGCAGAACAAATTTTATTTATTTTTGGGGGGAAGGGGGAGTTGGGGGACAGAGTTTCACTCTTGTCGCCCAGGCTGGAGTGCAGTGGCACGATCTCAGCTGACTACAACCTCCGCCTCGTGGGTTCAAGCAATTCTCTGTCTCAGCCTCCCATGTAGCTGGGATTATAGGCACATGCCACCACGTCCAGCTAATTTTTGTATTTTTAGTAGAGACAGGGTTTCACCATGCTGGCCAGGCTAGTCTCGAACTCCTGACTTCAGGTGATATGCTTGCCTCGGCCTCCCAAAGTGCTGGGATTACAGGCCTGAGCCATCGCGCCAGGCCAAATTTTAAAAATGAATAAACCTTGCCCCACCTTGGCCAAGACAACAACGTTCACCATTCCCAGAGCAGTGAAAAGCAGTTCATCAATTTGTTCTTCATTTACCCAAAAGTAGCATGGATGTGGTGCAGACAGCAAAGGGTCAGAGGACACCTGAGGGGGGGGGATGAGGGAAGACACAACAGTGACCTAGAGTGACCAAGGGCGAGACACTAGACTGAATCATTAGGAGAGTATGGGTAGGCAAAACAGCTCACCCCAGCACCCCAGCCAAGACTTAGCCTTAGTCTTAGTATTTCATAAGTCCCCTAGAATTTAAATACAAATTCAGGAAAAGGGAGTGGTGTGGCTTCATATGCAGATTACATTTCCACTACTCAAACCACAAAAACTTGTAATCAAAATGAAGTCATTATAACAAAATA
The DNA here is from genome assembly GCA_036589455.1 of Ateles fusciceps. NCBI lineage: Eukaryota > Metazoa > Chordata > Mammalia > Primates > Atelidae > Ateles > Ateles fusciceps. The sequence continues at coordinate 437,425 of JAZHEH010000164.1, read as the reverse complement.
TAGTTTTCACATACCAGAGTTTCTGTCGTGAGGTTCACGCTCAGTGTTCCACTGCTGCATTGCCCGGTGGAGGCCTACACACTAACAAGCATGATTATTTCATTTGATCCTCACAGTTAGGAGCACTAGGAGGTAGGTACTTTTATTACCCTACTTAAAACCGAGAAAAATGACGCTCAGAGAAGCTGCCTGGTGCAGTCATTCCCTCAACACGCATTCTCCCTCCTCTGGAAAATAGCCCCCAGTTTTACTTGGGGATCTACCCTAGCTCCACTCATAGTCCATGTGCCCTGGGGTAGGGCTCCATGCACAACTCTGGGCCTAAAACAATCAGATCACTACCCGCCTGAGAGATTTCTGCAGGATGGGTGAGTGATCTAAGTGGATTTAAATGGAGCTTCCCAGGGTTTCACGGGATCGGCTAGAGAAGGGTCTCGCCTTCCCCTCTGGACTTGAACTTGAGAGGATGAGAGGCTGAGACTAAAGCCAGGCAGCAAGCAGACTCAAAGATGGAGAGAAACTGTCTGAGTGTTGGAATCAGTCAAAAGCCAGCCCTAGCATGGAATTACTAGTCATGTTAGTTATATTCACTTCCTGGGGCTGCCATAACAAATTATCACAGACTGGGGGACTTCAAACAGAATTCAACTATTGCACAGTCCTGGAGGTTAAAAGTCCAAAATTAAGGTCTTGGTTGGGCCATGTTCCCCAGTGAGGCTATAGGGGAGGGTTCTTCCTTGCCTCTTCCTAGTTTCTGGTGGTTGCCAGCAATCTTTGGCTTTCCTTGGCTTGCAGCTGCATAATTCCAGTTTCTGCCTCTGTTGTCCCATGCCTTCTTCCATCTGTGTCTTCACATTGTCTTCCCTTTGTGCCTCTCTGTGTCCAAATTTGCCTCTTCTGATAATGACACCAGGTCATTGGATTAGAGCCCACCCAAGATGACCTCATCATAACTTGGTTATATCTGCAAAGACCCTACTTCCAAATGAGGTCACAGTCACAGGTGTTTGTGTGGTAGCAGTTGAGGGGAGGTTGTTAGGACTTGAACACATCCTTTTGGGGACACAATAAAACCTACAACATCAGGCAGTAAATTCCCTCTAAGCTTATCCACTTTGGTTTGGGTTTTTGACCTTTTGTATCAAGAAAGAAGCAGGGTCAAGATATACCCCCATGTCTCTTATTACCTTCGGAGTCTAAGTCAAAGACTGAAACTCAAAGCTGGGTCTTTACCTTAATTAACCACAGAGCTCCTCTCTATACCTACTCAACCTCTCCTTTCCAAATATCAGTGGCTAGGCCAGGCACAGTGGCTCATGCCTATAATCCCAGCACTTTGGGAGGCTGAGGCAGGAGGATTCCTTGAGGCCAGGAGCTCAAGATCCACCATCAAAACCCCATCTCTAAAAAAAAAATTGGCTGAGCATAGTGGCACGTGCCTGTAATCCCAGCTACTCAGGAGGCTGAAGCAGTATTTGTATTTAAATTTTAGCGGACTTATGAAATACTAAGACTAAGGCTAAGTCTTGGCTGGGGTGCTGGGGTGAGCTGTTTTGCCTACCCCACACTCTCCTAATTCAGTCTAGTGTCTCGCCCTTGGTCACTCTAGGTCACTATTGTGTCTTCCCTCATCCCCCCTCAGGTATCCTCTGACCCTTTGCTGTCTGCACCACATCCATGCTACTCTTGGGTAAATGAAGAAGGAGATGGAGGCTGAAGTAAGCCGGGATTGCACCACTGCACTCCAGCCTGGGCAACAGAGTGAGACCTCATCTCTAAAACAACAACAAAAATAAAAAATCAGTCTTTACTTTGGGCGGAGGCCCACTGTAACTTTCTTCAGCCTCCTGACCCCTGCATACAACATGCTCAAGGAATATGAGATTGATTGTTATCTAATTAACCAAAATTCAGCCAGTGAAATGAAATCATGTATCATTTATCATAGAGTGATGGGCTCAGCGATGACCAGGATTTTTATCTTGGAAATAAAAAGTTATTGATTGCCTGCATGGTTGCACTTTGAGATATCTCCAATTTTGAAAGCTCACCTCAGGTGGTGATAAGAACATCTGCCCCTCCCCAGACATTTAATTTCCCAAACAGAACACCGGCCATGCTTCTTTCACACACATGGGTGTGTTTACTTCAGGGCCTGAGAGAAGGCTGAAATTTCAGCTTATTATACCAAAAATACGAAAATAAAACTGATCTCTGTAGGATCGTATTAAATGAAAACAGCTTCCTAGAGGCAACTGGAGGAAGCAAACTGATTGAAAGAGAGGACAGGGCTCTGGGCAGGAAGGGTGATGGAGAGAGGGTGCGAGTGGGAGGCAGCACCCAGGACTTCTGCAGAAATAGATGCAAGCCCACAAAAATCCCATGTGGTCCAGATTAGCTGTGCAGTGATATTTTCCTCACGTTCTTCTGTCAGGTCCCGAAATCACTGTGTAACACCACAGCTGCTGAGCACACTCTTCCCCTGAGTCCTACTTGGCTGGTACCAGACCCAGTCACACCCATGGAAACCCTGCCAGTCAAACATGACTGGTTAGGGGAATCACCTGGGTAGCTTGGCTTGTAAGAAAGGCAAATCAGAGGGCTGCATCCCCAGGCACTTTTGAGCAGTATTATCACAGACTGGGGAACTTCAAGCAACAGAATTCAACTGTTGCACAATCCTGGAGGTTAAAAGTCAAAAATTAAGGTCTTGGCAGGGCCATGTTCCCCAGTGAGGCTCTAGGGGAGGGTTCTTCCTTGCCTCTTCCTAGTAAATTCCCTCTAAGCTTATCCACTTTGGTTTCCTGTGGCTACTTGATATGGTTTGGCTCTATGTCCCCACCCAAATCTTATCTTTAATTGTACTCCCATAACTCCCACCTGTTTTGGGAGGGAACTGATGGGAGACAATTGAATCATGGGGGCAGTTCCTCCATAATGTTCTTGTGATTGTGAATAAGTCTTACAAGATCTGATGGTCTTATAAAGAGGAGTTCCCCTGCACAAGCTCTCTCTTCGCCTGCTGCCATCCATGTAAGATGTGACTTGCTCCTCCTTGCCTTCCACCATGATTGTGAAGCCTCCCCCAGCACATGGAACCATAAGTCTATTAAGCCTCTCTTTCTTTTGTAAATCGTCCAATCTGGGGTATGTCTTTATCAGCAGCATGAAAATGGACTAATACACGGCTGTAACAAATGATCACAAATGGGCTGGCTTAAAACAACAAGAGTATTTGCTCACAGTGCTTGATAGAGGCCAGAAGTCCAAAATCAAAGTGTCAGCAGTTGGTTTATTCTGGAGACTCTGAGGGACAATCTGCCCCTTTCAGTTCTAGGGGCTGCCAGCGACCCTTGGCATGCCTTGGCACATGGTTGCATCACTCTAATCTCTGCCTTTGTCTTCACATGGTCTCTTTCACACATCTCCATCTTCCCGTAGCCTGCTCCCTTGTGTGTCTGTGCCTTAAACCTGTCTGTCCTTTCTCTTCTAAGACACCAGTCATTAGATTTAGGACCTACCCTAAATCTAGAGTGATTCCATCAAAAGATCCTTAACTTGATTATATCTGCAAAAGCCCTATTTCCAAATAAAGTCACATTTGCAGCTACTGGGGTTAGGTCTCAGATGCATCTATGGTGGGGGGTACACAATTCAACGCATTGCAACAAATCTAGGAGAGACCCATAAACTTGAATTTTTCACAGGTACCCAAAATGACTCTGATGCAGGTGATCTGTAGGCCATACTCTGAGAACACTGATCCAGTTGCTGGGGACTCAAAGTTGAACCAGATATGGTCCCCTTCCTTGGGAAGCCTGCCATCCAGCAGAAGATACAGACAGAGGAGCAATGATTGCAACAGAAAGTGTGGCCTAGCGAGACTCAGACAAGCAAGGCTCAAGCAAGGAGTCAGACAGACCAGGATTCAAATCCTGCCTCTTCCACTTACCAGATGTGAGGCTCTGAGCAAGTTCCTTAGCCTGCCTGAGCCACTGTTTCCTTATCTGTAAAATAAGAAAGAATTCCTACGCTATGTCATTGTGAGTACGAGGCCGTATAAAATGTTTCACATGAAGAATACACTCAAGAAACAGTCATTGGTTATTATGGTGGGAAGTAAGTTAGACACATTTTCACCCTCCTCATGGCCACTGGCTATGTGCCCACCTCATGTTCGTGGAAGTTAAGGAGGCGTTACTCTGGAAAAGCTCTGCTGGAATGGGCAGGAAAACTCCTGAACGACCTACTTTAGGATTCGCTGACTTATTCAACAAGCATTTATTGAGCACCTGCTACATACAGAGTACAGTGTACAAGCCCTTGAAATAAAGAGCCAAACAAAGCACACAGCCTAGTGAGGAAACCCACTGCTGCAATAATGTGGTCAGGACAAGGTGGGGGAAAGCCCAGCCCACTGAGGGACATCCCATGCCATTCAGCACTCGAAGACATTCCATCCTTTAGTATGCTCACGCTCTTATTGTCTATGGTATGACCTTCCTCCCAGACTATATCATGAAAGCCCCAGGAGGTCTTTGAGGGTAGTGGAGTTCTTTGTCTTATGCATCACTGAATCCCAAGCACCTAACAATGTACCTAACTCCTAACAGGCATCTGATATGCAATTGTTGGAGTAGTGATGATTTTGCTGTGATTTAAGGGCCTAACACTGGACTTCTAAGGAGAACTACCTCCAGCCTCCGTGACTACTAAGTATCTTGATGGGCCCAGAAACAAAGTCCCCAGAGGATCTGTCCTTTGACATAAAGCCTGACAGTTTGAGAAGATGGAGCCAGGCTGCAATACAATGGATCATAACACCAGACAGGAGAGCTTTCAACTACTAGACCAATGCTGAGCAAACTAAACTAGGGCAGAAGCTACCACTTGTCATTCCTCTTCAGAAACACGACGCTCTGCACACACTGGGCATGAAGCACTATTATCAGACTGACCTGGAGACCCAGAAAACGATGAAAGGAGTGAGAGAGTAGAGGGTTTCCCCTCTCATACCCCACAAGGGAAGGAAAAGAGCAAACCCATACATTCCGCATTGAGTGCATAGGAGTAAAGAAAAGGAAGCCCTGGCCGGGCTCGGTGGCTCACACCTGTAATCCCAGCACTTTGGAAGGCCGAGTCGGGTGGATCATCTGAAGTCAGGAATTTGAGACCAGCCTGGCCAACATGGTGAAACCCTGTCTCTACTAAAAATACACAAATTAGCCAGGCGTGGTGGCGCGTGCCTGTAATCCTAGCTACTCGGGAAGCTGAGGCACGAGAATCGCTTGAACCTGGGAGCCGCAGCTGAGATTGCGCCACTGCACTCCAGCCTGGTTGACAGAGTGACATTTTGTCTCAAAAAAAAAAAAAAGAGGAAAAGGAGCCTTGGGCTGGAGCTTGGTTCTCAGAAGGGAGAAATTCTCCAGTATGGCTAAGTAACACCGGGAACTGCCAGCACAAATGGTGGTAAACCAGGGCAGCTTACCTGTGAGAGGGAGACATCCGCATTCCCTCTCACCTGGAGAGGCCAGCAGCTTCTCCTGTTCAGCAAAACTCTTAGCGGGGGACTAAAGAGCAAACAGCACAGGCGCCTGAAAGTGGACCCCCGGGGTATGTTTATGATAAAAGAGTTGCGGGGCAGGGGACACGGTGTTCTGTGCTTCCACAAATCGAATCACTTCTGCACCTGCGTTTCACTTTTTTGATAAATGCCCCTCCCCCACCTTACACATGGTAGGCCCGCAGTAAACACGTGTTGACTGGATTGAGTTAGTGAATGAGTGAACGGCTGCGAGGGACCCCCGAACTCGCCCAACTCGAACCACCACCGCCGCAGGGAATTCCACCTGGCCCACGGGGCCCAGGTGCCACCCCAGGACTCGGATTCTCCCCCATGGCACCACCTTTCCGCTTCAGTCCCAGGCGTCCAATCGCTGGCGCCACAACAGTGGCGAGCGGGCAGGCAGGTGGGGCTTGGCACCTTCTCCTCCCGGATCCCAGGGCTGCAGCCTCCAATCCAGGGCTAACCCCTGCCCGGGGGAAGGCCCCTCCCCAAAGGCTGGCACCAGGTGGCGCGGAAGAAAGTGGCGCCAGCGCAGACCCGAGTGCGGGAGAGGCGGCCACCTGGCGGGGTCGCGCGGGGGCGGCAGCCGCGGCCACTGGGGGTGCGCGCCCCCGCTCGTCCCCTCCCGGCTGGGCCTCTCCCGAGGCGCGGGCCCGGGGCCCATCCCGCCTGGCCGGCGCCGCGGCCTCACCTCGCTCACCAGCCCCTGCCAGTCGCTCTCGGTCCGGTCGCCGTTCATGGCCTCCTCCTCCTCCATGCGCGGGCCGGCCTCGCGGACCCCCACCTCCTCCTCCTCCTCCTCGCGGCGTGGCGCCGCCGCCGCCCGGGCCCTGCGCGGCCCGGAGAGGGCCCGGCGCCTCCGAGCCGCCGCGCCGCCGCCGCCTCCCTCGGCCGCCCGCGCTGTTGACTCCACGTCAGCCTCCGCGGGAGGAAAGGGAGGAGGGGCGCGGCCTCTGGGGCCGCAGACACAGCCCGGGCCGCAGCCGAACCCCGCCGGCCCGCCCCGCGCCCTCCGCCCCGCCACCCCGGGCTCCGGGACCCCCTGCCCGGCCTCTAGGCAAACGGAGGCCGGGGTCTCAGCCCAAAGGTCACTCGGGACCCCTCAGCGCTGTCCACGCAGAACGTGGGCCCCACGGACCAGCCTGTGGCCCCCGCAAGAAGCACATCCCCCAAATCCAGCCCTTCCGTGACCACCATCCCGACTCTCATCCCTAGAATGTAAGCTCCCCCGAGGGCAGGGGCTTCCTTGGTTCACTGATGGCGCGATCCTGGCACGTAGGAGATGCTCTACAAATCTTTGTTGAACGCAAGAATGAATGAACCACGTGTTACTATATACTTAGCATTATTTTTTAAGCTGTTAATGTTTGCTTGTATCTATTTTTTTTAACGTATCAGCTATCATAAATAGAAAGCAAATGTAAACATTGAAAATAAAGCATTCAATTCTAAATAGGGCCAAAAACTCTGAGGAGAATGGTTAGCATGGCTTGAGAGAGGTTTTAAAGACAAGCTGGCATTGGTGGTAATCCCATGGCTCGTGCCTGTAATCCCAGCACCTTGGGGGGCTGAGGTAGGAGCATCCTTTCAGGGCAGGAGTTCAAGACCAGCCTGGGCAACAAAGCGAGACACCCCCTTTCTACAAAAAATAAAATAATTAGCAAAAAGAAAAGACATTGGCATTAAGCTGAGACTTCTCCTAAGAGGAAGGACTGAAAGAGAGTGACAGAGGGAAGCTGAATCTCACCCGTAAGTCAATCTTATTCAAGGTTGTGTTCCTGTGACACCTAAAATCCCCTCATGGACCACCACCAATAGTGAGCCCTCTGTACTCACAGAAACACTATGTGTGGAGATGAGCAAGAAGGTTGAGAAGTCGTGGACCCATTGTATAGTTTTGGAAGCATCATAGACAACATTTATTTATAACTTTTACCCCTGTTGATTCTGGATCAACCCTGTGAAATGAATGTTATCCCCATTTATCAGATAAGAAAACTGAGGCATGAAACATGGAGAAACAGGGACTCAGGGACTCAACTAGGACTTCTGGCTCCAGCATCTTGGAAATCTAAGGATGAAATATCACTTTGGAAGTTTGTTCTTGGCCTTGTTTTGCACATGATACATTGTTTGCAAAATGGTTGCAGTCATTCCCCTTCTTTGTTCATTGCCTTGCCACTGTCTTTTTCACTCCGTTCTCAGTCATGTGACTTGCTTTGGCCAAAGCAACGTTTGTACATGTGTTACCAGAAAAAAAGGCTTGTAAAGCACTTGTGCAGTGGGACTTACTCTTGCTTCTGCTCTTGGCAACCTGTGATCATCACCATGTAAACAAGCTCCGAATAGCTTGCTGGATAAGATAGGACTCCCAACCAACAGCCAACAATCACTAGATGCGTGAGGGAGGCCATTGACCCTCCCAGCTGATGACAAGCACATGAGTGAGCCCAGCTGAGGCCGACAGAAGAACCACCCAGCTGAGCCTTCCTCAATTAGCTGACTCATCGCATCATGTACTAAATAAGTAGTTTTAGTTTAGGCCACTAAATTTTAGGGCGATTTGCTAGGTATCAAAATGGATGGTGACACAACTGATGAAGGGCCTGAATGGCTTGAATTCTCCCTGGTAGCCCTTCAAAAAGCAACAGTCCCTGGCATCATAATCTAAAGAAGATTCTACAACAAACTGGCTGGCCAGGATCTAAGAAAAGGAACCAGTGTACTAGTCAGCACGTTGGTTTTCTGCATGTTGCATACAACTGCAGCACTCATCCTGGGTAAGTTCAATAACATTGCACACCATGGTCCCTGTCCTAGGGGGCTTGCAAACTAATGCTCTAGAGAACAAAAGGAAAAAAGGGTGGGGGGGGGCCTAGAATGCAGTTAAAGCTTCTGGTCTTCTGACCATTCGGGACTGCCTAACTCATTATCTTTTTAATCCAAGGAGGTAGAAAGAAGGTCACCCTTGAGCTGAATGTCTAGAGTTAATTAACTCAGTGCCAAACACTTGTTCCTAAGCCTGACGTCTCATGCCTAAAAAGCAAGGTACTGTCCGCTAATATATTGCCCTTTGGCAAGCCATCTGGTTTCATCCTGACCTGTGGATGAAATAGACTGTAGGAAAAGTGGGCAGAACTTGGTCCATCTGCCTTTCGAGCCTCCTTGTCTGCACCTTGCTCTCTGCCTGCATTCAGATGGGAAAGCCCATTCCAGTTTCCACATTTAACTGAGCCCTTCACGATGTACCACTGCTCCTTTGGCGCCCTCACTGGTATTTCAGGCAGCAGGACAGACAATGAGCCATTGAGAGCCAATAAATCTTCACATTCCAGACTATGTACCTTTAAACAGTACTCTCCCTGTGACTCCATTTCCCCCTATTTGCTTTCCTTCTCTGAAATAAGTGAGACAGTTATTAAGGTATTTAAAAATAAAGCTGGGGAGGAAAATCAAAGCGTGGCAAGCCTCTACCCTCCCCAGCACGTGGAGAAACTTTCAACTCAGTTGAAACGGCTTCTCTAGCTGCCTGGGTTTTCCTTAGAGGTTTCATGCCCCAAGTGCCAGCTCAAACCTGCTTTGCTTGTGAGATGTGATGAAATCACAAACCAAGGCAATGTAGCTGCAAGCAATTCTTTTTTATCTCTTTTCATTTATGTAGCCTGACATTGAGTAATAATAATAATTAAATGCAGTTTAAGCTTTTAGGCACCTATACCAGAAGGCCTCTAGATACCTCATCAACAGCAGCCCAGACTGACAAAAAGAGAGCTAATTATTTTGTGGTTAACTTTTTTCAAAGAAAAAAATAAACCCATACACCAACTATCTTTATCCCTATAAAAGCAGACATTAAATGTCCCATCCAACAGTCCGCTGGCACAAGACCACTTAAAAACCCAGTGCCCTTGTCTTAAATGTGCCACTCTGTTGCAAAGTATTGAAACATCTGCAAACTCATCTCTGGAGACCTAATTTTTCCATATATATTCATAGCCCCAGGATCAGTTTTATTGATTTATTTATGTGCACCTATAGTGTTAGAAGAAAGTACTTAGATGCTTTTGAGTGATGCTTTTCACTTTTAAAAGTTTGAGAGGGTTTTAGACGCAGAAACTCCAAAATAGCTTAATCTAAAAACTTGAGCCAGCACAGACTGATGAAAACAAACAATCAAAATCTCTGGGGAGACTGGGAAAGAAAGGATGATTTGAACTTATTGTTAGCAACCTAAGCTCTCGTTATGGGTTCTATACCGACTTGCACGAAGACTCTGGCCAGGTCTCAGCAGCCCCAGACACGCGGGAAAGCCCTAAAGCTTTTGATGTGACTTCTCCAGACAGTATCTCAGTTCAAATGCTGGCTGCCCAAGCAAAATTCTGGCGGTTGGAGTTCTCATTAAAGGAAACTAAGCAAATCTCCAGTAGAGATTTGGCCGGGCTTCTCTCTGAAGCCCGGCAATATCAGTTGGGGCAATATTCATGACCATTTTTTTCCCCCCAGTGACTTTTCTCCTGCCTGAGTTAAGAAACTCAATCTGGGCAGAAAATGATTCATAATGACTGTGGTTTATAATGGGGTGTGTGTATGCGTGTGTGTACATACATATATTTATTAATCAGCTCTATATAAGCCAAGGTCCCCAATTCTTGCTCTTCTCAAGGCAGGGCCATTTTGACAGGTCCTGTCAGGAGCCCCTATAGCCTGACTGCTGAACTACTTCCTTTACTCTTGATTTTAACCAGGGTCAGGAGACTACGGGTCCTGGTGTGTGCTGCAGCCAGATCTCCTGCAGAGTCCTGAGACCTGAGGTCCCCTGAACCACTGGCCTCAATTCTGTAGAAGATAAGCCTCTCTCTCCTCCCCCCTACATAGAGGGCCTCTGGGAGGGACCTCATCTATCATTTCCCTACAGAGGGCCAGCAGCCAGACCCCAGAGGGGCAGACGGGAGATTCTGGCCAGGTTCCTGACTCAGGTGTGTCTCTTAGACCCCTGAGCTCTCAGGTCCTCTCACAGCCACCCCCCTACCAAGCCCTTCCTGCCCAGTGGCAAACAATCAGCACGAGCTGCTCCCCCTCCAGCTCCGCTGGCTGCCAATCAGCCGGGCAGCAGGGGGTGGAGGGAAGTTGCACTCCCTGCTCAACCGCCTCCCCTCCGAGGCGCTCAAAATGACTGAGTGGGTCTGATGATGACCTGGCAGGCCAGGTACCGCAATTGTCATCCTAAGGCTGTACAGGCTTGGGTGTGATTGGCTTGGGGTTTGCAGGAGACAGGGGTTGGGGAGGAGTGGAGGCGGAAAAGCCACTCCTTGGCTGGTGGATAGGTTCCCAGAAGCAGGGCTGAGATGTCAGGAGGAAAGGAGGATGACCTGAAAGGAGCAGAGAGACAGAGGGAGAGGCACAGCCTGGGGTGCCGGAGGAGAGACCCAAAGATCAAGAACCACGGGAGGAGAGCAGAAAACCGTGGGCACCGGCTGGTTGGGGAGAAATCCAACCCCCAAGCTGGAGGGGGAGCGGATCCAGATGCAGCCCAGTAAGGAGTTAAATGGAAAAGAGACAGGAAAAGTCATCCGCTCTCAGATTATTCAAATTTGTTGTACTTATTGATAATGTATTTCATTTCTTCTGCGTGGGGGGGGGATATGATTCAGCACAAATTTGATGTAAATTTATGGAAATGAAAACGCAGAGAGGCAGCAGGCCCCGTGCTGCCGGCGGGTTAGCAGCCTGTCCCTTGGCAAGGTGGAGGTTACTGCTCTCTAGACTTGGGGAGCTGAAAATAGAAATGTCTGACTTGGGGGCCACTGGCCTCTCCTGCAGGCCAGAAGAGGGACTCACCCTGTCGCTCTGGAAGCCTTATGAAAAAAAAAAAATCTGATGAATGTCTAAAATAGGATCACCTACATTGCCCTCCTATCTAATTTTTGTCTTAGGGTTGGGGACAATCTTTAGCCAGTGGATATGGGGGAGAGGGAGAAAAAAGAAGAGAATAAATATGATCAAGGACCTACTGTGTACACAGAAATTGCTAGTGAAGTGACAGAAATGTTTTTTCTTCTGTACTGTAGAAGAATAATGGGGCTTGGGGAAGGGGGAAATAAAAGAAAACAATTTGATTGAGAAGGTGAAAAGGTGGCATTTCATATAAATGACCAGTGCTGGTAAAATATTTATTGTCCATTAGGCTGTCCTTCAAAACATCAGACACTGATTTTTATCCACGTCCACCCCCCACACCAGGTCATGGCATTTATCTAATGACATGGCTCTCCCAGTTGGTAGCAACCTCTCTAGCCTGGCTGTGACCAAGACAGCACATCAAAGCTTTCACAGTATGAGAATTGGCTCCCTGGGCCAGGCCTTGTTCTGCACCTTACAATTGCATTGAAACAGGAGATTCAAGACACTAAGGTGCAAAGCCAGACCAAAGAATTTTACTGTTCCTCCACTCCTGTTAGACACAGATTTTACCAGCACTGGTTCCTGCCTTGGCCAAAGCTGCAATTCCTTTCTTTGTCCAAAACTTTCTGGGTTCCTGAGTTGCTGGGGCTCCCTTGGCCTGGCAGTAGAAAAGAGGAGTTGATCTGTAGCTCGGAGCCATGGTGTGTGAGTGTACTGGGGCAGCTGTTTCAAAGTGGGAGTGATCTGATCACTTTTATTATATCTGTAGGGCGGAAATTGCCAGCCCTTGGTGATCTTCATTACATTGCTTTGACCTCATTGAGTCAAATTTCTCTTTGTTCTCCAAAAGAAACTCAAAATGGCAAGTAAACGTGATTTCTAGATAGACACTGTCATCAAGGGTGTTTGCCAGTGTATCATGTTCCCTGCTATTGCACTAAGCAGCTTACCTTTGGGAAAGAGGTACATGGATGCCCCCTCTGTATCCACATATGACACATTGGTTGCCACTTATTGACCCCATTTGTTTCCACAAGACAGAAAAAACAATCTTAAGTTACTATAAGAGAGACTAAGCAGGGTCTCCTTTGACATACCAGGTCACTTACTCACTCAATAAGCCTTTCTTGAGCTTCTCTTATATGCTGAAGTAGGCTGTGAGGATGACAACCAGGACCCCAAGCCTCTGTCCTCCAGGCTTTTAGAGTATGATAACCATGTTCCCAAGAGCTTAAGACTACAGAAACACGGAGAGACACCCCGGAATTGGACTCTAGCTGTGATGTGAGACACAGAAACCCTTTTTGGTAACTGGAAATCAACCATAAAACTAGATCCATTGAGTACACATAAAAATGGTTAAAATGGTAAATTTTATGTCATGTATATTTTACTGTTAAACAACAACAACCTTGACGGGTGGGCAGGGGGGGAACTGAAAGGACAACCAGGTCTATTTGGAAAGCTGTGGAGGGGCAGGATTGAAGACTACCAAGATGCAGAAAGCATGAGTGAGTGATTAGACTCACCAAATCTCAGGACATTGGAAAACAAGGAGCAGTGAAACTCTCCAAGGTGAAGGAAGTAGTAATTGGATAAAATGTTTAAAAAGGGAGCAGTGGGTTGAAACAGAATGTGTGACACCTTAACCTTTCTGTGACTTAGTGTTGTCACCTACACCATGGGCAGATTGGGCCAGATGATCTTCGTGGCCTGTGACTCTAGAAAATTAATTTTACATTTGGGTGGGGACTCTGTATGAAAAGTTAGTGAAGGTGCTGTTACTATCATCCAAGAAAGATTGTAGTAACTTAGCACATAGAAATATTAAGAATCATAGCGATCTGGACCCCTTGCTGTACAAGAGAAGAAATAGAGGGCAGGCACAGTGGCTCACACCTGTAATCCCAGCACTTTGGGAGGCCGAGGCGGGCAGATCATGAGGTCAGGAGTTCGAGACTAGCCAGGCCAACATAGTGAAACCCTGTCTGTACTAAAAATGTAAAAAAATTAGCTGGGCATGGTGGTGTGTGCCTGTAGTCCCAGCTACTAGGGAGGTTGAAGCAGGAGAACACTTGAACTCAGGAGGCAGAGGTTGCAGTGAGTCAAGATTGCACCGAGTTCGAGATTGCACCATTGCACTCCATCCTGGGCAACAGAGTGAGACTCCATCTCAAAAAAAAAAAAAAAAGTAAAGAAAGAAAGAGAGGCCCAGAGAGATAAAGCAACGTGCCCAAGGTCACAAAGTATGTTAAGGACAAGACCATAGCTACGACCTGGAACTTCTAATTCCCATGCCCTGGCTCCCTTACAATGCTTAGGAGTTGAAGGTATTTGAAGTTCATGAAGAGCAGAATTCTGGTTGCCTATTGCTATGCAACAAGCCACCCAAAACCTTGTGGCTTAAATATCAATTTGTTACCATTTCTTTTGGTTTTGTGACTGGGCTCAGCTGGGTGGTTTTCATCTGGAGTTTCCTGGGTGAATGTCAAATGATGGCCATGGCTGTGGTTATCTGAAGGCTTAACTACACTGGACATTCAAGACGGCCCACTTACATAGCTGGCCGTGGTCTGGGAGCTTAGCTGAGGCTGTCAACTGAAGCCCTCACTCATGTCTTTTCATGCTGGGCTTCCCACAACATGGTAGCTTCCCAAGGGAGCTTCTAACAACATGGCAACTGGGTTCCCAGGGGAAGGCTTCCCCAAGAGCTAGTGTTCTAAGGGAGAGGAAACAGAAGTTACCAGTCCTCTTAAAGTCTAGCCCTGGAACAGGCATAGGGTCACTTACACCATATCCTATTAGTCAAAGCATTCAAAACCAGGTCAGCCCAGATGTAGAGGGGTGGATGAATAGACTTCACCTCTAGATGGTCATAGAAAGGAGCCATGTCTGCACAGGAAGGGAAGGATTTGATGACCTCCATCTTTGGAGACAAGCTACCATAGCAGCAATTCTGATTTTTACCACAAATTACTCTTCCATGTCCTGTTTGGAAAAAAATACATTAGGCAAATATTAACCAAACCTGACATTGTTTATCTTAGTGGAAACAAAATCAATTAAAGTCAGGCCTCAATACATATATATTTTTAGAAAATACCAGTTCTGGGGTCACTTAAGCCAAACCATGGCATAAGAGGGTTCCTAAAGTAATTGTTATTGAGGAATGTATGAGAACATCTAGCATGGAAAAGAAGGTGGAACTGTCAGCAACAGGTACTGAGACACTGGAAGAGCCTCAATTTCCCTTCATCAGGAAAAGCAGAGGAATACAAAAGAGTGTCTCAGTTTTGCTAAAAATAAACTCCTTGAGAGGAGTGATTGCGCCTACAGTGCCTGGTACATATTAGGTGCTTAAAAATGATTGTTGAGCTCAATTTAGGTACTAGTCTTCTCATTAATACTATAAATAGCATTTAATGAGGACTTTGTCATACACCAAACAAACACTTTTCTAAGCATGTGACATGTCCCCGAATCTAATCTTCACAAAACCATATAATTATCTGTGATGATCCCAGGCCTGATACTCAACAGGTGAAAGCCCAGAAGACCCTACTGCTCACTGAAATATAAAAATACTTCTACATAGATTGGTAAATTATGGCTATTCTGACTCCCTTGAATAAACCCTACACTGACCCCTCTCCCTCATTCAACTCCCCAGTCCAGGAGAGACCCAATGCGCATGGCCCAGGAGCCTCCCTCATGACTGAGAGCTCTCTACGGCTCTCCTATAATGGCTCCTGTTCCTAAACCGAGTTGACAAGACCTTAAAGAGGTAGACAAAGCCCTGATGCAGGTGGTGCTGGTATCTTAGCAGGTAAATGTTTGGTGACCATCTAGCCATCCAAGCAAGACTGGAACGGGTCTTGCAGAACTAATGTGCCTGCCTTCACCACCCTGCGCCCATGTATGGGAATGGCAGCCTCTGCCCTGCACTTCATGGGCTGTTGACTATTTGGAGTCTTAATTACCCACATATGTGAAGGAAAAGGAAGCTGAGGACTTCAAAGGGTTTTTTTTAAAGACTTGATGAAAGTCACATAGCTCGTAAGGGGTGGATCCAGGACTACACTGCCTCCAAAATCCACACCCCCAGCTCCCCAGTGCTGTGCTATGCTAGGGTGTCAGTTTGCTAGTGGTGACAGAGGACCACAGAGTAGGGTGATTAAACAGCAGAACTTATTGTCTCAAAGTTCTGGAGGCTAGAAGTCTGCAGTCAAGGTGTCGGCCAGGTTGGTCCCTTCTGAGGGCTTTGAGAGAATGATCTGTCCCAGGTCTGTGTCTCTTCACATCATCTTCCCTTTATGGATATCTGTCTCTGTGTCCAATTTTCTCCTTTTTATAAGGACACCCGTCATATTGGATAAGACACCCACCCAACTCCAGCATGACTTCATCCTAACTAATCACATCTGCAATGACCCTATTTCAGCATACGAATTTGGGAGGAGGGGCAAAATCCAGCCCTTATAGTGACTTTCCTTTCGATGACACATCCCCCCCCCATTATAATAAAGTTAATTAGGAATTTACATAAGTTATCTAGAGAATGTTCATATTGCGTATGTCCACTAGGTCCCAGCGAATGCTTCACCATTTCAAGACTCCTCCCGCCCCACCAACTTCAGTCAAAGCAGTTTGAACTGGCACTCACTCAGTAATATTTGCCCTTCCTCCATGCAATTGACATCTTTCTATTCTGCCAAATCATTTTGATACCTAGTTGAAGGCTGCAAGATGGGGCATTTTGGACTCATTTTTACTCTTTTTCATGCTTCTCCAACGTCTTGAAGCTCACTGCTGTTTGTACAATCAGTGGCTGATATGTGAGTCAGCTCCTGTCCCTTCAGCAGTTTAGTGAACTCTGCAGCTGGCAAGATCCTAGAACTGCTATTCTCAAATGATGAATCCCTTCTTAGTTCAAGGAGATACTACAAAGGCTTTCCCCAGTGAGTGCTATAGGAAGGTATTGCCTTTGGAACTTTTCTCTCGCTGGGCGCTTGTGCTATATTCCGAGTGTGTGAGATGGTTGTCTGGTTTTCTTGCATACTCCTTTGAAACACACAGTAACCCTGGTCTCAGATGCAGTGTCCTCAGACTTGGAAAATCATTGGACCAAAAATGTCTACAACTTATTTTTCCCCCTTAGATTTTCTTTTTTTTTATTGATTTTCCATTTTTAGCACAAGATTGATCACCAGCAAAATACCAATTTACATACAGATTCTGCTAAACTCAGCATCCTATATACTTGGGACTTTTTCATCCATAAACCAATTTTTTAAAGAGAGAGAGTCTATTATCAGAAGCGTCCCTGATGACACTCAAGATGGTCTATAGGGAGCAAGCTCAGGAGGGTCACAGCCTAGTGGGTGAGCTCAGCTGATTTGTGAGCATAATAACTATGGGGACAAGGTCACAGGCTGAAACTCACAGGGGCAGGTTAATATTTTGCTTACTTCTGTGGCCACAAGCCTAAACTGCAAACCTTGGTCAGCTATCTTACAAGTTCATTAAATAACATTCAACAAATACTTCTTGAGTTCCTCCTATGTTGAGTTCCTGCTGTGCCAGGCAGTGTTTAAGTACTGGGGCTAGTAGGGGAGACAAGAGAGATGTAAACATTATCCACATGATGTCTATAGTATAGTGGGGGAAGCAGACATCTAACGATTATGCAAAAGTTATTTAATCACTAAGGTGATAAATGCTATGAAAGAAAAAAAAACAGTTTTCTTTGAGAGATCTAATAGGGAATCTTAGTGAAGTGCCATTGAAAGAAGACCTGAAGAATGTATGAAAGTTAGGTAGGCAAGAAGGTGGACTGAGGAGTAGCACGTGGGCAGAGAGAACAGCGTGAGAACAAAAGAACTTGAATGAAGATTAGTGTGACCAGAGAACAGAGAGGAGGGAAGAGAGTGACAGGAGATCAGGCTGGAGGGAGGACCAGAGCCTTAGCCATGTGTTAAGGAAGTTGGAATTTAGCACACAAGCGCTGGGAACCTTTGAAGTGTGTATTAGGATTAAAGCAAAGCTTCAGTAACAAAGACACCCAAATATACAGTGGCTTGACTAAGAAAGAATATAATTTCTCCTTCACAAGACAGGTTGGCAGGGCAGCCCTGCTCCCCAAGGCCACTCCGAACCCTAGATTCCTTACATACTGTGATTCTTCTTCACCTCGGATACTGCCCTCAGATGCAGGTTTGAAGCTGGGTTGTAGCTCAAATGTGTTTCAGCCCTTGGGAAGGGGAAGAGGTCCAGGCAATATCCTTCTAAGCAAGTGACAGGGAAGTAGCATATGTCACTTCCACTCACATTCCATTAGTGAAAACAGTCATATGGCCACACACCACTGCAAAGGAGGCCGGGAAATGTACTCTCTAGCGGGTGGCCAGTCACCGAGAAAGATGAAAACGGATTTGGGATAAGGGGAGCAGCACCCCTCTGACCCAAAAGATCTTAAGCCATTAAGTGATAAGATCAGATATTCAAGTCTTTGTAGCTGAAAAAATGGATCTTGGAAGTCACTTAAGCCAAACTCTTCATCTTATACATGTGAAAGCCAAATGAGGTCCAGGGCTTCAGTTACTATAACGGCATAACAAACCGTCCCAAGTTTAGTGGTGCGAAGATCTCGTTATGTTCATGGATTCCATGTTCAAGAATGCAGAAAGGGCACAGTAGGGTCAGCTGGCTCTGCTCCATGAAGCATGGGGCCTCAGCTGAGAAGATTCAAAGACAGAGGGTGACTCAGTGGCTGGAGGCTGGAGTTATCTGAAGACTCATTCTTTTGCATGCCTGATACCTACTTTGGGAGGACCCAAAAACTAAGACTGTCGGCTAAAATGCCTTACGTGTGGTCTCTCCATGTGGCATTTCTTCCTCATAACACAGCAGTGAATTTTTCTCATGGTGCCATGGAGTCACAAGAGTGACTATTCTAATTAACAAGGTGGAATCTATACTGCCTTTCATCGTCTATTCTTGGAAGTCATTCAACATCATTTCCACCACATTATTTTTTGGTTATGGGTGAGTCAAAAACTTGTCCAGGTGCCACCTCTTGTGTATGGATGAGTATCAAGGTTTCATTTTAAAGGAGGTTGTGGGATGGAAGAAATTGTTACAGTCACCTTTGGAAAATACAGTCTACCACAGTGGCCACATCTACTGGCTACAATACCCATCATATATACAAAATGAATAACCTCTCTCCTAAGACAGCCAAAGTTTCCTCCTGTTACTACATCAGTTGTAAGTCCAGAATCTCAACTAAATCTTGCCCAAGTGTGGTTGAGGCTCCTCAGGTACAGTTTTTTTGGGTCAATCTTCCCCTTGTTCTGTAGATCTATGAACTAAAGAGATGAGTTATCTGTCCCTCATGCCAGCAGCATGCCACAGTAGAACAGGCATTGGATAACTGCTATAGACACTCCCGTTTAAAAGCAGGAAAATGAAAGGCATTGGTAGTCACTGGTCCATAGCAATTCTGAAATGTGGGGACAGCTTAATACTCATTCATACTCTCTGGGAGTTTTTCTTTGTGGTTCTTGGTTCAGCTCTCTGAGTTATCCTTCTTTTTCCATAAGAAATACTTTAGTATGCAATTGAATAGCCTTTTTAGCCTGCTTCTTGCCTTTAAAAGATTGGGGTGGGGGTCAAAGGGATTCTTTTCATTTGATTCTGTATCTTTTCCTGTCCATCAGAGCTGAGCTGACATGCTTCCTTTAAAAAAAACACTTTGTGGTGTTTTGTTTTATTTTGTTTCAATGTATAATCCACTTTATAGACAGAAATCACACTTTCAAATCTCTTTGAGTCAGGCCCTTCTCTATTTTGGGTCTTTGTGTCACTATTTTGGGACAGTGCCCTCAAGATTCTTTGAAGTCTTATTTTTTAATAAAGAAGATCTATAAGGCAAACACTATAGATTCTTGGAGAAGGACTTTTATCTTCATGGAAGATTCTCTGAAGTAGCATGTAAGATATTTCTGAGGCTTAAACAAGGGATCTTACAGTCCCATTCTGAATTTATGTTTTCCCAGAGCTTAATTAATTTGGGACACTTTCCTGGCTAAGATGACTATTTTGAGGCCTTATATATCCCTTCAATTACTCTTGAAGACTTAAGAATTCATTCTTTAGTTTCAGTCACTCCTTTCATTTTGTTATAGGGAACTGAAAGATGTTAGTCAGCACCCTCAATGCTTTGCCTGGAAATCAAGTGTAATAAATACGTTTCTATTTTCTACATTATCACAGAAAACAGTTTTGCTGAACTTTCTTCCACTGCATAACAAGGATCTCCCTTCCTAGGTTTCTGATAACATATTCCTCAGTTTCCTTTAAACCCTCATCAACACTCCCTGTGAGGCCCTTCCAGCTTGTCCTGCCTTCCCCTCGCGAGAGGCTTCCCATCCACTGGGGTGTCCCAGTGCTAATGCTGCATGTTTCCATGTTCTTTGTTGTTGCTGTTACAATTGTCTCCCACTCCCAGGTTCCAAATTTCTGTTTCAATATTTCTATTTCTATTGCTCCTGATTCTGTTTCTATTGCTTCCAAACTGGGTAGCACAGAATATTCATTTTATTATTCTCACGGATTATGTCAGTCAGGAATTCAGAAAGGGCATAACAGGGAAAGCTTGTCTCTGCTCTGTTTAGGGTCTCATCTGGAAACGCTTGAAGTTTGCGAGTGATTCTCTGCTTGGGTCTGTGGATTGTCTCCAGGTTTCTTCAATCACATGTCTTGTACCTGGGCTGGGAGACTCGAAGACGAGGACTGTTGACTGGAGCACATACACAGGGCTACTCCGTGCCACTCAGCTCCTCACAGAATGGCAGCCTCAGGACAGTCACACTCCTTAGAGGCAGCACCGCTCCTAGTGCGAATGTTCTGGTGGACAAAGCAGAAGTGGCATTGCCTTAAGACCCCCAGCCTTAGAAGTCATGCATGGTCACTTCTGCTACATTCCAGAGGTTACAAGGAAGTCCCAAGCTCATCTGGATTTTAGAGAAGAGGACATACACTTCTCCTCTTGATGAGAGGATATCAAGGTCATATTGTAACGGCGTACATGAGATGTGAGATTCTTGCAGCCATCTTTCAAAAATATAGTCTCCCACATCGAGGAAGGTCATTACTGACAAAGCAGAACTGAAACTCAGTTGTGTTTATGGCCAGACCCCTGTTCTTTCACTATACCATGCTGATGAGTCAATAGCATCATTTGCATGAATGAAAGATCTTATGTTATTAAAAAGAAAAGTTGAAACATAAGGCAAGAAGCCAAATTCAGTCTCAATTGAACATTCTCTGTATTACAAATGCAGCATAAATATACGTTTTCCATAGCTCTTACAGAGCAAACAGCTGCATTTATTTGCGTCCCAAAACATGGAAAAAGTCCAAACTATAAGCAAAGGGAAGGAACTCAAGAAAACGACTCAAACTTCTGTAAGGGTAAATCTTCATAAAAATAGTTGTAAGGTTGATTAAAGCAGGTGCTGAAACCTTCTCCTAGCCTGAAGTATTCCACTTACAAACAACCTCCTTCCCGTATAATGATGTAGTTCTCTAGGAACTACTCGTACATTTGGCTAAGCAGTCAAATGCCTATTAAACTTCCTTATATTAACTTAATCTACCACCTCCTCCCCCATGTCCAACATACACCAACTCTGGTTCTCTCTATACTCATGCACACACACACACACACACACACATACACACACACACCTTTCCTGTATCACCCTGGAGTCCTTTAGAGTTCCTTAGATCCTTTACAGGATGTGTATATATACATACATGAATTGGCTTGAAAAAAAGTCATGGCGCTTATACCTGTGCACATCCATGAAATCTAAGTGAATTTCTTCCTTTTGCCCTGAGAATAAAGATGCAGTCTGGAAGAAGGATAGAAACTAAAAAACCTCTATAAAATGGCTCACCCCTTTCCCTCCCTCTATCATATTCTATACCTGGTCTGGGAATCTGAAAATGTCAGGCAATGCACTGTTCCCTGTGATTGAGCATTAGCAAGAGAGCTCTTTGAAAGGATTCTATTATATCTTTATGTTTTTGCACATAAACTTGGACTTCTCTAAAAACTCAGTTCAAATTTGATTTGCAGTGAAAACTCTTGAAGTTGTGGTAAGTATTTTAAGAGATAAAGAAGGAAAACACTATTCAGGGATTACTGTGTGCAAAGCAACATGCTGGGTACTTTTCTAGAGACATGTACATTGATGGTGGTGGCACAAAAGAGGTTAAGATTAACACTATGTGTAGATGGTGCAGGTGCTCAGGAAGGAGAAGATGGTGAAGGGGAGGAGAGGGTAGGGCACAGTGAGGGAAAGTGGGCACCAGCTTGTCCTGAAGGATGCCTAGGAATTCCAACAGAATGGATGGTATGCATAAAAGTCGAAGGCTTAACATGGACCACCAGTATTTCTCATTTTCTTCAGTAACTCCCTGACTCCTCATTGCCAATATGTGAACCTGACCATGACTGGGTGATCCAAGACTCCCCTCAGCTCCTGCTACTCTTATTTTTGCTTTCTTTGCTCCAATCACACTTGTCTAGCACTCTCCCACCTCAGGGACCCCCTGCTTGGAATGCTTTTTCCAGAACTGTGAAAGAGTACATTTCTGTTGTTTTCAGTCACTGAGTTCGTGGTGATTTGTTACAGCAACCCTAGGAAACTGATACAGGTGCTGTCATGGTCTTCACAGGGCAGAGGTGTCTTCTTGTCACTTCCTAATGTATCCAAAAGCTGAAATGAGTCCAGAAGGTCAGGAAGGCAAAGAACAAGAGGAATGGGGTGAACTTCATGTGACAAGGCTGGGCAGCACACTTCCCATTTTCTGGTGACATTTATGGTCAACTGAAATAATCTTGCATTATTGCTAAATTTCATCTGCCAGGTTGCTACAGTGTCATGCATTGAGCTATCTGTCCACCTAATTTAAATGAAGAATCAGTACCCTTTGTGCAGAGTGCTTTATCCACTGGTTCTTTTTTGAAAGGTTGAGGTGTGGAAATCCAGCCTCAACACCTGGGGTTTGCCGTCTCATGGTCTGGTGAAGATTCTTGGTCCCATTCTGAGTTGGCCTAAATGTGCTGCTTTATGACTTCTGTGTTTCCTAAACTGATTGCCAAGCAGCCCTGCTCTGCTGATTCTCACAAACAGCCCATTGTCTGCAGCACTGTTTCTCATGTGGGCTCCCAGGGATTGGGAATCGGCTCTCAGTGGCTCATGAATCATGGTCTCAAGGATTCTTCTTAGAGTGAGACAGAAAGATTTCTGGTTAGATGAGGAAATTTTACAAAATCTCGTCTCCCTCCTAATCATTAGTGCCACCACCACTATAATTTCCATAATCATCTTTATAATTATTTGAAGTGGAAAAGGAGCAGGGTACCTGCTTAATGAAAAATAGGTGGGAAAAAATAGAAACTGTGGAGATGGATGATTGAATAGCCTCTCTTAGAAATGCACATCGTGTGTAATTAGGTAAAGTTTGAAAGATCAGACCCCAACACCATCTTCCAACATAAACTCTCTCTCTTCTCTTCTTACACCCTTCACTGCAGTCCAAGTGAGTCTCTGACTTTCTGTCATAAAGACTCCCTGATTTCCTCCCTCTGTGCCTCTGCTTACGTTTTGCCTGGAACACCCACTCCCATCAGAGAATCATCCAGCGAGCCCTGCTTCTGAACGCCCGAAAATTCTTATCTGAGCCTCTTTTGGAGCTCTTGTCATTTTCTGCTTCATATTTTATTGATTATATACATATTTTTCCCTATTTGATTATGAACTTTAGACTGTCTCTCTGACTCTCTGTGTCTCCCCTACCAGCCAACAGTCTGCACTTTGAATGCACATGCTCAACAAATGTCCATTGAAAGAAGAAGAAACTGTAAGCTTACTATCATTCTTTTCATACACATGTGTTGACAAGAAAAGTGTTTAGCAGGGCCTACTATGATTCCCCAAACACCTTTACCCCTTTCCTCTTTTTCCTGAAAAAAGGAAATTTGTACAGACAAATGACATTTACTTGCCTGTTTTTCAGCTGGAGGAGACCCTGTAACTGGGTTAGTGAAAAGTGAACAGAAACGATGCGTGCCACTTTTAGACCTGCGTTAAACCTCCAAAGGACCTTCCATTACCTTTCCCCTCTGCCAGCTTGGTACAGATAAGCATGGTGACCTTGGAAAGCACAGTTAGGAGCTAGCAAAGCCACAAGACAGAAAGAACTTGCATCACTGAATCATCACATGGAGGGAAGCCACCTACCATTCAGAAGCACCATTTTGGAATCCTGTGTAAGAAATAAGTGTGTCTCATGTTTCAGCCATTGTGCAATTTTGGGTTTATGTGATTACATAAACAGAATGATTACAGCAGCTAGGATTACCTTAACCAGTGTAATAGTTGCTTATATGTGTGTGTGTGTACATATATATATATATATGTACACACACACACACACAGATACATGTGTGTGTATAATATATGTGTGTGTATATATATATATCAGGACAGGCAAGGTTATGCTCCAGTGCAAAATTAAGCCTAAACTCCCAGTGCCTTAGCACATGATAGGTTTATATTTTGCTCATACTACATAATCCATTGTGAGGTGTGTGTGTTGGGGTAGGGGGATGTGTTGCTGCTCTATACCAACACTCAGGCACACAGGCTGATGGCCTTTCTACCGTCTTTAGCTGCAACATCTGGAGTGAGTGGCCTTCTCATTCACTGCAGCAGGAGAGAAGAGAGGTTAAATGAGCCCAGCACTTTTATACACATGTAATTGGTAGGAACTAGTCACATGACCCTAATTGTAAAAACCTTGGGAAGCAAGCAGGTGGAGCTAATGCAATGCATATTTTATGAGCACTATTGTCTTTGCCACTGCATCTTCCAGAAAGCCTTCCTGATTTCCTCTAGCTACAAACAATGTCTCTTGCCTCTGAATTCTGGCAGCACTGTCATATGTTCCTCCCTATATTGTATGGAGAGTGTATCTATATAGAAGTATGCATAATCCATATCTATGTAAAATATAAATCACTTACTACATGTCAGTAACATGTCAGTAAACACTCTTCTGTTTATATTTATTAACTCTTTAATAAATATATTCTTTATATTTATTAACTCATTTAAATCCTCATAGTAACCCTATGAAGTAGCTACACTTATTGTGTCCAACTTACAGATGAGGAAACTGAGGCACAGAAAGGCTTAAGGTTCCAATTTAAGCTCTTAAATTCCAGACAAAAGATTTTAGACTTTATTCCACAAGGCAGCAGGAAACCATTAAGTATATGTTTGCTGAAATAATTACACTAACCAGGTAGTTCAGGTGAGTATCCAACTTACAGATGAGGAAACTGAGGCACTGAAAGGCTAAGTGTTATAACAGGATTGTGGCACAGCCAGTTTAGTTCCACAATGCTTGCTCTAAACTACTATACCATATTGTGGCTTCTCTTTTTAACTTCCTTGTTAGCAAAGACTAAAATAGAAAATTGATTTGCTTCTGTATTTCTCATAATGCCAAGTACAGTTTTAAGCACTTAACAGGTTTTCTGAAATACACTGCATACAATTAGTACCTTTTCTAATGAAGATTTTCAACAGATCTGATCTTTTAGTAATTTAAGTTTCAACACTGCCAGACTGCTCCAGCTGTACCAGGAATCACTTTAGGAGAGGTGATTGTTTCTCCTTTAAAAGCTAGAGGTCTTCACAGAAGATAGAATGGGGACTCTGGGGACACCTGGGGGACAGCAAGACAGAAGACAGGAGAAGTTAAGGTAAGACACTCAGGAAACAGTCAAGCCACTTTATTTATATTGTGTTTGATTTTGTGCTTAAGAGACTGTTAAATTGAAGCAGGGAAGTGTGGCTGCTAAGTCTATTTGGTCTTCTTTTGAGTCCTCAAACTCTGTAAATAAATCCAGATCCCCAGAGATGACTTTCCTTTGCTTTAAATGTGAATTCCTGGTAAGCTATAATCCCCTCCCATTGGCCATGAGCATTCTTCAGACCAAATTTAGAAAAATTAAATTGCAACCTAGCACTGGCTTCCAAAGTGAAATGAATAGGGCAGAATACCTGAAAACACCAGGGAAAACGTTAGTCAGAGGGAAGTGTCAGGGACCTGGTGATCAATCTCACATGTCCACAATCAGAAAAGCAAAGGTCCTGTTCATTTAGAAAGAAAATGGGACTGTGCAAACCAATTTAGAGCCATCAGAACAATGATGTGGGAGAGGAGCCTTGTTCTAATTATGACTCTGTGTTCCAACCAGGCATGAAAGAAATCACAGCAAACCTATTTCAGAGAAAGGCATTCCCAATGTAGCAGTGACCGATGTCTTATGCATGGTGAGGGCCAGTGAGTCAGGGAGGAAAAATACCAGAAAATGATCTTCTTCAATGACTAACAAAGAGGGGGTTGTTCTTGTGTTGCCCTGATGGAAAAATTGGTGGGATTTCAGGAATTAATAAGGAACTACAGCCCCTGCTTGGATGTGCTATCCTAAAAGTGAGGACTTGTATGTACTTAAATGGGAGGGGCTGGGTGGCACTAGAAAACTATCCTGGAAGATAGGATACTAAGTAGTACTTTGTCATTAACCTACCCACAGGATTATTCAGTGAATGGTAATAATGTCCAAGTCATCTTAAAATGTACTGCAGATCTTGAACCAAAGTATTTTCTGGATTTAAAAAAAAATGCCTGGTAAGTTTTTCTAGCAAATTGATAGAGAACTTTGATGTAAAAGGGAAAAGCAACTGGATGTGGAGATTAAAGCAAAAAATGTTTCTATGAAGATGGGTGTAATTTTTTATGGAAAATTAAGGCTTATGTTAGGTTCTTAGTATTTAATTTATTCAACAAATATTAAGTCCTGAAATAGGCCAGGCATTGTTCCAAGCACTAGGAATAGTGTGGTGAACAAGATAATGTCCTTTCCTCACAGAGTTCATATTCTGGAGGGAGAGAGAATTAATAAGCTGTAGACAAATAAACTAATAATTGTGTAGTTTCTTATTGAGATAATTGCTATGAAGAAAAATAAACAGAATGAAGAGTTAGAGAGTATTTCAGTTATCATTGCCATATAACAAGCTATCCCAAAATGTAATGGCTTTAAACAATGACATCAATTTTTCATGATTGTGGATTAGAAATATGGGGAGGGTTCAGCTGGATGGTTCTTCTGCTCCATGTGACACCAGGTGGAGTCAACCACTTGTCAGCATTCTGTTGGCCTGAAAGATCCAAGAAGTTATTCATATGTTTGATGCCTCAGGACCCCTTCATGTGTCCTCTGTCACCCTCTGTGGTGTTAGTCTCACCATTTAGTAGTCTAGCCTGATCTTCTTTGCAACATGACGGCTGGCCTCTCCAGAGAAGACCAAAGTGGAAGGTGCCAATCCTCTTAAAGGCTAATCTTAGGACTGTGATATGGTTTGGCTGAGTCCCCACCCAAATCTCATCTTGAGTTGTAGCTCCCATAATTCCCACATGTTGTGGGACTGACTCAGTGAGAGGTAATTGAACCATGGGGGTGGTTTCTCCCATACTATTCTAATGTATAAGTCTCATGAGATGTGATGGTTTTATAAGGGGTTTCCCCTTTTGCTTGACTCTTCTTCTCTCTCTTGCCTGCTGCCATGTGACATGGCTTTGCTCTTCCTTTGCCTTTCACCATGATTGTGAGGCCTCTCCAACCATGTGGAACTGTGAGTCAATTAAACCTCTCTTTCCTTATAGATTACTCAGTCTTGGGTATGTATTAGCAGCATGACAACAGACTAATACAGACTGGCACACTGCTACCTCTTCTACATTCTCTTGATCAAAGCAGGCTACAAAATTGGCCCAAACTCAAGGGTGGAGATTCTGACTCAACCTTCTAATGGCAGAATTCGTTATCTACCACAGAGTGTGACTGCAAACAGTGGACTATGTTAGATATTGTAATTGCAGGAAATGACATTTGAACGGGGACCTGAATGAAGGGAGAGGTTGAGTCACAGCAAAGATGGCCTAGATGCATACTCCAGACTGAGGGAACCATGAGGACAAAGGCCTTGAGCTAGAAACACTCAGTGTCTTTCAGGATTAATGAGAAGGTCAAAGAGAAGAAAGATTGGGAGGTGGCTAAGAAGACCGAGAGTAGGGTAAGTAAGCAGTTGATGGAGACAGAGAGGCAGTCAGGTTATCACGAGACTTGAAGGTCATGATTAGTTCCTTATATTTTATTACAAATGGGATGAGAATCTCTCGTAGAAGAGTAACATGAAATGGTTCATTTATCAGAAGGATCACACTGGTTGCCATGTAGAGAATGGATTAGCGAAAAGAAGGAGGATAGGTGGGATGAGGGAGACCAGATAGCAGGCTCTATCAGTCACCCTGATGGGAGATGATGGTGGCTTAGACCAGAGCAGTAGCAATGGAGTTGCAATAAATTATCAGATTCTGGACGTGCTTTTAAGTTAGACCTAGCAAAACTTGCTAATAGATAGGATGTAGAAGTGAAAGAAAGTGCATACAAAACTCATTTCAAGATTTTAGGACTAGACAACCGTGTTAATCATGGTACTATTTTCTGAAATGGAAAAGACATGAGAAGAGCAGATTTGGGATCAGAGGTAGTAAAAGTAACGGCTTATATTTTAAATACTTCAAGGGGACTATTATAAATCAAAATAGAGATTTTAGTTAAACAGTGTACTGTGATCTGAATGTTTGTGTCTCCCTTAAATTCATGTTAAAACCCAACCCCTAATGTGAAGGTCTAAAGAGGTGGGGACTTTGGGACATTATTAGGTCATCACAGCAGAACCCTCATGAGTGATATTAGTGCCCTTATAAAAGAGACCCCAGAAAGCTCCCCTGCCCCTTCCATCATATGAGGACCCAGTGTGAAGGCACCATCTGTGAACCAGAGAGCAAGCCCTTACCAGACACCAAATCTGCAGGGCATTGATCATGGATTTCCAGTCCCCAGAACTGTGAGAAATAAATTTCTGTTGCTTATAAACCACCCAGTAAATGGTATTTTGTCATAGCAGCCAGAAAAGACTAGACACAATGAATATATGAGTCTAAGGTTTAGGGGAGAGGGAGAACCAAAGTTATATATTTGGGAGTCATCCATATATAGCTGGTATTTAAAACCATGAAACTAAACAGAGCCCAGAACTCTCAATTTTTAGAGGTCAGGGACAGGAGAGATCAGCAAAAGAGACAGAAAAGAGGTGGCCAGTGAGGAAGCAGAAGAAACAAGAAAGAGAATGATGTCCAGGAGGCCATGGAAAGTGATGTGTCAAGAAAGAGGCAGTGCTCACCCAAGTTGCTGATATTGGTCAACTCAGATTAGAAGTGCTCATTGGTGCGGGTCTTGGGCATCCTCATCAAGAGCGAGTTCAGTGGAGTAGTAGGGAAAAAAGAACTAATGAGAAAGTAGAGGCAGCTCATATATACAACTCTTTCCAAGACTTTTGCTTAGAAAGACAGGAGAGAAATGGGTCAGTAGGATCAGTCGAGAGTATAGATAAGAAAGATTTTCAGTTTGCTTTTTGAGATGTTTTTTAAGACAGGCAATATTACTGCATATTTTTATAATGATTGAAATATACATCACTGATGGAAAGAAATTTATATTGCAGAAGAGGAAGGAGATACTTGCAGAAACCGAGTCTTTGAGTAGATAAGACAGAATGGGATCTAGTGCCCAAGACGAAGAGTTGCCCTTAAAACAGAAGCGAAGATGGGTGCAGATGCAGGTGGATTGACTGATATGGTGCTCACAACATGAGAAAGTTCCAACTGTCTTGGTTTCTCCGTGTAAGGAGAAACAAGGTCATCAGTTAAGGGGTGGGAAGGGATATTACAGATGCATGAAGAGAAGAAGATGCTTTAAAAACAGAGTGGGAGAATGTATTGATTAGGGAATGTAGTAGGATCTGAGCCCATGTGAGGTATGCAGTCGTACATTCACAAATTTAAAATAAAATATGGCTATATATTTTTTACCCCAGGTGTGGAATAAATGCGGAATTGGATTTGTCCAAGGATATAGTTTTTTCCAGGAAAGTAAAAGAGAAGGAGTAAGATTTTTTTTTTTCAAAAATGATTGAGGAGTTTTAAAAACTTAACACACTTATACAGTGGGCCAGACACAATTCTAAGTATCTTACAAATATTAACCCATTTAATCTTTACAACAATCCTGTGAGATAGATACTATTATTTTCCCCATTTTATAGATAATGAAACTGATGTGCAGATCAATTAAATAGCTTATTAAGGGCTCATAGCTGGTAAGTGCCAGAGTCAAGAGGTGAACAGCAGTCTGCTCAGAACCTGTGCTGCTAAGTGCTGTGAGGTTTCGGCAGAGGATGTGTGCACAAAAATGGTTGCAGCAATGCACCTTGGAAATAAGGTGGTGAGGAAGAAAGCAGAGCCATCAGGTCAGTGATGGACAGCAAGAGTTTGTAGGGTCAGTGGAATGGAAGTTTTTGGCTGGAGTTAGGATAGCAAAGGGAATGAGCTGGGAAGATGGAAGGAGGTATTATAATTAGAGAGTAGGCTGCTAACTGAAACAGAGATGTTGAAGGAAATGGAGTAGTTGATAATGTCAAGATCTACACTGTGATTCTGGGAATAGGTAGCTGAGATGGGTACAAGAAAAGACAATTGGAAGAGAGGAACCAAGAGCCCAGAGTGTTGGATAGGCTGTCTACATGAATTCTAAAGCCTCCAAGAATGCTGACAAGTAGTGGTGGAGAGAAAATACTATGAGCCAAGCCAGCTGCTTCACTCTTCACTGAATGGGGAGGGTGTCTTTGAGGCTGGTAGGCAAGGGCATTAGGAAAGCAGTATATATGCTTCCAAGGAGCTGCAAGGTTTGCAGGATGGGGAGGCAGGGAGTAGGGTGGAAAACAGTGGTCTGGAGCAATGAGGAAAGTGCCCCTGTACCTCCTCCAGGAAGAAAGCCAGTGAAGGTTGGAGAGGGCTTTAGGGTAACTGTTCTTGGGGAAAACCGGGCTTTATTTTCTTTAAATATTTTTAATTTATTTTTAAATGTATAATTGACATATAATAATTGTCCATACTTATGGGATATAATGTAATGTTTCAATGCATGTGTAAGTATCATGATCAAGTGAAAGTCGTTAGCATATCTATCACTTTAAACATTTATAATTCTTTTGTGGAAACAACATTCAAAATCTCCTCTTCCAGCTTTCTTGAAATATATACTACATTGTTATTTGCTATAGTCACCGTAGTATACAATGGGACACCAAAATGTATCCTTCCTGTCAACTCTTTGTTCCCATTAATCAACCTCCGCAGTCCCCCACTAGGGCAGTGAGGATGTTACCGCTGGTGGGGAGCGGGAGCTTTAGAGGCTCACTGGAAGAACCTAAGAGTGGGAAGGGTTGGCAGCTTGACTCACATTAGGAGATGCCCAGAGCTGCATGGGAATTGGGTCAGCAAGGAATGCCCTGAGGGGCTGGGACGCTTTTGTGATGTCGGAGGTAGTGAGATCAATCCTGAAAGTCTCTTAGGGGAAAGGGAAAACCAGTTTTAATTACAGACTCCTTTTGGAGCCTGGTTTCTGAAGTACTTTTTGGTGGTGCAGTGGGCAGTGCTGCTGGCAGAAGAATGGTAAATGTCTTCAGGGGCACAGGTGGATCTCTTTTACTTCCCATTATTGGTGGTACCAAGGCCAAGCAGAAGAGAGTCCTATCAAGGCCAACAGAAGCAGACCTTGGCCTAAATCAGGCAAAAGTGAATTTATTAGAAGGTTATCAAGAGAACCACAGAACTGACAAAAATCTGGAGAACCTGGTTGGGAAAGAGACAGGAATAAATGGAACTCAGGAAGGGCGGAAGGAGGTGCTGTGGTGTTAGCTTTGTAGCAGAAATACTCTGATGAGCAAACTGTGGTCATGATGAATGTCCTCCAAGCATTTATTCATGGATTGAGGCGCTCACTCAGGTCTCAAAGTCTTGGGAGAATAACCTATTGGCCAAATTTAGATCAACATCTGTATTTGTAACGACAGACTAGGCTATGCTGCAATAGCATATTAAAAACCCACATTTCAGTGGCTTAACAAATAGGTTATGGCTCAGTGACGTATTAAAAACCCATATCTCGAAAGGTCTAACCAAAAAAGAGTTTGCTTTTTGCTCAGTCTTTGTAGTTAAGCCGGAGGCTCTTGCCATGTGGTCACTCAGAGATCAGGCTGTTAAAGGTTATTCTGATTGTACTGCTACAGTTGACGGCTTCAAAGCTTACTGAGGAAGAGGAGGAGAAAAGCCGGAGAGTTACACACTGGCCCTTTAATACTCTGGCTTGTAAGTGACGTACATCACTTCTGCTCACACCTATTGGCCAGAGTTAGCCACGTGACTCCTCCTAACTGTAAGAGGTTCAGGGAAGTACAGAAGAGCACATGGAAGTTGGTGAGGAGTAAATGTCCCACTGTTCTAGAACTGAAGAGGGAGGTTGGCAATACATCTGAGGTCTTCTGACCCCAAATTCACACTCTTTCCTAAATACTGGGCTGCCTCCTTAAGGGTGATATGTCGGTGTGGCAGGGGGAATGGTTGTGTAGGAGCTATTTGGTATTTCTGTATGTGCCTTCCTATTCCTCTCTAAAAATACTTAACACAGTGTTGGAGCACAGAGCATATGTTTGAAATTTCTTCTTTGTTGATGGGTTGATTGATATGTGGAGTAAAGTTTAATCAGGGTGAAATCACCATAGTTCATCAGGACCAAGATCTCCAAATAGTGTAAATTCATTGCAGCCAGACCCTAAGATGTGTCATGCACCAATTATGGGCATTAAAGAGAAATTAGTAAGAGAGAGAGCTCTGATCAGGAGGAGTCTGAGGTTAGAAATCCTAAAAGAGGAATATTATTTTTTTTTCCTTTGGCTATTAAGAAAAGCCTTCATTTCCCTGGGGAGAAAATAAAACAGCATTAAGAACTGAAAATAAAATAGTTTAAAGTAATTAAATCTATTGCTAAGGTAGATGTATCATTATTTGACTCCAATAAATAAATTTTGAAGCGGGGGACAGGGGAGGGAGAGTATTAGGACAAATACCTAATGCATGCAGGGCTTAAAACCTAGATGACGGGTTGATAGGTGCAGCAAACCACCATGGCATATATATACCTATGTAACTAACCTGCACGTTCAGCACATGTATGCCACAACTTAAAGTAAAATAAAATAAATTTTGAGAGCTTTTATGCAATGACTTGTTTTCTGCCATGTATAATTGGAAAGGATAGTGATTATGGTAGTTATTTTTGACAAATATAAGCGTAAGGGAATTCACAACACTGGTAAGGTCATCAGAGCGCAGGTGCAGGTTCATTTCTGCTTCAGGGTCCAGTCCCTACTCCCAAATTACCTCTCCCATCAAACCCTCCTTTCTCCTTAAATGGAAAACTACTGGTATATTTTATATGAAAACTGAATGCTGAAGTTGGAAGATGCCTGTGCAGCCCCTTCTAGGACATAGGTCCTCATGCTTTAGAGGATTCCAAATCTCCGAGTGGGCTTATTGAAGCACGGTTTGCTGGGTCCCACTCCCAGACTTGATGACCCCGTGGGTCTCGGGTGAGGGCTAGAATTTGCATTTCCGGGAATTTCCATTACCTAGGTGTACTGAGTTGAATAGCATCCCATCCCCGCTCAAACCCAAATTCATGTCCACTAGGAATCTCCAAAAGTGACCTTACTTGGAAACAGGGGTTTTGCAGATGTAATTGGTGAAGATGAGGTCACACTGGCCCTAAATCCAGTATGACTGATGTCCTTATAAAGAGAGGAAAAGAGACATACAGATCCAGAGACACATAAGGAGGTGCCACGTATGTGGTAACAGAGGCAGAGATTGGAGTGATGCATCTCTAAGCCAAGGAAAATCAATGAATTGCTGGCAACTCCAGGAACTAGGGAGAGGCAAGGAAGGAGTGCCCGTCAGAGCCTTTGAAGGGAGCATGGCCCTCCTGACACCTTGATTTCAGGCTTCTGGACTCCAGAACTGTGGAGCGTGAAGGTCTGTTGTTTCAAATCACTCTGTTTATGATAATTAGTTATGGCTGCCCTAACAAACTTTTTTTTTTTAATGAGACGAAGTCTTGCTCTGTCATCCAGGCTGGAGTGCAGTGGTGGGATCTCGGCTCACTGCAACCTCTGCCTCCCAAGTTCAAGTGATTCTCCTGCCTCAGCCTCCAAAGTAGCTGGGATTACAGGGGCCCACTATCATATCTGGCTAATTTTTGTATTTTTAGTAGAGACGAGGTTTCACCATGTTAGCCAGGCTGGTCTTGAACTTCTGACCTCAAATGATCTGCCTGCCTGGGCCTCCAAAGTGCCAGGATTACAGGTATGAGCCACCATGCCTGGCAGCCATGACAAACTAATCTATCAAGTGATGCTGATACTCTTGGTCTGGGCATCACAACTTGAGAACCATTGTTCTAGGAAAAAACAAAAGAAGGCCAAGTACCTTTCCATAGGCAAAAATGGAAGAATTCAGGTGATAAGTATTTTTGATAAAAATGCTTTACAGAGATAGGCACATCACCCTTGCTTGGCCAATCATTCTCTCTTCTGGGACTTCAGGTTGTTAGCAAGAGATGCAGACTCAAACATATAGCATTTCTTCTTCCCAGTGCCGTGACCAGGCACCATTATGGACAGGTGTCGTGGTTCAATTGGTTAGTTTGAATCCTGTCCGCTTTCAGGCCAGTTCTCCAGCCTCCTTGAGATTCTGTGACTCCCCCAGCATCCTTCCAATAAATCCCTTTTTGTAAAATTAGTGAGTCCATTTCTTTTGCTTGCAACCAAAGAACCTAAACTAACAACAGAATACCACTTGTCTTCATATGTGTCTTTGAAGTGATCTGTACTTAGTTGGGTTAAGGAGGAGTGAGAACTTATCTACTTCTATTTTTCTATAATTCATACATAACATTTTTCAACTAAAACATCTTGGTTTTTTTCCCAATTACAAAAGTAATGCAAATGTTGCAGCAAAGAGAGGGTACTTGCTAAAGATATTTTTAAAAATCTTTTTGATTAACTTTCCATTGGTTAAAATGCCATTGCATAGCTAGTGAGAAAATAAAGTGTTGATTAACTAAAGGATGTTCCTTTGAGAAAGGAAAATGTATTAAATTGCAGTCTAAGGAGACCACAGTGAATATGTGGCCACTTTATCCTAGCGTGGGTAGGAGCTTCATCTCCACCAGCCTACAGGGCAAGTTAATATTAAGGCCAGCTTTGTGGTTAGTCTAAAGATTTGCCTGAAAAATCTTATTTATGTTAATTCCAGATGCATTTTTAGAGTTTAAGACTTAGGTTTTTAATACACAGTTACTTGTGGTGTCCACATATTCACATGTACTCACAGATTTTCCTCTCTGAACTGTGAATTATTTCCTCGTTGTAATGCCATCTGCTTCCTACACCCAAGCCACTTTACAATGCTTTCCTAAAGTCAATTTCAATAGCTTCTTCTCTGCCCGGGAAATGAGGTTCCTGTGCAGGACAATAATAAATATTTTTGCAACTATTGGATAAATTATGTTAATTTTCCGCCTTTATTTATTTACCAATGCATTGAAAGAATCACAGCTGGATTTTCATCCCTGCTCTTTGCTTAGTGATATGGTTTGGCTGTGTCCTCACCCAAATCTCACCTTGAATTGTTGTTCCCATAATCCCCAGTGTCACGGGAGGGACCCGATGGGAGTTAATTTAGTTGTGGGGGCAGTTACCCTCATGTTGTTCTCATGATAGTGAGTGAGTTCTCATGAGATCTGATGGTTTTAGAGGGGGCTTTTCCTCCCTTGGCTTGCTGCTGCCATGTGAGGAAGGTCATGTTTGCTCCCTCTTCTGCCATGATTGTAAGTTTCCTGAGGCCTCCCTAGTCATGCTGAACTGTGAGTCAATTAAACCTCTTTTCTTAATGAATTACCCAGTCTTGAGTATGTCTTTATTAGCAGTGCGAGACAGACTAATACACTTAGAAAATTCCTCCCTCCTAACCTACACAAAGTCACAGATGTCTATGTCAAACTAAACTCCAATGAAGCCCTCCCCCACATCTATCTTCCTCTTCCATGAAATCCAAGCCAGGGTTGCCTGAATCACCTCATCCTCAACAACCTTTCTCAGAATAGGAAATATTCAAAATTTGCCACCACCCATCTTGTGGGCTTTATATAAAAAATACAAAATGCTACCTTTTAAAAATTAAAAAACCAGTAAAGTACCTTCCAAGGTTCAATCCGAGTTTAGAAAATTCATTACAATGAAAAGAGAAGGAGGATTTTTTTTTATTGCTGATAGTTAGTGGCATTGATGGATCATGGCAGAGCCATCCACAATATGGCCAAATAATTTCACTGGAGAGGATTGTATATAGCTACAGCTAAAATTCAATGAACTGATTCAGAAGACTCAGTATAAAATATAACAGTGACTTGAGTGCCAAATCAATTTGGGGGCTTGAAGGGATAGGGAGAGCCTTTGTTCCCTCCCCTGTTCATGGACGTGACTTTAACTGGAACTGTAAATTCACAGGTATAGGAGTGGCAGGCAGTGGGTTACAGCAGGTGATTTAAGAAACCTATCATGAAAAATCAGCAAGTGGCAAACAGCAGTCCTTAAGAGGAGCGTGTGACTCTGAAGTACGTCTAAGAGAGAAAGTTCAAAGGATGTTCTTTAGGACAAATTAGGGATTTGCCATCAGGTGACAAGGGTTCTAGGTTTGCAAATGGATCAACTCAAGTCCCTGTTTTCTACCTCAGTCTACTCTCTTGTGAAATAAAATGGATGAAGCAGAATAATGTCTTCCACAGTATTGTGTTGTCTTTGTCTTTTTAATAGTAGGAGGTTTTTGCTCATGGATTCATCCTACTCTGTTAGATTTTCACTTTGCCTCTGCAGACCCCCACTCCAGCATTCTCACCCTGCTCTTGCTCCACAGTGCTGAGGAGTGCATCATCAAATGCCCTTGCCTGCTGGCTGAACCTAGTGGAAGCCAGCAGGAGGTGCCCATAGGAGATTGGAGGATTAAATAAGATAGAGGTTGGGACATTGACACCTGCAACCCCCTCCCAGCCAAGCCACTGGTTGGCAGTGGCAGTGCTCCTGCCCAGTGTCCTCCTTCCACCATACTTCTCTCTTCCTCTCTCTGGGTTCCAGAATCATCCCTGATATGGTTTGGCTGTATCCCTACCCAAATCTTGAATTGTCATTCCCATAATTGCCACATATTATGGGAGGCACCCGGTGTGAGGTAATTGAATCATGAGGGTGGTTCTTTCTTGTGCTGTTCTTGTCATAGCGAATAAATCTCATGAGATTTGGTGGTTTATAAGGGGAATTTCCCTGCACAAACTCTCTCTTTGCCATTCGCCATGTAAGACGTACCTTTGATCTTTATTTGTCTTCTACCATGATTGTGCGGCCTCCCCAGCCATGTGAAACTGTGAGTCAATTACACCTCTTTCCTTTATAAATTACCCAGTTTTGGGTATGTCTTTATCAGCAGCGTGAAAACAGTGTAATGCCATCCCCTAACCCTGGCCATTCAGACACGGGTAGCAGCTGCTGTTGTTCATCTCCACAGCTTCATCACTCCTTTGGGGTTTCTTTGAACCTTGTCCATTCTGTTGGAAATAACCTTTTCATTAAACTCTCCTCAGTGACCCCACAGAAATGTGACATCTCTTCTCCCGCTGGGACAGATGCACTTACAGACTTCTTAGGTAAATCAGACCAGAGAGGTTGTGCCCTGAGTGTAGCTGGGTCCGCCCTGCACACAGTGTGTCCACCCTCATGTGCTTATGGGGACCTGATCCTATGCAGAAAGACACTTCCAGCTTCTGAGGTTCCTTCCAAATTGTCGTAGAGAGGTGGGGGCCTCCCTCATCTGTCACCCAGATATATTGAGCTCCTATATTTGTTTATTCATTCATTTGGCTAACACCAGTGGAGCACCTATCCTGAGCCAGATCCTGTGCTAGGTTCTGAGGTTAAGGGGTAAATAACATAAAATTCCTGGTCTCAAGGGGCTCACACACATTTGCAAACACATGAGCCAACTACAAAAACCTCAGAGGCAGAAAGAAAGGGCCCTGAGATACTTCTCCTCTGCAGCAGCACTGAGGCCAGGAAAGCAGGACTCAGGCTCTGTCAACCTGAGAGAGAACAGCAAGAACAGTGCATTGTGGAGTTAGGATCTAATTCCCTGTGCAGGAAGGAAGCAGCAGGCAGAAAAATAAGACCAATGGGATCTTTCCCTAAGATGTTATCAGGGACTCAGGGGACTCCCCAGGGCCTGTGACTTAGGAACCTGCAGGTGCACAGAGGGGACAGCAGAGGTGGCTGTGAAGAGAAGGATGATGACAGAGGCAATGGATTGTGCCATGGATCAGAGAGCTGGCCTCATGCCAGAGGCACATGGCTGAAACCATCTGCATGGCACAGTCATCTCTGCAGGGATCACCCCAGCCTGGGAACTCAAGAGGGAAATTGTCCCGGTGGAAATTGGTAGGGACAGCCCTGACATTTCTCAAGCCCTATGAGGTGGCAGAGAGAGTATGCCAGAGCCCCTGTCTCTATCACAGTGAGAATGCAAAGGTTGTGAGCATGAACTCTGGAGCCAAACTCCCCGGGGCTGAATCCAGTCTTTGCCACTTGCTGCTGAGTAATATTATAATTGTTTTCAGCCTTCTTATCTGTGAAGGGTAATTGTAACCCAACCTCATAGGAGGGTTGTGAAAATGTATTTAATTAGTATCTGCAAAGCACTTAGCACAGTGCCTGACACAGAGTAAGTGCAATGCAAATGTTAGTTATTATTACTCAATGTTACTTTACTATTTTCATTTCAATATGGTCCCCCAAATCAAGTGGACTCGGAGGTGGGAAGTTGGCTAATGGTTACGAGCACAACATTGGAAGGGGAGTGGAGAATCCCAGCCTTTGGAGTAAGACAAAGATTTGAAAATAAGCTCCGCCACGAGTCGGCTCCATAATCTTGGCAAACACTTAGAACTTCTCCGAAAAATGGAAGTAATTATGGTACTTACCCCTTAGGGTAGCAGTAGTAGTTAATGACAAGTTCCTTCATTTTTCATTTACTCATTCATTCACGTATTCAATAAACAGATTTTTTCCCACCATGCAAGCTGTGTTTATTAAGGAAAGAAACTTGTTTCCCAATTTAGGGGTCTGGGGCATGTGTAGCTACCATTCAGAGCCTCTGATAAACAGGACCAGGCCAAAGTTGCCACAGGGAGTTGGCTTAATTCTCACTTCTTGGCTGGCTGCTCCCAGTGTTCCTCAAATCTAGCATTTGGGACTCAGAATCCCTCAACACCACAGCTCAGCATCTGTGTATCCTTGGGGGACTCCTTTGGGTTACAAAGCAGGTGTTGTCAAGCTGGGGGAGTGGGGAAGGGGGCCACAGGCAGGGATACACTAGAAATCGCTACCTGCAGTGGGTAATGACCACATGTGTCGGTTCTGTGGGTGCCCAGGCTGTCACCAGGACTGCAGGCGGCAAATAACAGATAACATGCAAGCCTCCTCATTTAAATTCACTCCATAGTCCAGATCTGCCTGCACCCAAGTAGGTTTCAGGGCAAGCTGCCCCCAAATGTTTCTATTCGGAATGATGCATCCCCCACTCATTTTGAGAAGCTTTTAAACTTCAGGGGGACAGCGTGGCCCTTGGGAATGTGCTTTCATGCATTAAGAGTTGATTTTAAACAGCAAATATGCCACAGTCGGTCATAGAGGTAAATAATAGCACAACTTCAAAAGAGCAGAGTCCAAAAGAAAGGCTACTATTAATGGGAAAAATAATTTTAAAGTCATATTAAAAAGCTTCAAGTCTAGTGGAAAAAGCCAGGAAATGGGAACAAAATTAGCATTATTATAGCTTTTCATGGTAACTTACTCTGGGTTTTCTGGTGGCTTTAAAAAAAACAGAAAAGAAGGGAAAGGCTGGCTGATAACAATTTATCCCAACCAAATACATTTCCCATCCCAAATGCACCTGTGATAGTGACTGTATTTAAATTGTTTTCTTTTTATATCTGTTTTGTGGCCATTTATACCTCACAGTGTTATTAGAGAAAGCAGCGTTTTGTGTGGAATGGTAAACAGTAAAGCTCTTTGAGGCCTTTCAGAAATAAGTGCAATTTGAGGGGCAGGAATTACGATTATTAATTTGCATGTTAATAATCCAAGTCTTCACTAAAGCCCACACTGCAGAGGCACCCTCTGAAAATCCGCAGAGGGTAAGTGCTGTATATTAATGTGGTACCTTCAGTCTTAGAAGAAAAGGAGTTTCTGTGAAGGATGAGGATTTTTCCTTTCTCAATTTTGAAACGGGAGTACTCTTTTGTTGGGTGCTCGTTGCCTTTGCTTCAGTTAAATTAAACCTATCCCCCTCTCAGATCATCCCTTTTCTCATCATTTCACATAAAGTCCCCAAGAATTTCTCTCAGTTAGGCTTTAGGAAACTCACAACCCCACTCCCCTGGAAGCATGGCGGAGCACGTGTGTACACATCTGTGCGCAGTGTGTGCTGATGTGCACGCCTCAAACCTTTGGCTTTGTTTATACATATGTGTATTCTAGTAATAATGGTTTGGAGCCACTTCGGTTCTGAAGTAGGTGAAGTTTAAATTACTTTTTAAAACATGTATTTTTTGGCTGGGCAAGGGGGCGCCTGCCTGTAATCCCAGCACTTCAGGAGGCCAAGGAGGAGGATCACTTGAGGTCAGGAGTTCAAGACCAGTCTGGCCAACATGGTGAAACCCCAGCTCTACTAAAAATACAAAAATTAGCCAGGCACAGTTGCAGGTGCCTGTCATCCCAGCTATTCAGGAGGCTGAAGCAGGAGAGTTGCTTGAACTAGGGGACAGGACAGAGGTTGCAGTGAGTCGAGATCATGCCACTGCACTCCAGCCTGAGCAAAACAGCAAGACTCCATCTCAAATATATATATATATATTTGTGGTAAAAGACACATAACATAAAATTTACCATCTTAACCATTTTTAAGTATACAGTTCAGCGGTATTAAGTATATTCACATTGTTGCACAGCCATCACCACCATCCGTCACCAGAACTCTTTTTATCTTGCAAAACTGAAACTCTGTATCCCTTAAATAAACAACCTTTCCCCCCACCCTCCCTCGTCCCCTGGAAACCACCATTCTACTTTCTGTTTCTATAAATTTGGCTATTTCAGATACCTCATGTAAGTGGAATCATAGAGTAACTGCCTTTTAGTAAGATTTTTTCATGAGAAAGGCTAGGTTTGAGAACTTCTGTTAAAAGGTGATCATGATGCCAGTGGAATGTGACTGACAATACTGGGCTGCTCTGTGAGATCCACCTGACCCCCCAAATAAAGCGCTCATTCCCCAGGTAACAGAACTTGCCCCCTTCCAATTATTGCCCACTGTCTACTTTGGTCCAGAAAGGACTGGCAAGTGGATGACATCTGGAAATTGAAGGGAGACCACTTCTCCATCTGGCTGGGGGCTCCACTAGAGTAGCAATCAGTGATCAGAGCACAGATTCCTCATTTTGGAGGATGGAGCCCTCTTTGCCTACCCTGGTTCTTGCAAGCTTGTGCAGCTTCCTCCAGGAACGTGTGCATTATTACAAGTCCC
Source organism: Ateles fusciceps (assembly GCA_036589455.1). NCBI lineage: Eukaryota > Metazoa > Chordata > Mammalia > Primates > Atelidae > Ateles > Ateles fusciceps. Next base: position 396,162 of record JAZHEH010000164.1, on the reverse strand, counting down.
TCCTGCTCCAGTTAAAATGACTTCCAGAAGATTAAAAGGGTTCCTCCCCCACTTCATTTTTGTCTTTTCTGCCTTTTGAGACTAAGATATTAAAGACTAAGGCATTCAAAAACAACTGCCTATACTAGAAAAATTAGAAAGCGACTGCACATACCCAGGAAAAGGCACACACTCAGAAGAGACCCAAAAAGACCTCAAGTTTACACCTCAGCCTGATCCTTGGCAAATAGTAAACTTTAAGGAAGCAGGATGATCTGATTTCTAGTATTACCAAATTATTATATACAAATGTCTAGTTTTCAACAAAAATATTTCAAAGCAAAGGATGGCCTATTCAAAGAAAAAAATAATAATCAGCAGAAACTGTACCTGAAAAATACCTGATGGTAGCTCTACTTGCCAAAGACTTTAAAACAACTGTGTTAAAAGTTCTCAAAGAGCTAAAGAAAGATGTGGAGAAAGTCAAGAAAATGATGTCTGAAAAAAATAGAAATATCGAAAAGAGAGAAAAGCTAAAAAGAAACCAAAAGAAATTCTGGTGCTGAAAAGTACAATAACTGAAATGAAAAGCTCACTAGAAAGATTCAAAGACAGATTTGAGAAAGCAGAGGAAAGAATCAGTGAACTTGAATATAGGATAATGAAAATTATTAGTCTGAAGAACAGAAAGAAAAAAGATGGAAAAAAAAGTGAACAAAGCCTAAAGAACCTATTGGACATGTTGTGGAGGTCCTAGATGAAGAAGAGAGAGAGAAAGGGACCAAGAGGTTGAAGAAATAATGGCTGAAAACTTCCCAAATTTTATGAAAGACGTTAATGTAAAATTCAAGAAGTTCAACAAGCTCAAAGCAGGATAAACTCAAAAAAGACCCATAGACAGTCTTGAGACAGCCCTGCCCTCATGGCTTTGCTGGGTACAGCCCAGGCTTCATGCATTTAAGTCAGATGCTTGCAGATTTTCCAGGCTGGTGCTGCATGCTAGTGGCGCTGCAGTTCCGAGGTCTCAGGGATGGCCCTGTCCTCCAGGCTCCACTATGCTTTGTTCAATTGAGGGCTCTCTGTCAGCTCTGCCTCTGTGGTAGGTCTCTGCCTGGGCACGGAGGCTATCCAAGATATCCTTTTAAATCCATGTGGAGGTAGCCATAACTCCACAGCTTATACACTCTGCATTCCTGCAGAATTAGCACAATGTGGTTGCCACCAAAATTCGCCACTGTGCTTTCCTGAGTGGTTCCTTGAGCTGCATCTAGGCCCACTTGAGCCACAGCTGGATTTCTTCCAATCCAAGGACACTGTTTTGGAATGCAGAGAGCAGAGATTGAAGATGGCCCTAACCAGCGAGTCCTGAGGCCCCTTCCCTAGAAGCAGTTCTGTCCCCAAGGTCCTAGCACTCTGGGCCTGAAGAGCTCCAAAATGCCTTCAGGGTCATGAGCATGGCAGCCCTGAAGAGCTCCAAAATGCCTTCAGGGTCATTCTCCCATTGTCTTAATGAGTAGTACCTGGATGCTTTCTATTCACACTGATCTTATCAAATGGTTGCTTGGTTTTCTTCCCTAAACATGCTTTTTAATTCTTTACATGGTAAGCTGAGAGTTTTAAATTTTTCTACATTCTGCTTCCCTTTTAATTATAAATTAAATCATGTCTCTACCTGTATTTTATTGTAAGTAGTTAGAGAAGACACACAGTATTCCAAATGCTTTGCTGCTGGTGTCTGTTATAGCAATACCCCACTTCTGGTACCAATTGTTGTCTTACTCCATTTGTGTTGCTATAACAGAATATACAAGACTTGGTAATTTATAGAGAAGAAAAGTTTATTTTTCTCATGGTTCTGGAGGCTAGGAAGTCCAGGATCAAGGCACCGGTATTTGGTATCTGATGAAGGCCTTCTTACTGCATCCTTTCAGAGGTGAGGAACCTTCTGTCCTCACATGGCAAAAGGCAGAGGGCAAAAAGGGCAAACTACTCAGATGCTCATTTGAGTAGCCTCTTTCATACAGCCTTAGTCTCATTAATGAGGTAGGAACCCTCAAGGCCTAGTCACTTCTTATAGACCCCAACTCTTAATACTATCACGTTGGCAACACGTGAATTTTGAAGAGGGACACATTCAAACCATAGCGATGCGGAAATAACCCAAGTATCCATCAACAAATGAATGAGTAAGAAAAATGTAATATGTACATACAATGAAATACTCTTCAGCCTTAATAAAGAAATACTGATACATACTACAACATGAATGAACCTTGAGGATATTAAGTAAAGAAGTCAGTCATAAAAAATAAAATATTGTATGATTCTACTTATATGAGGTACTTAGAGTAGTCAAAATTATAGAGACAGAAAGTAGAAGGGTGGTTGACAGATTCCAGAGAAGGGAGAAATGGAAAGTTGCTGTTCAATGGGTATAGAATTTCAGTTTTTTCAAGATGAAAATAGTAGTGGAGATGGGTGGTGGAAATGGTGTTATACAACATTATGAATGTATTTAATGCCACTGAACTGTACTCTTTAAAAAATGATTACATGGTAAATTTTTTGTTGTGTGTTTTACCACAATAAGTTTGAAAAAAAAATTCTTATAGGGACTTTAGTTGAATAACACTTTCTTTACACCCCCTCCTACCACCCCAAACAGAGGAACAGAATCTTTGCTTGAATCTTAATCCAAGGAGATGGCAGAAAGCTTAATGCATACATTAGACTCCAGCGTTGGTTCTGAAATAACTGAGGCACAATTGTTAGACTATTGAGAGGCAAAAATATAGGCCTCAAGGTTTTCATGTGTCATCTCCCGAATTAACTGGATGTATGCTGAGTCATTTCTCCTTCTGCTGCCTTAAAAGACAAAGTTCTTGTGAGATGACAGCAAACCTAGTTAACAAAACCCGACCCCATAACAAGGATTTCTCTGAACTTGCCCCAGGCCTGATAGTCCCAACTCACCCTCTTGGTGACCCTCTATTAACATATGTAAAGACTTTCAAAGTGACTGTCTTGTTCATTTAAAGGCTGCTGACAACCTTCTGATTCTGTTCTCCTGCCTGAACTTCTGAATTACTATATTGTCATTCCTATGAGAGCTAAACCAGACTTAGGTAACTTCGGGCTATTAATATAAATTATTTTAGTGATCCAGTACTTCAGTTCTCCCCAGCATGCACCCACATGCATACTTTACCTGGGGCACTCCATGCCTATAGTAATTGGGCTCAGTGAGTGAGTGAGAAGTACTGTGGATGCCACAGTAGGACACTCTAGCAGATGGGAAATCAACCCTACAAAGGATCAGGGGTCTGCCGCACTGATTAAATTTATAGGTGTTCAGTGGCCTGAGGCAGGCCATGACATTTCATCCAAAGTAAATAAATAAACAAATAAACGTATTGTATTTTGAATCACCTACCACTAAGAAGGAAGCAGAAACAGGGGGGAATCTTTGGGTTCTGGAAGCAGCATACTTCATACTTTGACCAAATTGACATTTTTAGACTAGAATTGCCGATTATCCACGTCTGCATGAGAAAGAGATTTCCCAGAAGGTGGACTTTTCAGTGCTAAAACCAGAAGAATCCTAGGCAAAGTAGAATAGTTGGTCACCCTACATAGATCTGAACAGCAACAAAATATATATTCTTCTCAACTGCACACAGAACACGTACCAAAATACACCATATTTTGGGCCTTGAAAATAAGTTTCAATAAATGTAAAAGGATTCCAGTTCACTGGAAGATGCTGAAGGACAGGAAAAGAAGGTGGGTAGTCTAGAGTCTCAGGACTTGAGAAATGACATGGTGGTGGTGAGTTTCCTCCATATATTCCAAACAGGGTGCTCCAGATGCCTCCAACCAGAACCACAAACAGACACTGACAAAAAAACAACAACAACAGCAGCAACAACAACAACAAAAAAACCTTTAAGAAAAGCATGCTCTCCTTACCCAAAGGATTGAGAAAGAGGTGGACTAACAGCTGAAAACCTTGTGGCAATACCTTCATTATTCCAGCCAAACATCAATATAAAAACATCCACAATCAAGCAGGGAGTTGATCTTCCATCCAAGAGAAGCAGGAAGCACATTTTAATTCTTCTTTCTGCTGTGTGGTGTTAGCAAAGCCAAGTGTGGATCTAATTTACCATCTTCTGCCTGGTGGGAGTAGGAACAGCAATTTTCCCGCCAAGGCAGGGTCAGCAAGACTGAACAGGGAGGGATCTTCCATTCTCCACCTAGCCAAAGTAGGTAGTTTTAATCTTCAAAGTCAAGATAGTGGCACTGGCATTTATAGGTGAACTGAAACTCCACCCACATCCAGCAGCAATGAAACTTAACAAGGCAGTTTGGGTAGTCACCGCTGGGATTCACATACATTCTCGGTGTCAGCAGAACCCCAAGGGGAGGTGAGCCTTCACCCTCACTCAACGTAAACAAAGAGGTGCAAAGCAAGGTACTTGGTTCTCTACTTCCTCTCTCCCCTGGAGTCAGTGGGCCCAATGGGGAACTGAGTTTGTGTTCCCAGTCACTCAACGGCAACAAAGTGGTACAAGTCAATGTCTCAATTTTTCTGGGAAGGTGTTAGTGGAGCCCAGCAGGGAGTTGAATGCATACCTACCTAGTCATCAATTTATATCTCAGCAAGAGGAATGCCTGTTTTTAAAAAAATCAAATAAAATGGAGAGTCTCATAATGTCCAAAATGTCCAAGAGATAATCAAGAATCACTGCTTATACCAAGAACCAAGACAATCATGACATGAATGAGAAAAAGATATCAACAGATACCAACACTAAAATGAATGAGATGTTGGAGTTATCTGGCAAAAATTTTAAGGCATTCATCATGAAAATGCATTAACAAGCAATTACAATTTTTCTTGAAACAAGTGAAGAATAGGACAGCAAAGAAATGAGTTATAAACTAGAGCCAGGCCAGGCACAGTAGCTCATGTCTATAATCCTAGCACTTTGGGAGGCCAAGATAGGAGGACCCCCAGCGCTTTGGGAGGCCAAGGCAGGAGGATGAGCCTAAGAGTTGAAGTCCAGCCTGGGAGATACAGCAAGACTCCATCTCTACAAAAAAATTTTAAAATCAGTTAGTTGTGGTGGTATGTCTGTAGTTCCAGTTACTAACAAATGAGATGGGAGGATCACTTGAGCCCAGGAGATCGAGCCTGGTGTGAGAAGTGATCACACTACTGCACTCTAGCCTGGGTGACAGAGTGAGACCCTGTCTCAAAAAACAAACAAAAAAAGCCAAATGGAAATGTTAGAATTGAAAAATACAATAAATTAATTAAATAAATAAAATAAAATAAAATAAAAAGCACACTGTGTGACCTCAGTAGTAGAATGGGGATGACAGAGGATAAAATCAGTAAACCCAAGAACAGAATTTACCCAGTCCAAAAACAGACAAAAAAATAAACTGACAAAAGTGAACAGATCCAACTGTGTTCTCTGGCTGCAGTAGAATTAAATTTGAAACTAATGACAGGAAAATCTGTAGAAAATTCCCCAGTATTTGAAACCAAATAACAAACTTCTAAATAACATGGGTCAATTAAGTTAGAAAATATTTTCAACTGAATGAAACGGAAAACACAACTTATCAAAATTTGAGATACCCCTAAAGCAATATTGACCTGTGGGACAATAACAAAGTAACTGTTATTTATATCACCAAGAGACCCAGAAGGAGAGAATAGTAAAAATGGAACTGAAAAAGCATTTGAAATACTCATGGCTGAAAACTTGGCAAAGAACAAATTTGGCAAAAGAAACAAACTTACGATTCATGAAGCTGAGGGAATCTCAAATACAATAAACCCAAAGAAATTCAGGAAGCTGAGGGAATCTCAAATACAATAAACCCAAATAAATTCATGGCAAGACACATCAGAATTTTTCTTCTAAGAACCAAAGACAATTTTAAAATCTTGAAGATAGCTAGAGATAAATGACACAATACTAATTGAACACCATTTCAAATAACAGCAGGTTTCTCATCTGAAATCATGGAAGTCAGAAAGAACTGTACTTCCTTCTAGTACTGAAAAAAGACTGCAAATTTTGTCTGATGAAAAATCCTTCAGGAATAAAAGAAAATTAAAACATTTTCAGATAAAAGAATTTGTTCCTGACTATTCTTAAAAAATTGTAAAAGGAAGTTCTCTAAGCAGAAAGAAAATGATAGCAAAAGGTTTGGAACTTCAGAAGGGAAAGAATATTGGAATGGGTAAAATTGGGGGGTAAATAAAACATGCTACCATATTAGAAGCAACAGACTACTTCTTATGAATTTCTTAAATTACATTTGATGGTTGAAGCAAAAAATATAACATTTTATGTGTTAATCAGTATATGTAGAGAAATACACGGCACAATTATATATTTTTTTAAGTGGAGAGGATAAAGGTACCTAAATGCAAGTAAATTTTCTACTCTAAAAATGGGAAAACACCTATACCAGCAGACTGTGATGAGTTACGTGTATATTGTAATACCTAGAACAACTACTAAAAAACTATAAAAAGATTCAAGTCATGCCAAATATATTCTCTGACCACAGTGGAATTAAATTTGAAACCAACGACAGACAAATTTCTGGAAATTCCCCAGTGTTTGAAACTAAATAACATACTTGTAAATAACATGGATTAAAATTAACAATTAAATTAGAAAGTATTTTGAACTGAATATAACTGAAAACACAACATATCAGAATTTGAGATATCCCTAAAGCAATACTTAGGGAAAAATTTACATTAGACAAGACGAAAGAAGACCTCAGATTCCACCCTGAGAAACTAGAAAAACAAGGCCCAATTAACTAACAGTAATCCAGGACTACCTCCCTGTAAGAGAAATGACTGCACTTTAGTCAGGAGTAGGCTGAGGCGGCCGTTCAGTGCCATGTGACTCAGCAGGTTTGGAGTGCAGGAGCACAACCCCGCACGTTATGTGACTATGCCATGTGAGGCACATTAGTCGATCACCCATGTGAGCTGAGCTCATGCTTGGGTTGGAGCCACTATTGTCTGTAAACGTATAATTACCCTTCTAATGCTGTACATACTGCTCAATTGCCCCCAGAGAGAGAGTAAAGCCATGTTGAAACTGTCTATGATTCCTCGCATGTTTTTCCAGCTACCTGCCACTTGCCCATGACTCCCCCTCAGATCTCAGTTAGAACCTGACAATTGGCATCATAAACAGGATCCTGAGCAGTTGCAGGTGAGCAGGTAGTTGGCACAAAGGCAACATGACCACACTCTGATTGAGTGGCTATGGGCAGCCCATACAGACTGTGTGAAACGATACCAGTGAAATACCCAAAACTGTGAGTAAATGGCAGTCATATGCTGATTTGGTGAAAGTCATCAGGGAAATGGGTATGCAGCAGGCTATGTTTGACCTGAATACCCAGAGACCAGATGATGAATGCTTCACCTCCCACATGAGGGATCTTGTGTGGGGTTCTGTGCCCACCAAATGCCTTTGGGCTCCCTAGCTATTGTCCTTACCCCATACACAGGACGCTGTATACATGAATTGACACTGCTATGGTGGCTCTTGGGAATCATAAGGCCATTAGTGGGACTAAGGGGTCCATGCCATAAAGAAGAGGCAGATGCTCCATCCACAGGGGCCTCCCTAATGGGAGAAAAGGGGGCCCCAGTAAGTGACACACTCACAGATGTGGATAGATTTGATTTTGGCCAGAGCTGACCAAAAGAAAATTGATAAGCAGCCCAATGAAGTACTCTTAACTTTGTGGAGACAGTTGTCTCAGGAGCAGTAATTCCAGAAAATGTTTAAGGGGGAGAAGGACATTGCTGCATGACCTGGTCCTGCCCAGGCGCTTCAGCTCAAAGACTACTTGCTGCAGCCAGGTGGAAATGTAGAGCCTTTTCTGTTTGATTAGAAAACTAGCTGAAGTGCCTAGCTTGGGGGGGACACTGGATGACTGGAAGCCACATGTGGAATTAGCAATACACTGGTCCCTCACCAATGTGTGGTGGGTACTGGCATTGGTGGATGCTGGAGCAGATTGCAGCCTCATTTATGAGAAGCCAGATAAGTTTCAGGGCAAACCTGCTTACATTGACAGTTATGGAGGCTGATTAGTGAAAGTGAAACCTGTATCTCTGCATCTTGGCATCAGCCATTTGCTTCTCGTTTATACACTGTGTATGTCTCTCCCATACCAAATTACATTCTGGGGGTGGACATTTTACATGGCCTGGCATTACAAGACATGGCTGGGGAATTCAGACTCTGAGTGCATGTGACGGACATATGCATCACCTGCCTCGGGTCCTGCCAACAACATCGATGGGTTATTGCCATCCATCAGTACCATTTGCTAGTGGAGTATACAAAGATAACCGAGACAATTAAAAAGCTGGAGAAGACGTAGATAATGTGTGGCACCTACAGCCCCTACGATTCTCCAGTGTGGACAGTTAGAAAGCCTGATAAACTTGGCAGATGACAGTGGACTCTCGGGAACTGAATAAAGTAACACCCCCTTTGCATGCAGCTATACTGTCAATCATGGATTTGATGGGCCATTTGATGGCAGAACCGGGACAGTACCACTATGTACTGTCCAATATGTACCACTATGTAGTGGACTTGGCCAATGCATTTTTTCCATAGACATCATTCCAGAAAGCCAGGAACAGTTCACCTTCATGTGGGACGGGCAACAATGGATCTTTACAGTGTCGCTGCAGGGCTATGTGCACAGCTCCACCATGTCATGGTCTAGTTGCTATGGATTTAGCCACCTGGCAATGTCCAGAAGAGGTGTACCTATTCTATTATATTGATGATATTACATTAACCTCCGATTAACCTTGCCAAATGTTGTGCAGCACCCCTCTTGCAGCAACATTTGGCAGCATGCAGTTGGGCTGTCAATGATTCCAAGGTCCAAGGGCCAGGATTATCTGCCAAATTCTTGGAAGTAATCTGGTTGGGTAAGACAAAGGCCATCCAAGGGGCTATCATTGATAAGATTCAGGCGTATCCCTGGCCCACCACCGTGAAGAGCTGCAAACTTTTGTGGGCCTCCTGGGATATTGGCAGGAATTTGTGCCCCATATAGACCAGATAAAACCATTCCATTGTTTAACAAAGAAGGGAGCTACCTGGGATTGGGATGATGCAGCTGAGATTGCCTCCCTGGCAGCCAAGCAGGCTATTCAGCAGGCACAAGCCCTACAGGTAGTTGATGAGGGGTGCTCATTCGAGCTGGATGTGCACGTGACCACAGATGGTTTCAGTTGGGGCCTGTGGCAGCACATGGAGTGCTTGCAAATGCCAGGAGGCTTTTGGTCCCAACCACAGAAGGGAGCTGAGCTCTGGTATTCCTTGATAGAGAAACAGCTAGAAACTGTATATACTACCCTTCAGGCTTGTGAGAGTGTGACAGGATGGGCTGCAGTCATCGCAGGGATGACTTACCTGATAGCAAGATGGGTGCATTTATGGGTAATGACCCCCTGGACTGGGACAGTATAGATAACCACTTTGGCAAAGTGGGGTGCCTACTTGGAGCAGCAGAATACGCTGAGTACAAGTCGCTTAGCAATAGAGTGGTAAGAGGTCTTGGGACCTATAGCCCTAATGCAACATAAGATCATGGGGCCTGAGGCACTCCTAGGCCCTGAGCCTTCACCATTTAAGGAAGGGTGTCCCCTCATTCCCAATGGTACAAAGATGGGTCTAGCTAAGGTGCTACTGCTGTCTGAACTGCTATTGCAGTCCAGCCTAGTACTGACACCATATAGTTTGACAAAGTACAAAATAGCCCCATTGGACAGTATGGGTGTGGACAGAGTAACCCATTGGACAGTATGGATGGTGATCACCAAGGAGGTGACACCTACGGTAATCTGTTCCAATAGCTGGGTGGTCTATTCAGGCTTAACCCTGTGATTAACTACCTGGAAAATACGGAAGTGGCTAGTTGGTGACTGACACATTTGGGGCCAAGTCATGTGGCAACACCTCTGGGAAACGGGTCATCAGAATGAGATAACTATTTATCATGTGTCAGGCCGTATGCCTTTGACCACCCCCAGCAATGATGAGGCAGATGTCTTGGTCAAAATCCGATAGAGTCGGTACCTACATGAGAGGTGGACTTGTGGCTACACTGGAAACTGGGACATACAAGGGGTAAACTGATGAACAGGTCAATAAGCATTGGAGTCTGTCCCTGCCGACGCAAGACATTTGGGACATTTGTTAGAAATCCCTGGCATGTGCTCAGGCTTACCTAAACAGAGGCAGCTGCCCAGTGTCACACAACAAGTAACAACAGGGCGAGTGCCCTTGACCAGGTGGTAAGTAGACTATATCAGGCCACTGCTGAAGTCACGAGGGTATATGCATGCGCTAACAGCTGTGGACACAGGCCTGTTGTTCACACACACTTGCAGGGTAGCTGACCAACAGAACACCCTCTGTGCCTTGCAACACTTATCCACCCATATGGTCGCCCTCTGGCCTTTGAGAGTGATAGGGGAACACTTTCCACTGGACAACAGGTACAACAATGGGCACAACAAATGGACATAAAGTGGGGATTCCATGTGCCATACAGCCTACAAGCCGCAGGTATGATTGAGCAATATAATGGACTCTTGAATAATGGATTACGCTTGCATGTCACAGCCCCATCTTTGCAGGGCTGGAGTTCCAGGCTGGACCTGGTGCTCCTGACCTTGAATGAATGGCCACAGAAAGGCAGCCCAGCCCCAGTGGAGGCTTTGTCATACTGGGCCACCATCCCCAGTCAGTTGCCAATACATACCAAGGATGACCTCCTTCGACCAGGTATGGGGACGAATGGTAACCTGTTGTTGCCTACCCCCAGCTTCCCTGAAGGCAGGGGAACAGAAGGCAGGGGAAGAGAATGGCCACTTGTCTGTGGCCATGGACCCTCCAAGCCCCCACTGCTGGTGGTTGGCCATTGTAGCTTCCTGGGGGGGAGGGCCTACAGTATGACTTGTATCCACTCCTTGGATGTTCAATATATGGCCCCCATGGTTGACCATTCATAGGGGAATGGCCAGGGAAGAAACCCTCCTCCGGGGGACATATGTACTGTCTGTGTGGCCTATTATGAGTTCCCCCATGACTTTTTGGCACAGATTCAGGACTCAAAGGAACCATGGGGAGCTGAGAAGGTATGATACCATTGCCCAGGGCTAAAGCCCTTGGTGGCTGCATTATTATTCAGAAATGAATGGTTAGCTTGTATTTTGCCTGAGGGACATGCTTTATCTCCATTAGTACCTGTGCCTGCTCTGTCATTTTGACCGTAGGTTAACATGTTCCAAGCGCATTGTGGATGGGGCCCACACCTACGCTGAGGTGACCAGTGTTTCCAACTGTTGGACCTGTACCGCCCTTCCAGCAATAGCTGCGGATGGCTTGCCTTGGCACATACATTCAGTGTCTGCAGAGAACTGCACATGGCTGGAGACTTAGAGTCCCATGGCTGATGCCTAGAACGCAATGCAACAAGCTTTGGACAAAGGACGCTGAAAGACCCATGGCACGCCCTCCCCCTGGCTGTCTGTAGCATTTATGATGGGTGGGGCTGGCTAGTGGGGGCACATGTAGTACCCCCAGCCTAAGCACTATGGTGCACAGAGCAACACTAGGGTAACACCACTATGGGGTGCCTACCCATCATGGCCTGGGTAAATATAACACATGCCACCACACCAAAGGCATGGTGGAACAAGCAGCGCCACCAATATCGGGACCCGATGGATTTTGTGCCCCCTGGGAGTTTATGGGTCCTTGGGGACACAGGGTGGCCTTACCTACCAGTGGACTGGACTGGACGTTGTACTTGGGGGTGGCCTTATGTGCCTGGTACTGTTCTCCCCACATTGCCCAGACTCCCACATAACTGGGAGGCACTGTGCTCTTGGTTTCTGTGAGTGCAATGAGCCCTCTGGTGGTTCTACCCCTTGGCAATGACTATCCCTGGAGCAGGTGTCATAACTGTAGAAGCACAAGTTACTGCTCTTGTAGAGAACACTGCCAGGGCACTGAATTATACCCGAGTGGCCCTTCTCCATTTACGGCTGAGGTTGATCAGATGGGAAAGGTCGTATTGCAAAACCGAATGACCTTAGACCTAATAACCGCTACCCAAGGAGGCACCTGTGCCCTTTTAGGAACACAATGTTGTACCGTTATCCCTGACAATCAGAAGAACATAACAGCAGCTCTGCAAGGGGTCTCATGAGAGATTAAGGTGGTTGAGAGCCTGACGACCCCCCTGCAGAGATGGTGTGCATCTCTAGGCTCTAGCCTGCACTAGGCCCTAATGGTCATAAGTAGCATAGCTGGGATCCTAGTAGTGAGCTGTTGCTCTCTGTATTTTTGTTGTGGGTTATGAATTCAGGACTCTGCCCTATGGGCATATGTCCCTGCCCGGGGGTTGCCCTCAGCCTGGGAGGTGGAGTGTAAGGGAGATGGCTGCACTTTTGTCAGGAGTAGGCCAAGGTGGCCTTCCAGCACAGCATGATTCAGCAGGTTTGGAGTGCAGGTGCACAACCCCACACATTATATAACCACACCTCATGAGGCACATTAGGGGTTCACTCAGGTGAGCTCATGCCTGGCTTAAAGCCACTATTGTCTGTAAAAGGTAGAATTACCCTGCTAACGCTGTACATATGGCTTGTTCATGCCCAGAGAAAGAGTACAGCCATGTCGAAACTGTGTACAGTTCCTCAAGTGTTTTCCCAGCTATCCATCACTCGCCCACTAACTCCCTTCCTCTTGGCAAGGACATTCTAAAGATAACCTGAAAAACAAACTAGTTTAGCCCACGATGTGAAAGGGGAACCAGACATGCCTCATTATGTCCTCCTCCCTTTTAGAATTACGGATAGAACAGATTTCCAGTCTTTAAGTCTGATAAGAAACATTTACAGTCTATTCTCTTTGAAACCTACTACCTAGAGGCTTCATCTGCATAATAAAACCTTGGTCTCCACAACCCCTTATCATAATCCAGACATTTCTTTCTATTGAAAATAAGTCAACCAGTTGCTGATCAAAAAATATTTAAATCTGGTTATGACCTCACTTCCAGTTGTCCCACCTTTCCAGAACAAATCAATGTACATCTTACATGTATCAATCGGTCCCTTATGTCTCTCTAAAATATATAAAACCATGCTATGGCCCAACCACCTTGGACACATTCTCAGAATCTGTGGAGGACTGCTCACTAATCTTTCACTTAGAATAAATCTCTTCAAACATTTCACAGAGTTTGACTCTTCACAGACAGAGGGAAGGATGACAAAGGGACACAAGAAAACCCTGGCTGTCATGAACCTGTTTGCCGTGTTGATTGTGATTGAGGACTAAATTCTGACCTTTTTCTTTTCTTTTTTTCTTTTTCTTTACCTTTTTGAGACAAGGTCTCCCTGTCACCCAGGCTGGAGTGCGGTGGTGCCGTTTCAGCTCACTGCAGCCTCAGCCTCCCAAGTAGCTGGGACTACAGGCATGCACCACCACCCCGAGATAATTTTTGCATTTTCTGTAGAGATGAGGTTTCTCCATGTTACCCAGGCTGGTATCAAACTCCTGAGCTTAAAGCAAGCCACTCGCCTTTGCCTTCCAAAGTGCTAGGATTACAGACATGAGCCACTGTGCCCAACCTTTCTTCCTCTCTTGCCCAAATTCCTAAGAGGCCTGGGGACTCACAACGTAAAATCTCATGAGAGAGGTTGTATTTAGTCCTCTCTGACTGACTGACTGACTGACTTTCCATCCTGACCCTGGTATAACATCGCATTACAGATAAAGAAGGAAATCAAAATATTTTACCCCAAAGCATGTTTATTTGCCATACTTTGAAACAGCCTGCAAAGTTGTTTTCGTGGTGGAATTGCACCTGTAAGGAATCTCTGTTAATTAGATCTCTTCCCTTCCAGGCCCTCCCAATCCTGACGAGACTGACTGAGGGTCTAGCACTTGTTAAGGTGAAGCATTTGCTGTCTGTTGCCTCTAAGGGCGGACACCCATGAAGCTTCATCTATGTAACAAGAACCTTGGTCCCTACAGCCCATTATCTTGACCTAGACACGCTTTTCTATTGATTTCAGCTTTTTAGATAACAACTTAACTCTTTTAATCAATTGACAATCAGAAAATCTTGGAATCCACATGTGACCTGTAACCCTCCCCCTTCAAGTTGTCCCACCTTTCCAGACCAAACCAATATATACCTCACAGGTATCGACTGATGTCTTCTGTCTCCCTAACACGTATAAAAACCAAGCTGTAACCCAACCATCTTGGGCACATGTTCTCAGCACCTCTTGGGACTGTGTCCTGGGCCTTGGTCACTCATATTTGGTTCAGAATCAACCTTTTAAAACATTTTATGGAGTCTGAATCTTTTTGTCGACATGGTGGTGGTCCCATGGGTGTACACATATGTCAAAATTTATCAAATTGTGCACCTTAAGTATATGGAGTTTACTGTATATCAATTGTACCTCAATAAAACTCTTGGAAAAAAAAAAGTCTCAAAGGCCAGACGCGTTGGCTTACGCCTGTAATCCCAGCACTTTGGGAAGCCGAGGCGGGTGGATCACCTGAGGTCAGGAGTTCAAGACCAGCCTGACCAACATGGTAAAACCCCGTCTCTACTAAAAATACAAAAAAATTAGCCGGGTGTGGTGGCGGACACCTGTAATCCCAGCTAGTCAGGAGGCTGAGGCAGGAGAATTGCTGGAGTCTAGGAGGCGGAGGTTGCAGTGAGCCGAGATCGTACCACTGCACTCCAGCCTGGGTGACAAAGAACAAAACTCCTTCTCAAAAAAGAAAAAGGCTGGACGAAAAGAAGCCCTCTTTTGGTTGCAGTCGGAGCTGTGAGTAAGCACGCCCGGGGCTACTGGCAGCTATCTTGACATTGTGAGGAGAAAACCTGCTTGAGAGTGAGGCCAACCAAGAGGAAAAAAAGAACTGAAAAAGGCCAGAGTAGGACCAGATTCCAGCCAGCCATTGATACCGGGTCCAGCTGTGCCTACAACTCTCACGGGAACTTCTGCTCATTGAGACAATACGTGTGTGTGTGCGTCTGACTAACCAAGTCTGAACTGAGTTTTGTTTGTTGTATCTGAAGCGTTCTGCGCGACGTCACCCACAGCCCACCAGGCAGGCCGAGAGGTGCCTCCTCATCAGCAAGTGCCTCACGGAGGGACTGGGTTTGGGGTTGCAGAAGTGAACAGACCTGCCCGCCTAAGGCAAGAAGGCCTGGCTCTGTCCCTCTTGCAGTCCCCGATCCCTGGAAGCCCGAGAGAGAAACCTTCAGGCTTGTGCACGCGGCTGTTTCCGCGAGAGTCACAGTCAGTTGCGCCTCTGCTTCAGAGGAGTATTTTTAGTGGCAAATAAAGTGGTGTGCAAATAAACAAATGCCTGGAACAAATCCCGCAAAGGAGACGCCTGTGTGCGGCCCACTGTCTAACTAGGTCAGCCTAGGGCACGACTCCTTTTGACGGTTTGCTCCCCAGGGTGGAAGGCGACCCGCAGGGGCCAGCTGCTTTTCCCACCAATCAGCCATCTGTGGTTTGAGACTCACAGGCCTAGGAGAGACTCCGGAGGCACAGGCTCCGCGTCCCGCCCTCCCACGTGAGTATGCCCCGCCCCCAGCCAGAACCCCAGAGGGGTGAAAAATCCCCAAATTCTGCAGAGGAAACCCTCACTTCTTTGCTTTTTCGGCAATTCCAGGAGATGTCGTTTTTCAAGTGGCAAATGTGTGGCTCTGGAGGACAGAGTGACCCCCTTGGAGCCAAGCAGCCCTGATGTCAACTCCCAGCTCTGCTGCAGCACCCAGAAATCACCAGACGTTTCTGCATTTTTCTGGGTGACTCTGTCATGAGGATTTCATAATGTAATTCCCCAGCACATAAGAATGTCTCAACCAATGTGACTTTCTTTTTTCTTCTCACTAGACTTTGAGCTTCTTAAAGGGAAGTCATGTCCTACCCATCTCCCTATTCCCCACACCAGTCTGCATTCAGTAAGTGCTCAATAAATGTCTGCTGAATCACATCCTCCCATTCAACTGCATGGTCTCAGATGATCCAGTTCTGTGGGGCTTAGGGTCTCCCTGATTCTGAAGATCTCCATTTCAGCCACCCCATCATTGCTGTAGAGACTGGGAAAGAGGTGAGTGAAGAGAATAGAGCCAGGAGCTAGAGGGAAAGAGGGGTTGAAAGAGGGTTGGAGGAAGGAAGGGGAGGGAAGGGAAATGCTATAGTTTGAATTTGTCCCCTCCAGAATTTAGATGTTGCCAATGTGATTCTATTAAGAGGTGTGGCCTGTAAGAGGTTATGAGGCCACAAGGGTTCCTTCCTTGTTCATGGGATTAAGGTTCTCATAAAATAGGCTTTGTGCAGCATTCCACTAGCTTGCTCTCTTGCTCTTACGCCATGTGAGTTTGCAGCAAGAAGGCCCTCATGAGATGCCAGCACCTTGATCTTGGACTTTCCAGCCTCCATAACCATGGGAAATAAATTTCTGTTCTTTAGGGGTACCCAATCTAGGTATTCTATATAACTTTCCGGTTATAGGAGCATAGACAGAGAAAACAGGAAGGGAGGGGAGGAAGAAAGGCCAGAAGATAAGGAAAGGAAAAAGATGGGAAGGGAGGGGATAGAGAAAAGGAGGAGGGGAGGGAGAGGGAGGAAGGAGAAGGCCAGAAAGGAAAGGAACAGATGGGAAGGGAGGGGATATGAAACGGGAGGGAGGAGAAGGAAGGGGGAGGGGAGGGGACAGGAGAAGGAGGGAGGGGAGGAGAGGGAAGGGAGGGGAGGAGAGGGAAGGGAGGGGAGGGGACAGGAGAGGGAAGGGAAGGAAAAGTAGGACAGGGAAGGGGAGGAGAGAAAAAATAAGAGGAGAGGAGAGGCGAGGGGAAGAGAGGAGAGGGAGGGAGAGGAGAGGGGAAGCTAATGTCTTGAGGACAGAGCTCGTTGGTCAGGCTTGGGTGCATGCCCATCCCTGAACCAGTACTGAGCACCACCACTGAGTCCCGTGTCCACACCTGCAACCATGAAAGCAACACAGTGCCAAGGTGGTCCCCCCAAAGAAAGGGGAAATAATGGGTCTCAGGCAAGCAGAAACCGCAGGTGTCTTCCTTGCTGAAGGTGTCTTCTGCATGTCTGGCTTTGGATTTTGTAATTAGAAATGAGTTCTTTCCAATCAGGTCCATCATTTAACTCAAGCCTGGATGGGGGTCCTGAAAAGTGCATGGTCTGTGTCCCAGTGTGGTCCAGGTACACAAGGGAAAAGAAGAGAAAAGGAGGGTAGAGGAGGAGAGGGGACAGGAAAAAGGAGAAGGGAGGGGGAGAAGAGGGGAAGGGAGGGAAGGAGAGGGAGCGGAGGAAGGGAAGGAAGTAGAGAGGAGAGGAAAGATCTGGTGGCAATCATCTGAGCCCCATATTTAGCTGGCCTACTTTAGATTTTTCAGTTATCTGAGCCGATAGTTACCTTTTTCCTTAAATCAATTTAATTCTTTTTAAGGGTACCTGGTGCTCAAAAGCATCCTTACTAATCTATCTGGGCCCCTTAGAGTAATTCCAGGACCCGTCGATCAAGGAAAGCAACATGGGGCACAGGCAGAGCCCCCGTTGAGGCCATCTGCAGGTGTCCTCCTTTGCCTGGGCACTGTGTGGCCCTGGAACCAGGCATCTGTCGGGTGAGGGGCTAGAGAAGGTGGAAATGGGTGTAGAGGTACCACCAGGACATTTATCCAGAGTGTACCATCAGGCCAGGTGTGGTGGCTCATGCCTGTAATGCCAGCACTTTAGGAGGCTGAGGCAAGCAGATCACCTGAGGTCAGGAGTTCGAGACCAGCCTGGCCAACATGGTGAAACCCCGTCTCTGCCAAAAATACAAAAATTAGCCAGGCATGGTGTCACACACCTATAGTCTCAGCTATTCAAGAGGCTGAGGCAGGAGAATCGCTTGAACTAGGGAGGCAGAGGTTGCAGTGAGCCAAGATCGCGCCACTGCATTCCAGCAGCCCGGGTGACAGTGCGAGACTCACTCCCCCTCAAAAAATAAAAATAAAAAACAAAAAGTGTATCATCATCTGGCCTGTGCTGATACAGTGACCTCTGTGAAGGATGGTCCCAGAAGTGTTCTCAGGTGTGTGTGCTGGACACCTGCTCTGGAGCCGAGCAGGGATTTGGAAGCTATGTGTGATTGTGGAGAACATCTGGCCACTAGAGGAGTATGCATGGGTCACATCGTAACACAGGCTCTGCGCTTCCCCAGGACGCCTGTTCAGGCTTGGTTAAAGAATGGACCTGATCAGGAAAAACAAACAAACAAGCCTCATTTCTAATTACAAAATTCAAAGACAGACATGCAGGATTGGCAGGAAAGACGTGTGATTTCTGCTTGCCCGGGACCCATTATTTCCCCTTTCTTTGGGGGACCACCCTTGGCACTGTCTTGCTTTTGTGGTTGCAGAACTGGACACGGGACTCAGTGATGGTGCTCAGTGACTGGTTCAGGGATGGGCATGGACCCAAGCCTTACCAACGAACTCCTTCCCCAGCGCATTTGCTGGAGTTTTCGAAAGAGGTATTCTTTATCCATTGAGGACGCCAAGCTGGCGGGTTGGAGATCCCCTTAGCCATCTTGTGTGGAGACCCTGCCTGAGATCTACTAAGCACAGACAAAAGCAGAGCCATGAGTCAGGAAACATCCATTTCTCCCTTGATCCAACCATTCCTGAAACCACGTGCATTCATTTTACAAACCAGCATTTCACCCCCCCGCCACAACTCCATTATTTAGGCTTAAGCCAGTTTGAATCAAGTTTCTGTCATTTGTGGCCAAACAAAATCTGACTAATGTTACCTGTGAATCAACAAGCCTGCCTAGCTAATACCAGATGTTGAAGAAGATAACAAAGATGAAATACTTAAGGCAAGGTCGAAGGTGCCCAGCACTGGAGTCCAGCTCTATTCCCAGCCCTGCTACCCCTAAGAAGGATAAAATAGCTTAACCTCCCTAAGGCATTACCAGTACGGGGATGACAATACCACATAGGTCTGCCTCTTAGGGATATTGACAAGATGATCATATGTACATATGTGAAAGCAATTTGAAATTCAAAAGCTCGATGCAAACATAGTAACAAGGTATGTTGTAAATCTGTGCTACCTGGCTGGGCACAATGGCTCATTCCTGTAATCCCAGCAGTTTAGTAGGCCGAGATAGGAGGATTGCTTGAGGTCAGGAGTTCAAGTCCAGCCTGGGCAACATAACCATAATCCCATCTCTACAAAAAATTAAACATTAACTGTGCTTGATGGTGCACACCTGTAGTCCCAGCTACTCAGGGAGCCGAGGCAGGAGGATCGCTTCAGCCCAGGACTTTGGGGCTGCACTGACCTATGATTGTACCACTGCCTACAGCCTCAGTGACATGGCAAGACCCTGTCTCAAAAAAAAAAAAAAATGAATAAATGAATAGATAAATCTGTGCTGTCCAACACAGTAGCCATGAGCTACCTGCTGCTGCTGGGCATGTAAAATGCGGCTAGTCCGAGCTGAAATGTGGGGTGGTGTGAAACACACATCAGCTTTCACAGACTTCATATTTTTAATAATATAAATATTATGTTAATAATTTTATATTAATTACATGTTGAAAGATATTTGTGATCTACGGAGTTAAATAAAGTACATTATTAAAATTAATTTAACCTGTTTCTTTCCCCTTGTTTAACGTAGATACTAGGAAATTGTAAGTTGCATGTGGTGGTGTGCGTTTGTGGCTCACGTTCTATTTCTGTTAGGCGCCACTAGTCTAAATTGTGAGGGATGATTCATTGTCGGTATAGGAGGTCAGTGAATTCTGGAGTAGTCAGGAAAATCAGAAAAACCTCAGAGGAAGCGGCAAGGATGGGGGTAGGATGGCATTTGGAGCCCATTCTCCCATGGTCATTGTCTCTGATTTTCCCTGTGAATAAAATGAACTGTCCTCCCTTTCCCCGTCATTCCTCCCACCACTTGCCACCCACCACCCAGCAGAGAATGAAATGGTCTTAGCATGCTGTGTGCCGTTCACAGTTGAAATGCTGGTAATTTTGCCACATATTCAGATGTACTTAGACTCACCGGTTTCCTTTGGTAAAACACCCCATATCCAGAAGGGAAGTCTTCTGGTTTCTCTGACTTGGGCGTGGCTTTAGGATTTCTCAATAGGATGATGTCTGTGGCTGGTTGTCCAACACTCACAGCTCCCTTCTGGAAGTGGTGCAGTTTGTTCTTAGCCTGAGTTTCCCCCACAAGGAGACCCCGAGAAGGACTGCGTGCAAATGGTTCTGGGGGGGGAGAGGAATCACAGTGAGCACTTTGAGAGAGAAGGGAAGTGAGACAGGGAACAAATGGAAGCCAATAAAGGGTGAATTAATAAGGCCACCATGGGGGGACAGGGACTCAGTGTCTTGGGAAGTACCTTGAGAAATACTGTGGAGTGTATCTCCTAATTGTCCCTGGGTAAGGAACTTGGGGCTATTTATTAACTTTTATTTGTTAGGATTGAGGGTTAATCTTGGGGTGTTAACCTTCTGGCATTTCCAGCTTGGATGTACTCCACCAGGAACAGAGAATGCCCTCAGGTAGAAAGATGAAGGCAATCTTTTAAGTATACAGGAAATGTCTGCAAGTGATCTTTAGGAGAGGCTGTGGGGAATTGTCAGAGTACAGACCATGTCTGCTATACCTTAGAAGAAAGAGAGAAGACATGGAGAGAAATGGGGTCCTTGGCGATAGTCTTGATCTACTGGATCAAGCCTTACCTGAAACCTACCTGTAGATTTGTCATTTATCTGCACCTATAAATTCCATATGCTGTTTAAACTGATTTGGGTTTTCTGTTATTCACAATGTAATGATTCCTAACTCATTCTTTTCCTAACCTTGATTCCTACAGTTGAATAGATTCCATGTGGTTTCAAAATCAGGAAACAGGGCTGATGGGTAAGTCATGTCATCATTTCCTTCCTGAAACCAGAGTGCAAGGGAAAGAAAAGGAGGAGTTACATGGGATGGTGGCCAAATTTTCACTGCTGACCCAGGGACCATCACAGTAAAAAGGAACCTGCCACAGGAACTTGTTCAACCCTCTCTAAACACAGTCAGCTCCATGTTCCAAACTCACTGTCATGTCCAATGCATTGATGTCAATTCCAGTAAACTGAATTCATCAGAGAATCTTGTTGTGGAACCAAAATGGTGTTAAAAGGCTTCTTTGATGCGCCAGGAATTCTCACAAGCAATAAATTAAAAATAATCAAGCAGTTATTTTATATAATCTGTATATAACATAAAGTAATTGTGTCCATAAATAACTTGAGGAAGTTAAACGGAAAAAAAAAAGGGGGCCTTTTTTCTGACTTACACATAGCTTCACAAGGTTTTGTGGATTCCGAAGGAACATCTGGACTCCAGGAAAATTTAAGCACAACATTTGAGGCTTCCCTAAGGCCTCCTACTCTAAGTACGCAATCGCGGATTCATAGGCTTGGGTCAGTTGGTCTCAGTTTTGCTTTTGGAGGTAAGTGAGGTGGTGGAAGAGATACATTTTCATTCCTGATACGACCACAAGAGGGAGCTCCCAATGGTCGGCTCTACCTGAAAGTCCTAGCCATGAAAACTCACAATGAAAACTTAAAATCTCAGCACCTCCTTGCTAACATATTAAGAGCAATCACTGAACACTTTTCTTCTGTTCAAGGCGTGCTCGCGAGATCTGAGAAGCATTGTCCTGTTAAATCTCAGTTGTCTAATTTTCAGCATCAATTTATCATGTGAGCTACTCCTGCATTTTATAAGGTGAAGGAACGAGATTAAAGATTCAGAAAGTGGGTAAAGGTAACACTGAGCCCTTGGCCCTGGTAAATTCACAAGTGAGCCAGAATAAGTATTTACCATTGTAAAGCTCTGATCGTCATGGTACAATTTTTTCTGAAGAACGCTACCAGCACCTCCCTGCCTTTTTCCATTTGTCTACCTTTTTCCATTCATATTTGAATCGATTCTCTCTCTTTTTTATTATTATTATCATTTTCCAGGGACTTTGGATCATTATAAGATTGCGGGTAATGACAGACTGTAATTAAGCCTAAAACAGATTCTTCTTTTAGGAGACAGAAAAATCCACTCTAACTGAGACTCCAGATTGCCCGGGCTGTAATTTATGGTGCTGTCACAAAGGGGTCCTTTTTCCTCATGGTGCTCCGCGGTGATGAGCCAGAAGCTGAAGCTGAGGGGTGTGTGACTCTCCCCCACACTCTCTGGAGTGAGCAGAATGGACGCCTAAATGGCTAAGTATAGCTTGAAACTGATTACAGGCCAGATCCTGCTATTGTGCATCATCAGTTGTCATTGTTGAGACTGAAATTGCACTGGGATGTTTCTCTTTGTCGCCGGCTTCAGGCTCATTTCTAGGACAGGAGTGAAACTGTATGGGGAGCCTCAGGCCCAGGCACGGGCAGAATTGTTCTTCTGGTGTGTCACCCAAGGAAGGTCTTGGCAGGTCTTTGGCAAGTCCAGTGGAAGATGGGCTGGCTTCAGTCATGATACCTATAGCCTTGGTATTGCTAGCGCTCCCAGATTTATGGATAGTAACCTCTAATCTCTAGTAAGGAAAGTTGAAATTGTGGCTCTTCCTCAGTTGCTGTATGAACTTAAGCAAGCAGCTTAACTTCTCTGGCCTTAGTTTTCTTATCTGTACAACAAAACTAATTATAGCTACTCTCTGATATGGTTTGGCTGTGTTCCCACCAAAATCTCATCTTGAATTGTAGCTCCTATGATTCCCACGTGTTGTGGGAGAGTCTGGTGGGGTAATTGAATCATGGGAGTAGGTCTTTTCTGTGCTGTTCTCATGATAGTGAATAGGTCTCACAAGATCTGATGGTTTTTTAAGGGGGAGTTTCCCTGCATAAGTTCTCTTGTCTGCCACCATATGAGACGTGCCTTTCACCTGCCACCATGACTGTGAGGCCTCCCCAGCCACATGGAACTGTGAGTCCATTAAACCTATTTTTTTGTAATTGCCCAGTCTCGGGTATGTCTTTATCAGCAGAGTAAAAATGGATTAATACACTCTCCTATTCTCAAGGTAGATTTGCAGAGCAATGAAGTGAGATATATAAAGACCCCACAAAATATATATATATATATTCACACACACACTCAGGACTATGCGCACACACATGCACAAATATATGCATAGAAGATATAGAAACTACCCATATATATTATTATGGAGTGTGTGTGTGTGTGTGTGTGTGTGTGTGTGTGTAGTTTCTCGGTAAAAGCATTGGGGTGAGGTTATGGAGGGTTTATATGCTAGAAGATGAAGCCTGGACTTGGCTGCACAGTAATGATAATAATAAACTTGCGTTCAGTGCTTATTGTGAGCCAGGCACTGTTCTAGGCTCTTTGCATGTATGAAAGAGTGGTTTCCAACAGAAGCATTATCAGCATTTGGACAGGAAATTCTTCATCGTCGTGGGACTGTCCTAAGCCTGTGTGATTACCAAAGGTCTCTCAGGACCCTCATCATCTCTGCTGGCGAAAGACAGCCCAACTCCCCTGCACTTTTAAAAACACCCAGCTGAGAGCCAGTTGTCTAAGTATAGACATGCGCTCTCCAGTATGGAAGCTGCTGGCTACAGGTGACTATGAAGGGCTTGAGATGAACTTAGTCTGAAGTGTGCTACAAGTGGAAAAGAACAAACACTGGATTTTGAAGATTTGGTATGAAAAAAATCATATCAATATTTATAAAAAATTGATTACATGATGAAATGATAATATTTTGGATAGATCATGGTAAATAATATATTTAAACTCATTTCACCTGCTTCTTGTTGCTTTTTTTGTTTTTTGAGATGGAGTCTCACTCTGTCACCCAGGCTGGAGTGCAATGGCATGATCTTGGCTCACTGCAACCTCCGCCTCCCGGGTTCAAGCACTTCTCCTGTCTCAGTCTCTCGAGTAACTGGGATTACAGGCACCTGTCATCATGCCTGGCTGATTTTTGTATTTTTGTAGAAATGAGTCTCACCATGTTGGCCAGGCTGGTCCTGAACTCCTGACCTCAGGTGATCTGCCTGCCTTGGCCTCCCAAAGTGCTGGGATTACAGGCGTGATCCACTGCACCCAGCCTCTTGTTCCTTTTTTGATGTGGCTGCTAGACAATGTTAAAGGGCAGCTGGAGCTGGCATTTGTGGTTTGTGTTCTATTTTTATTAGACAGTGCTGGAATGGGCAGTGGGATGCTAGTGAGGCTTTCTGAGCCAAGATGGTGTCAGAGTGGCTGTGGGTGACACTGCTTGGCCAGCCCAGCCAATATTCACTTCTGTTTCTTCCATACTAGCAAAATCCTCATTGTATCTGTGATGGCCTTGTATTCAAATACTCTTCTCCTTAGATTCCATGTAACCTAGTTTTTGTCAAAAAGCATAAATGGAAGTCAACTGGGTGGACCCTCTGGGGAAGCTGCTGTTAACATGAGAAAAAGAAGACTTGACTGACATCTGCCTTTTGCCCTTTGCCCTTCCCTACTTTTGCTGCCTGGAATGCAGACACAATGCCTGAAGGTACAGCAGCCTCTTTGGAACCATGAGGTTGACAGTCACATTATAGGAATGGTGAAAGGAGGAAGGAGACTAGTTCCTTAAGCAGCTTCACAGGCCCAGCACTGCCCACCCAGGACTCTTCATCATGTGAGCAGAATAAACCCTCTTTTAGTTAGGGCACAGTAGTTGGATTTCTGTGACATGAGTTAAACATGAGCGTCACTGATCATTATGGTGTCATTTTGAAGTCAATGTACTGATGTTTTTGCTTTTCAATCTGTCTCAAGCATTTGAGCATCTTTGCTAAGTTTGGGGAAATTCTGACATTAAGAGTTGGGTCTTCACATGGCAGAACTCAGAAACCCCCAATGGCCAAGTCCCTGATGGCATGAGGCCCTGCCAGTCGGTGATCTGAGGGAGTCTTTGATTCAGAAAAACTGGAGAAGATGGTCTAGTGTTTAGCCCCGGCACCCTTTTCATAAACTCCTTTTCTGCTTAGCCAGCCCAAGCCAGCATCAGTCGCCTGCAGCCTAGAGCACTGATGGCTGCAACTGGGATTTAGTTAAGGTCCTGTTCCTCAATAGTCTCTTATTGCAATCCTATTCCCAAGGAAAAACACAGGAATCCTTAACTTCTCAGCAGGAAACACTGCTCTGAGATCAGGTAGTTCCGTACATTGCAAGTGCACTGTCATCTGTGCCATCGGCGAAATGCAAGATGACTCTCATTATCCCCACTCACCTCTATCTCTGGAGGCCGCTGCAGTGCTGGGCTTACAGAGTGAATTGACAATCACTATTTGAATTCAAGTTGCTAGCGAGGAAGCTGGGTAAAGAAACCCGGGTCAGGAAACATAACGAGTGAGGAGTTGCTGGAACACCAGTCGTCTGCCTCTGGATGGAGTGTACTTCCCAGCACACCCCTCTGCTTCAGCCCAAGAACGTTCATGAAGAAGTGAGACTACCTGCATTCAAATCACGGCACCAACACTTACACTGTGTGTGATCGTAGGAAGGTCACTTAACCACCCTGAGCTTTGGTTTCCTCCTCTACAGGGTCAGTTTCAAGAGTCTGTGAAACGTGCAGATGCTCAGGGTCTCCTCCACTTGCAAAGGTTCCCTACTTAGTTTCATGCTTTGCTGTTGCTATCTTGAAATTCATAATAATTTTTAACAAGGGGTCCTGCATTTGCATTGTGTCCTGGGACACATAAGTTATATAGCCAGCCTTGCTTCTCTATAAAATGAGAATGCTATTTCCCAGAGAAGTAAATGTCTTTTATGTGCTTTGCCAAGTGCCTGGAACTGGTGGGTTCTCAGTGAATGATGGCTGCTCTATGCCAACGCAGCTAATTTCCTCACAGCATCCTCCCTGGCAGGCTAAGCTCCCTGCACCCCCCTTACTAACCTCCATGTACTCAGAGCCCATGTGGGGACAAATCGGACGCCCACTGCAACGTCAAGGAAGTGGGAGACCTTAAGGAGCCGAGAATTCTCAAAAGTGAGATTTTGTTTCAGTTCTTTCCAAATATAAAGGCACTTGAACTTCCCCCATGACTTTGATGCTGCAGATGGAATTTCCTAGAGGACTCTAAGATGAGAAATCCAGGTCATGTGATTAGCCAGAAATGCCACAGGCTCATTGCAGAAGCTCCCCAGACGCTTCCTTCTAAAGCACTGACACTTGTCTGCACTGTGAGGTTCAGGGGATTAGACAGATCTTTCCTGAGCACTCCTTAAAATCTTCTGGGCCCCACCTCTTAGCCCAGCCACTACTGCAGTGACCAGTTCCAGGCTGACTTTGACCAGCTTTATGCAGGTACAACTGGACATATGTACTGGGATTCACCACGCACCTCTGTCCTCCTGTCTTGGGTGAACATACATCCTGATGCCTTCATGTGGGGCACCACTACAGCCTGCCTGACTCAGAAGTGGGGAGAGTAAATGCTTGTGAGGCCACCCGTGGCCAATGGGGGGATGAACAAAGCTGATGGATAAATGCTTCCCTTTTCATCCCCCATGGTATGCAGCTCCAAAATACACCAAATACAGTTACTTAGAAGGCCCCAGTGGGGTGCTCAGGCAGCAACCCCTGTAGCAGGGGCCAACTCGTCCTCCTCCTGTCCTCCTCCAGCTCCGCCAGATCCTGCTCTCCAATCCATGTAACAAAGCCTTCCCATGAGGCCCTGCTTTCCAGGGATCTCAGGCTAAGATGATCCCCTAATCTTCTGAAATGAAATACATTCACAATATAACATAGCCTACCTCTACACACTGAAAAAATCAATGTAATGCCATAACTGAATTTTGATAGAGAAATAAAAAAGAAAGAATCTTAAGAATAATTAAAATGTCTTTTGTTGTGTACATGTCCCAGCAGAACTCTACCAGAAAACCTAGGGAGCAGTCGAGACACTGACCACCTTGCGTGGAATCCCTATGAAAGTGACTTCGTGGCAGGAACCCAAGAAGGAGGAGGAGAGGATGTGGTTGGAATAACCAGCTCTACCATTACCTACTGTATCATTCGAGTCCTTGTTTTCCAGGCATCGGTCTCCTCAAAGATGGTGTGGCATTGAACTGTATGGTCTGTAAGGACCCTTCCAGATTGATTTCTCTATGGTTTTCTGATCTTCTGCCTTTTCAGGACGCTTGTTATCTTGTTCTGGCCTCTTTCCAGCTGTTAGGCCAGCCATCAAGAGGTGAAATACTAACGTTTTTATTGAGGATCCATGCCTGCCAGCTGATGAAAGAAGAGACAAAATTCTCCATTGTAGAGTTTACATTTTGGAAGGTGGTGGTGGTGGGGAACAAAGAGTAAGCAAACAAGCAACTAAACATAGTATACCAGAGAGTGGTAAGCGCAATGGAGAAGAATAAACCAGTCAGGGGTTAGAGAATATGGGTGGTAGGAGGCAGGAGAGGCTGCTAAATAAATTCCCTGTGATGCTTATTCCATAGAGTTACCAATAGGAGGAGTGATGTCCCATTTGGAATGCCTGCTATTCTGGTTACTATTGCTGCATAATGAATGGCCCCCAAATATAGTGGCTTAAAACTATAGTGATTTCATTAGCTCTCATTGTTTCTACTGGCCAGGAATTCGGGAGAGCTTGGCCAGGTGGTCTTGGCTTCAAGTCTCTCATGCATTGTGGTCAGATCGTGGCTGGAGCAGTAGAGGCTGCCCAGGAATCTTCCTCTCTCTTCATTTAGTCTCAAGGGTTCTCCTTGAGGTCTCTATATGGGCTAGCTTGGGCTTCCTCTCAACATGGAGGCCTCGGGACAGTAAGACCACTCACATGGGTAACAGAGAGCTCCAGGCGAGTGGCCCAGGAAACCAAACTGAGGTTGCAGTATCTTTTGTGGTGGACACTCCCCCATGGAGGCCCCCATGATTTCTGCCTCTTAGTGTCTGCACTCTATATAACTGCCTCACCTTGAGGTTGGCAGAAACTGTGACTTGATTCTAACCAAAAAATATGGCAAGGGAATGGGATGTCATGCTTGTAATTATGTTATGTGATGTGGCAGTGGTGTAGGGGGATCTCAGGTGTAATTAAGGTCCCTAATCAGTTGACTTTGAGTTAATCAAAAGGAAGATGATCCTGAATGGGCCTGAGCTAATCATATGACCCTCAAAAAGAAGACCTAGATGGGCCAGGCACAGTGGCTCACACCTGTAATCCCAGCACTTTGGGAGGCCGAGGTGGGTGGATCACAAGGTCAAGAGATTGAGACCATCCTGGCCAACATGGTGAAACCCCATTTCTACTAAAATTACAAAAATTAGCTGGGTGTGGTGGCAGGTGCCTGTAATCCCAGCTACTTGGGAGGCTGAGGCAGGAGAATCACTTGAACCCGGGAGGCAGAGGTTGCAGTGAGCCAAGATTGTGTCATTGCACTCTAGCCCCGTGACAGAGTGAAACTCCATCTCAAAAAAAAAAAAAAAAAAAAAGAGGAAGACCTAGAAGACCTAGATCTTCCCTTTAGTGAAAGAATCCAAGCAGCAGAGAGCCTCTCTCCCCTCTCTCTCTCTCTCTCTCCATTGCTTGCTATTATGGGCTCGATTGCTCCCACCACCACCACCAGATTCATATGTTAAAGCCCTAACCTCTAGGTCCTCAGAATATACTGTATTTGGAGACAGGACTTTTAAAGTGGTGATTATGTTAAAAGGAGACTGTCAGAGTGGACCCTAATCCAATCTGACTGGTGTCCTTATAACAAAGAGGAGGGAGAGACACCAGGGATGTGTGCACACAGAGGAAAGACCACGTGAGGACGTAGCGAAGACACCCATCTGTAAGGCAGGGAGACAGGTCTCCAAAGGAGCCAAATCTGCCAACACCTTGATCTCAGACTTCTAGCCTCCAGGACTGTGAGAAAATAAATGTCTGTTGTTTAAGCCACCCCCAATTGTGGTATTTTGTTATGGCAGCCCTAGAAAAATAACACACTTGTCTTAAAGAAATCAGTGGCCACCAATTCTACAGTCATAAGGAAATAAATTCTTTCCAAAACCTGAGGGAACTTGAAAATGATTCTTCCCTAGTTGAGCCTTCAGATAAGAACACAGCCCAGACCACACCTGGATTCCATCCTTGAGAGATCCTGAGAATAGAATGCAGCTAAGCTATACTCAGACTTCTGACCCACAGAGAATGTGATATACTAAATGTTGTGGTGAGCCACTAAGTTTGTGGTCATTTGTCATGCCACAAAAAGACCTAATTCATCTGTAATAACCCAGCTTAGAAAGTCACAGCATCGCTTCTGTTGCATCTTATTGGTTACAATGAGCCACAAGCCCACCCAGATTTAAGCACTGGAATGAGAGGTGTTGCTGGGGCCAAATTTGGAAAATATAGCCTGTGACACCTGCATCATTGAATTTTAATTTGTAGCTCATATTTGAAACTGCAGCTGGCTTTCTGCATCTACATCAGCTTAATCAACTTGGCATATTCCCTCCAACTGGTCTTCACGTGGGCTTCAGAACCTCTCTGAAGGATGTCTGCCTCTGCCCGTCCCTTTGAGGAGCCCCAAAAGTGCACAATACCAGCACAGAGTATAAAAAAGGCTTTTTCTAATATTCCCTCTGTGTTTGGTGACTGTTCATTCAGGCATTTTTACATGATACTTTAATAGATAGAAACATTTGTTTATTTGTATAGGTTTTTCTTCACCCCACTTTAGCACCTGCTGGCTGGTTCCAGGTTCCAACCTGGGAAAGCATAAGCATGACTAGCCAACTGGAAGTGTGTAACTCAGCACCCTGTGATGTGGCCCCTGAAACAGGGGGCATTCAGCCACTTCTCAAGGCTGTACCTGCACTTAGAAGCCCCTAGACAGGATCTGCACTATTCCTGGGGGTAATGAAAAACCAGAGTTCAGAGTCCTGTCCCAGGCTGGAAAGTCAGAAGCACCCTTGGCTCTCCATAAGTCATGACACTGGCTCATGTGCCCTCAGCTAGGAAGGACCTTGGAGGACATTTAGGCCAAACAGACATCTGCTACTCAGTTCCCTTCTACAACATCCCCCACCTAGTGGATCTGCCAGAGTGCTTCTCCAGTGGGGATGATGATTCCCAGTTGCCCCAGGGAAGGAAAGGGCAGGCTCTATCCAGAAGAAAGAGGTCATTAATCAGCTGGAGTCTCCAGGCTCCCTTCCTTGACCTCTTTAACAAGACAATGGTCTTGATAGCTGGGAGCCGTCAACAGAGGACTTTCTAAACTCCCTTCTTCTCATTACTACATCAGAGCTTAGCTGCCTAGATCATAGAGTTTTACCGTAAGACAGAACAGAAAGAAGCCATGATATGATGATAAGGAAATGAGAAGTCTATTCCTTCCAGTCCAAGAGTTTGTGAGAGGACGAGGAGCCAGGCAGAGGAAACAGAGAAAGAATGGCCAAGGCTCTGGATGTGGGGAGTGTGCTCCAGAGGGAAGGGGAGGGCCAGAAACTCTGTAGAGCCAGAGACATGCTTCCCTGTGAGTCCCAAATGGATGTGCAGAATGTCCAGGAGAAGCCCGCCAAATGGCCTCTTCCAACATGACACAATGTAGGGGCAACAACTATGGCAGACGCAGCACTTATGGCCACATGGGATCTCATTTTCATGCCCTGCTGAGGAGACCTGGAGATGCTGAGAGGGCTGTCAAGGGGTCCTGCGGGGGACAGAGTCCACTGCTGGTCATTTCCTAAGACGGGAGCAAATGGCCAAGATCCAGTGATGGGTCCTGGCCAACAACGATATTGACCTGTATTGAACGCTTATTAAATGTGAGGCTTGTCTAAGTGTTTTCCGTTTATTATCTCATATTTAATCTTTGAGTTAGCCTTGGGAGGAGGCCCTATTATGATTCCTACTTTTTCAGATGAGAAGTTAGTGCCCAAAGTTACTCAGCAAGATTAGATAGGATCAACCAGACCTCAGTGGTCCTGAGGTCAGAGACCAAATCAGAACAGGGCATAAGACAGAGGAGCTTGTCCAGAAGGTTCTATACGCATGTGAAGACCCTTCCCCACTCCACCCCACCCCCCACTGCCACCAGGACCCTAAAAGTTCTCTTGCAAGAGAAGCTGAAGAGGGTAGAAATCTGAAAAACTGAGTGTTTAATTCATAACAGCCTGAATGGTCTAACAGGACTACTGAAATTGTTAGATTAGACTAACATTAGTGGGTCGGTCTATGCATGGCTTACTTACTATTCAGTGCTAGGGGGTCCAGTAAAAAATTAAGTCAATTAGACAAAAAAATACAATAGCTTAATTTTTTGCCTGTTTGAGCGGAATGTGACTGAATGTACAGCTTGACTTCATTTCTTAGCCTGGTGTATCTAAGACACTATTTGCTCTGAATAGGAAAGTCCAACAGTTCTGGGTTTGAAGCCAGCTGAGCTACTCGCTGTTTGACTCTTACTTCCTTAACCTTTGAGGGCTTCATTCTCTTCACATGAAAAATGAAAATAACAGATTTATATTGTTTAGAAGAAAGGCCAGCAAATATTTTCAATGAAAAGCTAGAGAATAAATATTTTAGGCCTCGGAGTCATAGAATCTCTATTGTTCCTGCTCAACTCTGCCACTGAAGCACGAAAGCAGCCACAGACAATACATACGTGGATGTGTGAGGCTGAATTCCAATAAAACTTTATTTATAAAGGCATACAGAGAAACAGATTTGGCCCAAGATTTAATTATAAAGGCATACAGAGAAACAGATTTGGCCTTTATGTGCCATCCTTTGGGTTGAATATAGACTACATAATAACAAAGAGACCCAAAATATATTGCCTTAAATAAGACAGAAGTATATTTCTGTCTCCTGTTAACAGTCTAGAGGTGACCATTCAGACTGGTGGGGCAGCTCTGCTCCATGTGGTCATTCAGGATCCAGGTTCTTTTCCTCTTTCATCTTTTGCTCTTCTATGCCTAAGGAGCATTCAAGGAATAGCAAGGACAAGGCTGGAGTGGCTAGAGCCAAGCAAGCAAAGGAAATAGTTTAGGAGATGAGGTCAGAGGGGGATGTGTGTGTGTGTGTGTGTGTGTGTGTGTGTATGTGTGTGTGTCAGAGAAACAAAGACAGAAAGAGTAGTTTAGGTTTTATATGCTATTGCAGAAATTTGGCTCTGGCTCTGTGAGTGATGGAAAGCCCTGACTTTTCCTGAGCTCCCTGATCTGCCTCACACTTTAAAAGGATCCCCTCCAACCACTAAGTAGAAAACAGACAAGGAGGAGTCAGGGAGGCAACAGGGGGCCCGGTGTGGCGGCCTTGACAGTAACCAAGGTGGGAAACCATGGTGACATGGGCCAGAGTGGACGTGGTCAGAATCTAGACATATTTATAGATGAAAATAATACACTTTTAATTTTTTCTGCTGAGACAGTTCATGACTTTGTTTGGCTTATCAAAAGTTGATCCTCTAAAAACTTACAACTCAATGTTAGGCCGGTCACATTTAGATACGACCAAAGGCTTTAAGGAACCACTTAATGTCTGAGTATCATGGTAGATAGCTTCACATGAGCAGGAACTGTGTCTTTTTTTAAAACACTGACTACCCACTGCTTGACACAGTATGTAACATATAGCCAGATATTAACAAATATTTGTAGAAGGCAGGAAGGGAGGGGAGGAAGAGATTTCTCCAACAAAATACAAAAATGCAGGAAAGCACATGTAGAGCAATTAACACAGAGGCTGACATAAACTCAAACTTTGTGTCACCTTCCTAAGGTGCACAACTCTCACGTTAGTGTTTCTACTGTGTAGAGAACAAGAGCCCCAAGGGAAGACAGAGGTGTTGAAACAGGCTGGCCCATCCCATGCAAGAAGCCACAGCCTCACAGGTCTCCTAGTTGTGCTTCTGTAAATCACAAGGTCATGGGCTTTTACAATTTTGATTACTTGAGACTCAGATGGTTCAAGCTGCAGATTCCAGGGTGGTACCATGTTCATCATCTTCCACTGTGAAGACAAGGCACAAGCAGGAAAGAGCTAGCTCTACCTCCCTCAGGCAAGGCACGTCATCTTTTGGCCTCCGCCTTCTACCTAGAACACGAGGGGGTTGGAGTGGAGAGGCTCCAAAGGATTTCAGGCCCCTGAGCTACTCCCAGACTCAGACCTGATCCCGCCCCTCCATGTCTTTTTTTTTTTTTTTTTTTGCATTTTAGGTTTGGGGGTACATGTGAAGAACATGGAAGATTGTTGCATAGGTACACACATGGCAGTGTGATTTGCTGCCTTCCTCCCCATCACCTATATCTGGCATTTCTCCCCATGCTATCCCTCCCCAACTCCCCACCCCCACTATCCCTCCCCTTTTTCCCCCGACAGACCCCAGTGTGTGATACTCCCCTCCCCTGTGTCCATGTGTTCCCATTGTTCAACACCCGCCTATGAGTGAGAACATGCGGTGTTTGATTTTCTGTTCTTGTGTCAGTTTGCTGAGAATGATGGTTTCCAGGTTCATCCATGTCCCTACAAAGGACACGAACTCATCGTTTTTGATGGCTGCATAATATTCCATGGTGTATATGTGCCACATTTTCCCTGTCCAGTCTATCATCGATGGGCATTTGGGTTGGTTCCAGGTCTTTGCTATTGTAAACTGTGCTGCAATGAACATTCGTGTGCATGTGTCCTTATAGTAGAACGATTTATAGTCTTTTGGATATATACCCAGTAGTGGGATTGCTGGATCAAATGGAATTTCTATTTCTAGGTCCTTGAGGAATCGCCACACCGTCTTCCACAACGGTTGAACTAATTTACACTCCCACCAACAGTGTAAAAGCGTTCCTATTTCTCCACATCCTCTCCAGCATCTGTTGTCTCCAGATTTTTTAATGATCGCCATTCTAACTGGCGTGAGATGGTATCTCAATGTAGTTTTGATTTGCATTTCTCTAATGACCAGTGATGATGAGCATTTTTTCATATGTTTGTTGGCTTCATGTATGTCTTCTTTTGTAAAGTGTCTGTTCATATCCTTCGCCCACTTTTGAATGGGCTTGTTTGTTTTTTTCTTGTAAATGTGTTTCAGTTCTTTGTAGATTCTGCTTATCAGCCCTTTGTCAGATGGGTAGACTGCAAAAATGTCTTAAGCTTCAGATAGGGTGGCTGGCTGGTGGCACACGAGAGGGCTCCACATCAGTGACTACTGGCCGCTCATGGGTAAGTGGGTGGTCAGCAGAAAAGGCTGGGTTTAGGGAGCCTTTCATGAAGAATGGCCTATCCAGCTTCTCCTATGACCGACCCATGCAGCAAAACAGACCCCCTCCCCCTCCTTGTGCTCCCTCACCCCTCACCCTACTGCCACATGCTCGTGCTCTCCTTGGAATGGGATTACAGAACAAAACATGGGCTCTGGAGTCAAACACAGCTGGATCAGCACTTGGTACTTACAACGCTGAGGGTTTTTGCATATTTATGGATTAAAAAGGGAGGGGAGCCCGGTGGATAAGGGTACACCCTCTGGTGGCAGATTTTCCTGGGTTTAAACCGAAGCTCCTCTTCCTGCTGGCTGTGTGACTCCAGACAAGTTGCTTAACTTCTCTGTGCCTCTGTTGATTCATTTATAAAATGGGGATAATGATCAGATTTGTCTCACAGAATCTGTGAGGACCAACTGAGATAATAGCTATAAAGCCTCTACAACAGCACCTGGCTCTGGGCTAGGTCTGCAGAAGGGTTAGCTATGATTATTGCTTCCTCTGTTTCAGTCTTATTGGCTGTGCAAACTTGAAGGAGTTGCCTAACCACCCTGGGCCCTGTTTTCCTGGCTTTGCCACTCTTTAGCTGTGTGACCCGGGGAAGCTCTCAACTTCTTTGTGCCTCCATTTCCACATCTGCAAAATGGGGATATGAAAGTGCTGCTTTGTGAAGAGACCTGAGAATAAATGAGTTAAGGTGTCTGCAAATGCCAACCATCATTCAATCAGTATCCTTTTAGCAAACATTAATTGAGGTACACTTTGGGGCTAGATATTCTGGGGAGAGTGGTGACCCCCACAGATGGAGCCTCTGAAATGAGAGCTTCCTCTGCCTTGCCTCCCACCCCAACCCATGACTTTAATGGTCATAGAAAATTTCATGTTAATTTCACATCTTTAATTTTCTAAGAGCTCAGCGAGCATTTGTTTGAACTCACTTACTTTTCCTTTACAAATGTCCATTTTTTTCCTTCCTCTGGGCCAGCATGACTATAAATCATTGTCTATGATTCCATGCTTAGAAAGAGCCAGGCTAGAACCTACCATTGGAGGATTTACTGGGTTATTTATTGCGACAGAAAATGCAAATGCATTGGCAGTAAACATAAGGAGGAAAAAGCTACTTCAGCAGTATGTGCAAAACGTAAATGCAGATGGAAATGGGGGGGTGGAGTGTCATTTTTAGTAAGTAGAGCAGATACTCCACTTTGCTGAAAATATGAAACACCAGAAAATTCTCCTGACTTTCTATGTTAATGAAAGAAATGTAAAGTTGACCTGCTTCTTTTTTCAGGACCCCAGAATGACATTATATTTCACTATAGTCAGTGCTATTCAATGTGAAAAGCTGATAAAATACCAAATACAAAACCTAAAAGGGAGTGTGTGGAGAACAGAGCTTTGCTGAACGACACCAAGTCCTTTCTCATCACCTGCACTGCAGAAAGATCCTCTATCGGTGCTGCTAAATTTCCTTTTTCTGGTCTGTTTCATACCAGAAAGATCTTTTCCAAGTGGTTAAAAATATATCCTCTCTGTCTCTGTGTGTAACTTGCAAACAGAGTTAGGGAACAGGGAGCCTGAGCTCCCCCAGATCCACTCAAGGATAAGAAGCATTGCCTTGTCCTGAGTAGCTGACGTTAGAGAAAAGGCTTGTTTCCTACTCCTGATGTCTCCTTCCCAGTGGAGGGAACCCAGGAGCACAGTAGTCCTGGCACTAGTCTACAGGCCTCACTCTCCAGCCTCAATGAGATGCACTATCCTAAGAAGACTGGTGAATTAGGACCAGAAACTGGACACGCTAAAACCGATCTTACCCTGTCCCCTCCGGTTGCCTGCCAAGCACAAACGTTCATCTGCTCCTCCACACTGCAAATATGTGACCAGGTATGTCAAAATGTGTGTTTCAGGGGTCAGTGTTAGGAAACCCATCTGCACGCAGATAACAAGTTGCAGTTTCCAGTGTAACCCTTATCCATCATAAAGGGTGCTATTCTGGTATGTTTCCTACTTCTCAAGGGCTGCAGTATTCAGGCAGAGAATCGGGGCTTGTGACAGGGCTATCCCAAACCCCAGCAGGTGACAAAGATTCTCTGAGGTATCATGGATAGTCTTTGGAGTATTGTCATATTCCTCCTGGTCAGCCATAACCCACCAAACACTGCCTAGGAGACCTTATCGTCACTAATAAGTCTTTTTGGCTGTAATTAAGGAAGTTAAGGTGACAACATTCCTCTTCAACATTCAATCCCCAGTCAAGAATTCTCTGCTGAAATCCCTTCAAGAAATCTCCCTTGATTTTTCAGCTAAAATGATTGTTTCTTCTTTTTAATTTCAATACAATTGTTTACTCACCTGGATGCATAAATTATTTGCGGAAATGACTTCTCTCTCTTAAACAGTGTGTGTGTGTGTGTGTGTGTGTGTGTGTGTGTGTGTGGGTGCCGTGTCATAGTGTGGTATGTGGATGTGTTAGTTCTTTCTCAAATTAATAGACCCATTTGGTAGCAACCTCATTCCTATAAGCCAATAAAAGTGGTGGTGTGTTACTCATTACTACAAAACAAATTACTCCATAACTCAGCAGCCTCTAACAATAAACGCTTGTTGTCTCACATAGTTTCTATGGATCAAGAATCCAGGAGTGGCGTAAGTTTCTCAGGAAGTTGTACTCAAGACATTGGCCAGATCTGCAATCATCTGAAGGCTCGACCGAGGCCGACAGATCCACCTCCAAGTTGGTTCACTCCCATGGTGCAGACTGTTGGCAGAAGAACTCAGTGCCTCCCACGTGGGCCTCTCAACAGGCTGCTTGAGTATGTTTACAGCATGGTGGCTGGCCTCCCTCCAAGTGAGCAGTCCAAGACTTATTCTGGGACATCATACGCCAACACTTTTGCCACATTCTACTCCTTAGAAGCAAGTCACTAAGCAAAGCTCACACTCCAGGGGAGGGAAACCGGGTTCCACCTCTTGAAGGGAGGGGCACCAAATAATTTGCAAGTATATTTCAAAACTACTGCAGGTCACATGGTGCAGAAAGAGAGAAGCAGAGCAGAAGAATATTAAAATCTATTGAATTTATAACAGCAAGAATGAAATATATGAATGTTGGAACACTTGGAGCTCCTTCTCTCTATGGTCTGACCAGGAAAACTGATGTGAAGAAATGTGGAAGAGAGCCAGCCAGTGCATGGGAGGGTGATGTAAAGGTGAGCTTGTGGAAGAATGGAGGAAAGAGATTGGTACTGAAGTGGGCAGTGGGAGAGCAAGAGGCTTGGTGGAGACCAGATTTCAGAGGCAGCATTTGGATGGTTGTGAACAGGCTTTCCTCTTCTTTCAAGGGCATGATAAAAATCAGAATTAATTGTATGACTATTTGGTTTGGAGGCTGTTTCGTTAAGTGTTATACTGTGGAGAGACTGCATCACACGGGTCATACTATTTACTCAGGTTACCTTCACACTCTGTGAATTTCCATCTTATGCAAACTGGCAAGAAAGCACTGTTAAAAGATTCTTGAACACTTTTGTATCTTAAGACCTTTGTATTCTCAGTACTAGTACAGCACTGTTCATTTAATAGGTAGTCAAAATTAGTGGGAAAGACTCAAACAAAAAGTTTATTTGGATTTTCTTGTGATGTATAAGCCAAGATGCTATAATCCAAACAGGCAGGTAAATGATGTAAACTAGAAATAAAACTATTTTTAAGTGACAATGTGTCCAGAATTCTTTGACAGTTTAAGAGAAACAAAAGCAGGAGACAGGAAGAGAGTCACACCAGGGTGAGCAGAGTTGAGCCCATGCCCAGGACAAATATCAAGAGTGTCACTTCCTCTGAGGTCCCAACGCTACTTCCATAGGCTCTGCAGCCTACACCACCTTTGAAAGCAAACAGGGAGATGGCAGAACGGATGGGCTGGCAGCTCCACCTCGAATCTCTTAGCTCCAAAATGGGAGGTGCTCACCAGAGCCCTGCATCATTTCTGTGGGTGATGAATGGTGTGAGATAAGGCACAGAGATCTAGACTTGTTTCTCATTCCCTAACAATTGTTTCTTGGAAGAGGAAGACAACTTAGCTGGATTTTCTCTCTTTGTTTGTGTGGATTTCTGGGGTAGAAACCTGGAGGTGTGTGCAGAAACATGCTCTTTGGGGCCCACATACAGATTCCAGCAGGTGCCGGAGATTCTGGGGTAGCCTTTCCCTGACTACTGGCCTCTTTTCCCCTGTAT
Source organism: Ateles fusciceps (assembly GCA_036589455.1). NCBI lineage: Eukaryota > Metazoa > Chordata > Mammalia > Primates > Atelidae > Ateles > Ateles fusciceps. The sequence goes on along the minus strand of JAZHEH010000164.1, from coordinate 357,537 downwards.
TGCTTTGGTTTGCTGTCTGGTTAATGGCAGGAGCGGGAGAAACTCATGATCTGCAAGAGGCTGCCTGGAGCAGAGGCCAAGAGCGTAAAGGTTTGTCCCAGGCCTTCCGTCTCAGCTTTGCTACCAATTTGTTGGAAAAAAATCATTTGTGCCAATTAGACCCTGGTTAGGAAAGTGTTGTCCTGTCTGGGAGGCAGGTACAGAAGCCAATTGCAAGGACAGGAGATCAATGAAAGTGACACATTACTTATGCCTCCAATTCTTCTCAGCCCTCAATTGACTCTCCAAGACACAGAGAAAATAAGTGTGCTTGCCTCACTAATGGGTACAGGGTCGGCTCTGCGCAATTTATACAGAGCACTTTAGTTTCAAGATGAAACACACTGAGATATTAGGATTAATCTCTGCTTTGATGAGTTTCTGACTTGCAGGTCTGAAAAACTTTAATTCTTTTCTGTACGTCTCCACAAACACAAAACAATGATTCAATGGTAAAGCAACAGTGAAAAGAAACCAGGCCGTTCTCTTCAAAATGGTTAGAAGGGTACTTCTCCTGACCTAACAAAACCTTTCCTCATATGAATTTATTGTCTGTATTCACACTCAGATTCCACTGGAATGCCTTGGGTCCAGGTGGATGGTTGCTTACGGTTGGTGTCTATTCTGAGCAGGTAGGCATTCACACTGTTTGGTTGTGCCTGTGGTGGACACACCTTCAGGTGACTTCTTGCACCCCTGAATCACATTTTTGTATAATCTCCTCTCTTTGAGGACACAAACTTTGACCTGCTTCAGACCAGTAGAATAGAGAAAAGGTGATGAGCTCTTTGGTTATTACACCTAACTGTTTCATTCATCGCATAATTAGTCACACACTGTTTTGTGATTTTTGTGATGCAGATATTTCTTTTTTAGAGATGGGGGTCTCATTCTGTCATCCAGGTTGGAGTACAGTGACATGATCAGAGCTCACTGAAGCCTCAAACTCCTGAGCCCAAGGGATCCTCCTGCCTCAGCCTCCTGAGCAGCTGGGACTAGAGGTGCATGCCACCACACCCAGCTTTTTTTTTTTTTTTTTTTTTTTTTTGAGACAGAGTCTCACTCAGTCGCCAGGCACCAGGTTGGAGTGCAGTGGCACAATCTCGGCTCACTTCAACCTCCGCCTCCCGGGTTCAAGCAATTCTCCTGTCTCAGCCTCCCGAGTAGCTGGGACTACAGGCACATGCCGCCACACCCAGCTGATTTTTGTATTTTTAGTAGAGACGGGGTTTCACCATGTTGGCCAGGATGGTCTCGATCTCTTGACTTTGTGATCCACCCGCCTCGGCCTCCCAAAGTGCTGGGATAACAGGCTTGAGCCACCGCGCCCGGCCCCCAGCTATGTTTTATTTTTTGTAGAGATAGAGTCTCTTGTGGCCCAAGCTGGTCTCCAACTCCTGGGCTCACGTGATCCTGCCACCTTGGCCTCTCAAACTGCTGGGATTATAGGTGTGAGCCACTGCGCCTGGACTGTGATGCAGAATTTTACCTAAACCTTGTATTGTTGACTATAGCATCATGCATTTATTATTTTCCCTCTTAACTAGATTTTAAGTCGCTTGATGGCAAGAACTTTGTTCTTGAAGATTTTCAAAAGCCCCACAGCATATGGAAGTACTTGACACACCGTGAGTACACAGTCATGTATGATCTGGGTTTCTGACCCTTCATTTGTCCAACTAAACCAGATGGGTCTTAGATGACGATATATGTGGCAAACACTGCATGCCTACTGTGTGCCAGTTTAGACCCCAGACATGCAGAGGACAACGCAAAAGCTGTGTCCTCAGGCGTTCATAACGGTTCAACCCAACCAATGAAGTCTTACAATCTCACTTCCTCCTTACCTTGCAGAATTGGAAGATATCCAAAGATTCCTAGAGTTCTTTGTCAACCTATCAGGATTATAATTCCACAGATCGGGCAGAGTGTAACCTGAAGCTCTTCAGTGAATCTGTAGTGACGTTTGAGTGGTTTTTAAGTTTCCAAGTAGAAGAAGCAAAAGACCCTTGTAGTGGTCACCTTCCATCTAAACAGAGGGTGAGCTGCAGAGATACTCCTGTCCCTCAGTGGCCCATGGGTGTCCCTGCAAATCTGTGACTCAAGTGGACATATTCATATTAAGCAGACCAGAGATGAAAACCATATTAGGCATGAACCACTTTTTATTCATAGGTTTACTGAATATATTGCATTGAGGCGTATCTTTTGCACACTCTATTTACCAAAAAGAGCTAAATATATATACAGACTAAAATACACCCATTGTAGTCTGCATACTGTAAAACTGGCTTCTTTACACATAGAAACTATTCTTATTTTACTTAGGTTATGCATTTAAAATACATAAAAATGGTACCAAATAGCATATTGGCCTATTTTATCACAATTCTCATACCTTCCTGATAGTCAAAGGGATTGATAGGGAATGTTTCCTACTAGAAAGTAATAGGTTTTGCTACAGGCAATGGAATACAGTAAGGATGATAATGACTTGCTTTAGATCTCAGTAGCTTTACAATATACTTATTTGAATGAGCATTACAGTTTTTCTCTTCATTAATAACTGAGATGCTGTTAATTTTCCTGGTCATTCTACCCCTCTGCTTGCCTGGCTGAGGCAAAGGAAATCACTATCCTTTTCCCCCTTTCTTCTAGTTTGTTTTTACTTTCCCAAGTTTCCTCAAGGGCCATCTGCCCCACTTTGCCATTCCCTTTCCATTGCCACCCAAATCTGGACCACTTTCTCATTGCGTCATTGCATACAACTGATTATTGTATTCCACTCCAGGAAGCTGTTGAACAGAATCTTTGGCCACTGCCTGATTAAAGAACTTCCTTCCGCAGCTGTGAAGGAGAGGCTGATACCTCTGCGGAAGAATTGGGACGCCAGCTTAAGAGATTTTCTTTAGGTGGCATGCAAATATCCCCTCCTGCAGAACGTCATCTTCCCTTCATTATACCCCAGGCTGGAGAAATTTCCATCATGAGCGCTCCTGGCCGCCAAACCTCTGGCATCCCACGCTGATTTCTTTCCTAAAAATACACAGCTTCTCACTCCATAGAGAAGAAAAATGCAACTCTGCCATTTTCAGTGTGCTCCCCGAAGGGTGAGGATGGCCGAGAGCAATCCATCACTGCTCGTGTGATCAGGGTTTGAATTTTTCCTACACAGATCTCTTCTTGTTTATCTGGTGGACATTGTGACAAGAACAAGATGTGCTTCAACCTCAACATCCCTCCCATAGCTACACAGGGAGAGAAACAACCAGACCCGCTAGAAGTCCTCCTTAGAACAGAAAACTATGCAAAATTTCTGGAAGACTTTCAACAGTGGGGCCTTGCATGTAATAGCATGTTTGTTCATTGTTAAATGGATCGGTTGACTGAATGGTGTCTATTCAGCATGATTTTTCTTCTGGCTATGCACATTTTATTGCACTTTTTACTTTATCTCAAGGTGCTGCCGCCAAATTCAAAATCATGGTAGAAATAAAGGTCTTTCTTTGGGAGAGTATAGCGGGGTGTCCTAGAAAGAAAATTCAACATCTGCTGATCAGAGGAAAAGTTCTAGCTTTACGAGTCTCGATTTGATAACCGTGGGCAGGCAATTTATATAGATTTCATGTCTATTCCCTTCTCTCTGAAATTAGAATAATACCTGCCCTGTAATAAACTGCAGAACTATTTATGAACAAATGAGGTGAATATCAATGTGCATTGGAAAAATATAAAGCTTTGCTAAAATGTAAGGTGGCCTCATTATCCACTGTCCAAGAACACAGTGCTCTTCACATCTAAGGTTTATTCTTAGAGTCTTGGTAACAGACTCATTCCTGACTCTATAGAGTATGGGGGACAAGTCCCCCCCTTTAGGGAAAGGCCTTAAAGCCATATAGCTGCACAGAGGGATCAGTCCAGGAGCCTAGCCACAGAGCTCATGAAGAAACAAGCTGAGCAGACGACCACCCAATGGGTGATGAGAGGGAAGGCAGAAGAAAGATCTGCCCCCTATTTCAAGCTGATCTCCGCTGGGGACGTTCCACATGTTTCTCTGCTTTGCACTTTTGCTGTTGCTTGGTTGATTTTTTTATTTTACATTATTACTGGAAGAACGCTTCTTGCAGAAAGTGTTTAAAACTTCAGAGATTCTTGGGACGGAGCAGTAAGATTAATGAAGCAAAGGTTTTGCCACCCTGTGCCAAGAACATCTATGCTCCTTTAGTAAGTTGGCCAGAACAAATATCTCCTCCCACAGAAATAGGTGCTCTGTAGATTAGAGGCTTTAGTCTTGCATAAAATAAAATTATAAAAAAGGAAAACCTGACTGCAGTTGAATGGGTCACCCACTTCTCACCCCTCACCCCTCACCTGTTTAGATCATTCTTTCACCCCCTCATTCCCCATCTGGACTCAACAACTCTCCCCATCCTAAGCCCGGTGCCCTGTGTTTCCTGTTTTCCCAGAATCTGGCGACATGTTCAGAACAGTGAGTGCAGGGGGTGAGTGGCCAGTTCCCCCTCAGAGGTACAGCTGGGAATGTGATACCTCTCTGCAGTGGCAACACTGTAAAAAAGATGCCACCTTGCCATCCCCACAGGTGGCTGGAATTGGGAACATCACTTTGATCTGACACAGTTGCTGGGGCTGTCTAAATATCTCCCACAGTTTGCCAAGTACCCATTTTTCTGCCCAGGTTTGTCTGAGGGGTTCCATGCAACAGAAGGAAGAGCTTGCCATCTTTCGGGCTGGAGGAATGGCAGAGCTCTTCCCCTTTCAGCCTCCAAAGTGGAGACCTGGGCATTTGTAGCCTGTTCAAATAAACCAAGTAGGCAGGAAAAAAAAAAAAGCAGAAGAAAGCAATTTGCACTTAAATATGAAAACAAACCACTTTTCGCCTGTTTGCTTGGTATTTTGCAGACGTTTCAAGTAACAACACTATTATGTGTGGGTGAGATCGTTCATTAAAATACGCGGTTTCTGAGGCTGGAAGCCTCAGCCTACAGTACCAGAAGGTACCCAAGAATGCTGAAGTAACATCAATGCCTCATTCTCTGAGTGCTATTTATTGCCTCCGTCTGCATTGCTTAAAGTCAGGAAACAACAACCACGTTCATATTTGTGGCAAAACATCTACCTACTCATGACATGGCAAATAATCATTTTAAAATAACAATACAGTACAATACGATCGTGCTACTTTGATGGCTAGGAGTGGCGTTGTTGGGTTTCTCTTCCAGAGCTACCCCAAAGGCATTCACTTTAGATTCTCTGAAGAGAACCAGCTAACCAGGCAGAACATCCACCAAGAACCTTCCACACAATTGGACCCCATGAGCTTCCCTATTGCCCATATCAGAGAGGCCCATTTGGAAATACACCAGCTGGTTTCTTGAGCACAGACCCGGAGTGTGGGATTCAGCTTGGCTGGCTCCAAAGCTGGTCCCTACTAATTAGCCTGAGACCTCCCAGCCTGCACAGGCTGATTCCATAGCCAACACATGGCCGCCTGTGAGCACATGGGTCCCGGAGCGTTTCCTTTGGTGAAGTACTGGGAGAGGGAGGAGCGTTCCTATCTGAGTGTCTTGGGTTGTGGTTTGGTGTGGGCTGCACTGGCAGCAGCAATAGCAGCAACTCAACAAAACGGGACTGTTACACAAGTGGGGAGGAAGGCAGGTGGGCCGGCACGGAAGTTGGTATCGATGACTTGAAATATTAAGTCGTCCAGAGGGCACGGACACGCACAAATCAAAGAGCCTCCTCTAGGTTTCAAAGCACGTTGAGATCTGTGTAAAGTCCCCTTGGACTTCATAAAATCTCACTTCAAAAATGCTACCAAATGCTCATCGGATGGAAATAACTGTTTCCTCCCTCTAAAGGACGAAACGAACAGTACCATTCAGTCTTTGGCCTGTCTGCTGGTTACCCACAGACTCAAAGGGCGGGTTCAGAGAAGCAGATGAGCCGTGAAGAGCATCACACAAGCGTTACTGCTCCGGCCACCACTAGGGTCAGCTTTGAACCGTAGGAAACGGAAAAACTCTTTTGTCTCGCTCCTGGGCCTACAGCCTGTGCTAGGTCTAGACATGTGTCCCCTGAATATTTTCTTTGTGGCAGAGGAAGCAATGTCAAACATTAAATTGTTAACATACCATGACAAGCATTCATATGCGCCAATGAAATCAGCAACGTTCTGCTATTAAGGAGGACTCAGGAAGACCCAGCATTACTTTCATGAAACCGCGATGGCTCAAAATAGCGCTGCTGAGTGTTACAAGATTTTTAAACTAATTATCAGCAAATCTTTTCAGCTGACTTTTGGCTTTAAGAGTTCTTACCAAAAAGATTACTAAAGTGGAATGAGAGGGGCTCAAAGTTTGTTTTTTTTATTTCATTATAAGAGCTGTCCCATCTTATCAATTTTCTCTTTCCTCATTAAAAAGGGAAAGAAGCAGCATATTACGTTTCTAGATGGTAAATGTGTACTCTTTTCTCAGAAATTACAGGCTTTAAGATGTTTTGTTTAAATGGTAGAATGGGCATGTCATGCAGTTAGCCAATAAATGCAATCTCTGATTAAAATGTGAGTTCTAAAAGTTTGAAAACGTCTATTTCAGTGCTTTTTAATTTCAGAGCTCCAAGCCTGACTTTGACTGGTTTGTTGATTTCTCTTGTGAGAGCTAACACTACGTGTCTTTTTAATTTCACCCACCACACCTTCACAAACTTAAGTCAACAATGATATGTTCAAAAATCTTTGTTTTCCCTTTGAAACTGGACGCAAAAAAGAAATCTCTCCTGTCGGTGGAGACAGCTGTGAAAGATCGAGGCGCCTGCACATAAATCTCCTTAAACTTTTTGAATAGCTGCTTCTCTTTATCCCACTGGTATATCTGAGAGAATGTATAGTCACTCCCCAGGGCTAGGTAGTGATTATCTTTAAAAGAAAAGGGCTGCAGGGTCATGGCCCCCCGGGATGGAAGAGCTTGGATCTCCACGAACTGCTTACTGTTCCACCTCATGACCCGGGAGTCCCCAATGAAGCGGGTGAGGGGAAAGGTAGAGGGTATTGTGCATGCGGAAGCTCTTCACGGCCAGTACGTCCTCCATATTGGGGATGTCACCATGGGGGACAAACTCTTAGAGCTTTTATTCCACTGGAGGATGATGGGGACCTGGGACCGGCTGGACAGGATGAGATGCGATTTTCCATCGATGTCAACAAACTCCGCATCCGTGTCCCTGAACCACTCGTGCAGAGACTGGTAAGAGTAGAATCCTTTGCTGTTCCATTTATAAACTGTGGACAGACCAGCCTTCGAGCTGTCTGCGATGACAAAGAACGTCTCGTCGTCGATCTGAAACAGCTCAATGTCATTGGGCTTGGAAATGCGAGAGACCTCGATGTCTTGGAATTTGACGAATTTGGTCCAGCTCTCGTCGTATTTGTAAATGTGAGAGCCACCGAAGAGCTGGGCTACTACCACAAAGACCTGATCATCGATGAGGATGGCCTTACAGCCCACGATGGACTGACCTGTGCTCCAAAATAAAGGAGATGAGATTAGCGCAATACCAGCTAAAAATGCACCTCCACTGGTACTCCTGTGCACTGCTGCTGGGAGTGTGAAATGGCACAGCCACTACGGAAAACAGTACGGTGCTTCCTTGAAAAATTAAACAAGGGATTACCCTATGAGCCAGCAATTCCACTTCTTGGTATATACTCAAAATAATTGACAGCAGTGACTCCAAGAGATTATCTGTACACCTAATGTTACAGACCAAATGTTTGTGCTCTCTCTAAAAACAATGATGAAACCTCATCTCCAATGTGACGGTATTTGGAGTTGGGGCCTTTGGGAGGTGATTAGGTCATGGGAGCAGAATCCTCAGGAAAGGGATTAGTGCCCTTCCAACTCCCTCTGCCCTTCCACCACATAAAGACACAGCAAAAAGATGGCTAGCTATACAGTGGGTTCTTGACACACACCGAATCTGCCAGTGTCTTGATCTTGGACTTCTCAGCTCCAGAACTATGAGAAATAAATTTATGTGGCTTATAAGCCACTCAGTCTATGGTATTCTGTTGCAGCAGCCCAAACAGACTAAGACACCCATAATGTCATCCTTCACAATAGCCAAAAGGCGGAAGCAACCCAGGTTGCTTCAGTGGATAGGTAGACAAAATGTGGCATACACATAAAACGGAATATTATTCAGCCCTAAAAAGGAAGAATATTCTGACACATAGCTACAACATGGATGGACTTTGAGGGCATTAGGCTAAACGAAATAGTCACAAAAAGACGAATCCTGTATGATTCCACTTATATGAGGTAACTAGAGCAGTCAGATGCATAGAGACAGAAAGTAAAGGAGTGGATTTCAGGGGCTGTGGGATGGGGGAGATGAGGAGTTGTCATTTAATGGCACAGAGTTTCAGTTTTCAAGGTGAAAAGCATCTGGAGGTTGGTTGTACAACAATGTGAATGTACCTAACACACTGAACAGTATATTAAAAAATGGCTAAGATAATTAGCCATTTTTTGCTATGTGTATTTTGCCACAATTTAAAAAAATTTTCAATTGTTCAAAAGTGTGCTTTCATAAAAATGGCTAAGTGAGGTGGAGCCTTCAGAGGCAGACATACAATTCAGGAAACTCACTAATGCACCAAAGGAATTATCGTCATGCTTTTGAATAAAGCTACATTAATTAGCTTGATTTAGGCATTCCACAATGAAAGCATATTTCAAAGCAACATGTTATACACAAACAAATATATACAATTTTTATTTGTCAGTTAAAAAAATGTGTATCCTTGAAAAAAAAAAAAGTATTTCCTGACTCCATATGGCAGGAGGCAGTTAAATATGCTGCTTCTCCTCGGGGTGGGGTGAGTGGTAAGGAATGGTAAAAAGGTAGGAGTGAGGTCTCAGAGGCAGGAGAAAAAAGATTTCTGAGTGTTCTTGAAGATATTTGGACTCTTTTGATTTCCAGAGCTAAAGGAAGCCACGTGGAGGCAGAAAGAGTGGGGTTAAACCTTGTGATACAGATCAGGTGGCCTAGGGTTCAAAACCCAGCCCTGCACCTTGTAAGCTTTCTGACCCAGTGCCGGTTAACCCAACACTCTGTGCTTCAGTTCCTCATTCATACAATGAGATTAAAGATGCTACCAGCTCTGATCTTACACGTGACTAAAATGATGACATGAGGCCATGCATGGTAAGTGTATTTAGCATGGAGCACCGGCACACAGGAGGTGGTGGGTCATTAGTGGCTATCATTATTGAACAATTGAAGCAATTGTCACGATAATCACAAGATCTAACCCCTTAGTGCTTGCCCATAGTGGGCACTGCATAAATATCTAGAGAAGGAGCAATAGTCTGCATGACCTAGCTCAGGTGTCATGAGACTTTGCAGAGACGGGACCATTTTCCGTGGTGACTCTCCTCTCTGGCTCACTTCCCACCATCTTTTCTCACCCTGGCCCAGATACCTCCCAGACCTCCCCATTCCGGAAGACCAACCACTAAACAAGGGACCACCTACAAGACCACTGATCCTCCATCTAGATCATTCCATTAAAGGTTATTTCTTTCCTTTAATTTTCTAGGTAATTTGGACCAAAGTGAATTTGGTCAGAATCCTAAATTCTATAGATAATTTTATTCCATTTCTATCCTAAGGATTGGCTTTAAGGGCAGACACTGGGTGGTTGGTGGTTTTCAGATCCTCTTTCACCATTCTGGCCTTCCTGCAAGGACCTAATCCCTTTTCCTTGTTTAAAACTATTGCACTGTTTTTCCCTGAGGATATGTGTGTTAAATGTTTACCAAAGCAAATTTTGAAAATAATAAGAGGTAAAACTTAAAAAATGTGTAGGTATGACCAGGCACATGTAAAGTGCTCTAAGCACTTTACATGCATTTACGTAGTTAATCCTTATAACAACTATATGAGGCATGTACTACTCTTATCGTCATCATCATCATCCCCATTTTACAAAGGGTAAAACTGAGGCACAGAGAAGTTAAGTAATTTATAAAAAGTCACACAGCTAGTACATGGTAGAGCCTGAGATTTAAATCCAGACAGTTTGGCCTCAGTCTATACTCTACCACCCAGGAACCAAAAGCACAGAGAAGAATATGCAAACCAGTTGTACTACAAACGTGAAATCACACTTTATAGCTTGATATACTGTTTAATTTTTAATCTATGCACATATTCAAATATTCTTTTTTAAAAAATTGGGACTTATGCTATCCATATATATTTTATTTATTTATTATTTTATTTTTTGGAGAAGGAGTCTCGCTCTGTTTCCAAGGTGGAGTGCAGTGGTGACATCTCAGCTCACTACAGCCTCCGCCTCCCAGATTCAAGCAATTCTCCTGCCTCGGCCTCCTGAGTAGCTGGGACTAAAAACATGTGCCACCACGCCCAGCTAATTTTTGTATTTTTAGTGGAGACGGGGTTTCACCATGTTGGCCAGGATAGTCTCGATCTCTTGACCTTGTGATCCATCTGCCTCGGCCTCCCAAAGTGCTGGGATTACAGGCATGAGCCACTGCGCCCGGTCCATAGATATTTTATAATTTACCTTTTTCACTTGATGCCCATGTGTGAACATTTCCTCATGTTGATGAGTCTTCAACAACTTGATACCGTTTGACACTACACAGTATTCCATTGCATGGATGCACCATATTTTGTTTAATTAATGCCGTACTGTTGGACTTTGCAGTTATTTCTAGCTTTTCCTTATTGTAAAATAACATTTCCTTTAAAATATTGTTAAATAACATGTTTTGATACCATCTGGCAGTGTTCTCCAGTGTAAGAATTGCTGGGGCAAATGTTGTGCACATTTTCAAGGTTTTGGATTTTAACTGCCAAACTGCTCTTCAAAGCGGTATTGATTTCCATCCGACCAACACTAATTGAAAGTGCAGGCTCCTCGTCCCCTTCCTGCGCACCCGGCTATGGAGGCCACCGCTCTCCAGAAGCATCCTAGAGGTCTGCCTGTCACAGCCAAAGGACCACATGAAATGGAAGGAATACCTTTCCTGGAGGTGCTCTGTGACACACTCTGTCCAGGTAGATACTTTTAGACTATGGAGTTGTCAGTAGCAGACAGATCATTGTGTGTGTGTGTGTGTGTGTGTGTGTGTGTGTGTGTGTGTGTGAGGACGAGGGATTACAGATTGGAACATACTTAGCCTGCAAAAATCAAAAGGCGAACAAAATAAACCAAAATTGAGAAAGCTGAGATGAGGTGTAGAGAGAACAAGGGGAAGCGAGCCTCAGGGTGAAAGTGACCATGGGTTTTTCTCTCCCTTGGGGGCACATGGACAGCTGGAGCTGTCCCTTTTGCAACATGGTCACCAGGGCTGCAAAGGAGGAAGTACATGGATTGAGAAAATCCTGCCCCTTCCCTTGCCAACACTAGGGCCACCCATGGCCAAACAAGATGTCAAATGAGGTATCCATGGCCCAGGGAGAGAGAATGGTCCACATTTACCTCGTTCCTCTTCAAGGTCAGTGGAGCCCAGGGCAGTGTCCTTGCCTACCCATGTGTGCTATAGGGCTTTCCCTTATGCCAGACTCAATGCCAGCTACCGAGAGACAGCTCCCTCTCCTTCCTCCAAGGAGCAATCCCCCTTCCTTCTGTAGCACAGCCTTCTATCTCCCTCGGGGCAGTCTGCCGGTCTCTGCATTCCCTCGCTCATGCAAGTTGTGGAACAGTTTTAATGGACATCAAAAAGGTAGAGTCTGCGGGGGGCGGAGAGGGTTGCTCCTATTTTACCCCCATTAGATCATTATAGTATTGGCCAGACACGTTGGCTCACATCTGTAATCCCAACACTCTGGGAGGCCAAGGAGGGTGGATCACCTGAGGTCAGGAGTTCGAGACCAGCCTGGCCAACATGGTGAAAGCCCACCTCTACTAAAAATACAAAAATTATCCAGGCGTGGCAGTGCATGCCTGTAACACCAGCTACTCGGGAGACTGAGGCAGGAAAATCACTTGAATCTGGGAGGTGGAGGTTGCAGTGAGCTGAGACGGCAACACGGCACTCCAGCCTGGGCAACGAGTGAGACTGTCTCAAAAAAAAAAAAAAAAATCCTTATAGTATTTCCCCAAGTCCAATACTAGGCTGATTCATTTTACAGATGAAATGGAAATTCCCCAAATCCTCACTTTACAGATGAAAGGGGCTCATGCCCATTAAATCACTTGGCCACCGCCACCAGCTAGTTAAGAGCTGGAGCCGGATGATCAGAAGCCAGTCTGATGTTGGAACTCATTTCTTGGGCTTGATGGTGAAAACAGGAGCCGGGTGGGCTTCATGTCATGGCCGCCGAGCTGCGGGATGATTCAGACATGGAGACTGAGAGGCTGAGGAATCCTTGGAAACTAACAAGGTCCAGCAGGGCTCTGGCCCCAACCACACCCACTCATATTGTGCTGACTTCCTCCCCCACCAGCTCTGTGGCCTCCGTTGGGTCCGGGCCATGCTCACTTGCCTGGGTTCCAGATTCTTGCCATAGCCTCTAGCCAGTCACTGTGTTTCCACCTTTGTGCCCTCACTCCAAAAGGCTGTGTTTGACCCGGTAGCTGGACACAATCCAGCCTCTGCGCCAGGTACCTGCATCTTCCTGCCTCTGCACAGAAACACTCAGAGGAAAAGCCAAGTCCTTCCTAGTATCTATGAGACTCCGTGCTCCGCCCCTTCTGACTTCCAACTCATCAACTGCAACTCCCCCTGGCTCATTTTGCTCGTGACAAACCGTCCTCCTGATGTTCTTCAAAAAAAGAAAGATGCTCTCCTGCCTCTCGACCTGTGCACCTGCTTTTCCTTTTGCCTGGAATGCTCTTGCCCCAGCTCTCCATGGTGAGGACCAATCCCTCCGATCCCACAGGTCTTATTCAAGTAGCACCTTCTTGATGAGGCCTCTCCTGGACACTCTACCCAAGCCCTCAAATCCTCCCACACACAGTACTCCACATCTTCCTTCTTCACTTCATTTCCCCCTCCTTACCACGTTTCTGTCTGATGTGCTTTCTAAATACTACAATTATTTTTACAACAATTATTACAATACAAATATCCTTTCTTATTGTCTCTTTCTCCCATTAGAATGGAAACTCCTGAGGGCAGAGTTTTATCTGGTTTATCACTGCTGTGTCCCCCAGCACCAGGAATATGCCTGGCTCAGAGTAAGTGTTCAAGAAATCTTTGTGAATGAATGAATGGATTTAAGAACGTCACTGCCTTGTAGAAAGACAGGGCTGTCCAACCAAGGTCAACCTGGGAGAGAAAACCAGTGGGGTACAACTATGAGAAACCCCCGTGCTCTGCCCCTGAATAAACAGTGGGTCACTGGACACACCTGAGTCTTGACGTCATCACTTGTAAGATTGTGAAAAGGATGGCGGCTTTGAGAAGCGCCTGCTCTGGGCACTCAACAAATCCTCACAACATCTATATGAGGCTCATCTACTCCCCATTTCCCAGATGAGAAAACCAAGCCTCCAAGGCACGGGGTACTTGCTAGTCCACGGCAGAGTTGGGAGTACAATCCATGTTCGTCAGTTTTCAAAACCTGAGCTCTTTCTAGTTTGTACGCCTCCTCTCTCTGGAGAAGAGAGTTTTTGTCCTCTAATACAGGGGCAGGTGTAACTTTAAGTGTTGTTGTGAGCTTCTAATGGGATAAACTAGGGCCTGGCACCTCGAGGGCCATCGAGGCTCACAGCCAACATCGGCATTGGAACTCCTTGTCCAAGAGCAAAGCTCAGCCAGGCACAGTGGTTCATGCCTGTAATCCCAGCACTTTGGGAGGCTGAGGCAGGAGGATCCCTTGAGCTCAAGAGTTTGAGACCAGCCTGGGCATCATAGTGAGACCCTGTCTCTACAAAAAATAAAAAATTAGCTGGGTGCAGTGGTGTGTGCCTGTAGTCCTAGCTACTTGGGAGGCTGGGGCAAGAGGATCCCTTGAGCCCAGGAGTTCCAGGATGCAATGAGCCAAGATTGCATCACTGCATTCTGGCCTGGGTGATAGAGTAAGAGGCTATCTCAAAAACAAAACAGAACAAAAAACCCACAAAGCTTCACTCTGCTCCCATCTGTGACCCTAGAGAAGGGGAGAAAAGGCAGAGAGGCCAGCTCATCCTTCCCTCCCCTAGCTTCCATGTCAGGACAAAGAGGGAGGCACAAAACCACGTGAACATGGACTCACTGCCTCATCTCCCTTGTTCTTGGCTTCCACGGCAGGTTCACCTGTGCCACTCTGTGCTGAGTCTGCACTTCCAAGAGGGCTACTCTCCGGAAGGTGAGCTCAGCACTGGGAGGCCAGATGGCCCGACAGTGGCCAGCTCATCTGAAATGGCATCCTCGGAGCATCTGATATACATCTCACACTGAGATACACTGTGAGATAAGGCTCATTAGCAGCTCTCCCCTGCCTCCCCCACATCGCTGTACCTGCTGTGAAGCCACTTGGTGCCTGAGAGACTCTTAGGAGCCTCCCAGCCCAGAAATTCTACCTGAATATGCTTCCTGCTGCAACACTAAAACACTGCTCTAAGGCCACATCAGGAACCTCTAAAGGAAACCCTCTCCTGGGTGATAATTATTATCAGATTGCACTTTGATAAATGAGAAGTCTTTCAGAGATTATTTCAAAAGCAAGTAGACAGTCCATATTTCGCAGGGCTAAGGCACTGGGATTCCATCATGGCACTGAAAGAAGCATTAACCAATTCACATCCCACATGCCTCATTTAGGGATCCACTTATTCTTATTTTGTATGTACTTTTTTTTTTTTTTTTTTTTTTGAGACGGAGTCTTGCTCTGTCACCAGGCTGGAGTGCAGTGGCGCGATCTCAGCTCACTGCAACTTCCACCTCCCGGGTTCAAGTGATTCTCCTGCCTCAGCCTCCCAAGTAGCTGGGACTACAAGCACACACCACCATGCCCAGCTAATTTTGTATTTTTAGTAGAGATGGGGTTTCACTATATGTTGGCCAGGATGGTCTTGATCTCTTGGCCTCGTGATCTGCCCTCCTCGGCCTTTCAAAGTTCTGGGATTACAGACGTGAGCCACTGCACCCGGCCTTGTATGTTGTATGTACTTATTAAAAGAAAGCAGTAATCACCAGGACTTAGCAAAAGGCACTAGGAACAAGCTACAAGGTGTGTGTGTGTGTGTGTGTGTGTGTGTGTGTGTGTGTGTGTTAGCATATTAGTTAACAATCAGCTTAATGGAAGTCAAAGCAACATTTAGCTGCTATAAAGCTGACACAGTCTTCTTCTGCCATACTGCTCAGCATGAGGGATTCTCAGTGTGACTTCTCACCACTACTAGGAAACGCCTCCCACCACAGGCAACCCGTCACCCTCTCCCTTTCCAAAATGATCGTCAGTAATAAGCAGCATCACGACCTGAGGTTTCCACTCTCCTAGTAACTGACCACACCAAGACAAAAACTGGAGAGACCAAGAGGGTAGGCTGCGACGTGCTCCGCAGCTCTAACCAAGCTACAGAGCCGAGCTCTCCCTCAATACACAGGGTATTCCTTCTCTCACTGGCTTGCGGCAATGCCGAAATTAGATCAACACGTCCAATCAAAGCCACAACACACCTGTAATGTTGTCGTAGCTCCGGAAATTCATTTCGATGTGGTCCCACTCCAGCACCATGCAGTTCTCCATGCTGGGCTGTGCGATGGCCACGTACACATCGTTCTTGGAGTTGAACGTATCCACTGAAACCGACTGGTAGGGCAAAGTCTGATGAACGACAAAATCTGGGAACAGGTGTTTAAAAGAAAGGGTTCGTAAAATCTCTGCAGGAATGACCAAGCACCATCACCTTTCCATCATCACACTAGTTCTGAAAAGGATGGGGGAGAAGAAGGAGGAGGCAGGAGGGAAGCAGCACAAACAGCGCAGCGTATTTGACTCTGGGACATTCCAGAAAGAGTTCTGGCTTGCACAGGATTATCAGACGGAATGCACAGCTTCTAGTACAGCTTCCTGTGGAGAAACAGCTTCCCAAGTTTGGCTAAAGGATCTCAAAGTTTTAAACATATTTGGTGAGAATTGGCGTTCAAAGTGAGGAGATGGATGGGACGCCACACAGCAACGTGCCTCAACACCGCCGTGCAAATCGCTCTGACAAAGGGGTGCTACGGTCCAGTGAGTTTGGAAAATGCTGTACTTCCAGCGCTCTCAGAACAGCCCCTGTAGGGAAGACGTCTGTTTTGTTTTGTTTGATGTGGTGCTTCTCAAACTTACCTGACCCTTTATCTCCAGTTCTGATAACCCCTAGCTTGGGATTACCCGTCACGAGAAAATGCCACTGCATGTTCAGAACAAATGGTACACTCCCCAAATGGCACACCGAACATTGGAAACCAAACTAGACCCTCTGCTCTGGTCTCAGGGGTTTATAAAGTCCACTGTGGAGGGGTAGTTAACCTAGGTCTGCTTACTGGTTACTGGTTACTGGAAAGTTGCCAGTCAATGCAGTGGTTAACAGCTGTGCAGCACTCTGCAGCTCCGAAAGCGATTACAGCAGACCTATTGTGTCTGAAGCAATACCAAGCTCCTCCTATTTTAGCACGCAAGCCACGCTTGCATATAGTGATAAGTCAGAGCTCTTCATCCACTTTGCTCTCCTGAGCTACAACTGACTCACTATTAAATCTTGGTAGGGAATGGAGAATATCCAAGCAACAGAGTGAGCATGGCCTCTGGAAGCATGTGGGGTAACTAGAGAAATCCAGTGAAAAAAGAGCCTCTACAAAAAGCGTACACACATGTGAATAAAGTTTAAGAAATAAAGTTTGTGTTTATTTGAGACAGAGTCTTGCTCTGTCTCCCAGGCTAGAGTGCAATGGCGTGATCTCGGCTCACCGCAACCTCCGCCTTCTGGGATCAAGCAATTCTCCTGCCTCAGCCTCCTGAGTAGCTGGGATCACAGGCACGCACCACCAGGCCAGCTAATTTTGTATTTTTAGTAGAGACGGGGTTTCTCCATGTTGGTCAGGCTGGTCTCGAACTCCTGACCTTGGTGATCCACCCACCTTGGCCTCCCAAAGTGCTGGGATTACAGGCATGAGTCACTGCGCCGGGGCTGGTTTAAGTTACTTCTTTGGCCAGAGGTGCTTCAATGTGCCCTGCCTCTCGGTAGGCTAAACACACCCACAGTGGAACATGGCATCACAGTAGACGCCTGGCTAAGGAAAGTCACTTTTATGAGGAAATCCTGGCCCTGCCCATCTCCACTCCACCCAATCCTTATCCTGTTCCACTCAAGTCTCTGAAAAGCCTCCCCCTAACAAGTCCAATCCACGGGACACTTTCCTAACTCCCTGGACTCATAAGTAGGCACTATTGCTTAAATCTTATTATTCATGACGACTCCAGATAATAACATCAGAGTCTGATCGGGAGATACTGGAGGGATCTGAGATCCTAGAGCCATTTTCCAGAGGTCAGAGAGGGTGAGCATCTGGCTATGGCCAGGCAGCCAGAGTGACACGTCTCCCAGACCAAGGGCTCCCTGAAGCAGGGCCTGGATTCCACATTCTCCAAGCCTCCCACAGCTCAAGCTCATGGCAGCCTCTCAGGAGGCAACCACTGATTTGGAAGCCTCATCAAAGATGTCAAATGAGAATGTCAACGAAGGGCCCCTCAGTACAGGGGGATAGTGCAAGAGGAACAGAGGCAGGAAAGGAGTAAGAGGGGAAGTGTGGAAGAGAAATGGGAAGAGCAGGTGACAGTCAGGTGGCAGGACAACGGGGTGAGATTGAGGGCAGGAGGGCAGCAGGGGGCCCAGGAGTGAGCCCTGTGCCTGGAGGCCGAAGGCTGAGGCCACTTCCCCACACTTGAGACCCTGGGATGGTCACCTCTCCTCTCAAGGGCTCAGCTCACGTATTCACTCTACGAAGGCAGTGACACTTACTTCCCAAGCTTGACGAAAAGGACAGATCAGATAATGGTGGAAATGCCAAATGCCCACCTCAGGGCTCCGCACATTTTAAAGACGGAACTGAAGTAGAGTGTGGTGGCTCATGCCTGTAATCCCAGCACTTTCGGAGGTCGAGGTGGGTGGATCACTTGAGATCAGGAGTTCAAGACCAGCCTGGCCAACATGGTGAAACCTTATCTCTACTAAAAATACAAAAATTAGCCGAGTGTGGTGGCAGGCACCTGTAATCCCAGCTACTCAGGAGGCTGAGGCAGGAGAATCACTTGAACGCAGGAACTGGAGGTTGCAGTGAGCTGAGGTCATGCCGCTGTATTACAGCCTGGGTGACAGAGTAAGACTCTGTCTTAAAAAAAAAAAAAAAAAGATGGAACTGAGGTCCGACAAAGGACAGTTCACCTCCTCTGTCCTAGCTACCACTGGGCCTGTCTTTCAGGAAGGGACTATTTTAATGGCATCTAAGGTAAGATGCAGGAGCTGAGCCACCACCTTCCTGGGCAAATGACTTAACCTCTCTCTGCCTTAGTTTCTGCATCGTATATTATGGTTCCTACTCACTTAGCTTAGCACAAAGTGAGTGCCCAACACATGTTACCTTTTAGAGGTGCCCCTCCCTTCATTCTGGGGCAGAGTAGTTTGGCTAAACCAGTGTGAGTGGGCTGGCCTTGCTTCTCAGCCCACTCTAAAGACTACAGGGGAGGGAACGGAGGCTGAGCGGTGCACGCAGATGTGGAAAGAAGGAGAAAAAAGAGGCTGCCTCTGCCGCTCAGCAGGCAGGAGGTGACTGAGGAAGAGTGTGGACAAGTGACTCTAGTGGACGGGGAACCTTCCCAGCCCCAAGTCAGGAGCAGAACATCCTGGGGAAGGGCTGGGGCTCCGAGATAAGACACACTGGGCTTCCAATTCTTGACGTGCCACTTTTAGCTATGTGACCTTTGGCAAGACAATTGAGCCTTAGGTTCTTCCTTCATCTGTGAAATGAGGGTGATACCTATTTCCTAAGCTTGCCGAAAGGACTAAATGCAAGAGTCCATGTAAGTACATACTGCGGTGCTAGGGTGATCACTCCATAGTTCATGTATGCAACAATGATAGTATTCAGTTGCCTGCTTGAAGACTTAGCAAAGAGTCACAGCTCCCCCTTGACCCCCCCCACCACCAAAATAACAGTTGCTTGGTCAAAGATAAACAGAAAAAAGTGAACCTGTGTTCACTCCTGTTGGCACTGGCAGAACCAGTGCAGAAGCCAGAAAGCACGTGTTCACTGCACAAGGCTTTGCTGGTTTCTATGTTCCCGTATAGACAGAGGAAGGGGAAATGGCGGCAGTCACCACATGCTCCCTTTTCTGGGGATATAAAGGACTTGGAGAGCACAACTGCATTCTTTTAATTACAACCAAGACGGCTATAAACTCCTCTCCTACATCTCCAGTTGCATTCGACTAAGCCGAGTCTGCCACAGGTTCTAAGCACTCCCGGGACGCCCATAACTCACTCATCTCCTCCTTCCCGTTTGCCTCCCTGCTGCCCTCTGCATTCTCAGAAATACCTCGCTTAAAAAGGCAGGCTGTTTAAAGCGTAGACTAGGAAGTTTCTGTTTTTATTGAAGAATGCCAGGATGAAAAAGAGCTGTCACAGTAGAGAGCATTTTACAAATCTAGCCTTTCATGGCCCTATTTTAAGCTATTTTTCCCATATAGTGGGAAAAATTTCATAATATTTTCTATATACTGACTATCTGGCATAATACAGATTGTTAAATCATTTGAATTACAAATCTAACTCTTAATAGAAGAACCCACCCCTCACCCCACCCCGCAAAAAGGAGGAGGAAGAAGAAGAGGAAGAGAAGGGGAAAGAAGAATGAGGCCAGGCAAGTTAGCCAAGATGGCTTGTGCCTGTAATCCTGGCAGTGTGGAAGGCTGAGGTAGGAGGACTGCTTGAGGCCAGGAGTTTGAGACCAGCTACCAAGACCTTCTTTTTACTAAAAATTTAAAAAATTAATCGGGCGCGGTGGTGCATGCCTGTAGTCCTAGCCGCTCTGGAGGCTGAGGTGGAAGGATCGATTGAGCCCAGGAGGCTTGAGGTTGCAGTGAGCTATGATTGTGCCACTGCACTCTTGCCTGAATGACAGAGCAAGACCTTGTCTCAAAAAAAAAAAAAAGAGAGAGAGAGAGAGAATGAAAAGAAAATGATTGATGCATATATGTTTGTGGGAATCAGAGAAGAGGATCAGAGGAATTTAAATATCTTCTCCCACCCCCCACCTAAATTTACTTCTCACAAACAGCAAAAGCACATTCTTGTGGAAAGATCTCAGAAATACACATATTGATATGACATCAGTTTACTAGTGTTAAAATATTAATGGCACTCTGCAAAAAGAGCTGCCACTTCCATTCACACTGGATTAAGTTCATGATGTCAGTGGGACTCTCACAATTTAGGCCTTTCTCCCAGTGGAATCAACAGATTTTCACATAGCTATTTATAGCACTTGCAGAAAATAAATTATACATGATGCCGATCCTACTGGGAGAGAAACTGTACATTAATGCATTATTTCTCTTTGCATTTTCATCAGCCCTGAAAAGGGGAAGCTAACAGGACAATTAGGATGCAAAATTCACTTCCTCTAAGGAATTTAGTGAATTACTCACCTAACACAGGGAATCATCGGTAGGTAACAGGGACTTCTGAGGTGGTTAAAAATAGACTTGAAGGGGAGGGTTACAAAAGAGGCTATTAATCTAAAGACCTGAAACAGCCCAGTGGTGGCTCTGTGGTACAAATTAAACCCCTTGGCCAAGGAACAGAATGATAACAGGGCCTTCCTCTCTGCTGGGAAAAAAACAGAGTGAGACACAAAAAAACTTACCCCTTTTCTGAAAATCTGAGTTGAAAGGAAAACAACCGTACTCAGAAAATGTGTTTCTTTCCAAACCTTTAGAAAGAATACGGTAACTGTACCATAAACTCTCGAATTTGGCCTCCGAATTTGGCCTTCCGTTTTGCATCCACCCTCATTCATTCTCCCCCCAACCCCCGCCACGCCCCTACTCCCCATTTAGCTTTTAATGAAGACACAGAGTCTGGGGTTTGATCTGAACAGAAGATATGAACCCCGAACACTCACAATTTGTTGACCTAGTTCTTACACGGCAGGGCCTATATTTAGGGGTGGGTCACAACTTTGTTGTATCATTTTTTTCCCGATGGAAGAAACTGTCAGCAAGAGTCTCATCTGTTCATGAATCTTACAGGGATAAAACCATGGCAAAGACAGAATTATCATGTCCCTCTCACCAGAAGGCCTTGTGCTGACTTCGTAAATTTAGTAGAAAGCTTGTTCGTGAAGACAAATACTGCATAAGACAGAGAAGGCCCTCCAATGTGTTAAGGCCGCTCTTGCTGCTCTGTGGATTCTGGGATGAGGACAGGTTTCCTTAGTTCCAAGCTACTTCCATTCCAATAACAATTCTCAGAGCCTAGATCATTTTTATAACCACCCCCAGGGCCCTAAATTCAGAAAATATATTTTCTTGTAGAAATTATATTCTATTCCCATGGCCCTCTAGCCCATTACTTCTATCAGAGATTGGCAAAGTTTCCACACGCTAAGGCCAGATGTGAAGAAAACAATGGAAAATCTGCAAATTTCACCTTGGCATTTCTAGAACTCTCCAGAAAAAAATGGAGAAAAGGTAGAGAGAGAGTCTCAGTGAGCTCTGGTTTAGCTGCGGTTTAATTAAATTTAATTAAATTTAGCATTTAATATCAAAGAGTCTTGAATGCCACCTTTTGGAGCAAATGTTATTGACTCCAACCTCTGATTTATTGCCCTGGCTCTAAAATACAATAAATTAACCTCCCAGTGGCCTCAGCTGACTATAGGGCACCTGCCAATTACACAGCTGAATAAGCCCCTATTCGATGATGAAAGAAAAAGTCATTTCCGTGAGATTTCAGGTTGTTTATCAGAAAAGAACAGAACTTGTAGGGTCCCTTATTTACAAACAAAGATACCTAGAAATGATTTTTTACTTTGTGGGGTTTTGTTTATTTGTTGGAAGGTGGTAGGGGACGGGCCTCAATGGGATATTTTGTCTTGGAGTTTTGGTGTCTTTTGAGTTTCTGTAATGAGTTTCTGTTTCTCATTCCTGTGCTTCTCCTGACATGACTTGAGGCTTTGTAGATATCAGCTCTCAGCCTGAATGCTTATTTTTATAAATCAGGTAAGCAGGTTTCATACAGTGGCCTGATCCTCTCTCTGGCTTTAGAAGCCATAGAATCCCCCACCTAAGCCTTTCCAGTGGAGAGACTCACCAATACCATGGGCCTCAGGTTGTGACAGTGGAGGCAGTTAGTGTTTTAATTTTATCTTATAACCTGAAAAATGTATAAACTGAAAGCTTACGTCAGGCCCGGGGAAACAAAATAAAACTTTCTTTATGTTTTTCCATCAACGTGAGTTGTTTTCTTTTGATAACTAGTTGCTAACTTTTATTTTCTATTTTGCCATTGGTTATAATTTACCTAGTTATCTCTTCTTACATGGGACTCTGAAAGTCATTCATAGGTTTAAAAGTCTGGTGTTTGTGGGGCGTGGTGGTTCACGCCTGTAATTCCAGCACTTTGGGAGGCCTAGGCGGGCGGATCACCTGAGATCAGAAGTTTGAGACCAGCCTGGCTAACATGGTGAAACCCTGTCTCTACTAAAAATACAACAATTTGCTGGGCATAGTGGCGGGTGCCTGTAATCCCAGCTACTTGGGAGGCTGAGGCAAGATAATTGCTTGAACCCAGGAGGTGGAGGCTGCAGTGAGCCAAGATCATGCCATTGCACTCTAGTCTGGGCAACAAGAGCGAAACTCCATCTCAAAAAAAAAAAAAAAAAACGAGTGTAAAAGTCTGGTGTTTGTTAGTTAAATGTCCAGTGAACTTCATCTTACTAAAGCAAGAGAACAGTCTCAACTGAGTAACTTAGGCCTCCCTGTGCTGGCCTTCTATGAAACCTAGATTGATTTGATAACGTCCTCACGCCAACGCACAAGTTCATACTTACTTAAGAAAATGAAACCCTTAGAGAAATTTGAATTTTGTAAAGAAGCAAAATTGAAGCCAGGGCAGTTAACAAAAAATTCTTCCGAACTTTTGAGATATTTTCCTTACCGCGTCAATTCATTTCTTTAGAATGCTTAAAATTTCTCTAAAACAATTTTGATAAACAATTCTACATTCACTTTTCCCCACTCTCCATTGATAGTCTAAAAGAAAGAAGAAGAGATTATTTGAAATATCCATGTCTGATGAGGTTCTGAATACCTGTAGTTGTGCATTCATAGTCAAAGCTGGTCACATCATTGAGCTTCTTTTCCTGATATTCTGGTGGACCAATACACAGCACATCGGAAACGGTGGAATTTGTCATCTTCAACCACAGGTACAGCCACTTGGCTTTGCAATCACATTCAAATTTATTACCCCTCAAATCTCTAAAAATCAAAACAAAACACAAACACATACACAGAGAAATAGACGTGTCTGACGTGTAACACGTAACTCCAGAATTATTAACATTTTGATATATTTAAGACTCCCTAAAAATGGAGTTTAAAAAATTTTGTATTTAATGCCTCCTGTTTCTCGTATCTATCATTGACTTTATTTAACGCTCCTTAGCACAGGGGATTTAACTGTATAATGTCCAGAGAGCTCTCAGCGAGGACATGTCATCATCTCCCCAAACGCTCTTGAAGCTGTCTCTACACCATGCTGGAAATGGGAGACAGATGACAGAAGAACGTCCCCCAACAAAGGTTCACATAAACATAAAGAAGTTGTTGTAAAAAGATGGTTTTCACAAACACAATCGAAACTTCAAGCTCTTGTTAAAACTATGTCCTGTAGGCCAGGCATGGTAACTCACGCCTGTTACCCCAGCAGTTTGGGAGGCCAAGGCTGGCAAATCACCTGAGGTTAAGAGTTCAAGACCAGCCTGGCAAACATGGTGAAATCTCGTCTCTACTAAAAATACAAAAATTAGCTGGGCATAATGGCAGGCGCTTGTAATCCTAGCTACTCAGAGGCTGAGGCAGGAGAATCACTTGAACCCGGGAGGCAGAGGTTGCAGTTAGCCAAGTTCAGGCTACTGCACTCCAGCCTGGGCGACACAGCGAGACTCTGTCTAAAAAAACAAACAAAAAAACACCTACGTCCAGTAAGAAGCAACAAACGCCAGAAGATACAGCAGGTGAATGCACTATCTCAGGGAGGGGGCCTCCCACCCAGGAAGTGTGATTTACCACTGGCCTCATGAGCGTTAAGCATAAAATGGCAAAATCCAACACAACTCAAACTGTATGCTATTTCCCAGGATGCACTACTTTGTTATAGATTTTTAGCCACAGCATAAAATAAACACATAAAAGAAAGGCGAGAGGGGATTGAAAGACATGATTAACTGGGGCACAATGACAGGCACACATAAACTTAATTTCATTACTCACAGTTCAATCAGAGAGTCTAAATCACTGAAGACATCCCTCGGTAGTGCTTTTATGTGGTTATTGGCCAAAGAACTAGAAGAAAAAAGTCACATTGCAATGTGGTTATTATCTCACACCCTGTCACTCTCAATTCCCTTCCAGTAAAGCTACTGACTTAAAGTGCAGCGTTGCTCATCAATACTGAGATAGAGAAACGAGCTCAGTTATGCAAAGATAACATTAGAGATGCTGGATTCTATTTTTTTTTTAATACAAAAAGCACTTTTTAAGCTCTTTATGTATATTTGCTCAACCTCAGATGGCTTCCCATGTTTCTTGGAATCAAAGCCAAAGTTCCTTCGGTGGCGAAGGACCTTTATTGCCTGATTACCTCCACTCTTGCTTACCTAGGAGACTACATCTCATCGGTCTCCAACTCCTCAGTGGATCTCTGATCCAGCCACACTGGCCTCCTTGCTATTCCTCCAACAGGTAAGGCATGTGTCCTACCTCCAGGCCTCTAAACTTGGTCATCTGCTTGGAATGCTCTTCCCCCAGATATCCATTTCGCATTCCATTGCCTCCTTTGGGCCTGTCCTCAAGTATCATCACCTTCTCAGGTCCCTGCACATCTCCCCTTCCCTGCACCGCCATCATTTGGCACGCTACATATTTTAACTATCTGTTTGTTTACTGGCTGTGTATCCTCCCTCTACATAAGCCACATGAGGACAGAGGTTACTGTCTGTCTGTCCACTGCTGTATCCCCAGTTCCTAGAACAGTACCTGGCACACAGCAGGTACTCGGTATATGGCTACTGAATTAATATATTAAGCACCAAAGTAAGAGTGATAGAAGAAGATTTACAGTCTTATCCCAAGAAGTTCCCTAATGGTCCATCTAAGTGAATTCTATTACTTGTGACTCTAAGAAAGGACTCAGTAAACACTCCCTTACATAAAGACACTCAACTCAACCTTTAAGAATAACATAATAAAACCTCAGTGAATCAGAATGTGTAGGGAATGATTGACTATGATCAATTTCAATTTCACATGAATAAAGGTTGACCCGAAACCATTTTGCATTTTGGTTCTTAGTGCTGAAGATCATTCTAAGATGCCCTAGTCCATTTCCCCACCTCCAGGAAATAGACTAGAATGCACAGCATCAACTCTTTCTCTGATGATTCAGGGTTTTGCAGTGCCCTGTCATCATACTGTGAAGATGAATGTCCGTGGTGCAGGGCTGTTGATGTAGAAAGATGCTGAGTGTTGAAATGATGTACATCGAGTCTGTGATTTCCCCAGGCGCTGCACTCTAATGTGAGTCAGCCAAGAAGCCGATGCCTACTTTTGTTTCCTTTACACATATGCATGCCAGCAGCAAAACATATAAATGATAAACATGTAAGCAATTCAGCACCAATCTATTTAAGATATCTATGAAATGCATCTTTTGTATCTTCCTAACGACCCATCCCAGAAAGATGAATTAAAGAAACGGGTGTTCCTACCTAGAGCTGGTTAGCTGGGCATAGCAGAAGCTTGGATCCCAAATGCTCTTCCTTCAAGGCATCAACTGGATATGGGAAGACCCATAGTTTCTGAATTGTGCCCCTTTCTATCTAGGTAACCGCAAATGAATTTAAATAAAATTTCGTGTACTCTTTTACCTTCCTTTTCTAAATGATGTATTTGTTTATTTTTAACTGTGTTGGAAAATAGGCTGAATATGTAATCAGACTGAAGCGACACCGAAAGAGCTTTGGAAATTTAAAAAAGGGAGTGTTTGTTTTGATTTTTTTTTTTTCCTGGTTGATGGTCACTTTTTCTGGAAAGTAAAGTACAAAAATGTTTTAGCTAATTAACATTGTTAGCTAAAAACTTCAGCTAATTGAAAGTTATTGTACTGAAATGCTAAGTATACATGGAATGACCAAAGCCAAAAAAAGAACAGCACAGTGTTTAGCAACATTCCAAGTGTTCAATTTAGATTTCAGAAAGCAGAATTATTTAGATGAGTTACTCACCCCACTGACACCAAGTGCTTAACACCTGCCTTTCCATTTCATTTTGCCTACAAACCATGGCACTTAACTTTATTTCTAAAACTATTTAACAGCTTCATGTCCCTTGGGCTTCACGGAAC
This sequence comes from Ateles fusciceps, assembly GCA_036589455.1. Classification (NCBI taxonomy): domain Eukaryota; kingdom Metazoa; phylum Chordata; class Mammalia; order Primates; family Atelidae; genus Ateles; species Ateles fusciceps. The sequence continues at coordinate 330,848 of JAZHEH010000164.1, read as the reverse complement.
TGCTGGAAACAAATGTTCTAGATTTTAGTTACAGATTGGCAGAGCTCCTTCCATGCTTTGAAACCTGATCTGCGTCTCTTTTCCTAGGCATGTGAGTCTGTAAGCATAAAAGATAAAAATCAGCTGCTTAACTTAATCAAGCCAATTCCAAATAGGAACTTTTATAAGCTCAGGAGCGAACTTTAGAGACTTGGTATCTTCTCTTCGCTTAGAGGTTTTTAAAAAAGGAGGGAGGTGAATTGGTTCATTCTTTAAACAGTATATTAAATGCCTGAATTACTAAATACATCTCCAACCTAGAAGAGTCAACTTTAAAAGTTGCCTGATGGCTGGGCGCGGTGGCTCATGCCTGTAATCCCAGCACTTTGGGGAGCCAAGACGGGTGAATCATGAGGTCAGGAGATCGAGATCATCCTGGCTAACACGGTGAAACCCCGTCTCTACTAAAAATACAAAAAATTAGCTGGGAATGGTGGCACACACCTGTAGTCCCAGCTACTCAGGAGGCTGAGGCAGGAGAATCGCCTGAACCCAGGAGGCAGAGATTGCAGTGAGCTGAGATCACACCACTGCACTCCAGCCTGGGTGACAGAGCAAGACTCCATCTCAAAAAAAAAAAATCTTGCTTGACTTGTCCAGAAGTGGAGCACATATGGAAAATCCAACTCCATTAAGAAGCCATCCATCAATTAGCAAATCAGAAAGTACATCCTGCTGGCTTAGCCTGGCGCTAGACACTAGGGGAAGAACAGAGCTAAGGGAAGATCACTAAAAGTCCTGCCTTCCTGGAGCTTCCAACATGCTGGGAGGTAAAACTAACAGCCAAGCAGCCGCACCAACCAGTATGGCCATTGTAGACAGTAAAGTGCTGGCTGCGTAAAGCCAATGGCAGGAGTAAAGAGGAAGATGGAGATGGCTTAATGAGGGAGACCGAACTTAATCCGGACTTTGAAAGAAAAGAGATTCCAAGAGACCACAGGCAGGAGAAACAGCATCCTGGGCAAGGGAGAGGATGTGAGGAAAAGCAGTGGGATGAGGTGAGTGAGCATGGGGGAGCACTGAGAGCTTGACGTTCTGAGGACACTCAGAGAGATGAGGTTAGAGAGCTGAGAAGAGGCTTGACTTGTGGGCTTGACTGCAGGGTCGTCCTACCCACTGAGATGAGCTGGTTCTTCTCTAACGCATTTGTGCTCTCTGGGCCCAAGTGCAGGACTCCCACACTCCCTCTGTGTTTGTGTTCTCTGTGCATACCACAGAAAAGGAGGTGCCTCTTGCACACATTACACATGAGAACACATGAAACAAATGCATAAGCATGCACACATGAACACAGCTATGTACGCTCATGTATATAAGTCCATGCATCCAAGGACACTTTGTACACCTGCACGAAGACATGCAAATGTCCGTATATGATACCTGCTTGCTCACACTCTGCTCCTGATGGGAGAACCGTAGCCATCTGAGCAAATGAGGGTTCTCATCTGGGCTAACTCAGCCCGTCACATGGGATTTGCTTTAGGTTTAAAATCTGCCCAGAGCTTTTGCTCAAATACAAAGCCCCTAATTCCTGACTTCTGGGAACCAGACTCATCTGGCCACAGCTGTTCCCCTTCAGACACCCACAGCTGTCTTCTTAGCAGTCCCTGTCTGGCCACCCAAACTGCTACTGCCAAAGATACTTGATGGACCATGAAGGAAATTGGGACTTCTTAACGCGTGGAGGGAAGGAATGACGATGACGATGATGATGATGATGATGATGCCAGCTATGCCGGGCATTTACCATGAATAATGGGCTAGATGCTTTGCAAGCAAGCATTAACCCTTTATGTACGGCAATCCCATGGAATCAGTACAGTTTCAAATCAATTTGTTTAACTTTATTTTCAGAAAGCTCTTAAAGAACCAGAGAGTTTAGCTGAAACCACAGATTAACCCAACATAAAAGAAAAAGTGATTTGCACTCAAATGAGAAGAGTCATGAAAACGTCTCTATTCCACTTTGTCCTAATTCTAATCCAATATTCCACTTAGTCATTTAAGCCTTGGTTCCAAAATCTGTAAAATGGGAACTCACAGATTATTATGAAAGCCAAAGAAGAGAAGGCTCACTAAGCACCCAGCCCTGTGCCTGGTGCCAAGCAGGTATCAGATCCACATTAATTTCCTTCCTGGCCGGGTGCGGTGGCTCATGCCTGTAATCCCAGCACTTTGGGATGTCGAGGCAGGTGGATCACTTGAGATCAGGAGTTTGAGATCAGCCTGACCAACATAGTGAGACCCCTGTCTCTAATAAAAATACAAAAATTAGCCGGGCATGGTAGCAGGTGCCTGTAATCCCAGCTACTCGGGAGGCTGAGGCATAAAAATGTCTTGAATCCAGGAGGCAGAGGCTGCAGTGAGCCGAGATCTTGCCATTGCACTTTAGCCTGGGCTAAGATAAAATCATGGCCTTCCCATCTCCTCCATCAAGCGACACAAGCCCCTCACACCCCAGGTTGCTCCTTAACTCACACACAGTCACGTGGTCTATCACTGCAACTCAGACTGATAGCGACGACAAGTATGTGAGTAGTCACAGTGAGCCAGTGTCTGATTGACAGCATAGAAACTTCTTGGGTAATCTAGAAATTCGTTTCCTTCAAGGACTGTTACAATATGGAAATAACAGTCAAGAAACAGAGAGGCCCCAGGAAATGAATCTTACTCCACTCGTTAAAGGACTTACAATACTTTTCATAAGACTTACAGGTGAGTCAGGTCACGGAGGCCACGAAAGGCATTTCTTGAAATGGTTTCTATTTTGTTCCCTTCAATGAACCTAAGAGGAAAAGTCGTATAATTAGAACGATCTTTTTCTCCTTAGTATCTCTTTAAAAACTATATTAGTAAGCTTTCAGAATAAAATCTAAAAGCATTCCTGAGTTATAAGAATTTATCTCTGAAGCCTAGGTCAGCTACACCAAATTCCACGTGGTAGCAGGATGTGTGCAAAAAGGCATGCACGTGAGTGTACGGTGTGCACTCCTTCCAGAAGCGGCATGGAAGTCTTCAAATTCTGAGCTGGCAACATGAGTAAAAACATACTGGGGGTGCCGGGTGTGGTGGCTCACACCTGTAATCCTAACACTTTGGGAGGCCGAGGCAGGCGGATTGCCTGAGCTCAGGAGTTCGAGACCAGCCTGGGCAACACGGTAAAACCTCTTCTATATTAAAATACAAAAAATTAGCCAGGTGTGGCGGGAGGCACCTGTAGTCCCAGCTACTCTGGAGGCTGAGGCAGGAGAATTGCTTGAATCCGGGAGGCGGAAGTTGCAGGGAGCCAAGATCGCACCACTGTACTCCAGCCTGGGTGACAGAGCAAGACTCCGTCTCAAAAAAAAAAAATCTTGGAGGGAAATAAAGAAGAAAACAGTATGCAAAGGCAAGAAATTCTCATATCTGTGCAAGACTGGGGTGCTTCCAGACATTTTCCCCACTCACTCCGCATTGCACAGTGTCTGGCTATTCATACTTCTGTTAGTAGCACTGTCCCTTGAGAGGGTTCCTTGTTTTCCATCTCCTTATTAGAGTTTTTTGCCGAGGGAGAGTTCCATCAAGCTTGGTTTTCAGCAACCTTGAGTTTATATCGTGTCCTACGTCATCTAATCACCAAACAAATGGGTGACAAGGCAGGGAAAAGCTCAAGCTCTTTAAGCCACTAGGAAGTAGGAAGGATCATGAAGTTGAGTAGGGACAAAACTTCTTTCTCTGTACTAAAGCTCCATAGGGCTTGCACATGGGATCTTGCAATAATAGCACTGGCCATGCTTTAAGGTCTTTGTGGGAAAGAACGGATGTGAATTCACTATGACTATTCTCTAGGCCCAGGGAGAACTAAATTTTAGTTGATAGCATTATATGAAGTCAAATGTTAAGAGGGCCTTGGATGAGATGCTCCGTGGGTGGGGCTTTGTAACACAACACCATCAGTGAATTAGTTCTTGATTCTTGCAAAGAGAACTCACTGATGGTTTTTAAAAGTAAGGTGTCTCTTCAGTAATAGACTTCAGCAGAAACCAATGAGCTAACTTCCTCTCCAGTAACCGTGACCATAAGATGAACTACCTGTAAGAGAAAACTCATAGCTTTACAACCGCTACCTCCCTTGGCTATGCATGGGCTTTCATAGACCCTAGTCAGATTTAGCATTGCAGTCATGCTATACTTTCCATACTATGTATATGATCATATCAGAGTATTATGAGAACACACATATTATGTATACTCTGGAGAAAAAATTCCTCCAGGGACATCTTTCCTCAAGACACAAAGTCAGCAGAGAGCTTTCTTATACCTGAGATGTGTCTAGAATTCCAATACTACCTGTTGAACTCAGACAAGAAAATGAGACGAGGCTTTAAAAATCTCTCTGAATGCTAAGTGAGGAAATCCCATCTGATAGCAGGATTAACATTATTACACAGTTACCAAAGACGAGGATGAAAGAACTTCAAGGGGAAAAAAGACATGAAAGGAAGAAAAGGCAGAAATCAGAACAAGGGCAAAGCTCATTGCGAGGGGAAACACCTGCACATCACAAAAGGGAAAAATGACTTTTTTTTTTAAGGAAAACAATAAAATAAAATTAGACCCTCAGTAGCAATTCATAGGAGATACTGCAAAAGAGATGTAGGCCAGTGAATGAACAACATGAAGTTGTACCCCCGAAACAGGGAGGCTTTATTAAAAATCGGTAACCCTCAGAACCCCGCAACTCTGTTTCTGGCTGATCAGCAAACCCATGCTGAGTTATGAGAGGTAAAAATATCCAATGCAATTTCCAATTGTGCTTACTACATGACAAATTAAACGTCAGCAGAGAATGAATGAATCTCTCTCCTTGTTTCCTGTCTCCCTCTTTGTCTTCAGCCTCCTCCTGCCCCAGAGTGTTGGTAAGCAAGTCAATTATAAAAGGTCAGTGCTGAAAAGAGAACGGGGTATTCTCCACTTTCTCCACCCCTAAACCCTGGCAGAGATGCTGTTCCAGCATAGAAACCAATCCAGAAATTCTACCAGGATACCAGATGTTCAGCAAATAGACAAAGCACAAAACTTACAGATATTCCAGATGAAAAAGTCCAGCGAAAGCGTCGTCTCGGATGATGGTGAATGAGTTCGAATTCAGCAATCTGCAAGTAAGAGACAGAGTCCAATGCAGAGATGTAAAACTTGAGTCACATGCGAAGCCATTTCTATTTCTTTTGCTACGTTTTGATCTGTGGGTAAACATGAGCTCTTGTTAGCCTAGAAGAATCCATTTGGTTGTCAGAAACCTGACTCTCACAGCCTGCTCTTACAGACAGTGGCAAGTGGATTCCTTTGGACCAGATTTTCTTGTCATCTCCAGAACTCTGCTCCTTTCTTCCCCTCTGTGTTTCAGTAAATACAACCTGATGTCTGTTATTTTAAAACATTATAATGCTCAGCACAACTAAATGGCCAGTGAATGCCTTATGGTATACAAGCAATCATAAAATTAGAGATCTAAAAAGATCTCATCCAAATCTGTTTTTAGGAAAATATAAGCCCAGAGAAGTTAAGTGACTTAACCAAAGTCACACAGCTGGGACCAAGAAAAAACAAAAAACAGAAAAACCTTTTCTACCATATTATACACTCCCATAAGAAATAGTGAAGAAAAAAAAAAAAAAGTTTGTTTAAGAAACTTTCAGAAGATTGTCACTATACAGTTTTCTATCACCAACTCTATTGGCAAAATAATACCTAAAATTATATTTCTATTATATGGAAAGTATATTTTAATAGCACTGCAATTCCTAAGAGACCTCAGATTTTAAAATGTTAAGTATAATGTTAAAAGTAGGCATATAACATTTCAAGAACAAAAGTATCAAGACTGTGTTTATTTAGGATGAATAGTGATCGCCTATATTCCATTTATCCAAGTTTTTTTTTTTTTTTTTTTTTGGAGACAGAGTCTCGTTCTGTCCCCCAGGCTGGAGTACAGTGGCGTGATCTCGGCTCACTGCAGCCTCCGCCTCCCGGGTTCAAGTGATTCTCCTGCCTCAGCTTCCTGAGTAGCTGGGACTATAGGCGCATGCCACCATGCCTGACTAATTTTTGTATTTTAAGTAGAAATGGGGTTTCACCATGTTGGCCAGGATGGTCTCAATCTCCTGACCTCGTGATCAGCCTGCCTTAGCCTCCCAAAATGCTGGGGTTACAGGCGTGAGCTACTGCGCCTGGCCCATTTATCCAAATTTTCTATAGCACATTGCTTGTTTTAATTTCAATCTCATCTCAAATTTAAGAAACCAACATAGATAAAGAGAATGAGGTGTGTATTCATACTTTGCCTGTCACTGATTTGCTTTTGAAAACTGCTTTTTGGACATTTGTTTTCATCAGTAAACATTACCCAGCCTGGGTTACAGGGCACGCCATGGGCATCACCACAGTGCCTTGGGCATTGCTTACAGAGAGGAGCTGGGATGAGGAATAGGTATGAGTGAGAGCTTTTGGTCCTGGGCTAGAATCCTGGCTCTGATTTGGGGCAAGTCACTTAACTTCCCTGAGCCTATTTCCTTATCTATCAAAAGGGATTATCAACATGTCTTCATCCTGGGAATGCTGTGATAAAATTATGCACGTAAGTTCATAGTGTGCTGCCTGACTGGTTTCAGTTCTCAGGAAACTAGACACACTCCTATTTCCAGAGTAACATTAAGATTTTAAAATGAAGTTTTCTTTTAAACTGAGGTGTTTGGAAAACAGTGCATTTAGGTGATGTTCAGGTCATGAGTCAAAGCCATCACCTCCCCATTTACTAGATCTATGTGCTGGGGTCCACAATTAAGTCTTCGAAGAAAACAAATATCAAACTAAGGAAGGAAAACTGAGCGGGGGAGCCTCAGTGCTTTGCTGGGGGCACCACAGGGTAAATTAACACCAAAAGGCAGCCATGGTCGACTCACGGAGCTGGGGTACTTTGGGAAGGGCTGATACCAAAGAGGCAGAGACCGCCCTTCAAGGATGGTACCTCAGGGCCCCCCCACTGCGCAGAGGGATCTTCCCATACTCACAGCAGCTGCAGGGAAGGCAGATGGGAAAACATTCGGTCCTTGATTTCCGAAAACGTCCCATTTACCAGGCTCCTATGGGCAAAAGATGGATAAAAGTAGGCATAGGTTTCTATCAGGAAGTCAGGCAGGGTGGGCAATCAACCTCTGCCTGCACCTGTACTTCGAACCCTGACTCACAGTTGGCCAGGATCTTTCCCAGGTTAAGAAGAAGAGACATGCCACTTCCCAAGGAATCGGATCAATATGAAAACTAGTCTGAATAACAGAAACCTTTACCATCAGCTCCTTCCACAGACATTATCTCAGTCAGTTTCAATCAATCCCCTCACTTCCTTTTCTTAACTACAGGAGGTCCCTGCCTGAAAATGGATAATCGCTTCATCTCCGCCCCCTGATTCTATTTGTGTAGACATAGCGTTACTGTTGGCCTATGAAACCTGGGGTAGGATTAAGCATTCCTCTCCGGAGCCCATCTCTGAAAGACAGTCGGAGCACTTCTGATTAAATGCACCATGAAGGCCCTGGGGGAGAAACTCACAGACACCTGAACTCCCCTATGTGGGAAGAGGCAGTGCCATCTGCCAGATAAAATGGTCAACTAGTTGGCAAGACTGCTTGGCTTTATTTCTGCCCCCAGGCCCCTGTCCTTTCTGGCCACAGCAGGGTCTGAATACATTATTTCAGAATTCCTTTCAGTTCACATGCAGATCACTTAAGCAGCTGCTGGTCTGAAGGATTTAATAAGGGGAACTCTAATTTCTGGAATCCTCCATGCCACTCAACTTGGCAATATTAAGAATCCAAAAGGTCCTCTGTTCCCACCAGCCAAACTCTTCTGACTTTCTATCAGTGCAAACGGGAACCCCCTCACTCCTGCGACCAGGCCCCTACAATTTGCCTTGGGTGGACGGTGGGGGAGCACTGGACACAAGAAAGTATCTTGAGCGCAGGCAACGTCACCCTGGGGATTCCCTGCCTCCACCGCTGAATGGGCACCCAGGCACCTTGGCCTGGAACAGTAGAGTGGTCTTAGCAGGAAACGTCCTAACAGTAAAGATCCAGCCCAACAGCCCCTTCCACCGCCCTTATGAGCGCTGATCATTTGGCGTGAATGGCCAGGTGAAGGCAGGGTGAAAGCACCTCTCGGCACGTGGATAAATCATGTGAAGCCCTTTCCTGTGGGTTCCTCCTGCTGAAAACGCAGCCAACACAACTGTGTGACGGGGAAAGGGGGCAAGAAGCCCTCCTGACCTCAGGGCAAGAAGTCAGGCTGGCTTCAAAGCACTTGGCCACTGGGCTAGGCGCCCAACATGCCCTAAACCTCTGCCAAGCCTTCTGTGACCCCCCCTCTTCCAGGCCACGTGGGGCGGCCCCTCGGCTCCCAGAGCCTGCCTGCCTTGACCTCGGCTTTGTGCAGCCTGCGATGTGGAGAAGTTAGGAGGAGGCCACGGGTGAACGTTCACCCCAGACCTGACGTGGGGCGGTGAGGCCTCATTCTTCCCAATTTGCACTCAATCAGGTCGTGTTCAGTTGCTCCTATGCACGCCCCTACACAATCACACAACCCCAACCCGCAAACACACATACACACACACACCCCCTCTCAAACTTTAATGCAGCCCTGAGTCGCCTGGGGGACGTCAGATGCACTCTCCAGGGCTGCGCTCCAAAGACAGCTTCATAGCAGTCGGATTCTGCATTGGCACAAGCTTCCCCAGGTGAGTCTGATGCAGGTGGCCCGCGGGCCACATTGTGAAAAACACTGCCCCAGGGACCTGTCTAGGTTTCCAGATTGTGGGGTTCAGGTTCTCACCATCCTCCCTGGGGCCAACACTCCACCCACGTCCCCCACCCAACCCAAAGAAGGGCCCTGGGGGAGTGGGTCAGGGTCGCGCTGCCTCGGCGCCAGAGGCAACTCCCTCGCGGCGGCGGGCGCAGGGTGGGGCGGGGCGGGGTGGGCTGGAGGGGTCCCACTCACAGGGAGCTGATGTCGCCCGGCACGATCCTGGGCACCCAGGAAGAGCCCACGCAGATGATGGACTCCTTGGTACAGCTGCAAGTGGCGGGGCAGCGCGCCAGCCGCCTCACCTGCGCGCTCCGCGGGATCAGGCACGCGGCGCCCAGCAGCAGTAGCAGCAGCCCGAGTGCCCCGCCGCCGCCTCTCCGCAGCGCCATGCCGGGTCCCCGCTCCCCGCCCGGGCCCCGACCCCCGCCGCCGCGCCGCGCGCTCGGACCCGGCGCCGCTGCAGACGCGGGCGCCGCTCGCTGCTCGGCCGCCGCCGCTGCTGGCGAGGACTAGGGCGCCGCGGGTGTGGGAGGCCGAGCCGCAGCCGAGCAGCATGCTGGCCGCCACCCCCACTCGGCGCCCCCCCCACCCGAGCCCGGGCTGCTGGGCGGCCGCCGCCGCTGCACCCGCAGCACTCGCGCCTGCCTGACATCAGCACTCGCGCCCGCAGCCCGGCTCTGGCCAATGAATAATGCATGGCGGGGCCCGCCCCGCGGGGGAGGGGGCCAGCGCCGCCCCTAGGGCGCCTCACCCGGTCCCCATCCCGCCACCCCCTCCCGCCCCGGCCGGGACGCGGGGACGGAAGGAAAAGTTGGGTGACCTTGGGGGAGGGGCTGAGCCTGGCGGAGTCCCCTTGGGGGCCTGGCGAGCGGTGGAGGATCCGATGCCTGCAGTCCCTCCAGGGGTATAACCCGAGGAGGGCACTGGGCTCCTTTCTGGCAGATAATAAATAAAGTCACAGGATGGGGGGTGTGGAGAACTGGGTTGATTACCCGGGGGGAGGACAGCCCTGGGTGCTTTGAAGAGGAGAGACTTTTGAGCAGCCTTTGTTAATGTTGAAGTGCATGGAACGGGGTCGGGGGTTGGCTTTGCTTGTCTTCTGCGGTGGGGCAGTGAGGTCTGGCTCCTGTTCCCACAGCACCAGGGGTTACTGAAGCCAGCCAGCCTTCCCCGTGGGAGGAACGTGGGGAAGCAAAGCCGCTGCAGCCTGCACGCCCGGCGCTCTGGGCCCTGCCTGCTGCCTGCTAAAGAGCTAGAAAACCCGGGAAAGTTTCCCCCTCGCTCAGCTGCTCACGGGCCACCGCACTGCCCCAGTCAGACGAGGGTTAGTAGAGACTGAGGGTGTGATACCTTCTAGCCACTGTGCTCTTCATGTCCTTACCCTTTGAGGCAGGTCCCATCCATATCCTTAATTTACTGATGAGGCCACTGAAGCCCAGAAAGCATCCTGACTGGCTGGTGGTCCAGTAGCTCCTGGCTGGGTAGGATGGGGATCCGAGCCTTGAAGGCTAGCTAACTAGGCCCTCCTGAGCCCCTCTTCAACTCCTTAAGTTTGAAGCAATGAGCTGGAATCTTAGCACAGGTAGTGTGCGGCTGGGGAAATCAAAGAAAATGACCAAAGCAGAAGCAGAGTAACTGGTAATGGCCTGAACTTCTCAAAGAAGGGAATCACAGCACCACTGCTCCACTGCAAACGGAGGAAAAGCATTGCAGATACTAAAACCTACCCTGAAAAGGCAGTACCCAATGCAAAAATAGGAATCACACTATTGCTTCTTCAGCAGTTATTGTTGGTGATCCATTGACAGGATCCATGAGAACACCAATCAGGCTGGCCGCTGTGGGAGGGAACAAAGGAACAGCCCCTGTCCTCAGGGAGCTTACAGTCTAGCTGGACAGATAACCCTAAAAGACTAACTCCACTGGGTACATGGGGGTCACAAACTGACCAAAAGAGGTTCAGGATTAAAAGGGTGCTTTGTGTAGGCAACTTCATGTAGGGAGTTAGACACTCCCTGCTGGGGACCATGTGTCCAGTACCTGCCTGGCATCAGTGCAAACCAGTCTGCATTTATCATCATTTAATTCTCCCATCTGTCCTGAGAAATGAGTCCTCCCATTTTATGGATGGAAACATTGGGCTCAGAGAAGTTTTTATCTTGCCCAAGGTCACAAAGGACACAGCCAGGGGACTCATACTCCACAACTGGCTGCTGTGTCTAACCCTCCACAACTGGCTGCTATATGGAAAACGTGTTTTACAAATGCTGTACTCAGCAAGGCCCAGTGTTAGGGGCTCAGGACACAGACCACAGCCTGGGGGAGGGCGACAGACATGCAGACCCACAATCATGGATGTGTGTGCTGTGCACCTGAAAAACGTTTGCCTTAAGAGGGATGCACTACTGCTCTATAGGGCAGAGGAGCAAGGCTTCTGAAACACAGCACTCCCTGCTGACCCAGAAAAAGCAAATCTATTTCTCACCTGTGAGAGTGGGAAGGGGGAGGGGGCAGGGTGGGGTAGCTAAACGCTGGCCCCAGGACTAGACAGGTTGGGGTTTGCATCCCAGCCTGCCACTCACTGCTGCGTCACCGTGTAATCCCAGCCTGCCACTCACTGCTGCGTCACCGTGTAATCCCAGCCTGCCACTCACTGCTGCGTCATCGTGTAATCCCAGCCTGCCACTCACTGCTGCGTCATCGTGTAATCCCAGCCACTCACTGCTGCGTCATCGTGTAATCCCAGCCTGCCACTCACTGCTGCGTCATCGTGTAATCCCAGCCACTCACTGCTGCGTCATCGTGTAATCCCAGCCCACTCACTGCTGCGTCATCGTGTAATCCCAGCCTGCCACTCACTGCTGCGTCATCGTGTAATCCCAGCCTGCCACTCACTGCTGCGTCATCGTGTAATCCCAGCCTGCCACTCACTGCTGCGTCATCGTGTAATCCCCAGCCTGCCACTCACTGCTGCGTCATCGTGTAATCCCAGCCTGCCACTCACTGCTGCGTCATCGTGTAATCCCAGCCTGCCACTCACTGCTGCGTCACCGTGTAATCCCAGCCTGCCACTCACTGCTGCGTCACCGTGTAATCCTAGCCTGCCACTCACTGCTGTGCAGGTTGTGATCTTTCTAAACCTCGATTTCCTCACCTGTCAACTAGAGGTTGTTGTAACCATTTTGGGGGGTTAAATGAGATCAAGAAAGTAAAGTGCTTCATACCACAAAGGAGGCACTGAGTGTCGGAGCAGAGTTCTATGTGGCTAGATTGTAGAGAAGTCGGGGGAGAGGACTATGAAGGGAGATGGGTTTTCCTGACTTCAGTGCCTCCATTTTAATCAAAGTCAGGGTCACCGTCTTGTACTGTGGTTCTCAGTTGTGGATAATTCAGGGGACATTTGGCCATGCCTGGAGACATTTGGAATGGGTCCCCCCTGGCATCTAATATGTAGAGGCTGAGGACGCTACTAAACACCTTGCCATACTCAGCAAGAACGATCCAGGCCAAAATGGTGCTAGGGCCAAGGTTGAGAGAGCCTGGCTTAGTGTTCCAGAAAGACCCTTGGCGTGAGGAATTCCAGAGATGCAGACTGTGGGCCAGGGTCATTGGTCACAAGCAAACCTTCTTGGTCATGTGATTCCCATCTCCAGCTTCTATTTTTTCATCTATAAAATGTGAATAAAGAGCCCTTCTTCACCCTTTCCTAAATAAATGTGACATATCATCATTGTTACTTACCTTAACTTCCCCCAAGCTAGGGCTAGCTCCAGCCCACCCTCTCTAACTCGAAAAACTCCGAAGTTCCCGATAGGAATGGTGCAGAGAGTAGGCTGGAGTAGCATAGCTGGCAGAGTTAGTATTTGTTTCGGCTCTGCCAGAGACACTAAGTAAGTGAGTGCTTGTAAATTATAAGGCGCAGTTTATAAATTAAAATATAAAAATGGAAATGCAGATTACTTTGGTGTGGTTCCAAGTTCCTCAGCAGTTTAAAAAAAAAAACTTAATAGACAATCAGAGAGACACAATCTGTTTCAGGAAATAGCAAGAGTTTTTGAAAATGTAAAAATCCTTGTTTGGATGTACACTTACTCAAGCTATGTCTTTATGACACGAATATCACACGTTCCTACAGTGGCTGAAATGGTGCAGGCTGCAGTGGCCTTCTCTACAGTCTCAAACCTGTTCTACTTTATATGATTACATGTGTTGAAAGCTCAAAATGGCATTCATTCATGCACTCATGCACCCTCACGTTCAGCTACTTGTCAGTTCTTTCTGTCAGTATTAACTGAGAACCTACTATGTGCTGATGAAACAATAACTAAGACAGACATGGTCCCCACCTTCATTGTAGACAGCTTTAAACTAAAAGAATGCACAAATCAGTATTCAATTGCAAATATTGATAGAGCATATGAAGGAAGAGAAGAGGGGAGACCTGACTGAGGTGTGTATTAGTCCGTTTTCACGCTGCTAATAAAGACATACTGGAGACTGGGTAATTTATAAAGAAAGGCAGGTTTAATGGGCTCACAGTTCCACATGGCTGGGGAGGCCTCAATCATGGTGGAAGGAGAAAGGCAGGTCTTACATGGTGGCAGACAACAGAGTATGAAAGGACCAAGCGAAAAAGATTTCCCCTAATAAAATCATCAGATCTTATGAGACTTATTCACTACCACGAGAACACTATGGGGGAAACGGCCATACTGTTGATTCAGTTATCTCCCACCCAACTCCTCCTACAACATGTGGGAATTATGGAGCTACTAAGATGAGATTTGGGTGGAGACACAACCAAATCCTAACAGATGATGGAAGCCTTTCTGAGAACTTAGCTGAGTGCTTTGTGATGAGAAAGGACAGACAAGTGCAGGAGGGCTATGGGCAGTAAGCAGAGGCTGAAAGGGAGGGACAGGCAGGCAGAAAGCATGGAGTGTGTGAACTCACCGAGACCGGCAAATACTGAGTGCATGTAAGGATCTGAATGCAGGCCTGTGTGGCCAAAGCATGGAGAGTGAGGGGAGGAAGAGATGAAATGAGGTCGGAAAGGCAGAAAGAAAATAAATTGTGCAGGACCTTGCAGGCCGAGGCAAAGAGCCTGCATGTTGCTCTAAATGCCAGAGGGAGCCATTGAAAGATGTCAGTCAGAGAAGCGGCGTGCTATCTTTTATGCATCAGTTATTTCTGACTGCTGAGTGGAGAATGGAAACTGGTTCCATTGAACTAGTCCTGGGGAGAGATGATGGCAGCTGGGACTTGACAGGTGGCATGGAAGAGTGGATGTGGACTCAAGGTGTATCTTGAAGGAAGGATCAACAAGACTTGCTGCTGGTTGAATTTAGGAGAGAAGTGGAAAGAAATGGCAAGAACACCTCCCAGGTTTTGGCTGGAGCCAGTGGGTAGATGGGGGTGCCGTTTCTCAAGATGAGAACTCCTAGAAGAGGAGAGGATTTGGCTGGAAGAGAAGTATCAAGAGATTAGTTTAGGGGATGTTGAGTTTTAATGTCCATGAGGTCTCCATGTGCAGATGTTGAGCTGGCAGCTGGAAGCCCAGTCAGGATGGGAAGAGGGAGACGGGCGGTGGTGGATGGGAAATCTTCAGACCATATGGCTATCCGTGATTTCCTCTTGGTAAACCCTCCATGTAACACTGGTTGATTGAATGAATGAATGACATTTCAGAAACACAGACGTTAGAGAGACAATATCTCTGAGGTGCAATGAGTAAGAAGCAACAGAAATCTTACAGAAGAATGTGACTAAGGATATCACAGTTTGGGAATTCCATTTTAGGACCAAAAATAGGCTTTAAACTCTATTTCAAACTGTGAATCTCGTAGAACCTCAGATACCTCATCATACTGCTTATCCTCCCTCTCTTCTGCTACCCCCCGTTTTCCAGTCTGACTTCATCCCCACCCCCCACCTGGTCTTCTCACCACAGCTAGAAGCTTTGGAGAGCCTCCAGTACCGTCTAAAGCTTCCGACTCTGATGCTTGCTGTAACAACTAAAACAAAATTATTCATCCAAACATCAACAGCACTTGGCTTGAATGGCTACAAACTAGATTCCTTGGAGTGAAAAAGAAAAAAAATTTTGTTCTTTTTTTTTTTTTTTTTGAGGTGGAGTCTTGCTCTTGTCACCCAGGCTGGAGTACAGTGGTGTGATCTCGGCTAACTACAACCTCCACCTCCTGGGTTCAAGCAATTCTCCTGCCTCAGCCTCCTGAGTAGCTGGGACTCTAGGCACTTGCCACCACGCCTGGCTAATTTTTTGTATTTTTAGTAGAGACAGGGTTTTACCATGTTGGCCAGGATGGTCTCGATCTCCTCACCTCATGATGCACCCGCTTCAGCCTCCCAAAGTGCTGGGATTACAGGCATGAGCCATCGCGTCCGGCCGTCCTTTTTGTTTTGTTTTGTTTAAATCATAGAGTATGTCACTCCCTTCTTAACCACATCACCCCAATGTGCTATTCTTGTGGTTGGCTGCTGACCAAATGTAGATCCTGTTCTGGCTTCCCACCATTTGTTTTCTTCATAAACTCAGTTGGTGTCACAAGTTTGGAACTCATTCTGAATGTATCCTTGATTGGCCTCTAGATTGCATCATGTTCTTGAAGAGCTGCCTGTGGATCTCTTACTCAGATTCCTAAATCAGCCCAAGGCCCTCAGGACCCTGGCATTGGTTTCTGGTGACCTTTGTGACCTCCTCCCCATCGCCCGGCGTAATGCATCTGTGGGATTTGTGTTACCCTGCACCAGCTGCTTCTTCTCATGACAACAGGGCATGACTTTTCTTTGGAGAGGATCACTCCTCCTCAGCATTCGGTCTGTGTGGCTCACTTGATGAATACCTTCATCTCCCAGAAGTACATATGTCATCTGGACTAGAGCATTCCAGAATATTCCATTCTCCCAGCTTCACTAAGTGGTTTAGAGATAAACACACCACCCTACTGGAACAACCAGGGCTAACAAAACCACTTGACAGAGCTTTTCCCTCTCTCCCCAATTTTGTAACGTTCTTTCCATCCTCTTTGTGAAGGGGGTTTTGAAATTCTGCTCCTCTCCCCTTTATATCATCTCTTCTTTTCTTGATCAAGACTGCCAGAGTTTTGTCGATTTGATTAGTTTTCTCCAGGAATCAAGTTATGCCTTTGTTGCTTTTTTGTATTCTGTCTTGGTTTTCTATTCATTATTACATGCTTTTACCTTCATCATTGTTTTCTTTTACTTATTCTGAAGTTCTGCACCGTGCAAAAAAGTTAATCAGAGTCACGTCATTATACAAGTCACTTTCTTTTACACTTTATTTATGTTTACAAGATAGAATGTCTTTAGCTGTGTTCCTAGTTCTAGGAGAACCTGCCCAGTCTTTTAGTTGGGTTGAGTGGATGAGAAGTTCATCTGTACAGTCACAGGGAGAGAGTCCGTAAGTAAAGTCAACCCCCTAAGGCAAGCACGGTTGTGTTTTTGTTTGCTTGGTTGGTGTTGGTTTTGTTTTTTTTTTTTTTTTTTTTCTTTGAGACAGAATCTCGCTCTGTCACCCAGGCTGGAGTGCAGTGGCATGATCTTGGCTCACTGCAACCTCCGCCTCCCGGGTTCAAGTGATTCTCCTGCCTCAGCCTCCTGAGTAGCTGGGATTACAGGCATGTGCCACCACGTCCGGCTAATTTTTTGTATTTTTAGAGACAGTGTTCACCATATTAGCCAGGATGGTCTTGATCTCCTGATCTCGGATCTGCCCACCTCAGCCTCCCAAAGTGCTGGCATTACAGGCTTGAGCCACTGCGCCCGGCCTACAAGCACAGTTTTCAACATAACAAACTTTCAGTCTCAAGTTTACAAGTAACATAATAACTTTATGGGAAATCTCTTTGCTCTTCTTAGCAAACAGACTTAGCAGAAATTCTGGTTTAGGCGAATGAGTTGTGAAATAAGCAGAGATTTAACTTAAATTTATAATAAGGGGTCTGTAAATATCCTCTAAGCTCTTCTCTTATCCACAAACCATGGTTAATCCAATGCTTTGCATTCTGAAAGGTCTTATATCCTCTCAAGGTTTTTGCTATTCAAGACTGTGGCCTCTGGTCTCAACTTAATTTTAATTAAGGCTAAATTAAATATATTTGGGATTTATAATTTTTCTGTTCTTTAGCATCTGAGTTATTCTGTGATCTGACGCCTTCTGTTCAACCCATCCTAGCTCACATCGAAATGTCTTCGGGGGAAAGTGTCCAAAATGCATCCACATTTAATCCCATGACTGCTTGTTTACTGGGTTAGACTTCCCAGGGATGTTTGTGTTTGAACATAGCTCTCAGACTTAATCACCATGGAGGGGAATTTCAGAGTTCCTGAAATCAGAACATGGACAAAGGATTCCACTGCTACCTACAGGCCTGGCTGTGGGTCTCTCCTCTTCACCTCACCTACATCTTACAGGAAGAGTTGCTCGGAAGACAAGCAGGCACAGCTCATCTTCAGAATTCACCCCCACGCCTCCCTTTTCAAAGCTCACTAACCGAGAAGGTGGTGCAGTGAAGGAGCATGGCATTATTTGAATCTCAGTTTCACCAGTTGTAAGGCCTTGATTTCCTCTTCTGCAAGTAGGGGAGGACAATGCATCTCAGCTTGGATTGCTTGAAGGATGAAGTCACTTGAAGAATGTGTACATTCTTATAAGCAGTACAAGTTAGTTAACTAAGTGGTGAGCTAGTTGGTCTCTACCTGTTTATTGAGAGCCACAAATCACTATAGATATAGATATAAATATGGATAAGATATGGATATGGACATGGATAGATGGATGGATGGATGGACAGACAGATAGATTAGATAGATAGATGAGGCTGGGCATGGTGGCTCACACATGTAATCTCAGCACTTTGGGAGGCCGAGGCGGGAGAATCATTTGAGGTCAGGGGTTCGAGACCAGCCTGGCCAACATGGTGAAACCCCGTCTCTACTAAAAATTCAAAACAATTAGCCAGGTGTGGTGGTGGGTGCCTGTAATCCCAGTTACTTGGGAGGCTGAGGCAGGAGAATCGCTTGAACTCAGGAGGCGGGCGTTGCAGTGAGCTGAGATCGCACCACTGCACTCCAGCCTGGGCGACTGAGCAAGACTCCGTTTCCAAAAAAAAACCAGATGATAGATAGATAGGCAGTAGACAGACAGATAGATATAGGTAAATATATATATAGAGAAGATAGAGATATTCTCCTCAAGAAGCTTAAAATGTACCAAGAAAATAAAACTCTTCTATGTCAAAACAGCCTCACAAGTGTTTTCGTTTTTCCCCCAACACTTTCCACAGTCCCAAGAGACAATATCTGTGCATTTCTCTGAAAGCTGGGGAGCTTAGTTTAATAGTTCAACAAGCATTTCCTGAGCAGCTCCCATGGCCAGGCACCGTGCTAGACTGTGGGCGTCCACTGGTGAACAAGGCTGCGCTTGCTGCCTTCAACCTGCCCCGCACATACAACAACTCCAGGGGTACCTCTTGCACTCTGGAGTTAGCAGCCCCCAGGCCACGAGGCAGTGTCTTAGAAGCCCAGCCCAAGGACGAGATGGGGAAACTCCAGCATACTCAATCACCACTGCCCTTCCATGAGGACAAGGCCAGACCCGCCACTGTGCTGAGATAAATCTCCAGTCCTTAAACAAACCTCATGATTCTTTGTTCTCAATTGTTACAATGGCATTGGAGCCTCGAATTTATGTGGCTCCTGAAGATTGCTAATTTGGTGGGAGAGTGGGTGATCCATCATTTAAGGAAGGGCAAAGGGGCGTGTCTGTTGGCCCAAATGCTGACACACAGGAGCGGTCATTTCAAGGAGAGGACAGTTGTAAATCTCAAGTCTGTCCTCAGCAGGCTGTCTTAGCTCATGTCACACAAAGGCTTGCCCTCTGCTATACATAAACTTCTGGAAGAGTTCCTATTTCCAGCATCCCTATGTTGGGATACTTACCTTCCCTGGAAGGAAAAGTAAAGTAGCTCTTAAGGTTACAATAATACTATCTGATGTTCATATAGAGGTTTTGTAGGTTACAGTGTCTTTTCATCTCCATTATCTCTATTGCAGCTCATATAACCCTAGAACAGAAGTTTTCAGAGGAAGAAACTGAGGCTTGGCTAGGTTATATGATCAGGCAGCCAATGTCAACATGTCAACAACAATATTGGATGGAGTTGTCCTATTCTATCAACAAAGCTGCTGGAGAATATTGAAGAGGGAAAATGAATATCGATGCTTTCTACAAAGTTCTAGAAGGCAGAACCCCAAATTGTTTGAAGGCATCTCTTTGATGTTGGAACACCATTCACAAGCAATATTAAATATGACCGTTCTTCGGGTCCTCAGAGGGTGAGTCTTGATGACTTGCAGACACACATAAACTTCGCAATGATCCTGTCCAAATATCCCTTCAGGCACAAGCTGAGTGCAAAAGGGGGAGTGGAGAATGGAAGCCCTCTGCAAATTCCTCCTTGATCCAAATGAGACCTGGCAAGAGACAAGCCTTCCCAAGATCCAAGAGAGAATCCCTGAATGCTGACTAGGGCAGAGAGTGGAAAAGACATAGTCACCCTTGGACATCAGGGAGAACCCTGGAGCCTTCAGACCAGCAAAGGGACAGCTGGAAAAAGTGCCCAGCCTCTCTACACATTCCTCCACATTCTAGTATGAGCCGTGGCAGCTCCCTGGGGACTGCAATCCAAGACAGCCCTATTTATTTTTATCTTTTATCTTCTGAGAAAAATAATAGGATTCATCAATAACGTCTTGCATTTAGGGTCATTTGGGAAATCAGGAAGTTTACCACGAGAACACCATTCTCTTTGATCGATTTTTACTACAGTATCATATTTTGGACAATGTAATTACAGCTGGATTCCCCCAGCAAAACCAAAGGACTTTTGGTGTCCTCCTGGTATATGGGCAGGCCAGGCCACTGGACAGGGCTTCTGATGGCCACACGACTGGTGCTGTCAGATCAGCTCAGTATTGTATGTTTCTTCACTTGCTGGAAATGAGCACTGCTCTTGGAAAATGAGGTCAGTCTTCCTCTGGGCTCTCTCCAAGCTCCCTGGAGACACTGGCCTGCAGTGGTGTGCTCTTTGGGATCTTTGGGAAGTAGAGGCTGAGCTGGTATTGAGAATGCAAAAGCCTTATTCGGAAGTAACACCGATAAAGAAAAGAGGAGGAGCACCACAGACCAGATAAAGTCCCTACCAGCCCAGCAGGGAGCTCCGAAGCAGAGACTGCATGTGGGAGGAATCCCATTTCCAGGGGAAGAAGCTGGGCCCTTGGACCACAGCCTCGCTTAGTTACATACAGGGCCAGGTTCCCTTGCTCCCTGCAAGCTGAGGAGAATCCAGAGGGGCTAACAGCTCGAGGCGGTGAGCTAAGCACACTCCCAGGCACTGGCAGCCAGTTCTGAACTGCGATTCTCCAGGTCTGCTACAAATGGTGAGAAGGACATTTGGGCTTTGTCAGGGGACATGAGTTCAGAGGATCTCAGTCAAAGCTGTTACAGATCTCCAGGCTTTCTGGACCCAAAAGAGTATTTACAGTGATTTCTCCCTAGAAATTCACTGTGTAACAGGAGTTCATAACTGCCTCTTATTGAATTTTGTTCTTTCCTACTTCACTAGCTAACTCAATAAACATCTACTGAGCATTTTCAATCTATATCTATTGAACTCTTTGGAAATGGCAAACCCTGGATAAAGGGTGGAAGCTACAAAGATTCCTGAGGCTTCTGAGCTCCTCTCTGAGGGCTTGCACTTCTGCAACAGATAAATACAGTGTGCAAATAGCTGAAGAAATGCAAGAAAGCTTGGGACAATTGATACTGAAAAGAAAGACATCTGGGCTTGATCAGTTGACAAAAACTGAGAGAAACTTAGCAAAAGTTGTCACAGAAAATCTTCAGGTCTTTCTGGCTGAACCTAAGAGACTAGTAGCAGTTATTTGTCTTTCTTTCTCTCTCTCTTTCTTTCCTTTCTTTCTCTTTCTTTCTTCTTTCTCTCTCTTTCTTCCTTTTTTTGTGAGATTCTCTCCCTTTCTATCTTCCTTTTTCTTTCTTCATCTTTGTTTCTTTCTTCCTTTCCTTCTCTCTATCTTTCTTCCTTTTTTTTTTTTTTTTTGTGAAATAGGGTCTTGCTCTGTTGCCCAGGCTGGAGTGCAGTGGCACAATCATAGCTCACTGCAGCCTCGACCTCCTGGCCTCAGCAATCTTCCTGCCTCAGCCTCCCAAAGTGCTGGGATTACAGGGGTAAGCCACTGTGTCCACCCATTTTCCTTATAAGTTTGCTGCCTCACAGGGGTTGATAACACAGAGGACTATAAATGTGCAGAAGAGGTAGTGATTGCCTCTAATATGCAAGGTCAGACTGACTTTCTGGGACTGTTAACACTGGAGCCGAGCCATGAAGGATGGGTAGGACCTCAGCAGGCAGATACCAGGAGAGGGACATTTCGCATGGAATGGAATGAGTAAAGCCACTGATTAATGACAGCAGGAATAATAACTAACACTTTTCTAGTTCCTATTATGTGCCACACACTTTATGTAAGTTTATCCTACCTAAGACTTGAAACAGTTCTGCCCAGGAGGTATTTGTATTAGTCCATTTTCATGCTGTGGACAAAGACATACCTGAGACTGGGCAATTTACCAAAGAAAGAGGTTTAATGGACTCACAGTTTGACATGACTGGGGAGGCCTCACAATCATAGTAGAAGGTGAAAGGCACATCTCACGTGGCAGCAGACGAGAAGAGAATGAGAGCCAAGTGAAAGGGATTTCCCGTTATAAAACCATCAGATCTCGTGAGACTTATTCACTACCTCAAGAACAGTATGGGGGAAACTGCCTCCATGATTCAGTTGTCTCCCACTGGGTCCCTCCCACAACATGAGGGAATTATGGGAGCTACACTTAGAGATAAGATTTGGGTAGGGATACAGTCAAACCATATATCAGTTATTATTATTCCCAATATATAGTAAAGGGTCTGAGGCTCAGAGATATGAAGTAATTTGCCTAAGGATGCACAGACAGTGGCAAATTCAGTTTTCAAAGTGAAATGATCTGACTTGAAAGCCAATTCCCAGCCCTACAGGGTCTGCTGACACGGGTAAATGTGAGGCTAACAACACAGCTGGCCAGGAGGGGCACACGGCAGGACGAGGATGAAGAGCGGGAGACATTCTGGCGTGGAGAAGAAGAGTGGTGGGTCACCCCAGGGTGGACTGTCGAACATTTCGGTGGACATGCTCAGAAGCCAGTTGGATATTTGAATTTCAAATGCAGACAAGAGGCTGGGGTTAGAACGGAGTTTTGGAGAGAGAAGGGGAGAGATCGTTGCTAGTTTTAAAGGTGGAGACCTGTTTATTCACTCAGGAAGAGCAGTGGGTCTGTTTGGAAAAACACCACGAGCATGAGATGTCTAGGCTGTCTTGTAGCAGAAGAGCAGAATCTGTTTTGCTGCGGGTGCAAATGGGCTGGAGAAATAGGAAGAGAGAGGGCAGAGCAGAGGTGGAGAGAGTCGAGGAAGCCTCTGCTCGCTATAAGTTCTTTCTCATGACTCCCCAGCCTTCGGAAAAACTACCAGAAGCACACATGATCTGAATGAATGATGTGTGTGTATGTGTGTGTGTGTGTGTGTGTGTGTGCACGTGCGTGTGTGTGTGTATGAAAATCAACAAAGCAGCAGCCTTCATGTTAGGACCCACACCGGGTGAAACAGACTGTGTACCTGGAACAGGGGCCCAGGCAGAGGGACCCTGAAAACCTAAGCATGGAGAATTTGCAGAAACTATGGGCAGGGCTCTGACCTTTCACAAGCTGGTGATTTAAATCAAATCTGTTGAGTTTTCATGGAGCAAGGGCGCCCTGGCTGAGAAAGGACAGGCCTAGATGGAACTTCCCTTACTCTGCACCGCTTAAGAAGCTGCAGAGAAGCCCAAATCCTGTGAAAGAGAAAGCGAAGGGCAGAATGGAGAGAGGATGGAGGTGCCCTTGACCAGAAGGAAGAGCCTGGGGCCTGGCTCCGCCCTGAAACAGGTGCTGGGCTTTGGATAAATCAACTGAACGTCTCTGGGTCTCATATCTCCATGTGGAAGCTCCAGACCTCACGAGCCCAGAGCTTTGCATGTCACAATGCTTGTGGGCTTTGGGGGAGGAGGGACCAGAAGGTAGAAGCTGAAAGAAGATGGACATTGTCCTGATGCAAAGAGGGGAGTGACATGGAAGCAGCCTCCAGTTCTGGCATGTGCTGGCTCTGAGAAGGCTGGGGACTTAGAGGGGCCCACTGGGTTTGGTGAGAGCAGGTGCCTCTGGGAGAGTAAGTAATAGAACCAGATCACTGCTCTCTGTGTAGGAAATTAGGTGTCCATGATTTCTTTTATAATAAGGTGCTGAGCATCGGTGTGTTGAGTTGTCTACAAGTGTTCCTGTACCAAAGTTGAGTGGACCAGCCCTGCTTCACATGCCTGGCAAGGCTGCCCACTTCAAAAGAGCAGCACATTCTGTCCCGGCAGCTGACCCATTTCCCAGTGCCAGGTGACAGGAATCCCACTGCTCAAACTCATGACTCCGAGGATAATTAGGTTCTGATCACGCAGTTCTGAGAAATGACACTCCTCTCTCCTCAACGGATGAAGAACTCCCAGGAGGTAGGAGGGATGCAATCTCGTGTGGCGAGCCTCCTTCCTGTCGCTCTGACTTTGACTATTCCACCTGGCTCTCTACAGTCCCCTGGCTGCACTGCCATCAGCAGAAGAGGACACTGAGCAACTTCAGACACAACATCATTAGGCCAGGGGGGAGCAGACAATGGGATGCCAGGAAGACCCCCACTCAGGTGCTGCAGGGACTGAGACCCGACAAGATTCTTCCATTGTCAATTTCACCCTTGGGAGGAATAAGAGCCCATTACTCATCTTCACTCAGCAACAGCTCACCCTGACTTTATTCATATCTTTCCTTAAAGGTCCCATTTTTAGCAAAGCCTTCCCTGCCCGCCTCATCTAAAATGGTGCCTCCATCACCTTCCATCTGTGCACACAGCTTTCTCTTCGTAAACAGTTCCCACTACTCAGTGTAGTATCTATTGCTTGCTCACACATTTGTTTGATGTTTGATTGCCTTATTAGAATGTGACCTCTACAGAGGCAGAGTCCTTGCCTGTCTTGTTCTCTGCTCAGTCCCAAAGGCCTAGAAAAGCTCCTACTGCAGAATGATGAGTGGATGGCTTTGAAATGGCATGTTCCTGAGGAAGCCCAAGGGCAGAGCTCATGAGGCCTGGTTTACTGTTATGGTTTCCTGGATCAGCCCAGTCCCTGATGGAGCATAATCTCTCAAATATTCAATAGATGAATAAATGAAAGAATAAAGAAAGGACCCACGTTCATCCCAGCATCCCCATAGTGTGACTGAGGAAGTTTCCTAGACAGCATTGAGTTTGGAGTATCTGGGGTAAGCATTAATGAAAAGGACAAGCCGTACAAGGAGAAACCAGGGAGGCCCAAAATGTCTCTAGGCCCCTGGGGTCATTCAGATCTCTGGTCTAGGCCAAGGTTATTCCTGTCCTAGCTTGAAGGTTGACTTCGATTCTGCTTCCTTAGCTGAGATGGTGGAGCATGCATGTAGTCCCAGCTAGCTGGGAGGCTGAGGCGAGAACATTGCTTGAGCCTAGGAGTTCAAGACCAGACTGGCAACATAGTAAGACCCTGTCTGTTACATACACACAAAAATTCTGCTTTCATCATAGGGAATGAGGCGTCAGCCAAAAAAGATAGGCTCAGCCACTAATTGTCTCTGTAACCTTCATCACTAACCTCTCTGGGCTCCATAAATGGGTTAATAAGTGAATGAATGAATGAATGAATGAATGAAAACCTCATGCCATAGAGACTTCCAGTGGTTCAAATTTTCAATGGAGCATGGGGCTAGAGAGGAATTAGATTACATTCAAAAATAGATTGCCTCAAAGATGTTCTTCTAGTGCTAACCAACTACATTTCCATTTTTCAAAATGTAGAGGAAATTTCCTTCCCAGTTAAGAAACCAGATATATTTAAGGCAGCAGGGCTTAGCTTGGAAATGAATACACGAATCTCCTTCTCTCTGCCCTTGCTTCCATTCTGTCGTCTTCTTGAGCACAGCCTCATCCACGCTCTCAGCTGAGAGTGTTGGGTTCACACCCTGTGTTAGGGTGGAGAGGGGGATTCCTCTTCTGGGCACAAAGATTAGAATCCTCTGGGTCCTATGGTCAATTCTTGCAGGGTTGCTGGAGTTGTTGTCTCTGATAACCCAGTAAAAACTGGCCGTATTGCCTGGAATGAAAAAGACACCCTGAAAGTCACACCCAACACCGACGAATGGGGGTAAACTGGAGATGCGTCATTTGAGTGATGACTAGGGAGTGCTTTAGTAACTTGAAATTGTTCAATTTGGTAATAGGCTCATCTTATATTCCAAGTGTGACTGAATTATTTACAGATGTAAATAATTAGATTATTTATTCTAAGCTTTCAATTATGCGCGATGTTGCCCAGAAGCTGTTGATTGTCTTCTGTACAACTGCGTGCCGCGGTTTTGTGCTACCGCGCCCCTCAGCGGTCAGGGGTAGGATTGCAGGGAGTAGTTAGCCTGCTAGCAGTTGTACGACAACTTTTGGCCAGTTGTTGTGGGCAAGGAGGGGTTCGGGCAAGGAGGGCTTCCGGCAAGGGCCGTACTTTTCCTGCCTGAGTGTTCGTGCAAACCCTTTCCTCTGCCTGGAGCATTCTGCCCTTCCACATCTCACTCACCTTATTCCGTCACTTAAACCCTTAACGAATCTCAAAGTCTCCATCTAAACCTCACTTCTTTGGGTAATAGTTTCCTGAATTCCCTAAGTAGCCCAGGTCTCCCTGTCTTAGGGGCTTATACTATCTGTACTTTTCCCCTAGAAAAGTGCTATTGTATGGTAATAAAGTGCACGCTATATATACGATTTTAAACATGTTAACCACATTTTTTGAAAGTAAAAAAAGAAAAGGTGAAATTCACTTTAATAATACATTTTATTTATCCCAGGCGCATTAGTTTGCTAGGGCTACCATAAAGTATCACCGACTAAGTGACTGAAACCAGAAAAGTGTCGTTCTGCAATTCTGGTGGCTGGAAGTCCAAGATGAAGATGCAAGTGGTGTTGTTTCCTTCTGAGGGCCGTGAGGGAGAATCTGTTCCATGACTCTCCCTAGCTTCTGGTGGCTTGCTGGCAGCCTTCAGCATTCTTTGGCTTGTAAATGGTGCTCTCCTTGTGTCTCCACATGGTCTCTGTCTGTATGTGTCTCTTTCTCTTGGGCATTCTTTTAAAAAGCACACCAGTCCTATTCTATTGAGAACCCATCCTACTGCAGTATGACTTTATCTTAATGAATTACATCTGCAAAGACTCTATTTTCAAATACAGTCACATTTTGATGTACTGGGGGTTAGGACTTCAACGTATAAATTTTGGGAGGACACAATTCAACCCAAACACCAAGATATTTCAAATTTTACCATGTAATAGGTATAAAAATTGTTGAGACAATTCACTTGTCTTTGTACTAAAACTTTGAAGTACAATGGTGAATTTTACGCATATAATATAATATATAGTGGTCCGTTTCTCACTTATAATAGTTTATACTTATAACACTAAATTTTCATCAAAAATACTTTATCTGTATTTGCAGTTCATAAAATTTCCATTTTCTCTGCAGCCTTGCCAGCATTTGTTGGTTTTTGACTTTTTTTTTCTTGCTTTGCCATCCAGCCCAAGCTAGGGTGCAGTGGCGCAATCACAGCTCACTGCTACCTTGAATTCCTGGGCTCAAAGGATTCTTTTACCTTAGCCTCCCAAGTAGCTCAGACTAGAGTTGCATGCCCCCTGCACACAGTTAATTTAAAAATTATTTTGTGTAGAAATGAGGTCCTGCCGTCTTGCCCAGGATGGTTTCAAACCTGGGCTCAAGTGATCCTCCCACCTCAGCTTACCAAAGTGCTGGGTTTACAGGCATGAACCACCATACCCTGCTGACTTTTTAATAATAGACATTCTGACTTAGGTGACGTGGTATCTCATTATATTTCTCTAGTGATTAGCGATATCAAGCATTTTTTATGTTTGTTAACTGCATGTATTTCTTCTTTTGAGGAGTGTCTGTTCATGTCTTTTGCCCATTTTTAATGGGGTGTGTGCGTGTGTGTGTGTGTGTGTATGTGTGTGTATGTGTTTGTTCAATTGTTTAAATTCCTTATGATTTCTGGATGTCGGACCTTTGTCAGATGCATACTTTGCAAATATTTTCTCCCATTCCATAGATTGCCTGTTTGCTGTGTTGATAGTTTCTTTTGCTGCACAGAAGCTCTTTAGTTTAATTAGGTCCCATTTGTAAATTTTTGTTTATGTTACAATTGCTTTTGAGGACTTAGTCATTCTTTCCCAAAGCCAATGTCTAGAATGATGTTTCCTATGTTTTCTTCTAGCATTGTTACAATTTGGGGTCTTACATCTAAATCTTCAATCCATCTTGAGTTAATTTTTTTATTTCAATAGTTTTTAGAGTATAAGTGGGTTTTGGTTACATGAATAAGTTCTTCAGTGGGTGATGTCTGAGGGTTTTGTGCACCCATGAAGTGAAAAGTATACACTGTTCCCAATATGTAGTCTTTTATCCCTGATGCCCTCCCACTCTTTCCCCAAGTCCCCAGAGTCCATTGTATCATTCTTATGCCTTTCCATCTCATGTTGAGTTAATTTTTGTATACGGTGAAAGGTAGGGGTCCAGTTTCAGTCTTCTGCATATGGCTAGCCAGCTATCCCACACCATTTATTGAAGAGTCACTTTCCATTGCTTATTTTTGTTAACTTTTTAAAAGATCAGATGGCTGTAGGTGTATAGCTTTATTTCTGAGTTCTCTGTTTCATTCCATTGCTCTACATGGTCTGTTTTTGTACTAGTAAAATGCTGTTTTGGTTACTGTACCTTTATATTATATCTTGAAGTCAGGGAGCACGATGCCTTCAGCTTTGTTCTTTTTATTTATGATTGCTTTGGCTATTTGGACTCTCTTTTGGTTTCATATAAATTTTTGAATAGTGTTTTCTAGTTCTGTAAAAAATAACATTGGTAGTTTGATAGGAATAGCCTTGAATCTGTAGATTGCTTTGGGCAGTATGGCCATTTTAACAATATTCATTCTTCCAAATCCATGAGCATGAAATGTTTTTTTCATTTGTTTTTGTCATCCGTGATTTCTTTTGGCAGTGTTTTGTAGTTTCCCTTGTAGAGATAGTTTACCTGTTGGCTAAAGGTAGTCCTAGGTATTTTATGTTTTGTGACCATTGTAAATGGAATTGCATTCTTGATTTAGTTCTCAGCTTAAATATTATTGATGTATAGAAATGCTACTGGTTTTGTACATTTATTTTTGTACCCTAAAACTTTGCTAAAGTCATTTACCAGTTCCAGGAGCCTTTTGGCAGGATCTTTAGGGTTTTCTAAGGGTATAGAATTACACCATCCATGAAGAAAGATAGTTTGACTTCTTCTTTTCCTATTTGGATGGCTTTTATTTCTTTATCTTGCCCAGTTTCTCTGACTAGCACTTCCAATACTCTGTTGATTTGGAGTGGTGAGAGTGGGCATCCTTGTCTTGTTCCAGTTCTCAAGGGGAATACTTGCAGTTTTTGCCTGTTCAGAGTGATGTTGACTGTAGCTCTTATTATTTTGAATTATGTTCCTTTGATGTCTAGTATCTTGAGGATTTTTATTATGAAGGGATGTTGGATTTTATTGAAAGCTTTTCCATGTCTGTTGAGATAACCATGTAGTTTTTAATCCTGTTTATGTAGTAAATTACATTTATTGATTTGCATATGTCGAACAAACCTTTCATCCTAGGAATGATACCTACTTGATTGTGGTGACTTTTTGATTTGCTGTTGGATTCAGTTTGCTAGTGTTTTGTTGAGGATTTTTGTGACACTATTGGTGGGAATGTAAATTAGTTTGGCCACTGTGGAAAGCAGTTTCGAGATTTATCAAAGAACTTAAAAAACTACTACCATTTGACTCAGCAATCACATTACTGGGGGATGTATCCAAAAGAAAAAAAAATCGTTCTACCAAAAAGACACGTGTACTTGCATGTTCACTGCAGCGCTATTCACATTAGCAAAGACATGGAATCAGCCTATGTGCCCATCAACAGTGGACTGTATAAAGAAAATATGGTACATAAACACCATGGAATACTATGCAGCCATACAAAAGAATAAGATCATGTTGTTTTTCACCACAGGGATGCAACTGGAGGCCCTCATCCTAAGTGAATTAATGCAAAAACAGAAAACCAAATACCATATGTTCTCACTTATAAGTGAGAGCTAAACATGGGGTACTTATGGACATAAAGATGGAAACAATAGACACTGGGACAACTAGATGGTGGGGGGGGAGGCAGAGGGGCAAGGGTTGAAAACCACCTATTGGGTATACTATGCTCAGTATCTGGGTGATGGGATCATTTAGATTCCAAACCTTAGCATCACACAATATACCCAGGTAAAAAACCTACACATGTACCCCTGAATCTAAAATAAAAGTTAAAAAAAATCCAATTGAAAAAGTAGAATCACATATCTAAATTTTCCAAACCACACTTAAAATTTTTCCAGTAACTGAATTAAGTAACAAAAGAACCATTTTTCCTTGATATTCACAGAGTGTGGGTACATCGTGAGTCTTCAGGTCCAAAGGAATGTGTAATGAGTGGGGAAGCTTCACATGACCCAGGCCTGTCACGGCCCTCCTTTCTGTCCCACCTCATTTGTGAGGGGCATCCTTTGCAGACGTTATCAGTGGAGTTATTACTGGGAACTGAGGGGATCCTCTGTGTTTGTCCTCTTGGAGGAATGAATTCAGCCAAGAGATACATGAGGTAAGAGTTACGCAGTAACAGAGTTTATTTAAAGGGAC
Organism: Ateles fusciceps; assembly: GCA_036589455.1. Lineage (NCBI taxonomy): Eukaryota > Metazoa > Chordata > Mammalia > Primates > Atelidae > Ateles > Ateles fusciceps. The sequence continues at coordinate 300,941 of JAZHEH010000164.1, read as the reverse complement.
AGAACTCTCTGAAAGCTGGTAAGAGCAGTCTGCTCAAGAGAATGAGACAGCTCCAGTGGGCATGGAGAAAGCTTTCTTTATGGGGGTCTTACATGATTATTTATGAAAGGGGTGCGAACGGGTGTTACTGGTAAGCATGTTTAGAGTGGTCTTCCGGGTGTGCATGCTTTGTGGCATACATGCTAGTGTATACCGTGTGTGTCTCATGTGCATGTTAAATCTCCACCCAGGGGCATGTTTTTTACTGTTATAATGAGGGAAACGTTACTTTGGGGGCAAACCAAATGGAATTGCACATGCTTGCTACTAAAGAAAGTCCATACTAAACTATCTCCTGTTAGGGTCAGATAAGTCCTGGTTAGGGCCAGATAAAGCCTCGCAGTAAGTCCAGATGTGGCTGTTGTGTTTGTGGCTGATCCTGGGGCAAAGATTCCAGGGCTGCCTTTCCTGTTCATGTCTATCTATCTGCCTACTCTAACGCGGTGACAGGCGTCATATACCCCTGAATTATTTGCTTTCCATAAGCTAATACTATTTTTGTGTGTCAATTTGAGCTGAGCTCTCTGCTATATTTTATCAAGAATGCTAACTATTACAACAAACAAGATCTCATTTAGTTCTCACATCAGGAGTCACTGTTTCTGCTCCACAGATAAGAAAACCGAAGCTCAAAGAGTTTAAGTTTCCAAATTCACCCAGCCAGGAAGAGGGTAACAGTGGGATCCACCTCCATTTCCTTCTGACCCCACCAGGGGGTGGCATTTCTACCCATCAGCACAGGGGACATAAGAACCAAGCAAAGGGAGAGGTGAGAAAACAGTAAATCCAGTTGGTGAATGACAACACCAAACACTCAATGTGAGTAACGGGGAGTTTTTTATTTCCTGCATGTTAAAAAAGGGCACTTAATTATGTTCAAGTATATGGGGTATAAAGAACTAGGCTAAAAAGGGTAGCTGAGGAAAGGCTCTTAAGAGAAGTGCTTTAATGAGTGGGGAAGGATAATTAGAAATTATTGTGCCAATTGTATGTAAACAGAGGCTCTTTAAGTACTTATGAGTGTTGGAAACAGTGTAATGTTTGCATGATTTTATCATTCTCCCTGGATGTGTTCTTCACCCAACTAGTGGTTTTGTGGTCACCAATGGTCCTTTGTGTTTACACTGGGGCTCAGTGGGTTTTGTCCCCTCACTCAGTGAGTCATTTGGGATACACCAAACATTGGAATGAAGTGGAAGAACTCTTGGGAAAAAGGAAGCATTTATTTCAAAGTATGGCAGAACAGGCATGGAGATATTAGCATCTTCTCTAGCAGAGGCTGTGGGGGGGCATTCTTATAAACTAAATATTGACATATTCTCTAGCAGAGGCTGAGGGGGCATTCTTATAGACCAGATATTAACATATTCTCTAGCAGAGGCTGAGGGGACATTCTTATAGACCAGATATTAACATATTCTCTAGCAGAGGCTGTGGAGGGGACATTCTTATAGACCAGATATTAACATATTCTCTAGCAGAGGCTGTGGGGGGCATTCTTATAGACCAGATATTAACATATTCTCTAGCAGAGGCTGAGGGGGCATTCTTATAGACCAGATATTAACATATTCTCTAGCAGAGGCTGTGGAGGGGCATTCTTATAGACCAGATATTAACATATTCTCTAGCAGAGGCTGAGGGGGCATTCTTATAGACCAGATATTAACATATTCTCTAGCAGAGGCTGAGGGGGCATTCTTATAGACCAGATATTAACATATTCTCTAGCAGAGGCTGAGGGGGCATTCTTATAGACCAGATATTAACATATTCTCTAGCAGAGGCTGTGGAGGGGCATTCTTATAGACCAGATATTAACATATTCTCTAGCAGAGGCTGAGGGGCATTCTTATAGACCAGATATTAACATATTCTCTAGCAGAGGCTGAGGGGACATTCTTATAGACCAGATATTAACATATTCTCTAGCAGAGGCTGAGGGGGGCATTGTTATAGACTAGATGTTAGCATCTTCTCTAGCAGAGGCTGCGGGGGGCATTGTTATAGACTAGACATTAGCATCTTCTCTAGCAGAAGATGGGGGGCCATTCTTTTAGACTATCTCACTAGTCCTCATACTCTTCTCCCATATGAGGAAAATGAGGCTCAAAGAGGTCAAATAACTTGTCCAGGTCATGCAGTGGAGCAGGACAGGGCTGGGATTCATATCCTTCATGGGCCCAGACACCTATGCTAGGAAGCCTGATGGTTGTATTCTTTCATTTCTGCCTGTTTTCCTTTCAATCTCCCCTTTGAGCTTTGTTGTGTCAGCCTAGTTCCTCCAGGCCTCATCACCGAGGACACTTGAACACGAATGACATCAATGGGAGGTCTCAGATGTGTTTCCAGTGAGGGGCTCTGGGGCCCTTGGGATGCTGGAAAGACTCCTGATAGGAAGTGGGAAGGAACTCAGCTCCCAGTTTTGCTTAACACTGTGTTTACAAGGTATTCCAGCAGTACCGAGTGAGCCCAAACACATACTAAGGTTTTTATGAAAAAAATCCTTAGAAACAATATGGTACTTTGGAGCTTACTGTCCCTGCTCCCAGACTTAACAGTTGGGTGAACTTGAGTGCATGCTTTACTCTATCCAACAATCAGTTTCCTCACCTATAAAGTGATCAAAATAGTCTTAACCTCTCAGGGGTTGTTGTTTGTGATAGGTACCATTGAGATATTTTTTTCTAATCAGCCCCCCTCCCATGAAATGCATATGGACATATGTGTTTGATACATAAAATAATATGACTTTTTGCCACCCCAAAACCAACTTTCACATGGGAAATGCATGAGCTACCTCATCTTGTATTTTATTTCATTTATCTATTTATTTATTAGAGACAGGGTCTCATTCTGTCACACAGGCTGGAGTGCAGTGGTGCGATCATGGCTCACTGCAGCTTCCAACTCCTGGGCCCAAGTGATCCTCCTGCCTAGGCCTCCCAAGTAGCTGGGAGTAGAGGCGTACACCACCATCCTCAGCTAATTTTTTATATTTTGTAGAGATGAGATCTCACTATATTGCCCAGGCTGTTCTCAAACTCCTGGACTCAAGCAATCTTCCCACCTCAGCCTCCAAAGTACTGGGATTGCAGGCGTGAGCCACCAAGCCTAACATGTCTACATCAGCCACCTGAATCAAAGTTCCAGATGTGTCTGTTTCCAAACCCGACCATCAGTGCTAAGAGCCTACAGCAGAGCTTCATTTTCTCCCAAGTCATCTTCAGGTGTCCCAGAAACACAAGAGCAGACTCAAAGCCACATCCTCATGGCTGTTGAATGTGACACACACTGTACCTTTTTACAAAGTTACAGAGCCTGCTCTTCCTGGCTTTAGATTTCATTTCCCTGACATTCTTCCTGGTTTCGTCTAACTGCCTAGATTCTCCACAGGCAATCCCAGGACTCAAGGATGCTTTTCCCCACTGGCATGTTGGGAATATGGGGCATAAACAGGATGTCTTCTTGCTACTCTGTCCAGTGCAATTCACAGTGCAGTTCACAGGTTCATGGGTCTCTGGGAGGGGGGAACAGTCATTAACTTTTAGCTTTTTGTTGTTGCTGATAAACAGTCATAGCTCAAGCATGTATGATTAAACAAGTAGATATGAATAATGTTATTGAATCATAGGAATATGTTTCCTCAAACCTCAAATTGGAAAAACCACTGTTGTGTAGGATTCATTCAGCAGATATTTATTGAGCACCTAATATGTGCCAGGCTCTATTCTGGGCCCCAGGGATGCAGCAGTGAATGATGCAGTCAATGTTCTTTCTTAAATTAATTTTTAAAAAAATTTTCTTGAGATAGGGTCTTGCTCTGTCATCCAGGCTGGAGTGCAGTGGTGCCATTATAGTTCACTGAAGCCCTGAACTTCCGGGCTCAAGCGATCCTCCCATCTTGGCCTCCACCCTTTGCCTGCCTGACCCGGACGTTCTTAAAGTTTCCCTCCCAGTGTAGGAGATGACAATAAACAAGTAAATATATGGGGAGGAGTGTCACGAAGGAGACGCCACATGATGAGGATTTAGAGAGGAGGCGGGGAGTGCTGCCTTGGAGGAGTGGAGGTGGCACATCACGGGAAGGTTGGGAAGGTCACTCTGCAGAGAGGAAACAGAAGGCAGAAAGGCCCTGGGGCAGGAAAGGGCTTGGTGTGTTCAAGGAGCAGAAAGGAGGCTGAGGTAGCCAGATCAGAGAGATCTAAGAGGAAATTTACAGGCTGGACATCAGAGAAGCCAGCAGGGGCCTCACAGGGCACAGGAAGAAGTTAGAGTTTCATTTTCACCGCAATGGAAAGCCACCAAAAGGCAAGATTGGCTACGCTGTTTCCAAAGGACATGCTGACATAGAAGACAGACTCTAGCAAGCAAGAGGGAGAGCACAGAAGGGGCCTGGTAAGACGTGACAGGGGCTTGGACTCACCACGGTGCCAGGAGGTTTGTGGGCTGGACTCTGCCTATTAAATAGTTACAGAAAGTATTCATTCTCATCATCATATTATATTCACCAGTTTTGAAGCCACCTACAATATAGACAAGTAGATACGATGTTCAAACATTAAACATGCAAGACAGTAATCGCAGAAGGGAATGCATTCAGACCAAAAGCGTGGTAGAGATAGTGACATACAGTTTAAATATTTATCAGGCGCTTACTCTGGACAGATCCTGAGCTAATCAGTTTATGTCACCTCATTTTCTACTTCACCCCAACCCTCCAGAATATGTACTGATATTGTGCTCAAGTGAGCATCTGTAGAAAATGAGGTCTAGCTAGTAAGTAACAGACACAGAATTTGATCCTAGGCCTATGGGACTCAAGTTCAGCCACTCAGCTGTAGCGTCTTTCACATGAGGTCCCTTTCAGGACTAAGCTCTGTGAGTCTAGGGTATTCTTTAAGTCATCACAGTGGCCCTATAGAGAAGCCACTGGACATCCCTAAGAGAAGGAACTGCGTTTTCTATACCTGTAACTCCCACTAACCAGCACAATATCTGGCTCACGGTAAGTCCTCAGTCATGTCTGTTCAATGAAAGACTGAATGAATGAATGAGCTCAAGCCATTCATTCTTTTACAAACCAGAAGCTGTTCTGCCTCTTCACAACACATTGCTCAGGCAAAGAATTAGCAGAGAATTTGCCTGGAGGTGTGCTGCGGATGAGTGGACAATTTTCATTCATTTATTCAGACATGAGTGTGATAAACATTTAACAAATGCATATCATGTATAAATTATTATTGAGTTGAGGTATTCTTCAGTTTCCAAATGGCAGAAATCCAGGCTGGAAACAACAGCGGCCACAACGACAACTGAATGTGGTATTTAAAACACTAGATTTAAGAGTGCCAGCTCGAATGCTCACCACCCGGATAAACCTCACCTGCCAAGACTAAACTCTGTTAGCGGCAAAATACTGCTAATCATGCCACTTTCATTAGGTCGTGAGAACTAAATGAAAAGCGTACGCACACTCACTCTCTTCACATAGATTCTATGTCGTTAAATTACATTATTAGATTGTTATTATTAGTCTTTCATCATTTGGTGTGAAAGGAATCTGGCTCCTCATTTTTTTCCCTTCTCTTTCTCTTTCTCAGCCCCTAGAATGGAGAAAGAATAAAGTAATGTCAGTGCCATGGGCTGTGCCATTAATTAGGTTGTAAAAACCCTCGAGAAAGCATGAGCTATTATTTTAGAAAATATCCTTTACCACGTAATTTATCTGAATCAAGCCTGCTTCATTTAACAAAGACACTCAAGTAATAATGTAAGACATTTTACAGCTTTAATAAATATCACCGAAGTAATGCTCACCAACTGCCAAAGTAAAGCGATTATGCCTGAGTGTTGAAAAGGTGGTTTGTCAGAGCCCGATGTGATCACCTGTTGAATGCATGGATTGGATTAAACACTATTTTATAGGTGTAAATCAAACCTTTACAAAAAGTAATTGTAACGTCATTTACTACAAAATAGTATGGCTTGTAATTCTTAGATTGCATGAAATCACAGCCATTATTTTCTTGGCCACGTGGCTTTACTGGAAACTCTCCTGGTAAAGAGGTGCACTGGGAAATGAATGAACAGGAAAGGTGAGTGTGGGAGCACAGCGTGTCAGCTTGAGAGACGAAAACTTTGGATGTTTTCTTCTACTATCTGAAGTGGGAAGTATATTCTTTTTTTTTTTTTTTTAATTGCTACTATAAGAAATTACCACAAATTTACTGGCTCAAACCAACATAAATGTATTCTCTTATAGTTCTGGAGGTTGGAAGCCTGCAATCAGTGTCACTGGGCTAAGGTGTCAGCAGTGCTGTGTCCCTTTCTAGACGTTCTAGAGAAGCTTTCAAGTCCTTGCCTTTCCCAGCTTCTAGACAACCCCTACATTCCTGGGCTGCTGGCTCCATTCTCCATCTTCTGAGCATCTCACTCACTCTCTGCTTCTGAGTCACTGTCCTTTTCAATTTCTGACCCTCCTACCTCCCTCTTGTCAGGCCCCTTGTGATTCCACTGGACCCACCCAGATAACCCAGGATAATCCCTCCATCTCAAAATCCCCCCCTTAATCCCATCAGGAAAGTCCCTTTTGCCAAATAAAGTAATACATTTACAGGTTCCAGGGACAAGGACGTGGCCATCTTCAGGGAGCCATTGCCCTGTCTGCCACAGAAAGGGAAATACGAAGCAGAAACACTGCCAAGCCTTCTGGGAGAGGAGGAGAATGCCATCTCACCGCCCGGAGCAGCCTTTCCAGAATGTGTTCTCGGGAGAGACTCCAGGTCCTGGGTAGCCTGTCCTCAGTCCACTCCTTGCCCTTCCCTTGCTCTGTCCCCTCAAGGCAGTTCCTCAGGAAGCTGCTGGCTGGGTTCAGCCAATGGGAGGGTCTGGGGTGGGACAAGATGGTGGGGAAGAGAGAGGCTGGGGTATTGCCCTTCCCTCCTGCTGCTTCCCACAGAAGCCCACCAAGGTTCCAGCTTCCTGTAGAGACCCTTGGGCACCTCCCCAGGGTGCTCATGGCTTGCTGGGGCTGCTAATCTCAGGCTACCTCTCCGTCTCCTTCTGCCTTCTGAGAAAGGAAAGTAGATCTTGGGGCCTCAAAAAGTCAAGCTGGGAACTGCTTAGGGCACACCTGTCTCCCATTCTTTTCATTCACCCCTGTGCTCACTGAGATAAATGCATATCTGATTGCCTCCTTTGGAAAGACTAATCAGAAACTCCAAAGAATTCAACCTGTGTCTCTTATCTACCTGTGACCTGGAAGCCCCATTTCCACTTTGAGCTGTCCCACCTTTTCCTCGAGTTGCCCCACCTTTCCTGACTGAACCAATGTACGTCTTACACAGATCGATTGATGTCTCATGTCTTCCTGAAATGCATAAAGCCAAGCTGTGCCCCGACCACCTTGGGCACATGTCGGCAGGACGGCCCGAGGCTGTCACAGGTGCGTGTCCTCAATCTTGGCAAAGTACACTCTCTAAATTAACTCAGACCTGTCTCAGATTTTCAGGGTTCACACTTCTCAGCTCCTCTATTACTGCTATAATAAATTCCTGCGTTCAACTCCTTCCATATAAATACCTGAAGTGGTTTCTATTTTCTTACTTGGAGCCTCATAGACTAAGTGGGTGACAAATTATTTCAAGTAGACTTTAGAGAGAAATAGACACATTTCAATAACACTATCACTAAAATTAGTTCTGAAATTTTTTTCTCTTTGGGAATGATCTTAAAACCAAGTTTTCAAGCCAGAAGAGAAAATCAATGTATCAACTTTATAGAAAACCATATTTTCCTTCATCGAAGAAAAATTCTCTATATTCGTTACATAGAAGAGCAATATTTTTCTATATCCCCAAATATAGAAACATGGTGGCTTAAAATGACAGAAATTTACTCTCTCAGTTCTGGAAGCCAGAAATCCAAAATCAAGGTGTCCTCAGGCCGTGCTCCCCCTTAAGCCGCTGAGGGAGACTCCTTCGCTGCCTCTTCCAGCTTCTGACGGTTTCAAACATTCCTTGGCTTGTGGCCACATCACTCCAGTTGATATAGGAGTTAAGAAGAAATCACTTAGGCAGATAGTAAGGGCATGGGAGTCCTTCATAAGGCTTTTCTTTTTAATGAAAAGCAGCCCCAAACCGTTTTCTAACAAAAAGCAGCCTAGAAAGTTGAACTAGACATAGACCAGCAAGCTGGGAGGTTGTACAGTGAATGCTGCGAGAACTGGGGACTGGACATGTTCAAGATGGCGGCTCCATCTTCCCTTCTCTGCCAGCCATGTGTAGGGTAGGGAGCAGACAAGAGCGCACCCGTGAACTGGAAAGCCCATTTGCATAATGAGATTAGAGTGGGGCAATCAGCCTTCCCCCGCAGGCTAAACATCATACCTGATCAAACCAATCTGTGAACTCTGTGTGAATCAAACACTGCCTCTTCGAATCTATGGTGCATTCGCCACCCAGTCACTGTTTCTCTGCTCAGAGACCCCTTTCTCTATAGAGAGAGCTGTTTCTCTTTCTCTTCTCTCCTGCCTATTAAACCTTTACTCCAAAACTCCTTGTGTGTGTCCATGTCCCAAATTTTCCTAGAGTGCAACGACGAACACCAGGGTGTGCACCCCTGACAACACAGCCGCTTCAGTCTCTGCTCTGTCTTCACACGACCTGTTCCTCTTTGCTGTCTCAAATCTCCCTCTGCCTTTTGCTTGGAAAGCCCCTCGTCATTGGATTTAAGGCCCACCGGGCTAACCCAGGATGATCTCTTCTCAGGACCTTTAACTTAAGAACACCTGCAAAGACTCTTTTTCCAAATAAGGCTGTTCCTGGACCAAACCAAGGGTCAGGCTGCTTATTCTTGTGGCCCAATAATGAGATACAGATGAACTGGGACAGAAGGGCGTTTCTTTTATTTATTTATTTATTTATTTATTTTTTTTGAGAAAGAGTCTCGCTCTGTCACCCAGGCTGGAGTGCAGTGGTGCCATCTCGGCTCACTGCAACCTCCACCTCCTGGGTTCAAGCGACTTCCCTGCCTCAGCCTCCCGAGTAGCTGGGACTACAGGCTAGTGCCACCACGTCCAGCTAATTTTTTTGTATTCTCATAGAGACGGGGTTTCACTGTGTTGCCCAGGCTGGTCGTGAACTTCTGAGCTCGGGCAGTCCGCTAACCTGGCCTCCCAAAGTGGTGGGATTACAGGCTCCCGGCCAGAAAGGTGTTTTTATTTCTGTAACCAGTTACAGGGAGAAGGCCTGGAAAATATCACCAGACCAACTCAAAATTACAAGTTTTCCAGAGCTTATACACCTTCTAAGCTGTATGTTTACGTGTAAGGTGCATTCATCTAAAGACTAAGTGATTAACTTCTAGTCTATAACTAAGACCTGAGTCCTGAAGAGCTTCCTCTGAAGCCTCAGCAAGTTTACTTCATCTAAATGGGTCCAGGTGCTGGGTGATTTCCTTATCTTGTCTCCTGCTAAATCATGGAGGTTTGGGGCATTCCTTCAGACCCCCCAATAAACTTGTTTGTGGAGGCCAGGGAAGTTTCTTCAGACCCTCAATAAAACTTGTTAATTCCTAAACAGATTAAGGATTGATGTTAAGAATTCCCTCATTATCTTGCCATGCTTCAAGGCCCAGGAAAGGCCTGGGCAAAACTCTTGGTGGGCTTTTGTTACCTTCCAGCCTTCATATAAGGGCACTGGCTCTCCCAGCTTTCATATTTAACTTCACCACTGAATCAGTGCTGTGTCAGTGAAAGCTGGTCTGCCGCAAGGCTGCATTCATAGATTCCATAGATGAAGACACAGATATATCTTTTTTGGGTGAGGGGAGGAGGCATCATTCAACCCACTATAATCAGTTGAGATCGTTCTCTCCCTCTCTCTCTCTCTCCCTCTCTCTCTCTCTCTCTCACACACACACACACACTCACACTCACACACTCCATTACTCTACTTCCTCACCAACTCCATTCACCCAGCTTAGCTCTCGATGTTTTTTGCTTTTCCAAATGTTAAATCAACTGTTAAAAGACAAAAAAAAAAAATATGTTCCACAGCCAGTAATAGAAAACCTTCTCATAGTAGCATAAATAAAGAGGAAAAGTATTTGCCAACATCCACCGAAGTCAGTCAGTGGGAAAGGTCTGCTCTGAACTCTCACCGTGGCAGACTCCCCCAATCATCAGAAAAGGGATTTGGACCTCTTCACTTGGAAGCTGTCATCCATCCATTTTATACCCTTTCTCTGCCCTAACTCAACAGTTGCTTTTTCTGTTTTTAATCGGAATGTATGTTTTCTAGTTTATTCTTAGTACACATTAGTCTGCCAAGTTAAGTGTGATTAAGACATCTACTGGGCCTGTGATATTTTTAAGGGTAAAGGGAGGTCCTTCATAAAGCCATAATTTTCCACAGAATCATCTGAAGGCTTAATTTATATCATTGCTCATGTCCTGGCTTAAGTCGAGGAAGAGCAAACAGTGACGTAAATGAAGACTCCAGATGACTTTACTGCGATTATACCCCATACTCCCGTTACTGGTTCGGAGCAAATAGAATCTTTTACTGAAATATAGCTGCGCTGACTAACGCTCACCAAGAATAAACTGGGAAGAGCATTAGATGCAGAAATAGAACAAGTAATTGCCCTGAGTTAAAAAATAAAATAAAAAGTGACGTGCTTTGTAGATGAGTCAAATTCCATATCATTTTCAATGTAAGGGAGAAGCAAAGTTCTATGTGGAATGTTTGCAGATTCTTTAGAGAATGGAGGAGTGAACCAAATTGAGCTTTAGGAGTGCACCCTTGTGCTGGGTTAGATGGTGCCTCCCTCCGCTGGCTGTGCTCACAGCTATGAGCAAGAGGTTTTAGACAGAATTAATTAAAATGTAAAGAACACAGAGCCCTCAAAATCTTCTCTCTCATTTGTTCTCCAACATTGAGTGGCCAAATATATGACTGACCATACAAGTATATGGATTATTCTAGCAAAACACTAATCTGATGCATATTTTATGAAACACATAATAGACTTTCTATCGATGAATTAAAGCTACAAGTCACTGTACTACAGCCATTCCATACATCTCCAATATTTACAACAACCCTGCCCTTTTATAGATAAGGGAATTGGGACACAGAAAAGCAAAGAATTTACCCAGGGCCACAAACAGAATTTTCTTGATTCCCAAATGCCATTGATTGTGGTACTCACCATTGATTTTATAACTGCTTCACAGGGACCAACAAAAAAATGCACTTCATTAAGTGTACGGCTCTGTTATAAGATGACTTTTGCTTTCAAATACATTAAAATTTGAAGGGAGCAGAAGAGCGTCTGAAATCCACAGAAATATGGCAGACATCAGCCCTGAGAATGGGCTGTGTATGCCAAGGTCTTCTGGTCCCAGGATCTAGGCTCTCCTCTCTGCAGAGCCTGCTTGTTCTCTGCTCAATGCACCAGGTACCAACGATGTCAGGTCACACGGAGAACGACAACCACAACTCTGACCGTGCAACAAAACCACGGTTTTAGTTCTGTTCTCTCCTTGTTAGTTTTTCTGTAACTGCACCGGTAAGGACTGTTTTGCAAATCAAGGTATCGATTCATCCATATCTCCTTCATCCATTTCCTTATTCTGCAGCTATTGTGAGTCAGAGCCTATGTCATGTCCTGAAGGGATAGCAGAGAGCAAAACACACTGTCCTCATGGAGCTTACACTTGAGTTGGAGGAAGTGGGGGAGAGGGGGAGGCAGGGACATTATCAAATAATCATCCAAAGCAATGGGAGGTAGAACTGAGGCATGTGAGAGCAGGAGAAGTTCTTAGTGCTCTGAAAGCCTCTCTCGGGGCTTTGACTTACTTCAGGAGCTCATGGACGGCATCCTTGAACTAATGTCTGGAAAGTGAGAAGTTACTGTTGCTTAGAAAGGAAGGAAGGACATGCTCAGCAGAGGGCAGCATGTGTGCAAAGGCCCTGTGGTGGGTAGGAGCAGGAAGGGTACAAGGAAGTACAAGCAGGAAAGGTCCTCAGTGCAGAAGTAAGAAAGCTGACAAGGTGGTGGGGGAGCATGGCAGGTTTCAGAGGCCACCCGGCCAATTCCAGAGTGGCAGTTAAGAACACAGACACTGAAGCCTGTCTCTCTGGGTTCAAGTCCCGGCTCCATCACTGAATAGCTAGGTAACTTAATTTTGCTTATATGAAATATTAGGATATTCATGGGAGGATTACAGTAATTAATACTGGTGTGTGTAAAATTTTTCTAACAGTGCTTGGTACGCAGTGTCATATATATTTGCTGTGATTCTAAGATCAGTAGAGAGACAGTGCAGCTTAGTAGCAAGAAGGTAGCATCATCAGGTTTGAGGGCTCCGTGTAGAAAATGGATGGGAGGAAGGCAAGAAGCTGCCGGCTGGCCCGTTAGAACTGCTGCAATCGTCCAAGTGAGACATGAACAAGGATGGTAGAGTGGAGGTGGAGAGAGCTGGACAGAATGTAGAGATGGAAGACAGAATCAACGGGACTTGGAGATGGAGAGGAAGGTCAGCTTTGCCAGTGCTCCCCCTTGACAGCTAAAGAAACTGTGAAAAGAAGACTCAAGGCAAAAGCAAGAAGTCCATTTGAAAAGAATCGCAAGGAAGCCAGAAAATAAAAAACACAACAGGTATTTAAAAGGAAAAAAATAATACAACAAACCCTCCAAAATTACTGGGGTTGCCAACCTTCCCTTAGTCTGTTCATGGGCAAATGACGGCCATTTTCAGTCAAGATTATCCTCTCAGCATCTGCAGAAACCAGCCTTCCACGAGTCGGGGGATAAAGGTGTTTTGCTAGGTAATCAGCAACTGTCAGGAGATGCTCAAGGATTCATTTATTTGGGGTACTAGAAATAGAAAGAGTGATCCGGTTTTTGAATTTTGTTGTTGTGTTATCTCAGGATGCAAAGTGTTTTGTATGGGTTCCATCTTTGGGGCAGGATGAGTACACATGTGTTCACTATGGAGGTGTGCAAAGCTTACTTCCACACTCCCTCTGCCCACCACCCCCATCTGCCTCCTCCAGTTGTCAGGGGCCCTCTACTTTGATATCCTTCTTCAATCTATTTTGGGTCTTCCAGCCATTGGGGAGGTCTTCCAGGAGCACCCTGAGTTCTTTCCTGGCTCTTGGTATCCTACATATAAGGGGCTTTAAGCAGCAGAAATTCAGGGCTGTGGTGGGAGGGCGGTTGGAAAATGGCTGGCTGTGGTTCAGAGTCCAGAAAAGATTGTGTAATGGGTTTAATCATATCTCCCCAAATTCATGCCCCCCTCAACATGACCTTATTTAGAAATAGACCTTGTCTTTGCAGGTGTAATTACTTAAGGATCTTGAGCTGAAATTATTCTGGATTTCAGATGGGCCCTAAAGCCAATGACAGCACCCTTAAAAGAAGAGGAGAGTACACAGAGAGACACAGAAGAGAAGACGCTGTGAAGACAGAGGCAGAGATTGGAGTCACGGGTCTATCAGCCAGCGAAGACCAGGAGCCACCAGAAGTCAGAAGAGGCAAGGACACATTTTCCCCGAGATCTTTGCAGGCATTACTGGCATTTGACTTTGAACTTCTGGCCTCCAGAACTGTAAGAGAATAAAATTTCTGTTGCTTTAAGCCACCGTGTTTGAGGTAATGTCATGGCAGCCCTGGTGACTAATACAGATGCAGGGAATGGAGCAGGAGAATGATAGGGGGATGGGAGGTGTCAAGAAAGACAGGAAAGACATCCCTTCCATTCCAGCAGACTGATTTTCAGGATCAGCCTCAGGCCAGAGTGTGACTTTAGAATCAGAGGGAAGACTCTGTTGAAGATTAATAAAATGTAGATGGTATGGCAAAGTGATCCACCTGCCTTAGCCTCCCAAAGTGCTGGGATTACAGACATGAACCACTGTGCCCCGCTGACCACCACCAACTGCTTTTATTGGCACAGAGCTGTGTCCATTTGCTTCTGTATAGTCCCTGGCTGCTTTAGGCTACAAAGGTAGAGCTGAATAATCACAACAGAATCCAAGGGGCCCAAAGAACTGAGAATATTTGCTCTCTGGCCCTTTGCAGAGCATGTTTGCTAGAAGACGGTTGATATCAGGGTAGAAGTGACCCAGTCCTCAGGTCTCAACAGACCAGACCACCCAACCTGGAGCCTCCGCCTCCATCTGAAGTGTTCTGTGAGAGAGAAATAAATGTAAATCTTGTTTGAGGTTCTATATTTTCTTGTATCATTACAATCATTTAGTATTTACCCTAAAAATTTATGGGGGAGCCCATAAGAGGAAGCTGTAGTCAGTGGACCCAGAGATCAGGTATTGAAGGTGAGACAGTGGAGTACAGTGGGGAAAAGACATTTCCCAAGCATTGCCTGGAATGTTAATTGTCACCACAGACCATGAGTCTGTAATGTAGGGTCAAAACTTCATCTGGGGCTGGCACCTAATTTTGAAAAAAAAAAACAAGTGATAATAGGGGTCATGAAGGTTAATTGCCAGCTTTTACTAAACGGCCACATGCGTGGCATTTTAAACCCCATTGTCACCAGGCTATCATTCATTTGAAGCCTTCAGTAATAATGACAGTCCTGTTTGGAAACAGGCTCCAAATTGTGCAACCAGCTCTTTCCCAGGCTTAACAGGGGCTGAAAAACTGGACTCCCCAGCCGACCGGGACAGCGCCCCAAATGGAAATGTCCACACACATAAGCTGGGTGGTCTTTCTCTTCCCTGTCTCTTAAGCCTTGAGCTCCCCTCCACACCCTGCTGCTGCCTGCCAACTTCAAACAGAAGTGTCCCCTTCACACCACATTTGCAACGTGGTTATTTACCTGCATCCCTAATGGCAGCAGTGCCATGGGTAATAAATCCTCCTCTCTGACATGCTTGAGAAGGCAGCCTCTTCGGCCAATGGGAGAATTAACCTATAAACCGAGGTCCTTATTACTGGACACAGCTTGCAGCCCTATGATCCAACCCTCAACCCTCTCCTTTTTTCTTATTTAAATAACAATGTCACAGTAAAATATGGACTCTCCATGGGCATTCACATCAGCTTTGGCAAATGGTCACCCATCAAAGAAAGGCAAAAATGTATGCAGGGTGAGTAGGATAGAGTGCTGTGTGTGTGTGTCTGCACAGCCCATTGTTAGTGTCTGCAATTATCCATCCATTTAGGGGAAGGGGCTATTGTGTACACTCACGGAAAACCCATACTTTGAGTTTGGCCACTGTTTTAGTCCATTTTCACACTGCCGATAAAGACATACCCGAGACTGGGTAATTTATAAAGCAAAAGAGGTTTAAAAAACTCACAGTTCCACATGGTTGAGGAGAATTCACAATCATGATGGAAGGCAAAAGCCATGTCTTACATGGCGGCAGACAGAGAGAGAATGAAAGCCAAGCGAAAGGAGAAACCTCTTACAAAATCATCAGATCTCATGAGGCTTATTCACTACTCAAGAACAGTACGGGGAAACCACACCCTGATTCAATTATCTCACACTGGGTCCCCCCCGCCACAACATGTGGGAATTATGGGAACTGTAATTCAAGATGCGATTTGGATGGGGACACAGCCAAACCATATCAGCCACCAGCTGGCCTCTATCATCTATAGCAAACTCACTGGTAGCATTTCATGAACTTTCATTTCCCCCACTTCCACTATGGTGTGGGGAAGGGAGGGGGGAGCTGACTGAGAAAAGGCTGCAAGCAGTAGATGCCAGAAACTGATGTGAACATATGTGCTAACCTACCTCCAGTTCCTCAGGAGTAGACTGTGCTGCCCAGATACCTCCCAGGGAAAATAAGTTTTGTTTTCACTGGATAAGGCTGACAGGAGATGTGAAGATATTTTTCTGGAATTCCTACTGTTTGAGGCAATAACTTCCCAAATATCTATGTTCACCACTTTTCTCATTGGTATCTCTTGCATTATTGATTGCATGTGGCAACTGTATTCTAATTATTTGTTCCCATTTGTCTGAAAAAATTGCAAATCTAGGAATTATGTCTTTATTCTCATTGTGGCAGTCCTGCCCATCATACCTCTGTAATGCCTCAGTGCCTTGGGCCAAATCTTAGTAAGTCTTGGCTGGTCTCTCACTAGAGTCTCTTAAATTTCCCCCTGCCTCCAGGATGCCTCATGAATCTTCCAAAGCAAAATGAATCCTCCCACAATTCTGACAGCAAACTCAAGTTGACTGCCTGATATGGTTTGGTAGTTGGCTGTGTCCCCACCCAAATCTCATCTTGGATTGCAGCTCCCATAATTCCCACATGTTGTGGGAGGGAGCCAATGGGAGATAATTGAATGATGAGGGTGGTTTTCCCATACTGTGCTCATGGCAGTGAATAAGTCTCATGAGATCTGATAGTTTTATAAGGGGAAATCCCTTTTGCTTGGCTCTCATTCCATTTTGCCTGCCACCATGTAAGATGTTCCTTTTGCCTTCCACCATGATTGTGAGGCCTCCCTAACCACGTGGCACTGTGAGTCCATTAAACCTCTTTTTCCTTTTAAACTACCCAGTTTCAGGTATGTCTTTATCAGCAGCATGAAAATGGACTAATACACTAGCTACCATCTAATTCTCAGGATGGCATCAAAATCCTTCTGAAACCCATTGACTTCCCTCCTTAACCTTCCCTCTCTCTCCCAACGGTATGATCTATGTCAGCTCATGCCACACTAAACTTCTTACAGCTCCTTAAATGTACTTTTTCAGGCCTCTTCACACTAACATACGTTCTTCTTTCTACCTGGCCCTTCCTTTACCCTGCCTGGTAAACTCCTATTCATCTTTCAGGACCCAAATTAAACATCATCCTCTCTGCTACCACCAGGCAGAATAATTTCTTCTCATCTGGTTGTTCACGTTCCTTTGCGTTTATTGCATTATAATTATCACATTTAATGTGATAATTCATTACATATCACATTACAATGTGATAATTATATTGCCTTATAATGTGATAATTATAATGCAATTATATAATATAGTATGACATGAAATACTGAGATTGTCTGTTACACAACAGAGCTGCCTAAGACAGGTTGTGTTCAGTCTTCCATTATAAGGAATACTGAGATGGTTGCATCTCGGCTTAATTACTTTGGACGGATCCTTAAAAGTGATATTATAGAGGTGAAAAAAGTCATAAACATTTTTAAGGTCATTGATACATGTCACAAAGTTGTTTTCCAGAAACGTAATCATTGATACTTCCACGAGCGATGATAAGGGATCTCGCCTCACACCGTGCTCACCAGTGTTGAGCATTATTTCGAAAACAAAATATACTTTGCCAATTTGATTGGCAAAAAGTCTTATTTTAAAAAATTTGCATACCTCTAATTACTAGTTGGTGAACTAGTAATTTTTAAAAATTTATTTAAAATATATACATAATATATATACATAAATTTATATATATATATTTCATATGAATTGCATATTTTCATCACTAGCTTATATTTTCCATTAGACTTTGTTTGTAAAAATTCTTTCCATATTAAATATGCAAATCTTTTGTCATATTTTTTTGCAAACTTTTAATCCTAGTTTGTTTCTGTTCAATTTTAATGTTGCTTGCAGAGTTTAATATATAAAACTCTGCTTTTTCTCTTTATAATATATTCCATGCTTTAGCACGCCCTTCTCCACCCCCAGATCCAATAAACTTTAACCTATAGTGTTTGCCAGAGTTTATAATTTATTGGGGGGGAAGAGTGAAAAATCAATAATTTTGGCAAAATATATTTTTCCCAGTAATTCAATAGTTGTTATAATACTATTTCTTTATAATATTTTCTTTACCTTTCATTATTTTTATTAAATAAAAATCTTATCCTAAGGTAATTCTAATTTCTAGGCTAATTCTTCTGTGCCATCTATCCATCTGCTTGGATCGATTTTAGAGACTGGGTGTGAGTATTCATACTTTCTGGAAATTAGATTTCTCAAGCCTCATAATTATGCATCTATTCCCTACACGATGGGGTTGTTCTCCTTAGCTAGAAGTCTTGACTCCACACCTTCCCATTTGAGAGCTGCCTCCTTAGAAGCTCCTTAACCTCCAGTCTAATGAGGTGTCCCACCCCAGAGATCGTCTAACAATACACTTTATTACAATCCACTGTGCAGAATATCTTCACTCTTCATTCTCTTGACTATGCCACTAGACATCTAGTCAACTCTTTGAGGGGATTTCTTATGCTTCTTTATTTTGTATCCCTATTATCTAGTAGAGTGAGTTTCTCAAAGTAGGTGCTCAGTGAGCATGTATTAATTTGAATTGAGTTAAACTGAGTTGTTGAGTTGAATTGAATTGAACCAAATCATACTGGATAGGATTGCTAATAGTTTTATAGACTGGGCTGCATCCCAGATGTCTTTGCTTAGCAAATTTGCTTCCCTTTCTGTATCAGTTAAGCTCCAGCCAGATAAACAGAAACCACTCTAAGTATTTACAACAGAAGGAATGTAACAGAGGGCCTTGTGTGCCCAGTTGATGAAAGAGCTGAGAACCCAAACAGGAGACAGTGAGTTAGCTCTTAGGCTGGAGGGACAGAGGAGGAGGTGGTGTCACCAAAGCCCAGGGCCAGGGTCCCCTACAGGGTCAAGGTAGAGCCTTGGAGGAAGATGCCACCAGGAATATGCAGCCACTGCTGGGCATACTGGAGCCTGAAAGGGGTCAGAAATATCCTGACTTCTGCCTTCTTTCCACCCTTCTGGCTCCCACCTTGGCCTCCCACTGGCCACACCCAGCAGTGTCAACAGCACCGCAGCCTGGGAAGTACAGCTACCTGAAGGGTCAGCTACCTCCCACGCGGCACATAGCTAGAGGGGGAAATGAATTCAAGACCCACAGGATCCTTTTCTTTTTAACTTGAGTGTATTACATGTGTCTAAATGGAGCAACTAGGAAAATTAGATAGGGAAATTCAACAAGTAAAAAAATCAACCCACAGGCCAGGCGCAGTGGCTCACGCCTGTAATCCCAGCACTTTGAGAGGCTGAGGCAGGCGAATCACGAGGTCAGGAGATCGAGACCATCCTGGTCATGGTGAAACCCCGTCTCCACTAAAATACAAAAAATTAGCCAGGCGTGGTGGTGCGTGCCTGTAGTCCCAGCTATTCAGGAGGCTGAGGCAGGGGAATCACTTGAAACCGGGAGACGGAGTTGCAGTGAGCCGAGATCGTGCCACTGCCCTCCAGCCTGGCAACAGAGCAAGACTCTGTCTCAAAAAGAAAAAAAAAATCAACCCACAATTGAAGGTAGATTAACAGGACTTCAACAACTCCTAGCAACGGGCTCCCATCCGCAGGGTCTAGGAATCGACAGGGACACTAAGGGCTTGGGGAGCCAGGGTGGGGAAGCAGGCAGGCCATGACAAGTTAAGCATCACTGCAGTTTCATTAAAGACCTGGGGGTGACATCCAGCCATCGATTTTGTTTTTCACATTACTTTTCTCTGATTCGCTGCTTTGTGAAGATAGATGGCTGGAGTGCTGGGCAGAGAGAGGGGCAGAAAGGAAGCCCAGGGACTCTGGCACATACACGGCCTAACTGGTTTTTATCAGGATCCTCAGATGGAGCCCAATTTTCTCATTAAAAAGAAAACAGCAAGTATGTAGAAAGACGACCAAGGAATGCTGAGCTCTCACTTCACAGCTCCAAGTAAGAATGCAGAGGACTTAGGGAAGAGGTGAGTTTAGCTTTGGGAATTGGGCAGGCCAAGTAGAATGCTGAGCTCTTGCTAACTGGGTGTGTGAATGTGGGCGAATTACCCAACCTATTGTTCAGTTTCCTCATTGAGAGAATAGAAAATTTACCACCTACTGTGAGGATTAAATGATCTAATACCATACCATACCTTACAGTAAGCACTCAGGAAACATTGGCTACTGCTATTTTTGGTGGTGTTCTGTTATTATTAGGTGGGTCTCATATAGGTGATGCATGCCTTTGCAGGTGCTGTATTTTCTGCCTGAAATGCTTCTCGCCTTTGTTTCTTCCCCTTCTTTAACCACTCACCCCCTCCTTCAAGACTGGAGTCAAATATCACCTCCTCCAGGAAGCCTTCCCCTGCCCCCACAGGTCCTGGTTGGCCGTCCCTCCTCCATATCCCCACGGAGCCCAGTTCTTATACTCATGATAGCACCTGCCACATTGTACGCAACACGTTACTCAGTGGACCGGAGCAACTGCAAGCCTGGAACTGAATCTCATTCATCTACCTGTCCAGTGCCCAGTACAGTGACAGGCACGTAACAGGTGCTCAACACTTGTCTGCTGCATGGAAGAATTACATAGTATAATTTCAGGAGTCCTTGGAAATCTCTCGCTTTCAGAAGTGCCTCTCCAAGTTCCTAAAATTCTGCCATCAAAGCTTTCCTTTCTAGTCTAAGACTCTGATCCCGTTTAAATTTTAGATATGTCTCTCCCACCACCTGCTGTCTCAATGTATGTGGAACGTGCTCAACAAATATTTAAAGGATCAAGGTGGGTTAGAAGCAGGATCCCGTAGGAAAGGAATTTCAGACACAGTAAATCTGCTGGGCGCAATGGCTCACACCTGTAATCCCAGCACTTTAGGAGGGTCAGCAGAGGTCAGGAGTTCGAGACCAGCCTGGCCAACATGGTGAAACCCTGTCTCTACTAAAAATACACAAATTAGCCAAGCATGGTGGTGGGTGCCTGTAATCCAGCTACTCGGGAGGCTGAGGCAGGAGAATCGCTTGAACCTGGGTGGCGGAGGTTGCAGCGAGCCGAGATCATACTACTGCACTCCAACCTGGGCGACAGAGGAAGACTCCATCTCAAAAAAACAAACAAAAAAAATGACACCAGCAAATCAGAAAGGAGGAGAGGTGGAGAGAACAAAGAAAGGAGCTTCTCAGCGGGGACCTCTCACTAAAACAGAATTTCAGCTCCTCCCACACAGGCAAAGTACAAGGAAAGAGAAGATTTCTTCTGTTCCCCTTGCTTTTCTTAGGGTGCCATTTTCTCCTCTGGCCTTTCCAGGCCTTCCTTCTACTTCGTCTCCTCAGTGAGGCTTCAGGCACCTTGGGTCGCTTCAGGCCTCCAGAAGGACCCCCTTGAGGGGCAATGCTTAACCCACAGGAATGGTGATTTGAATTAAGTCAGCCTCTTTGTATGTACTCACTAATGCTTCCAGAAATCCCAAGAGTAGATGTTACTAGCTCCATTTTACGGATAAAGAGAGTAAAGCTCAGAGAGATGAACAGCTTGCCCAAAGTCACAGAGGGACTCAGATACGAAACAAACACAACACAGCACCAAACACGGAGGAGGCCCTTGGCGAATGCTGACAGCTTAGTTTCCCTTAGCTGGCCAACAGCTTTTGTATGTTTATTGAACACTTACTTTGTATCAGGCACAGTGCACGGTCTTTACTTGTATCTCCCAGTTGAGTCTCCCAATAGCCCTTTCACTGTCCCCATTGTGGAGATGAGGAAACTGAAGCACAGAGAGGTTAAGTATTCTATCCACGGTGGCCCAGCTGACAGGGGACAGAACCAGGGTTTGAGCCCGAGCCTGTGCCCTCTCTTAGCACTGCCTGACAAAATGCATGGTGCCCAGTTACATTTAAATTTCAGATATATAAAAAATACTTTTTTAGTACAAATATACCCCAATATTGCATAAGACATACAAAAAATGATTCATGGCTGATCTGAAACTCAAATGTAACTAGGCATCTGGTATTTTAGTTGCTAAATCTGGCCACCCTACTCTATTCCAGTGCTTGAGTAAAAAAATATTTACCTCTCTGTTCTGCGAAGTTCACAATGCGGAAAGTTTTCTGACATTTTCTTTCACTATCGTTGCTGCTCTACGTCCAACTTTACTTTTCTAAGTTTCCGGATCTATGTTCTATCTCTGGGTCATTTTTCTACCCCTTTCTCTTCAAAGTTTTAAAAAGGTTATCAAGCACTTGGCTTGTGACGAAACGGATATTGATATAGACTAGAGAAGAAACATTCTGTTGAAACACTTTTTAAAAAATGCACACATATTCACTCAACAGGAGATAGTAGTGGGTGATGTGCTAAGAAGAAATGACATTATGTTTAGACCAAAGACTGGGAGAAGCAGCCTTGCTGGGTGACAGCCAGTTGAGACAGCCTTTTCTAATGGATAGTGCAAGCATTGTTTGGGGACATTTACTGCCAAATACGATGGGGTAAAGGCACCAAAGGTGAACAAAATATCATCCTTCACAGGCAGAAAAACACAGGCTGTGACAGGAAATAAATTGCTGGTGAAGCATCTCTTAAAGAAGAATAGATTTAAACGTCTGCCTGACTTGAGGACCAGAGGCTCCTGGTATTTTTTTTTTTTTTTTTTTTTACAATGGAGACAGGAGAGAGATAAGGGAGGAAAATAACAAACAAACAGCCAACCAATATTTCATTTAAACCTATGAAATGCTATGCAATTGCTAGGGGAGTGATTTACTCCCAGATCATGTGGTCACTTTTAGAATAAATGTGATGCGTTACTTGAAAAAAAACTGTATATTTTTTGGATTTGGAGTAGAGAGTTCTGTAAATGTTTATTAAGTTTACTTGTTTGAGGTTTAAGTTCAAGTCCCGGGTATCCTTCTTAACCTTCTGTCTCATTAATTTGTCCAATATTGACAATGTAATGTTAAAGTCTCCCACTATTATTGTGTGGGAGTCCAAGTCTCTTTTGTAAGTCACAAGAAGTTGCCCTGTGTATCTGGGTGCTCCTATATTTGGTGCGCATAGACTTAGGGTCGTTAACTCTTCCCGTTACATTGATCCCTCTACCGTTATACAATGTCCTTTTTATCTCTTTCGGTTTCTATCACTTTAAAGTCTATTTAATCAGAGATGAGAATTGCAACTACTGCTTTTTTTTTTTCTCTCCATTTGGTTGGCAAATCTTCCTCCATCCCTTTGTTTTGAGTCTCTGTATATCCTTGCATGTAAGATGGATCTGGATGCAGCTTACTGATGGGTCCTTTTGAAGTGGCTGATACTGGTTGTTCCCCCTCTATACATAGTGCCTCCTTCAGAAGCTCTTGTAAAGCAGGCCTGGTGGTAATGAAATCTCTGAGTACTTGCTTGTTTGCAAAAAATTTTATTTTTCCTTCACTTATGAAACTTAGTTTGGCTGGATATGAAATTCTGGGTTGAAAGTTCTTTTCTTTAAGGATGTGAATATTGGACCCCACTCTCTTCTGGCTTGTAGGGTTTCTGCTGAGAGATGAGCTGTGAGTCTGATAGGCTTCCCCTTGTGGGTAACCTAACCTTTCTCTCTTGGCTGCCCGTAGTATTTTCTCCTTCGTTTCAACCCTGATGAATCTAATGATTATGTGCCTTGGGGTTTCTCTTTTTGAGGAATATCTTTGTGGTGTTCTTGGATTTCCTGGACTTGAATATTAGTCTGCCTTGCTAGGTTAGGAAAGTTTTCCTGGATAATATCCTGAAAAATATTTTCCAGCTTGGATTCATTCTCTTCGTCACATTCAGGTACACCTATCAAACGTAGATTAGGTCTTTTCACATAGTCCCATATTTCTTGGAGACTTTGCTCATTCCTTTTTACCCTTTTTTCTCTAATCTTGTCTTCTCGTTTTATTTCGTTAAGTTGGTCTTCGACCTCTGAAATCCTTTCTTCTGCTTGATCAATTCGACTGTTAAAACTTGTGCATACTTCGCGAAGTTCTCGTATTGTGTTTTTCAGCTCCATTAATTCACTTATATTCCTCTTTAAATTGTCCATTCTCATGAACATTTCGTGAAACCTTTTTTCAAGGTTCTTAGTTTCCTTGCATTGGGCTAGAACATGTTCTTTTAGCTTACAGAAGTTTCTCATTATCCACCTTCTGAAGCCTGATTCTGTTGATTCCTCACATTCATTTTCTATCAGGCCTTGTTCAATTGGTGATGAGGCACTGCAATCCTCTGTAGGAGGAGAGGCATTCTAATTTCGGGTGTTTTCAGCCTTTTTGCGCTGGTTTCTTCCCATCTTTTGTGGGATTTATCCACCTGTCGTCTGTGTAATTGCTGACTTTCAGATTAGGTCTCTGAGTGGACGTCCAGCTTGTTGGTTATAAAGTTTTTTCTATTTCTTAATTTTCCTTCGGCAGATGCACCTCCCCCACAGAGCTGGACCTCCCGGGTTGAGCTGTACTTGGTGTGAAACGCTTAAGCCTCAGCAGTTCCAACTGCTGTTTTTTGTTATTGTCGTTGGGGGGGGGACCAGCTTTCCCCTGCGGCGACCCACTCCGCCGGCTGAAACAGCGGCGTTAAGATTCCGTGGCGCTTTTCTGCCCGGGAATCTCCGGTGTGGTTCCCCCACTTCAGTCCACTTTTTAATCAGCTGAATGGGAGACTCTGTCTTCCGGGGAGCTCCAAACGCCAACCAAAGGGCACTCAGTCCCGTATACTCCGGACTGAGAACCGCCGCGTCGGGGCGCCTGCAAAACGGCCGCGCCCTCCAAAAGGGTCGCGCTGGTGACCCGTGGGGCTCCTCCGCCAAGAATCTCTTGGTCCGTAGGCTATGAAAATTCGTCTGAAAATGTGGTGTCCACTCACTCTCTGCGCTTTGAGTGGGAGCTACCGGGATTTTTATCAACTGGAGAGATGGAGCTCAGCAGAAGAAGTTTGTTTTATTTTTCTTTTAAGGGTAGCAAGATGTACAGAGGCTGGTTTGGTGTGGAGAGAGGGACATATCAAAATGCTTAGCTTTTGTACAGAAATAAGCAGTTTTTTAAAGGCATATAATTAACCTCAAATAGATAGTTTGAGAGCAATCTGGACAACACAGTCGTAGCAGGGTGCCGTGCCAAGGCTACCAAACTGGGTACGAGAGAGAACTGGGGTCGATACTGACCCCCAGCGGCCATTCGCTATAATAAGTGTATGGTTTGGCTCTGTCCCCACCCAAATCTCATCTTGAATTGTAACTCCCACAATTCCCACATATTGTGAGAGGGACCCAGTGGGAGGTAATTGAGTCATGAGGTGGCTCTTTCTCGTGCTATTCTCGTGATAGTGAATAAGTCTCATGAGAGGTGATGGTTTTAGAAAGGAGTTTCCCTGCACAAGTTCTCTTCTCTTGTCTGCCGCCATATGGGATGTACCTTTCACCTTCTGCCACGATTGTGAGGCCTCCCCAGCCACGTGGAACTGTGAGTCCATTAAACCTCTTTTTCTTTATAAATTACCCAGTCTCAGATATGTCTTTATCAGCAGTGTGGAAATGGACTAATACAGTAAGTCACTGGGTCTCTCTGTATTAGGGAAGGATAGGCTTCACTGTAGTAATAAATATGCCCAATATCTCAATTTGATTTCTTGCTCATGCCCCAGTTGGATGCAGGTTGGACACCAATTCTTAATGGCTCTGTCCAAGCAGGGACTCAGAGATTCAGACTCTTCTCATCTTTTAACACTGCCACCTTAAATGTATAGCCTCTTAGGTTGCTGCAGAAGGGTGAAAGAGTGTGGAACATAGCACAGGGGGTTACGGCCAGGCCTGGAAATGATACCCATCACTTCTGCCTATTTTCTATTGGCTAGAACCTAGTAGAATGGCCCCCAGCTACCCTCCACAGAGGCGAGAAAGGGTGGTCTTCCAGTGCGAGCACATAGAATTGTCTCTCTGCCACACTGCATGAACATCTATCTGTACAATGGAGGATGCAAAAGCACCTACTGAGATAGCTGCTCTGTAATTAACTGCTTAATCAAGCATAGTTATCATTATTTGATTTTATTTGAGTGGTTATAGGAATAATTAATCTGCAATAAAATTAAGTCTGGGTGGCAGTCAAATTCAGAAACAGAAAGTAGAATGCTAGTTGCCAGGGGCTAGCAGGACGGAGGAATGTTGAATGGGGACAAAGTCTCAGTTTTGAAAGATGAAAAAGTTCTGAAAATGAATACTGGGTGTATTAGTCCATGTTCACAGTGCTATAGAGAAATACCTGAGACTGAGTAATTTACAAAGGAAACAGGTTTAATTGATTCAGTTCCACATGGCTGGGGAGGCCTCAGGAAACTTACAATCATGGAGGAGAGGCGAAGGGGATGCAAGCTTGGACCTTCTCACATGATGGCGGGAGACAGAAGAGTGAGCAAGAGCAGGGAAAACTGCCTTATAAAACCATCAGATCTCGTGAGAACTCACTTACTATCACTAGAACAGCATGGGGGAAGCCACCCCATGATCCAGTCACCTCCCCACCAGGTCCCTCCCTCGACATGTGAGGATTATGCATATTACAATTCAAGATGAGATTTGAGTGGGGACACAGGGCCAAACCATATCAATGGGGGATGGCTGCACAGCAAGGTGAATAGAGTTAATGCCACCAACCTGTATAAGTAAAAATGATTAAAGTGGTAAATTTTATGTTATGTATATTTTACCACGATTTTTAAAAAATTAAAAAATATATGAAATCAGGTCTGGATTAACTCCAGGTCTGGGTTAACCTGCCCCAGGGACAGGGTGATGGCTCTCTAGTGGTGTTTGTGTCAGACGGCAGTCCAGCTGGTTCTGGCTGGAGCTACTGATGAAATTAAAGAAGTTTAGGATGATTTGCTCTGTGCTTTATCTAGGGAAACGTGGTATTTAAAGTTCTTCAAGTTTATCTGGAATGCAGAGTTGCTTATTAAAAAGAAGGAAGAAGAAAGAAACTGTGATTCTTGTCTTCCTTCTCCCAGGCTCCCTGGTCTTGGAGTCTTACCTTGGAGCGCAGGTCACTTCAGGACTTACTTTCAGCTCCAACCCATCGGCCGGGCTTCAGAGCCCTGACTGCACATCAGATTCACCTGGGGAACTTTGGAAACACACTGATGCCCAGGCCACAGCCCAGTTCAATTCACTCAGGCTCTCCGGGTGGCGCCTGGGTCCACTGCTGTTTTTATGGCTCCCCAGCTGATGTGAATGCGCATCCAGGGCTGAGAACTGCTGACTGTATTCTGTTCCAGCTTATGCCCGGCTGCGTCTCTGCAGAGCTGCTAAGAGCAGGGTGCTTCAGACAGTGCAGGCAGAAGGCCCGCCTCAGCCGCCCGTCACTGAGTGGTCCTGTGCACACTGCATAACCTCTCTGTCTTCTCCTCTGTACAATGAGGGCAAACAGAGTGGATAATTTGTGGGAAATGGTGCCCGTCCTGGTGAGCAGATTAAGTACTTTGTACCCAGTACTTGTTATTGTCAACATTTCTTGTTACCGTGACTTACTAATGTGAGGACAAACTTCCCATTTTCCCAAAGGAATAATCCGTTTTGGGTTTTGTAGCCTGCTCCACTGAGACCCCTAACTCTGTCAAAAGTGAGGAAGGGGCTACGTCTTTCCCGTCTGTCAAAGTGCCCCCTTACCCATATCTGCCCCTTGACACATTCCTTTCCTCGGGTCATTCTAAATCCTATCAAGCAAAACCAAAAGTAAATATGAATAATCAAATACAGATCTCTTCCTAGCATGCACCTGCCATGAAGTGTGACAGGGCTGTTTTTACAGGAGGGGGGGGCTCTCTCCCCACAGCGGCTTGCAGGAATTTGTTCAGGCCGGCTTAAAGCTTAGGACTGCAGGGTAATAACAACTTGGAGCCAGCCGGAGTTAAGCCAAGTCTGGTTCTTAATCTCCTTAAACAAACCCAATTCAGACAGGCTGAGGCAAGAGGCCACTTGAACTGTCGGGGGCGTGAAGGCAGCTGGGGCAGCAGCAGGTAGCGGCTGGGATGGAGCTCCAGGAGCCCGCCCAGGGACAGCGCGACCTGGAAATCGGTCAGTGGGGAAGGAGAGGCCCAGAAGCGAAATTACCAGACTCCTGTGGCCCCAGACATTGCATGAGTTTTATTCTAGTACAATCCTTGCTTTACTTATTATATGTGAAATTAAATGCAAGTCAAGCCACCACCCACCAGAGTTCTTTGCTTGGAAAGAGGTTTTTTCAGGGGTTGAGTGGAGGGAGGCAAGGGTTTATAGGTAACAGAGAGCATGTCCACAGAGCCCTTTGATCCCCAGCTCTCACTGGACAGGGCCGATGAGCCCATTGTCTGAGCCCCTGCCAGGAGGAGACTGGGGGCCTCGGTGCCGTGCCCCACGTGGGAGGCTCCCACAGTCCATGCTCAGCGGATCCCCCTTATGGGAGCCCCCAGGCCAAAGGAGCCTCAGAACCAAGGTGCAGGAGTGCCACCCCCTACCACTCTCCCAAACCCATAGACTTCCTGCCTCTGGGAACCTCCCCACTCGGTTCCTGCAACTTTGAGATCACCCACTTAGCCGCTCAGTGCCTCCATGTTCTTGTCTATAAAACAAAAACAATTGTGTCCTCTTCATAGGGTCACATCGAAAAATAAACGAGTTAATATCAAATCCTTGGCACAGTGCCCAGCACAAAGGAAGTGCTGAATAAGTGTGATCCTCTTAGGATATTGTGAATCCTAGAGTGCCCCCAACACCTTACCAACCCCTCCCAACCCTTTCCCCATCTCCTCCAAACTCCTTCCGGCCCCTTCCCCAGCCCCCCAAACCTCCTTCTAACCCCTCCCAACCCCTCCCCCATCCCCCCATCTCCTTCCAGCCCCTCCCAACCCCTCCCCATCCCCCCATCTCTCCAGCCTCCCTCCCAAGCCCTCCCCATCCCCCAATCTCCTTCCAGCCCCTTCCAACCCCTACCTCATCTCCCCCTCAACCTCCTTCCAGCCCCTCCCCAACCCCTCCTCAACCCCCAACCTCCTTCCAACCCCTCCCCACCCCTCCCCATCCCCCCAATCTCCTTCCAGCCCCTCCCAACCCCTCCCCCAGCCCCCCGCCCTCCTCCAGCCCCTCCCAACCCCTCCCAGACTCCCCCAACCTGCTTCCAGCCTCTCCCAGCCCCTCCTTGTCTCCCCCAACCTCCTTCATAAGTAAGCTTTCAGGAACAGCTTACTTCTGCCCCAAAGGTAACAAAATACCTACTCTCAAGACTCCAAGTTTTCAAGTTCTGCTAGCCTTCTGGCAGCCGCAAGACAAACACAAACTATAGCTCAATACCTTTTCCAGCAGCTGGAGCATAAGGTTCAGTTCCATAAGAATGAAGGGAGGGCCATTCATCATTCATTCACTTGTTCATCTTTTATTAAGCACCAACTGTGTACCAGTAAGACAGCCCCCTGCCCTCAAGGGCACCACAGCCTAGGATGGGGTTCTCAAGCCTGGCTGCACATTAGGATTACCTGGAAGCTTTAAAAAGCATCTGTGATCCAGACACATTAAATCAGAATTTCCAAGGGCGGAAGCCAAATGGCAACTTTTTCTTTGAGACAGAGCCTCGCTCTGTTGCCCCGGCTGGAGTGTGGTGGTGAGATCTCAGCTCACTGCCACCTCCGCCTCCTGGGTTCAAATGATTCTCCTGCCTCAGCCTCCCGAGTACCTGGAATTACAGGCACCCACCACCACGCCCAGAGAAGTTTTGTATTTTTAGTAGAGATGAGGTTTCACTGTGTTAGCCAGGCTGGACTCAAACTCCTGACCTCAAGTGATGCACTTGCCTCGGCCTCCAAAGTGCCAGGATTACAGGTGTGAGCCACCGTGCCCAGCCCAGGTGGCATTTTTTTTAGGTTCCCCCAGATGAATCCAAAGTGTGACCATGGTGAGAACCAGTCATCTGGTAGGAATGGTACACATAAGATTATTCCAAGCCAGTGCTGCCAGAAATGGCAGGTGATGTATGGTATGTATATATCTCAATAAAGCTGAAGATAAAGAAAGAAAGAAAGAAAGAAGGAAGGAAGAAAGAGAAAGGGAGGGAGGAAAGGAGAGAGAGAGAGGGAGGGAGGGAGGGAGGGGTAAGAAATGGAGAAAGAGAAAGAAAGAGAGGGAAAGAAAGAAAAAAGGAAGGAAAGAGAGACGGAGGTAAGGAGGGAGGAGAGGGAAAGAGAGGAAAATAATGAAAGAGAGAGAAAGAAAGGAAGGAAGGAGGGAAGGAGAGAGGAAGGAAGGGAATGATGGAAGGAAGGAAGGAAGAAAGGGAGGAAGGGAGGAAGGGAGGAAGGAAGGAAGGAAGGAAGGAAGGAAGGAAGGAAGAGAAACTAGAAAAAATAAAAGGAAAAAAAAAATAAGGCTGTTGAAAATGCACAGGCAAGGGTAGAGGTTAGAGAAGCCCAAGGAGGGAAAGCTGATTCGGGCTTCAGCTGGGATCAGACTCAGTCAAGCCTCCCCCACAAGGAGGGAGTATTCCCCTCTGCTTAGATATCAGCAATAATCAGACACACTGAGGTAATGAAAGGGCAAGTGTGCATTTAGCTCTCGTTCCTAAAGCAACAGCCACCGATGGTATTGACAGTATAGGACACACTGCATAATTGAGTCTGTTACTGAGTATTAATAAAATTGGTACTTTTTTTTTCATTGAGATGAACACTACTCAAGCCTCAGCAATAGTTTTTGATGGTTCAGTGAGAACTGATTAGGAACTCTGGGAGAGGAAGTCTGATGTGTGAGCAAAAACAGCAAGTCCTGAAGCAGAATGTCTCGGAGATAGTTTAGACTCACCCCCTGTGTCTGAGCAGTCCCCCAATCCTGATAGGTCCCCATGGTGGAAAGAATCCAGAGACAGCTCCCAATAATTTCTCCCCCTCCCTGGGCCCTTCTGCAGTTCAAGAGATGGAGTCCATGTGCCTTCCCCTGGGATCTGACCGGCCTCTGGCTTGTTTGTCACCAGCAGAAGGTTTTGGATGCTACTCTGTAGGACTTCCGAGCCTGAGCCTAAAGAGGATGGGCAGATGCTACTGTCTCTCTGGAGCACAGGCTCCATGCTTTAAGGAAGTCCAGCCTCGACGACTTTGAGGTCAGAGGTTATGTGAAGAGAGGTCTTGGAGGAAGAGCGGTTTCAGATCTAGCCAAGCTCCTAAGTGAATTCAGACACATGAGAAACCCCAAGTGAGACCAACGGAAAATCACCCTGCTGTGCCCTGGTGTATTAGTCCACTTTCATGCTGCTGATAAAGACATACCCAAGGCTGGGCAATTTACAAAAGAAAGAGGATTAATTAAACTTACGGTTCCACATGGCTAGGGAAGTCTCACAATCATGGAGGAAGGCAAGGAGGAGCAAGTCACATCTACATGAATGGCAGCAGGCAAAGAGAGAATAAGCACCAAAGAAACAGGTTTCCCCTTATCAAACCATCAGATCTCGTGAGACTTATTCACTACCATAAACACAGCATGGGAGAAACCGCCCCCGTGATTCAGAGGATCCCCACCGGGTACCTCCCACAGCATGTGGGAATTCAAGATGAGATTTGGGTGGGGACACAGCCACACTATATCACCTGGCCAGAGTCCTGACCTACAGAATCATTGTTCTAAAGCACTAAGTTCTGGAGTTTTATTACAGCAATAATAATGGAAAAGTTTCTCCTTATGGCTCCTTTCTGTCCACTGCATGGCATGTATTGTATTTTCATTGTATTTCCATTGTATTGCAGTCTGGCCTAAGCCCATTTGGTTACACCCAATAATCAAGGGCTTTTATCCCAAGAGTCATGAAATTTACACAGATGGGGAAAAAGATAACGTCTTTATTTTCATTAATATCTAACTGAAATTGAGCATTGCCTTTCATTACAAATGAGACAAGAAACCACAGTAGTATAAAAATACTTGTGGCTTTAGTCGACAAGTGATTTCTATTGTCACTAATAGAAATCACAGATAGATTTTATTTGGATCACTTTACAGTTGACTTAATTGTTTAAGATACTAACAAGGAAGTACATATATAAATTATGCAATAAATTTGTTTTTAATAATTTGATAACTATAATATAATTGGTTTCCTCTGTAGTAATAAGTATTTTATTTTATGCATTTCAAACCATTATTTTGCAAAGGGATCCAGAGACATTACCAGAGTATTAAAGAGTCCAAGGCCCTAAAAAGAAGTAAGAACATCTGAACCAGAGGCAGAGATGGGTCAAAGATCACTGCTCCACAAACTTTCCACTCAGTTTTTTGAAAGCAACTTTCATACAGACTCCTGCTGCCCACACAGACATTTATTAGCAAACTGGCACTAAAACAGTTCCTACCTACAACTTGTTCTGGAAGCAAGATCAAGTTCTGGCACCCGCTCTCTTCGGGAGTTCCAACAGCATCTCATACAAAAGGTTCATTTAGGGCAAATATTCCAGTGGCCAGCTTCAGCCAATTAGCTATAGCAGACTAGTAACATAAATTCTCCAAGATAGCAGCTAGACACCATAATTATGCCTTGAGAAATTTTCCAAAGATCAAAGTAAAAATAGTTTGAATAAGAATAATGTAATAATGACTAACACTTAATTGAGAACTTGCTGCTTTCCAGACACTATTCTTAGCACTCATCATGGAATAATTCATGAAATCCTCACGATCAGCAGATAAGGTAGGCATATTATCATACCCATCTTACAGATGAGGAGACAGACTCAGAGAGGTTAGACAACTTGCTCAAGGTCATATGGCTCCTAAGAGACAGATCTAAGTGTGAGCTGTTGTAATTTTTCTCAAACTCTGCCATGCATTAGAATCCCTGTGCCGCTTTGGCCGGGAATGGTGGCTCACATGCCAGCACTTTGGGAGGCCAAGGAGGGCAGATCACTTGAGGTCAGGAGTTCAAGACCAGCCTGGCCAACACAGTGAAACACTGTCTCTAGTAAAAATACAAAAAATTAGCTGGGCGTGGTGGAACATGCCTATAATCCCAGCTACTAAGTAGGCTGAGGCAGGAGAATCGCTTGAACCTGAGAGGCGGAGGTTGCGGTGAGCTGAGATCACGCCACTCCAGCCTGGGCAACAAGAGTGAAACTCCATCTCAAAAAAAAAAACCAAAAGAATCACTGTGCAGCTTTAAGAATCCCAGTTCCCAGGCTGCATACCAGCAACTTAATTGGCCCTTGCCAAGACTGCCAATTAAGTCAGTCTCTAGAAGTCGAGCCCAGATACTATATTGGTGTTTGTAAAAGCTTCCCACCAGGTGATTACAATATGCGGCCAAGATTGAGCTCCTTGGATTCTTAAATTCAGTTCAAGAGCAGGAGTCCTGCTATACTATGTTAAGCCAATCTTCAATGCTCCCTAGTTCACCAATAACAAAAATAACTCTCAGCACCAGTTATGTTAGCTAACAAAGCCTCTGATATTGATCTGAAATTTAAAATTAATAATTGAAACCTTGTGGTAGCCACCTCAGGTTAGACATCTTGCTTGAAGCTGTCAAATGCTAACCAGCCACCACTGCCGTGTTCTGATTAGAACGCTTAAAATGTTAACTGTCTCTAAAGAATAGATTAAAGTGAACCCACACACACTACATATTATACTATTTCTGTCAAAATATTTTTAATGAAATTACAGACAGCATAACACATTGCCATCACGTTCACTCCCTTTGAAAGCCTAACAGTGCTCCCCCACCTGCCCTGCAGTCACCAGTTGCCCAAGTCACCTAATGAGTCATTGATATGGTTTGGATATTTGTCTCCTCTCAAATCGCATGTTAAAACGTGATTCCTAATATTGGAGGTGGAGCCTGGTGGGAGGAGTTTGGGTCGTGGAGTCGGGTCCCTCGTGAATGGCTTGCTGCCCTCCTCTGGGTAATGAGTGAGTTCTCACTCAGTTAGTTCACATGAGATCTGGTTGTTTAAGAGCGTGGCACCTTCTCCTCTCTCTCTTGCTCTCACTACCACTGTGTGATGCTCCTGTTCCCCCTTCACCTTCTGCCATGATTGTAAGTTCCCTGAGGCCTCACCAGGAGCAGACACCAGCACCATGCTTCCTGTACAGCCTGCAGAACCTGAGCCAATTAAACCTCTTTTCTTTACAAATTATTCAGTCCTGGATATTCGTTTATCATGACACAAAATCAAACTAACATGATAATGTTACAGTTCTTTTTGACCTCCCAGATCTTTGACATGTGACCTTGAGGTCAAGTGGTGTTTCCTTACCCCTTGAGATCAAAGTCAGATCACCTTAAGGCACCTGTCCCCCTGTCCATACTGTACCACCATCATTCTGCCAGGGTCTGGGAAGGGTCTGAAACGTTCCCTACTTGCAGGCTAATAATAGTTTGGCCGGGTGCAGTGGCTCACACCTGTAATCTCAGCACTTTGGGAGGCTGAGGCAGGCAGATCACTTCAGGAAAGGAGTTCAGGACCAGCCTGGCCAACATGGTGAAACCCCATCTCTACTAAAAATACAAAAATTAGCTGGGTGTGATGGCGCACTCCTGTAGTCCCAACTTGTATTCCCAGCTACTCAGGAGGCTGAGTCGGGAGAATGGCTTGAACCTGGGAGGCAGAGATTAAAGTGAGCCAAGATCATGCCACTGCACTCCCACCTGAGTGAGAGAGTGAGACTCCATCTCAAAAAAAAAAAAAAAAAAAAAAAAAAAAGGCCTGCTACAGTGTGATGGATGCTGGCAGAAGATATGAGAGTCTTGGGTCAGAGACAAAGGAATTTTTATTAGTTACAGCAAAGCAAGTAGAGAGCGTGATGTTAGCTTGAGTCTTTACATCTCCCAAGTCCTATGGGGGTGACAGAGGCAGGCCCAGGTAGAGGCCACACATTACAGGTGGTTTCCATCACAGCCAACGAACATTGCTCCTGGGAAAGTGAGCAGCAAACAAACCTGCTCTTTGTCTGATGGGAAACAAGATTGCTTGTTGCAAACACAACCCTGAGAAATGGCCCAGGTAAAGGCAGGAGGGTCTGGCATTCCTGGCATACCCAGCAATCAAGAGCAGGGACGCTAGGGACTCACAGTGAATTCCTTCTTCCGACGCCTGTGACTTTGTTTTATTTTCTTCTCAGCACGTAACTTCCTGATATGGTCTCATTAGTACGTCCTTGTCTGTCTCTTTCAATGCAGTGGAAGTTCTAGGAGCTTGGAGTCATCTGTCCTTTCATTGTTAATTCCCCAGCACCAAGGGCAACAACCGGCCTGCAGAAGGCATTCAGTAAATGTTTGTTAAGTGAATGAGTGGGACTGGCCTCAATTTCCAACATAGGCCACAAATTCTCCACTCCAATCAAACAGGATTCTTAACTGTCCCCAGACCTGCCTAACTTCACAGCTCTGGCCTGGAGAAGCCTCGGCCACAGGTGGCTTACCTCTCCTGCACCACACAGTTCACCCCCGCAAAGGTCAGTGTGTTATCTTCTCTGTTTCCTTCTCCCATGAGTCTTCTCTGAACTTTTACAGCTCTCCTCTTTGGCCTCATGTATTATTAATATTTCCATCATTACCTTCTTTTTTTTCATAATGATTTTGTCGTTATTAAGGCCTATGAGTCTTGTTAAAATGCCAATATTCCCGGACTGGGAAAAGAAGGAAAGAAATGCCCACAGCGGTAGTAAAGGGGAATGGTGACAGCCTCTAGACACCTATATTGCTACTTACTAGCTGTGTAACCTTGGGCAAGCAGTTAGACCTCTCTGAGCCTTAGTTTTCTCATCTGCAAAATGGGGAAAATGACCATACCTACCTCCTAGAGTTATGCTGAGGATTCAGTGAGCTGTTTTATGGAAAGGACTGAGAAGAGTGCTTTTGTTATATGTGTACATCCTGCCATGCCATGCTGG
Organism: Ateles fusciceps; assembly: GCA_036589455.1. Taxonomy (NCBI): domain Eukaryota; kingdom Metazoa; phylum Chordata; class Mammalia; order Primates; family Atelidae; genus Ateles; species Ateles fusciceps. Next base: position 265,245 of record JAZHEH010000164.1, on the reverse strand, counting down.
ATGCATTCCCCTGGAGACCCCAGAGGAGCGCCTCACCCCACTGGAGTGCCAGCTCCTTGAAAAGAGAGGATGCACGGACTTCATTCTGATCCGCTGCAGTTCCTCAGTCTGCCCCAGAACACAGGACTGGGAGGAGGGAAGGGCATGAGGAGCCCGCTGAGCAGATGTTCCCAGATGAAGTTAAACCTTTCAGAGAAGTGGGAGGAGTGTTCGGTTGATGCACCCCCAAATGAGAAAGGACTCTTCCATGACTTTGACTTTGATTCTGGTCAAAGAGAAGAAACTCGCTGCGCTAAATGGCTGAAGAGTAGTTACTTCCCACTTCAGGTCTGGCAATGGAAGCAAGAGTTTTCTGGGCTGCAGAAGGCAAGTATTTCCAATTGGTCCTGAATTGGCCTGAAGCAGTCTTTCTCTTTCAGTACTATTTATTCAGCAATAAGAAGTTACACATTCACGGAGCTTTGCAAAACACTCGAACATGTATCATCCCCTTTCACTTTCACAATCTTCGGAGGGAGGTAAGTCCAGAAGCCTCATCATCCCCCATTTTGCAGAGGACACTGGGGCACAGAGGCTACACCTGGTAGAGCTGGGATTCAAACTCTGGCTCAGCCTCATAGTAAACAGAGTAAGGTGTCCCCAAAGATGCCCATGTCCCCATCCCCAGGACTTATGAATATGCTACCTCACATGACAAAGGGACTTTGCAGATGTGATGAAGTCAGGCATCTTGAGAGGGGAAGATGAACCCGAATTATCCAGATGACCCTAATCTACAAGGATCCTTACCAAGAGAGGTCAGAGTCATAGACTGGAAGATGCTGCCAACTTTGACGATGAAGAGGCTGCAGCCGAGGAAAGCAACCAGCTGCTGGAAACTGGAAGGGCAAAGGATGCCTCTCCTCTAGAGCCTCCAGAAGAAATACAGCCCCGCCAATACCTTGATGTTAGTCTAATTAGACCCAGTTAGGACTTCCGACCTCCTGAACTGGAAGCTAAACCTGTATCAAGCCACCAAGTTTGTGGCAACTTGTTACAGCAGCAGCAGCAGGAAATTAACACATATCCCCAGTGCCTGCCAGGCCACCATGCTCACTTCGGGAAGCGTGGTATTTTTAAATCAATGCACAGAAGGCATGAAGGATCTCCAACTACCCTGTCCTGCCAGCTCCTGGTATTCTTCAGTAGGACGTCCATGGAGGCAGAACAGTGCATGGCTGGAAACACACCTGGAGCTGGCAGCCTGGGTTTATAACCCCAGCTCACTAGCTGTGAGAGTATAAACAAGTTATTTAGCCTCCTGTGCCTCAGTTTCCTCATCTGTGGATGGAAGTGAAAATAGCACAGACTTTAAAGACCAAAAGAATTAACAAATGCTTAGGGCAGTGCTGGGCACATGGCTGTTAGTTATTATTATTAAAGGACTTTTAGTCTTTTTTTTTTTTGCAAGACAGGGTCTTGCTCTGTCACTCAGGCTGGAGGGCAGCAGCGCAGTCTGGGCCCACTGCAACCTCTACATCCTGAGCTCAATCGATCCTCCCACCTCAACCTCCTGAATAGCAGGGACTACAGGCAAGTACCACCATGCCCGGCTAGTTTTTGTACTCTTTTATAGAGATGGGGTTTCACTATGTTGCCCCGGCTGGTCTCAAACTCCTGGGGTCAAGCAAGCCACCCACCTCAGCCTCCCAAAGTGCTGGGATTACAGGGGTGAGCCACCGCACCCAACCTGAAGTTTTAGTTTTTTAGAAGCTTTTTAACACTAAAGCACAGTGGAAGGGGTGGCCCCTTGGAAAAGGAGAAAGGGACAAGGGAGGAATCACTTACTAAGCCTCTATGGGTGTCGGGCACCTCTTGGGAACTGCATAGACACTATCTGATCTACTCCTCCCAGCTCAGGAGGGTGAAATGTCCAGTGTTACACTGTGGGGGGAGAAGAGACAGAATTCAACCCAAATGTGTCAGATTCCAAAGCCCTGTCCCGAACCATACCTCAGCAATGCAGAGGGAAGCTGAAGGGACTCCATCGAGTTAGTTTATTTTCCAAGCCTCAGTTTTCCCACCTAGAAAGTAGAGATAAGGTGACTAATGAGTGCCTCCCAGGACTATTGGAAGAACCCTAAGAGGTAACAGGCATGAGATTCCTCTGCAAACAAAAACATGCCATTCAGATGAAAGGGGTGGGCATAATTACTGGCAAGGAGTTATTCTGGCTGGAATGCAATTGAGGTGAGGCAGGGGCTGGGGGTGACCCAGATGCGGGTGCAGCACCTGGGGGATGGGGCACAGAACTGGAGCCAAAGACAAGCCTGGTGCGTTTCCCCCAAGCAGCGAGTGTTTTGGAGGCTAGCTCTGGGCAGGGCACTGAGCAAGGCAGTGAAGCCCTTAGCCCACGGGCCAGCGCTGCTCCCCAGGAGTGGCAGATTCCCACACACTTCCTCCTCCTTAGAGAAAAAAGATGTGGAGGCTTTGAAGGAAGCGTGTGAGCATTTCAAAGAGCCACTAATTCATTACCAGCACCCGCAGCTGAAATGCTGAGAGGAGTAAGTTCTGGCTCGCGGTGCATCAGCTGATGGATTTCCCAGTAAGAAGCGGCCAGGCCCTTTGGGGTGAGTTAGCAACTGTTCCAAAAGCAGATGTTTTGCAGCGGCTGATAGGTCTCTGTGCTGTGTGCTCCTAGATAGGGTGGCCAATTATCCCGGTTTTCCGAGGACTAAGGGGTTTCCTGGGACACAGAACTTTCAGTGCTAAAACTGGGAATGTCTCAGTCAAATGAGGACAAATTGGTCACCTTATTCCCAGGACTCTGCGCCTCTTCTCCCCAAAATCCTCCTGGAAATGTTCCCCAGCTCACCCTGAAATAGCAGGACCTTCATGCCCTGCTTTTAGATTCCTTGCATAAAGCAGACATTGGCAATATTTCCAGACCAATTCCAAACACTGTCCACTCACTGAGTGCTTTGCAGTTTGCTAAGTGGTTTCCCATACATTAACATGGTTGCCCTTTACAACAATCTCAAGGCCGAGGATAACAAAGATGGCTGTACTAGAAATGCTTCAGAATGTAAGAGACAGAAAAGATAACCGGAATGACTTAAGCAAATAGGTTGTTACTGTTTTCCAAAACAAAAAGTCTAGAAGTTGCTGGATTTGAGTCCTCAGCATGATGTCAAGGCCGGTTGACTGCAACTCTTCCGGTCTTCCCTGATGGCTGCCTCAGCACTAGATGCTGGTTTCATCCTAGGCAGGAAGAAGGTGGCTAACGGAATACCACCAGAATTCTGCTTAGGTTTCTTTGGCCAGAGCAGAGTTCCACGGCCATTTACAGCTGCATGGCCATTAGAGAAACGAAGTATTTAGCTTTCTAGCCTCTGTAGTAGAGGAAGGTGAGGGATAAAAGGAATAGGAACAGTGTTGAATGAGTCACTTCCAGTATCTGCCACAGTGTGAACAGAGGGCTGCTTACTACAGGCAGACAAGGCTAGCAGGACGTAGGGTGTCACGGAGCCCAGTGGCTCTCAACACTTCATTGTACATCGACTCAACTGGACCCCTTTTAAAATAATGATGCCCCGGTCTACCCCAGACAACTGAAATCAGAATCTCTGGGAACAGGTCCTAGCATCATTACCTTTCAAATCTCCCTAGTCGACTAAAGTGTGCAGCTGGTCTTCTAAAGCGGTGCTGTTCAAGGGCTAGCCCCTAGCCACATGTGGTTATTGACATTGAAATTAAGTAAAATAGTTTCTCAGTTACAGTGGCCACATTTCAGTCAGTAGCTGCACGTGGCTAGTGGCTACCCGTCGTACAGAGCAGATACAGAACATTTCCACCATCATAGAGAGTACGGTGATTGGATGGTGCTGTTCTAGAGGAACCTGAGAGTGACCGAGCCTGTTTGGAAGTTCAAGCCGGGCTGGGCTGGGCGAGGCAACTCAGATTGCTCTGACCCGAATGTGGTACAGAAGAATGATTAAGGGCATAAACAGGGAGCCAGGTGGCCCCAGTTTCCATCCCAGACCCTCCACTTACCAGCTGGGCAACTTCGGACAAGTTACTGTCCTCTCTGTGCCTCTCTTTCTCCACCTGCAAAATCCAGGTGATAACAGCATACCAACTTTAGGGGTTGCAGTGAGGACTCTGAGCTGACCCTTGTAACATGCTCAGGATGGCGCCCTGGCACGCGCTACCTGCTGCGTATGTAGCTGTTGATGTAATCCAAGAGATCTGACAGAGGGCCTCCTGGGCGCAGATGTTAACTCTCAACCCAAGACTTTCTCCCAGGCTTCCCAGCTGGGACCCTGACGCTGGCTTTTCCGTGTCACCCCTTGCCCTGGATCTGATTTCCTGGCACTCAGCCAGTCAGCCCACCCCGGATCCAAGCACATAGGAGGAGGGAAAGAATGAATGAGTGCGCAAACACTGACCACATCCCTGGGATGGTTCACTGAGTATAACGAGCCCATTGACTTGTAACATGGCCCTGGGTGCAGCAGCTGCAGAGGGCGTGGAGTGGGCGCGGGAGGGGGGGGAGGAAGGGGCGTGGGGGTCGGGCTGTGTGGGCCTGGGCAGGTGGCTGGGCCTCTCTGCGCACACAGCACCTGATCTGTAAAAACAGAGTGTTCAGTCCAACACAGAGCACAGCGTCTCTGAAAGGCATTAAATCTCTGAAACACAGAATGTTCCTTCCTTGGGGGAAGATTACAACCTCTGAACCAGGGTGTCTGTGCCCTGATCTTCCCAGGTTTCCCATCTCCCCAGGGTGCAATAGCAGTCCTTTGTCATCGCTCAGAGCTGCCACCCAGCCTTCCCTGTCCCCTCCATCTCTCCAGGCTGCACTGTCTAGGAAGGGGGGCAAGGGCGTGCATCAGGAAGACGCCATTCACTGCAGCAGAAATGACTAAGGTGCCCCCCTCCTTGCTCTATGAAGATTGTCAGAAAGTGGGGCGACACCCCCTGATATAGGCCTGCTCAAACAGTCCCACCTCCCAGGGAAGGAAGGGCACTTTCAGATGCAACAACCTTGAGTCTCAGCACATCTGCTCCTGGCGTGCCAGTGCCACAGCGCGGCAGACACGCCACGATGGGTCCCAGTCATTAACTGGCTGTCAGGTTCCTCAGATGATGGAGCTAAAAATAGCGCGCTATAGATAGAAGCTGCTCCCACGCAGGCAGGCGCCGGCTGCAAATGGGAGTGGGGAGAAGGGACTGTGCGCGGCTCTCTCCCCTAAAGCGAGGTTCGTGCTCATCTCCAGCCCCCCGCCGCTCTCGCGGGCCGCGTCCCGCCTCGCTCCGCAGCATCCCGGCTTGGGAACCGCAGATGCGCCCAAATGTTCCAACCCCGCGCGAGGCGGGGGCTCATTTGTATGCCGCACCCTGGAGACAAGTGATAAGGCCCCAAACACTCCACGGAGACCGCGCAGATGAAAGCCGGCGCTGCTCACTCGGGAGGCGAGATATTTATAGAACCCAAATATCAGCATTTTCTACCCATTTACACAAAGCAATTTCAGCCTTTTCAGATGAGAAAAGAGCAGAACCGGCTGTCATTCATTCGGGTGCCGGAATCACATTTGGGACCAGAAAGCCCTGATTTTATAGGAAACCTCCAGGCAGGCTCAGATTAAAGATCAATGGCGACATAAAATGTGGGCTGTCATATTTTCGCTGTGAACACGTCCTGGTAATAAAAAATGTTGTTTTAGTAAATAAACTCGGGGAGATGCATTGCCGGCTTATTCCCTTCAGCCTTGGAGCGTTTGGAGCAAAGGATGATATGAGAGAGAGAGAGAGAGAGAGAGAGAGATAGAGAGAGAGAGAGAGGATGAATATTATCTTTGGAACCCACAGCTGAGCCTACCAGCTGCAGGGAAATCCTCTGACCCCCTCTCCACCTCCTGAGCCAGCTCAGCGCACAGTGTATTTCTCTGCAGAGATGCTCGTTTTGCTACTTCTTTAAAAAGAGTGTGAAACGTGTTTCCAAAAAATGATGAGGCCGGCAGTTGAACAGGCTGGCTGTCAGTGCAGACCCTGGGGGAGAGGTAGGTGTGGTGTCAAGTCCTGGCCCTGCCGCATCCTGGCTGAAAGGGTCTGGGGAAGTTACCTAATCCCACTAAAGCTCAGTTTCCTCGTCTGTTAAATGGGGATATGGTAGTCCCTCCCTCATTGGGGTGTAGAGAGGATTAAATGATAAAATACAGGAAAAGTGTCTGGCAGGCCAGTCAATAGTAGATTTTATTGTGCCCAGGAATTGGGAGATGAATTCAGGGTATCAGTGGATATCTCTCTAGAGCATAGGTCTTCAAGATGTACTGAGCAGCTCCCAATTTGCCTGAAGTTTGACCATGAAAAACATCACTGGGGTTCCCCCACAATCCAGTTTTGTTAAATATAACAGGCAGCCAGGCACTGGGGACCTGCAATCCCAGCACTGTGGGAGGCTGAGGTGGGAGGATCACTTGAGCCCTGAAGTTAGAGGCTGTAGTCAGCTATGATTGCACCACTGCACTCCAACCTGGATGACAGAGTGAGGACTTGTCTCAAATAATAATAATCATAATAACAGTCAAAATATGAGGGCAGAGATATGGGCCTTTCTGGCTTTGTAGTCTGAATGGTCCTCAGGAGGAACTTAGAGGTCTTCCCAACATGTCCTAGAGCCCTGTGGACAGTGGGCCAACGGATGGCTTTGTGGGTCAATCATGCAGTCACGCCTCATCTGAGATCTCTTCGGCAAACTGGGCAGAGATATTTGTGTATTCAGACCAATCCCCTCCAAACCTCCTGGGCATTTCTGACACCCCTCCTGCTTTGGCCACAGAGGCAGGGAGGAACCTGGCGTAGGGCTGTCTGGTCTCAGGATCTCATCTCATCCCTTGCTTCTCCCCCAACTCACCTTTCTCCCTGATGTCTAGCTTAGTTGTTCTCAAATTTTAGTAACATCAAAATCACCAGGACAGATCCAGACTGCTTGAGCTCCACCCCCCGGAGTTTCTGATTCAGTATCACTGGGATTAGGGCCCAGGAATTTACATTTCTAACAAGTTCCCAGATGATGCCAAGTGATGCTGATTTGCAGACCACGTTTGGAGAACTGATGTCTAAAGAAATTCACACGGAGGGTGAGGGACTGGGAAGTTCTGTCACTTGTCGTGTCTCATAGGGTCTTGATGCATCAGCTCTTTTGGTTTTGTGGGCCTGGATTCTTTGAAATACAACAATAAATGCGTAATTATAAATTTAGATGAGTGCTGTGCAGGAAAACTCGGTGTGCCTTCAGAGAGCACAGAGAGGGTCCTGACTGAGGGTCAGGAAGGACTGCCTTAAAGACATGACATTCCGGTGCATAAATGAGTTAGATGGGGAGCCGGGGGAACAGCCTTCCAGGGAGCAGGACTGGACGGTGCTTTGGAGCCACACTGTCATTGGTTTGTTGCTCAAAGAAACCAGCTACAGCTGTGGCTTCACTGAGCCTCGATAATAAGAGGTCGCGGCCGGGTGCCACGGGTCATGCCTATAATCTCAGCATTTTGAGAGACTGAGGCGGGAGGATCACTTGAGTCCAGGAGTTCGAGGCCAGGCTGGGCAACATACTGAGACCTCATTTCTACGAAAAAATTTAAACATTAGCCAGGCGTGGTGGCATGTGCCTATGGTCCCAGCTATCAGGAGGCTGAGGTGGGAGGATCACCTGAGCCTGGGAGTTTGAGGCTGCAGTGAACCGTGATCGAAGCACTGCACTCCAGCCTGGGCGACAGAGGAAGACCTGTCTCAAAAGTAATAGTAATAATAATAAAAAGTCAGAAGAGAGACTCAGGCACTCCCTTCTCACCTGTCCTTGCCCCTTCCTCCTCCCCTGGTCCCTCTCCTATCTGCCCCAGCACCATCACGTCCTGTTGCTGAGTGCCTGGCCTTAGCTGACTGCTCTCTTCATTGTTATCTATTATCGCTGCATAACAAACCCTAACATTTAGTTCTCCCAATTTGTGGGGTTGGTGGTGGTTGTTCATGGCATGGCCATGTCAGGGCAATATTCCAAGACGGGCAGGAGGGAAGCACACGGCCTCCCAAGGTCCAGGCTCCGGAACCTACCTCCTTGTCACGTCTGCCACAGCCTATTGGTTAAGAGTCTTGGCCTTAAAGGAAGAGGCTGAGGCACAAAATGTAATTTAAAGAATTTACTTAAGCCAAAGTGAGGACAGCTGCCCGAAAGACTCAGACCCAAGTAACCTTGGCTATGAGCTTTGTTCCGCATTTTTTAAAAGCAGGTTTTTAAAGGCAAAGAAAGGGGACAGGGAGTGGGCTGCTTCAACATTGTTTGTCAGGAATTCTCATTGGTTTACAGAAATCACGTTGAGCAGGGATTGGCTATGCATTGTGAAGCTATAGGGTGTGGGTTATAGCGTCTGGTGTGGCATTACTGGGTTAATTTATAGCTCCCTGTGGTAACAGCAAGCAGTTTCAAGAGATGAATGCGTAGCTCAAAGGGAAGAGTCGGATGTGACTGCTGTCTCATTGCCATGTCTCTCTGGGCCTGATCATTTAAAAGGACTTGCATTCCTCAGATAAAAGTTTTTTTCTTTTCTCAGGGGAAACCGGAAGGCAGAAGAGCAGAGAAAAGGAGCCCGTTTCCTCCTGTTTTCTTCCTGTTCCCATCCGCACAGCCTCAGCAGCAGCCTTCAGCCTTGCAGCGGCGGCTGGTTCCAGGTTTTCCCACCCCTCCAGAGCCAGCCCGGATACCAGCTTTGCAGGGCACGTCCTCCATGCCTCTAAGTCCTCATAACCCTGACCTCTTCTGATTCCCCCAGTCGTAAGGATGGAAGCTGCCTCCTTCAGTTACTACCTCTGTGAGACCTCAGTGGTCCCATTTTGCCTTTTCAATACTCAGTTCAGCCAATTCCTTGTATTAAACTCTCTGTTAAAATAATAGATGTGGCCAGGGGTGGTGGCTCATGCCTGTAATCCCAGCACTTTGGGAGGCTGAGGTGGGTGGATCACTTGAGGTCAGGAGTTCAAGACCAGCCTGGCCAACATGGAGAAACCCCATCTCTACTAAAAATACAAAATTTAGCCAGGCGTGGTAGCATGTGCCTGTAATCCCAGCTACTTGGGAGGCTGAGGCAGTAGAATCACTTGAACTTTGGAAATGGAGGCTACAGTGAGCTGAGATAGAACTACTGCATTCCACCCTGGGTGACAGAGCAAAACGCTCAAAAAAAAGAAAGAAAGAAGAAGGAGGGAAGGAAGGAAGGAAAGAAGGAAAAAGAAGAAAGAAAGAAAGAAAAGAAAGAAAAGGAAGGAAGGAAGGAAAGAAAGAAGAAAGAAAGGAAAAGAAAGAAAGAGAAAGGAAAGAAATAATAGATGTAGTTTCTGTGTTCCAGACTGAACCCTAATACTTAGTATATTGGCTAAAACACACCCTGCTAGAAGTATCAGATACCTAACTATTGGTGGATTAAACTATAAGGATATTTACAATTTACTCAAGAAAAGGCATGGACATTAACAGTCTGAAGGTTGGTTTAGTTTCTCAACAACGCTGCAAAAGATCCAAGTTCTATCTTCCTACTCTGCCATCTGTGGGTGGTTGTCTTTTCATCCTCATGCTTGTTACCTCATGGTAGCAAGATGGCTGCCATTGTTCCAGACATCATGGCTACATTCAAGGCAGAAAGCCAGCATCTCTTCTTCCTTGGCTCTCAGGACTTATTCCTTGGCTTGCTCTTACTCTCTTTCTCAAAATTTTCCCAACAGACTTTCCCTTACTTCTCACTGGCCCAAACTAAAACAATGGTCACACCTAGCTGCAAGAGAGGCTAGTAAATTAATATTTAGCAAAGAGGATGGGATTACCATGACAGGTTGAGGTTAATCATGATTCTACCCCTAGGACTCTACCTACTACTCCCTAAAAGAAAAATCAGGGCTCTGTCCTCAGTAGAGAGTGGGAAAGGGGTATCAGGAGTTGGGACTGCAGCTGAGAAAACGCTTCTGCATCCACCCACTGGCCTTGACTCCCTTCCTTGCTCCTGACACATCCACCGGCACTTAGCTCGCTTCCAAGTTTCCTTATCCATGGTTTGCTGGAACCTCTGGGTCCACCCCACACAGCTCGGGAAAGCAGACTGAGAAACAAACCGTGGCCCTCCTGCTGCTCCACGTGCAGGCCACTGGACAGGCCTGAGCGCCAGAGCTTCTGGGCCTCTCCAGCTGGGCTTGGCTTCCGCAGAGCTGGCTGAAGGCTTACTTTCTCTTCCTCCAAGCTCTGTCTCTCCATGTGTATCCTTGGTTGTGAGGCAGGAGAGAAACTCAGGTCTCTAGAAAATTCACAGTCTAACCACCAGCCTGTGTTCCTTTCTTCCTGTGACTGCCTGTTTTCCAGCCTATGTTTAATAGTGAAATGAAGGAATTTAGAAAAAAGGCAATTTCTCTCTCTTTTCAGGGCTTGGCTTTTTCAAAACAAAAAAGGGCAGGAAGATCCCAGCCCAGGAAGCTGGAAAGCATCACCGCAGGGTTGTGTGGTGGCCAGCTCCTCCTCCCTCCTCTGCTTCTCACCATCGCTCCAGAGCCGAGTTATGAACAGGCTGAGGTTTGGATTCCCCTGGGGGCCTGCAGCTTCCCCTGAGCCCTGACCACCTAGTGGAGAAGGTGCAGGCTCTGCATGCACTAGAGCACCCATGCCTGTCTGGAGATTCCTAGAGCTACCCGCACCAGCCATGACCCCAGTATGTGACCTTTTCAATCTCTCTCTAGTGCCATTTTTCTCCCACAACCACCATCCCTCACCTGCCAGGGACAGAAGAGCAGTGATACAGTGTTGATGTGTGTCCCTGTCCAAATCTCATGCTGAAATGGAATCTCCAGTGTTGAAGGTGGGGCCTGGTGGGAGGGGACTGGATAATGGAGATGGATTTCTTATGAATGGTTTAGCATCATCCTCTCGATAGTGAGCTCTCCTGAGATCTGGTCATTTACAAGTGTGTGGCACCTCCACCCTGCTTGCTCTTGCCTTCACCATGTGAGAGGCTCACTCCCTCTGCCTTCCACCATGATTGTAAGTTTCCTGAGGTCTCCCAGAAGCCAAGCAGAGCCTAGTATCATGCATCCTGCGCAGCCTGCAGAATTGTGACCCAATGAAACCCCTTTCTTTAGAAATGACTGTCTCAGGTATTTCTTCATAGCAATGCAAAACTGACCCCATACAGATAAGAAGGGATTTCCATCTCCTTTATGTTACACTTCCTTTTTCTTAACCCCACCTAAGCCACGGTGGTTCATGTTGGTCACTGCTCCATTCCCAGGGCCTAGCAGGGTACTGGGCAAACAGTGGGCAATCGTCAGCTGCTCTCTGGATAAGCAAAGACCTCTGCCCTCTCCCCTTGCTCTGACCCCATATCCTAGAATGCCTGGCTCTTCCTGGCAAACCCTCCTTGTCCTTCTGGGTCCAGCCCACACTCCTGTTGTCCAGTAAGCCCTCTCTTCCTTTCTGGCAGTCAGGACTTGGGGAGCTGCTTCTTCTTCATGGCCTCTCCTGAGTCTCATCCCCTGCCCGCTCTGCTTAGAAAGTATTTTATTTGGCTTTATGTTAGAGCAAGTTGCACACGGAGCCCACTCCCTTTCTGGGTGTTTGTCACACGTTGACAAGAATGGGAGAAGCATGCTTGGCACATAGTAGGTGCTTAGTGAGTATTTTGTTAAACTAATAATAATTATCAATATTATGTATTGTAAATTGTATATGTAACATATCTGTATGTATTACAATATATAATTGCAATATTTGTATGTATGCAATACCTGTATGATTGCAATATATAACTGCATACATACAGATATACTAAATACATATACACAGATATGCTATATATACCATGTACATCTTTTATGTATATGCATATTCTAATATGTGTATATGTAATATGTGTACATAACATGGACTATATATTACAATATATAATTGCATACATACAGGTATACTAAATTGCATATATACAGATAAATTATATAGACAATGTACATATTTTATGGATATGTATATTATATAACATATGTCTATGTAATCTGTGTATATAACATATGGATTAGATATTATGCATGATAATTCTAATAATGAGCCTTCCTTTGTTCCAGGCACTGGTCTACATTCTTTGCGTATTACCTCAGGCCATCTCCCCCAGCAGCGGGAAGGGTTGGTAGATAAAACAACTGAGATTCTAGCATTGGAAACTACCTGGTTTGAAGAGTGCATCCTAAGGAAAGGGGAGGGGGTGGTCTTTGCCCTTGGTAAATCCGGGAAGGCTTCTTGAAGGTGGGGGTGGGTTCTCTGGTTAAAGGAGAGGAAGATGTCCTCCTGGTGGGGAGCTGGCATAGAATAACGCGGAGGAGTGCGCGGTCCTGGGCACAGCCGCTTGCTCTTCGTCTGTCCTCCACTCATCTGGCCTTAAGTCAGCAACTTCAAGAGCAACTGCTTTATCTGCTTCCAGGGAGTGATGTTTCCGACAACGCACATTACCGCGATTCGCTGACTGCACCAGCGCTGCGCTGCTGGAAACGCGCGGGTCTCGGCCTATCTGAGCTCTAGGGAGCGGTTCCGGCGGGTTATCAGGGCGCATTACTCCCCGCCTAGGCATTCAGTGAATTGCAGAGATGCCATCCACTGTGGCTAAAGGGCTCCTGCTCCATCTGCATCATTTCCGAGGCTGTCAGTCGGCGTGACATGTGTGCGCCGGGCCTCTCGCCGCCATCTGGCAGCCTCTCGGAAATCACAGCTCCCCCTGCACCCCGCCACGCCGTGCTCCATCAGGAGCGGGGGCCTGAGCCAAGACCCTGGGTAAAGCAAGATCGAGACTAAGGCGCGCCTGTGCGGTGATCGCCAGGATGTAGCCGCCTCGATTTTTTTCTGACAAGTCCATAGCTTTTCTGGGCTTTACCTCTGCAGCCGTTTGAGCCGCAGGAGGCAAGAAACAGAAATTGCATTTTCCACAGTGCACGTGTTGGGAAGGCCCATTCTTCAGGTCTAGAGGCAAATACCTGGGAAGGTCCCAGCAGCTGCCACTGCCTCCAACGCTCTGCCCTGGCCACCTCCCTGACCCCGGGGAGGGGGAGTTGCCCCTCCCAGCCAAGGGGACCATCACTCGGACAGACAGAGCGGTAAGAATGTGCTCTCCTCTGCGGCCACTGAGTAGGCAAATGGAGGACCTCCCCTGAGACTCCTGAAAAATCCCAAGAGAATTTCACATTTCACGGACAACTTAGCCACAAACATTCCCACCGCGGCTGGGGGACAGACACGTCAGCAGCCACACTTAGCCAGTTCTCTAAATCCCACCGACCAAAGAATGTTCTCCCACAGCGAGGTTATTACACAAGAACCAGGGAGAGAGATTTCGCCTCCTGACACCAGAACAAACAGGCTGATGTGAGGGTGTAGCGGGGAAGGGAGGGTGCTGCACCAATGGGTTCTTTGTTTTTATGCAAACCCTAAATCTCCCTTCTCTATTTCACTCTAACACCTACTAGGTGGATGTTGCCCTGAGTCATGGCTCCCAAGTTTCACCGCGTCAAGGAATTTCCTGATGAAGGTACCAGGACCTGCCCAATCTCCAGAGCTCCGACCCACTTGCTTTGTGGTGAAGACAGGAACATGTACTTTTTTTTTTTTTTTTGAGACAGAGTCTCACTCTGTAGCCCAGCCCGGAGTTCAGTGGCACAATCTTGGCTCACTGCAAACTCCGCCTCCTGGGTCCCGGTTCAAGCAATTCTCCTGCCTCAGCCTCCCCAGCAGCTGGGATTATAGGCTCACGCCACCATGCCCAGCTAATTTTTGTATTGTTTAGTAGGGATGGGGTTTCACCATGTTGGCCAGGCTGGTCGCGAACTCCTCACCTCATGATTCGCCTGCCTAGGCCTCACAAAGTGCTGGGATTACAGGCCTGAGCACCGCATCTGGCCCAAATGCACTTTTAATAGGCATTCATTCGGGGTTCTCTTGCGGGTGGTTGTCAGCTGTAGGTTAGGAAACACAGCCACCACGCAGAGTCCCTTCCTCCTTCGTGGAATCTCTCCCCAAGGAGTGAGGCAAAGATGCCAACTGCGAATGCAGTGAGTGAGTGTCTGCCTCATTGGGGCAGGTCTCACTGCTCCACACCTCCTCCTTTCCACCTTAGACACTGTGTCGGTTCCCAGGACATGCCCTCTGTAATCCACCCCATGGGGGACCCTCATTTTCCTGTGTCCTCCCTCCCACAGCATTGTTAGTTTCTCTCCCAAGGTGGGTGCCGACCATGTAAGATGACACGTCAGGTCTCCATGTGGCCAGCAGCAGAAACAATGACATATTTCTCTGCATGTCCTTGGGCGCCTGGCACGGTGACGGGCTCTGCAGACATTCTCAAGCAACTGCATCACATACGTATTAGGTACTTCCCTTGCTGCAGGCTCTGGGCTAGCTGCTAGTGAGGAGACGAAAGAAGGGAGACAAGTAATTCCAACTCAAATGGACTAATGGAGCTTTAAGTATAAAGCATCCAGCCTGTTTGATTGGCAAAGATTGAATAAAGGAAAAGACCCAGCTGCGGGGGAGCGAGGAGGAGCTCTGACAGCGCATGGAGGGCTGTAAATGGGCAGGACCTTCTGGAAGGCGAGGGGGCAGTGTGTGTTACAACATCTGTGTCCTTTGATCCCAAAATTCTAGTTCTAGGTACTTTTCCTAAGGAGATAACAGAAGGAGGACATGAAGCTGTTCGTTCGAGTTACTCACCGAACATCTACTGAGAACTACCAGACACAGGGCAGGCGCTAGTTCTAGGCACAGAGTAGAAATGAATCGTGCAGGAGGGCGTCCCTGAGAGTAGATCACTGCAGAGAGGATCACTTTGGTGGGGTCTCTGAGCACAAAAAACTAGCAACAACCCAAGACAGTAAATTAAACACCAGTTGACCAACTCAGTAGTAGGCAGCTGGGGAAAGAGGATGGGGGTAGAGGTTATTTGGAATAAGAGTCCATCCATGGGTGCCTGAGTCAATTCATTTTGATACAACCATGTAACAGAACTCTGAGCCGTCATTTAAAATGTTGATATGAGCCAGGCTTGGAGGTTCACGCTTATAATCCCAACACTTCAGGAGCCTGAGGTGGGAGGATCACTTGAGGCCAGGAGTTCGAGACCAGCCTGGGCAAATAACAAGACCCTGTCTCTGTAAAAATCATAAATAATTTTTTTTTAATGTTGAAGTGGGCCGGGCATGGTGGCTCACGCCTGTAATTCCAGCACTTTGGGAGGCTGAGGCAGGTGGATCACTTTAGGTCAGGAGTTACAGACCAGCCTGGCCAACATGGTGAAACCCTGTTTCTACTAAAAATACAAAAATTAGCTGAGCATGGTGGTGAACGCCTGTAATCCCAGCTACTCAGGAGGCTGAGGCACAAGCATTGCTTGAACCCGGGAGGCAGAAGTTGCAGTGAGCTGAGATCATGCCACTGCACTCCAGCCTGGGAGACAGAGAAAGACTCTGTCTCAAAATAATAATAATAATAAAGTGTTGATGTGTACATCAACATTTTATTGAGAAGAAAGGAAAGAAAGAAAGAAAGATGGAAAGAAAGAGGGAAAGAAGAAAGAAAAAGGGAAAGGAGGGAGGGGAGGGAAAAAGAGAGAAAGAAGGAAAGAACAAAAGAAAGAAAGGAAGGAAGGAGAGAAAAGAAAGAAAGAAAAAGGGAGAAAGGAAGGAAGGGAGAAAAGGAGAAAGGGAGAAGAGAAGAAGGAAGGAAGAAAAGGAAAGAAGGAAAAAGAGAGAAAAATGAGAGGAAAGAAAGAAAGAGAGAAGGAAGTGAGAGAGGGAGGGAGGGAAGAAAGAAAGAGAAAGAAAGAAAGAAAAAGGAGGGAGGAGGGAAGAAAGAAAGGAGAGAAAAGAAAGAAAGGAAAGAAAGAAAAGAGGGAGAAAGGAAGGAGGCAGAAAGAGAAGAAGGAAGGAAAGAAGGAAGGGAGAGAAAGAGAGAGAAAAACAAAGAAAGAAAGGAAGGAAGGAAGGGAGACAGCACCAAAGCCCAGCCAAGGAGCTAACTGCCCCGGAGGTGACGCAGCCTCGTGGGAAGCCTGGTACTCCTCACACTGCCTCACGGGCTATTTGCCCTGCAGGATTTCAGTTCACAGAGCGTAGGAGTGGGGGCTGGCATGTGGTGGGGATCTGATAACTATCTGTGCCTTCATTGTGGCCACTGTGCTCCTGCTGTGTTGTGAGATGAAACACTTGTGCCCCAGAAAGACTTGTGGTTCTCCTGTAACCGGACAACTGCTCCCTACCTTCCTGGGCTTCTGTCTTCCAACCTGAGAATCTCTGAGGCCAGGACAGCCAGCCGACAACATGTATCATCAGTCAGGGCCCAACGCCAGGCTGAGATTTGGCAGGCTGGCCCCGGGCCTGGGTTGTTCTTTCTTATCTGCTGAGGCTTCATTGAACTGGCCAACTGACGAGGCACAGCTGAGGCAGTGAAATCTTCCCAAGTGATACATGTGGCTGTCAGAATTATTCACAGTATTTGGGTCCCCCTGTCCAAGACCCCTTCTCCCCCACAGACACCCTTCCAAACCCAGCTCATCACTAATAAACCCATACCCAAATTGATCTCACAGCTGTTCTTCAAATGTGGTGCCAGCCCTCTCCTCAGAGCCAAGCTGTTTGGACTTGCAGTAAATTGGGGCAATTTCCATCTGGGGCTTGTCGCTGGTTTCAGAAACTGTTCTCATTCTAGCACAGACTTCTCAGTGGTGACAGTAACATGTCTTGGCAAAATCACTGAGTCTGAAGAACTGGTTTCCTCCTACCACCAGACACACTAGCAAAAAGCCCCTCTCAGCTGCTAATTCATTCAGTTCTTCAATGACTACCTGATTTGCTCATGGAGAAAGAAAACAGTGAAGCCCCCCTCTTCATGGCTTACTTCCAACAAATGGAGGCATGACGGTGTGGCCCAGACATGTGAGAGAGACAGGAAATTAACACCAGCTGACCAACTCAGTATTAGGCAGCTGGGGAAAGAGAATCGGGGTGGAGGTTATTTGGAATAAGGTGTCTGGTTCTCCATAAGGACGAGAGCTGCTGACCACTTGAAGGCCAGCAGGGGCTACAGTTCTAGAACCAGGTCAAGGTAGTAACAGTGGTGAGAGAAGTAATAATTGTGACCACGAACATCTGTGTGAAGCGCTGCCCTTTATAAAACCTGTTTTGTTTCCATACATAATCCCGTCAGCTGCAGTGAAAACAGCAGGCTTTCCCTTAGATCCGGAGCACCCTGTGGCCATGCAGATCCGTTTATTCATCTATTTGTTCGTTCACTTATTCACAAAGACTTAGGTTAACTGTATCCACCAACATTCTACAGAGAAACAGAAACAATAAGACATGCATATGTAAAAGGAGAGGTTTAAGAATTCACTTACATGCCGGGCGCGGTGGTTCACTCCTGTAATCCCAGCACTTTGGGAGGCCGAGGCGGGCGGATCACGAGGTCAAGAGATCGAGACCATCCTGACCAACATGGTGAAACGCTGTCTCTACTAAAAATACAAAAAATTTGCTGGGCATGGTGGCGTGCGCCTGTAGTCCCAGCTACTCGGGAGGCTGAGGCAGAATTGCTTGAACCCGGGAGGCGGAGGTTGCGGTGAGCCGAGGTCACGCCACTGCACTCCAGCCTGACGCCTGGTGACGGAGTGAGACTCCGTCTCAAAAAAAAAAAAAAAAAAAAAAGAGTTCACTCATACAATTACAGAGGCTGGCAAGTCCACATTTTGGAGGGTGGACCAGAAGGCTGGAGATCCAGGAGGAGCCAGTGCTGCGGCTGAATTCAAAGGCCGTTGCTGTCAGAGTCCCTTCTTGCTCATGGGAGGCCAGTCTCTGTTTTATTCAACTGATTGAATGAGGCCCACCCACATTATGGAGGGCAATTTGCTTTATTCAAAGCCCACTGATTTAAATGTTCATCTCATCCAAAAACACCCCACACAAACATCCAGAAAAATGTTTGACCAAATAGCTGGGCACCATAGCCCAGCTAAGTATGACAGATAACATTTTATTTGCTTATTTTCCTTTTTATTTGTACAAATTTATGGGGTACATGTGCAATTTGGTTACATGCATAAATTGCATCATGGTCAAGTCAGGGCTTTTAGGGTATCCATCACCCAAATAATGTATGTCGTAACCATTAATCAGTTTCTCTTCATCCTCCCCCACTTCCACCTCCTCACCCTTCCGAGTCTCTGTTACTCATAAAATTAACCATCACAGTAAAGAAGGCACTGAGCTGAATAAACCCAGCCCTCTAGAAGGTCATAGGATAGTAGTGGAAGCAATGGTACATTGTACCATTGAAGCTAGAATAATTGTACAAGTTTGAAAGTGATGCATGCTATGAAAGAGACATAGATAAAAGTGCTAGAAACCCGAATGCATTTCCTTTAGTCATGGGAGGAAGTGAGGGAGCAAGGGGCTTTCTGGAGAAGGAGGATTTGAGTAAGATCTTGAATCGTGGGTAGGATTTGGATGGGTGCACATGCACATGGAGGGAGGAACGTGACACCAGCTAGATGCACAAGCATGAACAAAGAGAGATTAGAATCTGTACAGGGAGCATCCAGGAAGCCATTATAGGCAGAGGAAATAATGAAATAATTAACAAGCAATGTGGCAGCCAACAGAGTAGACACAGGCCATTGCACCCCGTGGGTGCACACCAGCTAGATATCAGCCTCAGCTACAGCACAGGGCTTTCAACATCTTTCCTGTCCCATTCCTGTGATAAGTGGTCTTATTTCTTTGCACAGTTATACCCAACCATGTGCGAGCCAGGTTGTAGGAGGCAAGCATTACGCTGTTTGCCCCAGCATCCGTGAAACCCAACCTTGGTTTCCCTCCTCAATCTCCATCCCATACTTTTCGGTTTGTACTTCATCACTGGCTCTAGATGGGCCATGTGACCCAGTTCTAAGCCAATCAGAGCCTCACACCCTCACTGCTAGGGCGATTGGTCAAGAGCAATGACACCACTGGAGCCGATTATACACTGCAAGGCTGTTGCTGTATGTTCCCGCGTCTGCTCTCTCCTGAATATGAGAGGTGATAGGAGTGAAGCCAATGTCCCATGTTCAGTTTGAGACTGAAGCCAAACACATTGATAGGCAAAGCAGAGACACAGAGAGAAGACGGGTCCTCGTTCCGTCAAATCCAGCCCACGCACATGGAGGAGGCTGTGGGACAGACAGCATGAGTCCAAGATCCACAAGCATTTGGCAACGATTCAACACCAAAATAACCTTAACAACCAATGTTTGTTAAGCGCTTACCATGTATCAAGCACTAACATTTTATTTAATCCTTTCAACCTTCAAAGGTAGTTACTATTATCTCTCATTTTATAGCTGAGAAAACTGCCTCAAAAAAAATTTAAGAAACATTCTCAAGGGCCCCCTCACAAGTCAGCAGTAAAAAGTTTCAAACCCAGGTCTCTCGGATGTTGAACTCTGAGCTCTTGGTGCCTAAGTGGTTCAGAAATACCTGGAAAGAGGCTGGGTGTGGTGGATCACGCCTGTAATCCCAGCATTTTGGGAGGCTGAGGCAGGCAGATCACCTGAGGTCAGGAGTACAAGATCAGCCTGGGCACATAGTGAAAACCCATCTCTACTAAAAATACAAAAATTAGCCAGGTGTGGTGGCACACACCTGTAGTCCCAGCTACTCAGGAGGCTACAGAGGGAGAATCACTTGAACTTGGGAGGCGGAGGTTGCAGTGAGATGAGATCACACCACCGGCAGTCCAGCCCAGGTGACAGAGTAAGACTGTGAGAAAGAAAGGCAAAGAAAGAAAGGAAAGGAAGAAGGGAAGAAGGGAAGAAGGGAAGGGGAAGGGGGGGAGGGGAGGGGAAGGGAAAAGGAAAGGAAAGGGAAAAAGGGGGAAGTAAAGGAAAGGAGAAGGGAAAGGAGGAAGGAAGGAAAGGGGAAGGGAAAAGGGAAGGAGAAGGAAGGAAGACTTTTTAATAATAGAGATCCAGGTCAACCCGTAGAGATTTGAGTCACTGGGTCTGGGGTGGGGGCCCAGACACTAGAATTTTTTCAGTGCTCCCAAAGTACTGCAAATGGGTAGCCAGGATCAAGAGCCACTGGTCAAGGCATGTGGGGACGAAGGTCTTGTTTCTGTAAAGCAGTTTCAGCCATTTGCACAAAAACCAAGTGACAGTGACCTTCCAAACTCCCAGCAGCTCAGGGCAACCCCACGTTCCAGTAAACACCTCCCCTTTGGGTTACCTACACAATCTCGGCCAGCTCCTGATGGATGAAACTGAGATCTGATTTACGGGAAGCAGGTGAGGAGTGAGAAACGGACGAGGTGAGAAGCTCTCTTTTTTATTTGGCCTGTCATTTCTAGAAAACACACTTTATAGTACTAGGAAGGAACAGAAAGCAGCTGCTTTGGGAAACTCTGGGAACGTCGGCTCCTGGCTTGTCACAGCTATGATCCATGTTCTGTTCCACTCCACTTACAAGAACAAATTTCCCTGTGAAACGCAGGGTACAGTGTACACAGCTGGGCCCACCACACCCACCGCAGCAAGGACCAGGAAAGGGCTTGGCTGAGATAGGGCGCTAGCCAGCCCTCCACATCCTGGGGTCAGTTGGTTTTGTAGTTGTTGGAGGAGGGAAAGGGAGTTATTTGGGTTTTTTCCCAGAGGTTGGCTGAATATAATCATTCAGGAGTTCCTCTCTGAACATTCTTCTTTGCTTTAAAAAAAAAAAACCCTGGACTGCAATTTTGTCTTTATGGCCTTTCCCAGGAGATCAGCTTTTATTTCAAAAGTAAAACCCCAGCACAAAGGGTAAGGAGGCTTGCAAACCTTTTGAGGATGGCTGTATAGCAAAGGCTTTCATTAAAATGCTTCTGCAACTCCTATGTTATCAGGAAAGTGGCTTTTGCACTTGTTCTCAAAAATCTCCAGGTTCCTTCTGATTTTATGATTCTGAGTCTCCTGATTCTAGCACAGTGCCGGGCACATAGTTGATATTAAGCAGAAAAATGGTGAGTGGTTTTATTTTTTTCTCTTGTGTATGTGTATGAAAAAACAAGAGCAGAGAAGAACACCTATTGGCCAGGTGCGGTGGCTAATGCCTGTAATCCCAGCACTTTGGGAGGCTGAGGCAGGCGGATCACCTGAGGTTGGGAGTTCGAGACCAGCCTGACCAACATGGAGAAACCTCATCTCTACTAAAATACAAAAATTAGCCGGGCGTGGTGGCACATGCCTGTAATCCCAGCTACTCGGGAGGCTGAGGCAGGAGAATCGCTTGAACTCAGGAGGCGAAGGTTGTGGCGAGCCGAGACCACGCCATTGTATTCCAGCCTGGGCAACAAGAGTGAAACTCTGTCTCAAAAAAGAAAAGAACGCCTATTGGCCAACTAGTTTCCTTCTTCATCAGCAAGACTCAGGACTTCAATATTCCCTGAAATGTGAAATGATTACCAAATGGTTTGAATTTTGATGATACATTTCACCATTGGAGTAAAATTTAAGAAAAAAAATGCAAATGCAAAATTATCCTATGTTTGTTGTCAGTATTTTAATGTGTTTCTATAAACAAACAGGAAAACGTTAAAACTATATTCAGGAGGTGGGGGAGGGAGAGGAGATTCGATCCAGTTCTGGGAAGATGGATCCATTTCTAAAGGCAATGAGGAGGCCTTTGAACCCAGGATTCAACTCTTAAGACCTTCCTTTCAAACTGATTCTTACTCAACATTCTTTGCCTACAACTAGATAGAAATCAACCCACCTGTGCCAGATCGTATTTCTCCTTCCTGTCCGAAAGGATATTGTGAGGGTCTCTGATGAACATCTCACAAGATCCAGGTCCATCAGGCCTCGAGCATTTCACAAATCCGTATCAGACACTTCCCTAAAACAGACAGTGAACGCAGGACGGTCTGGGGGTTTACTCTTTTCTTCTGCCAGTGTGCCAGACTGTCTAACAATTTTACAAGGGATTAACACCACTCCAGTCTGGAGTTTCTACAATTTACCCTTTTTTCCTTAAAAAGGAACTGAAAAAGCTCTTTCTATCCCTGGCTCTCTCATGGCACTCCCATACCTCGTGATTCCTCAGGGAATACTGACAGCAGCTCCGTGGCCATTTCAGCAAGTTTTTCAGTGTCTTGGGATGCAATTTAGCTGAGCTTTGAACATGATGGCACTAACTTAAAGGAGCTAGACATTTTTTCACTATCCTCCGATCTGAAAGATCAGTTCGCTTGTTCCCTAAATAGTTGCTCTAAAGGTAAGCATCTCTGAAAGGCTAAAAGCAGACCTAGCATGATTACAGTCTGTTCCAGGCTTCACCATTTGCTCACACTCTAAATAACAACAGCTACGTTTACTGAAGAGCAGAGTGTGGCGGCCGCTGTGCTGAGAGCTCTGCTTATAGGCTCACAAGGAATCCTTGCAACACCTCTGTGTCTCCCCCTCTCATGCAGAGGACAAAACTGAAGCGCTAAGAGGGCAACTTGTCCAAGGTCACACAGCTCGTAAGTGGCAGAGCTGGCAATGCAGCCCTCGCCCTGAACCTCCATGCGACACTCATCTGTTCCTTGTCACTTGTTCTGGGCTTAGCTTGAAAAATCCTTCATGACTGGGAGGCAGAATTATGGGGAATGATTTTCTCTTTTCTGTTCAAATGTTTTGCATCAAATGATTGATTGTAAAGCCCTTTGAGATAGCCCTAGCACCCCGACTGGCCCCAGCCTTCATGGAACCTGAGCCTTCCTCTGCCAGCCCCTGGCCTCCCTGCGTCCTTCAGGCTCCCTCTGGCTGACAGCATCAGTCACGGGGCTGCTGCCTCCTTCACTCTGCAGTGGCAAAGCCCACTCGGCTCCTTGTCTGTCTCCTGACTCATCCCTCATCAGTCCTTTTGGGAGCCACAGGCCCAATGGAGCTGAATGGTAAAGACCAAAGTCTCTCCCCCTGGAAGCATCGTGACTCCATGAAAAGACTTGAAATTATGAGTTGAATTATGTCCCCTCAAATTTATATGTTGAAGCCTTAACTCCCTGAGAGAGTGACCTTATTTAGAAACAGGGTCATTAAGATGTAATTAAAGAAGATGACATCATAGTGGAGTTGAGGGCCCAATTCAATGACTGGTGTTCCTACAGAAAGGGGAAACTTGATCACAGATACTCACACAGAGCGCCATGGGAAGATCCGATGGACACCAAAGACTGCCAGCAAACCCCCAGGAGCTGGGGGAGAGGCAGGGAACAGACGCTGCCTCACAGCCTCAGAAGGAACCAGCTCAGCTGACACGTTGATCTGGGCTTCCAGCCTCCAGAACTATAACGCACTTCTGTTGAATATACCACCCAGTTTGTGGTACTCTGTTACACAGCCCTAGGAAATGATACTGAATATCACATGATAAAGAGGAAAGAAGAAAATTTCAGTTAACAAAATCCTCCAGCTCTCCTCTTAGATTCTCTTCTCTTGAGAAGCCTTTCCAGAGCCCTTGACCATGGCCCTGCAGAAGAGGGGACTGGTAGAGCCCCCTGGCAGAAGAGAAGGCCAGGACGTGGCATTGAGATGGTGTTGTAGGGATAACATGCTAGTGTGTTTATCTGTGGTGCCCTTGGTGGAAAGCTTGTGAGGCTGGGAGGAAATAGAGGCACCTCTGAGGCGCCTGCCGGCCTCCATCCTGCCCCCGAGTCTGCGGAAGTGCTCCTTCCGCGTGTTCCTGCCTCAGCTCCTTAGGCATCCCCCTCTTCCCTCCCACCACATGGCCTGAAGATGGTCTCTTTCCCTGTTGGCTTTCCCACTAGACTCGCCCTCAGGACCAGACTGAGGTCAGGACAGGCCCACTGGCTCCCCCATCGTATCTGCATGGCCAAATCACAGTACACATCTGTTGTATGAATGGCTGGATCATGTGTGTATAGGAGGAAAACACGAGTCAAAGAGCTCCGAAGATGAAGCCAGGTTTTGGTGGCTCATACCTGTAATTCCAACATTTTGGGAGGCCAAGGTGGAAGGAGAGCTGTCCAAAAAGTTAAAAAATAAGCCAGGTGTAGTGGCATGCATCTCCAGTCTCAGCTACTTGGGAGGCTGAGGACGGAGGATTGCTTGAGTCCAGGAGTTCAAGGTTACAGTGAGCTATGACTGCACCCCTGCCCCACTGCCTGGGTGACACAGCAGGACCCGGTCTCAAAACACAAACAGCAACGAAAACAAAAACTACGAAGATGAAAAGTAGAAAGGGAAGGTAACGAAGAAGCAGAATACTTTAAAAATAGGAGGAGTGAAAGGGAGAGAAAAATGACAAAGAAAGAATGAGAGAAGGACAAGAAGAACATGCATTTTTCTGATACGGATCCACAATTCCTGGTCTGATACTCTTGGGACCGGGTGTTTTCCATATTGAGAATCTGGGGTTTTAAGGAGGGTACTGTGCGGCATAGTACCCATATGGGGACAGACTCCAGTACACAAACACGCATGGACATTTCTGCAGCAAAAAGGTATGTATATTCACACAACGTGGAGAAACAAAGACTAGAGAGAGCCTCGCGTAGAGAGCCTCGCGTAGAGAGCCTCGCGTAGTTCGAGTCGGGTCAGATGTTCTTAGACTGTAGGTTTGCAGAGGATTTTGGACTTAGGAGGATGTTCGTGGAGGGTGGCTCTGCCATGGGACCTCTGCGGCCCAAGTCAGGCTAAGATGGAGGCTGCTCACCGTTCTCATGTCTAAGAAGGGAAGAGGACTGGGCTGAGAGCCTTTCCCCTGCTGTTTTGTTCTCACGTCTCATCCAGGGTGAATTTTGGGCCAAGCTTCCCAAGAAAATATTGAAGACAAATCATTTATTCAACCATAAAAAGACAGGGCTTTGTTCGCAATCAAAGCCAGATGAAGAATGAGAGACAGGGGAGAGAGAGCCTTCGCATGGAAAATCCAGTCCTTTCAGTGCTATACTCTACTTTTCCCCACGAATAAGTCTCCCATTTCCATTGTTCTCTTCTGGGAAATGGTTCCACAGTCATTTTTCCTAGTGGCTGGGCCCCCTGCCCCGGCTGTCCCGGCTGCAGATGACCTGGGCAGCGTCTGGTGGAAGCCCCATGGGGCCTCCAAGAATTGAGAGTGCTCCCCCTTCTACAGGATCTGTCCTGGAACCAGCTGACCTTATTCTTGAATGGTCTGAGGCAGCCGTAGACATATTTCTGCTGTCACTCAAGGATCCTGGAGCTAGTCCAAGCCCAACTCCTGGTGTGGTATCTCA
Source organism: Ateles fusciceps (assembly GCA_036589455.1). Lineage (NCBI taxonomy): Eukaryota > Metazoa > Chordata > Mammalia > Primates > Atelidae > Ateles > Ateles fusciceps. The sequence continues at coordinate 239,939 of JAZHEH010000164.1, read as the reverse complement.
AGGTGAGAATTAGGATAGGGCAGAGGAAAGAAAATAAGATTCATGGCCAGGCAGGTTTGGATTTCAGGCTTGTCCCTACGACTCGTCATGTGATCTTAGGCACATGACTTCATCTTTCTGAATTTCAGTCTCCTCCTCTGTAGACGTGAATAATGATATTCTCCTGCGGAGCTGTTGTGGAGGGGAAAGGAGAAGACACAGGAAAATATACGAGAAGCCTAGGCCCTTTCTGAATAGCAGGTGTTCCTATGTTTGCTGTTCCGTGAACCCTATGTGGACTCTTCTTGGGGGAGTGGCTTCCAATCGCCTAGGTGATGGTGGGGGTGATGGCCGTGGGAGACATCAGAAGACTTTTGGAGCAAGTCCCTAAGCTTCTCCTGCCCTGGTCCATACTCCCGAGACCTCAGGCAATTCCACAACTTTTCGGACCCATCAGAAAGCTGTCCTGCAATTGGACTGGTTCCTATAAAGGGAAGTTGATTTCAAAACCTCCCCCTCCAAGATGTCAATGGTTAGAAGCAATCCACTGATGATCCCACCAGCTCACTTGACCCAGCCTACCCAGGGGCCAGCGTAGCTCCAGGGCTGGCCCTGCCCCACAAAGACACCTCCACGTGCCTGGGCACATCTGCCCTGGGCCAGCCCCTTGGTGCTTCCCAAGTCAGCCACTGCAGTGGTCGGCAGCTCACAGAGCCCTCATAGATAGGGGGAAACACAGCCAGCACTGACCACCGGTATTGATGCCCAGGGCGACACAAGGCCTCCCAGTTCCCGGTTCCTAGGACTCGTCTGCGTTAGGTTGAGATTCCATTCACTGTGCATGGTCGCTATTGTCTGTGCAGTGCTGTTGGCTCCTGGCCTCTCTCTGTGGAGTCCTCATGGTCCAAGATGGTTGCTGCAGCTCCAGCCACCATGTCTGTGTTCCACTTGCTTCCCAGGGGCCTCCCCACCCAGTGACCATCACTGAGCACATGTCTCACTGATTAATGTGTGTTCTAAACAAATCTATACATTCTTTGAGAAAGGTGGGAGTCTGCGTCCCCACCTCCTGAGACTGGGCCAGCCTTTGTGTCTTGGTACCAATAAAGGCAATGGAAGAAAAGCCGTGTGCCTCACCCCAGAAAGGTCAGGCAGTTTCCAGCTGGTACTCTTGTCAGGCTTGCTCTCGGGGACAGCCACCACTAAGTTTGATGCCCCAGGATCACCATGGTAGAAAGGTCACACCTGAAGGGAGTAGTGTTGTTATAAAGTCTACTGGATAGGGCCAGGTGCGGTGGCTCACTCTTGTAATCCCCGCACTTTGGGAGGCTGAGGCAGGCGGATCACTTGAGGTCAGGAGTTCGAGACCAGCATGACCAACATGGTGACACCCTGTCTCTACTAAAAATACAAAAATTAGCCAGGCATGGTGTCACACACCTGCAGTCCCAGCCATTGGGGAGGCTGAGGCAGGAGAATTGCTTGAACCCGGGAGGCGGAGGTTACAGTGAGCAGAGATCACGCCACTGCACGCCAGCCTGAGCAACAGAGCCAGAGTCTGTCTCAAAAAAAAAAGAAAAAAGACTACTGGATAGGAGTCAGCGGGTCCAGCGCTGGTCAGGCCACAGTTCCTGAGAAGTGGTTCCACTCTCTGCCCTCCTGTGCAAGCAGTGGGGGCAGCTGGTAGGAGTGTGAGCTCTGGAATCTGAGTGCTGGGAGTCACATGCCGCTTCCTCCACTCCCTGGCACGTGTCCTTATGCAGGCAATGTTACCCTCCCCCAGGCCTCCTTTTCCTCATCTATAAAATGGGTATGATACTTGTCACCATCTCACAGAACTGATATGAAAATTAATACATGAGACATTCTCAGAACTGTGTCTCACTATCACCTGCTTTCTTTATTTCCTGCCACCAATTATTGCATAAAATTACTGTTTCCACATGTATAGCTTTCTCTCCACCAGAATGTGGCTGCACAGGGCAGGCACCATGGTCACCATGCTGGCGACCATCCTCACTGCTGGGTCACCACCACCTCGAAGAGTGTCTGTCACACTGCAGGGACTTAAATTAGTTTGGATTAGCTTTTTCTTTTATTTGGGTTTGGATCAAGTTTGGCTATGTGTAACAGATAAAACAACAGTGACTTTAAAAGGGAGCAGTTTATCTGCCTCTCAGGAATAAGAGGTGTCTGGAGGTGTACACCCCAGGAAAAGGTTTATGAAACTGTCATCATCAGAGGTCCAGACTCCTTCCACCTTTCCACTACAGCAGGTTTAGTGTAAGTAGACACTTCATGGTCCAAGATGGCTGCTTGAGCTCCAGCCATCACATCTGAATTCTGCATCAGGAAAAAAAAGAAACAAAAAGGTGTAAAAAGGCATACCACTTTTCTTTTAGGGAAACTTTCTAGCAGTTCTATACAATAATTCAGTTTACATCTCATTGGTCTAACCTTAATGCACAGTTACATCAGCTAGGAAGCTTACCCCACTGGGAATGGCAGCGTTATTCTCAAAGCTAGGGTTCTCAGGGACAGGAGGGAATATTGAAAAGAAATGAGCAGTCTCCGGCCAGCGCTCAGTAAGTCTCAGACAGATAGATAAATGGTCCAGCCAGCCTCAGCCCTTTCCACCCACGCCCTGGGGGTTCTCACTGCTCTGTAGGCCAGCCGACTTGTGATTTGTGCCAGCTTTGTCTCTAGAAGGCTGTGCCTACTGCCTGAGTGGGAGTCAAAGGGTAGGAAGGCGGCTGGCTTGGGAGAGGGGCATGGCGCAAGGCAGAAGCAGCCATTCTTCCGTCCTTGACAATGACACTGTCAACAGTCATCCCCCTCCATGCCCAGGGTCTGCTCTGGTGGCGACTTTGGGGACTTGATCCAAGGGAGTGAGGACGGCTAAGGGTAAGACCAACCTTCTTTATTTCCTAGGACTTCATCACCCCAGGACTTCATCTGCTTGGTTACCAGATGGTTCTCACCATCCACCCTCACAGGACACAAGCTGTCACCTTGTGGCCACCGTCAGTGGGAGTCAGCAGTCCTCTGGGCAGGTGTGAAGATTCCAACTGATGAATGGGAAACTTCAGACCGGAGAGGGAGGGCAGGAGCCCTACTCAGCCTCTTGGGTGCCAAGAGCCCTGCATCCTCTTTGGCTCAAGGTGCAAAATCTGAGAAGGTTGGCCCATAGTGGGTTCCAGAAACAGGTGCCAAGTCACAAGCTTCTGCTTCTGAACGGGGAGAGGAGGGAGCCAGATTTGGGCAAATCTAGGCCAGGTTCACACATGCTGAGTGGACAGACTCCGGCTCCTACCTGCATCCTGCTCTGCAGCTTTTGAGCTCACGGTCATCGTCCACCTCGCTCCACCCCAGCATCTTCTGCTGACCACCAGAGCCCCACAGATCATGACCTCTGGCCTGGGCTGAGTCCTCTGGGTGCTAGGAGCGGAGGATTCCCAAAGTTCACAGTCTCCTTAGTCCTCAGGAATAAAAGGTCCTACTTGGCTACTAGATGATTCCTCACTGCCATCACCAACACCAATGCCAAGATCAAGGGCAAGACCGGGTCTCTTGAGGGCCTGAGCATGCAGGCAGGCACCAATGACATGCAGAACACTGAGCTCTTCGTCGGCCTTGGCAGGGTGCTTGTTCCATGCCAAGCACCGTGCTTTGCACTTTGCACCTAGCATCCTATTTCATTTTCCCCCTCAACCCCATGCTGTCAAGACCATTGTTATTATCCCCCATTTCACAGATGAGGAAACTGAGGTGTAGAGAGATAGACTTGCCCAAGGATCACCCCTACAGGGAAGCTCCAGTGACCCTGGGGGAGTTAAAAAAGGACATCACACCAAGGTGTGATCTCATGTTGGTGGCAGGGGCCTCGCTAGCACAGCAAGAGCACTGCAGACATGAATCCTGGATCTAGATATTTTGGTTATCACCTGGCACGACAGAGTGTTAGAGGTGGATGGGCCCGGGGAGAGGACCAAATCCAAAATTCTCATTATACAGATGAGGCAACGGAGGCCAGAGTGGGGGAAGCACCCTGCCCTGGCTTCATATCAGCAGGTTCAGCGTGCAGCCTGTTCTCATTTAGTTTGGTCATTTCTTGTTCCTGATAAGTTGCTTTTTTTTAAAAAAAGGCTTTTCTTTGGTTTAAAAAAAAAATTCTGTTCTGTAGCATGTTTGGATTTCCCCTCAACTTTTCACTAGCACCAGGTGCAAAAAAGGCTGAGGTTGTACAGTGACAAGCACCCCCTATCAGTATATTTTGGGAGGATAAACAACTTCAAGGGACTCAGCATCATCTCATCGTGACACCTCCCACTCCCAAGAGTGATCTACGTATCATGCTAAACACTTCAGTTACTGCATGGCATCCCCAGTCCCTGATGGAGGAACTCCTCCTTGCCTTTCCTATCTTGTAGCTGAGGACACTGAGGTTTATCCAGGGAACCTATTCAAGATTACACACTTGATAAACAGCAGAACCAGCTCTGAAGGAGGGTTGGCAAACCACAACCCGTGAGCGAGATCCAACCAGCCGTGTATTTTTGCATGGCCTATGAGCTGAGAATGGTTCTTAGACTTTTAGAAGATTTGGGGGGGGAGAAAAAAAAGCATCCAAAGAATACTTCACGACTCATGAAAATTATATGAATTTCAAATGTCAGTGTCCATAAATAAAGTTTTATTGGGACACTGCCATGTCCATTCATTTACAGATTGTAGCTGCTTTCAAGTAGTTGCAACAGAAATGGTATGGCCGGGAAAGCCTAAAGTATTTACTGCCTGGCCCCTTACAGAAAATGTTTGCCGACCACCCCTGCTCTAAAGCAAAGGCTCCTACCCCATGTTTCAGTGTTCCAAGAAGGCTCCAAGGCTGGTGTCAGAGCTGTGAGTGCCAGGGTTTCCAGACATTACCCTTAGAATGACGCCAGACAAGCCAAGCCATGAAAGTCACCAAACTTCTCTGGGGCTTAACTGCAAAATAAGGAAAATCATCATGCCCTGCCTGGCTCCAAAAACTGTCTGTCAGAAGATGAAAACAAAATAATGTAGATCAAAGCATTTTGCAATCCAGAAAGCACTCTACAGAAATGGGAAGGATTAGTCCATTATTTGATTCAAAGAAAGAGGGCTGGTATGAAGAGAGAATCCAACTGGAGGAGGTGGGGTTGGGTTTGCCTTGCTTTTGCAGGATTCATTAATAAACAGACCAAGCCTCTTAGGAACAGCCTTTGTCACAAACCCTGTGCCCCTTACTCCCCCATGGAGCATATTCTTTGACCCTGAAGCATGGATTCATCTCTTAAACATTTACATTTGGGGCCAGCGTCTTCCGTCCCAGAGAAATGGCTTGCAGGGGATTCCCAGCTTTGGGCTTCTTCCTAAGGTGTGAGGAACCATGAGGGATTTTAAGGTAGGAAGAGTTCCCCTGTCCCCCAAATTCACTCTGCTCTTTTCTGCTCACTGACTGGCAAAATTCCACAGAGATTCATTTCTATGATTATTCCAAATCTGTTAAAACAAATATTTCTGGACCAGGTTAACATTAAACACTGTTGGTTATTTCTATAGTGTGAACAAATCAGTTGATCATTTGTTCAAGAAATATTTGCTAAGGTCCCACAAAATGTAGATCAAAGGGCATTCAAGGGACAGGCAGGGGAAGTTAGGAGGGTGAAACCGAGGTCACCACTGTGTCCAACCAGCTCCATTTTTCGAGGTGTTTAAGAAAGAGAAGGGAGAAGGAAAAGAAGGTATAGCAAGAGTTCCAGCAGGCAGGGTCAGGGCTGGAATCCTTCTATGATGGAGAAGGGTGACTGTGTGAATATTTGGAGCTGCTTCCTGGTAACTTCGGAGTGGAGTCCACTGATGCCATGAACCTCCTCCCACTTACAGGGGGAACCTGCTGTTTTTGACTGTCAGCACAAAAGCCAGTCTGAACTGATAGCAGCCAAGCTCTCCTATCACTCCCCACCCCCCAGCCGCAGCCCCCCTGCTGGCACCATGGATGCCTGACACTCAGCTGATCTTTTAAAAGTGAGAAACAAACAAAACTGTGCAGAATTGGATGTTTATTTCCACCATCTGCGTGGCAATACAAGTTCAAGTTATAATGGCATCCGCTCTCCATCAGTATTAGGCAACCATTTAAACATCTACAGCCATTTACTGATTATAAACACACACTAAAAAAAAAGGCGGCAAGTGGCATGTGGCCCCGCACCTGCTGCCTCTGTGTGCGTCAGTCAATTTCATGCCTAGGAAGCTCTGGGCTCCATGGGGGATGGATCTGTAAAGCAGTTTGGTTGGTTGTGGGTTTTTCTTTTTCCTGGGAACAGCATAAACCAAGTTGGCCCTAAAATACACTTATTGCGAATAGATGGGAATAAATGGAAAAGACAATGATCATAAATGCAAACCCCAAAAATGCTGAATTTCCTGTTAAAAGGTCCATTTGCTTTTAATTAGGAGATAAAAACTGATGAATATTTTTACTGGCCTTTAAGAAAAGCTCGCAGGGATTACTGTTCGAAAGCTCCTGCTCACCACCACATCCACCTCTCCCATCCCTGGAAGGTCTGAGTCACCGGGGCAAGGACGAACAGCACATCAGCTGGATGTGGTGAGAGAGACGCTGGAAACTGAAGAAATCGATGCAGTTTATAGGGAATCGAAAGAAAACCTGATCCAAAAACCGGGAAAATGTTTTCTGTATCAAGATGTTGTCTTGCAGGTTTTTCTCTCTACCTCCTTCAGATCTGCCCCTGGCCATCATGGGCCGTTATTGGCTGCAGCCTGACACCTGCCTCAGTGCCATCCTGAAGGGCTGTGTGGCTTTGGGTTGTCACACTGAATCTGTTTTATTACCTGGGAAAGCTAAAATGGGGAATTTCATTAGACTAATGGATTCCTAGGGACACTGGATCCCACACTTCCAGGTTAACTTCTCCAAGGAGAGGTCTGGTTTGGTTTGAGAGTTTTCCAATGAAAAGTACCTTCTGCCACTGTGGTGTAAAGGACCCACTGATTGCCTATGACCAAGTTTTTTGGAGGGAGGAGTGGGAATAGATCTCTCTCAGCTTCCGATTTGGTCTCAAGCAAGTTCTCCCAGAAAGCTCCTTCGTCTGTCTCGTGATCCCTAAGTGAATCAGGCGGACTCTTCCAACGGGAACATCACGGTCAGCTCCTCTGCTCCACCCCAGGGGTGCCTCTGTGCTCCCCTTTGCTCTGAACACCCATTTTGAGATGGTGCTCTGCCTTCTCAGCTCATTGAGCTGGGCTGGCAGGAGCCCAGCATAGCTTGTCTTCAGACCAGTTTAGAATAAAAGATAGCTCTATATAGCTACGATGATTACCACCCCACCACCAGCACATTGTAGGCCTAATCCTTTTTGGGGTTCTAACTTAAAAGCCTCACGTTGGAAAAGCTGGCATTGAAAGTGAATTGCTACACACCAGTGTGGACTCAAGTCCATTTCTCATGATAACCAGCAAAACTTGAAGCATGTCAAACTGTAATTTCTCCAGCATCCTGAAAGATCTTTGGGAGCCTGTGTGGAGGTATGAACATCTCCTGTAAATCCAGTATTATTAACCCAGGGGGAAAGTTGTTTAAAAAATAAACAAACAAACCCTGTCTCAAGTCTCAGAGAGACACTTTCAATCTCCCCTCTGTACTTCTCTGTCACTGGTTCCTAATGCTTCCCGATTCCCTCCTCGTACCCTTTTCCACTAAAATCTACCCTTAGGTGATCTTATTTGGATCCCGACTCAAAGGTAAAAGAAAGGTAATTACAGAAATGAATACTGACAGCATATTTTAAGACATCAAGACATTATTGTTAAATTTTTCAGGTGTGATAATGGTATTGTGACTTAAAAAACCAAAATGAGTCCTTTTCTTTGGTGACACATTTTGAAATGTGAGCTACACCCAGAAATGATGATGAGATTTGCTTAAAGTGATGGGGGGAAGGACTGGCTGGTGGTATAGGTGAAACAAAATTGGTTTTGATATGTGCCAAAGCTGATGAATGGATACTAGGCATCATGATATTTTTTGGTATATGCTTGAAAGTTCCTATAATAAAAAAAATTTTTTTAAACAAAAAGCCTACTCTTAGGGAAACATCTGATAAATACATCCAAAGTAAGATGTCACCAACTAATCAGGATAAATAGCAGTTATCTATTTCCTGAGGCATCTGCATTGAACAGGAGAAAAAAGCCTTAAGACAAAGAAATGAATCCAATAGCGCAAGTCAGGCAGGAGCAAAGGAGGGGGAGCGAGCGGCCATCTCCAAAAAGGCCACTGGAGCCCAGTGCTGAAGAGGGTTCCAGGTTTCATTTTCTTCTTTATCAGAACAGGATTTAATAAAAATCACACAAACACAACTACGTTTTACAAAGACTGTTTCTGGTGCTATTTTATTGAAGATCTTTTTCAGTTTTTTTAAATAAAATTCATTTAATAATAGCTACTATCAGACCACATGCTATAGGCGGGACTCCTTGCTAAGTACTTTATATACGATAGATTCTTCCATTTGATCTTTATTTCAATCCTGTGAGATATTATCCCCATTTTACTGATGAGTCAAAAGTAAGTTGTGCAGTTTCACTCTGTTGCTAAGTGGCAGAGCCAGGGGTTGAAGTCACTTTGTGATCACTGTAGCTCCTGGGAGAAACCTCTTCCTGAAGGTTGGTCACTGAACAACTAACTGATTCACCTTCTCGTGGCACATGGACCACTTATCAAAGGTGTGATAAATCGTTAAGTCAGGAGCCATTCCTCAAAACAGCAATTAGTATTTGAAATCATCAAACAGCTAAAAAATGATGCCAAACTAAAACAATGGCATAATCTGTGATAGCCAACACAGAAAAGATTCATGAGGCTAAGGAAACTTACCGAGGATTGATGTCACTGGAATAGTACTAAGTGGTGCAATCGGGTTTAGTAAACATGTTTAGAGCAAAGGAGAGAAGAATGAATAGAAAGGTGTACAGAAGAGTGTAGGTCATTTTGTTGGCCACGAGTATCAAAGGTTGAATTCTCTGGGAGGCACATACTGAGGCAAAGTTAAGAGAGCAAAAGGTTTGTTGAGGAGTTAACACCTGAAAAAGAAAAGGGGCAAAGCAGGCGAGGGTAGGAGGCAGGGGGGGAGCCCTTGGACTGGGATGCAGACCCAACCAAGTGTCTGCCAGTCCAGCAGGGTGCTCCAGAGCCGCACTGGGTGGAAATGGCTGGGCCCTGTACCTGGGCCTCGCTCAGAAATTGGCTGAAGGCCATGACTTTGGCTCAAAGACAGGCTTGAGCTAACCTTGAAGGAGCTAACAGAAGGGAGGCTGTCGGCTAAGCATATTCCTTGCAGCTGGGTAGTCTTTCTGTGCAAGATCTGAACAGAACCTCTTTGTGTCTACCACCTAAGTAAAATTTTTAGAGCTCTAGCCTAGAAGAGATGGAAAACCACTGAGAAGTTTCAATCAGACATGATGGCATTTCATATATAGTTATATAAATATTTAATAACTATTGAATCATTCATGCAATAAATATTTTGAGTGTCTATCATGTTCCAGGTGCTGTTTAGGTGCTTGGGATACATGAGTGAACAAAACAAAGATTCTGCTTCAGTGGAGTTTATGCCATAGCCAGAGAGGGAGAGACAAACAGTACAAAATAAATATGCAGATGAATGGTATGCTGGACCTCTGCTCCTCAGCGTGGTCACGGGCCAGCACTGCGGGCACTCCCTAGGGATTTGCTAGAGATGCTGCCCCACCCCAGACCTAGAGTTTGAATCTGCATCTTAACAACTCCAGATGATTCTCACAAACCCTAAAATTGAGGCCCCATCCTCAATTTTTAAACAATGTTAAGTGGGGGAAGGGAAGGGAGAGACAGCTACAGTACTAAAAAGGGTAGTCGAGGTAGAGCTCATTGAAAAAGGAGAACATTGATAAAAAGTATGAAAGAAGCAAGTTAGCCAAGCATCTAGGTGAAGAGATGTTTCCAGGTGGAGGGACCAGCTTGAGCCAAGGCTCTAAGGCTAAGCATGCCTTTGAGGAACAACAAGATGGCCAGTTTGGCTGTAATGGAGGGAGTTAAGGATGAAGAGTCGGGTCAGAAAGATGAAGGGGGAGTGGTTACGATGGCCAGTGCTGTAGGGCCTTTTGGGACACAGCAAGGCCTTGGGCTTATACTCTGAGCGACATGGGAGCTACTGCAGGCGTTTGAACAGACACGTGACAGGACCTGTTTCCAGAGGATCACTCTGGCTGTGAGTACAGATGGTAAAGGGACATGAATAGAACCAGGGGGAACCAAGGGTACTGTCATAATTCAGACAAGAAACACTGGGAGTTCAGAACTGGCTGGTTACAGAGCAGGTGGGAAATGACTTTATTCTGGATAAATTAGTAAGCAGCTACAACACCATCTCTTGATGGATTTGGCGTAGGATGGGAGAGGGGAAAAGTGGAGGATTACTCCAAGGTTTCTGGCCTAAGCAACTGAAGAGAAGTGTGATTTGCTGAGGTGAGGAAGGCTGTGGGTGAACAGATTTTTAGGGCAGAAGATCAAGGAATCACCTTCGGCTTGCGGAAGTTAAGATGTCCATCAGACACGCAAAAGATGTTGACTAGGCAGCTGCCTTCAAGTGTGGGGCTCAGGAGAGAAGTAAGCTAAAGACACCCACTTGGGAGCCATGATCAGCTATTCTACTATAAAGTCATGTAAGAATAGGGCTAAATATACTGCACGATTGCCATGCCTGCAGATCTGCCTATTATATCACAAATTTTAGTCAGATGATATAATCAATGTTGAAGTTATGAACTTTTTCTGTATATCTTTTCTGGGTTGTAATCTGAAATTTCAGGTAATTAGTCAATGCACTTTATGGTTTTTAAGAAAATTCTCAAAAATGCAAAACTAAAAGAAATCCATAAAAGCCAAAATAGAAAAACCCTGAAAATAAAAAATAATTGTCATCTAAAATCAACTACATACTTTTAATTTGCCGACAAAATTCATTGATGACTCCCTCTCAAAAAAAATTCTACTGAATAAACTACATAATAATGAATACATTTAAATTTAAGTCTAGTAAAACTTATGACAGTATAGCTTTTTGCAAAGCATAATAGCAGTTATTAACAGTAAGTACTTTATGCAAAGGTACTGAGTTACACTTTATCATATATTATCTCATTTAATCTTCAATCCTAAAAGGATGTATCCATTTTATATTTGATGACACTGAGATTCAAAGAGGCTAAATATTTGACCTCACATGGTTGATAAGTGCCAGTGCAGAGATCAAACTCCAAATCAAAGACATCTATCTGCAAAATTCAAATAGCACAATTTAGATGTGAAATCTAAAGGAGAAAGTGATACAAACCCATTTTCAAGTAAAAGGTAGTATTTCTTTTAGAAAAGATTAAATGCTTCTAAGTACTTTCTACAGTCAATACAACGTTTGCAAAATGGTTGCTGGAATATCGTCTTTCCTTTTTTTTTTTTAAATAATTTAGCCCCGGACATGACTCACGATTTTCATTATAGGTAGGACTTTCCTTGCTGATTTTTCGACAAGCTGATACTGATGACTGAATCAAAAATGGGCAATTTAGTGTCAGTTATTTGTACTTTCAGATTTTATTTATCATAAGGATTAGGTAAAATAATGTACTGTCAGTGACTTAGTCAAAATTATTTCATGTAATAAATTATATAATTTATTTTTATTTTTAAACAGTCTACAGCAAAAACATTTTTGGAAACATCTTTTCCTTTTGGAAACACAGGTTAGCAGGCTGACAGCAGCTTCATATTCTCATGGCTAAAATCCCCACGGTTATACAGTTAAGCATAGCCTTTCTTTGTACTTCTTAAGTCGACACCACTTGATAAAAACAAAACAACATAAACATTTCTAGATTTTGCCTAAGGCCTTAGCTTTAACTGCAGAATAGTGAGAAGGAAATTACAAACATATATTCATTAGCCTTAAACTTACCATCTTACATGTGTACCTACCATAAGGGCAAAAGGAAAGTAAAAAGTAAGGCACAAAAGGATGCAGTGAGTGTTAGGTCTGTCTACTAAGATTGGCCATTAGAGACATTTAGCCAACATAGTATGACAGACAAGGAGAAAACTGACTAATAGAAACGTTTCTTAAAAAGCTATTAGCATCATATTCAATCATTATCAAATTATTAAGGCTATGAGACTTCTAAAATAACCAAACTTCTGTGTATGCAAAACTGGACTTTTTTTCAGTCACAAAATAAGGTTGGCTTCAAAAATGCAAAACATAACAAAATCATTTAAGGGCCTGGCAGAAGTTAGTACATCTCAGAAAGTGGGAAAAGAAAACCCAACTCTTACATATACCAAATGTGTATGTATTCCAAAAACTTCCTCCCAGTATAATATGAGTCGGACTCACCAGTTTTATTGTTGTTGTTTTCAGCTGTTGGTTATTTTCCTCTGTGAAAGGACATTTGAATATAACTCTCAGGATGAACTGCTAATTCAAAATTAAAGTAACATCAGCAGTAAAAAATTATCTCTGTTTAAATTTTACTAAAATCTATGGAAGCCACGGACATAGTCTAAAGATACAAGCACATTCTGTAGCCCAGTCCTCAATGACAGTTCTTATTATGAGGCGGTTAAAGACACAGAACCACAGTGGAGTTCAGTGCTGATCATAATATTAGAAAAATTTAATTTATATTGAAATTTACCATTCTGTATATCAAGTGCCTATTGGCTGAACAGAACTCAATTCAATAATTCATATAACTTCATTCAACTAATACAAAAAGCTCAATAGAAAGATTTACAGTCGAACACCAGGTTCCTAAGGCTGGCGTCACATATCATTCCCTGATAGAGTGAGAATTCATCAGCAGAAGACCTAAGAACCAAACTGCAGGTTTGATTTAAAATTCCTTTCCCTGCCATGTGTAAGTAACACATTATGGAGTGACCAAAAGAATATTCTGTTTCTCAATTTTCTTTTCTAGGCAGACTGCCATAGCCCAATGACTTTAAAAACCTAACTCCAAAATTTTACCTGGTAGTTTTAATAAGGGTAGTTGGGTCACAAAGATAGAAGAGATATCTTCAGCGATGACTGGAAATGTATCATCCACTGCCTTCGTCACAGTGCAAATTATAACAAAGGCCAATTATGAGGCTTACCAATCAGTACTAGCAAATTATAATAAACACATCCGTTTTAATACTTATATGTGGAAATTGGAGTAAGGGAAAGTGACACTAGGGTGAGGACCAAGGAAAGCCTGAATAGACAGAACTCTTCGGAAACTGTTGTGAATTCCATGACCTCAGAGTCAAATTTTAAGCCAGGAGGAATAGAGCTAGAATTCCAAAACCACGGAAGAAGAAAGGGTTAATAATAAAAACCACAGCTGATTTTATGCATCACGAATGAAATGTTGTAACATATCTATCATTCACATGTGAGTTCATGTAATTTATCTTCAATTAGAATTATTATCTATTCAAGCAGCTGAAGCCCAAGAACTGCTGATATACTGCAGATGAGAAAACATTTGCTAGTCTCCCAGCTCGGCCTTTCTTAGGCTAAATGACGATCACAACAGTACAGATCCCCTGCTGTACAAGAACGATTCCGGCTTCCGCGGGCCGTAAGCCGCACCGCCAGCATTTACACCTGCAGCATCATTTCAATCCTTTTCTTGGCTCTACAGGTTGCAACTCTTCAGGTTTACTGGCTCTGCAATTTACTCCCAAATTCTCATGAAAAATTTACTTTTTAATCCAGTATTTATTCCCTTGAAATGAGTTATTACAACTATGTAAATTTTTTAAATGTCTGAGCCCCAAAGATAAAATAAATACATTTTAAAATAACCTTTGTGATATTCATAATTAAAAACTTTACCTCAAAATAGTATTGACTTCCAAGGTGGTCAAGCCAGTGACCACAGGAGTGTACCTTACATATTAAAGGAAGTGGCATCTATCTGAGCTCACGTTTACAAACAGTCTGGGACAATACACAATGTCACCAAAATACCAGAAAATCCCTGTCTTATACATAGGTCACAATGGCAAGTAAGTAAGAAAATGCAACCCAGAAGGCAACATGCTCTACCGTAGTGTTTTTAAAAGTATGTTCAACGGGCTGTTAATAAATACTTCACTTTACAAAATAAGTTTCCCTTTGGGATAAGGATATATTCAAACTGGGTTAGTTAGTGAAGCAATTCTTAGAGGCTTTAATACGCCAACAGGCAGGTTTGCAAAGGTGGCTCCCAAATTTATTTGTCTGCAGAACATTTTCTCCCCATGTTCCTTTTAGGAACAATGATAGACAGAGCTGGTTTTGAGAAACGTGGCTTTGGCATGGTGGCATGTTTACAAGCTTCAGTAACTCTTCAGGCTATGATATATCAGTCTATTTCTCAAATTAACAACAAAAATTATTGTTAATGCAAGTCAGTCTGGAATTTCAGACTTGGAAAAATGAGCACATGGGCAGAAAGGGGGGGAATACACCTGTTTATCACACTATGTGATTTTTACCTTCCAGCAAAAATATGCTCAAAAATACCCATGTTAGCTAATTTTGATGATGTCTGTGCACAACATCTGAACACACTAACCAATATACACAGGCTGCTTAAAGCAAAAACAGTAAGTGGAATAATGGCTCCCCTTACCCAAATGGAAAAATGCACCAGTGCCATATAAAACAATTTATAATGATGTGTTTAGAACCCGTGACCCTGGTTATCACTTAAGATTCTCTATATTTGATGACATTTATAAAGCTATCTTCTTTGAAGTACTACCGAATAATTAAAGTTGCTATGGTAAACTTCTCTTTACTCAAGGAGTTTATCTACTTTAGAGGAGTATTTCTCAACTTCAGCACTGCTGACATTTTGGGCTGGGTAATTCTTTGTTGTGGGGAGTTGTCCATGCATTGTAGGATGTTGAGCAGCACCCTAGCCTGTATCCTCTAGATGTGAATGGCATCCCACCAGTTGTGACAACCAAAAATGTCTGCAGATGCTGTTCAGATAAGTGAATCATCCCCAGTTGAGAACCACTGCTTTTGGGTCAAAATGGAAGTTTACACCTTGACTCTGCTTCCCTGGGGAATGTCCATTTTACAGGCATACTGTGACTTACACATTTCAACCAACAACTAGTAACTAGTAGCATAAGAGATCTTTCTCAATTCTGTGTGATCAGAAATGGTAAAGAATGATTAGGAGGAAGCACTCTGCATTTCAAAAATAATTGAAGGTAATATTACTGTCATTACTCTAGTAAAAATTATCTGAGCCACAAGGCTTAATTGACAGATATCCTAACAATTAGAAAAATGCTAATTGTATATTATAACCTGTTCAGGATCACAAGGATTGAAGCAGTCTAAGAATGGAAAACTTAACAATCATCAATGGCTAGTTCAGACCACAGTCTACTCCTTGACTGAATATTCTCCACGAAATTCTCAATTCAAAAATCTCAAGTCTTGTCTTTAAACTACTTGCTTGTACTACAGCTTTATCATTTCTTTTAAATGATCAAGAAGAAACCCTTTGCATGTCATGAAGAAGCATCCTGATGTGTGTCAAGAAGTACATTATCTAGTTTTAAAGCCATTTCTTCAATATCCACATCTTCAGTTTTGTCATAATTGTCATCACTCTCTTTACTTTGTTCTTTTCTTACTGTCTTTAAACACCTGTCAAGTCTCTTTATGAACAGGTCCACATCCTGCACCTTCATTCCGATGGCTGATGCAGCATTGAGGTAAGCACAAGGGTAATTATTTGTATGTGACATAAAGCCTCTGAAAGTATAGCCACTCACAGTTTGCACAGACCCAAGAGGCACAACCCTGAAAGAGGAAAGATTTACCAATTTAATATGTCTGGTAATGGTAACACAATGTCACCCATAAACAAAAGATATGTGTTACAAAGCCTTATATCCACTTATTAAGAAATTTAAAAACAGCCATAAATCATAGCCTACGAAAATAGACTGGGTTGACGTTAAAATGATTCTATAACGCACTGCTTTTTTACACAGAAAAGTTCTGCCTCATGATTATCATTTACTTATCTTATATGAAAGATCTATAAGCTCTAGGAATCTCTTTTTATTTGTTTTATTTTTGCCAGTATGTTTTTTTCTTTACCTGAAGCTCTAGGAATCTCAAATACCTCTATATCTTCTTCAAAGAGGTAAAAGGAAAATTATTTGGTTTTGTGCCAAATTTGGAAAATTACTTCATACAGGCACAGTTTACTGAAATATTGAAATTTGCAAGTGAAACCACTGTAATTGTCATGTGTTACCTCAAATAATCAATAAAGTAAAAGTCTACCTGATCAATGCTTTGCAATGGACAGTTTTAAAGCAAAGATCCAGAAGAAGTTACGTAACTGTTTATAGAGGGGTGGTGGTCAGCACACAGTAATATTCAGCAAAGGCAACTGCATTTTTAAAGCTTTAGTTCCCTGGCATATTAGATATAAGCAGATTTCTAATAGTTTAATCATTTTTTTTAAGGAGTCAATTAAGCTCAACCTAAACATAAAGACAAATAGTGGCAATACTAAAAGCAAAGTCAAGAAAACCATTTTAGAAGTGTCAAAACTATACTGCACATAGATAAGAATTCATCAAGGTAAAAAGTAAATTAATCTAAGATTTCACTTTTAAAAAGTTGTTCTGTGATATAAAATCTCTATCTTCTGGTAGTTACAGAAAAATTCTTTAACAGAAGCATGTAAAGAAAAGTATTTATAACAAGATATTTCTTTTCAAGTCATTTTTCTCTGACCTCATCAAATCTAAAATGAAAAATGAGATTCACTTTCAGGCCATGTATATTTGTGGAGGAAAAAAATACAATTTTCAGAGGCAGTTACGTAGGCAAGGGTTGCATAATCTTTTTTTAGAAGGCTTTTCCTTAACAACACTTTCACTTCAATTTAGTGATGAAGATGACTTATTTCTAATGCCACACTGTGACTTGCCAAAGATCTTCTAACAAAGGAAATAAAGACAAAAAATCTGTGTAGAGAGGTAATAAAACTTTGTTTCTGTACGTCTATGAAAACCAACAAGGTTCAGGCACAAGCAGTCCATAGGTGGGCATGCAGTAGCCTTAAAGATTCTCTAACTCATCATTCTTTACTCCATGATGAATTCACCGGTATAGTTCAGCATATACTTGGGGGACCATTGTTGAGGAAAGGTATTTTATTGGAGTTATCTTTGAAAAGCCAAATAAACCCAAGTCTCTTTAAACATACTTACCTGGCTCCAGAAACCTGTCTGGTAAAAAGCATCGAGCCAAGCTGAGTGACAGCTTTGTCATGGCGTTCATCTAATGTTTTAAGTGTCACAGCTGAAAAAGAAAAAAGTATCCCAATAAGCCTTGGTTTACTGGCATAAAAATCACTCAAATTATAACAATAGCAATGATGAAGACATTACTTTCTATTCATTGTCAAGTGGCACAATTTCACTTTAATGTACTTAATGAATTACAGAAGGGATTTTTTTACATATCAGACAAAAATATTTTAATGTAAATTAACATCTCAGAATACAAAACAATTTCCACATCATCCTTGCAGAGAGTAAATTTTTCCAACTAAATAGGTGGAACAATAACATCATCAGTATGGCTGTTCATTCAAATCCAGCCAAGTTTTAAAAACTTGTAAAGTGAGGATGTGCAATATATCTCAGTATATATATAAAACGAAAATCAAATTCTGCATAGAGAAATGGGAATGGTCATTCTGAGGCTGTGTGGGTAAACTGGATTGCATACATAGCACCACCCATAGCTACCATTTACTGATGACTCACCATGCTAGATGCTTCACAAACTATCTCAACCAATCATTTAGCAATTTTGCATGTGAGGGAAAAGGAGGTCACAGGCTAGTACATGGAAGAATCAGAATTCAAGCTACACAGTATCACCTTCTATAACATCTACATAGATTATAAATCAGCAAAGACTAACTGGGGTGGTTTTTATTATATATTGGTGTTGAAATGGTATTCCGTAGAAGCCCATTCCTAAAAAAGGCTTCAGTTACAAATGATTCACTTTCCTTACTTTCTTCAGATATATGTGAAATATGAAACATTATATCACATATATTCACAATTTAAAAGGGGGTAATTTGAAGCTTAAAAGATAATTAAGTGAATAAAAGTCAGTATTTATATGATTGTTTTCAGTAGCCTCTATATTACATGACAAAAACACATAGTCCTTATATATACAAGTGAAATTATCATAAATACAGATTTCTCTAACATCCATAGGCTAAAGAAAATAATCAATAATGGCATTAAAAATAACATAAGAAAAGATTTGATTTCTGATATGTTGGTGTTTTGTTAACTAGAGAAAGTTTTATTTATTTGTTTAGTTTAACTAATAGAAACAAGGTCTCCTATGTTGCCCAGGCTGGTTTTGAGCTCACGAGCTTAAGTGATCCTCCCACCTTGGCCTCCCAAAGTGCTAGGATGACAGGCATGAGCCACCACACCTGACCTGGAAAAAGTTTTAATAATTTATAACTAGAGTTGTGGTTAGAAATAGGACTTTAGGTATTTTCTGCATATTCATTATAACACTTAATACTGATTCTCATTCTCTCAGTGTATTGGCTTTATCTTAGAAATATATTACAGCATTTCAAAAGGCTAAACTTCTTCAATTTACAAATTAAAATACTGTGATGAATTTAGAAATATCATTATAACCAGAAAGAGTTCTCTCACTTTCTAGAAATACCAGCTTCCTCCTAGAGATGGATTGTAAGCATTTGTTTTTCTTTAGGAAAAAAGAAATTACCTAAAGATATGGGATTGTGAGGTGTATGCAACAGTCTTTCATTGTAGGCTTCTGACAACTTCTTTATTTGGTTGGACAAATATGAAAACATTTCCTGCAACAATAAAATGTCACATTTAAAACAAATCAAGTATCTACTGCAACTTGCCAGATTTAGTATGATAAAAATCTGATTGGTATGAAGTCTACACTGTAAATTAACTCATCCATTTGCCCTAAGACCAATTCTCTCCTTTGCCACAATACAGTGAAATTCAAAGCTGCCACAACTATCAGAAGCTGCAGGATTTCAGTAAAGGCAAAGAATCAGCACATTTTCTTCCTTCACTATTATGTATCTATCACGCATCCATCTTCTTCTCAGAACTTCCCGACCTACCACTCTGGACCACGTAGCCATCAACCTCTTCCCTGGACACAGCAATAGATCCTAAAAACTTTGTCTGCTTGTTCTCCACTCTTCTATAATCTGTTCTATACTCAGATACTAGAGAGGTCTTTTCAAAAGGACACTAGTTCATTCCCCTCCCCTGATGACTTCCTCCTGTAACTATTAAAAAGCCACTCTCTTCATCTCTAAGGCCGCACATCATGTGACCCAGCCAATATACTCAGCCTAGTGACTATCATTTCCCCTGGCCACTACACACCAGTTACATCAGCCTCCTTTAAAATCATTCTAGTGTCCAAGTCTTTGTGCTTGCTCTCTCTGCATTGCCTAGATTATTCCCCAGGTGGTCCCTCTTGTCAAATGCTAAAGACACCTTCCTTGGTTAACTTCCCTATTCAAACAGCTTTCCAGCTCTGCCAATTTCCTTCCCAATTCCAATCTCCTTCCAACATATTACCTATTTTGGTTCCTTCACTATACTTAACACAATCTGAAATTATCTCACGTATTTGCTTAAATGAATATTGCCTATTACTACCTATTACAAGGGAAAAGCTTCTTGAAGACAAGGACTTCGTCTTCTTTACCACCATTGTCCCAACACCGAGAAAAATGTGCCAGACTTTAGTATGCAAGTTGTTTAGGAAAAGGTAGTTTATAAATGTATTTCCTTTAAATCACACAACATTAAAATGAACAATCACCTTAATTCAATTAAAAAGAATACACCAACTCCCATAGTCCAAGCTTGAGCCCAAGAGTTCAACACCAGCCTGGGTAACAAAACAAAACAAAAAGTCACTCTGAAAAATAAAATATATTCAATAGTAGAAAATATAATAAAAATATACAAGTATCAAATGTCCCATGTATATAAGTGGCAGTTTAATAACTGTAAGTAAATATTAAGTTGGTAACTATTTGACCTAAATTTTTACTTTCTTCTCCTCCTAAGACCTTTAAAAACTGTTGAAATTAGTATCTGCCTAACTGCATCTGCAGCTAAACAAACCCATCTGCACTGAGCTCCTCTAATCACAGACAAAACGTATAAACTCTAAGGATACACCAAACAGCGAGGGGCTAACAGTACCCAAGCGGAGACAGCAAGAAATGACACTTGTCCAACTTCAAAGGCCAAGATACTCTGATCCCACACTGAGTCCCAGAGGAATTTTTTCATGCCTGAAGCACACAGATGACTAACTCCATCTTTTGTTAGTTAAAGATTAAGAGGAAAATTCCTACCAGGTTTATGAATTATTAGTGAGTCTACTTAAGACCAAAACCATTTTCACTTCCGTCAATCCAGTACATATATTTTATATTCTGACCAAAAATTTTTAAATAATCATTTAAAAATTTTAGGATATAAGATTAACTATCAGAATGTTGGAATTACAAAAATCTTAGATCACTAAAATTAATTCATTCATTTTATAGTCAAAAAGTTAACATCTACAGTGGCCATACCTAATGAAGCTATTAATAAATGCTACTGTTATATGTGATAAGCCTTTCTCTTCTGTTATTTAAAGTACAGATAAATATTTAAGGAGACAAATGTCATTATCATTTCCAGAAACAAACAAGCACCTTTTCTTAGACATGTAAAAATATCCTGGGCCAGGAGTGGTGGCTCATACCTATAATCCCAGCATTTTTAGGAAGCCGAGGTGGGTGGATCACTTGAGGTAAGGAGTTTGAGACCAGCCTCGTCAACATGGTAAAACCCCATATCTACTGAAAATACAAAATTAGCCAGGTGTGGTGGTGGGCACCTGTAGTCCCAGCTACTCTGGAGGCTGAGGCATGAGATTCACCTGAGTTTGGGAGGCAGAGGTTGCAGTGAGCCGAGATCATGCCACTGCACTCTAGCTTGGGCAACAGAGCAAAACTCCATCTCAAAAAAACATTGTGTGTGTGTGTGTGTGTGTGTGTGTGTGTGTGTGTGTGTGTGTGTGTGTATCCTGGTCCCTTTTTTTTTTGAGATGGAGTTTCGCTCTTGTTGCCCAGGCTGGAGTGCAGTGGCCCAATCTCAGCTCACTGCAACCTCTGCCTCCAGGGTTCAAGCGATTCTCCCGACTCAGCCTCCAGAGTAGCTGGGATTACAGGTGCATGCACCACCATGCTTGGCTAATTTTTGTATTTTTAGTAGAGACGGGGTTTCACCATGTTGGTCAGGCTGGTCTTGAACTCCTGACCTCAGGAGATCCACCCACCCTGGCTTCCCAAAGTGTTAGAATTACAGGCCTGAGCCACCGTGCTCGGCCCTGGTCCCTCCTTCTTAAACTAATACTCCCATACTATGAAAGGTGAAATAATAAGATAATCAAATGGAACAAATCAACAGTTTTTCCAGCAATTAGAACAATTCATAATTTTTTAGTACCACACCAGGGTTAATAAAGAGGAGAATTCCTGGGTTTCACTTATTAGGTTACTAATTTAAATGCTGAGTATTTTTTAAAGCAGTCATGTATTTTCATTTAGATATTAAATGCTTATTTTTCTTCACTTACGTTATTTACCAAAGTCTTAACTGGCCTCTATCTAATTTACTCTGAAATTCATCAACCTCCCATAGGCAGAAACAAACCTCATAGGCAGGAAATGCCTTTTACAGAGCCCTACCCCCTACAAGCCACCTAACAACAACCACCCACATCCATCCTTCATTTATCCTCAGGCATATGTTAATGAAGCAAAATTTTCTCCAGTTTACCTATTTCAGTGGTGAAGACAATTTAAAATACTATTCTATCTATTTTGGCAGCCACATTAAATACCAATGTGGTCACATTTGTGAATAAGCAGAACCTGATGAGTAGTTAATTTGTACTCAGGTTAGCTGTTTCTGAAAGAAGAAGGAAATGTTTCCTTAGTAATACCCCTAGAGGGTGCTTTTAAACTAGCTGATGCATACATGGCTATTAAGAAAGTGAATCTGCCCAATGTTCAACTTCTAATACTTTAACGAATTAGTTTTAACCAGTTCTATCAATCACACTTGCTAATGCCACGAGAATTCAGTTTGAACTGTAGGTAATATTAGGATAGTGTTTTTAGACTACGAAGGTAACACTAAAGTAATTAAATCTCATATCACTAGTAGGAGAGTAATTAGATTAAAAAAAATTTTTGAGGCCAGGTGCGGTGGCTCACGTCTGTAATCCTAGCACTTTGGGAGGCCCAGGTGGGTGGATCACCTGAGGTCAGGAGTTTAAGACCAGCCTGGCCATCATGGTGAAACCCCATCTTAAAAAAAAAAAAAATTTAAAAAAAAAATTTTGATGCAAGTTCACACCCATCAACAAATATTTATAGTACATCTACTCTGTGTAAAGGGTTATGATAAATAGAACAATAAGCAAATATGTTTTAAATATCTTAAAGCACAGTATGCTGAATTCTACAATATTCCACGTTATACTCCTAAATGCTCTCCTATTAATATTACTACATTTTAAAAATATAGTTTAGGAGACTATACCACTATCCTACACTGATACTTAGCTAAGCAGTTTTTTACCTGATATATTAAAGCTACTACAGAATCTGTACTATTTTTTGCTACAGTTAAATCTGTAACTGACATCTATTATAAAACACTTCTGCAAAGAAAGAAATTTATAAGCAACCCAAGCAAGTGTATATAGAAAGATCTTACTTAAACGAAATGAAATATTATTGATTTTCCATGTTCTTTGTGCTGTATTTAACTTAATTGTAAAAGACTTTTCACTAGAGATAAACTGAACTGTATACCTGAATGCTAATGTCAGCTATATTTCTAGAATAAAAATACAAAACTTTACACCATAGCTGAAGATGTTAATGGAAGAGAAGTTGAATTATATTAAGCATTATCTTTCTCAGAGCCTTTTGCAAATTGATTTGCAGTCACAAAATCCGACATCTAGCCTGTCCTCCCAGAATCCAAAGACATGCATAATCCACTAAATTTTAAGTGAAATGGTCTTAGGTAATCATGTCTTTGGAAACATACCATTTCATGTTATAGGATAAGATAAAATTGGAATCTCACATATTATTACAGTATGTCTCATAAGGCAGGTTAATAAACCAAAGAAACATAACCAGTAGTCTACTATTTCTTCAAAGATAACATGAATGAATGGATGGATGGATGCCCGACAGTAGGTAAATATCAAAGCAGACAGATGTCCATATTTCAGGAAAATAGTACTAAATACAACATGCTGCTGTCTATGACTGTGGCCAGGTACGAGGATCCATGTGCACGCGACAAGTCTTGCCTCAGAGGCTACACCCACCTGCATTCAAGTTGCTAAGGCCCCATATGTGGGCCTGAAATCAGATGCTTCTGTGGAGATTCAACTACTCCACTTATAGGGCTGCAAATCTACTAGTGTTTCCAAACTTAGCTCTGTTATAAGGACACTGTTTGAAGTGTATGATGTTCTCTTAAAACCCTACTTTGTCCCCCCAGTTTTTAGTTCACAAATTCTAGCCACTGGAGCAGCCACAGTGCTGTTATTCTTCCACTTATCCAATTCAGCAGATATTTGCAACAATAAATGATTACTTGACTGCCCTGTTCAGCAAAGCACTCTCCTAAAAGGAAAGCTAAACAGAATAACGATCTTCTCCGAAGCAAAACAGAAGTGAGGATAAACTTCTAAGGCCATAGACTTTCTTTCCGCATAGACAAACTAAAAGAAACAGCCTTACATTTTAACCCCTTTTAGAAAAGGGGTTAAATTCATAGTTATTTCTCCCCCTGGATGAAGCAAATGTGTTGATCAGGAAGGGGATAAGGACAAACAGGCTCAATTCACACACACAGTTCTACTCTCTCTGATCCTTTCACCCCTTAAAAAAGAAAGCTTAAGAAGGAATGACTTCAAGCTGAGTTCTTGTCTGCCACTACTGTGAAAAAGATAAAGCCTTTTCTGAATAGATATAGCTAGATGAAATAACCTCTAAAAATACCATCGTGGTGAATAAGGGCATAGAATTAAAAAAATCCTGAGCTTTCGTCTAACATTCCTTTTTTAGTACACAAAAACACCAATAATATAAAAAGGAGCACTCAGTGATGGTATATAAATAGCTCTGGCTGGAGCAAAATAGCTTTGCCTCAGCTTCTCCAGAGCTGAACCAATAAACTATCACGATTAAATTTTCACAGTTCAAAAGCAAGTCCATTTAAACAAAAGAGGTCTTATTTCTGCAACAAATCCAATAAAAAAACAATATTTATGCTACGTATCTGCAATTACGGCTTATGGAGGACATCCACATTTTTCAACAGAAAAACCTGCCCACTGAATGAAGCTGTTAGAAAAGCAAACTTTAACTTACGGTGACAGAGTTCTCAAATGGGCGTCTTAACACTTCGAAAATTACTCCTACAGATACTCTCTCTTATAAATAAATTCTACACATAGAATTTTAAATAAAACCAATTAGTACATTAGAGAGCCTCTGGGGTTTTACATACCTCCACTAGATAGAGTGGGAGGGTCACAAGATCATCTTTATGGCTCAAAAGCCTAGCACAGAGTGAGTGATCACTCCCTCAACGGTGGATGAGTGACTGGAAGCAGTGAGAAGATAGCGATAAGACAGAAAGTGCAGAGACTTCACCATCACACAGACTTGGGTTTCAATGGCAATTCTGGTACTTATATGTGATACCTGGGTGAGTACTTAACTCCTCTGGGCCTCAATTTTATCTGCAAAATGGGGATAATTCCTACTTCACACACTTGCTCTGGGTGTTACACAAAATAATTAACATAATGAATCTAGCACAATTCCTGGCATACAGCAGACATTCACGAAAATGTTAGCTCCCCACCCACCTACTTTTCCTCTAGCCTAAAAAAGTCTTCAGGATTAAAAAAAACTAAAGTTAGCTAGCTAGACGCCTACAGACACATGATAATACATTGTGCCTATAATCCTGTTCTTGTCCTATTCCTGTTTATTCTATTCTACTCTGTATATCTAGATATAAGGAAAAGAACAAAGTTCTGAATGTTACAAAAGAGAGTTACCTCCTGGTATCTGAGATGAAGGCATCCACTTCACGAATATTACTCCAACATAAAATTTCTCCCATAAAGTGTTTACCCAGTGATAATAAAGAACAAAGACCCAGTGAAACTGAGCTGCCTGCTGGATTCATTCACTAGCTGAGCTACGTATTGCTGCAGGTTGTCCTCAAAGCAGGTGGATTTTCATTTATGCTAAGCAAAATGTACACATGCATGGGCCTTTGGAATTATCTACGAGCAGTTGAAAATCTTTTTTTTTTTTTTTTTTTTAGATGGAGTGTCGCTCTGTTGCCAGGCTGGAGTCTCGCTCTGTTGCCAGGCTGGAGTGCAGTGGCGCAATCCCAGCTTACTGCAACCTCCACCTCCTGGGTTCTAGCAATTCTCCTGCCTCAGCGTCCCAAATAGCTGGGACTACAGGCACACACCACCACACTCGGCTAATTTTTGTATTTTTAGTAGAGACAGGGTTTCACCATGTAGTTCAGGCTGGTCTCAATCTCTTGACCTCATGATCTGCCCGCCTCAGCCTCCCAAGTGCTGGGATTACAGGCGTGAGCCACCACACCCAGCCGTAGTTGAAATTCTTAAAGTCAAAACATCAATGTCACAAGACAGAACAATCAAGACATAACAGATTCCGAAAAGATGACAAAATCTCTAAAATTAACAATTTCAAAATCTTAAGGTTAGAAAAGTGCTTCTGCTAGGCAGGAAGTACAATGCCTGTTATATACAACAGGTCATCGCCATTCCTTTTCACAAGCTTTCAACTATATCCATATGGCTGAATATTTAGAGAAATGTTTTGTAAGAACATAGAATTACACAGTAGACTATTCCCTTAAAAAAGAATAGGCTGGGTGTAGTGGCTCACGCCTGTATCCCAGCACTCTGGGAGGCTGAGGCAGGAGGACTGCTTGAGCTCAGGAGTTCAAGACCAAACTGGGCAACATGGCAAAACCCTATCTCTACAAAAAGTAAAAAGAAAAAAAGAATTAGATGGGCATGGTGGTCTGCACCCATGGATAGCAGTTACTCAAGAGGCTGAGGTGAGAGGATCACCTGAACCCAAGGAGGTCGAGGCTGCAGTGAGCTACCATTATGACACTGCACTGCAGCCTTGGTGACAGAATGAGACCCCCCAAAAAAAAAAAAAAGAACACAGAATTCATAATGGAAATCAGTATCAAAATATTATTTGCAACTGGACAGAGGTACATGCCTATAGTCTTAGCTACTTGGGAGGCTGAGGAGGACTGCTTGAGCTCAGGAATTCAAGTCCAGCCTGGGCAGCATAGCAAGACCCCATATCTTTAAAAAAATTGTGTGTGTGTGTGTGTGTGTGTGTGTGTGTGGTGTATGTGTGTATAAAATTTGCTTTCTTACTAATTTTCCAGAAAGATACTTATTCTATGTAAAATAGGAGATGATTATACAACATTTGGCCCAGGTGTTCTTGAATACCTTGGGTTCATTCATTCAACAAACATACAATGAGCGTCTACTATATATCAGGTAAGGGATGCTAAGAATAGAGGGATGGATGGCAAATTCCAAGGGGGGTATTAGTCTACCAAAGTACTCATAATTAAGGACTAAGTTTCATTTCAAACACATAATAGTAATTTTTAGGAGTACACTCAAACTCTCAGTTTAATTTGCTAATTAAAGAAGTTTAACTACAAAATTACTCCAGACCTTTTATTAGTTTATTGTAGTAAATATTGCACATGACTACTGTTATTTATGGTTTCAATTCAAGAAGAACAAAAGCAAGAAATACTAAATAACTTGCTTATTTGGCATTATAATGACAGCATATAGAAATCTTAAAAGTTGCACTCATCAGCAAATGCAAAAGAACTGAAATCGTAACAGTTTCTCAGACCACAACTAAATTAGCACTCAAGGTCAAGAAACTCACTCAAAACCACACAACTGAACAATCTGCTCCTGAATGACTCCTGGATAAATAATGAAATTAATGCAGAAATCAAGAAATTCTTTGAAACTAATGAGAACAAAGAGATAACGTATTGGCATCTCTGAGACACAGCTAAAGCAGTGTTACGAGGGAAATTTATAGCACTAAATGCTCACATTGAAAAGTCAGAAACATCCCAAATCAACATCCTAATATCCCAACTAAATGAAGTAGAGAACCAAGAGCAAACAAAACCCAAAGCTAGCAGAAGACAAGAAATAACTAAGATCAGAGTGGAACTGAAGGAGACAGACACACACAAAAAAAAAACATTAAAAAAAAATCAACAAACCAAGGAGCTGGTTTCTTGAAAAATTAATAAAATAGATAGACTGCTAGCTAGACTAATTAAGAAAAGAGAGAAGAATCAAATAGACACAATAAAAAATGATAAAGGGGGTATCACCACTGACCTACAGAAATAGAAAAAAACCATCAGAGAGTACTATAAACACCGCTGTGAAAATAAACTAGAAAACGTAGAAGAAATGGATAAACTCCTGCATACATATACCCTCCCATGACTGAACCACAAAGAAGATGAGTCCCTGAACAGTCCAATAACAAGTTCTGAAATTGAGGCAGTAATTAATAGCCTACCAACCAAAAACAGCCCAGGACCAGATGGATTTACACCTGAATTCTTCCAGAGGTACGAAGTGAAGCTGGTCCCATTTCTTCTGAAACTATTCCAAACCACTGAAAAGGAGGGACTCTTCCCTAACTCATTTCACAAGGCCAACACCATTCTGATATCAAAACCTGGCAGAAATTAACAAAACAAAACAAAACTTTAGGCCAATATCCCTGATGAACATCGACGCAAAAACCCTAAATAAAATCCTGGCAAACCGAATCTAGCAGCATATCAAAAACCTTATCCACCACAACTCAGTAGGCTTCATCCCCCAGGATGCAAGGCTGGTTCAACATACACAAATCAATAAACGTAATCCATCACATAAACAGAACTAAAGACAAGAACCATATGATTATCTCAATAGATGTAGAAAAGACCTTTGATAAAATTCAACACACCTTCATGTTCAAAACTCTCAATGACTTAGGTACTGAAGGAACATACCTCAAAATAATAATAGCCATTTATGACAAACCCACAGACAATATCATACTCAATGGGCAAAAGCTGGAAGCATTCCCCTTGAAAACCAGGTGAAGACAAGGATGCCATCTCTCACCACTACTATTCAACAAGTATTGGAAGTTCTGGCCAGGGCAATCAGGCAAGAGAAAAAAATAAAGGGTATTTAAATAGGAAGAGAGGAAGTCAAACTGTCTCTGTTTAAGGATGACATGACACTATACCAAGATACCATACCCATTGTCTCAGCCCAAGTTTCTTAAGCTGATAAGCAACTTTAGCAAAGTCTCAAGATACAAAATCAATGTGCGAAAATCACAAGCATTCCTATACAACAACAACAAAGAGCCAAAAATCACGAATAAACTCACATTCACAATTACTGCAAAGAAAATAAAATACCTAGGAATACAGCTAAAAAGGGAAGTGAAGGACCTGTTCAAGGAAAACTACAAACTACTGCTCAAGGAAATTAGAGAGATCACAAACAAATGTAAAAGCATCCCCATACTCATGGATAGGAAGAATCAGTATCATGAAAATGGCCATACTGCCCAAAGTAATTTATAGAGTCAACGTTATTTCCATCAAACTACCATTGGCATTCTTCACAGAATTAGAAAAAGCTATTTTAAAATTCACATAGAACCAAAAAAAAGTCAGTATAGCCAAGAAAATCCTAAGCAAAAAGAACAAAGGCATCATGCTACCTAACTTCAAACTATACTACAAGACTACAGTAACCAAAACAGCTTGGTACTGGTACAAAAACAGACACATAGACCAATGAAACAGAATAGAGAACTCAGAAATAAGACCACACATCTACAACTATCTGATTTTTGACAAACCTGAGAAAAACAAGCAATGCAGAAAAGATTCTCTATTCAATAAATGGTGCTGGGAGAACTGGCTAGCCATATGCAGAAAACTGAAACTGAACCCCTTCCTTACACATTATACAAAAATTAACTCACGATGGATTAAAGACTTAAATGTAAACCCCCAAACTATAAAAATCCTAAAAGAAAATCCAGGCAATACTATTCAGGATATTGGCACAGGCAAAGATTTCATGACAAAAACATCAAAAGCATACATTGACAAATGTGATCTAATTAAACAAAAGAGCTTCTGGACAGCAAAAGAAACTATCATCAGAGCAAACAGACAACCTACAGAATGGGGGAAAAAATCTGCAACATAGCCATCTGACAAAGGTCTAATATCCAGAGTCTACAATGAACTTAAACAAATTTACAGGAAGAAAATTAAACCACCCCATTAACAAGTGGGCAAAGGACATGAACAGATACTTCTCAAAAGACATACATAAACCAACAAACATGAAAAAAGAGCTCAATATCACTGATCGTGAGAGAAATGCAAATCAAAACCACAGTGAGATACCATCTCACGCCAGTCAGAATGGTGATTAAAAAGTCAAGAAACAACAGATGGTGGCAAGGTTGCAGTGAAATAGGAATGCTTTTACACTGTTGGTGGGAATGTAAATTAGCTCAACCATTATGGAAAACAGTGTGGGGATTCCTCAAAGATCTAGAACCAGAAATGCCATTCGACCCAGCAATTCCATTACTGGGTATATATCCAAAGGAATACAAATCATTCTATTATAAAGATACATGCACACATATGTTCACTGCAGCACCACTCACAATAGCAAAGACATAGAATCAACCCAAATGCCCATCAATGACAGACTAGATAAAGAAAATGTGGTACATCTACATCATGGAATACTATGCAGTCATAAAAAGAAATGACTTTCTTTGCAGGGACATGGATGGAGCTGGAAGACTACCCTCAGCAAACTAACTCAGGAACAGAAAACCAAACACCACACGTTCTCACTCATATGTGGGAGCTGAACAATGAAAACACATGAACACAGGGAGGAAAACATCACACATTGAGGCCTGTCAGAGCAGTGCAGTTGCAGGGAGAGCATCAGGAAAAATAGCTAGTCTCGCTCTGTGGTCCGGGCTAGAGTGCAGTGGCGCCATCTCGGCTCACTACAACCTCTGCCTCCCAGGTTGAAGCAATTCTTCTGCCTCAGCCTCCCAGCTACTCAGCTGGGATTACAGGCATGTGCCTCCAAACCCGGCTAATTTTTGTATTTTTAGTAGAGATGGGGTTTCGCCATGTTGGCCTAGTTGGTCTTGAACTCCTGACCTCAGGTGATCCACCTGCCTCAGCTAGGATTACAGGCGTGAGCCACCACACCCAGTCCAATACTTAGGTGATGATTTGATAGGTACAGCAAATCACCATGGCACATGTTTACCTATGTAACAAACCTGCACATCCTGTACATGTACCTCAGAACTTAAAATAAAATTTTAAAAAATCTTAAAAGTTACTATCTATATAATAAAGTATACTTTTTAAATGACTTATTACTTTGTAATAAGAGAGTTATAATACATTCCATTTATTTAGTTTAAAAATAAAGTTAGGCTCATGCCTATAATCCCCAACACTTTGAGAGGCCAAGGGAAAAGAATGGCTTGAGTCCAGGAGTTCGAGACTAGCCTAGACAAAACAGCAAGACCCTATTTCTATTTTAAAAAACTAATTAATTAATTTATGATTTTAGCCAAATCTGAGGAGTGGTCAATACAAAACAAAAAGCAGCTACAAAAAATGAAAGAAAAGAAAACACCTAAGGAAAAAAACTACAAAAGATCAGAAATAAATACAGATAACTAATGTTGTATTTCCAAGTTTTGATATTTGGAATATTTATGCATTCCATCTCAAATGCCATAAAATACTATTTACCTGTATATAAGTGTTAAAATGCTATAACATTGTACGTTTCCTCTCCAAGTTTCTGTTATATATACAAGTGACCTATGTGCCCCAAAACAAGGAGTATCAAACATGAATCTGCACCAAAATTCATCAGGAAATTTTTGCTAAAAATGCAGTTGTCTGAGCCCTCCTTCTGACCTAATGAATCTGAATCTACCCTAAAAGAAAGCTAATTTTATAAAGTGACTCAAAACATAAACTCTCAAATGACTGCACAGTACTTTGCTTTCTAGACTCAGTTTAAAACACCTTGCCAGTGTTTTAAGTTGTACTAGCCGTCAGTACTGCTTTAGAACCACACCATGAATCTCAATGAATAAATGCACTGTTTTTTTCTCCAGGGAGATTTTCCCTGACCCTTCCAGAGCTGGGGTAGGAGCCCCAGCTGGGTTTGGTGATAGATGCTCTCATACACTCTGCTTTCCTTTCATCATTCCCATCAAATCTGTAACTATTTAATATCTAGAATTTCCCCCAAAACTATAATTTCCATGGGAGTAAAGACTAAATCAGTCTTGTTTGTGAATTTAACTTTAGGGTCTACACGTAAATATTTGTTGGAATGAATAAATATATGAGTAGGGACCAACACTGTTTTTAAAAGGGATCAGATCATGAAGGATCATTATGGTAGGCTAAGGAGTTTGAACTTCGTCTTGTAGGCAACCAGACCCAAAGCAAAACAACTTGAAGAGTTGTGTCTTTAGAATATTAACCTGAAACTGCTCTACAATATGACAAATTAGAGTAGACCAAGGTTGGGGAACAGGAGAAGTATGAGTAAATTATTGTAACCATCAGGTGTGATGTGGTAAGGACTTAAATTAGGGCGTGGTAGCAGTGGAAATGGAAAGAAATGAATGTTGGAAACATTGTGAAAGACTTAATGATATGAGGGTTTAAGGGTATAAGAGGAATCAAAAGTATCAGCATTAGAAATCTAGTTTAAAACAGAGAAGGGAATTTACTGCTTCATCTAACAGCCCAGTCTACAAGCAGACATGGCTGGATACAGAGTCTCAAATGACTTAATTATGTTTTCCTTCTTATATTCCCTAGACTCAAAAAGTCTCTCTTGGCATGGCTAGAAACATGGAAGCTGGCAGTTGTAAGATTATATCCTTACAGCTTACTATCTGCAAAGCAAGAGGTCCTGTCTCTAAAGGATCGATCAAATCGACTGGAAGGACACTATCACCACATGCCTGTGAACCAGGCTAGCCAGATCATCTGCCCACCCTATAAAAGAGAAAGAAGGAATACTGTAATTGACAGACTCAGCAGGACTACCTGGAGTCAGGGAGGAGCAGTTCTCCAATGACAGTGATTCTGCACCAGCAAACAACATATATTCTCTCTAAAATATAACTGAGCTTTTTTGGCCAGAGTAGCTAGATTTATTCACTGTTTTTGTCTCCTTTAGATATTAGTAGACCTGTACTTGAGATTTATAGCCATATAAATAGCTCCATAGCCACCAGGTTAGATTATTATCTTTATTTAAAAAGGCAGCAGAATTTAGAGGTGAAGACCGAGAACAGGAGACCCAATTGCCTGTATTTAAGTCCATATTCCACAATTCACCTCATACATTACTTCTCTATTTCCTCTGAAAAATGAGGATAACAATACCTCACAGGAATATTTTTAGAATTAAATGTATACATATAAATGTACTTAGAAGAGTGCCTTCCATACAATAAGTGCTCAGTATTATGTGTAATTATTTCATATGTACATAAATTTAAAAGAATGTATACATTTGTATAAACACAAACTTCGCATGGAAAGACTATGTTAAGAATGATTTTTACATGAACCCTTTCTAACCAATCGTCAAATCTTAATGCTCACCCTACCTGACCTATCAGTGGCATTAGCTATGCTAATCACTCCCTCCTCCTTAATACAGCTGGTCCTCTGTATCCATGAGTCCTGCCTCCACAGCTTCAACCAAGTGTGGATCAAAAATACTTGAAAAAAACATTCCATCTGTGCTGAAAATGCACAGACTTTTTCTCTTGTCATTATTTCCTAAACAATACAGCATAACAACTGCTTATATAAGATTTACATTGTATTCTGTATTCTAAGTAATCTAGAGATGATGTAAGAAATACAGGAGGATGTGCACAGGTTACGAGAAAATACTATGTCATTTTATATATGGGACTTGAGCATCTGCAGATTTTGGTATCTGAGGGGTGCCAAGGGATGACTTAGGACTCCACACTCTTGGTCTTCCTCCTAACTGAATGCTCCTTCTAAGTCTCCTTTGCTGGTTGTTTTTCTCAGACCTCTTAATGCTGCAGTGCCCCAGAGCTCAGTCCTTATACCTCTTTTCTGTTTAGACTCACTCTCTTGCAATCTCATCTAGTCCTTGGTCAATTAACTTCCAAATTTTAATTTTTGGCCCAATTCTCTCTCTTGATCCTAGACTTACATATCCTACTCTTTACTTTGCAACTCTATCTTAAGGTCAATTCAAATTTAATTTTGTCCAAAACTGAACTCCTAGTCTTCCTCCAAAACCTCAGAAAATCTCAGAGTTATTTTTTACCTGTCTCTAAAATCCACCAGGAACTCCTACTCACTCAATCTTCAACACAAACCTATACTCTAACCGCTTCTTATTACCTCCACTGCCACCATCTAGCTCCCAGCCAATATCACTTCTTAACTACTATAAAAAGCTCCTAAGAAGTATCCATCCAACTTGTACCCTCACCCCACTAATGTATTATCAAAACAGCAATCAGTGTGAGGATTCAAAGCATGTTAGATCATTCTACTCAATTCAAACCCTCCAATGGCTCCCTATATCACTCAGAGTAGGAGACACAGACCTTACTGTGGCATAGAAGGCCCCACATGATCAGCTCCACCCTTATTACCACCCTGACCTCAATTCCCACAGTTCTCCTCCTTGCTCCAGCCACACTGGCCTCCTTGCTGCTTCTTAAATACACAAGGTCTACATCTGGCCTAGGATCCTGATACTGGCTTTCTGCCTGAAACACACTTCACCATCATATGTGTATATTCCCTCATACTTCAAGTTCACTCAAATGTCATGGTCTTGGGCTGGGCACAGAGGCTCATGCCTATAATCCCAGTACTCTGGGAGGCCAAGGCGGGTGGATCACGTGAGGTCAGGAGTTCAAGACCAGCCCGGCCAACATGGAAAAACCCTGTCTCTACTAAAAATACCAAAACTGGGCATGGTAGCATACACCTGTAATCCCAGCTACTCAGGAGGCTGAGGTGGGAGGATCACTTGAACTCAGAAGGCGGAGGTTGCAATGAGCCAAGATAACACCACTGCACTCCAGCCTGGTGGACAGAGCGAGACCGTCTAAAAAAAAGCCACCTTCTCAACGAGGCCTGCCCTAACCACTGTATTTAAAAATCAGTTCCCACCACCACCTCATCACCCCAAATTCTCCCTAACCTATTCTTGCTTTTTTCCATAGCACTTTTCACCTTCAAGCAAACTTTGTAATTTCTGTATTATGTTGCCTGTTTATTGCTGGTTTCCCCTATAGGCAATGTGTGCTCCACAAGAGCAAGTATCTTTATCTACTGTATTAACTGCTGTATCTTTATATATCTATATGCCTGACACATACTATGTGCTCATTAAACATATAGCAAGTTAAATATTTACTGAATGACTCTTATCCCACACTAACTTTACCTTTGCATTTCCATACTTTAGCCACGCTATTTTAAGTGGGATTATTCAGATGCAAAGAGGGAAGCCAAGACAGCCTGGTAAGGGTAGAAATGGGTATGAGGTAACATGAAAATGAAGAGATCATTGTATTAAAAAGAAAAAGTCAAATTTACAAAATGTCTGATTTATATTACCAATATGCCTTATACTGGATTACTAAATTACACACCAATTCCCATGATTATTATGTCCAAAGTCCAGAGAGTAACTCTTTCAAGAAATATTCTAGAGTCTTTTAAAAGTGTCCTGAGATATCAATTGTCTCCTTCACAAATGGGGAAATAAAATCTTTAAAACTTTTCCAGGATGAAACAACGAGTTACAGGAGAACTAAGAACCACTGGCATCTGAAACAACTCAACTCTCATATAAGCAGATGACAAGTTTTCCTCATCTATAGAAAGCTGTCGTCTGACATATGGATCTGTTCCCTTGAAAGATTTGCTAAGGTCTTCTCTTGGCTACAACAATTTATGACCATGAGTGATTACAATTTGGAGTTTATAAAACCAGAGTTTTATTCTTATTGTATAAAAATTCATTGTCAGATTTACTGAGGTATAATTCACTTACATATAGTAAAATTCGGGGTGTCTGTTTTTTAGGTGTTCGCTTCTATGGATTTTGACAAACATATAAGTCATGAAACCACTACCACTATCAAGATGTTTACGTTTCATCACCCCAAAAAGTCCCCTCCCCAACCGCTAGCCTTTAGCAACCATTCATCTTTCTTCTTTCCTTATATTTTTAACCTTTTCCAGGATGGCATATAAATGAAACCATATAATATGTAGCCATTTGAGTCTGGCTTCTTTCATTTTGTATAATGCATTTGAAAGTCATTATCTTGTTGCATATTTTGGTACACTGGCCATACTAAAAGGTGTGTAGTGGTATTTCATTGTAGTTTTAAATTTGCATTTCCCTAATGACTAATGCCATTGAGCATATTTTCTGTATCATGTACATCTTAAGAAATGTCCTAACAATTAAACAATTACTTTCCCATTGAATGAATTAGCAGGGGAAAGAGGGCTGGGGTAAAATAGAGCACAAGATATTTAAACTTCTGTTATGCATTCATCATAAGGCTATGAGAAGATCTATAAGATAATACATATGAAAATGTTTTAGAATATATAAAGTACTATTATAAATATAAGGGACTATAATTTTTATTAAGTGCTAGAAAGTTACCAGATATAAAAATTGCACCAGAGGACTCACTCTCTCCCACACAGAAGATGAATGAAACACTACAGTCTGACCTGCCCTAGCTATACTATCTCTGTCTTTTGGAGTTGTCCTGAATTAAGCTAACTGTGTTGCAGATAAAGTCCTGTTTTCAAGTATAAATGTTACTTTTCTTTTCATAGCCAATATAACCAATCAGTTCAGCATTCAATAATAGCAAGAGATAAATTTATTATTTTAGTGTAAAAAGACAGAGCTGACTTCTGACCTGGTTCTTCCTCCTGTGACTGACATCTCACACCTAAACAAGTTTTCAGGTTCCCAAAAACTAAAAAGATGACTTCTCCATTTGTCTTTTAAGAGCCTCTACCTTTAAGTGATAAATGAATTGAATTTTGCTGAAAAAGAGTCCCTAATGCAAGAATTTCTAACGAGTAAATAAATAAAACCAAAATCACCTATTCAAGATTCCTCAAAATATCTAGACAGACAGGCTGACAAAAACTAATAGGAAACCACCCACGGGGACTCCAGATCTGAATAAAACTGTCGGACCATACTAGATATCTCCCTCCCAATGCAAGCACTAGGCAGAAGCACCAATGATTTAGAGCACAGTTCTAGTTGAGAATATTATTCGACACCTAAAGGGAAAGCTTACCTTTCTTTCTTTTAATAGTTTCTTATAGCCATTTGATCCGAGTGATAATAAAGTAATAAGGACATCTAAAGAAGGTGAAGCTGAAGCTCTTCCTGAAATAAGAAGGATAAGTTACATTCGGGAGATTAAGGGGGGTGGCTTTGGACATTAAGATTTATTACAGTAGCCAATGTACAAATGGATTTTTATTACTTTTTCGAAAAGCAACTTATTTATTCACCTGGATACATCTTGCTGATTTCCTGAATGAAGGAATCATTAAAGCCAGCAATTATAGCGCCACCTACTGGAACCATAAAATTTTTGTCCAAGCTCTGAACAAAAGCATCTATTCTACCAACTCGAGCCCCCTAGAATCAATATAATATTACATATTAGTTGCGAGGAAAACAGACAATTGCTATTAACAAATAAACACCATAACAAAAAATTGTATTTGGGGCAATTAATATATTAGCTTGATTTAACCATTTCACAATATATACATGCATTGAAACATCAAACTGTACATGATAAATATATTCAATGTTTGTCAACTCTACCTTAGACTAAAAATAAACACTATTAAAACAATGCATAGAAATAAAAAACAATTGAAAATTTTTATTTCCTTTGTTATAGTGCCAATAAAATGTTTTTAAGTATTAAACCAAAATTTTTGATGGTGCTCCTTATATGTGGAACTTTAATTTACAACCTGCTTTCACACATAAATCATTTAATCTTCATAACAACTCTGTGAAGCAACCACGGTTTAAGTATCAGCTCAGGTGGGAACTTTAATGAAACAGAGCTTTACACCTTAAAATTGGGAAAGAGAGAATGAATTCATCCCTTGCCTCTCATCTGTGCTCCTTTTTTGACAATGAATGTCTACAATGGGTCCTATGACTATTAAGTGGTTTTAAACAACCTCTGTGAGTTCGAGGGTGGCCACCATAACCTAATGGACTATAGTCATCCAAGTTGCCAAAGAGTTAATTATACATGTGCCTCTCTTTAATGCTGGGACAATCTACTACCTATATGACCATTTTAAGCACTCAGATAACAAAAAAGAAAAGCAAAACTTGTAACATTACTTAATGGAAATTTCATTTGTATACTCTTGGCAATCCTAGAAGTAATGTTTCTATATAACTCATGCTCCCTAATATTATAAACTTAGATGATTTCATTCCACTGCAAATGAACTTCCAGTGAAAATCTAATATTCTGGTGAAAAATGGAATACTTGCCTACTAGAAATGTAAAACTCAGTTCTGGTCCCCATCCAACACAATCTATGACCTTCTGTCTAACGTGCTTCAATTTTCTCCTCTTAAAAATAGAGATACTATCTAAATTACAGCTAAGATAGTCTTTTTCTTTATCTGTAGCCACAGATTTTCGATCTATATTCACAATCTGCATTCTTATTAATATTATAACCATATTTGACCTTCATTTTCACACCTCACTATCTCAGGGAGATTAGAAGGAACAGATAGCTGGCCTATCTAAGAGTCCAGATCCAGGCAGCAGGTGAAAGCAGCCAAAGCAGGGAAGAGGAGTGGCTGCTCTGGAGGCCATGATACAACTGTTCAAATCTTAACCTTCCTCTTCCTCTTCTAATTTCCTAATAAACCATGATCAGAGAAAATCTCACCATATCACAGGAAAACAGAAGCATATAACACTAACAGAATAAAAAACCCTGGAAAACATGTGAAGTAGCAGCATACAAAAATAAGTGGAACAGAGTTGCTTTTGTATTAACAGTACTGTCCAA
Source organism: Ateles fusciceps (assembly GCA_036589455.1). Lineage (NCBI taxonomy): Eukaryota > Metazoa > Chordata > Mammalia > Primates > Atelidae > Ateles > Ateles fusciceps. Next base: position 201,304 of record JAZHEH010000164.1, on the reverse strand, counting down.
GGCTTCCTGAGAGAAACAGGAACCTAAATTGGAAGCAGAAGTGCTAGAGGAATCAGTGCACCAGATTTTGCTAGAAGCCTTCCATCACTAAAACACAGAAGGCATTCAAAAGGCAGCATACTCTGTGGCAACAAAACAAACAGGCCAGATCCAATCTCAGAAATGGTTCAGAGACCCCCTTCTTTCAGCTACGTAAGTCACCAGTATATGATCTAAAATCCACACTCAAAATACATCTGAATAAAACCATTTACTACCATCTTCACAGCTACTACCCTGGCCAAAGCCACCAACAAATTTCATATGGATTGCTGCAACAGCCTTCCACGCTTGCCTCCCCTACAGTCTGTTTCCCACATAGCACATCACTCTTTCCTGCTTGAAATCCTTCCACGGCCAACGATCATACCAAGAATCAAATCCCAAACCCTTAACACACCTTAAAGCTCTATGACCACTGTTCACCGTGTTCATTGTGTTCAGCCATATTGGCCTCCTTGCTATTTCTCACACATTCCAAGCACACTCCTGCCTCAGAGTCTTGGCTGTTAGCTTCTGTCTGGAATCCAGAGAGCTGCAAAGCTTCCTCCTTCATGTCATTCAGAGCTCCACTCACATTCTTGAAGAGCGCTTCCTAGATCACTCCATCTAATGACATCTATCCCCCCCCAAATACCTGAGCATTTATCCAAGACCTGTCATACTCAAGGTTTACTGTCTGCTTTCCCACAAAAAAAAAGAATGCTCCATGATGGTTAAAGATTTTGTCGGATTCACTATTTCATCTCCAGTTCCTATCCTCATGCCTGGTACACAAGTAGGAACCCAGTAAATATTTGTTGAATGAAGTGACAATTAGGTCTGTGAATAAACAGTAGTTAACACCTATTTCTCTCAAATTCTTAACAGGCAAAGTTGCTGCTTCCCACACTTTGGGTAGTTTTACAGTCTCATACACGTATTTTTGTGACTCTACTATATCCCTCTCCATTAATCTATTCTAACATCCATAATCCATGAATCTCTTAGTCATTTTACTAAATAAAAACAGAAATACAGGTTATTCAAAGCTAACTTCCCTGGGGGCTACATGTGCATACAGAACACTCTATATGCTCAGCATTAAGGTATTCTGGGGTCTCTCCTTAAAAATAAGAAAATTAAAAACATAATCTTAATAAAAATAAAAAACATTTTATTTATAGTTTTTCTTCATATATTTAATTATTATAATATTATTTTCTCAAAAAAAGACTTACGGTATTAGCACTTTGTTTTTCAACAGAAAAATTGGACTTTGGAGTCACACTGAACTCGATGGGCTATTTTGTAGCTATAGACCTTGGGCAAGTCACTTAACCCCATTTAGTTTATTTCCCCATGTGCAGAATGGGAATAAGAAGTACACCTTAAATTGTTAGGTCTCAGTTAATAACTTCAAAAGCCTAGTAAGATGCCTGACACATGAAGAGTATGTAGTAAATGGTATATATTAACAATAAGGACTATTGAGATGAATTAAAGCTAACTGTAATTTTTCAGAATATCATGAAACAGCAACCAGCACTCAATAAGACTCAAGTATTTATTTGATTTAAATCAATAGTGCCACAAACTCTTTTGGTGAAGGCCAATTTGGGAAAAATAGAATGTTTATGTATTTGGTTTTTTTTGTTTGTTTTAAAGGAATGTCCAATTTAATAAGTTCTCATGTTCAATAGCACAGTACAGTGACTATAGTTAACAACAACGTATTGTGTATTTCAGAATACCCAGAAGAGAGGATGTGAAATGTCCCCAACACAAAAAGAAATAATAAATGCCAGGAAATGGATAGCCTAAATACTCTGACTTAACCATCACATAATCTGTACATGTATCAAAATACCATATGCACTCCATAAATATATCCAAACATTATGTAGCAAAGAAAAATTTTTAAAGAAACGTCAACTTTAGAAGGTAATACATTATCTGCAACAATGTCTGCATTTAAAAGTTTATTCACCCATCTTATAGTTTTATGTTTTGGTTAAAACGTTAGTAAAATTGCCTCACAAATGCAGAGAGGTAATGATAAAGCAGAGTATTCAAGATGCACAGCTCCAAGGGCAGCTTTCTTATCGTATTCTGGAGCTTTTTTTCTCTCTTTTTTTTTTAAGAGATAGTCTCACTCTGTCACTCAGGCTGGAGTACAGTGGTGTGATCATAAGTTACCATAATCTCGAACTCCTAGGCTCAATCAATCTTCCTGCCTCTGCCTCCCACATAGTTGGGATTACAAGAACACACCACTACACCCAGATATAACTTTTTCTTAATTTTAGTTTTGTAGAGATGGAGTCTCGCTTTGTTGCCAGGGAGGTCTCAAACTCCTGGCCTCAAGTTATCCGCAAGCTTCGGCCTTCCAAAGTACTGGACTTACAGGAGTGAGCCACCGTACCCAGCCTCTTTTAGTTTTAATCTCTTCAAGTGCACCACCAAATTTTCTAGTATTTAAAAATACGTTGTATCATTAAAATGATCATTATGAAGACTTTATAAGCATCTGGAGAGTACAGAAATGTAACACTAAAAAAATTAAATGTACACAATGAATATGACTATGTAAAAATAATATGTATATAAAAACAGAAAAAGTAAATATATAAATTGTTAAGGGTATTTGTTAGGGTAATAGTCTTATGAATGATCTTCTACTACTTCCTCATTTTTCCAAACTTTTAGTAATGCTGATGGTATTTGACTTTTAAAAGAAGAGAAGCTGCTAAAAACTACAGAGAAGAAGAGCAAGGGGGAAAGGGAGGGTAGGAATAAAAATCAATCACTGAAATAAAATGTTTTTCAAGATTTCCAGTGTAGAAAATTGTACACCCTTCCTCTATCACCATACAAGTTAGATATAATCTAACATAGATTAAGTGAAGAAGCCTTAAAAAGATAAGGTATAGCAAAAAGAAATACCAAGGAAATGGTAAACAGTCTTTCTCTCAACATTTTAAGAAATCCTGACACGCCATGCCTATAACCCACGCCACCTCTGGACTTGCTACATAAATTAATCCATTTCCTTATTGGTTTAATCCACCTTGAGTTGAGTTTCTGTTACTTGCTGCCAATGACATACTAACTGATACAAACTTGAGTAAAGAAATTAAGCAAACCGGCGATTACTATTTCATATGAACCACATTTATGTAAATGATACTAGTATACTCAAAATGATATAAAAGACAAAAAAATAACTAGTTATCTACTGTGCTTCAGAGCATTTACCATATTGGAGCAGGCCACAGGTAATCTGTGAATAACTTATGCCCACATAACACAAATCACATGTATGTCAAAACTGAATATGTATATTAACATCGTTACGCACACAAACTATGCAGCCCATATCATACATGCATAAATACAATACTTCATTTATTCACTGACTCTATTTAGTAACCAGTTATTGATTGTCCATTATGTACCAGATTCTATCTTAAGTATTGAGGGCACAGCAGTGAACAAAACAAAGTTCTACCTTCTACCCCCAACAGAACCTTAATTCTAATTACTGTCAATAACGAGACAATAAACAAACATTACATCAAGTGTTGATAAGTGTTCTGGAGAAAAACAGCAAGAAGCCATCAATTTTAAAAAGCATCATTATTTTATATGTCACTAAGAAAAAACATTACCTGTTAACATTGTAAGACACCACTGACTATAAGACATCACAATTTCAAATGTCAAAATGTAGAACACTACATCTTAAAATCAAGGAACGTGGTAAAGAGAGAAAGAGAGGGATAGAAAATGCTAGCAAGGGCTAGACACAGTGGCTCACATCTGTAATCCCAGCACTTTGGGAGGCCAAGGTGGGAGGCTCACTTGAGCCCACGAGTTCAAGACCAGCCGGGGCCACATGACAAAACCTCATCTTTAGAAAAAATACAAAAAGTTGGCTGGGGTTGGTGGTGCACACCTATGGTCCCAGCTACCCGGGAGGCTGAAGTAGGAGGATCACTTGAGCCTGGGAGGTTGAGGTTGCAGGGAACTGTGGATGCTACGTTCCAACCTGGGCAACAGAGTGAGACCCTAATCCCAAAAATAAAAATAAAAAAGTAGAAAATGCTAGTGAGAAAGCGGGAGGTGTTAGATAGGATTTGACGTATATATATTAATATCATTATGCACACAAACTATATAGCCTGTAACATACCTGCATAAATAAACACAATATTTCATTTATTCATTCACTTGGTTCAGTAATCAGTTATTGATTGTCAATAATAACAATCACGGATAGAGTTTCTGAGGAAGTCTCACTGACCTAAAGAAAGCTATGCAACTCTCTAGAAGAGCAGTCCAGTGAGTGGGATAAGCAAGAGCAAAAACCTGGAAATGCACACACACGACGAAATGGAAGAAAAGAAAGGCAGCAGTGGTGGTTGGAGCAGAGAAGCCAAACGGAAAGCAGTAGAAAATGAAATCAGCAAATCAGCAAAGGCCTGAATACACAAAGCCTTGTAGGCCATAGTTCTTACTGTAAGTGACATGGGAAAGAAACACAGACATAATTTCAAAATTAGAACCTAAAACAAATGACCAGAATCTAGTTGATGCTTAAAAAAAATACAAAAACCTGCCAATTCCATAGCTATATACTAGAATGTTTATAAATGAAGTCATTTCTAGCCTAAGATAATAAGGTACAATAATTCCTTAAATACAGAAGAAATCATATATTTTTTAAAATGGTATAATCCAGAATATTAGAAAAATGAGAATCCTGGTAATGAAACATTCTCAGAAAGTTAAAAGCTAAACTACTAAAGTATTTCTATGTTGATTCTAGTCTACTACCAAAGCTATCAGTCCAATTACCACCATAGTACAAAGAATAATGACTTTTACTGAGAGATTATCAGACGCAGGTTCCTAATACTCCCTAAAGCAGATGGTGATAAATAACTGTTTTTACTATATCAGTCTGTAGAAAAAGTAACAATCCTATAATATGTCAAAATGAATTTTTCCTTGACATATATATCATTTTAAATTCTTACCTGCTGAATGAGGTGCATACACTTTGAAGACTGCACTCCATAAGCATTATTGACTATATGTGGAATGCCAAAATTAGCACAAATCACAGCCAGTTCTTCTAGTCTATAAACATAAATATTCAATAGAAAGACATACTCACACTGTGCTTTATAAATGATAGTGCAGAAACTTTAAAAAAAAATTAATATTTATCCTTAATGTACACCAAGGGGAAAAACGATAAACACTGAAATTTCTATTACAGTAAACTTGGAAATACACAGCAAGCTCTTTCGAATAAACCTAAAAAACTTTTAAATTAACGTTATCAATAAATGGAAAAAAAATACAAAAATTTATGGAGATGTTAACTTTTAAATCATCTTAAAATTAAAAATTCCCTAAACAGAAAGCCAGAAGATTATTTAGAATGACCCCTCACAAGGTGCTACGCGCTTTTTTTTCCCAAACACTTTTGGTTGCTTACCATTCTGAAACTCGTATCTGCAAAATAATTAGCATATCTGGAAATCTTAAGAAATCTCACATTAAACATCTCATAAAATAAAAAATGCATTCTCAAATAGACTTTAATGTATTAAAAAATACAGAACATTAAAATGTGTCATTACCAAAATAACATTTTCCAACAACTTGGATACTGAGGAATCTTTTAAATAGCTACTGGTTTTAAATCCACCCTTATCTAATCTTACTTTTTCATTTTACACCTCTCATATTAATCTGAGAGTCTAACTTTATGCAAAGTAAGGTAATAAATTTCAGTGAGAGCATAATAAATAGATGTTCTTTCACAAAGCCAAATACTTCTCGTGACTGAGCTCATCTTTAATAGAAATGTCCTCCTGCTATGAAACTAAAATTAAATCCTGCTTTAGTAAAGTTATTAAAAGTTTTCTCTCTAAAGTATAAAGAATTTGAAAGCATTTTTATACAAGTAAAGTCCTTTCCAACAGGATATATTTCAAATATATAGTCTGAATTACCTATTTACGCAAAACACATGTTCTTTATCTACTAGATGTCATTAATATATTGTTAACTATAAGGAGGAATAATACTATTATGTTCATCTGTCACAAGTTTTCTTTTTTTTGTCCAGTTTGCCTCAGACCAAAAACAAGTTATCACTTTGCTTCCTTGAAGTCTCATGAATTAAAAACTCATTTTATCAGTCATTTTTACAAACCCTACAAATTGATACAAAAATCATTTTTGTTACTTCAAACTAATCAGATGATTTTTTACAAAATAGACTTTCTGGGATACACACAAGTATTTTCTTCATAAAATAAAGGGTACTTTCATGTGTGCGTGTTCTAATGAAAATATTCCTTAATAAAGGACTTCTTTGAAAATAAGGCTCCATAACACTACGTTCTATTTTTAAAAGAAAAAAAAATCACTTGTGAGTAGTTTTAAATAATCGGAATTACTTAAATCTGTTAATGGTTAGGGTGTGTTTCAAAAAAGTATTTAAATGAAAGAAGAAACAGAAAACATATTTTTCATATGAATCAAACTGTTTTCTAACTTAGAAGCCAATGTAAGGTGTTTATCAGTTAGAGGAAATACCCTTCTTTTTTGTAACATTTCCTTTAAGTGAATTTCCTCCACAATAGTTTTTGTCTGATTAAATAACTAATAAAAACAAAATGTATACTGCACCCAAAAAATTAAGACTATAAAGGAATAAAGCTTGATGTAAAAAAAATCAAAATGTAGTTTTAAAACTTAATAAAGTCAGAAATTCAAACATTACTGTGCATCACCCTTTTCCTACTTCACTCCTATTCAGAAATATTCATTACACAACAATGACAAATGAGAATTTTTCTGACTGATAAAAAACGTTATGAAATTTTTTTCTAAAGGAGATAATACAGGTAGAACACTTAACACTGTGCCAGGCATACTGTAAACATCCAAAAGACGTTAGTCAAAATGAAACAAAAGGAAAGTGTCCACAAGGATAAATAATCCAATTAATACAAATATCCATATGCTGTTTTTCAAAATGTGATTTCTATCACATTAAAAATTTTATGGATATCAAAACCATCACTAAAAAAAAGATGCCTATTTAATATTTCAATACAAATTTGAAATCTGATTGGTAAGTAATGAATAAACCACAATAGCATATGCAAAGTAATCTTAAAATAGAGTTCACAGGCTCATGAATGTAACGAGGTAAATTTTTAAGAGCCTAGTTTAAAAACGGTCTCTTACAATCTGCCTATAAGATAATAAAAGCCAACATGGCATTCATTACTGCCAAATAATGTGATTTCATGAATTAAAATCAAAGTATAACTTGATGCTACAAGAAAAGTCCAAAGTCAATATGGTTCTTACAAATTACCACTTCCATTCAAAATGTTAAAATGAACCAAAAATAATCGTAGTCAAAACCAGAAATCTTATTACTAAACCTGAGCCTATTACATTTTCAGAATAAAAATCTGACTATCCTTTAGAAAAGTCAACATTTGCTTTCTTTCCTTTTGTTTTTTTTTATGTTTGTATCATTCTCAAAATGTAGACAATGACAACCACTATGCACATGTAAGTATACATCTCAGTTAATCTTCCAATTACAGAAATTTGAAAGTAAACAACCCTAAATTTTTAAAAATTAACACTGATAACAATGAAAAGAAGTAAACCCAACATTTATCTTAGAAAGGGAACTTCTATTAAATAATAAGAACAAAGATGCTAAGAAATCAGAAACAGCATAAAGAGCAAGAAAACAAAGATGGCCTGCATGGTACTCGGGTGATAAAGGGAGCTCCCACCCTGTACTAGTTGTTTTCCTTGTTCTATTTCAAATGTTTATTTTCCCAAGCCACTACCCTATTTCTCCACAAGGTCAATCTATTCTCTTAGAACAGACCATTCACCTATTTACTACGAAGTGTTATTTAAGCATATTTGAGAATTAGTATATCATATTTTATTTAAAAGACTGATAAACAGCTAAAAGACAATATTCACAGATCATTTACCTATCAGGTACCCTCGGAGCAAAACAGGATGTAGTAGAATGAATACACAGAATGTTATCAGGCCCAAGTTCCTGGACTTTAGCCTTTACTGCTTGCAGGTCTGTACGCAGCTCGTCACCTTCCAAAACATTTTCTATCACCACAGGCTCAAAACCTAACCAACCAGGAAACACAATGTTAGTGTGAACTAAAATAAGGAAAGATCCTAACTCTTAATATTTATGTTGTAGATTAACCTTCCTCTGGTAATAAATACGTGGCTCAGTACTGGTATTAGTCAAAGCCAGGTCAAAATAATGTGAAGGACAACTACGTAATTTTAGGACCATATGTCTAACACTTCAATATGACAAGAATGAATTCTGGAAAGTAAGGAAAATAAAAGTTAAACAGATATCTATAGAAGTAATAACACAGACACTGATAACAAAAGGAATCACTTTAATCCAGTTCAATTTCAATCCACAGAAAAGTAAGTCCACTCATTCTCTGGCAATATTTCTGTTTTATTTTAAAGTGAACTTTATTTCAGACAGGACATAAATAATAATATAATTCAATCACTGAAACAAATCGCCATGATCTACTTAATGTTTTACCTCTAAAGAAAAACATAATAAATTTCAGCACCCTAAGGATCACTGATTCATCTCATAGCCTACAAAAGCCTTCTATTAAAACAAAATGTACACTGTAAATTTTTCATAAAGATAAAAATTGTTTTCACATTTTCAATTAAAACAGTACACTTAACTAGCAGATAAGCAAAGGTCCCTCAACAAATAATAATTGAGTAATCTTTCATGGTAGATATTTAAGTATCCATAAACTTAAAAGTTACATAAAGCAATACAAACATTAAATTTTGTTACATATATTTTACCACAATTTTTTCTTTAAAAAAAGCAATAGAGTACAGATTTAGTTTATTTTTTATTTATCTATCTTTATATAAGAAGTCTGAATTTTCTAATTGTGATGTTTAACACATTATATATGACATTTCTCTTACCTGCAGTGATCATGGATTTAAAGCAGGACTTCTGGTCTATTCGTGGCCATATAATATACTTTGCCTTCGGTCTTTTGTGTCGTAATGTTAAGAAACATAGGGTTAGACTCATACCAGTTGCCATAGGAACTACAAAGCAGTTGGCTACCGTATGGACACCTACAAATAAGAAGCAAAACAGAAATCTGTTATTCCACTAAATACCCAGCATCATTCTTGAAGAAATAATATACTTCATCTACAAAATAATAAAAGTCATAGCCCTAGTGCTTCTGTTTCTGTACTCACTCCCAGGAAGCTCAATGCCAAATTCAACTTCTGGGCTTATGGCTCTGATTTTCTATCTTATTCTAAGACCCTTTATTTTTAAAAAGTCTTTTCAAAAGCTATTCATACTTTTTTGGAAAAGGGCAATAATAAAGGAAATGAGTCAATGGTGTGTGTGTGTCCAGCCAGCCAAACGTATTATGATTAAGACAGTACCTACCAGCCAGCTTGATAATGTCCAGGACCAAAGAATTGGTGATTTTGTTCAAAAGGCTAGAGCCTGCAGCTTTTGGTTGCACAGCAGAAATATCACCCGATCGTCCAATCCCATGAATGAACCTAAACAAACAATGGGCCGAAAACTGGACAAATACATTCAGCATTCTAAGTAATACAATGTACAAGTATGCAAATATAATAACCAAAAAAACACCAGGAGCAATATTTGGCTGTTATAGAGATATGTTATAAACTATTAATGATGTGGAACTATCCTACTTAAATTGAAACAACGTTATCAATTATGCTGTGATAGCTGGCTTCCAAAGGCAGCCACCATCAGTTCTTTTTCTCCCTATGCCCACATGCTACTCCCACACCAAGTGATGGTGTCTACTTCCCCTACACTTGAATCTGGGCTGACCTTAGTGACTTGCTTGGCCAGGAAGAATCTAGCAGAAGTGACTGTGAAATTTCATGCTAGGAAAACGTTCAGATGACTAAACTCTCAGCTAGTATCTGACTGCAATTACATGAGAATCCCAAAGCAATACTCACCCTGCTGAGCCCAGTTAATCCAAAGAACTATGAGAGATAATAATAATTAAATGTTTTAAGCCACTTAATTTTAGGGTGGTTTGTTCTGTAGCAATAGAAAACTGCAATATATGAAACATTAAATTATCTTTCTTCTTTCCTTTTCCCCTAATCACATAGTGGGCTAAGTTCCAATGAAGATGAGCTGATGTTCAAATATTGCCTTCATTTTAAAAGAACTATATGCTCCTAGAAAATCAGAGTGCAAATCTACTCGTTTTAAATCAGATGATATTACACATTGTTTAGATACATCTGAATACTCCTTAAAATAAAAAAACCCTTTTGTAATTCGAGTAATTTCTAATTGACAGTAAAACATAACAGAAATTCTCTACAGGGGGATTATCAAAGAATACTAGTGTTGTACTTCCTCACCACTGAAATCTCATGTACAAAACATTTGTTACATATATTATCGACCATGTTATCAGCAAATTGTTAACTGAAATTTTCATACGAATTAGGCATTATCATCAGTTTTGACTGCAGTGGTTTTGACTGCAATACGAATTCTACTAGGCCCAGGAAATTTTCATTACAATAAAAAAGCATGGAAGACAGGAGTTTTATTTAAGAGTTTACACTTCACAGAAAGGTTAGTGGACAGAGAAATAAGTGATCATATTTGGAACAACTATCAATTAAATTGTTATCAGAATTAATGAAAAGTTTTCTTCAATAACGCAAAAGAGAAAAGTCACTTAATATCTATTGCAACAGAGAGGTATTTATAAAATGGGATGCAGTTTAAACACAGTTTAAAACAAAGTTTAAAAGTTCTAACTATAAATCATTCTCAAAAAAAAAAAAAAACCCTACCAATGTTAGAAAAGAAATATGGAAAACTATAAACAGCCTTAACAGATTTTAAACTCTTACAATCAGATATGTTTATCAGGGTAACCATTCCTAACAAAACGTATAGCCTGTGTTGTTCACCCAGAACCTGACAGGGTATATATATTTTTAGTCTGTCTTTGAAAAGCACTTGCTGAGATAAAATTGTTTCCATCTCCCTGTTGCATCTGCTTTACATATCCATTTGATAAGGCAAGAAGTGGTTGACAGACAGACATTTGATCATCTAATAAGATGAATACTGCTGCCATTGTTTTGAACCCAAAATAAATAAATAAACGATAGGTGTCCCGTACTAATCAAAAAAAGATACCTGTAATGACGACGAGCAACTAATGCGGATGCAACTCTCCCTTCCCTTTCTCCCACACCACAATTGCCTAAGAAATTGTTGCTGTCCATGATTGCAAGTTCATGTAAAAAGAGTTCAAGTGTACTTTCATCCCAGCCATTCTCTGGACACTTGCCCTTAAACGAAAAAAAAAGGTATGATTATATTTAATAAAACTATGGTTCTCTAGAACACAACAGAAATACATTTTCACTTTTTAATGTGTATTTTGCCATGCTCTTTGTTTGCTAAAATTCAGGCATAAATTCAGCACTATACAGAGACCGAAAATAGACAAAACGTTTGTACATTTGATTACAATTATTAATAGATTTGGAAAAGTGATGATTAATGTATATGATGACATCTACTCAGATATTTAAATTTTCGTAAGTGAAACTAACTGAAAACCAACATGCCACAACCCCAGTGAAGATGCTTCAAACCAGGACGTTGTGATTGGGGTGGAGGGGCGTGGAAGAGGGCAGTGGTTGTCAAACTTCAATTAAATATTGGCTCACGCCTGTAATCCCAGCAGTTTGGGAGGCCGAGGCGGGCGGATCACTTTAAGTCAGGAGTTTGAGACCTTCCTGGCCATCATGGTGAAACCCTGTCTCTACTAAAAACAAAAATTGGCCGGGTGTGGTGGCGCACGCCTGTAATCCCGGCTACTCGGGAGGCTGAGTGAGGCAGGAGAATCGCTTGAACCCGCGAGGCAAAGGTTGCAGTGAGCCGAGATTGTGCCATTACACTCCAGCCTGGGAGAAGAGCGAGACTTTGTCTCAAAAACAAACAAACAAACAAAAACACAACACAACAAAACTTGTAGTAAAATTAAAATTCAGGAACGCAGACAGGAAGGAGGGAGACCCGTGAAGTTCCGCGGAAACCTCGTGGTTCGAGTTAGCATACAGAGGTCTAGAAACACCATACGTGCTCTGAGTCCTTGAGGGTGGTGAAAGATGCAGGCGCGAACTTTGCCCTTCCGCGGAAAAAAAAAAAGCAAACTGGGACTTTCCCTCACTTCTGCATTCCGAAGTTAGAAACAGCGGGACTCAAAATCCCGACTCCAACACCCCCCACCTAAGCACAGCCTTTGGCAAAGCTGAGAAGGCACAGACCGCAGTCGGTCAGCGAGGACGAGCCAAGCTGAGACACACTCGGGACTAGTCTCAAGCAGCAAAGAGCTGCCGAAAAGGCACCACGAGTGGGGACGCCAGGCGGAGCCTGAGCCCCAGGGTTACGGCGGCTGGGGAGAACACCGACAGCTCGGTACCTTCTCCAGAAGCAGCCGTATGAGGTGCTCATGCGAGCGGCGGGCCTCACAGCCCTGCCGCACGTAAGCCGGCGACACCAGTCGCTCGCCTGCCGCGAAGCTCTCGCCGTTCATGACGGCAGTGTCGACCGTGGTGAGGAAGTGGAAGAACCAGCTCCACGGACACAACGGAACCAGAATGCAACTCGCCGCCTGGACGGTACGGCAGCGCCTTGGGACAAAAAAACAAAACAAAAACAAAAAAAAAACCACCAATCACGTCTCGCTCCTGCACATGCGCAGACCGTCTTAAGATGGCCGCCAGGAGGACGTTGGAATATTTGAGCATGCGCAAGGGAGCCCGCGCTTTTCGCTGACTTCGGGCAAAGGATGGACTGAAATGAGCCCCGCCCCGCTGCGGTTGATTGGTCTAGTTAAACTCTGGTGTTCCTGATAGGAACTTCAAGAAAGGATTTTGCGCTTGTGCAGATCGGGCGAGCAGAGGAAGGACCAGGTAGGTGGGGTTTTCTAGGTTGTTCTGTGTTCCAGTCCTGTTGGATGGTTGAGATCTGTGCAGACTCTGTGCTTTTGCCTTATTTAAACTGACTGTCAGATGCCAAAACTTCCAGTCTTTACCTTGATACAGTTCCACACTTATTACTGCCTGACAACCCCATAGGAAATAACAGCGCCCCACTCCTTTTCCCCTTTGCAGTACTCAGTGTTTAACCATAGCACTTACCACTCACCACGTGACATGCCAGACGTTTGTTTACACACACACCCATGAATGTAAACTCTCTAACCTAAATTGATATTGAATTAATGAATTACTTTGACCGTTCTGAAACTGTACCCAAGAACATTTTGTAAAGTTGATTAAGGGGGGAAAAAAAATTCAATTAGGCTTACAGCTGCTATTATTCAGCCAGCTTGCCCTATGGCCGACTTTCCTGCAGCTGGTTGCTACTTACTACTCCAGGAGAATGTGGCCCTTGTCACAAGACTCTTCATTCTTTTTCTGTTTATAGATAAAATCTAAGACATTGTGAGAAGATAAGTTTTCTGTTTGCTTGGCTTCTTTAGGTTCTGCATACCAACAAAACTAAGGATGCCAGCTTGTCTGGAAGGCCCAATAAAAAGCCGATTCATGGAGAAATGCAATTATCACATCCTGATGATTTCATCCCCCTTACCCCAACAAATCAGTGACCCTAAATTTTCCTTTCACCCTCCAGAAATCCCCTTAAAAACGTTTGCCTAGAACGCCTTGATGAAATGGACTGAAGCTTGAAAATTCTTCCTGTTTCCTGGCTTGTAACTTGTGATTATTAAACTCTTTCTCTGCTGTAACCCCACTATCTGTATATTGGTCTGTTCATGCACAGCGGGCATAGAAACCTGGCAGTCCTGTAACAATTCAACAATTGTTGAATTGTTGGAGATCCCTGCCTTCAGTTGCCTTACAGTCTTCATCTTATGTAAGCCTACGGTGATTTCTAACATTGCTCTCACTTGGTGGTATGCCCACTTGCACTGATTCACACGCACTTGCAAGAGTTGATTATTAAGTGTTCAGTAATTTTGTGACCTAGTTTTTAAATACAGCCACTCAAAAATTAAATTATATTAAAAGCAAAAGTAAAAATATTCAAAATTCATCACTTCCTAATTATGTGACATTTTACTATTATGTATGCTCTTCAGGTTATTTACATGCATTTTATTTATATGGTGGAAATTCAATATAATGTACTACTGCACATCTTCCAACTCCCCTTTTGATGATGTCATGTTGGCCACGGTGGGAGCATTTACACCATGGAAATCAGTAAACACTGCAAGTCAGGCCCTTACCCTCCAATCCACTCCCCTAGAAGTCAGTTGTTCAACATGTACCAGCTCATCACTGTTTCTACTATGTGTTCCCAGGGCATCCAGCTATTAATATACATCAGTCTATTTATGCTATTTGTTGAATTGCGTTTCAGTTGTTAATTTTCTCTCTCAACTAGACTGTGAGCTTCTAGTTGACAAGGGCTATATTGATACCTGTGTTCAAAGCACAGCACTAAATACATAATAGGTGTTTGATAAATATTTGTTGAATGACATAGACCACTTAACTACATAAAACTAAACAGAAAGATAAACCACAAAACAACAAGAATTTAGCTTACTTTCTAAGATGAGCGTTATCTTTCAGACTTTTGGAAAGTTGAGTTCTTATTCTCAAAATGCAACCATTTTTGCAACTTCTTCTTTGGAAAGGCCTTCAAAGCTGCCTTGTCAATCACATGCAAAATGTGCAAAAATCCCAAAATTAACCTCATTACTAAATGGACACGCTAGGTTTTTGAGCCAGCTTGTTCTCTCACCTTATTCACCATCTTAATTCAGATAAATGTTTGTTTCCAAAAATTAACTAACCATCATCAAGATATGCACTTATTAAAAGTATTCAAAAGATGCCAGCTTTGGAAGAAATTTCAAGAGAAGTATTCCAAAATTATTTTCATCCATTCACCCACCCAACAACTCTTTATTAATTACATACTATTTTTAATAGATAGGGTAGCATCAGAATAATCTCATGGTCTTTACAAGATGAAGCATCATTTAAAATAGGTCCAGAACACACAGGTTTAAATTCTGCTAGTGTCACTAGTTGTATAACCTTAAATACATAACTCAGACTTCCTGAACTTTGCTTTCCTCAGCTGTAAAATAGGGATATGAAAGAGGCAGTTACTATGATTAAATGAGAGGTAATTGCTCAATGACATCTTCTTGATGGACTGACTATACAAATGGACAACGGCCAGATCATATATGATAACAGAACTCTCACCCACAACCTGTTTAGCAACTAGCCTTCCAAACCACCACGTCTGCAGCAATCAGCCAAGAATGGTTAAGTCTTGGACAATGACTGCTAGCTTCCCTCTTTTATTACTTGCTTCTAACTTAAGACCAACCAGAGAAAGCCAATTAGGCGCCTTAAAAAAATCACATAAGATGCCCTGTTTCTAGTTAGCCAACCTCTAGCTTCTCCTTGCCAATACCTCCAATCAGCACACCAGAATTCTTCTCTTTACGTGAATCTTTCACTATGAAGCTTTCTCACTCCCCTGCCTGCCTTTGAGACTCTGACAAATGCAAGTGATGGTGACTGACTCCCTTCTCTAGCAAGCTCTGATTTTCCAGTTTTCCCAAAGACTCCACTGAGACATGGTCTGTGCTGTCCATGGCTGTGGACCTCAGCCTTCAGCCACTTGTGGTGCCCCACAGGGGCTCCTTGTGCCTTGTTGCTTGTCAAGTCCATGCCAACATGGTAAGTCAGTGGTGGCCTGGAACTCCTCCCTCTTTGCCTTGAGTTCCTAAGCTAGTCATTTGAAGTTTGATATTGGTTACTGTTTTCACCCTTAGTGGAATCAGGCAACTCCTTTTCATCATTTGTGCTGTCCTTTGTACTTCTATTTTGTATTGTGCTGTCGAAAAGTGTTGTTTTCCATAAGAAGGAGAATCCTAGGGGTAGAACACGGTCATGGGCCCTACAACCCTGTTGTTCAAGCCAGTTTCACAGACCAGTGAGTTTGCAGTTCTCACCCAGACTACATCTATTTGGACAAACTTTGTTGTGAGTCACCAATAAAACTGGATGAGGTTCTCCCTTCATCTTGATTTTTTGTCCTGAGGGCTTGCTTTTGATCCAAAGAAAGAGGTCATTCTGAGATTCTTCCTGCCAGGGGGCACAGATTGTCCAGTCTGTGTTCAAAAGGAGCAAAAATCAGGCTGGGGGCTAAGACAGGAAAAGCACGGGCATAACTTTCAACACGGTAGCCAGCCTTCATGGGGTGCTCTACGTCTAAATTGTCTATGTCCTCTCCTTCACCAGGAACAACTTCTGCTTCTTATACATACTCTCATTACAATCCTAATGCTTGTGCCTATCTCTCTAAGTGGCATAACTTCAGCAATGAGGAGTTGGGCCTTCAGTAGCCACTCTGGGGACCACTTGACTTGAACAAAATTTTTTATTTGATGGGCAACTTAGAAAAGAAAGGAAATTAAGATTTCTTAGGCCTCACGGGCAACAGTTTTTGAGCGGTACACAGAGGCCTCCACAGGAAATTCTGATTCAAGAATTATTCCACTAAAAGATGCTTTGGCCAAAGCTAACAAGCAATTTGACAAATGTAAGCAACAAACTAGACTCATTTCCTAGTCAATCTTCCCGTTTGGGTTGGCTCCCTGTATCCAGATGTCCCTCTTAATCCCTTAGCCTTCTGCTCTCTCTCTTTCTTCAATTTTATCAACTCTCCCCTTCTCTTCTTCTTGTCCAAGCCTCCTGCATTTTCTCAACAACTCTTCTAAAACTCCAAAATGTCAGTTGCTTCTAAAGATCCATCTCCCCTCTAAAGCAAGATATTCAGGCAACTGCAGAATTTAAACTTTGCACCCAAGATGAATTAAGAGCAATAATCAAGGACTTCTCTACTTCCAAACAAGACCAGCAACTATTTGTAGAAGAATTTAGGATTCATTTGAGTTCATATGATTCAGGGTTACCTAACCTAAATATATCAATGTATACATATATTGGCCAGATCCTCAGGTGTTAAATCTCTAATTTAAAGAAAAGTTGGTTGGACTGACATGGGTAGGGATCTACAAAGATCACTCTTTCCCCCGATAAACTTAGAGTCTGAGAAAGAAAAAAAAAGCCCTAAAAAGGAGAACAAAGTCTCCTAAACATTTTCTATAAAAATCTGTTGTACCATAATTCAATAATGCAAACCAAGACAAGATGGAATTATAGGAGATTTTCAGGATAAACTATAATATACCTCCTGACAACATTCAAGAGTTAACAAAGGTGCCACTGTAACAGCAGCCCTTTCATCTTATTTTGTCAATGGAGTTAAACCCGAAACTAGAAGGCTAATTCAAAAGTAGAAATTAGAATGGGAAATAGCTCTTTACCTGAACTAAATACCTGTCAGAACATTTTGAAAGGGCTTTAGAATAAAAATGACACAAGACACAAAATAAACTATGGTCTTACAGATCAAACAGCTAGGTGGCCCTCTTCCCACTAGCCATTTTGATAAGGACGCTTATAGATATTGTAAACCAGAAAAAAAGATTGTACTATCTTATAAAAGAAAAACCAAGACAAAAAAAAAAAATCCCTCAATCCCAATCAATGAGAGTGTTCTCAGAAGAAGAAAAATGCTCCCAGTATCCTGCCTTGCCCTTAAACACTCAAGTGAATTAAATGTATAGATGATGCTATACTCTGAATGTCTTCCCCAGAATCTACATGTTGGAAACTTAATCCCCAAGGCAAATGTGTTGAGGGATGCAGACAAGTGGAAGATATTTAGGTCATGGGGGTTCTACCACAGGAATGAATTAATGCAACTATAAAAAGAACTTGCAGGAGTAAGTTCATTCTTTTTGCTCCTCTGCCATGTGAGGGCACATTTGCCCCCACTTGCCCTTCCCACCTTCTGCCATGTGAGTATGCAGCAAGAAGGCCCCCAACAGACACCAGATACCGGCACCTTGATCTTGGACTTCCCAGCCTCCAGAACCATGAGAAATACATTTCTGTTCTTTATAAATTACCTAGTATTCTGTCATAGCAGCATAAATGAATGAAGAAAGATGATCAGTCTCATCAGTTCCTTGTAGGTACAGGTGCTGCTCTTTCTGCATTAAACTTCCCCACCTTTGCTGAGCCTTCTCCTTAGAGTAAGCATACACACAAGTGATCGAGTCTCTCAAATAACCCACAGATTTTTCCTATCTCCCAGCCCTTAACTGTAACCCTTGGGCCCTTGAGTGAAAACACCCCTTCCTGCTCTGTGAAACTACCCCTGCAAATTTAATAGCCCCCTCTTTGCAAATAGAATCATAATATTAAATGCGCAAGACAGACTTGTTTCTTAAAGTTCCAGAAGACTCCTCTATTCATAATCAAGCTGTGCCTACTGTGGATATACCTTTGCCTCCTCCATTATATTTGATGCATACCCCCACATGAAGGTCTTGACACTGTACCTGACATTCTATGGCCTTACAAGTGCACTGACATAGAAAAAAAATAACGAGTAGAACCTGAAAAGCAGATATGTTGTACCAAACTGTTACCCAGTCATCCCCAATATCCCTTGATGACAGAGCAAAGGAAGGTTTCAAAGCTACATTTGAAGGCCTTATATCTAATGGTCTTTTCATACCCTGCACTAGCAATTGTAACACTCTAGTCTTGCCAGTAAAGAAACTAAACGGGTAAGAATATCAACTTTTCAAGACCTCAGGACAATCAACAAAATTTTTGTTCCTTGCTTCCCAGTAGTACCTAACTCAGATACCATCCTGGCATCAATTCTACCTGA
Organism: Ateles fusciceps; assembly: GCA_036589455.1. Taxonomy (NCBI): domain Eukaryota; kingdom Metazoa; phylum Chordata; class Mammalia; order Primates; family Atelidae; genus Ateles; species Ateles fusciceps. Next base: position 182,283 of record JAZHEH010000164.1, on the reverse strand, counting down.
AGCCACTTATTTCACTCTAGTGTATTTTTGCTCTGCCTTTTTTTGGGGGGAGGGGGGGATGTGCCTCTAGATCACTTATAGGACAGTCAATACCTTTCGTCTTTCACCTGGAGAAGATAACAGTATACCTGGACAATCACGCCCCAGAGTTTTATTGAAGCCCCCTCCTGTTTTTCCCAGTTCCTCAAACACTTCTTAAAAGATCTAAATTTCTCTTGTGATTCAGTTCTGACATCATATGTAGATGATCTGTTTTATTCAGAGAAAAACAGAACTTGTAAAAAGTTTACATGCTCTCAGCTTTAACGGAAAAGGAACAAAGCTTCAACAGATATATTTCAACTTTCCAAAGTACAGTTCATTATTTAAGACATGGTATGTCTAAGGAGGGAAAAACATTCTCTCATTAGGCAAAAGATCATCCAAACTTATTTTAGACCTCTCACTAAATGACAATTGATAGGACTTCTAGGTTTAACTAGATATCACATACAAATTTTTCTGAGATTGCAACATCCCTTTATGAATTGACTCAGACCTCAGGAAGAGACTTTTTCTTCTGGGAATCCAAACTTGGAATAAGCCTTCTGTAACCTTAAGAAAGTTCTTCAACAGCTTCTTTCACTGGGCATCTGTAACTACAAAAATCCCTTTGATCTATTTATGTATAAGCTATATGGACAAGCCCTTGGGGTTTTAACTCAACTTGATGGGAACCATCAAAACTCATAACTTACTATGTATAGCCTCACCTTTGATCTGGTTGCAAAGACTTTCCTCTCTTATCTGTGTCAAAAGCTGCTATTAAGAAAATAACAAAAATCACTTGTCCATACTTCTGCTGAAATAGTTCTAGGTTCCCCTCTTGATCTCATGGTCCCTCACATAGTACTGACGTTACCACTGACTGAAAACACACAACACTTTTCAGCCAGCTGATTAACTTATTAGGATATTGCTACTCTCTTCCTCTCACATTACCGTTCACTACTGCAGCAACTTGAATCCTACCACTCTTCTGCCCCTAACCAGAAAGGGAGCCTCACAATAATCTCACCTTAGGAAACTTTGTGTATTCATGTTTACCGGAGACTCCCAGTGAGAACCCTGACCTAATACTATTTGTTAATGGACCATACCTCAAAACTGAAACTGGCGGGCGAATTGCTTGAGCCCAGAAGTTCAAGACCAGCCTGAGCAACGTAGTGAAACTTTGTCTCTACAAAAGAAAAAAATTCGCCATGTAAGGATGCATGTCTGTAGTTTCAACTACTCAGGAGGCTGAGGCAGAGGATCTCTTGAGTTCAGGAGGTCAAGGCTGAGATCATGCCACTGCCCTCCAGCCTGAGTGACAGGGAAAGATCCTGTCTCAAAAACAAAAACTGAAACTGGAGTTTATCTAGCAGGATATGGTATCACTAATTTCTCTTTAGAATATAGTCTTCTACCTGGGGAAAAATCAGCACAAATGCCAGAATATCATGCATGAATTATACCTTGTCAATTAGTTGAAGACCAGAGAGAATATGCTTTTGGAATGGTACATGACTTTGAGATGTTTTGAGGAAAAAAGGGGAGTTTCTCATCTCTTCGAAACTCCCAATAAAAATAGGCAACAAGTTAAGGAACTTTCGACGCACTCCCATTTCTTTGAGTGGTGGCCATTATAATGTAAAGGCTCATGCAGAAAGAGAAAATATGAAAGATAAAGGAAATGCTTAACCAGTATATGATCTTGTCTGAGCCCTCAGAGGATAAATCTCTGGAGGTACCCAAAGAGACAATTATAAAATATCAATTTTGGTAGACACGTTGGGTCATGCCTATAATCTTAGCACTTTGGGAGGTCAAGGCAGGTGGATCACCTGAGGTCAGGAGTTCAAGAACAGCCTGGCCAACATGGCGAAACCCCATCTCTACTAAAAATATAAAAATTAGCCAGGCGTGGTGGCAAGCGCCTATAATCCCAGCTACTCGGGGGCTGAGGCAGGAGAATCGCTTGAACCAGGGGGTGAAGTTTCAAGTGCTTTCTTCATGAATTTCTCCATCATGGTACAGACAAATTGCTTACTCCCTTATATGGACATTAGTTGGGAAACTTGAAAAAGACAGCTGAGGGTATTTTGGGGTCATATGTCACCTGTCAACACATAATCCTGAAAAATCTGTAAAGATGGGACATGGCCAAGAACCAAGGCCTCAACAGCCCTTTGCATACCTTCAGATGGATTTTTAAAATGTTTTAATTTTATGTCCATTTTCAGAGTAGACTGCAGCATTTCTCTTCCAAAAAGCTGCAGCCCTTACAGTCTCTAAAGAGCTGCGTGGTTTTATGTTTCCAACCTGCGACATAACGACTTTTATATCAAATAACTAAAGCATGCACTTTATGGGAACTATTATAAAATAACCCTGTAAGGCATTACCCCTTACTCAAAACTTCACTATCCTTACCAATCACAATCTTCTGGACAGATTAAAAGAACCAGTGGCATCCTTAAATTTAAATTAGCAAAATTTTCAGAAATCTTTGAGCTCCCATGACCAAAGGTACTCCTGCTTTCACTAGCCTTTATGGTTATGTGGTCCATTATTCCCTTGGGACCATATCACCCTATGAACTGGTAACCAGAAGACCCATGCATTGAGAGATTTCACTTTAGATAATAGACTCTGTCCTACGGCACACAAAAATGACACTATTTCAAGGAACTCATGTACCGTACCCAGGTCTATCACCAAGACCATTATGCCAGTATCCCCCACAACATCTTCCTAAACAGCCTCTTCATGATCTTCACCAGGAAATTTTATGTATTTGGAAGTGACATCAGAAAGAAGCTGTTCTTGAACCTCATGGAAAGTAGCCTTATCTAGCACTGTTAATAGCAAACACAACAATGAAACTCCAGGGAGTCAATCCTGGGTTCACATTTCACAACTAAAGAAGTAATTCGGAATGCTATACAATTGAAAGGCTAATCTAAAAAGATGCTTCAAACTAAGGATTCTTAGAGATCCTCTAGAAGAAGGCAGTCTTCTAAAGTTGGTAGCTGACCCTCAGAACCCAAGACCTTCAGAAGAAGCTGATGGCCTAAAGTATTGGGCAGCTTCCTCCCAAGACATTGAACCAAGATCTCTAATTCCTATTTTGTTCTTTACCTGCTTGCTTATAATTATTCTTTTTCTCATTTTATATAGAACCCTGGCTTTGTCCTCTCCTAATGGCCCCTTTTCCTTTTTCCTTTCTCCTTTTTTTTTTTTTTTTTTTTTGAGACAGGGTCTTGCTCTGTCACCCAGACTGGAGCACAGTGGCACTATCTCAGCTCACTGCAGCCTTGACCTCCCAGGCTCAAGTGATCCACCTGCCTCAGCTTCCCAAAGTGCTGGAATTACAGGCATGAGCCAGTGCAACTTGTCCCCCCTTTTCCTTTTATTCTCTCCTTAGTATAATTGTAAGGTCAAAACATACTTATCATAATGCCATTCTTTGGTTATTCCACTCAGTATTCACTTCCCTTAATCTTACTGACTGTCGGATATGGCTTCCATTACCAGACCTCCATGATAAAAATCTCAGAACATCTTTAATCTCATTAAACAAGATCATAGGGAATCATCAAAAATATATATTTCCAATTGTAATTACATGGACAAATGGTCTTCAGCAAATCAGCCTGCAACTTTGCTAGTGTCTCTCCCCTCTCCCTGAACAAGAATCAATTATGATAATCTATTGTTCAGACCCCAGGTATTCCTAAATTTGAATTCAGTAACCTTAATAGGGTTATTGGTCAAATACTAGAAGAGGCCAATTGAGATCCGAGTATGTATCTCAGCTAACACAAGGCCTTGATTCCAACCTTGTATTGTGAGCAACAACTTTTCTCTTGTATCTCCACGTACCCCTACCAGATACTACTTCCTCGGTGTCCGGGATACCTAGCCCTGTTTGCCTCCAACTAACACCTCATACACTATAGGAGTGGCATTCCAAGTGGTATTGTCTGTGCATAGAGACTTTAATTCTATAAGTCACCAAGACTGGAAATCCTGACTCACATGAACTCCAAAACAAAGCCACTTATGATTATTCAGGTACTTTCCCTAGGGGGAGTTACCAACTCATTGTTCATGCTGTTCCCAATTGTGAGAATTATACCAATAGAAAAAAACTGTAAGAAAAATATCACTAGCTGAAGAATCATCAAGGATGCTGCCCCTGCACTAGATGGAATACAGATCAGTTGCAGTTCCTTAGCATGAGTAGTGACAGACGATCACATTGCTCTAGATTCCTTGTCAGCCAGTCACAGTGGAATCTATGCCGTAGCCAAAATGTCTTGGTGTACTTGGATCAATGAAAAAGGCAACACAGGAAAGGCTGTATGTCACCTTAAAGAAAGAGTTACTTGGCTTTCTTTAGTTGACCGTCATAGCCTATGATTTTCTTCTCCGCCTGAGTTGGGCAATTAGGTCCCTGGCTCTGAAGCATCTTAAAAGAACTATAACCTGTTCTTGTTTTCATCATAATTGTCATAATACTGGTCCTTTGCATTCTATCCAGAGTCTTAAATTCTTCTGTACAGGCACTCTCGTACCAGATTATCACCATAATGGTAAAACACAAAAAGTCCATAAGATCTCACAGTAAGATTGATTGTGAAGGCAACTAAACAATCGGCAAGATCTGGAGATCTGGATCACTAGCCTTTCTTCAACTGGTCAAACTCTTGCAAGTAAGAGAGTGGCCAGAATGGGGACTGAGGGACTGAATGTACAAGAGAGCAAGGAACCCTGACCCATAACCTCTGCGGCAACTAGCTTAGAAAGCCAAATCATACTCTGCAGATCTGAATGTTAGTGTCACCCCAAAATTTATATGTTAGACTCCTAACCATCAGTACCTTAGAATGTGACTGTATATAGAGATAGGGCCTGTAAACAGGTAATTAAGGTAAAATACGGTCCTGAGCATGGGTTCCTAATCCAATGTAACTGGTGTCTTTATAAGAAGAGATTAGGACACAGACACACAAAGGGAAGACCATAAAGACAGAAAGAGAAGACGGCCATCTGCAAGCCACGAAGAGAGGCCTCAGAAGTCAAACCTGCTGATACCTTGACCTCAGACTAGACTCTAGAACTGTGAAGAAATGAATCTCTGCTGTTTAAGCCATCCAGTCTTGTTACGGCAGCCCTAGCAAATTAATACACCGACAAACACCAATTGAAAAACGTTCTAGAGTGTTACAGCTCTTTCAGAATTTGTCTAGCAGGCTTTCCAGTTTACGCTGGAGAGCCCCTAAAAAATACAAACCCTAGAAAATACCTGGCTATTTATACCTGACTAGTATATCTCAAAACTGTCATAGTCGTGGGAAATAAGAAAAGATTGAGAAATTATTACAGACCAAAGAAAACTAATGAGACATCGTCACTAAATGTAATGCAGTATCCTGGATTAGATCCTACAACAGAAAGAAAGTATTAGTGGAGAAACTGGAGAAATACAAATAAAATCTGAAGCGTGTCCAAGAGTATGTAAATATGTTGATTTCTTAGTTTTGACAAATGTATTACGGTAAATACGATGTTAACATTAGAAAAAAAAAGAGTGAAGGGTATATGGGAATCCTCTGCTCTATCTCTGTAAATAAAAAAATATTTCAAAATAAAAAGAGACATTTTCAGGCAAAAACAGAATTTTCACCAGCAGAACTCCGCTAAAAGAAATACCAAAGGGTATTCTTAAGGAAAAAGAAAAATAGTTCCAGATGAAATATCAAAATATCACAGGTTGGGTACTGGGGCCCATTCCTTTAATCCCAGCACTTTGGGGGGCTGCAGTGGGTGGATCATTTGAGCCCAGGAGTTCGAGACCAGTCTGGGCAACATGGCAAAACCCCATCTCTACAAAAAATACAAAAATTAGCCAGGCATGGTAGCACACCTCTGTGGTCCCAGCTACTTGGGAGTCTGAGGTAGGAGGATTGCCTTGAGCTCAGGAGGTCAAGGCTGCAGTGAGCCATGATTGTGCCATTGCATTCCAGCCTGGGTGGTAGAGTGAAATTTGTCTCAAAAAAAAAAAAAAAAAATCCAAAATACCAAAGATGCAGGATGAGACAAAGAACAATAAAAATGGTAAGTAAATATGTGGGTGAGACTGGGTGCAGTGGCTCACACCTGCAATCCCAGCACCTTGGCCAGCCAAGGCAGGCAGATCACTTGAGGTCAAGAGTTTGAGACCAGCCTGACCAACATGGTGAAGCCCCATCTCTACTAAAAATACAAAAATTAGCTGGGTGTGGTGGTGGGCACCTATGGTCCCAGCTACTTGGAAGGCTGAGGCAGGAGAATTGCTTGAACCTGGGAGGCAGAGGTTGCGGTGAGCTGAGATGGTGCCACTGCACTCCAGCCTGGCGACAGAGCAAGATTTCATCTAAAAATATATATGTCAAATAAATAAATAAATAAGTGGGTGAATCTAGATTAATGTTATCCGTATAAAAATTACAGTAATGTGTTGTAGGGTTTAAAATACAGAGAAAGAACATTATTGGCATTTAAATAGAGAGGAGCTCAAGAGAGTACAGTGTTCTAAAGGCTTTCTAATCATAGAGTGGCTCATAGAGCTTATTAAAAGGCAGAATCTCAGAAGTATCACTGAATCAGAATTTCTATTTTAACAAAATCTTCTATGATTCATATGCATATTAAGGTTTAGAAAGTATCATTCCCAAAATGTGTGTATTATCTGAAAAGGGAGTAAAAGAACCAACTGATATTAGATTTTTGCAAATCTAGAATTTATGTTGTAATCTCTATGGTAACCACTCAAGGAATGCTAAAAGGTTACATTATTTTCAAACACAGAGGGAAAATAAAAAAGTAAAAAATAATCAGCTTAAAATAAGGAAAGAGAGAAAAACAGAACAAGCTGAATACATAGAAAGCAAATAAAATATAAGTAAGCAATATACTCATATTAGAAGACAATGATTATCCGACTAGATTTTTAAAGGCAAAAATAATTACATATGCAAGATGATGTTTATATTTCCATGTAAATGTGTACAACAATGTACAATTTATAGTGTTTCACATACGTTAAGGCTGAGACACATTAAGACTAGGTTATTAATAACCTGGAGAGCAGTAGGTTGTTATACGAGATCTTCTACAAAGTGACATACAAGTCCCAGGATGTTACCAATCTAGTAAATTACTTATATTCTTTAAAATGGCCGGGTGCAGTTGCTCACACCTGTAATCCCAGCACTCTGGGAGGCCGAGGTGGGTGGATCACCTGAGGTCAGGAATTCGAAACCAGCCTGACCAACATGGTGAAACCCCATCTCTACTAAAAATACAAAAAAAATGGCCGGGCGTGGTGGCAGGCACCTGTAATCCCAGCTACTAGGGAAGGTGGGGCAGGAGAATCGCTTGAACCAGGGAGGCAGAGGTTGCAGTGAGCCGGGATCGTGCCATTGTACTCCACCCTGGGCAATAAGAGCTAGACTCTGTCTTAAAAAAAAAAAAAAGTCTTCAATGAAACTATAAGAAAAAAAAAAAAACTTTATTACATACTGTTTTAACCAGGAATGTATCTAAAACAAAACGCTACAGAAATATTGAAAGTTGAAAGTAAAATAATGGAAAAAGATATAACATGCAAATACTAACAAAAGAAAGCTGACGTAAATTATTAATTTTAGACAAAGTAGACTTTAAGATCAATGACATTACTCACCATTAAAAATACCACATAATGATAAAAGTTTTAATTTACCATTATCAGTTATTGTAGGAGAAGATACAATAATTCTAAATTTGTATACACTTAATAATATAGTTCCAGAATACACAAAGCAAAAAATCAAAAATCTAAAAGGAAGAATAGACAAATCTGCAATCATAGTGGAATTTTATAAGACGCCTTTTAGAAACTAATAGAATATGTTAACATAAAAAATTAGTAAAGATATAGAAATACCATGTGTAGCAAACTTGACCTAATGTGCATTCACAGAGCACTGTACCCAGTAACTGCCAAGTGAATATTTTTTTCAAACTCACAGAGAATATTTACAGAATTGGCTATATGCTGACTCTTAACATAAAACAAGTCACAACAAATTTCAAAGCAGTAAAATCATGCAAAGTACATTTTCTCATACAATGCAACTAAGCTAGAAATCAGTAACACAAACAAGGCTTATTTAGAAATTAAGCAATATTCTAAATAATCCACAGGTCATACAAAATGTTACAATAAAAATTATAAAGTATTTACAACTGAATGACAATGAAAATACCACACATTAAGACTTATGAGAGGAAGCCAAAATCATGCTTGTGGGAAACATAATTTTAAAAGTAACAGAAAAGGAAAAAAAAAAAAGCTAAACATTTATGAGTTAAGATTTTAATCTCAAGAGTTGGTAAAAGAATGGAAAATATACACTGGGAAGTTTTAAAAAGAATGAAAAATAAACCCAAAAGGAATTGAAGAAAACAAAAAAAAGATAAGAAATTAGGAAATAGAAAATGTCTCAGTCTGTTACAGGCTGCTATAACAATATATCGTAAACTGAGTGGCTTATGAACAACAGAAGTGTATTTCTCACTGTTACAGAGGCTAAGAAGTCCCAGATCAAGGACCTGGCAGATGCAGTGTCTGATGAAGGCCACTTCCTGGTTCATAAAGGGCCGTCTTCTCTCTGTATCCTCACGTGGCAGAAAGGGAGAGGAATCTCTCTGGGGTCTCTTTCTAAGGGCACTAATGTCATTTATGAGAGCTCAGCCCTCATGACCTGTTCACCTCCCAAAGGCTCCACCCACTAATACCATCACTTTGAAGGTTGAGATTTCACATACGAGTTTGGGAGGGACATATTCAGACCATAGCAGAAAACAGGGAGAGAATTAGCAAAGGTGGGTTCTATGAAAGGACTAAAGGTGAGGTGGGAAGGGGGGTCTAATCCCAGAGGCCAGAAAAACTGGAAGAGGAAAATGTAGGGGGAGGTTCATACAGCCGCAAGGGAATAAAGGGAGAAGGGGCCAGGTTTTCTGGCACTGTCACCCAGGCTGGAGTGCAGTGGTGAGATGTTTGGCTCAATGCAACTTCTGCCTCCCAGGCTCAGGTGATCCTCCCACCTCAACCTCTCCAGTAGCTAGGACTACAGTCATGTGCCACCATGCCCAGCTAATTTTTGCATTTTTCGTAGAGATGGTGTTTCACCATGTTGCCCAGGCTGGTCTTGAACTCCTGGCCTCAAGGCATCCTCCTGCCTTGACCTCCCAAAGTGCTAGGATTACAGGCATGAGCCACCATGCCTGGCCGCCAGATTTTCAATAGGCATTTTGAAATGAAACACTGTGCAGTCTAAAGGAAACCCCCCCACTTCCAACTCCCTGTGAAATACTGAGTAAGGCAGACTTGTCTTATGAATCCAGTCTGGGGTTGGATCTATTTGGGGCATGCATTGAAGCACTAAAGCCAGTTTTAAGGGTGGGTGTCAAGTGAAATAAAAGCAGCTCAAAAGTACCTGGTCCCCTGTGATTTACCCTAGTATGAGCTAACACCGAGCCTGTGTGCCAGGCACCGCTCCTAGGACTTCCCCAGCAGGAGTGCATACAATCCTCCCAGCAGCCCAGGAAGGTAGGCACTATTATCTTCACCCTAATTTACACCTGAAGAAGCCGCGCCTCAGAGAAGCCAGGTGAGATTATACCTATGGTCAAGGGAAATAGGATTCGGTGGCGGCTGCCTGGCTCCAGAGACTGTGCTTTAACCACTCCTCATACTGTCAGATTCAAGAGGCATTTCATGTTCTAGACTTGAGGCAGGTAAATATGCAGCCTCTATCTACTAGGATGTGGATGGCATTACAAAAATACAGCCAGAGGAGAGAAAAGGTAGATTGCCAAGAGGCATATTATTAAGTCATAAGGCCCATTAACCCCCCCATGGTGGTTAACCCCCACGCCTGCCGTATTGGTGCTAGGATTTCTCACTCCCCAAATAGCATCTGAAAGAGCAGAGGGCGTCATTAACTCCTCCGCTTCACTACCACTTACACCTCGGCTATCAGCAATCTCATGTCCCCCACCTCCGCCTCTCCACTCCCCCACCACCTAGTCCAGGCTTCTGCTTCCCTTGGACGAGTGCAGTGGCCTCTGCATCCTCTTTGCCATCATCCCCTCATTCCAGTCCACTCCTCACTCAGTCGTGAGAATTCCTTAAGTAGACATCACCTTCCTCCCCTGCTCAGAACCGTTCAACGGTTCCCATCACACTGAGCATACAATCACAACTCCTTACCTTGACCTGTAAGGCCCTGCAAGGTCCGGCCCCACTGAGTTCTATGATCAGCCTCCCTCTGGACAGTGGGCTTCCACCTCTTGCGCCTCCTTGCAGACCTGAAATATACCAACATTTTCTTTTCCCACCTCAGACCTTCCCGCATGCTGTGCCTTTTACCCAAAATGTCTTTCTCTTCATTTTGCATGGCAGCTTTCTCTTTTCCTTCAGTGTAAGTCTTCCTCCTCTGAGAAGCCTTCTCTTTCCATTTCGTCTAAGTAGGAACCTAGTTCTGAGGAAATGTCCTATATATTCACTTTAATTTTTTTTTTTTTTTTAGACAGAGTCTCACTCTGACACCCAGGCTGGACTGTAGTGGCACAATTTCAGCTCACTGCAACCTCAGTCTCCTGGGTTCAAGTGATTCTCCTGCCTCAGCCTCCCGAGTAGCTGGGATTACAGGTACCCGCCACCACGCCTGGCTAATTTTTGTATACTTAGTAGAGACGGGTTTCACCACGTTGGTCAGGCTGCTTTCAAACTCTTGACCTCAGGTGATCCTCCCACTTCGGCCTCCCAAAGTGCTGGGATTACAAGCATGAGCCGCCGCACCCGGCACCCACTTTAAATTATGAGTTGATCGCTTGTATAATATCTGGATTGGAAGCTTCTGGAAGACGGGAACCCTATTTATCCACCTACTCTTCTGAGCACGTAGCACAGTACCTGGCACATAGTCAGCATTCACAAACATTTTCGGATGCATAAATGACGATAACGAATCCCAAGGGTTGCTTTTCTTTTGGTGGTTACTGAATGAACCCGGATGTGGAGAGGAGAGACAGCAGGGACCAGGGACAAATAGATGACACCTCATGTTTTGAGAGTATTTTAAATTGAAAAGGAGATGTTTCCCAGTGGTGGATGCAAATAGACAAATAATGACCACATTGCTTTACCATTCCATCCACATATGTTGTACAAGGTTTGGGGTAGAGGAAATGACAGGTCTCTAAGAGGCCTAGCAGGATCTGACTGTCATCAGCCTCGTTAATGAGGCCTCTTAAACAACTTGAAGCAAAATGACTTCCCTACCAAAACCGCTTCAAAGAGCAGTTGGAAGTGGAGAGTGAGGGAATAACAGAATCAGTAACTAGGTTGCTGAGAGAAGTCTCCTGTGATTAGAAAAAGAAAAAAAAATGTAGTAATTACATTCCGTGGAGACTAAGAGAACTCAGAAGTCAAGGTCTTGCCTTCATGTTTATTTCTAATGGAGAGAGATGAAATAAAATCTGTGGATGTAGTAGAAGGTCATTTAAGACCTTCCCCGGGATGAGTAAAGCAATCCTCTCCCCAGAGGGAGGAGAGGTAGGTAGAGAAAGCTTCCTCCAAGCACTGACACTGCTGAAATCCTTATAATTCCCAGTAAAAGCAGGAGCAAGGGAAAAGCTGCAGGAGATTTGACGGGAGTCCGTGAACAGGCCTGGAGCCTGGGGCTTGTTGCCGCTTGAAGCAGAGTGAGGGAGAGCTTCAGGGGCCTTTGACTTGGAGAGATGGCAGCTGGGGGGAGGACCAAGTACTGGTGGGGACTGCAGTCTCTGGAATCAGACAGATGGAGTTCCAAGCCTGGCTCCCCTTCTTCCTCCAACCTAAGTTTGTGCAAAATATCCGACGCCTCTAGGCTTCAGCTGATTCTTCTACGAAAGCGGGTAATAATAGAGAGGGAAGGCAATGACCACGTGGTGGAGAGGAAGCCCTTGGCAAATGTGAGGGCTCCTGATCACAGCTGATACAGCTAGTCTTCGCCATGGTGGTAAGTAAGCCACTTGATCCTAGATGTGTGGAGAGTGAGGACTGGCTCCCTCCAAGTCCTTCCAGCCGACCGTACCAGGGGCTACAAAATGACAAACTATATTCTCCAGGCTCCCTCCCAACTAGCATTCCAGAAACACATCAAGTGACCAATTAAATTATACTCAACTGAGATTTGAAAGCTGGATCTGGTGGAGGCCAACTTCCTGCTCCAGGACAAGTCTTTGTTGTCACTGGCAAACAGGGTAGTGGGCACATGAGGCTTTTCAGCCTTTCTGCATCCATTCTCCAGCCTTCTGTGCGTCCAGCGGCAGTGCGAGGAGCAGTGTTGCAACCAAATGCAGGTCCGCTTGCTTGTCACCTGCAGAGTTCAACAACAGCGAGGTCTGGTGGAAAGAAAGTGACTTTATTAACCAAAACTAGTAATGGGGAAGTGGCTGGATTCCCGTCCAACATGACCACTTCGAATTTGCAGGGAAAGGCAAGGGGCAAGGGTTTGAAAAGGGGAAACTTGATATGGAAGGCATGAAAGAATTGTGCTGAATACAATGTCTGTGTGTCTCGTTCCTGTGGCTATCTTGGGTCTCAGTCTACCTCGAGCATGGGCTGACATCCTCTCCACAATGGTGAGGTTATTCACTAGCCACCCTGAGGTAATCTCTGGAATTTTGCAGCTGGGTCTTCAGGCTTGATCTGCCCATCTCAAGATTAGCCCCTGGAACTTCTAAGAAGGCACGTAAGTAGATACTAGCGTGTCGTTAGATAAATGTGAAGGGCCTGTATGAGGTGAGAAAGAGGGATGTGGAGTCTGTTTTTTTGAAGGCTAAGGGAAAAGGTTTCTGCAGTTTGCTTCAAGGGTACATCTTGAAACCCATTTTGAATGCAAGCTGCTTGCTTAGTGTGGCTTCCTGATACAGGAACACAGTCTCATAGTTGAAATCAGTAGCCCTAGCGGTGGCCTCAGAGGTGGTAGCTCTTCTGGTGGGTCACTTCTGCTTTATTCTGGGAGTCATTTCTAGAAACCTAGTCTAAAGCCCACACCCTTAGACCTTCCAATGATTTTGTAAACACCCCATTTCCTAAATTAAACCCCTTGGCAGTTAAGACATCTTGGGTCATTTTTTTCTCCTGTCCTCAATCTTGACTCTTAGACTAGATTTTTGCATTTCTTTCCTTCACAATCCCAACTGTGTACCACATTTTTTATAAGCAAAAATATTTTTTTTCTAGAAGAAGTATCATTCACTTCACTTAGTTATGTTACTTTTCCTGAATTATTTATATCACAGAAAGACCGACCAATCACCTCCTTCCTACATAATTAAGCCTGAGGCTTTGCCATTCCCTAGTGATAGCTGCACAAACTGCAACTGTAATGCTGGGCAGGGAATAATCAGAGTCAACAGAGCAACTTCACGATCCCAAGCCAATAAAGTGAAGCCTGATACTGATGTTTTTATGGAATATTGAAAATGGAGAGTTGAGAGAAAAGACTTTCTCCAGCATTGCCCAAGAGAGATAGAGCATTGATGACTCAGTGAGTTTTCCTGCCAGCTTGGCAGATACAGCCTTTTAATTGAGACTGACTCACCATGCCTCAGGGGTGACTGTATTCCTTAAAATAGCAGCTCCCATTGCATTGGACTCAAATCCTTTTTGCAAGGAGGCAGGAAATAAACTCACTCTGCAACCTTCCCATCTCAACTTAGTTTCCTGTTGGCCATTTTGACCATCTGACATCTGTGCTGGTGTGATTGTTCCTTCTCTCAATCCATAGACATTAATAAATTAGCATTCTTGTCTTTTTTATTTGGTTAGCCTCTTGTGAGACTGTTATAATGATTCAGCTCAACAGAGCCTGCTTATCTCTAAGAGAACTGAGAAAAATTGGTGAACCTAAAGATCTGAGTCCAAATCTGAGATACAAAAATCCATGGACCCTGAGATCTTCTACCCCTAAAGCCTGATTTGCAGTCCCAACAAGTGGACAAACACACACTCCCTGGCCAATTCTTCATTATCTGCATGTGAGTCATTTATAGCCATTAATTTTCAATTATAAGACTAGTTGAAAAGACCAGCCTCTTGAGTTCAAGAGATATGAGTTCAAATCTTGGCTATGCAGCTTCCTAGACAAGTTATTTCACCTTTCTGTGCTTCACTTTTCTCCTTTATAAGGAGTCAATAAGAAAACCCACTTGACATGGAATTAAAAACATATAAAGTAAGTAGCATAAATAAATAGTAATCCCACAACTTTGGGAGGCTGAGGCAGGAGGATCACTTAAGCCCAGGAGTTCAAGACCAGCCTGGGCAACATAGTGAGACTCCATCTCTACAAAAAATAAAAGATTAGCCAAGCATGGTGGCACATCCCTGTAGTCCCATCTACTCCGGAGGCTGAGGTGGGAGGATCACTGTAGCCCAGGTGTTCAAGGCTACAATGAGCCATGATTGTGCCACTGCACTCCAGAGCCTGGGCAAAAGAGCATTCCCCTGTCAAAAAAAAAAAAAAAAAAAAAAAAAAGTAGGGATAAGTCCAAAGATAAGTAGAAAGAGGGTTCCTGGAGGAGGACAGTGTAGGAAGAATAGTGTAGTGATGAAAAGAAGCTTGATAGGCCTCTCTGAAGCAGGCCTCAAAGGCCAGTTTCAACTCAAATAGTCCGATAGCAAAAACAGCCACAAATGCTTCCTGCTCCCAGCATCCACGACCTGAGGCAATCCTGTCTCACTCTGACTCTGGACTTGGTCATGCCACTGACTGTGACCCATGGGATGGTTGGTAGCAAATGTCATTCAGGTAGAGGCATGCAAAGGACTTCCACATCTGGGATGACCCTAATGATGTGCAATCATCCCCTCCGTATCCATGGGGGGATTGGTTCCGGGACCTCAATGGACACTCCAGTCTCTTACATAAAATGCTGCAGTGTTCACATATAACCTATGGACATTCTTTTGTATCTTTTAAATCATTTCTAGATTAACTATGTTACCTAATACAATGTAAATGCTATGTAAATAGTTGTTATACTAAATTGTTTGGGAATCATGACAAGAAAAAAGTCTGTAAGTGTTCAGTACAGACTCAATGCTTTTCCCAAGTATTTTCTATCTGCAGTTGGTTGAAACCAGAGATGCAGAATACATGGATGTGGAAGGCTGACTGTACTTGGAACATTTCTGTCACCATGTGAACAAGCCTGGTCTAGCCAGGTGGATGCTGAGAAACACGTGGCCCAGTCCTCTCCAGCGTCCCAGTTAACAGCCGGCACTGCCAGAAACATGGCAATCCAGCTCCCTGCAGCTGCCCGTAGATTCACACACGAGCTCAGTCAAGACCAGTAGAATGGCCCAGCTGAGCCCTGTTCAAACTGTAACCCATAGAACTGTGACGAAAATAAATGGTGGTCATTTTAAGTCACTCCATTTTGGGGAGAGTTGTGAAAGAAGTGAAAGCTTTCTGAAATGGGGGGTGGGCATTAGAAGTGGGGGCAGATCAGTGACATAGGCAGGTATGAAATGCTATCCAGATGGATGTGCATTTAGGAAACTGGAACATGCTAAATATTTGATTAAGCAAAATAATTATTTGCATAAATTTGTTTCAAGAGAAATTGGTCGAGCTCCCCCTCCTTTTTCCCTTCCTTTTTTTAATCTCCTTTTCCCCACTTTCCCTTCCTCCTTCCTCTCTCCTCCTTCCTCATAGAAAATAATAATAATAAATAGGCCAGGCACGGTGGCTCGTGCCTATAATCCCAGCACTTTGGGAGGCCAAGGCAGGTGGGTCATGAGGTCAGGAGATCGAGACCATCCTGGCTAATACAGTGAAACCCCGCCTCTACTAAAAATACAAAAAATTAGCCGGATGTGGTGGCACTTGCCTGTGGTCCTAACTACTCGGGAGGCTGAGGCAGGAGAATCACTTGGATCCAGGAGGCAGAGGTTGCAGTGAGTCGAGAATGCACCACTGCACTCCAGCCTGGGTGACAGAGTGAGACTTTGTCTCAAAAAATAATAATAATTTTAAAAATAATAATAAATAGAGACAGAAATGGAAGATTCGGTGCTCCCCCAGCAGGTGAGTTTCAGGTTCTGAAGAAGTGCCTTTCGGCGCACGCTGCCTGGCCTCCAGCACCTGCTTCTTCCTGCGCGCTCTCCCGTGTCGCCCCTCGGAGCAGCAGCAGCCGCGACCGCCGCCACCCAGAAAGAAGTCAGAGAGGCCGCGAGGTCGCTGCCACCGCCATGCCCAAGAATAAAGATCTTTTATACAGAAACAACCAGCTATGCCTTGGGATCAAAATCCTGAACAATCAAATGGAAATTACAGTGAAGACGAACAAAAGGGAAAGCAGAAATCAAGAGAAGGAGGAGGAGAAGCTGGCAGAAAGAGAGAACAAGAAAAAGAAGAGGGAATTGAAAAGAGCTGGACAATGAACAGGAAAAAACAGGAAAATGGAAAATGAGAAACAGAAACAGTATCCTAAGATGAGATTAGTCAGCAAATCCCTCATGGACACTCTCTGGGCAAAGTTTAAGTTAAACAGGTGCCCCACAATACAAGAGCGTCTATCACTCTCATTTGAATTTGACATGACACATAAGCAAATAAGTCAATGGTTCTATAAAAAGAGGAAGAAATATAATAAAGAAATGTCCAAGAGAAAGCATAAGAAAAAACATATAAGATGGGGTCTCTGTATTGCCGAGGCTGGTCTTGAACTCCTGCCCTCAAGCAATCTTGCCACCTTGGCCTCCAGAAATGCCGTGATTACAAGCAGGAGCCATTGCACCTGGCTAACGCGTTTTATATGACACCATTCTTACCAATAAATGGAATTCTGTAAGGATAAACAAGAAAATATTAACAATTGTTAATTCTGTGGAGTAGAACTAAATGAGGGGGAGTGCAAAGGAGTTTTTATACATTTTATTTTTACCCTACTGTATGTTTAAAGTTTTATAATGGATGTTAATTGATTTTATTTAAGAAAAAAATCAGAAAAGAAATTACCAACCTCTGGAAGTGTTTTGAGACTGAAAGGGAAATCCATTATAGTAGCTAATGGATTCAGTGCATTCTGCAACTTGTCAATATATCTCTAAATATATCCTCCAAACATGACTTTCTCTACAAACGTGATTATGCTTCTGGAAGGGTGATTTGTTGTTGTTGTTATAGGGTCTTGCTGTGTTGCTCAGGCTGGAGTGCAGTGGCACAATCTCGGCTCACATAACCTCCACCTGGGTTAAAGCGATTCTCCTGCCTCAGCTTCCCAGGTAGCTGAGATGACAGGCGTGAGCTACAGTGCCTGGCCAAGGGTGACTGTTTTCTAGTCTGTGACTTCAGTCAGAGGACTAAGGTCATTTAGGTTTTTTTGAGAGCAATTTGATTGAATGGGACAAAGAAGGAAGTGAAGACAAGAAGATGGCACCAATGGGCATGAGAATGACAGATAACAAGTTAGAGGTCAAATAAGAGTATGGAAAATGATTAATAAAGGAACTTCAGATCATAGTTATCTGCCACTACCCTGGTCACTCTCCAGATTTCATCAAAGATTTTGATATTGACATGGCTTTCATAATTGATATGAGTAAACCATCTGACACCCACCCAAAAAAAAAAGAAAAAAAATAAATAATAATAAATAAATAAATAGGTTGATTAGTGATTATTGCCTGCAAAAGGTAGTGATTCCTAATGCCTTACAGCCTTGTAGCTCAGGTACTGTCTGCGGGCCAGAGGCATCAGTATACTGGAGTGTATTGGAAACATGGAAGTTGGGCCTCACTGTAGATCTAATGCTCATCATAGGAATTCCGACATCCCCAGGCATTTCTTTGGCACAATCACAGTTTGAGAGACACTATTCTGTCCTAAGAACAGCATCCACATTGAGCACTCATCTCATTCTTTCTACTCTGCTTAGATATTTTTAAAAACTTCTTTAGCTGCTTCAATATCCCTTCCTTTCCACCTATACTCCCTACCACTGCATTAGTAAAACAAACAAAAGCAGCCTTTATCCTTTGAATTGTATCATCACAAAACTCTGTGTGTGTGTGTGTGTGTGTGTGTGTGTGTGTATGTTTTCTTGGGAACTTTGAGTAGAGCCCAATAAATAAAAATTGCTTTTTCCATCCAGGTTTTGAACCAATTAAGAAATAGGATGTGGAGAAATAGGAACACTTTTACACTGTTAGTGGGACTATAAATTAGTTCAACCACTGTGGAAGACAGTGTGGCGATTCCTCAAGGATCTAGAAATAGAAATTCCATTTGACCCAGCAATCCCATTACTAGGTATATACCCAAAGGATTATAAATCATTCTATTATAAAGACACATACACACTTATGTTCACTGTGGCACTGTTTACAATAGCAAAGACCTGGAACCAAGCCAAATGCCCATCAATGATAGACTGGACAAAGAAAATGTGGCACATATATACCATGGAATACTATACAGCCATTAAAAAATGATGAGTTTGTGTCCTTTGTAGCGACATGGATGAATCTGGAAACCATCATTCTCAGCAAACTGACACAAGAACAGAAAATCAAACACCACATGTTCTCACTCATAGGCAGGTGCTGAACAATGAAAACACATGGACACAGGGAGGGGAGCTTTACACACTGGGGTCTGTTGGTGGGGGCTAGGGGAGGGACAGCAGGGGGTGGGGAGATTTGGGAGGGGATAACATGGGGAGAAATGCCAGATGTGGGTGACAGGGGGGATGGAGGCAGCAAACCACATTGCCGTGTGGGTACCTATACAACAACCCTGCATGATCTGCACATGTATGCCAGAACCTAAAGTGCAATAAAAAAAATAAATAAATACATAGAAATAAGACAAACGAGAACACAGATAGAGGCCAAGATATCATCTTCATCAGTGTTAAAGTCTAAGTTAGAGACATTGCCAAATGAGCTTCTCCACAGCAGTCAGAATTGGCCAGATTTATCTATTGTCAGTTGTGGCCCAGGGCAGTCTTACCCCTGCCTTCCCCTAAGAGAAAGAAGAAAAGAGGACTGGTTAGAGGAAAGGATGGGAGTAAGAGATAGGCTGGAGAGAGCCAGGAGGGTAGCTGCTGCATAAAAGGAATCACTAAGAATGGAGAGAGACATGCATGGTGGTAGTAATGAGACAGTTATGTTCTATAAAATGCAGTCGTCATCATCTAGAAATGTCTTAAAATCTAAATGGTTTAGAAATGCTCTTTAATGATGACTGACTGATGGTATGATCTGTTAAAATGAAATAATATAGATTGTAATGTGTAATTTTTAAAAATGACATTAGGTTTAGGTTCAAAGTTGATGATAAAGAACATATTTGAAAATTTATTTTTTTTTGTTTTTTGGGTTTTTTTTGAGACAGGGTCTTACTTTGTCACCCAGGCTGGAGTGCAGTGGTGCCATCTTGATTCACTGCAGCCTCAACCGCCTGGGTTCAAGCCATCCTCCCACCTCCGCCCCACAAGTAGCTGGGACTATAGGCATGAGCCACCAGGCCCAGCTAATCTTTTGTATTTTTAGTTGAGACAGGGTTTAGTCATGTTTCCCAGGCTGGTCTTGAACTCCTGAGCTCAAGGAATCCACTCCCCCTTGGCCTCCCAAAGTGCTGGAATTACAGGCGTGAGCCACTGCATCCAGCTGGTTTGAAAGTTTATGAACAAGAATAGTGCAAAAAAAAAAAAAAAAATGCTTGCCAGACAGAACATCTTCCTTGGATTCTTCTGTGAGTGAAGAAAATGAACCTCTGTTATGTTTCAGCCACTATACAAATATTTCTGCGGTGACGCGGAATAGATGTTGCTGAAAACCACACACTCAGCAAAAGTGAACATTAAAAAGACTGCTTTCAGGAATGTTAGGATTATCGTCAGACCACTAGAAATGTATGCAACTTTATAATGAGAGTACTAACGAAAACAGTAATTGGTACCCTGAGAGACCACTTGGACAGTCCAGGCAGGAAGCTCAGCATGGTTGCAAGTTTCCTTAAGGCTTTAAAATGCTATTAAACATAATTGTGGAATATCACAGAGATGAAGAACAGACTAGCCATTGCTGGGGTTAGGGATGGCTGGAAGGGTCTAGGTACGGCTGTGAAGGGAGCCTTGTGGTAATGGAACAATTCTATAGCTCAGTCGTGGTAGTGGTTATACTAATCTATACATTTGATAAAATTGCAGAGAGCAGCACATACACACACACACAATATATACAAAACTGATGAAATCTAAATATGCTCTGTAGATTGTACCAATAACCAGTGTCAATTTCCAATTTCCTGTTTTTGTTCCTGTACTGTAGCTGTGCCAGATGTTACATTGGGGCAGCTAGGTGCAGGGTAAATGGAACCTCCATACACACACACACACACACACACACACACACACACACAACACATACATATATATACATATATATTGCAATTTCCTATAAAACTATACATTTTTCAAAATCAAAAGTTAAAAAAAAAATTGTCCAGGCACAGTGGCTTACACCTGTAAATCCCATCGCTTTGGGAGGCCAAGACAGGCAGATCACCTGAGGTCAGGAATTTGAGACCAGCCTGACAATCACGGTGAAACCCCATCTCTACTAAAAATACAAAAATTAGCTGGGCATGGTGGTGGGTGCCTGTAATCCCAGCTATTTGGAAGGCTGAGGTGGGAGAATCACTTGAACCCAGGACGTGGAGGTTGTAGTGAGCCGAGATCGCACCACTGCAGTCCAGCCTGGGTGACAGAGCGAGACCCTTGTCTCAAAAAAAAAAAAAGTCTAAAAAATTCCTTGGGCAGAACTTCTGTCTATAGTTGTAGAACCAGTGCAGATGGAAATGGAGCTCTGAGCCAGCGGCACTGTATCTAGGCAGCCAGAAAAGGAAATGCAACCTGCCCTGAGCAGGGCTGGGTGTCCACCTGTTTATTTCTTTTTTTTTTTTAACAGAGTCTCGCTGTGTTGCCAGGCACCAGGCTGGAGTGCAGTGGCGCGATCTTGGCTCACTGCAACCTCTGCCTCCCGGGTTCAAGCAATTCTCCTGCCTCAGCCTCCCTATTATATGCTCTGTACTATTATGTCACCACACCCAGCCAATTTTTGTATTTTTAGTAGAGATGGGGTTTCACCACGTTGGCCAGGATGGTCTCAATTTCCTGACCTCATGACCCACCCGCCTCGGCCTCCCAAAGTGTTGGGATTAAAGGCGTGAGCCACTGCGCCCGGCCCCCACCTGTTTAAAAAGGAACATGCCCAACATGTTGCACTTATTTTTATTTTCTCAAGATGTACCAGAAATAGTTCCTGCCTGTGTATCAGCCAACCTAAGGATATTCTTCCCTTTTCTGTAAAAGGTTATCATTCTATTCTCACTACTCAATCTCCTCTTCTTTCAAAGTATGTTAGCTTTGAATTTCATGTGTTCTCTTTATTCAGGATCTACCGAGCCATTTAGAAAGTTATACTTGATTGCAAGTGGGACATTTTCCACATATAAGCCATAATATATGTAAGGGACAGAGAGTCTTCTGGGAAGATTTGAATCAGATGAACAGACTTCCCGTTTGTGGAGATGCTCAGGTGTATTTCTGGGAACTGTCTTCTGCAGACCGTTGGATGTCCCCGTGTGTAAATGAAGACACAAGGCTCAACAAAACTATAGTTGGTGACTACGGTAGCCCTCAACTCAAAAGTCGTAACCATCATTGCAGAGGAATCACCAGGGACATTTGTTTAAAATGCACATTACCTGGTCTTTTCCCAGAGTTTCTGAATCTGTTGGTCTGGGGACAAGGTCCAGGAATATGCAGTGTCACATGCACTCAGGGCATGCTGATGCTGTCTCTCTGAGGACGGCTCTATGAAAAACAGGCTTATATCCTCAACAAGAAGGAGGCTGGCCCACTAGCTTTTAAGTATTTAGCTGGTTTCCTGCTGAAACAGTGGTTAACAGTAGCTTTGGAAGAGATGAATAGAGGTGATGCTTCAAAGACATGCTGAGCAAAGTGAAAAGCAAGTGAAAGCACCGTGACACAGCTTCCAAAAGCTGAGGACTGACAGCAGCTGACAGTCATGCTGGTACCAGTGTCACCTTTGAATACAAAGAACATTGGGTATTTTGACTTATTTCAGCAGAGATAAAATGTTAGGGAGGAAAATATTCCCCTAACTAGCTTCCCCCTCTGAAACGTCAATGTAGAAGAATAATGCCTTCTTCTCATGCATCAGCTTTCCAATCACCAGCTTATTTGAAGGCATCACAAAGAGATCTTTTAAATCATCTACCCTTAGGCAAATAGTACATTTCTTGAAATTCCTTGAATGTTGAAAAATGTACTTTTGAAAAAGACATTCCAAGTTCTTTATAGCTTAGAAACAGTTCCTTCTGAGGATGATAGGAGAGGTCCAGGTGAAGAAAAAGTGAACATAGAAGGAGGCAAAAAGTTGGTTAGTAGATTATTCAGACATCCAGGAAAATTCTATCCCCATGTGACTCTGTGTTGCATTTGAATTTATAAAAATCATGAGACCTGTGTTTTTCCAAACACTGCTTCAACGATTCAGTGAAAAACATCCTCTTGGAGACACTGAGTTCTGCCTGGTCCATTTTTAGGATTTACTTTGCTTCTCAAGACTACAATTCCTTGTTTTTGTATATTCAACATTTAGTATCTTATCCAGTGTGTAACAGATATTCAATGGTGTTGACAGATTGAAAGGTCTCTTCTAGATGGCACTAAATAAGGGAATTTAGAATGGGGTGGAAGAAGGAAAAGGAAAGGTTATCACCAGACCACTTTTCTCTTTTTGCTTTGAAATTCGTGGTACCCAATAATTGGTTCACATCCAAATAGTTAACTGAGCTAGATGAAGTGGTATGTAACTTCTGCAGGCCAGAGGGAAAAGTAGAGAGTAAGAGCTAACAAGTATTCTAAAAAAAAAAAAAATGCTGAAACCTATAGCCTCAGCTGCTCAGGAGCCTAAGACAGGAAGATCCCTTGAGCTCAGGAGTTCAAGTACAGCCTAGACAACATAGTAGCCCTTGTCTCTTAAAAAATTTTTTTGTTTTAGTTTTTTAAAAAGAAAAAAAAGAGCTAGAGATCTTCAACACATAAGAACAAGTGTCAAGGCAGGCCACTCTAATTAGATATTTGGATCAAATATAATTTAAGGTTAACAATAACTCCTGCACAAGATGCTTTATTTGAATTATTCCATTTAATCCATACAACGAACCTATAAAAAGGAATGATCTGTAAGAAACTCATAGCAGCCCCAGCCACTATCACCTAGTGGATGTCCAAATAATTCTGTTTTAATAAATGAAGGAATGAGTGAAGAAATCTTCACCTTTGCAGGCAAAGAAACTGAGGCTCAGAGAGGGAAAGGAGCTGTATTTGAATAGCCATTCTGTATTTCAATGTGCTAATAACAAGCGTGGTTTCGCGTAATCAAGTTTATTATCTGTGCTGCTACATGCTATTCTACTGTGTGTGACCTCCAAGTCTACCAGCTGTGAATCTTAGCAACCAGTAGGTGGCGTACCCCACGCAATATTAATTCCCAATGCTCATCCAGTAGCAGCCCCTTCCAAACTGAGGCCATAAGACCCCTCTGGAGCACTTCAAAATAGTACTTTATAATTAAGATAAAATGATCATTGAAAACTCCCAGAATTCTATCTCAATGGCTTTTATAAATGCGTTTTCAATAACGGGGTGAATTGTGCTACCCTTCCCCCACAAAAACATGGTCACCCCTAATCTCTAGAACTGGTGAATGTGACTCTATTTGAAAAAAAGAGTGTTTGTAGATGTAATTAAGTAGCACAAGATGAGATCATTCTGGATGACCTAGGTCATTACCTAAATCCAATGACGTGTCTTTATAAGAGCAGAAGACGAGAAGGTCGTGTGAAGACAGAGGCAGAGAGTGGCAGCCACATACCAAAGGATGTCTGAGTCTACCAAATAAGTAAAGCTGATTCAAAAGCAAGGCAGTTTGCTTAATAAAATCATGATGTTTCAGTCGGGTGTGGTGGCTCACACTGTACTCCCCGCACTGCGGGGGGCCAAGGTAGGCGGCTCACAGGCCAGGAGCTTGAGACCAGCCAGGCCAACATGGTGAAACCCCATCTCTCTTAAAAAAAGAAAAGAAAAGTAAAAACATTAAAAAATAAAACAAACATTGTTTAAAAAAACTCAAGTACTTAACCAAAATATTCAACCTACTGCATTATAGAGTTTCGATGTGTATATTACTTTGAACATGAATGTTTGTATCATTCGTGAGACAGAATTATATTGGAGACTTGTATTTTGATTTCCCCCAAAGATAACAAACCTTGTCTCTTTTCTAAGATCATGCCACTTCCATACATCATTCAAGAACAATGAGGCATTCAATTATTCATCACAACTTTTCCAAGCGCCGCATCAGAAGCAACCCAGGGACAAGAGAGAGATAAATGTGCATAACAGTCATCTCTGAATAAGCTATTCTTGTCTTATTTATTATGACCTTGCATAGGCACTCATTCAAATAAATTTGGCAAACACTTATAATGTGCCTAGCAGGTGCCAGGTGCTCTACTAGGTGCTGAGCAGTCAGCAATGGATCAGATCTAGTGCTTGCTGTTTAGTTGAGAAAATCAAAGTCAGCTAAGAGAGACCAACAAAGAGTCAGATGTGGTGCATGTGACAAGTGAGAATGGGTAGGGGCGGTGGAAGCACACATAGGAGGCACTCCTCACCCAGGGGACACAATGGGGAGGAGGGAGGAGATGGTGCCCAGACTGCATCTTGAAAATACAGTTAGCAGAATTGGGGGGCTGGCACACACGGTGGGAGGACACAGCAGGCAGGAGCATAGAGGTCTGGAAACCAGGCAGAGAGTCACTTTGTCTGGACTGGAGACTAAAATTGAGGAAAGGCTGGAGAGGCAAACAGAGCTACGATGGGGAAGGGCTTTAGTAAGGGGTCTGAATTTTTCCTTAAAACAACTGAGCATCATTAAAGGGCTTCACATCTGTTACTGAGCAATAAAATCAGACTGCTTTTTTGGAAACATGAATCTGCTGATGTGTGATGCTGAAACAGAATGGGGCTGAGGCAATGAGGGGAAACCAGGTAAGGAGTGTTGAGACCATCCATGCAGACATTAGGAAAGCCTGGCAGCTGCAGAGGGGTGGAGAAGAGGAGAGAGTTTAGAGAGGGTTGATATGGTTAGGTTTTGTGCCCTCACCCAAATCCCATCTTGAATTGTAATCCCCAGGTGTTTAGGGAGAGACCTGGTGGGGAAGTGATTGGATTATGAGGGTGGTTTCCTCCATGCTGTTCTTGTGATGGTGAGTGAATTCTCATGAGATCTGATGGTTTTATAAATCGTAGAAACCTGCACTGACACATGCGCTGTCTTACCTGCTGCCATGTAAGACATGGTTACTTCCTCTTCTGCTGTGATTGTAAGTTTCCTGAGGCCTCCCCCAGAAACTGTGAGTCAATCAAACCTCTTTCCTTTATAAATTGCCCAGTCTCAGAAAGTTCTTTATAGCAGTGTGAAAACGGACGATATACAAGGGGATTAAGGGAATGATTCTTAGGATTAGATATGGAGGTGCAGGAGGAAAAAGTAGAATGCGAGAATTACTCTTCCCAGTTTTTGAACTCCTGAAAGATTAAGCCCTGGCTTTTTATTAATCTCTGTGCCAAACTAGCCACGTTTACAAAATAAGTCCTCAATTTGTTAGCGGTAGAATCGAATTTCCCAGTTTTCTGTTAGGAACTGAGTCTCTGAGTCATTTCCACGGTGCTTCTGGAATACCCTTCACTTTTAAGTATATAAAGCTGTTGGGAGAGTGAATTTATGGCTCTCAGAAGGGCCTCTGTTTTTGTTCATCTGCCCATTGAGCAGCTTCTTACTGGATTAATGGCCTGGTGCATGAATCACAGGGACTGCCCGTGCAGAATTGAGTGCTGACAGCCGGTTTTGGCTCTCTCGAATCTCCGTTGCTGCCTTGAGCTCTAGGCAAGGGTCAGCCATGGCTGAAGCCTTCCCCTGCACCCATCCCTGCCCCAAGGTCTCTCACAGCCACCGAGAGCATACATATTTGTACTCGAAAGGCCGCTGTTCATGTCTCTCTGCCTACAACCCCTGAGGAAATTCCTTCAGCTCTACTGACTGAGGCCTTTTTACATTATTTTTTGCTACTCACCTATCTGGCACTTCATGAGAGTGCTCATGCAGTGCCAGACAGGTGAGAAGCAGACTTGCTTCCTAAAGCCAGAGTGCCTCCAATGTGTTTCAGCAGAAAGGCACCCAAAAGAGAAGGAAACCAGAGAACACAGGACTAAAATCTCCATAGGAACAGCAGAAGTAGTGTTAGCAGATAGTCAGTCAAGAGGCAGTGATGACTAGGGGCCTGGCTGGGCAGAGAAAGCCTCACAAAGGAAATTGGATCCCTAAAGACAGCTCGGATTTAGCCAAACCTGATGAGGGGAAGCACACTATTGGCCTACTGGGCTGAAGGACTCCTTTTGCACGGTATGATGTTCAGTATCCCTGAACCCTGCCCACTCAGTGCAGCAGATCCAAAATACCCACTCCACATTTCCAGGTACTCCCTGGAGGGCTGCACTTCCCTGAGTGTGAACCATGGATGGACAGCAGAGGGGGAGTGTGACCAAATGGAGAAGAGTAAGATGTGGGGGAGACACACGAGAGTCATTTGCAGACTGCCAACAGGGCATCATGATCGCGGTAGAAGATGCACCAGGAGGGCCAGGCGTGGTGGCTCGTGCCTGTAATCCCAGCACTTTGGGAGAGCGAGGCGGGTGGATCATGAGATCAGGAGTTCAAGACCAGCCTGGCCAAGATGGTGAAACCCCGTCTCTACTAAAAATACTAAAATTAACTGGGTGTGGTGGTGGGCGCCTGTAATCCCAGCTACTCGGGAGGCTGAGACAGAGAATTGCTTGAACCCAGGAGGCGGAGGCTGCAGTGAGCTGAGATCTCGCCACTGCACTCCAGCCTGGGTGACAGAGTGAGACTCTGTCTCAAAAACAAAATAAAACAAAACAAAAGAAGATGCACCAGGAAAACGATGTTTCAAACAGGCTGAAATTGAGGGTTATCTCTAAGTGCTAGTCACGACACGTCCAGATGACTCCGAAAGAACCTGTTAACACAAATGTCAGGCCCAATTAAGAGGTCAAGGCCTAATCAAGTGTCGTGGTGCACGCCTGTAATCCCAGCAACTCCAGAGGCAAAAGTGGGAGGACCGCTTGAGCCAGGAGGTTAAGGCTGCAATGAGCTATGATGGCACACTGAACTCCGGCCTGGGTGACAGAGTGAGATCCTGTCTCAAAAAAAGGAAAAACAAGTCAAAGGAATGTAGTGAATATGATGTGAGCTTTGAACTTGGACCTAATCTGGAACACCACTTACCACTTACGAGCTGTTTCCTTGGGCAAGTTATTTATGTTTTTCCAGCCTGTTTAATCACGAAATATGACCTTCAAAATGAAAATCGTACTTGCTCAAAGAGTTAGTGGAATTTACATAAAGTGCCAGTTATGATTACTCGTGTTCATGTTAACTGAGGGTGTTACACATTAAAAGGACCCCGAGAATATGGGCAGGACTATTTGTAGGACATTCAAGAGACCCGCAAAAATATAACATGATCTTTATTGAACTACATTGTTCTACACCTACTCTGTGCTAAATGCTAATATTCGTAAGTTACGTATTTTATTCAGTTCTACTCTGAGGTAGCCTTTAATCACTTTGTAGAGGGGGGTACACATTAGACTCAAAAAAATTAGACTCAAAAAAGTTGCCTAATATAGATAAAAAGTAACCATTCCAGTTCCTGCCTCACATTACTCACAAACAGTAACTTGAGATACATCATTCAGCTAAATATAAAAGCTAGAACTATAATGCTTCTGGAAGATAACACAGAACAAAGTCTTTGCAACCTTGGGGTAAGCAAAGATTTCTTAGAACACAAAAGCACCAACTATTAAAAAAAAAAACTGATACACTAGACTCCATCAAAATTGAAAACTTTTGCTTATCCAGTAACACTTTTAAGAAAATGACTCTTTTTAGACAGGACACAAAAAGTATTAGCCCCTGAAGAAAAATCTGATACAACTGAAAATAACCCAAATATCCATCAGTAGGAAAATGGATAAATAAATTGTGATAGATGCATGGAACAGAATATCACTCAGCAGTTTAAAAATGAAAAAACAGGCCCAGGCGCCATGGCTCACGCCTGTAATCCCAGCATTTTGGGAGGCCGAGGTGGGCAGATCATTTGAGGTCAGGAGTTCAAGACCAACCTGGCCAACATGTTGAAACCCCATCTTTACTAAGAAAATACAAAAATTAGCCAGGTATAGTGGCACACGTGTGTAATTCCAGCTACTCAAAAGGCTGAGGCAAGAGAATTGCTTGAACCCAGGAGGTGGAGGCTGCAGTGAGCTGAGATCACACCACTGCACTCCAGCCTGGGCAACAGAGTAAGACTCCATCTTAAAAAAGGAAAAGAAAAAAGAACAAACTATTGTATTGATACATGCAGTATTGTAGTTGAATCTTACTTCATAATGTTGAGATAAAGAAGCCAAACTGGTACCAAAACAGAGATATAGACCAATGGAACAGAACAGAGGCCTCGGAGGCAACACCACACGTCTACAACCATCTGATCTTTGACAAACCTGACAAAAACAAGCAATGGGAAAGTATTCCCTGTTTAATAAATGGGTTGGGAAAACTGGCTAGCCATGTGCAGAAAGCAGAAACTGGACCCCTTCCTGACACCTTACACTAAAATTAACTCCAGATGGATTAAAGACTTAAACATAAGACGTAGCACCATAAAAACCCTAGAAGAAAATCTAGGCAAAACCATTCAGGACATAGGCATAGCCAAGGACTTCATGACTAAAACACCAAAAGCATTGGCAACAAAAGCCAAAATAGACAGATGGGACCTAATCAAACTCCACAGCTTCTACACAGCAAAAGAAACAGTCATTAGAGTGAATCGGCAACCAACAGAATGGGAAAAAATTTTTGCAATCTACCCATCTGACAAAGGGCTAATATCCAGAATCTACAAAGAACTAAAACAGATTTACAAGAAAAAAACAAAGAAGCCCATTCAAAAGTGGGTGAAGCATATGGCAGACACTTTACAAAAGAAGACACCTATGAGGCCAACAAACATATGAAAAAATGCTCATCATCACTGGTCATTAGAGAAATGCAAATCAAAACTACATTGAGATACCATCTCATGCCAGTTAGAATGGCGATCATTAAAAAATCTGGAGACAATAGATGCTGGAGAGGATGTGGAGAAATAGGAACACTTTTCCACTGTTGGTGGGAGTGTAAATTAGTTCAACCATTGTGGAAGACAGTGTGGCAATTCCTCAAGGATCTAGAAATAGAAATTCCATTTGACCCAGCAATCCCATTACTAGGTATATACCCAAAGGATTATAAATCATTCTATTATAAAGACACATACACACTTATATTCATTGTGGCACTGTTTACAATAGCTAAGACCTGGAACCAACCCAATGCCCATCGATGATAGACTGGACAGGGAAAAATGTGGCACATATACACCATGGAATACTATGCAACCATAAAAAATGATGAGTTCATGTCCTTTGTAGGGACATGCCAGCTGCTTCAAATAGAAAACCAGTTGGGTCCAATAATAATTTAATTTTTTCCACCCAGTGCATGAAATAAAAGTAAAGCTTTTAAAGTTTATTTTCTTAAAGATTTAATATATAGAATTGTTATGACTTTTATTCTATAATAAATTTAAAATGTCAAGCCAGGCGTAGTGGTTCACACATGTAATCCCAGCACTTTGGGAGGCTGAGGCGGGTGGATCCTCTGAGGTCGGGAGCTCAAGACCAGCTTGTCTCTACTAAAAATACAAAAAAAATTAGCTGAGAGTGGTGGTGTGTGCCTGTAATCTCAGCTACTTGGGAGGCTGATACAGGAGAATCACCTGGACCTCGGATATGGAGCTGCAGTGAGTCGAGATCATGCCACTGCACTCCAGCCTGGGTGACAGAGCAACACTCCATCTTAAAAAAAAAATTTTTTTTTCAATGCTAAAGAAATGATTAATTTTTGTGGTGATAATATACATATAAATTTTGAAAAAAGTAGTGTTCTTACTAAAGTAAGAGATTTACTTGCATTGGATGTGGCATGCACATAATTTATAATTGCATTTAAACTCTCAAAAAAAATTCCTTTAATTACCAAAAAGAAACTGTAATTGCCAAAATCTACAAATATTTTTACATATGCACAGAATAACTAGACTATAAAATCTTGTGACAATGCTGACATTAAATATAAAAACATATTTCAATATGGCATTATGTGTTTTCTCTCTGCTACCCATCAGCAATCTAATGTTTAAAAATGTTCAAGTCCTTAAACAAATTTACAAGAAAAAAAAACCCCATCAAAAAGTGGGCAAAGGATATGAACAGACAATTCTCAAAAGAAAACATTTATGTGGCCAACAGACATGAAAAAAAGTTTATCATCACTGGTCATTAGTGAAACGCAACTCAAAACCACAATAAGATACCATCTCACGCCAGTTAGAATGGGAATTATTAAAGTGAGGAAACAACAGATGCTGGAGAGGATGTGGAGAAATAGGAATGCTTTTACACTGTTGGTGAGAGTGCAAATTAGTTCAACGATTGTGGAGACAGCATGGTGATTCGTCAAGGACCTAGAATCAGAAACACCATTTGACCCGGCAATCCCATTACTACGTATACACCCAAAGGATTATAAATCATTCTACTATAAAGACATATGCACACCTATGTTTACTGTGACACTATTCACAATAGCAAAGACTTGGAACCAACCCAAATGCCCATCAATGTTAAACTGGATAAAGAAAATGTGGCACATATACACCATAGAATACTATGCAGCCATAAAAAGGCTGAGTTCATGTCCTTTGCAGGGGCATGGATGAAGCTGGAAACCATCATTCTCAGCAAACACACACAGGAAGAGAAAAACAAACACCCCATGTTCTCACTCATAAGTGACAGTTGAACAATGAAAACACATGGACACAGGGAGGGGAACATCACACACCAGGTCAGGGTTGGGGGGGATACGGGAGGAATAGCAAGGAGTGGGGAGCTAGGGGAGGGACAGCATTAGAAGAAATACCTAATGTAGATGACGGGGTTGACTGGTACAGCAAACCACCATGGCACATGTATACCTACGTAACAAACCTGCACATTCTGCACATGTATCCCAGAACTTAAAGTATAATAATAAAAAAAGTTCAAGCCTTTGAATATCTATTTTATAAATCAATATAGGTATTCCACCATTGTATTGACCTTTGTATAAACAAGTCCTCTTAATTTTGGTTGTATGTTGTTCAAAACTGGTTGGAAACGGCTTTCTCTTTTTTTTTTTCAAAGTAATATTTATACTAATTTTAAGTGTCCCAGTTGGTGAATTTTGGCAAATTGTGTCCAATCATTTAACCACCATCACAATCAAAAAATGGACCAATTCGTCACCCTAGAAAGTTTTCTCATACCTGTATATATTTACTCAGCTCCCCTAACCCTGGCCCCAGGCAACCATTGATTCTCCTTCTGTCACTATAGTTTTACATATTATAGAATTTCATATGAGTAGTTTTACATAGTATGGAATCTCTTGTGACTGACTTCTTCTCTTAACACAATATTTTTAAGATGTATCCATGTTATTTTCTGTACTATGTCCTTTCTTTGTATTGCCGAATAGTTTCCTGTGGTATGAATATATCACACTTTGTTTATCCATTTAATAGTGATGGATATTTGTGTTGTTTCTAGTTGGGGCTATGATGAATAATGCTGGTATAAACATTCATGTACATGGTATTTTTTTGTTTTGTTTTGTTTTTGTTTTTGAGACGGAGTCCCGCTCTGTCACCCAGGCTGGGGTACAGTGGCACGATCTTGGCTCACTGCAACCTCCGCCTCCCCAGTTCAAGCTACTCTCCTGCCTCAGCCTCTTGGGTAGCTGGGATTACAGGCATCCACCACCATGCCCCACTATCACGTACATGTTTTTGTTTGGACATATGTTTTTATTTATCTTGGGTAAATACCTGGAAGTAGAATTTCTGGATCATATGGTAATGAATCTAACTTTATAATGTAATGCTATGCCACCAGGCACTATACCATTTTGCATTCCTGCCAGCAATGCCTGAGAATTTCAATTGCAACTTATCTTTGCCAACACTTGGTAGTGTCAATCTTTATGATTACTCATTCTAGTGTGTAGTGGTATCTCATTGTAGTTTTAATTAGTATGTTTCTGATGAATAATAAAGTTGAGCACGTTTTCATATGCTTATAAAAAGTTTTAATCAAAGTGTTTGTCAAATGAAATACCAAAATGCAGTTATTGGAAAAATGATTTGCAAACAGAGAAACTTGAAATTTATCCTTTCATAAGCGCAGGAAGTACTGAACAAATCAAACAATAAGCCCTCAAATGGTGTACAATATTAATGTTGAAATCCTGTAATTGCATTTTAGAATATCTCAACTTGCAGGATGAATCATTTGCTGAAGCACCTATTTTTAATTAGATAAATGTATGTTCTGTACTGGAATAAAATGAAATTGTGGAAGCCCATAATTACACAGAATCGTAAATAGAGACAATTTATACTATGAAGTTGATTCTTATGAAATATTCGTTGAAGAAAGCTACTCTGAAGACAAAAAGGACAGCATCTGTGAAAATATTGAGGCTGAAACATTTATATGTTTCAATGTGCAAAAACACAAAATGGTGACTATCCTTGTATTCGTTTGCTAGGGCTGTCACAACAAAATATCACTGACTGGGTGACTTAAACAAAAGCAATTTATTTCTCACAGATCTGGAGGCTAGGAAGTCCATGGTTCAGCTTCTGAGGCCTCTCTCCTTGGCTTGCAGACAGCCACCTTCTTGCTGTGTCTTCACGTGACCTTTTCTCTGGGTAGGTTAATCCCTGGGGTCTCTTTGTGTATCCAAACGTCCCCACAGCGGACACCAGTCAGATTGGATTAGGGCTTACCCTCATACCCTCATCTTAACTTAAGCACCTCTGTAAAGTCCCTATCTCCAAATAAGGCCAAATCCTGAAGGACTATGGGTTAGGACTTCACCATATGAATTTGAAGGGGCAGGATACAATTCAGCCCATAGCAATCCTCCATTTAGCAGACCGGGTTCTGACATTCCTTTAACTTCCGTATAATGCGGGAGGAGACGTGACCTCAAGAGTCTGGTGAGAGGTGAAAGTCAGGCAGAAAGTAGCGCCCTCTGCCCTGCAATCGGGAACCACCCTTGTGTTATGTGCTTTTCTGCGTGTCACTGTTGATCTGCCAGGCTCCAAAGTCTACCTATTGAGGCCAGGAGTAATTACCTGACCCTCTCACATTGGCATCTTTTATTTCTACTGTTTATAAAATACATGCTCATTGCAAGATAAAAATAAAATGCTGGCGAAGTATACAGAAGAAAATAAGGATCACCTCCAAAACACACCACTCAGTGATAGCCACTGTTACCATGCTGGATATATGCCCATCGAAATGTTTTCTCTATGCAAACAACTTGTATGCTTTTAATATAAAAAATAGAAATCACAATATATACTCTTTTTCAGCTTTTAAAATTGCATATATTTCAGGTGTACAATGTGATGTTTTGATGCACATGTGAACATGGCCAAGCATATGAACATATCTATGTCCTCATGTGATCAGCTTTCCGTTTCTACTTAACGTCATGGACATCTTCCCTTTCAATAAATAGATACCTTAAGAACTATCAAAATTTAGGCTGGCTACCTCACCCTGACCCCAGGACTACATTGTACTTCGATTCACTGGAACATGGTAGAAATTTCAGGAATGAAAGCAGCAAAGACCACTCAGTGCTAAGTAGAGTGTAGGCATTCGCCCCTACTGTTTGCAACCCTCTGCCAAAAGGTAGGATACCAAATGTTGCTGAGTCTCTAGTTGGGGGAAGCTCTCTCAGTGATCTGGGAGTAGACAAGGGGGCTCTGGTATCCTGCAGGTCTCTTTCCGCAGGCCTGGGGGAGATTGCCTTTCCAAGGTAGGAGCTTTTCTTACCTTTTTAATTCACTTTCCTCCAGGCTGAAATTGTGAACCCTGGTCACCCCTAATCACAATTCTCTTCTCTCATTTGGGACATTGAAGGGCATCTTTCAGCCCCAATTGTCAAGTAGAAACATAGAAGGCAACTCAGCATAGCCTGCAACAACCAGGAACTGTAGAAAAGGAACTTGCAAACATTGCACATTGGCCTTCGTTGCTTCAAATGTGTGGTATCTTCTAGGAACTGGGCTCAGAGGTAAGTGAATAAGAAAAGTATCCTAGTCTGTTCATTCCAACTCCAAAACAATATAACAATTACAGGGTAAAAGGATTATCAGCTCCAGTAACACAAAATCCTCTTATCTCTTTCTCTTTTTTTTTGAGACAGTCTCACTCTGTTGCCCAGAGTGGAGTGCAGTGGCGCAATCTCAGCTCACTGCGACCTCTGCCTCCCAGGTTCAAGCGATACTACTGCCTCAGCCTCCCAAGTATCTGGGATTACAGGTGCCTGCCACCACGACTGGCTAATTTTTGAATTTTTAGTAGAGATGGGGTTTCACCATGTTGGCCAGGGTGGTCTCGAATGCCTAGCCTCAAGTGATCCCCCCACCTCAGCCTCCCAAAGTGCTGGGATTACAGGTGTGCCCACCGCACCCAGCCATCAACAAAATCCTTTTAAATAAGTGCTAGTTAGTCCACTACCTAATAGAAACTGTGTCATAACTTACCTCTTATTGATTGATATTTGAGGTTATTTCCAAATTTATTACACAATACCTCAAGGAACATCTTATACATGTATTTTGCACTATTGTCTGAATATATTTTATTAGAGCTGTGTGCAGTGGGGCCTGCCTTTAGTTCCAACTACTTGGGAGGATGAGGTGGGAGGATCGCTTGAGCCCAGGAGTTTGAGGATAGCCTGGGAAAAAAATAGAAAATATATATTTCCTTAGAATATATTCCCAGAGGTAGAATTTATGGGTCAAATAGGATTACATCCCAGAAATATTACACCAATTTATATCATTTCAATTGTCTTGGGTTTATACCTAGGAGTGAAATTGATGGGTCATTTGGTAAACCGGCATTTAACTTTCAGAGTAACTGACACACAGATTTCCAGAGAGTTTTTATAGTAACTGCTGAACAATTTTCAGAGCAGCTGCACCATTTTGTATACTCTCAACAGTGTTTGAGGGTTCTGGTTTTTTTTAATTATTCATTTATTATTTTTTAAAATATAGAGATGGGAGTCTTACTATGTTGCCCAGGCTGTTCTCAAACTCCTAAGTTCAAGCAGTCCTCTTACCTCAGCCTCCCAAAGTGCTGGGATTATAGGTGTGAGCCATTGCACCTAGGGTTCTAATTTTTTTTTTTTTTTTTTTTTTTTTTTTTGAGACAGAGTCTTGCCCTGTCACCCAGGGTGGAGTGCAGTGGTGGGATCTCCGCTCACTGCAACCTCCACCTCCTGGGTTCAAGCAATTCTCCTGCTTCAGTCTCCTGAGTAGCTGGGATTACAGATGCCCACCACCATGCCCGGCTAATTTTTGCATTTTAGTAGAGATGGAGTTTCATCGTGTTAGTCAGGCTGGTCTTGAACTCCTGACCTCAAATGATCTGCCCGCCTCAGCATCCCAAAGTGCTGGGATTACAGGCATGAGCCACCACGCCCAGCCTATCTGGCTTTTTTATTATAACTATACTAGCAGGTATGACGTGGTATCTCATTGTGATTTTGGTTTGCATTTCTTGGATGGCTATTGAGGTTGAGTATCTTCATGTGCTTATTGGCCATTCGTAAATCTTCCTTTAAGAGATTCCTAAGGCCAGGCACAGTGACTCACGCCTGTAATCCCAGCAATTTGGGAGGCTGAGGTGGGTGGATTGCTTGAAGCCAGGAGTTTGAGACCAGCCTGGGCAATATAGTGGGACTCCATCTCTACACAAAATTGAAAAAGCCTGATGTGGTGGCAATGCACCTATAGTCTCAGCTACTCGAGAGGGCGGAGGTGGGAGGATCTCTTGAGCCGGATAGTCGAGGCTGCAGTGAGTGAGTTATGATTGTGCCACCGCACTCCAGCCTGGGTGACAGAGTGAGATACTGCCTTAAAGAAGAAAGATCAAGTCTAACTTAAAACGGGTTGGGGAGGTACATTCTTCCCATAGCTGATTACATATAGGTAATTAAAAATCCAGTCTATCACATAAGTCTTTTATGTATATATTAATTCATTTAATTCTCTCAACAATTTTCTGTTGCTGTCTTCATTTTACAGGTAAAGAAACTGAGACACAGAGAGGTTAAGCAACAGCTCAAAGTCACACAGCTCATAAGGGCAGAGCTGAGATGCCTAGTTTTAAGATCAGGAGCTCTAGCTCTATCGTCCATGCTCTTTAAGACAACTAAAGGAGACAAAGGAATTTGTGGTGGAAAACTAGGACCGGTATAATCAAGTCCCCACTTTCCAAAGGCACAATCACCACCACTGTGACTGTATCACCCTCATTACCCCAGTGAGGATCAACTCTCACCCACCTGCTTACTGAGATTTTAGAAGGACAAAAGAAAGGTAAGGGAAAAATAAAGATGAAGATGAATGAAATGAAAGTTACCAAAAGCCCAATAGGATAAGTCATTTGCCACTTCTCCTTACTTCAAAATGGTTAACAAGAAATAGAGCGTAAGCACTGCCCAATCTGATGCCAACTAGAAACTGTTGTATTACCTCTACCGGTGCCCTCTGGCTCAGAATCAGCCCTGTCCTTAGCCGTGCCCCAAGAGTGGATACCTTTCCTGGAACTATTAGAGAAAGAAGGTATTTTTTTCTGCTGACTTTGCCAAGAAGACAAACTACTGGCAGGTATTTTGTCACCTCTAGAGATTGGCCTGTCTGAGAATGAAGCCACGATAGAGGAAAGCAGGCAAGACAGGAAACAGGCAAACCAATCCTTTGACAATTTTGAGTTCGTGGATCCAGCCACGCCTGAAGTCAGTATGACCTAGATTTCTCAGTTGTGTGAGCTAATCAATTTCCTTTTTATGGATAAAAAGTTAAGCTGAATTTCTAACATTGAAATAAAATAGTCTTTACACCCACAAAGTATTCCCCTCTTTTTCTTTATCTTTTTTTTTTTTTTTTTGGACAAAGTATCACTGTGTCACCCAGGCTGAAGTGCAGTGGCACAATCATAGCTCACTACAACCTCAAACTCCTGGGCTCAAGCGATCCTCTTGCCTCGGCCTCCCAAATCTTCCCCCTTTTAAAGTCTCAATGCCAAAGAAGCCATCATATACCCTACACAGGAAGAGGAAAAGGTTTGTATTTAAGAAATGAGAATTGGCCAGATGCAGTGGCTCACACCTGTAATCGCTTTGGGAGGCTGAAGCAGGAGGGTCCCTTAAGCCCAGGAGGTCAAGGCTGAGTAAGCCACAATTGTGCCACTGCACGCCAGCCCAGGTGACAAGAGACAGGCTCTGTCTCAAAAAAAAGAGAGAGAATCAACTTGAGAAAAGCAATGAAGCTCATGAGGGATGATAATACTTTCCTAGGCACCAACTCTTGAAATTATCACCCCTTCTACCCATCATCACAGCCTCCAATTTTTCGAGAAAAGTGAATAGCAGCAGAAGGAGGAATTGGCCACCAGGATGCATGGAGAGACACCAGCATACCAAGTCTCGTATTCCTCCACTAAAAAGATTTAGTACTGAAAAGCTGCAGTGAAGTCTCCTGTTCCTAAAATTCATTGCAACCATAAAAGCACCACCAAATTTTCATGAGCTATTAAAACAGTTAAAAATAAAGTCCATTTGGTATCCAATATCCTTCACATGACCATATTTTTTCATGTATTTGTGAAGCAAAACAGTTTGTTTAACTGCAATACATCTCCCTGTAACTGCTTCAGACTTCCACATTCTCTTCTGCATCCTAAAATAATAAAGTACAATTTCTCTAGCCATATAATTTATAAATTACATACCCATATCACAACATGAAATACATTCTCCCATCATGTTTCTCAACTGGCCTTTCATTTGGACAACTGATGAAATTACAAACATTGAGCACCGTAGGAGTAAGAATAGTGTAAAGGGAAGGTATTAGCATTCATTTGATACCTATCACATCACATGTTACTTTGTTTCACTTAATACTGACCCTAATCTTTAAAGCAATTGTTATTGTTCCCATTTTTCTGATGGAAAAGCCAGAAAGTGCGTAAGTTTCTTACCCAAGTTTAAGCAGCTATGGCAGATACCCTTGGTTGCTTGTCTATAACCACATTTCTTCTTCTGTTTTGCTGGCTGAACATGCTTCTCGTTAAATAGTTGAAAATGCTGGAAACTAAAAAAAAAAAAAGATAGAAAGAAAATGCTGGAAACTTTTTAAATTTTTGAGACAGAGTCTTGCTCTGTTGCCGCAGGCTGGAGTGCGGTGGCACTATCTTGGCTCGCTGCAGCCTCAACCTCCTGTGCTCAAGCGATCCTCCTCCCTCAGCCTCCCAAAGTGCTGGGATCACAGGCATGAGCCACTGCACCTGGTCATTGGAAATTCTTCATCCAGATTTTGCTGCTAGGGCATGAGCTATCACCCAACCCAGCCAATGGGCCAGAGGGATAGCCTGCTGGGGAGTTATGAGAAAGTTTTCTTTCTGATTAAAAAATAAAATAAAACACACACACAAGGAGAACTCTTCCCCCTCCTCCTTACCTCCTTTTTGTTTGTGGATGAGGTCTTGTAATGATATTAATATAATATCTGAAACGCAGAAACCATCTTAAGATCATGAGGATAGGAAGGAGAAGATGAAGTTCAGCACTCTAAAATACTCTAAAGAGGTTACAAAGAAAAAGTGGTCCCTAACATATTTGATTCTCTCAATTGACTAACCCTGGAACTTCCCCAACTCAGGACTTAAGACTACCTGACGCATAGTAGCACTTACCATTTATTGAATAAATAGTTAACTTTAACTTTTCAAAATCTGTCTTCATAGACAATAATGGAAATATCTATCAAAGCTAAATATTCACCTACCCTGTGACCCAGCAATTTTACTCCTAGGTATATATACAAAAGAAATGAGTGTCTCTGTGTCCACTAGAGATATGTGCCAAAGAGTTCATAATAAATCCAAACTGGAAACAGCGCAAATGTCCATCAATAGCAGAATGGATAAACAAATGTTGGGATGCTCAGAGCTTGAAATGTGACACAATATAAAAGGACAAACTATTAAAACTCACAACAGCATGGATAAATCTTACAGACATAGTTATTGAACAAGAGATACCAGAAACACAAAAATATATTCTGTTTGATTCCTTTAAATAAAGGTTAAGACAATTCTCCCTCCTGCAGCCTTGTGAAGAATGTGCCTTGCTTCCCCTTTGCCTTTTACCATGATGGTAAGTTTCCTGAGGCCTCCCCAGCTGTGTTAAACTTTCATTGTCCCTGATAAAATAGCACCCTCTCTTCCTCTGCTCTTCCATCCTTTTCTCCTTCCACTGTGCAACTGAATACTAGGAAAGAATGACACGCGAAATAAGAGGTTTTGGATTCGGCATAGGACTAACTACTGGATGCTACTTACAGAAAACTTTATATTTGTGCTGACAAGTCCTGTCATGTAGGTGAAAGCCAATGCTACCATAATGACAAAATTGTTGAGGAAATAAATCTATAAGGGACTCCATTTAAAGAAATAAAAGAAAAAATTAATAAAGGTTAAGACAAAAATTAATCCATTTTTGTAGACATCAGCACTTACCTCTGAGAAGGAAAACGGTTACTGATGGGGAAGCGGGAGGCATAAGAAAATCTTCTGGGTGATAAAAATTCTATCTCTTGATCTGAATTGTGGTTACTTGGGTTTATACATATGTTTAAAAATTGTCAAGTTATATGTGTAAAATATGTTCACTTTACAATATATAAGCCACACTTCAATTTTTTAAAGGTCCCAAAACATTGTTGTTTTCAAGGAAGTACAGGAAATATCTTTTACTCCATGTTAATTCCGGGAAGTTATCTCCATATGTGCCTTACAAAATAATCTTCATAATACAGTAGCACCATAAAGTAGGCATTATTATCTCTGGATCACAAATGCACAATATGAGAGTCAGAAAGGTTAAGTTACTTTCCAAAGTCACACAGCTGATCAATGGCAATGCTAGGATTTTTCTTTCTCTTTTTTTGAGACAGAGTCTTGCTCTGTCGCCCAGGCTGGAGTGCAGTGGTGTGATCTTAGCTCACTGCAACCTCTGCCTCCCATTTTCAAGCAATTCTCATGCCTCAGCCTCCCAAGTAGCTGGGATTACAGGTATGCACAACCACACCCAGATACTTTTTGTATTTTTAGTAAAGATGGGGTTTCACCATGTTGGCCAGGCTGGTCTTAAACTCTTGACCTCAAGTGATCCACCCGTCTCAGCCTCCCAAAGGCATGAGCCACCATACTCGGCCAAAGCTAGGATTTGAGTGTGAGTTTGTCTGACCCTCAAAACCCATGCTCCTTTCCCTGCATTACTATCCAATGGGTAGGTACCTGCATAGCCAGCATCCCAGGGTCACGGAAAGAATCATTGATGCAACCTGGGAATGTCTCCTGGAGTATGGATATATCTAGAGAAATTGTGGAAAGAGGCCAGGCACGGTGGCTCACTCCTGTAATTCCAGCACCTTAGGAGGCAGAGGTGGGAGAATCACTTGAGGCTAAGAGTTAAAGACCAACTTGGACAACATAGCAAGACCCCTTTTCTCTATTAAAAAAAAAAAAGAAAGAAATTGCCTAAATAGAACAGAAAAGGCTGTATGTGCAAGACAGTTATTGCAGGATTTATAATAGTAAAAATCTAGAAAAAACTAAATATTCAACAGTACACAATTAAGCAAATCATAATACATATATTCAATAGGATATTAAGCAGCCATTAAAAATCATGCTCAAGAAAGCTTATGATATAATTTTCATTGGAGTAAAACTGAATAAAAGTTGCATATACTTTAAGAATACAACCATGAAAAATAAAACTTTTTAAACTTATGCACAGAGAAAGGAAAAGTCGGAAAGTGTTTGTATGTAAAGACCATTAATTTGTGTCATCTATTATTTCTCTCAGCAGTGTTTTGTAGGTTTTTCTTATAGAGGTCTTTTACCTCCTTGGTTAGGTATATTCCTAAGTTTTGTTTTGTTTTTGTTTTTTTTGCAGCTATTGTAAAATGGGTTGAGTTCTAGATTTGATTCTCGCTTGGTTGCTGCTGGTGTATAGAAGAACTACTCATTTGTGTACATTTATTTTGCATCTGGAAACTTTCCTGAATTCTTTTATCAGTTCTAGGAACTTTCTGGAGGAGTTTTTAGGGTTTTCTAGGTAAACGATCATATCATCAGCAAATAGTGACAGTTTGACTTCCTCTTTACCAATTTGAATGCCCTTTAATTCTTTCTCTTGTCTGATTGCTCTGGCTAGGACTTCCAGTACTATGTTGAGGAGGAGCTCATGGACGAGCTCATTTTCAATATTGTGAAAATGACCATACTGCCAAAAGCAATCTACAAATTCAACACAATTCCCATCAAAATACCACCATCATTCTTCACAGAATTATTAAAAAAATTCTAAAATTCATATGGAACCAAAACAAGAGCCCACATAGCCAAAGCAAAACTAAGCAAAATGAACAAATCTGAAGGCATCACATTACCTGATTTTAAACTATACTATGAGGCCATAGTCACCAAAACAGCACGGTACTGGTATAAAAATAGGCACATAGAACCAATGGAACAGATCAGAGAACCCAGAAATAAAAGCAAATTCCTACAGCCATCTGATCTGATCTGTTGAAAAGGACATCCTTTTCAACAAATGGTGCTGGGATAATTGACTAGCCACAAGTAGGAGAATAAAACTGGATCCTCATATCTCACCTTACATAAAAATCAACTCAAGATGGATTAAGGACTTAATCTAAGACCTGAAACTATAAAAATTCTAGAAGATAACAATGGAAAAACCCTTCTAGACATTGGCTTAGGCAAGGATTTCATGACCAAGAACCTAAAAGCAAATGCAATAAAAACAAAGATAAATTGCTGGGACTTAATCAAACTAAAGAGCTTTTGCATGGCAAAAGGAACAGTCAGCAGAGTAAACAGACAACCAAGAGGGGGAAAAAGTCTTCACAATCTATACATCTGATAAAGGACTAATATCCAGAATCTACAAGGAATGCCAACAAATTAGCAAGAAAAAAAACAATCCCATCAAAAAGTAGACTAAGGACATGAATAGAAAATTCTCAGACAAAGATATACAAATGGCCAACAAACATATGAAAAAATGTTCAACATCACTAACAATCAGGGAAATGCAAATCAAAACTACAATGCAATACCACTTTACTCCTGCAAGAATAGCCATAAACTAAGAATAAAAAAATAGTAGATGTTGGCATGGATGCAGTGATCAGGGAACACTTCTACACTGCTGGTGGGAATGTAAAACTAGTACAGCCACTATGGAAAACACTGTGGAGATCCCTTAAAGAACTATAAGTAGAACTACCGTTTGATCCAGCAATCCCACTACTGGGTATCAACCCAGAGGAAAAGAAGTCATTATACGAAAAAGATATTTGCACATGCACGTTTATAGCAGCACAATTCACAATTGCAAAAAATGTGGAACCAACCCAAATGCCCATCAATCAACAAGTGGATAAAGAAACTATAGTATGTATATATGAGGGACTACTACTCAGCCATAAAAAGGAATGAATTAATGGCATTTGCAGCAACCTGGATGAGATTAGACACTATTCTAAGTCAAGTAACTCAGGGATAGAAAACCAACATCGTATGTTTTCCCCTCATAAGTGGGAGCTAAGCTATGAGGATGCAAAGGCATAAGAATGACACAGTGGACTTTGGAGACTTCAAGGGGAAAGGGTGGAAAGCGGGTAAGGGATAAAAGACTACAAATAGGGTACAGCGTATACTGCTTGGGTGAGGGGCCAACCAAAATCTCACAAATCACCACTAAAGAACTTACTTATGCAACCAAACATCATCTGTTCCCCAATAACCTATGGAAATTTTTTTAATGACAAAAATAAAAATCACCTAAATTGAAAAAACAAATAAAGACCATTAACAACTTCCGACTCTGAAGAGTGTAATTTTATAAGGTGGGGTAGGAGTTGGGATAGACAAGGAGTTGAAGGGAGAACTGGGACTTTCATTTTTTGCATCATAAATTCTGTATTTAGCTTTTTTACATTAAACATACATAATCTTATGATAAAAATTTTAACTAATTT
The DNA here is from genome assembly GCA_036589455.1 of Ateles fusciceps. Taxonomy (NCBI): domain Eukaryota; kingdom Metazoa; phylum Chordata; class Mammalia; order Primates; family Atelidae; genus Ateles; species Ateles fusciceps. The sequence continues at coordinate 138,598 of JAZHEH010000164.1, read as the reverse complement.
GTTTAAAAAATAGAAGGAAATTTACAAAATATGATTGTCTTTAAGTAATGGGATTTGGAAGATTTTTTGATGTCTTCTTTCAGCTTTTCTATACTTTCTAAAATTCCTATAAAAATCTTTATATTGGTGGGGGTGAAATAAATTTATTTCAATGAGTTGATGCATTTGAAAGCACACTGGAATCTGTGAAGCACTTCAGTTATAAAGAGTGATTTTATTACTACTGTTGAAAATATTAAATGCTGGCAATGGCATTTTGTAATGGGAGGCAGATCTATCCACCTACCCAAGCACTCAGAATGGCTGCAGCCTCCACCTTCCTGAAAGTGAAAGGGAGGTTGGATAAACCACTACCCGCCCACCTGGAACAGTTCTAACGCTTAGGATGTTTTCTGGCCAAACTTTCCAGGTGCTAAACTGGAAAATTATTTCCTGGGGCTGTGTTTCTCTGCCCTGGCTATACATTCAGATCACCTGGGGAGTTTTTAACTGCTCCCGCCCCCAGAGATTACATACAATTCAATTGCTTAGGGCAAGATACCTTAGGATTTTTGAAATGCTTCCTAGTTGATGCCAATAAACATTTGATGCTGTGGATAAACTCTAGGCTAGGTGCAGGGAAGAGTTTCAAAACTCATCTGGGAAACATTAACCAAAAAACTGAAAAACATGACTTTCCTCAAACCAATCTCAGTTAAAGAAAAAAAAAAAGTAACAATTTTAGTCACCAATTATATATTTACAGTTTACAAAGGTCAGTGCAGACATAATGCCTTTTGATGATCTCATTTGATTATGGTAATGAATGTAAACTGCTAACAGGTATAACCTAACTGCCTAGAGAATTCTGGACAGTAAGTGACGCAGAAACCATTATTTACATTTTGCCCGGGAGAGAACTGAAAGGGGGAAGAGTTCAGTTTCCCAGAATCAAATCACCAAAGTATTGAGCCTCAATACTTACACCTCCAACTACAGCTTGTTGTTACCTGGAACTGCCTTATATTTTTGAGTTGCCCATTTCACTACTGAAGATTTGAAGATTTGAAGAAGCCGGTTGCCTGCCTCCATCCTACTTATCCCCAGAGCACAACGGGAACATATTGTGCATGGAGTTGTGCTATCACTCAATAGCGCTGCCTACAATAGGGCTTGGACACATAAGTAGGTGTACATTGAATGAAACAATGAATAACTATCTTCTACAAGACAACATTTGATCCCCATTTTACAGAGCAGGTAACTAAGACTCCAGCAGAGAAGATAACACATCCAGAGATCATAAAACCGGAAAGAGACAGAGCTAGAATGAAAGGGAGCTCAGGACGGCTGACTTTGTACTCTTCTTCATGCTACTAGTAACTGTAGTTTTTCAAAGACTAAGCCCCAAGGACAACGGCAGTAGAGACAATTTATGTAGAAACTCCTCTCTAGATATTATACACAGATGTTATAATAGGAGGAATATTGAATAGGAGGGGGCAACAGTGATTTTCTATTATAATGTTTTATTGAAAACAATTTATTTTACATAAGATTTACTTCCAATATCCTTAGTCTAATGACAATCTTCTGAAATGATTTTTTTAAGAATTATTTTGCTTCCTGAAAAATTCACATAATATAGTATGTGACAGATCACCATAGTCATATATTTAGATTCACAATTACTAGATACAAATAAAAGATAGCTAGAGAGAGATATCATACACGCTTTTAATCAGGAAAGAAAAAGACCTCTCTAATCAATGTCTTGCAAAACCATTAAGCAAAGTCCTAAACTGAAGCTCAAATAATTGAAAAATGAAAATGATCTATTTACTCGTGACAGGGAGATTGCAGTTTTATAAAAATGTTGAATGCACGTATGGATGAAAGGGATTGACACTGTCATTTGGTAATTGGCTATCAGTCATAGACAAATGGGAGAAATAACTAAGCTGAGAGCGGAAGTCAGAATTTTCTCCACTGCTGTCAAGAGGCCACAACATGTTCATTCAAAAGTTTGATGTTTAAATCATTAGTTACGGGAAATAGAATTGACAATGGTTAAAGGTATTACAATTTATCCATCCATCCATTAATCCATTTATCCATCCATCCACCGGGTTTAACCACATGAAATTTCCCAGTTTCCCAATTGTGCTTAATGCTTATCAAACATGCTTCCAGGTGTGACATAACATGCAAGGTTTAGAGAGTAAGGGTTAAATAGGTTAACCTATTTATTGGTGATTAGATAGGTTAAACTCTCTATCTCTGCAAATCCCCAACTAGGGTAGCAGGCCAGGGGCAGGGGGTGGAGGGGGGTAGCACACACCAACAACTATTTATAAGAGTTACAAATGTACAGGTGCTATCGGATTATATTGACATATATGCATAGAAAGAACATAGAGCAAATTGTCAGCAGAAATGTGGTTGGTGGGACTTTATGAAATTATTTTTCCTTTTGTTTAGCTCTATTTTTAAAACTTTTAATTTGATGAACATGTATTCTTTTTGTAATTAAAGATTTTTAGAAAATGTACTATGGAGGTTGCAGAATTGATGGCTATTAATATATATATGCGTAAGATAAAGGATTTAACAGTTAAAATACATGAAGCAATCTAGGTAAAATGATAAGTGAGATATTGAATATACAAGACAATGGCCAGACCATGTATCAGAGTAGAACTCTGAGGCTGGGCATAGTGGCTCATGCCTGTAATCACAGCACTATGGGAGGCTGAGGCGGGCAAATCGGCTTGAGCCCAAGAGTTCAAGACCAGCCTGGACAACATAGTGAGACACCGTCTCTATAAAAAATACAAAAAAAATTGGTCGTGCATGGTGGCGCATGTCTGTAGTCCCAGCTACTCAGGAGGTTCAGGTGGGAGGATCACTTGAGCCCAGGAGGTCTAAGCTGCAGTAAGCTGTGATTGTGCTACTGCACTCCAGCCTGGGTGACAGAGTGAGACCCTCCTTGTCTTTTTCTTTACATATATACTTGTGTGTGTGCGCATATATATATAATTTTTTTTAAGTAGAACTCCCTGACCCACAATCTGTAGTAACCAAACCATTATCTCTAGCAAACAGCCCAGGAAGCTAAACAATAATCCCTGTAGCCATTGGCCCAAAATGGCCAAGACTTGATTAATAACTGCCAGCTTCCCTAATTTTAATCCCTGAATCCAACTCAAGGCCAACCAGAGAAAGCCAAATATTATACCCAAATCAATCACATAGGATGCTCTCTTTCTGGTTGGCTGCCTCCAACCTCTCCATGCCAACAGCCTCCTATTAGGGTGTACCTGAAGTCTTCCCTTTTTTGTTACTATGAAACCTTCCCACTCTTCTACCTGCCTTTGAGTCTCTGCCAAACACAAGTTATGACGGCTGACTCCCTTGCTATAACAAGGTGTAAATAAGGAGCTTTTGCCTGCTCTCATTTGAGTAGGTCTTTGTTTATTTCCATGGAAGAGAAGAGAAATAGAATCAGAAATGAGCTTAGCACATAGAATGCAAATGTCAAAGTCTTATACGTTTATGAGAAATACGGATTATAGCAACTCTCCATACCCCACTATCTCCAGGAACTTGCTGGGTTCTGATTGAGCCCCAGGAAGATGAAGTTATTTTGCTCTTTCTACCTTCCTTCCCTCCCTCCCTCCCTCCTTCCTTCCTTTCCTCTTTCTTTTCCTTTCTTCCTTCCTTCCTCTCTCCCTCTCTCTCTTTCTTTCTTTCCTTCCCTTCTTCCCTCCCTTCCTTCATTCCTTCCTTCCTTCCTTCCCTCGCTCCCTCCCTCCCTCTCTCCCCTCCCCTCCTTCTCTCTCTCTCTCTTTCTTTCTTTCTTTTTTGAAACAGAGTTTCATTCTTTCAAATGTCACCCAGGCTGGAGTGCAGTGGTATGATCTTGGCTCACTGCAATCTCTGCCTCCCAGGGTTTAAGTGATTCTCCGGCCTCAGCCTCCTGAGTAGCTGGGACCACAGGTGTGCACCACTACACCTGGCTAATTTTTGTATTTTTAGTAGAGACAGGATTTCACCATGTTGGCCAGGTTGGTCTTGACCTCCTAATCTTAAGTGATCCTCCTGCCTCGGCCTCCTGAAATGCTGGGATTACAAGCATGAGCCACCGTGCCCGGCCTATTTTGCTTCTTTCAGTTTCCTTCTTCATACACTTTTCCAGAATGCTTTACTCCCAACTCCTTAAACTGAGAAGGGAAATCAAGAGCCATTGAATACCTCTATTTTGGTTTGAACTTTGAAGGCTGAATCAGAATCAGGAAGGTCTAGGAACCAGATTTAATCACAATATAAACTCCATGAGGGAAGGAAGCATGACTGTTCAGCCTCTCACCATGTGTCCAGTTGAATGATTGAAATTAACACCTGAAGGCATCCAACACATCAGCACCACATGGTACCTGCAACAAGACAACCCAAATGATTAGATCATATTTAAAAACTTACTCTTGCTTCCCTGAAGTTACTGAACCAAGACACAGTCAGAGAAAATCTGTGTTCCAGCATACCAAACATGGCCCACATAGACTAGCCACACAGAAGACAAAGATCAGCTCATCACTTCCTAGTGATTTGTCCTACGGTGCTCGGTGCTTAGTCAGATACAGCTGTGTTTCTAAACTCCATCTTTCTCTTGTGCTCACTGGGTAGTAAACATGAATTGCTATTAATAATAATTTTCCACTGCACGTCCAGAACAGTCCAACCAGAGAAAATTGGAACTTCTTCTCTGCTGAGGTCCAGTCCCATCAATTTGATGCTCATTTTATAGAAAGGCCATTGAGCAAAATTAATGTACCCAAACAAATAGAGTTTGTCCTTGTAACTGACTCAGAGTATGACAGGAAACAAAAGGGCTGCCTTAATGGCTTCCTCTGGGAAATTTATTTTCAGAACGTTGAGCTATTTTCTCCTACTCTACCTGATTAGATTAAAATATTTTTTAAAAAAGAAAGAAAGAAAAATAAAACTTAGTTGTCTGTTATCATAGAAATCACTTTGAGATCTAGCTTCATATAAATTCACTTGTTATTGTCTTAGTCAAATAATGTTACAATCTGAGTTATTTACTTTCCATTTTCTTCACACCTCCCCCTAGCATTTTTTCCCTAGTCCCTTAACCTGAAAAAGAACACTGGGACCAAATGCCTGAAATGAAAGCATTTGAGCCTTTTAAAGATACTACTATACCTTGCCATGAGAGAATGCATTGGACTGTTATCCAAAAACTGTGGTTTTAGGGTTTTTTTGTTGTTGTTTTTTTGCTGTACTAGACAGGTCAGTAATGTTATGTGCCTCACTTTCAGTCACAAGAAAAGAAAAAAATGCCTCCTCTACAATTTCCATGGAAAAAACATGTTATATTCCAGGTGATCTGCAGCCTTTTGTCCTCCCACATCATAGCCAATTGATAGCAAAAGCAGTCAGCCCACGGGCTATGCAGTGGCTGGGCATTAAAAACCATACCCAAACAGAAAAGACTGTAACCAAAGGAACCAACCAGAGTAGCATAGTCAGAAATTAGAATTAGAAAATATAGAAGAGAAAATCAGTTGAGTAGCAATAAGAGATGATAAAACTTGCAAAGAGAAGGCGTGTGCAAGCTCATCTTCCTATTCAGCAGCAGCCATCAGGAAGTCCCGCACAGGAGGCTGGTCACTGGTAGATGGCAGCGAGAGAACAGAAGCAATAGGCCGGAGCTGAGTCCGCAGGATGGCGGGAACTGGTGACATTTTGCTGCTCAGGAACAAGGAGAAAGCTAGCTCCTGATCAGGTTTCCTTCAGGCCTGGCTGGATGGCAATGCTTGTCACTTGAGCTTTCTATCACCCTTATCATGGTTATGGCTAAAAGAAAACAAGGAAACTCCCCCTCAAAATCCTATTACTTGCAGGAACCTGAGTGTGCCTCTCTTTTAATATAAAAGAGAGCTGAGCGCGTGCGCACACACACACACACGCCCCCTCTGAAAAATAAAACTTACCAGACCCGGAGAATCTTAACCTTCCAGCACAAAGAGGAGTAGCAAAGTGGAGAAGAGCCACATTTGCAGGCAGGAGTTGAGTTGTGAGTACTAACCCAGCTCGACTACTATTTTTGATGTAGTCATGGATAAGAGGCTTATCATCTCTAAATCGTTACTTCAATCAGAAAATGGAGTTGGATGAGATGCATTCGTTTGGTAAATATTTACTGAGTGTCTGCTATGAGACTAGTTCTGTGCTGGCTAATGGGAGCATAACAGTGAACTAACCATGGTCTTTTGACTCTTCAAACTTAATATTGTAGTTGGCAGTACAGATAGGTAAACAAGTTATTACAAAATTGTGTAATGTTAGCACATGTTAGAGGTAGAGAGTTTCCTTTGGAGCCAGAAGAGGGTACCTAATCTGCATGGGACAGGAGACCTCACAGAGGTCTTCCTAGGGGACATTAAGACCTGGATGAGGAAAAGTTGGTCCACCACATTGAGGATGTAGGCATCCTTTTGAGGGACTGTGTTAAAGAAAAACTTCTCTTCCTGGGTCTGCATGGGGCGTGGTTTCAAAGGCAGGAGTTTCCTGGCTCCACACCTCCATCTGGGAACTAGACTGGTTTCAAATGTAAAGTTTTTTGTCTGGGTTTCCCATGTACGGGCTAGGTAGAGACATCCAGGTGGGCTTCTTGTCCAAAACACCCTTGGAAAGCTCTGGGAGGAGGGGGCTCTGTAACGCAAGAGTTGTGGACCAAGTAGCCAATTTGGTATGAGAGTCAAAGATCAAGTCACTCCAGAGGAAGTTTGAAAGAACTCCTCTAATTGGATGAGAACATGAACAGGGAGGGAATAACTCAAGGGTTAAAATTCACCTGCTGCTTACCTATATAGATTCCTTTTCCGGGTCCCCCTCCAACGGGAGGCAGCGTGGGAGCTGTTTTCTTTCTCTCTCTCTCTCTCTCTGTCTAATAAATCACTTTTCCACAAAACTCTTTGGGTCCATAATATTTATTCCAATGGCAAACTGACCACGCCTCCAGGCCCCCTTTCCCCATTCTTCAGAGTTAGCAAAGCCAAGAACCTCTTTGGAACCCAGAGGGAGCTGGGAGTGTCTTCGGGACACCCCACCACCCGTTACATTCTAGCTGGACAAAGGAAAAGAAGAAGAATCCATGTGATAGTGTGAGACTGTTGATGAAAAAGCCAAACTCTATAAAATATTTGAAAAGATTTTTCTGAGCCAAATGTAAGGACCATGACCAATGACAAAGCCTCAGGATCCTGAGAACATGTGCCGGAGGTGGTTGTGGTTCAGCTTGGTTTTACATGTTTCAAGGAGACAGAAGACCTCAGTCACTACATGTAAGGTATGCACTGGTTCAATTCAGAAAGGTGGGACAACTCCAGTGGGGGCTTACAGGTTACATGTGGATTCAAAAGTTATCTGATTGACAGTTAGTTGAAAGAGTTAAGTTATTATCTAAAGACCTGTAATAAATATAAATGGGTGTCTGGGCTAAGACAAGGGGTTGTGGAGACCAAGGTTCTTATTACGTAGATGAAGTCTCTTAAGTGGCTGCCCCTTAGAAGCAATAGATGGCAAACGTTTCCTCCTCAGACATTTGAAAGCTGCTAGACTCTCAGCTAATCTCTTCAGGATCAGAAAAAGACCTGGAAAGGGAAGAGGATTCTCTACAGAATGTAAATTTCCCCCACAAGAGACAGCTTTGCAGGGCTGTTTCAAAATATGTCAAAGAAATAGATTTTGGAGCTTGTTACAGTGACTCACACCTGTAATCCCAGTACTTTGGGAGGCTGAACTAGGCAGATTGCTTGAGCCCAGGAGTTGGAGACCAGCCTGGGCAATATGGTGATACACTGTCTCTACAAAAAAAAAAAAAAAAAATACAAAAAAATTAACCAGGTATGGTAGTGTGCACACCTATAGTCCCAGCTACTTGGGAAGCTAAGGTGGGAGGATCACATGAGCCCAGAGGTTGAGGTTGCTGTGAGCCATGATCTATGTCACTGTACTTCAGCCTGGGTGACAGAGTGAGAATTTTTCTCAAAAAAAGAAAAAGACAAAGAAAGAAAAACAGAAAAAGACAGAAGGAAAGATGGAAGGGAGGAAGGAAGGAAGGGAGAAAAACATATATATATTGAGGTAAAATAATTTCTCTCAAGGCCTACCATCAGTGATGCGATGCTATACTAGAGGCGGGTTGGAATTTGATGTTTTATTGCTAAAAAGAGTCTGTTTTATCAGTCTTAAGATCTCTGTTTGAATATTAATGCTCGTCATATGGGCCTGAATTCCAAAGGAAGGAGAGTACAATGAGGCACATTTGACCTCCTCTTCCCATCAGGGCATGAACCAGTTTTTCAGGTTTCTTTGGAATTCCCTTGAATTCCCTTAATATTAATGCTGGTCAGATGGGCCTGCTGGTCAGGAGGAGGGGTTCACTCAGTCTGTTGGAAGTGCTTTTATTTTTGGTTTACAGGGCCAAAGCCCTTGGCCTCCTAAAGGTTAGCTGAAAAATCAACTGACATGTAGCAGATTGATTAATAGGAGAAAAGGAATACAAATCTATTTGATGTGTATACACAGGAGCCTTCAGAATGAAGACTCAACCTCCCAGTGAGGTACAGAAGCTTATGTACTATCTTGAGTTTACAGAAACAATAGGGGCCCGGATCCTGGTGAAATGGATTATGAGATGGGGAGAAGAGAAATTTCATTGAGAGGCAATAAATGATTACTAGGGAGAATGACTGAATGGGAGAACAGAATTAACTTGTAAATAGTTCTCTTTGGAATGTAAATGATTCTTTGAGGCAGTCAATACCTTGAATAAGGTCTGCTCAGGTGTGGTTACATTCTTGGTCTTCTTTCCTGTAATGGATCATAAGATAATAAGGAGGTGAACAGGAGCAGTTGTTCTCCTTGGTGGGTCAGTATCTTTGTGTAGATAGGGGAAAGTTTCTTCCAGAGCTTATTGATCTTTAAGGATTTTTACTTTAAAATACTCATTCTGCCAGGGAGCCATATTTTCAGATGAAATGTTTTTATTTCCTTCATTAGCTTTGTTATAAGTAGAATTTTTGGTGCCGCAAAAGAAGTAGCACTGGAATATAAATTTTCTCAGCAAGGCAATTTACTTCTACACAAGGGTACAGCTCACAGATGGAACAATAGTGAGCACACACCTGGACAAGGGAGGGAAAGGGGTACTTACGCCTGATGGAGGTCACCCCAACTGCTGTGTCATTCCCCTATTAGCTAGGGTTAGACTGCACAGTCTATACTAGTCCCTATTGACTATTTTTAAAGGGAGCAGGGGTTCGAGCCAGAGTGGTTGGGTAGGTAGCTTAGCAGGAAGTGGGGTTATGGGCAGGTCAGAGCAGGTAGCCAGGGGTCAAAGCAGGTGACTGGAAGAGGTGACTGGAGCAGATGACTGGGTTGAGTCAGGATGGAGCAGGGGACCAGGGGAACAGATGTGAACTACTATTTAGAACTGGCGGAAAAGGTTGTTTACTGAAACTGCAAGGAAGTTAAACTTTAAAATGGAGAATTAAAGAATAAGAGAGCTGAACATACTGACATGCTGATTCTTTGAAGAGAAACTTGGGGTTCACTATATCTAACAGCTTTATGTGTCAATTTGTGTTTAGGGTTGGACAAGCTTGCTCTAAAGAAAAGAAACTTGTGGCAAAGAATTTTTGACACTTTTAGTTGCTTGTCCAATATCTTTTCCTCCCTTCGCTCTTACAGGCAAAATTACAGTTTTATTAAGGTGTCCATGCCTCCTTCAGGTAATTCAGAGAAATGGAATCATATTTTCAACTCTGGGGATAAATCCTGATTGGTCCAAGTCAATACAGATGGTCTCATTCTCTTTGTTAGTAACTGATTGGTTTAGCAATGGGCATGTGAACCTGTTTTGGCCAATGAGCTTTGAGCGTGATATCTCTTAAGGGGGGATATCTTGCAAACGATGATTATCCTCTGTTCTCACACCAACACAACAACGTTTAACACAGAAGCATTCTGTGACCAAATGTGGAGAGTTTTACCTACACACCAAGCAGCAGACACAGCTGGGGGTCCTTTAATTCAATTCTAGCCCTATCTACCAAGAGATAGCATCAGATCCCAAGGTTGGGGGCTCAGTTCCCAAAACTGCCTCTCCCCCACCAGTAATAAGTCTGGGCCTCTGGAATGTCTGATGATGAGCTTCAACTTGGGGTTACAACAACCCTCCTTTTAGGTTCTATTATTTTGCTGGAAAAGCTCACAGAATTCAGGGGAACACATTTATCAGCTAATTATAAAGGATTTCTCAAAGGATACAGATAAAGAGACATATAGAATGAAGTATGGGGAGGGGCACAGGGCTTCCATGCCTTGGAACCCCCACCCTCCAGGAACCCTCATGTGTTTAGCTATCCAGAAGCTCTCCAAAACCAGTCCTCTTTGGTTACTATGGAAGCTACATGATGGCAGTATTCCTTCCTCCAGATTATAGGGCTGGAAGAAGTTGGGGGTATAGGGCAGAAGAAGGAGGGGAATGATTAGAATCCTGCCTTGGGGCAGGTGAAAGAAGGGCAAGAAGATCAGAGAGACAAATTCTATTTTATGAGGCCTGATCTGAGGCCTAACACACTAACACACCAACATTATAACAAAAGACGTTACAACGGCTATGGGAGTTATAAGCCAGGAACCATGGATGAAAACATATATATATATATAAAATAACATCACAGCTTGGTTAGTCTATAGTGTCCAGTCTAATCAAACACTAATCCAAGTGTTGCTGTGAAGATATTTTGTAGATGTGGTTAGCATCTACAATCACTTAATTTTAAGTAAGGGTATTATCTTCCACAATGTAGCTGGGCCTCATCTACTCTATTGAAAGGCCAAAAGAGCAAATCAGGTTCTCAGGAAAGGCGTTCTGCCTCAAGACTGCAGCATCAACTCCTGCCTGAGCTTCCAGCCTGCATGCCTGCCCTACAAATTTTGAATTTGCCAACCCCCACAATCACATGAGCCAATTCCTTGAAATAAACCTTTTATAGGTTGGTGTAAAAGTAAATGAGGCTTTTGCAATTACTTTTGCACCAACCTAATATATCCTATTGGTTCTGTTTCTGTACAGTCCAAATTCAGGCATACACACAACCCCTAAGATGGAGAGGAAACCAGAAGGACTGGCTTATAATTAGTGAGAAGAGCAGTGTCCAGAGCCCACAAGGCCTTGTAAACCCAAATAAGATTTCAGGATTACATTCTCTGCACCATAGGAAGCCACTGAAGCTTTAGCAGAGAAAGAACATAATTGGAAATGCAAGTTGGGAAAATTATTCTCGCTGCTCTGTAGCAAGGGTGTCCAAACTTTTGGCTTCTCTGGGCCACACTGGAAGAATTGTCTTGGGCCACATATAAAATACACTAACAATAGCTAATGAGCTAAAATAATAATAATAATAATAAAGTCACAGGAAAACCTCACGGTGTTTTAAGAGAGTTTATGAATTTGTTTTGGGTTGCATTCAAAGCCATTCTGGGACGCATGCAGGCTGCAGGTTGGACAAGTTGGCTCAACAGAAAAGAGATTTGTGGCAAAGGGTCTTGAAGACACCTTTAGTTTCTTGTCCAATATCTTTTCCTCCCTTAGCTCTCACAGGCAAAATTGTAGTTTTGTTAAGGTGCTCATCTCTTCTCCAGATAACTTAGAGAAATAAGATTGTATTCCCAACTCTGGGGATAAATCCTGATTGGTCCAAATCCGTACAGATGGTTTCATTCTCTTTGTTAGTAATTGATTGGTTTAGTAGTGGGCATGTGAACCTGTTTTGGCCAGTGAGCTTTGAGGGGGATCTCTATTGTGGGAGACTTCTGGGAAAAGTATCCTCATTTGTAGGAACACATTAGGAGACAGTCTCTTTCTGCACTTGAATATGTCTGGGTGTGAAGCTACTGACAAGAGCTACAGCCATCTTTCACCCATGAGGGTAGCAGCCTGAGAGTAAAGATGACAAACTAGGCATAGGTGAGCTAAAAGACAGAAAGAACCTGGGAATCTGGTAACAATGATTAACTGCTGAGTCACCCAGCTCCCAAAACTTGCCCTATTCCTGGCCATCCTTCTATGCAAGATAATGAATTTTCTTTAAGCCAACTGGAATCAAGATTTCTGCTTTTGTTGCCCATGGCATCCTAACTATTTGCAGGACTAGAGTGGACATGAGAGTTTAGTTCAAAGACAGTTGTGGTGATCAAGACAGATATGACGATGGCTTGGACTATGATGGTAGTGGTGGGGAGGAAGAAAAGTGGATGATTCAGTAGATATTTCAGAAGTAGAATCAACAGGGTAAGGGGGGGGGGCAATGTATGGATCCATAGATGAAGTCATTAGCAAAGTTCTGTACATGTTGACAATTAATAGATTAATATGCCATTTGAAAGTTTCTTATCAAACAGCAATGATTATGACTGTACTTCTGATGTTCTTTTGCATCTAATGTAATCCATTGCCCAATGATACCAACTCTGAGATTAGAAGTTAAAAATAGTATCATCATGTAAGATCCAATGTCAGAGTCTAAAAGTCTAATTCAAGGAGCAGAAACTACTCTGCAGCCACTATGGAGTGTTTCCTCAAAGTCAAGAGTGACAGTTTCCATTGTCAGAGCTTCCTTGGACAAATTAAGTTTTCTTTTATCCTGAAGCCAGCTTCATAGGAAAGCTCAGCAGAAGAAAATTGTCATCTCATTAGTGTAGTTGGGGCACTGTCATGGGTCTGGGATGTTTAGAAATTTGTACACCTTGTTCTCTCCCTACCCTGTCTTGGAGTAGGCCTGTCACACACCCAGTGAGGAAGGGACCCTGATGACAAAGCTCTGAGCACATCCAAGATGTTCTGCAGAGTTTGTGGAACAGTGTTTGGTATCCAGTGCTTCATAGGCAGATTTTATGGAAGGTTTCCTACAACAAAGAGCTTTTGTTGTCAGATTTTGGAATCATGGTCTTTTCATCCTCGATCACATTCAGGAAGTGCTTTTCTTGTGCTCACTCTTTGTTGTGACCACTTCTTAGGTTTGCTCAGTGGTTCTCTTTCTGTGATAGTTACAGATTCTAGGAAAGTTATACTAGTGACACACTGAAGCTTTTGGTGAGACCATCCAGCTGATAATAACAGCTGTAAGTTACTGCAATAAGTTTTTATAATGGGTTGAGTTGAATAGCTTCCCCCCTCAAACTCATGTCCACTGGAAAGCTAAGCAAGAGCTTGATTTTATTTGGAAATAGAGTCTGTGCAGATGTAATTACTTAAGATGAGGTCATATACTGGACTAAGGTGGGAGCTAAATCCAATGACTGATTTCTGTATAAGAAGAGGAGAAGACACACAGAAATACGCAGAGAGGAGAAGACCGTGTAACAACAGAGCAGAGATTGGAGGGATTGTCTACAAGCCAGGAAACACCAAGGATTACTGGAGCCACCAGAAGCTGGGAAGAGGCAACGTATTAGTCCATTCTCACGCTGCTATAAAGACACTAATTGAGACTGGGTAATTTATAAACAAAGGAGGTTTAATTGACTCACAGTTCTGCATGGCTAGGAGATCGCAGAAAATTTAGAATCATGATGGAAGGTGAAGGGGAATCAAGCACCTCTTCACAGGGCAGCAGGAGGCAGAAGAGATCTGTCAAACACTTTTAAGCCATCATATCTCATGAGAATTCATTCAGTATCATGTGAACAGCATGGGAAATAGTACCCATGATCCAATCACATCTTAGCAGGTCCTTCCCTCAACCATGGGGATAACGATTTGAGATGAGATTTGAGTGGAGACACAGAGCCAAAGCATATCATTCTTCCCCCTGGCCCCTCCCAAATCTCATGTCCTTGTCACATTTCAAAACAAAATCATGCCCCAACAGTCCCCCAAAGTCTTAACTCATTCCAGCATTAACGCAAAAGTCCAAGCCCAAAGTTTTATTTGAAACAAGGCAAGTCCCTTCCACCTAGGAGCCAGTAAAATCAAAAGCAAGTTGGTTACTTCCAAGATACAATGGAGTACAGACATTGGGTAAATGTCCCCATTCCAAATGGGAGAAATTGGCTAAAACAAAGGGGCCACAGGCTCCATACAAGTCCAAAACCTGGCAAGGCACTCATTAAATCCTAAAGCTCCAAAATGATCTCCTTTGACTCTATGTCTCACATCAAGGGCATGCTGATATAAGAGAGGGGCTCCCAAGGCATTGGGCAGCTCCATCCCTGTGGCTGTGCAGGGTACAGCCCCCGAGGCTTCTTTCATGGGCTGACATTGAGTGCCTGCAGCTTTTATAGGCACATGGTACAAGCTGTCAGTGGATCTACCATTCTGGGGTCTGAAGAATGGTGGCCCTCTCTCACAGCTTCACTATACAGTACTCTAATGGGGACTCTGCACGGGGGCTCCAATCCCACATTTCCCTTCTGCATTGCCCTAGGAGAGATTCTCCATGAAAGCTCTATTCCTCCAACAGACTTCTGCCTGGACATTCAGGCGTTTCCATACATCCTCTGTAATCTAGGCAGAGGTTCCTAAACCATAGCTCTTGTCTTCTGTGCATCTGCAGGCCCAACACTATGTGGAAACTGCCAAAGTCTGGTACTTGGACCCTCTGAAGCCATGGCTTGAGCTGTACTTTGGCCCGTTTTAGCCACAGCTGGAACTGGAGTGGCTGGGACACTGGGTATCAAGTCCTGAGGCTGCACAGCACAGCAGGGCACTGGGCCTGGCCTGTGAAACTATTTTTTCTCTGGGCCTGTGATGGGAGGGGCTGCTGCTAAGACATCTGAAATGCCCTGGAGACATTTTCCCGCTGTCTTGGAGATTAACATTTGGTTCCTCATTACTTACGCAAATTTTTTCAGCCAGCTTGAATTCCTCCCCCTAAAAAATGGGTTTTTCTTTTCTACCACAAGATCAGGCTGCAAATTTTCTAAACCTTGATGCTCTGCTTCCCTTTTAAACATAAGTTCCGGTTTCAAACCATCTGTTTGTGAACGCATATGACTGTATGCTTTTAGAAAAAGCCGGGTTATCTCTTCAACGTGTTTGCTGCTTAGAAATTTCTTCCTCCCAGATACCCTAAATCAACTCTTTCAAGTTTAATTCAAATTTCCACAGATCTCTAGTGCAGGGGCAAAATGCCACCAGTCTCTTTGCTAAAGTACAGCAAGAGAGATCTTTACTTCAGTTCCCAAAAAGTTTCTAATCTTCATCTGAGACCTCAGCCCGGACTTCATTGTCCATATCGCTGTCAGCATTTTGGTCAAAACCATTCAACAAATCTCTAGGAAGTTCCAGATATTCCCTCATCCCTCATCGTCCTGTCTTCTTCTGAGTCCTCCAAACTGTTCCAACCTCTACCAGTTACCTAGTTCCAGAGTCGCTTCCGCATTTTTGGATTATCTTTATAGCAGTACCCTACTATCCCGGTACCAATTTTCTGTATTAGTTCATTCTCACACTGCTATAATGATACGCCCTGAGACTGGGTAATTTATTAAAAAAAAAAAGGAGGGCTTTTTTTTTTTTTTAAAATATTTGGAGACTGAGTAATTTATAAAGAAGGAGATTTTCTTTTTGGAGATAGAATCTTGCTCTGTTGCCCAGGCTGGAGTGCAGTGGTGCCATCTCTGCTCACGGCAAACTCTGTCTCCCAGGTTCAAGTGATTCTCCTGCCTCAGCTACTGAGTAGCTGGGATTATAGGCACCCGCCACCCTGCCAGCTAATTTTTTCTTTTTCTTTTTTTTGGGGTATTTTTAGTAGAAACAGGGTTTTACCATGTTGGCCTGCCTGGTCTCAAACTCCTGACCTCAAGTGATCTGCCCACCTCAGCCTTGCAAAGTGCTGGGATTACAGGTGTTAACCACCAAGCTCGGCCAATGTATGACTTTTGGAGAGGCAATGTGATGATTGCTTAACCATCACCCGACATTCCTGGTAGGTGGGAGAGAGCCCTCTCCTGCCCTGCTCATGCTGTCTAACTGCCTGTAACAATGTGACTTTAGTAAGCTTTGGGAAATCAAGACTTTTCAAGATTATTGGTAAAATAAAGACATTTGGTCTAAATTAGGCACGTCAGATATTAGATTTGCTAAATGCTTTAAGGTAATAAACTGCTTCTAGAAAAAAAAAGAAAGAATGGCATTTCTCCAAATTTTGTGGAAAACATAAATCTACAGATCCAAGAAGTAAAGTAAAACCTGATCAAGATATTTGTAAAGAAAATTATAACAAAAACTTCATGGTTAAACTATTGAAAATCAAAGAAAATCAAAGAGCCAAAGAACCGGAGAAAATCTTAAAGGCAGCTAGAGAAAATGACGTAGTTCAAGTTGGGTGTGTAAGTGAAGGGTTATGATTCAGAAACAAAGAAGGCCAGAGGACAATGGAATGACATTTTACAGTTGAACTTGGATGGGTAAGGACAGCAATATCAACCCAGAAGTCTGTATCCAGAGGACATAGTATTTGAAAATGATGGTAAAATAAAGACAATTTCTGATAAATTAAAACTTAAATTTATTACCAGTGTATTAGTCCGTTTTCATGCTGTGGATAAGGACACACCTGAGACTGGGCAATTAACAAAAGAAAGAGGTTTATTGGACTTACAGTTTCACATGGCTGGGGAGGCCTCACAATCATGGTGGAAGGCAAGGAGGAGCAAGTCACATCTTACATGGATGACAGCAGGCAAAGAGAGCTTGCGCAGGGAAACTACCATTTTTAAAACCATCAGATCTTGTGAGACTCACCATCACAAGAACAGCACTGGATCACCTCCAACCTCCCACAACACATGGGAATTCAAGATGAGATTCGGGTGGGGACACAACCAAACCATATCAACCAGCAAATCTGCTTTATAGAATTTTTTGAAAAATTCTTTAGAGGGAATGGAAATGATACTAGATAAAAACTCAAATCTACAAAAAGGAAGGAAGAACACTGGAAGTTGTAACTATGTGGGTAAATATAAATGACTTTAAATTGTTTTCTTAATTTCTCTAAAAAAGCAATTAAGGCAAAAATTATTCACTGTATTTAAGTATATAGGACTAGCATACATGACAGCAATAACATAAAGGATGGGGCATAAGCGGAATGATACTTTTGCTAAGTTCTTACCTCTTATGTCAAATAGTACAATGTGGGCTCTTAGTACACTGAGATAATTTAAAGATGTATATTGAAAACCCTAATGTAAGCACTAAAAATTAATATAAAGAAGTATAACAGAAAGCCAATGGTGGAATGAAAATGAAATAATCAGAATTATTGAATTAGTCCAAAAGAAAGCAGGAAAGGAGGAATAGAGGAACAAAAAAGGTTAAAGCAAATGAAAAACAAATTGCAAAATAACAGATCTCAATCCAACTGTATCATTATTACATTAAATGTAAATTGACCCAAAACTCCCATTAAAAGGCAGGTACAGGCTAGGTGCGGTGGCTCACGCCTATAATCACAGCACTTTGGGAGGCTGAGGTGGGCAGATCATCTGAGGTCAGGAGTTCAAGACCAGCCTGGCCAGTGTGGCGAAACCCTGTCTCTACTGAAAAATACAAAAATTAGCTGGGCATGGTGGTGGATGCCTATAATTCCAGCTACTTGGGAGGCTGAGGCAGGAGAATCGCTTGAACCCAGGAAGCGGAGGTTGTAGTGAGCCGAGATCACACCATTGCACTCCAGCCTGTGCAACAAGAGCAAAACTGCATCTCAAAATAAATAAATAAATAAAAATAAAAGGCAGGTATTATCAGACTGGATTTTAGAAAATCAAGAACCAACTATAAGCTATCTATAGGAGATACATACACTTTTGTGTGTGTGTGTTTCCACACACAACATTGATGAGATACATATACCTCAAATTAAAGACATATCTGGGTCGAGTTGGTGTTTAAAAAAAAGAAAAGATGTATAAAGACACAAGTTAATTGAAAAGAGTGGAAACTGATTTATACAGCAAATAGCCCAAGAAGGATAGGTAGTCCGTAGTTATATTAATATCAGACAAAATATGTCTCAACCCAGGAATATTAATAGAGATAAGGAGGAACAGTTCATAGTCCTAATTTTAGAAAACGGTGAAATCATTATGACATAAAAGCCTAAATGAAGATTTAAAAATCCTATGTATGCACCTAATAACACAACTTCAAAATACGTGAAGCAAAAAACTCACCAAATTAAAAGAAGAAATGGACAAATTCACAATCATAGATTGTAATACTTCTTTTTTGTAAATAATAGAACAAAAAAATTCATAAGGATATAACTAATCTGAACAACACTATCAATATTTAACCGAATTGATATTTATATTAATGGAATCAATGGACAGTTACAGAACCACTCAATTGCAAAATACAGATTCTTTTTATTATATGTATGTATGTATTTTTTAGTCTCTACTATTTGAATCAGAAATACATTCTTCTTAAAGTGCACATGAAATATTTACCAAGGTAGATAAGAAGACAGGCTATGAAATGAGTTTCGGCCAATTTCCAAAGACTGAAATCTTAGGCTGGGTGCAATGACTCACACCCGTAACCCCAGTACTTTGAAGGCCAAGGTAGGAGCATCGCTTGAGCCCAGGAGTTTGAGACCAGCCTGGGTAACATAGTGAGACCACATCTCTACTAAAAAAGCTAGATTAGTCAGAAAAAAAAAAGACAGAGAGAGAACATACAAACTGCCACTATCAAAAATATCTGAACAAAGACAAGGTCCCTGCCCTCCTGGACGTCTAGTGGAGGAAAGAACTGTGATACAATTAAATCTGTAGTTACAGATTATGGTAAACTCTAAGAGAGAATTCTGTCGCGGAGTGAGAGGCCGCTTTTGGTTGCAGGAGGGCACCTCTTTGGAAATTACTAAGCTTCCCGCCCTCCACTGAGAGTACCGCGAGCCCTGCCCAGCTTCTCCTCGCGCTCCCGGAGGCAGGTGGCGGCCCCGCCCCACCTGGCCCATCAAAAGCCCCGCCCCCTGTTCACTCCCACACGCCCCCGCCGCCGCCAGGGCCCTTCTACGCAGGCGCGGGGGTGGTGCCCGGCGGAGGCGCGAGGTGGGGAGCGGCGGCGGCGGCGGAGCGGGGCGGGGCAACCGCTGGGCGGGCACCAAGCGGGCTGGAGCGCTGGTGAGGTGGCGTCCGTCCTACCCGGTCGCTCCCGTTCCCGGCCATGCAGAGCCCAGACTCGGGCACCTGGCTGCTCTGATCTGGTCTCGGCGCGGAGGGAGCAGAGGGAGTCCATGGCGGATCCCTCCGAGCCCGGCCGGCTGGCGTCCGCGGGCGACGGGAGCCCGGAGGAGGACGGAGAGCGGGAGCCGCTGCTGCCGCGGATCGCCTGGGCCCACCCGCGGAGAGGCGCCCCAGGCAGCGCCGTGAGGCTGCTGGACGCCGCCGGGGAGGAGGGTGAGGCCGGCGATGAGGAGCTACCGCTCCCGCCAGGGGACATGGGGGTCTCCTGGAGTTCGCCCGCCGACCTGGACCGGAGCCACCCCGCGGGTTCAGGTGCGAGCCGGCCCTGCCCCCACTCCCCCGCGCCCCCCCGGGTGGCTACCCCGGCTGCCCGGCTCTGTCCTGTCTCCCGCGCGCGCTGGCCGAGGTGGACGGGCTTTCCCCGCTGGCCGGGCAGACCGCGGGCACCTCGCCTGCTCGCTCTTTCTCCAGGAGCTCCGTTTCCTAAGGCCAGTGACTGTCCTTAGGAAACCGATTCTTTAGTGCTCCCTGCAAAGTGAGTCTAAACTTCTAGAATCAGACACTGGGGGAGAGCTTAACGCTGTAAAATGTCGTCAGTCCCTGCTCAAGTTTGGACTTGACTGGAATTAAGAACCTTGAACTCTCGGGAAAGTTCCCGGAGTGGTGAACTTGCAAAGTGGATGACAGGAGAGAGATGAACAGCAAGAGTATCCAGTTGCCACTGGGGCACGTTTCAAAACCTTTTCCTATTAAATGTTGTTATTGTGACGTTAGCCACAGGGGGCAAAAGCAGTTGAAAGTCTGTTCCTGCTCTCTAACAGTTTCTCTTTCTTGATTTTCTTCGAATACATAAGAAAACCAAACGGAAAACCTCTCTTCGCTGTTAAGCGGACTGATACCCTCGAGTGAAACAGGGCAATTGAAACGATGTTGAAAGTTAGTTAAATTTAGGTATGCTGTGCAGGCCTGGATATTTGTAGATAAAGGGAGTTTTTCTGGCGTGTTGAGTGGAGCTAGACTAACGTGATGGGAATGGCAGAGACTTGTAATACTCCCAGCTAGAGGTGAGACAGTCTTGTTTGTAAAAGGGCGATGGTAGCACCTCTCTGCTGGTTGTGAGGATGGATTAACTGAGATGGTGTGCACCCCGTTTGGTTTGTCGCTTCACACATGACAACTTTAAAGCCACAGAAAATGGAAGTTTCATTAACACTGCTTAGTTTTTCTGGAGTTGTTACAAGTTAAATGTACTGTCAGTGGTACGCTAATGTGTCCTGTACAGTTTAAAGAATTTTGGATAGAATCGGTCATTCAAGTTCTAGTTGAAGTTGCGTTAGACATATTCTAGAGTAAATAAATGGGAGAAGTCCAAGGGGAGCCATTTGTCTGTTTAAGCTTTAACCAATGTCTCTTAACTAGCGTCTCTGACGTGCATTTCTGTTCCATTATAATTATTAGCTGATGGATGCATTGATGTTTAACCAAACAACGTAAAGCTGGAACCAGATGACAAACGGGCCTGCATTCGCCTAGCTACATTGGCAATTTGGGCATATATTACTTAGAATTTAGTCTGTAAAATAGCTAGCTTGCCTTTCCCTTCCCATTACCTTGTGTAGCTACTAAATTTTTAAAGAGCCTAAAGGCTTCAAAATGTTCTTGTTATGTGAAAGTGAGGTATTTTGTAAACAAATAGTATTAAGACTAGAAAAAAATCAAAGTGAGAGACCAACGAGATGGCAGGCCTGTAATCCCACCCCAGCATTTTGGGAGGTGTAGGCAGGAGAATAGCTTGAGGCCAGGAGTCCAAGCGCCGCCTGGGCAACAAAGCGAGACCCCCCATCTCTATGAAAAATAAAAGAGAACACAACCACAAAAAGTCAAAGTGAGGATAGAGTATAGTGTTAGAATACAAATGGATTCTTAGAATTCCTACCTTTTTTTAAAAGTAGTATCTTACCTATATCACAGCTTACAATTTGCTAAGACCTTTTTAAAAAAATATTTTATTCTCGTGTGGGTGCTGTGGCTCATGCCTGTGAGCACTTTGGGAGGCCTAGGTGGGTGGATTATTTGAGGCCAGGAGTTTGAGACCAGCCCGGCCAACATGGTAAAACCCTTCCTCTACTAAAAATACAAAAATTAGCTGGGCATGTTGGCAGGTACCTGTAGTTCCAGCTACTGGGGAAGCTGAGGCAGGAGAATCGCTTGAACCGGAGAGGCAGAGGTTGTAGTGAGCAGAGATCACTCCACTGCCCTCCAGCCTGGGTGACAGAGTGAGACTTTGTCTCAGAAACAAAATTTTTTTTTATTCCCACAACAGCACAACAAGTTGGTTGTTATTCGCCCTTATCCTTGTTATGAGGATTCAAGATTAATAAACTGGTAATGACTGGTAGCTCATAGGACTTCAGAGGTAAATGGGTTTGCCTGAAGTCAGATATCCAGGAAGTGGTAAATCAAGAGGAAGCCTGCCCTCTTTTCATTTTGCCGTGGGTCCATAAGCGTTAGAAAATAATTGTGTCTTTGGTTATTTTGGAGGTTTTACCTTTAATGAGACTTTAAAATAATTTCTGTGAAAACTGTTTAAAAAAATTTTAAAGACTAAAATGTTCATGATTGAGTAATTTAACTCAATTTTTAAGTTTAGCTATTTTTTAAATGTCTCCATTAACTTCATTTGTCCTCTTCCATCTGATTTCCATGAAACTACCTCTCTGCTGCCAAGAAGTTTTTGCCTTTAGATTAATATGAACATCATTTATGATGCTTAACTCTTTTGTTTACATAAACAAGAGGTTTATGTACTTTAGTCAGTGGAAGAATGTCGTCTGTCTGTTACCTTTAACAAGGCATTTAACAAAGTCTACAAACAGCATAAACCATAGTGTTAGTTGTTGGCTCGCTGTCAAAGTGGAAGGATTAGTGCATTCCTTGTTCTAGGTATTTTAATCAGTGAATTGGGTAGTGATGATAGCTAATGCCTACATAGTAGTTAATATGTGCTAGGCATAGTTCTATATGCTTCATATATATTCACAGCCGACCCTGTGATAGGAGTACTGTTTTTTGGTTTTTTTTTGGCAGTTGGAGAGGGCAGCAGGGGGGACAGAGTTTCACTCTTGTTGCTGCCCAGGTTGGAGTACAATGGCATGATCTCGGCTCACTGCAACCTTTACTTTCCGGGTTCAAGCAGTTCTCCTGCCTCAACCTCCCAAATAGCTGGGATTACAAGCATGCACCACCATGCCCAGCTAATTTTGTATTTTTAGTAGAAACGAGGTTTCACCATGTTGGCCAGGCTTGTCTTGAACTCTTGACCTCAGGTGATCCACCCGCCTCGGCCTCCCAAAGTGCTGGGATTATAGGTGTGAGCCACCACAGCTGACCTTGTTCTCATTTTAAGAAAGTACAGAGAGGCTGAGCATGGTGGCTTAGGCCTGTAATCCCAAGACTTTGAGAGACCTCTTTGATGCACACCTGTAGTCCAAGCTACTCAGGAGACTGAGGTGGGATGGCTTGAGCCCATGAGTTTCAGGTTACAGTGAGCTATAACTGCACCCCCTGTATTCCAGCCCGGGTTACAAAGCAAGACCCTGTCCCAAAAGAAAAAAAAGCACAAAGAAGTGAAGTGACTTCTCCAAGGTCCCAGTTAATACAAACCAGGAGCACTTAGCTTCTGTTAGTGTAACAGAAAACAGTGTTAGGATTCACAAAGAGCTGCCAAAGTAAAAGAAAATGTGAATTTGTAAGTCATTTAATGATTCATGGCGGCTTATAAATATGTGAACAGAATAAGAAAATCATATTAAAGGAAGAAAGATGAGAAGAAGATGGAGCCTGGAATGAGTACACAAAATGCACCTCAGATGCTTGATGCAGGCAACTCACAAATTTGACTTTTTTTTTTTTTTTTTTTTTTTTTGAGATGGAGTCTCGCTCTGCCACCCAGGCTGGAGTGCAGTGGTATGATCTTGGCTCACTGCAACCTTGGCCTCCCTGGTTCAAGCGATTCTCCTGCCTCAGCCTCCCAAGTAGCTGAGATTACAAGCACCCACCACCATGCCTGGCTAATTTTTGTATATTTAGTAGGGATGGGGTTTCACCATGTTGGCAAAGCTAGTTTTGAACTCCTGACCTCAGGTGATCTGCCCGCCTCGGCCTCCCAAAGTGCTGGGATTACAGGCGTGAGCTACCACACCTGGCCCAAAAATTTGATTTTTAAGATTACTGAGCAGCTAACTTAAGAGAAAACACAATCACGGGGTCTGTAAAGTTAAAATAAACTGGTTATTTGAACCAAAACAGAATGGACAAAGGCTAGCCTGTCACACAGTCTCTTGGTGAATGCTGTATGCTGAACAATATCTGTGATAAAAGTGATTAGTTTCATAGAGATAGTCCTTATAACTTTTCTGAAGCCCATTTCAGTAGAAATAGTTTTAACTACGGTTGCTATCTGTATTGTCTCATGTAGGTTCAAGTTACTGATAATCTGGTTTAATTTAGAGGAAGGTTTTAGCAGAGTAGATGTTCCATGTGTTTTGACCGTTTTCCGTAAGTGAGCTTTTGAAAGACAGTGAGTGTTGGTGTTTTGGAGAGTATTTCTCAACCAATGCATAAAATACAGACGTCGTTTTCAATCCATTGCAGACATGCATCATTCATCAAATATTTTGAGTGCCTACTGACTGTCAGTGGAAATCAAGGCTTTGGGGAAACAATTGGGACCTGTACTAGATGGAGGCCCATTCACCTGCCCTGTCCCCTCACAGCTATAGCCTATGGAGGAAACAGTCAAACAGTCCTAATAGACTGTGTATATGCGCATGGATGGGGAAAGCTGTGCATTGAGGCATGGAGCCCTGCCCTAGATGTAGGGGCCAGGGAGCACTTAGAGGAAGTGGCATCTAATTCAAAACCTGAAGGATGAATAGCTCCCAAAAGCCCTGAGGCTGGGTTCAGTTTGACAACTTTGTGAACACCTAAAGTTTTCTATTTGTTTTTTGAACAGGGTCTTATTCTGACACCCAGGCTGAGTGCAGTGGCATGATCACGGCTCACTGCATCCTCGAACTCCTGGGCACAAGTGATCCTCCCACCTCAGCCTCCTGAGTAGCTGGGACTACAGGTACATGCCACTATACCCAGTTAATTTTTATTTTTTGTAGAGATGGGAGTCTCACTAAGTTGCCCAGGCTGGTCTTGAACTCCTGGACTCACTCAAATGATCCTCCTGCCTCTGTCTCCCAAAGTGCTGGGATTATAGGCATGAGCCACTGCACCCTGCCAGTGAACATCTACATTTTTCTAGAAAACATTCTGGTTAGTGGGTAAGGTGTGGTGAAGATGGGTAGGTTTAGGTTTATAGTTCTAATCCTCAAGAGAGAAAGAGTTCATTTGGATTTATTTATTTGAAATAGAAACTTGATAAGTTACTTACATACTGCATACATACTTCAATTGTGCTAAATAAAAAAGGTTATACAACAAGTTCTCTTAACCCATTTTTAGTTTCTGCATTTTAAAGGACCAGTAATAGTCTGGTCCTTTAACGTGTGGCCAAGGGGATAGTTTGTTAACTTTTGAAAGGAATTTATTGAAGGCTTGCTATGTGCCAGGCCCTGTTCTAGGCACTTGGGATACATCAGAAAATGTATCCCAGAAGAGATCCAACAAAAAGATCTCTTCCTTCTTGGAATGTAGGTCATTTTGTTTTAGCATCATGAGTATGAATAAGAATTAGTGACGGGAAGGAAGTGTGGTAGGTTTATGAGAACCGCATGGGGGGAAAGTTCAGAGGGTGAGCTGCATATATGCGAAAAGCTTGGAGCTTGAATAGGACCGGGACTTGACTAGAAGGTCACCACCTCTTCTTAGAGGTGACTCAAAGGGGGTACATAGAGGTAAAATTGAGATTCTCCTCAGAACGTGAATTTGAATATTTTCTAACACAGAGAAAAATCGAAATGCCATAATTTATTCCTTAAGGGGTGACAGTAATTTTAATTGAAAAAAAATAATGAAGAAAATGTAGCTAATCATGCCCTCAGCTACTAAAAAATCAAACCAAATGAGAACAAACCTTCAGACCAGATCATCCACAGCCCATCAGCTTGAAGCAGTGTAACACCTGGTGCTGTGGGGAGGGTGCTTCAAGGTAAACTCATTACCAACATACATTTAAGTAATTAGAATGAAGGCCAGGAACTGTGGCTTCTGCCTGCAATCCTAGCACTTTGGGAGGCTGAAGTGGGAGGATCACCTGAGCCCAGGAGTTTGAGATCAGCCTGGGCGACCCAGTGAAGCACTGTCTACAAAAAACTTTAAAAAATTAGCTGGGCATAGTGATGCACACTTGTGATCCTGGCTACTCAGGAGCTGAGGTGGGAGGATTCCTTGAACTGGGAGATCGGTGCTGTAGTAAGCTGTGATCATGCCACTGCACTCCAGCCTGGGCGACAGTGAGACCCTGTATCAAAATTTTTTTTAAAAAAAGATCATAGAATGTAATTGTCAGTTACGAATCAGTTAAGGAAAAATTATCTACTAAAAATGAGTTTCTTTGAATTTAGAATAGTTGATATGTGACCTTTTTTTCGGGCAGAAATTAGTAGGACCAGCTATTTTTAAAGTGCCTTTCTAGATTGTGGTGGTAAATCTAGGCCATTTTCAAATAACAGAATGTCCGTTTTCCTGTGGGGAAGATATTATCTCATTTATCCAGAAGAGGTGCTCAACAAGACAAAAATAAAGAGAAGGAAATGAGAAGATCCTGGCTTTTTTCACAGGAATGTTTCTGATTGATCTGATTTTGGTTGAAACTGAATTATTAAGTATTCTGAGAATGACTGTGGGCTCCATGAGAGCAACAAAGGCAGAGTCTATGATGAACTCATAAAACGTAACCCATAAACCAATTTGGCAACGTTTAATAGTAATAATGTCAAGGTCTGCACGTTGTGTCCAAAAGAACTCAAGTACAGATTGAAGAGACCAAGAGTGGTCTAAGAGTTTAGCTCTTTCCATATGAATTAGTAGTATGACAGGACTCCTAAATAACTAATGCTTTATTACAGGGCTTCTTTTTTTGAGATAGTGTCAAGACTGGGGGGGTATCCCTATTCTCTGCAGTCGTTTATGTGGTTTCAGCAATCCTGTTTTAAGGAGGCACATTGAAATACTGAGGCATGAAACAGGAGGGCAACTAGGATGCTGAAAACCTGAAAAAACTCCCATACAAAAGGAGGTGGAGAACAGAGAAGATTTAAAGGAACATGAATTGATCTTCAACTTTTTGGAGGGCTTATTACTGGGAATAAAGGAATAAGTAGATGTGTTTTGCTCCAAATGGCAAGTCCAAGACAGAGAGTAAAACTGCAGGAGACCTGGGCAAGGTTGAAATAAATAACTTCAAGTTCATTTTTGTTAAGAACCTATGAAACCCTGACCTAGAAGAAATACCTAGGACCTTTCGGAAGGTGGAGGGTAGGAGGAGGGAGAGGATAAGGAGAAATAACTAACGGTTACTACGCTTACTACCTGGGTGATTACTTCTTGGTCTTTTGGCTATGATCAAGTATAGTATCTCTTCTTATTAGTTTAATACCTGGGTGATGAAATAATCTGTACAACCCCCAAAATACAAGTTTACCCATGCATGTCCTTTGCAACCACTAATGATAATGATTACTGGCACATTCATTTTCTCAAATAAATATATTTATAAGTGCCCAGTAAGTACTGATCCCTCTTCCAAGTAAACAAGAAAGAGTTCCTCCCTTCATTCTTAAGTATTTTCAAGGGAAAGATAAAATGTTGAAATATTTATCAACTGTAGACATGACTAAAATACTTGGATTTTTTATTCTTTTGAATGGGTTAAATATGCCCACTAGCCTTTTTTATAGTATTTTTCTTATCACAAACTTTAAATAATGATTTAATTTTTAAATTATAAATAGAACTTTCTTTAGACTAGAGACAGGTTCTTGCTATGTTGCTTAGACTGGTCTTGAACTCCTGGGCTCTTGTGATCCTCCCACCTAGGCCTTCCAAAGTGCTGGGATTACAGGCATGAGCCACCATGCCCAACCTCTTAGCACAAATTTTTAAAAAGTAATAAATAATGGTTTTATTTCTGTCTGAATTAAGACAAATTTTTAATTAAAGAAAGTGGTTCACTGATCTTGAATATTCTCAATAACATGTATACCATTGAAATGACTTCTAAATTAAAATGTGAATAGCCTTCGATTTATCTGCCACCTTAAATGATTAGTTATTAATTCATTCAGCAAGTGTTTATTAAGTACTTTTATGTTCCAGGAACTGTGTAAGTTCTGGGGATACAGCTTGTCTTGATGTTTCCTGAGTTTCTGGAGCATCCAAAATAAATACACAGATCAGGTGATAAGTGCTAAACGGAAAAACAAAGTGGAGGTTAGAGATTGGGTGAGGGCCTTGGGGGTCATAATAACTTGGACTGATTGTGAGATGTGAAATAATTGGGCTGCTTCGTCCAAAAGAGTGACATGATGTGTTTTAAGAGCCGTAAGAAGAAGGAGATCATGTCCTTTGCAAGGACATGAATGGAGCAGGAGGCCATTTTCCTTAGCAAGCTAACACAGGAACAGAAAACCAAATACCACGTGTTCTTACTAATAAGTGGGAGCTAAATGATGAGAACACATGGACACATAGAGGGAACAATGTACAACGCCTTTCAGAAGGTGGTGGGTAGGAGGAGGGAGAGGGTCAGGAACAGTAACTAATGGGTACTAGGCTTAATACCTGGGTGATTGGCTTCTTGGTCTTTTGGCTAAGATCAAGTGTAGTACCTGTTCTTATCAGTTTAATACCTGGGTGATGAAATAATCTGTACAACAAACCCCCAAGACACAAGTTTTCCTTTGTAACCTGAACTTGTACCCCTGAACTTAAAAGTTACAAAGAAAAAGGATTACTAGCTTCTCTGTTAGGTATAGAGAGGCCATGGGTGAGAGAGGGAGACCACCTAGGAGGCTCTTAGAATAATAGAAGTGAGAGCTGATAGTAACCTGAATCATGTGGAAGGAATGGAGATGGCAAGAGGTGGTTGGATTCTGGGTATTTATTTAAGGTAGAGCCAATACGACTTGCTGATTGGATGTAGAGGGAAAGAGTGTGAGATCATGGATGATTATAAGGTTTTTGGCCTAAGTAACTGGAAGATTTGGAGGCGCCAGCAACTGCAATAGGGAAACGTAGGGATGAAGCCTTTGGGAGGTATAGTAAAGGTAGGGGTGGAGTTTTGGGTAGTAAAGTTTGAGATGTCTATTAAGCATCCAAGTAGAGATGTTGAATACAGTAGTCAAGTTTAGGGCAGAAGTCCAGGCTTGAGTTACAAATTTGGGAGTCATCAGTGTTGGTAATGGAGAGAAGAGGACCGTGAACTGAACCTGGGCCATTCCAAAGTTAAGTAGTGGGTAGATAAATGCGGTGCTGGGGGCTGGTCATAATTTTTTGTGATTGCTTATTTCTTTCTTTTTTTTTTGAGACAGTCTCACTCTGTCACCAGGCTGGAGCACAGTGGCTCGATCTCGACTCACTGCAGCCTCCACCTCCGGGGTTCAGGTGATTCTCCTGCCTCAGCCTCCCTACTAGCTTGGACTACAAGGTGCCTGCCACCACACCCGGCTAATTTTTGTATTTTTAGTAGAGACAGGACTTCACCATGTTGGCCAGGTGGTCTCGATACCTTGACCTCATGATCTGCCCACCTTGGCCTCCCAAAGTGCTGGGATTACAGGCATGAGCTACTACAGCTAGCCTTCTTATTTCTTAATGAAATAAGAAGCTAGATCCTCTCCTGAGAGAGAGGATGGGAGAGGAGGTGTTGGGAATTTTACAAGCGGAATTAGCTTGTGTGCATTTCTTTAATTCCACTGTCCCGGTGCGGGCCTTGGAATCAGCAGATAGTTGGGTTTAACCAGGACAGGGAGTTTTGCAGGTGACCATGATGAAGGGAGGAAGAAAAAGTGATTCTGTGATTACCCACCATAATTTAAGCTGGCCAAGGAGGAGAGAAGCACGGACAATGAAGGGGATGAAGTCCAGTGACATGATGGAGCAGTCCTTAGTAGGTTCTAGTAGGGCAGAAGAACATTTGGACTTGGAGCACTAGAGGGACTGAACTGGGAAGATAGGAGTGCTTGAAATTGAAAGTGTGGTGAGGTTGCAGTTATTGGTATTGACAAGATCCGAGGTATGACTGGGGAATTAGAGGCTGAAGTAGGATGGAGGATAGAATTATTGCAGGAGAGAAGTTCAAAGAAATGAGAGGTGTTAGTATTATTTTAAAAAACAGTGAACTTTCCCCCCGTGTTAATATTATTATTTTTAGATGGTGTCTCACTCTTGTTGCCCAGGCTGGAGTGCAGTGGTGCCATCTCTGCTCACTGCAACCTCCACCTCCCAGGTTCAAGCGATTCTCCTGCCTCAGCCTTTCCAGTAGCTGGAATTACAAGCGTGCACCACCAAACCTGGCTAATTTTTTATATTTTTAGTAGAGACGGCATTTCGCTATGTTGGCCAGGCTGGTCTTGAACTCCTGCCTCAGCCTCCCAAAGTGCTGGGATTACAGGCATGAGCCACTGTGCCCAGCCCCCGCCCCATGTTATTATTTGAGAATTTAAGAGAAGTGGGGGTTGTTAGGCAGTTAGAGCAGTCTATACAAACCTTGATTACATTTTATGTACCTTATGTCCTAATGCCAGCAACCTAATGCATATTACAGGTCCACATCATGAGTATTCTCATAGCTGGTCTTTCTTTTTAATGCAGTAACTACTGGTACTTCAGAAATGAATGCATACTTGGATGACCCAGAATTTGCTGAGATTATATTGAGAGCAGAGCAAGCAATAGAAGTTGGAATTTTTCCAGAAAGAATCTCTCAAGGTTCAAGTGGAAGTTACTTTGTGAAGGATCCTAAGAGGGTGAGAATTTCACAGACCTACTATATGTAATAGAAACTTTGGTAACTACAAGTTTAAATATGAAATCATTGTGAGTTTCTACAGATATTTTCCTATTAAGTCTGATTGTAACCTCTTTTACAAAATAAAGGTCAGTTTTTATAGTTTTTGTTTGTTTTTTTGAGACAGGGTCTCTCTCTCTCTCTCTCTTCGCACGCCCAGGCTGGAGTACAGTGGTACAATCATAGTTCACTGTAGCCTTGACCTTCTGGGCTCAGGTAATCCTCCCATTTCAGCCTCCCAACTAGGTGGGATCACAGGTGTGTGCCACCATGCTGGGCTAATGTTTTTAATTATTTGTAGAGACAGGGGTCTCCCTGTATTGCCCTGGCTGGTCTTGAACTCCTGGGCACAAGCAATCCTCCTTCAGTGTTGAGATTACAGATGTGAGCCACTGTGCTTGGCCTCAGTTTTTTGCTTTTAGTAAAGCACTCTAGTATTTAGAAACAGAGCTAATCATTTCAAGTCACAGTTTGCTAGTCTGTTATTTTGTATTTGGTTTCAAGCATTTGTTGAATACATACATTCAGCTGTAGCCTTATTGAGTGTGTATATTCACAAGTCCTTATCTTATAGAAGTCTATAGCCTTGTTTTTTTTTTTTCACTTATTTATTTATTTATTTAAATTATTTATTTATTTTACTTTAGGTGCGTACTATATCTGGCATTTCTCCCCATGTATTCCCTCCCCACCCCCCATTGTCTCTCCCCTACCCCTCCAACTGTCCCTGTGTGTGATGCTCCTCTCCCTGAGTCCATGTGTTCTCGTTGTTCAACACCCTCCTATGAGTGAGAACATACGGTGCTTGGCTTTCTGTTCTTGGGTCAGTTTGCTAGAATGATGGTTTCCAGATTCATCCAAGTCCCTACAAAGGACACAAATTCATCGTTTTTTATGGCTGCGTAGTATTCCATGGTGTATGTGTACCACATTTTCTTTGTCCAGTCTATCATCGATGGGCATTTGGGTTGGTTCCAAGTCTTTGCTATTGTACACAGGGCTGCAGTGAACATACATGTGCATGTGTCTTTATAGTAGGACGATTTATAGTTCTTTGGGTATATACCCAATAGTGGGATTGCTGGGTCAAATGGAATTTCTATTTCTAGATCCTTGAGAAGTCGCAAACTGTCTTCCACAATGGTTGAACTAATTTATACTCCCACCAACTGTGTAAGAGTGTTCCTATTTCTTCACATCCTCTCCAGCATCTGTTGTCTCCTGATTTTTTAATGATCGCCATTCTAACTGGCATGAGATATCTCAGTGTGGTTTTGATTTGCATTTCTCTAATAATCAGTGATGATGAGCATTTTTTTGTATGTTTGTTGGCCTCATATATGTCTTCTTTTGAAAAGTGTCTGTTCATATCCTTTGCCCACTTTTGGATGAGTTTGTTTGTTTTTTTCTTGTATATCTGTTTTAGTTCTTTGTAGATTCTGGATATTAGCCCTTTGTCAGATGGGTAGATTGCAAAAATTTTTTCCCATTCTGTTGGTTGCCAGTTCACTCTAATGATTGTTTCTTTTACTGTATAGAAGCTCTGGAGTATAATTAGGTCCCATTTGTCTGTTTTGGCTTTTGTTGCCAATGCTTTTGGTGTTTTAGTCATGAAGTCCTTGACTATGTCTATGTCTTGGATGGTTTTGCCTAGATTGTCTTCTAGGGTTTTTATGGTGTTAGGTCTTCTGTTTAAGTCTTTAATCCATCTGGAGTTAATTTTAGTGTAAGGTGTCAGGAAGGGGTCCAGTTTCTTTGTAGATTCTGTATATTAGCCCTTTGTCTGATGGATAGATTGCAAAAATTTTTTTGCCAGTCTGTGTCTTTTGATTGGGGTGTTTAGCCCATTTACATTCAATGTTAATATTGTTATGTGTGAATTTGATCCTGCTATTTTGTTACTGACTGGTTTTCTTTCTCATTAGTTGACTCATTTTCTTCACTGCATTTTTGGTCTTTGCCAACTGGTTTGCTTTTGCAGTGACTGGTACTTGTTCCTTTCCATGCTTAGTGTTTCTTTCAGGAGCTCTTATAGGGCAGGTCTGCTGGTGACAAAATCTCTCAATAATTGCTTGTCCGTAAAGGATTTTATTTCTCCTTCACTTATGAAGCTTAGTTTGGCTGGATATGAGATTCTGGGTTGAAAGTTCTTTTCTTTAAGGATGTTGAATATTGGCCTCCACTCTCTTCTGGCTTGTAGAGTTTCTGCCGAGAGATCTGCTGTGAGTCTGATTGGCTTCCCTCTGTGGGTGACCTGACCTTTCTCTCTGGCTGCCCTTAGCATTTTTTCCTTCATTTCGACCCTGGTGAATCTGACGATTATGTACCTTGGGATTGCTCTTCTTGAGGAATATCTTTGTGGAGTTCTCTGTATTTCTTGAATTTGAAATTTGGACTGCCTTGCTAGGCTTGGGAAGTTCTGGATAATATCCTGGAGTGTGTTTTCCAGCTTGGATTCATTCTCCTTGTCATATTCAGGTACACCGATCAAGCGTAGATCAGGTTTCTTCACATAATCTCATATTTCTTGAAGGCTTTGTTCATTTCTTTTTACTCTTTTTTCTCTTGTATTGCCTTCTCTTTTTACTTCATTGAGTTGATTTTCAATCTCTGATATGCTTTCTTCTGCTTCATCGATTCGGCTATTAAAACTTGTGTTTGCTTCACGTAGTTCTCGTGCTGTGTTCTTCAACTCCATCAAGCCATTTATGTTCTTCTCTAAGCTGGTTATTCTAGTTAGCATTTCGTCTAACCTTTTTTCAAGGTTTTTGGTTTCTTTGCATTGAGTTAGAACGTGTTCCTTTAGCTCTGAGAAGTGTGTTATTATCCACCTTCTGAAGCTTGTTTCTGTCAATTCTTCTCACTCCTTCCCGATCAAGTTGTGATCCTGTGGTGTTGAAGAGTTGTGGTCCCTTGAAGGAGAAGAGGTGTTCTGGTCTTTGGTGGTTTCACCTTTTTTGTGCTGTTTTTTTCCCATCTTTGTGGATTTACCTGGCTGTGGTGTCAGAGAGCTGCTTGGTGAGGTCGCTTGTCTGCCTGTGGGGGCGCTACTGGGTTTCTAGTGACTCCTTCAGGTTATTAGGGCAGCTTCCTGTGTCTTTTTTGTTTATGCTGGGAGATTAGGTCGGCCTCTTCCGCTGACCTGTAGGTGCTGCTGGGTTGTCAAGAACGGCCGTCCCGTTGCTACATAGGCTTCCTGTGTTTTTTGTTAAAACATGTAGCCCAGTCCCACCCCTCTAGTGGTGGGTTGTGCCCTTCCTCCACTGGACTGGATCATTCAGGGTTCATCTCAGACTGTGGTACTGGCTACGCAACCCACTAGAGTCAGAGCTTCAGCACTCTGGGGTTTGTGGGAAGGTTAGGGACCCGCCCAGCCGCACCTGGCAGTCTCCCCGTTTGAGCTTTCTCTCTCTCAGGTCATGGGGTAGGGGCCGCCCAGGTGCTCCCGCTTACAGCTCCCTCTCTCTCTCCGGGCGGAGAGAGGGGGTGATAGCTCAATCTGCAGATTCTTATTCAACTTCGCACTTGTAATTCCCGGAGCTTGACTGGCAAAGATCCCCTGTTCTGTGTATTGCTGAGGCTTTGGGGGAAGCGCTGTATCTGGACCAGAGCGCCAGAGGTGGAGCCTCCAACTCGCCGGTGAGATGCACTTTCTGGATGAAGCAACACCCCTCCCCGCCTTGGTCTGCCCCTCAGTGGGCTTTGCTCACCCTCGGACCAGACCCGTTGAAATGCACCTGGTACCTTGGTTGGAGCTAGGAGATCTCTGGGTTTCTGCGTCTCTTTCACTGGGTGTTGTGCTCTGGAGTTGTGTCTAATTCGCCATCTTGGATCCTCCCCCTCTGTAGCCTTGTTAGTCAAACACAGTGGAAGTTTAAACCTTCAAAATTTGTTTAATGTCATTTCCAACGCATTTGATTTGTTTTCAAAGGTATACAAATACCTTTTCTGGCATTTTACCAGGGGGAAGAAGGCTCAGCCATCTGAAGTTTGAAAGTATTGGAATGTGGAAGTGAAATGAACCACAGGATGATTCTAGACCAGAAAAGAGAAATTGATGTGACACTTTGTTCCTCTTAATCTATAATTTTTCAAAAATATGTTATTTTTTCTAAAAGCTTTCTGAATGATGCATAAGGAGCAGTTCTTTTCTCGGGGGAACAACGTTTATAATTTCACCCATTTTTTTCCGGCAAAGATTGAAGTTATATTTTTAAAATGATTTTAAAGCATAATCCCTGTTTTGAGATTAAAATGTATTTGTAGGTATTGCCAGTCTCTCAATCTTTATTCTAAGCTTTATTTCTTAATTTGATGTTGTTGACTTTTACTAGTGATGCAGACCTTATTGCATTATATTTATTGTGTTATAAAGCAATTAAATACTTGAAATTATAATAAGATTTGTTCTTGTCTAAGGATAATTCAGCTTCTAAATTTAATATGAATATATTGTATCAAACAATTAGAGTGTAGAGACTTTTAGACATTCATGAGCAAAAAAGATTTTTTAATAGGAGAGACTTTATTCAGTTAATTTATTTATTTATTAAGATGGATTCTCACTCTGTCGCCCCAGACTGGAGTGCAGTGGCGCAATCTCGGCTCACTGCAACCTCCACCTCCCAGGTTCAAGTTATTCTCCTGCCTAGCCTCCTGAGTGGCTGGGATTACAAATGCATGCCTACCACCCCCAGCTAATTTTTTGTATTTTTAGTAGAGATGGGATTGCCCCATGTTGGCCAGGCTGGTCTCGAACTCCTGACCTCAGGTGATCTGCTTACCTCCCAAAGTACTGGGATTACTCTTCGCCAAGAGTTTACTTTAAATTGGTTTCTGAAAAATAACTGGAAAAAAATTAGGGTAGTAGAATCTGACAGCATGGATATTCACCTCTAAATTACTTTTGTATTTTAGAGGTGGTTTTTGTCATTGGATTAGTTAATTTAACAAATACTTAGATGTCTACTGTGCATCAGGTACTGTTCTGAGTACTGGAAATGCAACCCTAACAAACTCCCTGCCTTTTTGGAATGTGCATTAATGTGGGGGAAAGTAAACAGCAAACATATAATGTGGATATTTAATAGATACTGAATAATACCACTGTTTGACCTAGGATAGTGGTTTTCAAACATTTAAAAATCAATGAAACCCTTTCATAACTTGAAAGTCCAGCAATATAAAACAGGTGAAATTAGAATTAAACTGGTTAAGTGGCATGAGGTGTTGAAGCCTTGCCCTCACCTTCCCAGGGTTTGTCAGAGCACGGTTTGAAAACTACTGGTCTTGATTTTAGATTGTTGATTGAGAATAAATATGAAAATGTGATTGGAACTAAATCTCTTAATATTTGAGATTTATAAGTCCTCTTAATAGTTTGAGGATTTATGCCTACATCTGTGGTGGGAAGCAGTAGAAAACAATGTATTAGAATGCATTTTATGGATGGTTATCGATATATATAAAAAGTCTGATAAGATTATTATTCTTTTGCTGTAGAAAATTATTGGTGTGTTTAAACCCAAATCAGAAGAGCCTTATGGTCAACTCAATCCAAAATGGACCAAATATGTCCATAAGGTCTGCTGCCCTTGCTGCTTTGGCCGAGGCTGCCTGATTCCTAATCAGGGGTACCTTTCCGAAGCGGGTGCCTATCTTGTGGACAACAAACTTCATCTGGGTATCGTACCTAAAACAAAGGTAAACAAGGCTTTATTTTTAACCATGGACTTTTAACTTACAGCCTACCTATATCTGAATATTTCAGTAATTATTCCTAATGGTAGAACCTGAAGTAGAGCCCCTTTTTTGATAGTAGTGCAAGCGTCATGAGTGACTAGTAAATTGATTCTAGTGTAGAGCCACAAAGTATTTAAGGGAATGTGTCTTGTTCCTGTGAGATCTGACGATGCTAACAGAAAGAGGATAAAGAACTAGCATTCAGAAGACAGGAAAACATCAGGGATCCAGAGATCCTGTTGAAGGTAGAGATAACCAGTGTGCTTAAAGACTACTATTATTGTCCTTTTAGCCTTTATACAATTTTTTTTCTTTTCCTTTTTTTTTTTTTTTTTTTTTTAAGAGACAAGGTCTTACTGTGTTGCCCAGACTGGCCTTGAATTCCTGTGCTCAAGCAGTCCTTCTGCCTCAGTCTCCTGAGTAGCTGGGACAACAGGCACATGCCATCGTGTGCCTGGCATCCACATCCTTTCTTTTCTTTCTTTCTTTTTTTTTTTTTTTTTTGAGACAGAGTCTTGTGCCCAGGCTGGAGTGCAGTGATACAATCATGAATCATGGCTCACTGCAGCCTCGTCCAGCTGGGCTCAGGTGGTCCTCGCACCTCAGCCTCCTGAGTAGCTGGTAATACAGGTGTGTACCACCACACCCAGCTAGTTTTTGTATTTTTTAGTAGAGGTGGACTTTCTTCATGTTGCCCGGGCTGGTCTCACTCCTGAGCTCAAGCAGTCTACCTGCCATGGCCTCCCAAAGTGCTGGGATTACAGGCGTGAGCCACTGCACCCAGCTAACCTGGCATCCTTTTAAAAATTTTAACTTGACGCCTTCGTCCTTAAAACGTTTATTCCTAAGTCTGCGTTTCAATGTTGTTACTTTGACCACTGGCAAATTTTAGGCCTCTAAAAGGCTTTTATACCACTCTTAGGAAGAAATAATGTGCCATTCATTTAACAAAGCTTTGCAAAATTCCCTGGCTTTTCTGTTTTAGATTCTCCAGAGCCTTTCTTATAGGGTTAAACTTTGCTAATTTTCATTAAAGTGAGTTTCATGGTGTATATGAATAGAGATACTATAATGTAAATTCTAACCATTTTTCTAAACTATATGTTTCTAGGTGGTTTGGCTTGTCAGTGAGACATTTAACTACAATGCGATTGACCGTGCAAAATCAAGAGGCAAAAAGTATGCTTTAGAAAAAGTGCCAAAAGTGGGTAGAAAGTTTCATAGGATAGGACTCCCTCCTAAGGTAAGTTTCTCTGATAAGCTTTATTTAGGGGGCAATTGGGCTCATACATCCTGAGCTCTAGGAGCCTAGGCATTGTGCTGTTAGCTGTGGACATAATAATAGCACAGATTTTTCATCTTCCAGGAGCTTATAGTAAGTAGATAATTTCAGTGTAATATGATAAAGCTGTTTAGATGATGGTAAGTTCTGGGAGCTCTAAGATGATAGAAGAGGGATGGCTAACCCAGTTCAGAGCAGGAAGAGGCTGCATGAAAGGCTTATAAAGTGCAGGTCTGGAATCATACTTAATTCCAGTCTCTGCTAGTTTGCTCTGAGACTTTGGGCAAGTTCCTTTCTCTCTCTCTCTTTCTCTTTTTTTTTTTTTTTTTTTGATAGAGGATCTCACTCTGTTGCCCAGGCTGGAGTACTGTGGTGTGAAAGAGCTTACTGCAGCCTCGACCTCGTGGGCTTAAATAATCTTCCTACCTCAGCCTCCTGAGTAGCTGGGACCACAGGTGCACACCACCACGCCTGGCTAGTTTTATAATTTTTTTGTAGATTGAGGGTCTCACCATGTTGCCCAGGCTGGTCTTCAATTCCTGGGCTGAATCAGTCTTCTCACCTTGGCCTCCCAAAGTGCTGGGATTATAGGTGTTAGCCACTGTGCCTGGCCAAGTTCCTTACTCTCTAAGCCCCAGTTTCTATAAAATGAGAATGACAAAAACTATCTCTTAGGTTGTGAGGATAAAACTAGGAAATCATGTCAAGTAGTTGGTATAAAGTAAAGGTTAAGTAAATGGTAGCATCCATGTTTACTTACTATACATTAGATTTAGTTTTTCTTATCACCTTTAAATCTGAGGAATGATAGGCAGCCAGCTAAACAAGGATAGAGAGGATTAATGGGAAAGGCATTCTAGAAAAAGCTTTAAGATTTATTTTTTAGAAATATATTGGTCTTATGATTTTCTTGCTTCTGTACATTTATCTAAATAAAAAGAATGTGAGTAGGAATTAATCGTTAACCTAACTTTTAAGATAAATTTTACTCTAAGTGGGCAGGAAGTTTGAAAGTTTTAAAAGGCCTGTTCCTCCTTGGACATGCTGAAATAAGTGTGAATAAAGGAGGATGTTATTTCCATATTTGTGACTACTAGTACTTAGTTATAAGTATTTTAAAGAACACCTTTAGGAAATCATTAAAATTTCATACCAACAACAAAAACATAAAGTGTTAGGATAAAAAGCAGATTTTCTTTGTGGTGATTTGTTTGTATTTTTGAAGCAAACTAGGGTTACCTATAACCTCTGTATCACATGCTACTTAAATTTGTATTTCCTTCTCCAACAAATTGTTTACTGTTAACTAGTAATCTTAGTAACAGAAACACCTTTGTAAAAGGTCGTATCTTCAAGGAAAGGACTTTTTTAAAAACCACTATCAAGATTATGATTAATAGATTTGTTCTTCAAAGTTTAAGACAGGGTATTTACTGTGTGGTTAAGGAATCTGTCCTTTTTTTTTTTTTTTTTTTTTTTTGAGAAAGAGTCTCGCTCTGTCGCCCAGGCTGGAGTGCAATGACACGATCTTGGCTCACTGCAACCTCCGCCTCCTGGGTTCAAGTGATTCTCCTGCCTCAGCCGTCTGAGTAGCTGGGACTACAAGTGTGCACCACCATGCATGGCTAATTTTTTGTATTTTTAGTAGAGAAGGGGTTTCACCATCTTGGCCAGGCTGGTCTCGAACTCCTGGCCTCAAGTGATCCACCCGCCTGTGCCTCCCAAAGTGCTGGGATTACAGGTGTGAGCCACCACGCCTGGCTTCATCATGTTTTTAAAATAAAATTATTTATTTAAAATTCAAAGAACGAGCTTAACAGTTAAAAAAGTGAAAAAAATTTTTTAAAAATATTATTTACTGTATTTTATGTCATAAGTATCTGGAAAAGTTTCTTCAGTAAGAACAAAATTGCACTGTTATTAAATAAGCAGGATAGGTTTAAAATTTGACCTCCATAATTAAATTCATTTTAATAAATATTTTTAGAAAATGGCATTTCTTTTTCAGAGTGTTACCTTGAAGACATATGTTTATTCTTTTTTAAAATTTTCCCAAAATAGCTGCTATGCTCCTTGAAAGTCTAGTGTTAAGCATTTTTTATTTGCTATGTACTTTTCATGTGATTATTTAAAATTAGTGTATAAAAATAGTTTTCTTGATAAATGTGGCTTATCTAAATTAGTGTTAAATCTTCTTTCTTATTGTATTTACATATTTTTGACAGTACTGCTGAGAAATATAAATATTAATCCCTTTGTTCTTGTACTTTCTTTTCTAACTATAGTTCTTAAAATTATAGATTGGTTCCTTTCAGTTATTTGTTGAAGGTTACAAGGAGGCTGAATATTGGCTTAGGAAATTTGAAGCTGACCCTTTGCCTGAGAATATTAGAAAACAATTTCAGTCACAATTTGAAAGATTAGTTATTTTGGATTACATCATCAGAAATACAGGTATTGAAGTTCTCTCGTTCACTCAAATCTTGTTCACTTTCAAACTGTGTTCTTGTTATCCAAATTAAAGCGGTAAACTTTTGTTGCAGAAGTCTTGAAGCCACTTCCTCTGTCTGCCTTGGGAAACAGATGTAGTATAGACTCTCCTGAGCAGAATTCATCCTGTGTGGGAGAGTCTGACTCACAGCAGGCTCCTAGATCAGTTCCTGTCCCCTAGGGAGGAGTTTCCTAGGGGCAGGGCAAAGTCAGATATTAGGAATGTTATTTGCATAATGTGAATAATTAAGGCTTCATTGCATAAATTATGTCAGGTGCTTATTTTGACATTATGTAACTGTTAGTATAGTCTATAAATACACTAAGCTCTTAATTTTTCCAGTACTGTAAAGGATCAATGATGTAGACCAGGGGGTGTCCAATATTTTGGCTTCCCTGGGCCACTGGAAGAAGAATTATAGGCCACACATAAAATACAGTAACTCTAACAACAGCCAATTAGCTTAAAAAAAATTGTAAAAAAATCTCATAATGTTTTAAGAAAGTTTACAAATTTTTGTGGGCCACATTCAAAGCCATCCTGGGCGGCATGCAGCCTACAGGCCAGGGGTTGGGTAAGCTTGATGTACATTATCCAAAGCAGGGGTCAGCTTGGATAATGTGGGTCCCTGGACTGTCAGGGTCAGCTGTGGGTCCCTGGACTGTCAGGGTCAGCATGACATGAGAATTTGTTAAATATGCATCTTCTCAGACACCACGCCAGACCTTTTGGAACAGTAACTGCAAGTGGGTGCTGGCAGGCTGTGTTTTAAGGTACCTTCCAGGTAATTCTGATGCATTCTAAAGTTTGAGAACTACCAGTTCAAAATGTTTTCTTATTTATATTAGTTTTTGGAAAAGCATCAAATAATTTTCCAGATTTACCTTCTTACTATATATATGTGTGTGTATATATATATATAGAGAGAGAGAGAGTAAGAATAGTGAGAATATATATATACGCACACACACACATTTTTGCAGTCTATGCTGGCATGAGGTGAGCCTGCTTAGAAATTCGCCTAGCAACAGGGGTTAATGCTTTTTCTTCCTAAAGTGAAGAAAAGCTATTTGATTTTAATAACCTTGATTTAATAATTGTGTCACCTCACAGGGTAGTTTTGAGGATTATGTGAATTATTATATACTAAGCACTTAGAACAATGTCAGCTTAGATAAAATATTCAATAAATGTTAGCTCACATTTATGGATTTTTTGGTTTTTTTTTTTTAGTTTCTCTGTGTTAAATTGAGACCTTTAATATGCTACGATAACCAGTGAAAGTCTCAAAAATCAGGAAACCACTAGATGTTTCTCATTAGTATTAAACCATGATGTCCACAGAAATGAAGTAACAGATTTTCTTGTTTGTTTTGAAAGATAGGGGCAATGATAATTGGTTAGTCAGATACGAAAAGCAGAAATATGAAAAGGAAATTGACCATAAGGTAAGAAAATTTAAAATTTTATATATTTATATATAGATAGATATATATCTATAATTATGTGTAACTTGAGAACATATATATTCAATTTCTGTAAAAGATTCCTTGAAGTTGTTATTCTTCACCATTTCCTCCTTCTTTCACTTAATCCTAGGTTTTCAAATCTACTTACTCTGTTTTTCTCCCACTTTTTATTTTCATCACTTGTTTACATTGCATTTATTTATTTATTTAATTTATTTATTTAATAGAGACAGAGTTTTGCCATGTTGACCACGCTGGTCCTCAACTCCTGTCCTCAAGCAATCCACCTGCCTCGGCCTCCCCAAGTGCTGGGATTACAGTCGTGTGCCACCACACCCAACTGGTTCTGTTTTTTCTTTTATCATTGTTGGGCAGCTTTATTTTTTCACTGCATATTAGAATAGAAGAATAATACCCATTTAGTACCTTTTTAGAATTTGAGAAATTTATAGAATCCTCAAACTTATTTTGCTTTTACGTAGTAAAGGCTTTTGGGATTTTTGTTCACCATATTTGTATTTTACTAAGTCACTTTCTTCTGAGTCCTTTCATTCAGTGTTAGACAATACAGTATTACCTAATAAATGGAACATGTGTGTTTAACCTGTGAATCATGTCCACTGAACTTAAAAAGTATTAAATACTTTTACTACTTATAAGAAGCTGGTTTTAACATATGTAACAGACTGCATAGACCCTCAACACTGATATCAGAGTTACAGATTTTAGATTAATTGCTGTCGACTTTGAGTACCAAGTTCAAATTTTAGATATGTACGTAAGAGATTTTTTTTGAAATACTTTTACAAGTATAAAACAGTTTGTACATTTGGGAAAATTTTAAGTGATTAAACATATTTCTTCAATATTTATAATTTATGTTCT
This sequence comes from Ateles fusciceps, assembly GCA_036589455.1. Lineage (NCBI taxonomy): Eukaryota > Metazoa > Chordata > Mammalia > Primates > Atelidae > Ateles > Ateles fusciceps. The sequence continues at coordinate 96,434 of JAZHEH010000164.1, read as the reverse complement.
CAAGTAATGACTTAAAGCTGTTGAATCATTTTTAAAAGTTTGTACTTTTAAATGTTTATCAAGGATGTTTAAAAATATATATTCATAGTACTTAGCAATAAAAAGAAAAACTTGATACATGCAATAGCATGGATAAAACTTAACATTATGCTGAGTGAAAGAAGTTACACATAAAGGAAACATATTGTATGATTACATTTATATCTAAAAATTAGAAAATGCAAACTAGTTTCTCATGACAGAAAACAGACCAGTCGTTGCCTGGGCTTGGCCAGAGGGAAGGCTGGACTGCAAAGGGACACAAGGAAACCTTGGTGTGAAAATTTTACAAATGTCAAGGCTCATCAAATTGTGTTTGTTAATATAGGAAGTTAATTGTGTGTAAATTATATGCCAATAAAGTAGTAAATAGGAAAGAATGGTAGAAATAAAAATAAATGGCAGTTATAGCAGAAATGGATTTAAAATACATATATAAATGTACATATGTATAAGCTCCTGGGCCAGGCATAGTGACTCATGCCTGTAATCACAGCACTTTGGGAGGCCAAGGTGGGAGGATTGCTTGAGCCCAGGAGTTTGAAACCCCGTGTCTACAAAGAATTTAAAAAAAAAAATTTTTTTAAAGCATCATTTAGGCCAGATGCAGTGGCTCACGCCTGTAATCCCAGCACTTTGGGAGGCCGAGGCAGGCGGATCACAAGGTCAGGAGATAGAGACCAACCTGGTCAACATGGTGAAACCCTGTCTCTACTAAAACTACAAAAATTAGCTGGGTGTGATGGTGGGCGCCTGTAATCCCAGCTGCTTGGGAGGCTGAGGCAGGAATCACTTGAACCTAGGAGGCGCAGGTTGCAGTGAGCCAAGATCACACCACTGCACTACAGCCTGGCGACAGAGCAAGACTCTGTCTCCAAAAAAAAAAAAAAAAAAAAAAGCATCATTTAGGGATAAAAGACTTTAAGGTAGTAGAAAAAGTAAAATGAAATAAGTTAACTGGGCATGGTGGCACACATCTGTGGTCCCAGCTACTTGGGAGGCTAAGGTGGAAGGATTTATTGAGCACAGGAAGTCAAGGTTGCAGTGAGTTGTGATTGTGCCTCTGCACTCCAGCTTGGGTGACAGAGCAAGACCCTGTCTCAAAAAAAATAAAATAAAAAAATTAAAGACAAATAAATAAACATAAGCTCCTGAATTTATTTTATTTGTGTATCTTGAGCAGTTAGATTTTGCTGAAAATTCTTTTGCTCTGAGTATTTTATGTACTTTCATTAAGGTGTAAGACATTTGATATAAACTAAAAAAAATAAAGAAAGTTGGCATACATCACATCAAACTTCGCTGTAGTGCTTTTAAATTAGCAGGAAACTTATAATCATGGCAGAAGGCACCTCTTCACAGGATGGCAGGAGAATGAGTGCCAGTAGGGGGAAATGCCAGACACTTATAAAACCATCAAATCTCATGAGAACTCACTCACTATCACGAGAACAGCATGGGGGAACTGCCCCCATGATCCTATTATCTCTACCTCGTCCCGCCTTTGACACATGGGGGATTACAGGGATTACAATTCAAGATGAGATTTTGAGTAGGGACACAGCCAAACAGTCTCACCAACATTCAAGAATATCTTGAGGTTCTTTCTACTAGATCTTATTATATTTAGTTATGGTCTTTGAAGGAGTTTCATTTAGAAACATGTTATATTTGACTTATTTCTTTGGGACCCTAAGAAAGACTAGGTATTAATAAGGTGATTTTGTTAAGGTGTTTTAAAAAATCAGTAATATTTTACATCATACATTTAAGCAATGGATCTAGCAGTAAATTATCTGGAACACCACTTTTTAAAGTCTCAATATTTTCAAGCCCTTTAAAAAGCAAAAAAATTGAAACCATTACTGAGTAAATGTATAATACCAAATTTAAAAATACAGTGGTTAGGAGATACACTTTTTTCAGACAGTGTCTTCCATACTTGTGTGAATTTGTATTTTTTTCTGGTAACATTTAATTTTTATAGGCTCTTTAGAGAGAACATGTTCTTAAACGTCAATAATTATTATAAATAATTTTTCTTTGGGAATATTTATAAAGGTTCTTTTATCAACATATCATTTTTCTCCTCTGCAGGAATCAAAATGGATCAATGATAAAGAATTCCTTATTAAAATAGCTGCAATTGATAATGGTCTAGCATTTCCTTTTAAACATCCTGATGAATGGAGAGCATGTGAGTATTTAGAACCTTCTGTAGATTCTATAATTACCTTTTTTTCCAGAATGAGAAGGTAAAAAAAATTTACAGATATCATAGCAGAAGAAAAACTGGATGAAATATGATTATTCATTAAGGCTCAGTTCTAGGCATTAGGGATGCAAATATATACTACAGGGTCTTGCTATGAATTATTTGCTTATTTTGGGATGACTGGGTTTTGATTTTTAGGCTTTGTGTTATCCTTGGAAAATGAGTTTAGTAGTGTTCCAGTTTTCAAAATATATATACATTCAAATTATTTTAATATTTTGGTAGAACTATATTTTAAATTTTTGATTGTATTAACTTTTAAAACAATTTAGGCCTGCCCTCTACCTGACCTCATTTTTAGTGAGTACTTTAATTGCCTTCCCAGTTTCTCTTGTGGTAAATGATTACATTTTCTACATCTTCTTGAACCAGTTTTAGACACCTTTATTTTGCTTAAAATTGTCCATAATTTCTTGAATTTTAAATTTATTGGTATAGCATTTTATTAGAATTCTCTTATAATTAAAAAAAAAATTCCTCTGTGCATATTAAGTATTTAGGGAGTGAAATGAAATGATGCCTGTAATTTGCATTAAAATACTTGTGGTATTATGGAGCAGGAGGAATAAAAAAAGCAATTTTGCAAAGAAAAAATAATTGAATTAATGTGGGAGTTTATTATAGTAGTTTTCTGATATTTGTATGTGTTTAAAATATATGGGCCAGGCATGGTGGCTCATGCCTGTAATCCCAGTACTCCAGGGACTGAGGCTGGCAGATCCCTTGAGCTCAGGAGTTCAAGACCAGCCTGGGCAACATGGTGAAACCCCATCTCTACAAAAGATGCAAAAATGAGCCAGTTATGGTGGCCCATGCCCGTAGTCTTAGCTACTTGGGAGGCGGAGGTGAGAGGATTGCTTGAGCCTGGGAGGTGGTGGAGGTCACAGTGAGCCAAGATTACACCACTAGACTAAGGCCCTGTCTCAAAAATAAAATAAAATAAATAAAATAAAAGTTTAAAAAATCATTGTATCCCTAATGTATCTCTTTTAAATTCCTCCTATTTATTAATGAGCCTTTTACTCATTAGGCTTGCCAAAAACTTGTCTGTTATTAAGCATTACCCCTTCTATTTAGTTCATTATTTATGCTTTTTTCCCCGGATAATTGCTTTTTTTGTTTTATAGATCAGGCTTTTAGTTAGTTTGCTTTTTCTTTTACAGATTTATGTTTATTCTTTTCTTCTATTATGTTCATGCTATATTGCTTTCCTGTAAATGCATATTAGGCCTCATATTGTCCTCTGGATGTCCTTTTGGCTAAACCATGGATGGCACAGGTGCTGCTCTATTGCTCTGCTTTACATACACATATTTTCTGATTTTCTTTTTGACTGGAATAATTGAAAAGTATTTTGTTTGATCTTAAAATTTCTATGTCAGTTTATTTTGACTGTATATTATTGCTATTTCTAAGAAACTGTTCATTGTTGTTATTTTCCAGTATTATTGCACTGTGACCTGTGAATATGGCCTGTGTAAATTCTGTTCTGAAATTTGTTAGCAATTTCTCTGTGATCCTATATATGGCCTATTTAGAGGACTGTATTTGAAAAGAATGTTTGAGCACAAAATTCTGTCTGCTAACCTAAAGGCTGTTGGTCATATCATATCTTTGACTTATTTTCTATTTAGTCTGTTAATTTTCAGAGGAAATTAATGATCACTGTGATTGTGATGTTGTCAGTTGCTTCTTCCATTTCTATGCATTTTTTGCTTTGTATTTAACACAGGTAGAGGTCCAGTGGTTTATCTTCCTGGTGGCTTTTTTTTTTTAATGTGAAATATATCCCACTTTGTTTATACCTCAGTGGTTTTTGCTTTTCTTATTTGGCATTCTGTAGCATTGTTATATCTCCTTTCATTTTGTTAGCATATACCTGGTATTATTCTCTACATATATGTATGTATGAGAGTATGAATGAATGGCAAGGCCCCCCCTCTGTCACCTAGGGTGGATTGCAGTAGCATGCTCATAGCTCCCTGCAGCCTCAAACTCCTAGGCTCAAGCAGTCCTCCTGCCTCAGCCTCTCGAGTAGCGGAGACTACAGGCACACGCCATCACACTTAGCTAATCTACTTTTATTTTTAACTTTTATCATTTTGTTTTAGACACATGACTTATGAAGAATACTTCACTGTTTTTTTTAACCCAGTCTGAGTGTTTTAATAGGTGCACTTTGTAGGTTGAGTCTCAACAAACTACTGATAATGCGTAAGCTTTTCCTGCCATCTTATTTTTTTTTCCTATTAAGCATGAATTGCAATTTGTTTTTTGTTGCTTGTCCTGTCTTTTGTTGCCCTGATCTGAAATGTCTTTGTTCCATTTTATTATTTCCTTCTAATGGTTTGGAACCTTTATGCAAACTGCATTTTTAAAGGGTACATCTAGGGAATTTTATCAGACTTGCAGTTGGGGATTAAAGGTTGGGGCTTGAAAAGAAATTGGTAGTGGGTATATAGTTTTTATTTCTTTTCTTTTTCTTTTCTTGTTTTGGATTCCTGGGATATGAGAGAGGGGGGAAATAGCTTTTAAACTGTCATCTAGTTGGTGGAAGCCAAGGTAGTGTTTGCTATCACCCAGGAAAATCACAGAGAACAAACACTATTGCCTAGTACAATGCCAGGCACATAAGTATTCAATAAATGTTTTATGAATGGTTAAATAAATAGAGAATAGAAAGGACTAAGTATGGAATCAGGGGGTAACAACAACATTGAAAGAGGGGAGAGAAAACTAGCAAAAAAGAGAAGGAGTAGCTTACAAGACAGAAAGTAAACTTAGAGTGGCATCTCCAACGCCACAGAGGAGAGAATTTCGTGAAGGAGGTAATGGAAGACAGTGCTGCTTGCTACAGAGAGATGAAGTAGCATGACAACTGCAAGTGTGCCTTTGGACAGACCCTAGGGCTGGTAATTGGTGATCTTGGGAGAGGGAGTTTAGATGGTAGTACTAGAAGTTGAGTGTAGGGATTAAATGTAGAGGCAGGCGAAAAATAAGGGCCTTTCTTCTGTGAAATTATTCAGGGAAAACTAAAAAGAAAATTGGACATATCTACAAAGAGATGTGAGCCAGGGGAAAAGCTTTCTTTAGAATGAAAAGTGACCCTCCTACTGTGTGCAATGAGATAGATCAAGAAGGGAGAGCCAGGCGTTGAGGCGTGCTCCTGTAGTCCTAGCTACTTGGGAGGCTGAGGTGAGAGAGTTGCTTGAGCCCAGGAGATTGAGGCTATAGCAAACTGTGATGGCGCCACTGAATCCCAGCCTGGGTGACTGAGGAGGAATGACTCAAAAGGCAGATTTCTTCTTCAGGGCTTTCAAAGTGATAGGATCCACCAATGCTGGGGATTCTCATTGGATATGTTCACAGTAGCTCTATGGATGATCATAATGTCAAAAACCTTACGCTCTTGTAGGAATCTGCATATACACCCTCTCTAGAAGATTATACCTGTACAAATCTTTCTAGTCCTGGCACAGTGTAAATTTAATGGTCGTTTTGGGGGAGAACTAGAGTTAGCTCAGAGTCATGGAATCCTTTATCTCTTAAAGTGACTCACCTCTTTACCTCCTAATGATTTTAAAGTTCAGAACACCTTCTATATATAAGTAAGTGGTCATTCCTGATGATTTGTAGCTGTGTAGGGCGGGGAAACCTCAGCCATGGTATTCAGTCTGTGCCTGGGTGCGGTGATATGCACCTGTATTTCTAACTACTTCTGAAGCTGACGTGGGAGAATCCCTTGAGCCCAGAAGTTCGAGGCTGCAGTGAGCTATAATCATGCCACTGCACTCCAGCCTGGGTGACACAGCAAGACCCAGTCTCTTAAAGAAATATAATAAGGCTGGGCCCATTGGCTCACGCCTATTATCTCAGCCCTTTGGGAGACTGAGGCAGGTGGATCACTTGAGGTCAGGAGTTCAGACCAGCCTGGCCACCATGGTGAAACCCCATCTCTACTAAAAATACAAAAATTAGCCCGGCATGGTGGCACGTGCCTGTAATCCCAGCTACTCGGGAGGCTGAAGCAGGAGAATCGCTTGAATTTGGGAGATGGAGATTGCAATGAACCGAGATTGCACCATTGCACTCCAGCCTGGGTGACAGAGCAATATATATAATAAAAAAAAATACAAGGCTGTGTACAAAGTATAGGTATTCATCAGTTTCTGAACTCAGGAACCAGATAGATTTTTGAGATAGAGCTATTTAGAGCTATTTGAAGTAGATTCATTATTCAGACTCTTCTTTACTGTCTAAAACTCAGAGCCATTACTAGTTTACTATCTGAATTGGCTGTCCGAGTCTGAGTAATTTGGATTGCAGTGGGTAGTTTTACTCTAAGTTCTTTCTCCTGTCTTTTTTTTTTTTGGCGGGGGGAGAACCTAGGAGTTGTAGGAAAGAACCAGGATAAATGTGAGTCTAAATAAACCATTTCCTCCCACTGATTAGGAGAATGCTTTTCTCTGTTAGATCCATTTCACTGGGCTTGGCTTCCTCAAGCAAAAGTTCCTTTTTCTGAAGAAATAAGAAACTTGATTCTACCATATATTTCTGACATGAACTTTGTGCAAGATTTATGTGAAGATCTCTATGAACTTTTTAAGGTAAGTTAATGCTTAGTTTTATTATTGTGAAAAAAAAATGGAACCTTAAAATAGAAGAGACTTTGCTTAATAGAGCTAATTTGCAGTTTACTGCTTCTTGTACTGCTGCTTGCCATAGAACCTGACATGACAGAGAGGAATTAGCAGTTTTACCTTCCAGGAGCATAAATTCATAAAGGTGTACTTACTATGAGCATTCTTTGAAGTGAGACTACATTAAAACTTTATTAGCTATTTTATTCAAAAGTTGAATTTTTACAAGAAAACTCTATAAATTCTAATATATATTTGGTGACTTGCTATGACTTAGTTCTCTTAAAAAGCCTAAATTCATTGGCTGGAAAGTCATCTTAAATCCTTTCTGGAACAAGCTGGGGTACAAATAAATAAGTCTATTTGAGTCATTCTGGGAGTATTCAAAAATACATCAGGTAAAAATACTCTTTTGTTTTATTTTATCAATTAGGAAACCTTTTTAATGGCCTTATTTTCTGGGTTGAAGAGTTCATTTGTTTTCAAATATGTATACTGAAGTCTTTATTTTGGGAATTATAATGTTTTTTTCTTGCTGTGATAGACTGACAAAGGATTTGACAAAGCCACTTTTGAAAGTCAGATGTCTGTGATGAGGGGTCAGGTAAGTTACCTTTTTATTTGTTCATAATGAAAAAAATCTCTTTGAAACAGTAGTCAATTGTTTTCTCCACTGTGACCTAGAGATGGAATTTTTAATACTACTTCTTAGGCTGAACCAAAATAGCTCAGATGATCAGAAATGAAGTTGATGCGGCCAGGAATGGTGGCTCACGTCTGTAATCCCAGCACTGTGGGAGGCCGAGGCAGGCAGATCATCTGAGGTCAGGAGTTTGAGACCAGCTTGGCCAACATGGTAAAATTCCATCTCTACTAAAACTACAAAAAAAAAAAAAAAATTAACTGGGCGTGGTGGTGGGCACCTGTAATCCCAGCTACCTGGGAGGCTGAGGCAGGAGAATTGCTTGAACCCAGAAGGTGGAGGTTGCATTGAGTTGAGATCACACCATTTGCATTCCAGCCTGGGCAACAAGAATGAAACTCCATCTCAAAAAAAAAAAAAAAAAAAAGAAATGAAGTTGATTGAAATAGTTTCTTCCCTCTATTATCTTATAAATTAGGTATTTCTCTCCTTGTTCTATACTGTTTATTTAGCCCATTGTTTCCCCTGCTGTGAATTGTTTGTACCCATTCTGATAGCTATTTTCTTGGGTAACACTACCTTTTTCTTCCTCAGATCCACTCACTTAGATATTTCAGTACCAAGTTCTGTTGCCAATAGATTATTATTATGTTCTTTTTTGAAGAACATGTTTGGCCTTTGCTAGAGCAGTCAGTAAATAAGAGTGTCACCAAGACTGAGTGTCAATTTCGACATGAAAAAACTAATTGTAACTCAGTCCTCTCTCTGACCCGCCTCCTCCTCACCTTTAGTTAGATTAGAAGTGCAAGGCATGAAGTCTGCTGATGTGGGGCTGCAGGCTGGGCTCACTCTCAGATGACTCTGCTTCTTGGACTCTATGAATAGTATTTGTATTCCAAAAGGAAAGCTTGAAACAGAAATAAATTATACTGTAAACATTGTCAGTGTCCTATAAATTAACATTCTGTTCCTAAAATATACATTTAATTTAAGGTAGGTTTGCCACAATACCTGTAGCAAAGAACATGGATCAAGTTTTTGCACTGATTATTATATTATATGACTTTAACAAGTACATATAATTAAGTCAGAGACTCATTCATTCATTCACCAAATATTTATTGAAAGAACTAGTGCTGGAGATAAAGCAGAAAGCAAAACCAAGCTTCTGCTCTCTGGAGTGCTGCTCTGCAGAAAGCCCAGGGCTCAGTGAAAAGGGACAGGTCGTCATTAACTCGCGCATCTCTCTGCTCCATCACATGTATGCACTGCTTTACGCGGTCATGAGTTTTAAGTAGTAAGCAAAGGCTGGAGAAATAGGATGGAGCCAGAGTATAGAGGGCCTTAAACACCAGAGTGTAGATTTCACAAGGAAGGGATTGGAGCAGTTAGAAATTAGGCATTAAAGAAGGGCTGTGATAAGACAGAAATTTTTGAAAATGAGATATTATTCTGGGTTTCTTCTATGAACTCCTTGAAATCGTGTGTAAAATTTTGTTAATATGTACATTTTAGGTGTGGGAGAAGATCGGATTTACATCTCAGCAAAAATATTTATGTCCCCCCAAAAGGTTAAGGACTACTGCAGAAGGCTGGGCTGGACAGCGGGGGTGCAGCTTTGCTTAGTAGATGAGGAGATGACAGCCAAGGAGCTTCACTATGAGGCTTTTTCTGGTAATTCAGGCAATAATGAAAGGATTCAGTGATCAATGATTGTAATTATGTTGCAAGGTATTGTCATCCCAAAACTTATTTGAGCTAAATTTCTAGGCAAAGATAATTATGCCTTGGTTTGACCTTTTTGCTTGAAACAAATTGACTTGACATATCAATATGCTTCCTCTTCTGGAACTTTCTTATCCCTAAAGGTTTATTTTTATTTTAGGAATCTGATTTAAAATAAAGAAGTAAATAAAAGCTGTAAATAATTTTGTAAGCTTTAATTGTGTTTTAAAGTTAGCACCTGAGGAATTTAAATTTAAATTTTTTATAAAAGCCCATCTGGGCGCAGTGGTTCATGCCTGTAATCTCAGTGCTTTGAGAGGCAGAGGAGGGCAGATTGCTTGAGCTCACGAGTTCAAGATCAGCCTGGGCAACATGGCGAAACCCCATCTCTACAAAAAAATACAAAAATTAGCTAGGCGTGGTGGCATGTAGTTCCAGCTGCTGGGAGGCTGAGGCAGGAGGATCGTTTGAGCCCAGAGGTGGAGGTTGCAGTGAGCTGAGATTGTGCCACTGCACACCAGCCTGGGCAGCACAGCAGGACCCTGTCTCAAAAAAAAAAAAAAAAAAAAAAAAAAAGCCCATCTAAGAAACAGTGGGAATGTTCCAGTTCTGTGGTCTGGTATAAAGAAGTATCAGTGGTTATCTTCTGGTTTAGGTTTATTTACTCATATCCTATCTCATGCACAAAAGAATAAGGTATTATAAAAATGAATGTCATAAAATATTAAGATGACGGGGTCAGGATCTAGGAGAGAAAGAAATGAAATGATGATACTTTGGTTGTTACTTCTTTTCACTTGTTTTTTTTTTTCTTTTTTTAATTTTAATTTGATTTTGAGCTTTCTGATAGCCAAAAAGATAATATGCCTTGACCATGTACATAATTATGTAGCTCTCTGGTTTTGACTGTTTTTTGCTTTATTAAAAAAGTTGGTCTAAGGCCATGTGTGGTGGCTCACGGCTGTAGTCTGAGCTGCTTGGGAGGCTGAGGCAGGAGGATTGTTTAAGCTGAAGAGTTAGAGTCTGTAGGACACCGTGATGACACCTGTGCGTAGCCACTGCACTGCAGCTGGGCAACAGATCAAGACCCTGTCTCTTAAGGAAAAAAACCGAAGATCTAAAAAAATCAAGTGTTCGGCGAGGCGTGGTTGCTCACGCCTGTAATCCCACTTTGGGAGGCCAAAGTAGGAGGATTGCTTGAGCCCAGGAGTTCAAGGTTGTAATGAGCTATGATCGCGCCACTACACTCTAGCCTGAGCAACAGAGCAAGACCTTGTCTCTAAAAAGAAAAAAACAATTATTCTGTATTCTAAAGTAAATCAGCACTTATGAAATGAGGCTTAACAAACAAAAACAAATAGCAGTAATATTCCAAATGACAGAATATTTACTTCAGCGAATTCCTTGAGTCAAAATACTTGTGTTATTTCCATCATTTATAAATATCATTTAAATCCCTCTCCCTTCCAGTTTTGCTTATTAACTTAATGGATTGTGCTTTCTACAACCAATCCTTTTGCCCTAGTTTGTAGTAAGCCTTTAGTTTTACACATGTAATCAATGACATGCTCTCATTCTTCACCTAAAGATGTGGACTGAAACAAATACGAAGGGGTTTTTTTTTAAAAAAAGTCAGAGCTGGTAATAATGTTTATGAAAGTTAAAGATAAACCATGTTTTGAATTGTATATTAAATAGCAATAAGTCATAATCAGGGTAGGTAAAATTCATCTTATATTCTAAGTTGGAACACTGAAACTGACAATATATTCACTTATAAGAAATGTGAACTGAAAAAAATGCAGAGATAATAACTAAAACTTTTTCTGAAAATACAGTGAACTTATATGCAGTGATTTGTATACCAGAATCTCATTTACAGATTCAATAATAATTGATGTTAAAGAAAGTGAAACTAACCCTTGAGTGCCTCCTGGTACTTGACCCCTTCCTGGATACTTTGATGATGCTTATTATTGTTTATCCTCACAACAGCTCCATAGAGTAGTCTGCATTTGAGGTGGAATGAGTTTGGCTCAAAGGGCTTTAGTAACATGTATCTGTGAAATAAGGGGGACTGCCAGCCTGGCCAATTGGCAACAGTTAGGCATTGTTTCTGCCTGGGGCCCTTATCATCTCTTCTCTGGATTCATTGACATTCTAAGTTGACCTTATCTCTCCTGCCATTCCTCTTCCGCAATGAAACAAGAACAGTCTCTAAAAACAAATCTGAGCATGTCTTCTGTTATTTAAAACTCCTATGATTTGTCCATACGTACAGGCCCAAGTCCAGGCTTTCAGCGCAGTTGACAGCACCCTTCACAGTCAGGCTCCAAACCGTGCCTCTGTCTTTATCTCTTGCCATTGTGCCCCTTCCCCTGGGCTTGGCAAATCTGAATAGCCTTTCCTTCCCCTTTCCCAGTGGTGCCCTTGTGCATGCGGTTCTCCATCCTCAATGCCTTTCTCTCTTCATCTAGAGAATAGTTTTTCTGTCAACCTCCATGTCAGTCTTCCTAAACTCCTCCTGCCAACAGGGAGTTGTTCTGATTTTTGCAGCCCTCTCTGGGAATATGCTGGTGTCACATTTTACTCAGAAATTTGGTTTTTAAATCAGCATATGGGGTACATTGCTATCAAAAGATAGCTTAAAATCTGTGATAAAGTAGAATACATGTGGTTTGATGTATGTAGTGCAGTAATTCTCAGGCCCACTGGAATTTAAAGAACAGCGAACTAATCTAAAGGAAAGCAAAGTCGATATGTAGAAGCCCACAAGTTGATACCATCTGCCTTGACCACAGCCGTCTCATGCTATCAAGCTGTCAATATGGCATGGGTGGAGAAGTCTAGTGTCTCCCCCTGGCCGGCAGAATTTGCTCCATTCATATTTTAAATAATCCTCTCTGATTTAAACATAGTAATAGATTTGTTATTGTTTGAGAAAGGAAAAAATTGGTAGTATGTGGGGAAGGGGATCAGATTTTAAAGTCAGAGCAGAGGTCATTTATAGTTAGATCGTTCATCACACTGTATTGCAATTATTTGTTCATGTGACTGCTTCTAGAATTTGAGTTCTTTAAGGGGCTTACCTGGCTTTTCCCTCATTTGGTCCCTTCTTCTCCCCAACACAGTGAGTGCTCAGTAAGTGTTTCCTTAGTAAACAAATGCAGGGTTATCAAGTGTCTTCTGAATTCCCGGAGAAATATTAACAGGTTAATTTCAGGATTTAATTTTTGCAAATTATGTAACTATTTGAAAATTGATAATTTGTAGAGCTACTTTCGTTTTCCTATACCTATTTTTTTGGAGACAGAGTCTCCCTCTGTCACCCAAGCTGGAGTGCAGTAGCACAATCTCAGCTCACTGCAGCCTCTGCCACCAGGTTCAAGTGATCCTCATGCCTCAGCCTCCCAGAGAGCGGGGAGTACAGGGGTGTGCCACCACAGCTGACTAATTTTTATTTTTTGTATTTTTTTATAGAGGTGGGGTTTCACCATGTTGGTCAGTCTGGTCTTAAATTCCTGGTCTCAAGTGATCCACCCACCTTGGCCTCCCAATGTGCTGGGATTATGGGCGTGAATCACCACATGTGGCCAGTGTTTCTGTTTTCCATGTTCTCTGCAAGAGTCCCAAATTTTTCTTAGAGTCAGGAAAATACTAGATGTAACTTAAATTGGTATATTTAGACTAACATTTTTTGAATAGAATTTTTAAAACCCAAGGAAGAAACTAACCAAAACATCTCCTTCCTTAACGGTGCTGGTGCACACTTTTATTTTCATGGTAGGAGCAATGCTTATAATAAACTCAATTTTCATAAATTCTTTTTTTCTTGTTATCCAAATATAGCCAATTTAGAAAATTTTAAGGGGGAGGCTGAGTGTGGTGGCTCATGCCTGTAATCCCAGCACTTTGGGAGGCTGAGGTGGGTGGATCTCTCGATCCTACAAGTTCAAGACCAGTCTGGGCAACAAGGCGAAACCCTGTCTCTACAAAAAGAACAAAAATTGGCTGAGGTGGCATGTGCCTGTAGTCCCAGCTACTCTGGAGTCTGGGGTGGGAGGATCACTTGAGCCCAGAAGATGGAGGCTGCAGTGAACTGTGATCACGCACTGCACTCCAGCCTGGCCGACAGAGCAAGACCCTGTCTTAAAAAAAAAAAAAAAATTTAAAGGAAGAACTTAAAAGTGATCCTAAAACATAAATATAATCCATAACACTGTTACTAGTAAAGATCTATTTTCCTGATGTGGTAAATACTCCAAATATTCTACAAACTAAAGCCATCTAGTTTGGCCAGGTGTGGTGGCTCACGCCTGTAATCCCAGCACTTTAAGAGGCCAAGGTGGGAAGATCACATGAGCCCAGGGGCTCAAGATCAGCCCTGGCAACATAGCAAGACCCCATCTCTACAATAAATAAACCGTGTCGTTTATACTATTTAAAGTATTATGAAGTTTATTTATTAGCATGACTTTATGTTGAAATGTTTATGCCTATCACTAGTGACTTGTCTTTACAAGAACCAGTGAGATGCATAGGATATATATATATTAGAATTTCTAAAATACACAATAAAAGAAATTTTTCCTAATATACAGGGAAAAAAGAAAATGAATTGCTATAATTTATTTTACCTGAACAGAGAACGGAATAAGCTATAATGTATGTATTGTGTTTCATAACTTTATTTGCATGCTCAAGTAGAAATTCCCAAAGTATCTTTGAATACAATATGTAATGTATTTTACTTTCCCTAATTTTATTTTTCTTATTAAGAGTAAACTCTTAAATGCACCTTTATTTGAAAGGCTACTTTCTCAAATTATCTAACCTATTTACCCTGCTTCATGCTTTCCCATAGCAACGTCACCTTCTAATACATGGTATAATTTACATATTTACGTTTATTGACTCCTCGCCCTGCTAAAGTATAAGCTCTATGAAGGCGGCAATTTTGCTTGTTTTTTAACCGTTGTACCCCTAGCACTTAGAGCAGAACCTCGCACATAGTAGGCATGCAACAAAATTGTTGAATGAATGGATAAGGCAAGTATTTAGTTAAAACCAGACTGTATAAACCAATATTTATTGAGGTTTAATGTCAAATTGAATATGTATGTAGACCTCTTCACTTATTCTTTGATTCCATTGCTCCTGGACATACGCACATTCCAGAATATTTTAAACTTACCTTCTGGCAAAAGTTACTTAATGCTAATTGTGTGTGTGTGTGTGTATAAACATACATACAATCATATATTTATAGCAAGTACTCATCACAGTCTCTGTTGTGCATAATGGATGAAATAAAAATTATAATGAATAAATGGTTTAAAAAATGTCAGTGAAGTAAAGCTTTTTATCTTTTTTAAATTGGTGAAAATTTCTCTTCTTCCCACAGATCTTAAATCTTACTCAGGCACTGAGAGATGGGAAGAGTCCTTTCCAGCTAGTACAGATGCCTTGTGTGATTGTGGAACGCAGTCAAGGTGGAAGTCAGGGTCGGATTGTCCACCTGAGCAATTCCTTTACCCAGACTTTCCATTGCAGGAAGCCATTTTTTTCCTCCTGGTAGTAAATGTAAGAGTAAGATAAACAAACTGTTCAGAATTATTGTGTTGTTAAAACATTATAGTAATGTAAATCTGCTGTTAGGAGCTCCAGTTGCTAAAACCTCAAATAATTTAAGTCTTTAAAAGGTCATATTTTGGATGTAACCAAAAGTTTACAGTTTTTTGTCCAAATATTAAATTTCTATTTCAGGGAAGAAGTGCTATATCTCCTATATTGCATTTTTGTAGAAAACTTGTATTTTATGTTGTTGTTAGTTTAAAAGGTAATTTTACACATGCTGGAATGACTGTAATTACTCTAGAATTCCAAGTAGAATACAATAACTTTTAATATTGAGAAGAATGTTCATGTTAACTCTTCTTACATTACAAAAGGCCTTTGAGGATGCCTAAGTCTGAAACTGCTCTTATGAACTTCAATAAAATAGTTAGCTAATAGAAAAACAGGTAAGAATAAAGCAATGTTGCCTTAATTTTAAAAGCTGCTATTTTAGAATTTGAATAAGTACTCCTAAAGTGACCATGATTAGGGACCAGAAAATTCTATCTTGACTAATAGAGGACCATTTTGGTTTTTGTACTTCAGAGTATCTTCGGTGAATTACTTTGTTGTAGTGAGGAAAAAAATCTAAAAAAAAAAAAAAAAAAAATGGAAACACTCAATTGAGACTTGAGGGGGAATAATAGAAAGTTAAGGTAGATCCCCAATATTTTGGAATACCAAAATTGCCTTAAAAATTCACTTTTGTTTCTTACATGAGATCAAGTACTTGAGATTAGCAGTTCAGAGTACTGGCCTTGTTCAGTTTAGTACTTCAATTAGTATTAAACTTCCCTGAAAAGTAAGCCATACTCCGAACTATATATTGGATTGCATTTTTGGGTCCTAGGTCATAAGTTCTTCAAAATAATAATTATTATTATTGTACTACTGTACTTGAAATTGCAGATGTTATTATAATTATAGTCAACTGTAGACTGTAGGGTCAAAATAAAGGGGAGCATGGCAGATAATCATACAGTTATTTATATTTGATTTTGAAATTTATTTTTGTACTTTGTTTTGAATATCATCAGTATGTCTGACATTCTTGAATTTTGTAACATTGTTAATGCAGTAAGTGATTTAAATTGAACTGATGAAAGTGTGATTTTACAGAAGCAGAAGTTTCACTTTCTTGAAGCTTAAAACCAATCTCACCACTCAGGCTTAACCAGGCAATTTGTGGTCTTGGCCTTTTGTTTTCTAAGCTTACTGTCTTGTGTTTATTATTTGGTTTTAATGAAGTATTTTGTGTAGAAGGTATTTCCGGAAGGTTAAATTAGGATGCAAAACAAATCTACCATTCCCTTTTCCCTTACGTCTTTCTTTTGGTCTTCATGGATGAGATGAATGAGGATTCTGCTGCCTTGCCTTGAGGGAGTTCACTGGAAACCTGGATTCTCCGACCTCTTCCAACCCTCCAATTAGCTCAGTTTTGAGATAATGGAAAAGTTACTGGAAATTCAAAACTCAAACTACTATCTTTAGATAAACACTAGTAATTAAAATGTGCCTTTTGAAGATGTTTTCTAAGAGAAAGGAAATAAGTTGCAGTGATGTAGGTACTGCTTTCATAAAATAGTTTTTTCAGTATTTTGAGAATTGCCATATTAATTTTTATAATGGAAGACTTAATAAATTGCTACTGTTTTATATTATAAAATTAAAATACTATGGAAACACTTGTGATAGGTCTGACCATACCAGAAAAGTAAAGTTGAGATAGTTAAGATATAATCACAAGTCAGAGTACATTGGTTGCATTTTGTAAACTTTCATGAACTGAAGTCTTATTTAAATAATGTGGTTTTTTCAATAAGTGTATTTATAGTGTCAAACATGGTAGACTATAGGTAATAAAAATCATTGTCTTAAGATTATATTCTTCTGTATGTATATATTTTGAATATTTAGAATGTTTGGGAACACATTTACTATAAATGATGCCAAACTACCATTTTCTTCATATATTCAGGGTATGGTTTAATTCTTTATAATTCCAAAAAATATTTAACTGAAACCTTTATAATTGGAGACATTTTAATTTTGCTTAATTAAATATGCCACCTTATCATCCCCCAAATTTATCAGCAATTGAAGACTCTTTGTGGAAACATAGTTTTTTCATACTTGAAGATAATTTGACTCACAAAACTTTTCAGAAATTTGAAGTACTTTAGACAGCTGAGGCAGGTGGATCACCTGAGGTCAGGAGTTCGAGATCAGCCTGGCCAACATGGTGAAACCCCATCTCTACTAAAAAACACAAAAATTAGTCAGGCATGGTGACACATGCCTATAATCCCAGCTACTCAGGAGACTGAGGCATGAGAAGTGCTTGAATCTGGGAGGGCAGAGGTTGCAGTGAGCCGAAATCACACCACTGCCTTCCAGCCTGGGTGACAGAATGAGACTCTGTCTCAAAAAAAAAAAAAAAAAAATTTAAGTACTGTACTATACGGAATTAAAACCTTTTTTAAAAATGATGGTGCCATGTTCTTTGATCAGATTAGATCTTAAATCCTTGTACAGCTGTTTGAAGAGACAGGCAGCATCCTAGGTGTTATAGTCTGCCTTCTTTCACCAACTTGCTTGGGCAACTGTACAGAGTTGTAGCAGAGATTCTTAGTACTGTGCTGTGTTTCCAGCTCTCTCATGCAATTAGTTTGGGGCCTTGTGACTGGGTTCTGGCCAGTGAGATGTGGAGACAAGTGATATATGCAGCTTCCAGGCCTGGCAGGAAAACTATCATGATTGACCACTCTCTAGTCTTTCCATTCGGGTATGAGCAAAGAATTTGCAAACTGGAAGCAGCCAGGGCACAGGAGGCACTGCTGGGGAAAGCCACCAGGAGAGCCTCCCGACTGCACTGGACTGTGACATGAGCAAGAAGGAAGTGCTGCGTTGAGTCACTACAGTTTTGAATTTAATTATTACTCTAGCTTAGTTTGTCCTGTCCCAGACATTATGATGTGAATAGAAAAATACCAATCAGTTTTAAATAAAAATTCAAAAACCAACAGTGACACTTCTTCACTAAAGCTGGGTGAAAGATTATCTTTTTGAATTCCAGAATATGAATAGTTTGGGTTAAAACCATCAATACATAGCCAGGCACGGCAGCTCATGCTCGTAATCCCAGCACTTTGTGGGGCCAAAGTGGGAGGATCCCTTGAGCTCAGGAGTTCGCGATTAGCCTGGGCAACATAGTGAGACCTCATCTCTTAAAAATAATAAAGTCAATACCAACAAGATCACGTGGTAATAGCAGCTTTAGAGGATCAAGCAGAGAGAAGGGAAGGGGGATTTGTGATGGTCCTGAGAGCCAAAGAACCAAGAATTTGCCACCATGAGAAGAAGGATCCCCAATAGCAGTGGGAATTTCAATTGACAGAACCAAAAACCACAGTCAAAATTAGGAGAAGGCTGTCCACCATTCACCTGGTAGCTAATAAAAGGGCCTGCAGAAAGGTATGAGAGTGCTAAGGCAATCTAGTCTTCATAGTTCTCAGAAATAGCCAGTGAGCGGACATAGGGCTATACTGAAAAAAACTACTGGGAATAGAACACATACTGACAAGGGAAGGACCCCAGGGGGTAAAGGAGAGGGGTTCAGATAATGAGAGAAGAGAGGACCAAATGAGACAGAAGTCAGCAAGTACTAAAAAGGTAGCAACACACAAAACCATCTTACCTAATACTCTGTGGTAGCAACAGAAGACAGAGCCCTAGAGCCATGAAGCTCAGAAACTGTCCTGGCCCACCCTCACCTCCTACACAGGAATCTTCTAGAAATACAGGAGGAAAGATACAGGAAAACCATCTGATTTAAACATCTTACAAAATGTAAGACAACATCTTACAATATGTCCTAAGAAAAAAAGAGGTTTACAATCTGCATACCACAGAAAATGAAGATATCCCAGAAATGTATTTCTAAGGCAGAGGAAACAGTAATCTAATGTTTTAAAACATGCTGAAGGAATTTAAGAAGCCATGGAAACAAAGAAAGAAGAACAAAAATTGGGAAAACTCTGATAGGACATGGTAGTTCATGCCTGTAAATTCAGCACTTTGGGAGGCCAAGGTGCGAGGTTCCCTTGAGGTCAGGAGTTGGAGAACAGCCTGGGCAACATGGCAAGCCCACATTTCTACAAATAAAGTGTAAAAATTACCTGGGATTGGTTGTGCTTGAGCATAGTCCCAGCTACTAAGGAGGCTGAGGCAGGAGGATCACTTGAGCTCAGAAGTTCGAGGCTGCAGTGAGCTGTGATCACACCACAGCACTTGAGCCCAGGCAACAGACTGAGACTGTGTCTCAAAAAATAAAAATAAGACCAGGTGTGGTGGCTCACACCTGTAATCCCAGCACTTTGGGAGGCCAAGGCAGGAGGATCCCTTGAGCCCAGGAGTTCAAGACCAGCCTGGGCAACATAGGAAGACCCCCATCTCTACAAAATAAGTAAACTAGAAGGAACACAAGAGCAAATAGCGTATCCGCAACCACCCAACAGCAAACATTGTACTTAGTGTTGAAGAATCTGAAGCTTTGGGTGTTCATTCTCTATTGCTGCTTTAATAAGTTACAACTAACTTACTGGCTCAAAACAACACAGATTTATTATCTTACAGTCCATAGATAGACGTCTTGATGCAGGTTTCATTGGGCTAAAATCAAGGTGCATTTATTTTTGGAGGCCTTCAGGGAGAATCCGTTTTCTCCCCCTTTCCAGCTTCTTGAGGCCTCTCGCATTCCTTGGCTCTGTTTCTCCTCCTCCATCTTCAAAGTAAGAGGCAGTGGGTTGAATCCTTATTGCATTGCTCTTAAATGTACTCTTCTGCCTTCCTCTTGCACTTTCAAGGGCCTTTATGTTTACACTGGGTCCTTACAGATAATCTACAATAATCTACTCATTTTAAGGTCTGCGGATATACAACCTTAATTCCAACTGCAACTTTTTGTTTCCCCAGGTAGAGACATCTTTGGGAACTATTATTCTGCCTTTGCACTTTCCCCCTGAGATTAGTAATGTGACGAGGACACCTGCTCCTGCTATTTTTACTCAAGTGATACTCAAGAGCCTAACCAGTGCAGGAAGGCAAGAAAGAGACGTCAAAGAAGAAATAAAACTGTCATTATTTACAGATGGCATAATTATGCATGTAGGAAATTCAAAAATATCTACAGAAACCTATTTGCATTAATAAGTGAATTTTGCAAGATTTATATATGAGCAACGTTAGTCTGAAAATTTTAAAAGGTATCATTTACAGCAGCATCAAAATACATTAGATTCCTAGAAATAAGCCCCACTGAAGACATTCAAGATCTCTAAGCTAAACTATAAGAGAGCATTGGAAGAAAATGAAAGATTCTGATAAGCAAAAGGATATACAGTGCTTAGGTATTGATAATATTAAGACATTGGTTCTCCCAAATTTATAGATTCAACTCAAAATCGTATCTGAATTTTTTGTAAAACTTGACAGCTAATTCTACAACGTATAAGGAAATTTTTTGCCCAAAACAACTGGACAAGAAGAACAAAGTTAGAGGACTTATCCTATCTGATCTCAAAACTCATAAAGCTGCAATAATCAGACATTGTGGTATTACATGATAGATACACAGATCAATGAAACAGTATAGAAAATCCAGAAATAAATCCTACACATGTAGTAAACTGATTTTTTTAAAATTGTACTTTAGGTTCTGGGATACATGTGCAGATCACGCAGGATTGTTGCATAGGTACACACATTGCAATGTGATTTGCTGCCTCCATCCCCCTGTCACCTACATCTGGTATTTCTCCCCATGTTATCCCTCCCCGACCTCCCCATTCCCCCGCTGTCCCTCCCTTGAACCCCCAACAACAGACCCCAGTGTGTGACGCTCCCCTTCCTGTGTCCATATGTTCTCATTGTTCAACACCCTCCTAGGAGTGAGAACATGTGGTGTTTGATTTTCTGTTCTTGTGTCAGTTTGCTGAGAATGATGGTTTCCAGATTCATCTATGTCCCTACAAAGGACACAAACTCATCATTTTTGATGGCTGCATAATATTCCATGGTGTATATGTGCCACATTTTCCTTGTCCAGTCTATCGTTAATGGGGATTTGGGTTGGTTCCAGGTCTTTGCTATTGTAAATAGTGCCACTATGAACATACATGTGAATGTGTCTTTATAATAGAATGATTTATAATCCTTTGGATATATACCCAGTAGTGGGATTGCTGGGTCAAATGGAATTTCTATTTCTAGGTCCTTGAGGAAGCGCCACACTGTCTTCCACAATGGTTGAACTAGTTTACACTCCCACCAACAGTGTAAAAGTGTTCTATTTCTCCACATCCTCTCCAGTATCTGTTGTCTCCAGATTTTTTAATGATCGCCATTCTAACTGGCATGAGGTGGTATCTCAACGTGATTTTGATTTGCATTTCTCTAATAATCAGTGATGATGAGCATTTTTTCGTATGTTTGTTGGCCTCATATATGTCTTCTTTTGAAAAGTGTCTGTTCATATCCTTTGCCCACTTTTGGATGAGTTTGTTTGTTTTTTTCTTGTAAATCTGTTTTAGTTCTTTGTAGATTCTGGATATTAGCCCTTTGTCAGATGGGTAGATTGCAAAAATTTTTTCCCATTCTGTTGGTTGCCGGTTCACTCTAATGATTGTTTCTTTTGCTGTACAAAAGCTCTGGAGTTTAATTAGATCCCATTAGTCTATTTCGGCTTTTGTTGCCAATGCTTTTGGTGTTTTAGTCATGAAGTCCTTGACTATGTCTATGTCCTGGATGGTTTTGCCTAGATTTTCTTCTAGGGTTTTTATGGTGTTAGGTCTTATGTTTAAGTCTTTAATCCATTGGGAGTTAATTTTAGTGTAAGGTGTCAGGAAGGGGTCCAGTTTCTGCTTTCTGCACATGGCTAGCCAGTTTTCCCAACACCATTTATTAAACAGGGGAATCCTTTCCCCATTGCTTGTCTTTGTGAGGTTTGTCAAAGATCAGATGGTTGTAGATGTGTGGTATTGCCTCCAAGGCCTCTGTTCTGTTCCATTGGTCTATATCTCTGTTTTGGTACCAGTACCATGCTGTTTTGATTAGTGTAGCCTTGTAGTATAGTTTGAAGTCAGGTAGTGTGATGCCTCCAGCTTTGTTCTTTTTGATTAGAATTGTCTTGGCTATGCGGGCTCTCTTTTGGTTCCATATGAAGTTTAAGGTGTTTTTTTCAGTTCTGTGAAGAGGGTCACAGGTAGCTTGATGGGGATAGCATTGAATCCATAAATTACTTTGGGCAGTATGGCCATTTTCACAATATTGATTCTTCCTAACCATGAGCATGGAATGTTTCTCCATCGGTTTGTGTCCTGTCTTATTTCCTTGAGCAGTGGTTTGTAGTTCTCCTTGAAGAGGTCCTTTACATCTTTTTTTTAGTTGTATTCCTAGGTATTTTATTCTCTTTGTAGCAATTGTGAATGGGAGTCTGCTCATGATTTGGCTCTCTGTTAATCTGTTATTGGTGTATAGAAATGCTTGTGATTTCTGCACATTGATTTTGTATCCTGAGACTTTGCTGAAGTTGCTTATCAGTTTAAGGAGACTTTGGGCTGAGATGATGGGGTCTTTGAAATATACAATCATGTCATCCGCAAATAGAGACAATTTGACTTCCTTTTCCTAATTGAATACCCTAATTTTTTTTTCTTGCCTAATTGCTCTGACTAGAACTTCCAATACTATATTGAATAGGAGTGGTGACAGAGGGCATCCTTTCTAGTGCCAGATTTCAAAGAGAATGCTTCCAGTTTTTGCCCATTCAGAATGATATTGGCTGTAGGTTTGTCATAAATAGCTTTTATCGTTTTGAGATATGTTCCTTCGATACCTAGTTTATTGAGAGTTTTTATCATAAAGTGCTGTTGAATTTTGTCATAGGCATTCTCTGCATCTATTGAGATAATCATGTGGTTTTTGTCTTTGGTTCTGTTTATGTTGGGGATTACATCTATAGACTTGCATATGTTGAACCAGCCTTGCATCCCTGGGATGAAGCCTACTTGATCGTGATGGATAAGCTTTTTGATGTGCTGTTACAGTCAGTTTGCCAGTATTTTATTGAAGATTTTTGCATCTATGTTCATCATGGATATTGGCCTGAAGTTTTCGTTTTTGGTTGAGTCTCTGCCAGGTTTTGGTATCAAGATGATGTTGGTCTCATAAAATGATTTGGGAAGGATTCCCTCTTTTGGATTGTTTGGAATAGTTTCAGAAAGAATGGTTGCAGCTCCTCTTTGTATGTCTGGTAGAATTTAGCTGTGAACCCATCTGGACCTGGACTTTTTTTGGTTAGTAGGCTATTAATTCCTGCCTCAACTTCAGCCCTTGTTATTGGTCTTTTCAAAGTTTCAACTGCTTCCTGGTTTAGGCTTGGGAGGGTGCAAGTGTCCAGGAATTTATCCATTTCTTCCAGGTTTGTAGTAAACTGATTTTTAACAAAGGTGCCAAGACAATTCAATGGAAAAGAATAGTCATTCAACAAATGGTGCTGTAAAGTAGATGGAGACAGCCAAAAGAATCAAAGATGCATCATCACCTTCACCTCATAGATAGACTTAAAAGAGTTAATAAAAGCTTTAAAAAATTTTAAAATTAAAAGAAAAAAGAGTTAATAAAAGGTAAACTTCCAGAAGAAAACAGCAGAAAATCGAATGACTTTCGGTTTGCAAAGATTTCTTAGACTACAAATGGCACAAACCACTTAAAAAAAAAAAAAAGGAAGTTGGGCTTCATGAAAATAAAAACTTCTCTTCAAAAGACACTTTTAAGAAAGTGACATTTCTAGCTACAAACTGGGAGAAAGTGTTTGCCAAACATATCTGGTAATGTACCTGTATCCAGAATTCCAGAATGTATGAAGTGATCTTGCAACTCAAGAATATTCCCAGGCCGGACACGGTGGCTCATGCCTGTAATCCCAACACTTTGAGAGGCCAAGGCAAGCAAATCACTTGAGGCCAGGAGTTCAAGATCAGCCTGGCCAACATGGTGAAACCCCATCCTCTACTAAAATTACAATTATGCTGGTGGCACATGCACGTAATCCTAGCTACTCGGGAGGCTGAGGCATGAGAATCCCTTGAAGCTGGGAAGTGGAGGTTATGATGAGCTAAGATTGTACCACTGCACTCCAGCCTGGATGACAGAGCAAGACTCTGTCTCAAAGACATTAATTAATTAATAATAATAAAAGAATATTCCCAATTAAGAAACAAAAGATTTAAACAGACACTTCACAAAAGAAAATGTAGGAATGTCCAATAAGCACATGAAAGATGCTCAACATGTTAGTCATTAGGGAAATGCAAATAAAAATCATGAGTAAAGTTAAACATACACTTACCATACCACCTAGTCATCCCACTGCTTTGTACTTGCCCAAGATAAATAAAAGCAAACGTCCACATGAAAACGTTCATAGCAGCCTGTTTTGTAACACCCTGAACTGAAAATAACCCAAATGTCCACCAGCAGATGAATGGATAAACAAAATGCTGCATATTCATACAATAAAGAGATATGAAACGCTAATACACAGTGACACAGATGAATTTCAAAATCATTACGGTAAGGAGAAGCCAGACACACAACATACTGTATGAATTCCATTTATATAAAATTCTCTAAAATGAAAACTAATCTATTGTTAAAGCAAACAGTCCAGTGGTTGCTTGGTTACAGACATTGGAGGAGGGCTAGATTGCACAGAGGCATAAGGAAACTTTGGGAGATGATCAAAATATTTTTATTTTTATTTATTTACTTGTTTATTTTAAGTTCCAGGATATATGTGCAAGTCATGCAGGTTTGTTACATAGGTAAACGTGTACCATTATGGTTTGCTGCATCTATCCACCCATCACCTAGGTATTAAGCCTCACATGCTTTAGCCTATTTATCCAGATGCTGTCCCTTCCCTCATCCCATCCCACCAACAGGCCCCAGTGTGTGTTGTTCCCCTCCCTGGGTCCCTTTGTTCTCCCTGTTCAGCTCCCACTTGTGAGAACATGAGGTGTTTGCTTTTCTGTTCCTGCATAGTTTGCTGAGGATAATGGCTTTGAGCTCCATCCATGTCCCTGCAAAGGACATTATTTCATTCTTTTTTTTTTTTTTTTTTTTTTTTGAGATGGAGTCTCGCTCTGTTGCCCAGGCTGGAATGCAATGGCACGATCTCAGCTCACTGCAACTTCCATCTCCCGGGTTCAAGCAATTCTCCCGCCTCAGCCTCTCGAGAAGCTGGGAATACAGGCACATGCCACCACACCTAGCTAATTTTTTGTATTTTTTTTAAGTAGAGACAGGGTTTCATCGTGTTAGCCAGAATGATCTTGATCTCCTAACCTCATGATCCACCCACCTTGGCCTCCCAGAGTGCTGGTATTACAGGCACGAGCCACTGCACCTGGCTGATTTCTTTCCTTTTTAAGGCTGCATATAATTCCATGGTATACATGTAACACACTTTCCTTAACCAGTCTATCACTGATGGACATTCGGGTTGATTCCACGTCTTCGTTACTGTGAATAGTGCTGCAATGAACATACACAGGCATGTATCTTTATAATAGAATGATTTATATTCCTTGGGTATATACCTGGTAATGAGATTGCTGGGTCAAATGGTATTTCTGGTTCTAGATCTTTGAGGAATCCCCACACTGTTTTCCACAATGGTTGAACTAATTTACATTCCCGCCAACAGTGTAGAAATGTTCATATTTCTCCACATCCTCACCAGCATCTGTTGTTTCTTGACGTTTTAATAAATTATAAAAAATGATAAAGGGGGTATTACCACTGACCTACAGAAATAGAAAAAAACCATCAGAGAATACTATAAACACCTCTATGCAAATAAACTAAAAAATCTAGAAGAAATGAAGAAATACCTGCATAGATACACCCTCCTAAAACTGAACCAGGAAGAAGTGGAATTCCTGAATAGACCAATAACAAGTTCTGAAATGGAGGCAGTAAGTAATAGACTACAGCCCAGCCAATGGATTTACAGCTAAATTCTACCAAAGGTATAATGAGAAGCTGGTACTATTTCTTCTGAAACTATTCCAAACAATAGAAAAGGAGAATATCCTCCCTAACTCATTTTATGAGGCCAGCATCATTCTGATACCAAAACCTGGCAGAGATACAATAAAAAAGGAAAACTTCAGGTCAATATCCCTGATGAACATCAATGCAAAAGTCCTCAATAAAATACTGGTAAACTGAATCTGGCAGCAAATCAAAAAGCTTCTCCACCACAATCAAGTTGGCTTCATCCCTGGGATGCGAGGCTGGTTCAACATACGCAAATCAATAAACATAATTCATCCCATAACAGAGCTAAAGACAAAAACCACATGATTATTTCAATAGATGCAGAAAAGGCCTTCAATAAAATTGATGGAACATACCTCAAAATAATAAGAGCTATTTATGACAAACCCACAGCAATATCATACCGAATTGGCAAAAGTTGGAAGCATTCCCCTTGAAAACCAGCACAAGACAAGGATGCCCTCTCTCACCACTCCTATTCAACATAGTATTGGAATTTCTGATCAGGGCAATCAGGCAAGAGAAAAAATAATTGCAGTTCCTGCTTTTTTCTGCTTTCCATTTGCTTGGTAAATTTTCCTTCATCTCTTTATTTTGAGCCTATGTGTGTCTTGTTTATTAGTCTAGCTAGCAGTCTATTTTATTAAATTTTTTTTTCAAAAAACCAGGTTTTGGATTCATTAATTTTTTTTAAGGACTTTTTGTGTCCCCATCTTCTTCAGTTCCAGTCTGATCTTGGCTATTTCTTGTCTTCTACTAACTTTAGGGTTTGTTTGCTCTTGGTTCTCTAGTTCTTTTAGTCGTGATGTCACAGTGTCAATTTGAGATCTTTCTAGCTTTTTGTTGTGGGCATTTAGTGCTATAAGTTTCTCTCTTAACACTGCTTTAGCTGCATTGCAGAGATTCTGGTACATTGCCTTTTTGTTCACATTGGTTTCAAAGAACTTCTTGATTTCTGCCCTAATTTCATTATCTACCCAGGACACATTCAGGAGCAGATTGTTTAGTTTCCATGTAGTTGTGTGGTTTTGGGTGAGTTTCTTAATCTTGAGTTCTAATTTAATTGTGCTGTGGTCTAAGAGACTGTTTGTTATAATTTCAATTCTTTTGCATTTGCTGAGGGGTGTTTTGCTTCCCAATTATGTGATCGATTTTAGAGTAAGTGCCATGTAGCACTGAGAAGAATGCATATTCCGTTGTTTTGGGTGGAGAGTTCTGTAGATATCTATCAGGTCTGCTTAATCTACAGATGAATTCAAATCCTGAATGTCTTTGTTAATTTTCTGTCTCAATGATCTGTGGGGTGTTAAAATCTCCCACTATTATTGTGTGGGAGGCTAAGTCTCTTTGTAGTTCTCTATGAACTAGTTTTATGAATCTGGGTGCTCCTGTATTGGGTGAATATATATTCAGGATAGTTAGCTTTTCTTGTTGAATTGAACTCTTTGCCATTATGTAATGCCCTTCTTTGTTTGTTTTTTTTTTTTTTTTGATTTTTGTTGGTTTAAAGTCTGTTTTGTCAGAAACTAGGATTGCAATTCCTGCTTTTTTCTGCTTTCCATTTTCTGGGTAAATTTTCCTTCATCTCTTTATTTTGAGCCTATATGTGTCTTTGCATGTGAAATGGGTCTTTTGAATACAGCACACTGATGAGTCTTGACTCTTTATCCAGCTTGCTATTTTGTGTCTTAATTGGGGCATTTAGCCCATTTACATTTAAGGTGACTCTTGTTATGTGTGAATTTGATCCTGTCATCATGATGCTAGCTGGCTATTTTGCATAACTGTTAAAGTAGTTGCTTCATAGTGTTATTGCCTTTTGTACTTCAGTGTGTTTTTGTAGCGGCTGGTAATGGTTTTTCCTTTCCATATTCAGTGCTTCCTTAAAGAGCTCTTGCAAGGTAGGCCTGGAAGTAACAAATTGCCACAGGATTTGGCTGTCTGAGAGGATTTTATTTCTCCTTCACTTGAGAAGCTTAATTTGGGCAGATATGAAATTCTGGGCTGGAAAATTTTTCTTTAAGAATGTGGAATATTGACCCCCCAATCTCTTCTGGCTCATAGGGTTTCTGCTGAAAGGCCAGGTCACCTTCTTTTGTAGGTGACCTGGCCTTTCTCTCTGGCTGCCCTTAACACTTTTTCCTTTATTTTGACCTTGGAGGTAAATAAATATGTGTCTTGATCTTCTCATGGAGTGTATTACAGGAATTCTCTGGATTTCCTGAATTTGAATGTTCGCCTCTCTTGCTAGGTTGGGGAAATTCTCTTGGATGATATCCTGAAGTATGGTTTCCAACTTGGTTCCATTCTCCCCCATCTCTTTCAGGCACCCAATCAGCTGTAGGTTTGGTCTTTTTACATAATCCCACAGTTCTTGGAGGTTTTGTTTGCTCCTTTTTATTCTTTTTTCTCTACTCTTGTCAGCCTATCTTATTTTAGCAAGACAGTCTTCAAACTCTGAAATTCTTTCCTCCACTTGGTCTGTTTAGCTATTGATGTTTGTGGTTGCATTGTGAAGTTCTCGTGTTATATTTTTCAGCTCTATCAGGTCATTTATGTTCCTCTCTAAACTGGTTATTCTGGTGACAACTCCTATATTGTTTTATCATTGTCCTTAGCTTCTTTGCACTGAGTTAGAACATGCTTCTTTAGCTCAGCAAAGTTTGTTATTACCCACCTTCTGAAGGCTGCTTATGTCAAATTTATCCATCTCAGCCTCTGCCCAGTTCTGTGCCCTTGGTGGAGAGGTGTTGCAATCATTTGGAAGAGAAGAGGCACTCTGACTTTTTGAGTTTTCAGCAATTTTTTCATTGATTCTTTCTCATGTTTTTGTGTTGATCGAGCTTCTATCTTTGAGGCTGCCGACCTTTGGATGGGGTTTTTGTGGAGACTTTTTTTGTCGATGCTGTTGTTGTTGTTACTTTCTGTTTGCTTCTCTTTTAACAGTGAGGCCCTTCTTCCACAGGGCTGCTGTAGTTTGCTGGGGATCCATGCCAGACCCTGTTTTTCTGGGTCCCTCCTGCACCTGGAGGTGTCACCTGTGGAGGCTGAAGAACAGCAAAGATGGCTGCCTGCTCCTTTCTCTGGGAGCTCGGTCCCAAAGGGGCACCAACTTGATACTAGTGGGAACACTCTTGTATAAGGTATCTGGTGACCTCTGTTGGGAGGTTTCACCCAATCAGGAGGCACAGGATCAGGGACCTGCTTAACGAGGCACTCCAGCTGCCCCTTAGCGGGGGATGGTGCACTGCACTGCATGGATCCCACTCATCTGGACTGCCTGGATTCCTCAGAGCCAGCAGGGGGAAAGACTAAGTCTGCAGATCCACAGAGAACCCAAAGGGGCTTCGTCCCAGGGAGATCAGAGTTTTGTCCATAAAACCCTGGCTGGAGTTGCTGAAATTCCTACTGGGAGGCCCCGCCTAGTGAGGAGGGATGGGTCAGGGGGTCTGGCATAAAGAGGCAGCCTGGCCACAATCTGCCACAGCCAATGTGCTGCACTGTGGAAAATTCCTCCTGGATCCGAACTGCAGACTAGAGCTGCAGGGATGACTGCCACCCCCTCCCCCTCCGGTAGCTCAGTTGTCTTAGGCAAAAGGCAGCAGCAGTCATGGTGGCTGCCTCCCTCCCCCCTCCCCCTGGAATTCAGTTGCTCAATAGTCTTTGGCAGCCTCCAGCCGAGTAGCTGCTGAGAAGCTGCACAGCTCTGTGCTTGGGACCCAAGACCCTGGTGGCATGGGCTCACTAAGGGGACCTCCTGATCTGCAGGTTGCACAGATCCATGGAAAAAGTGTGGTTTTCCGTGAGAAAATATTTTAAATGGTCCATTTTCAAAGCATGATAAATCTAAGTATGGCAGCCAGTCTGCAAATGTGACAAACCTCATGGCTCATGAACCTAGAAGGTCACAATAAGCAAACAGAATATGAAGGAGGGGTCAACCCATAAGAGGGAAGAAAGTTTCATTATTGAGAAATCAAAACAAGCGGGGGATGGGAGCGGGTATAACCTTATAAGAGGGATAATGAAACTTAGGCGATGTCTGGGAAGATTGTAACCCCATAGTACTGGACCAGTGAGGAATTGGGGAGGGACTTGCATGCTAGGAGATAAATTACCTGTTGTGACTGCCCTGGATATGCTTGCTCACCAGACACCCAATCTTGCAAGACTGTTACCAAAAGTCTCACTTTTGATGTTCTTCATGCCTCTAAGTTCATTCTTTGGGTTTAGATGGGGTAAATTCATTCTTACCCCCCATGTGGCTCCCAGGTGGGCTGCCGTACCACCCTGCTTTTACTCACTCTCCATGGGTTGCACCAACCTCCTAGCCAGTGCCAATGAGAGAACCTGGATACCTCAGTTGCCATTTTTGTTCTTCTCAGTGGGAGCCTCCGACTGCAGCTGCTTTTAGTTGGCCATCTTGGCCCCTGGAAATATTTTTTTATCTCAATCATGGTTCTGGTTTCACAAGTGAAGACATTTGTGAAAGACCATCAAACTGTATAGCTCATTGTATGTGGATTATCCTTCCTACAGTAATAAAAAATGATTTACCATTTCAAATAGATCTGATCTGGGAAAAATTTAAACCCTGACAATTGGTACAGTCATTTTGTTTTTGTTTTTGTTTTTGTTTTGAGGCAGGGTCTCACTTTGTCACCCAAGCTGGAGTGCAGTGGTGTGATCTTGGCTCACTGCAGCCTCGACATCCGAGGTTCAAGTGATCCTCCTGCCTCAGCCCCCAGAGTAGCCAGGACTAAAGGCACACACCAGCACACCTGGCTAATTTTTTTGTATTTTTGTTAGAGACGGAGTTTCACCATGTTGCCCAGGCTGTTCTCAAACTCTTGAACTCAAGTGATCCACCCACCTCAGCCTCATTCTGGAGAGCAATATCTGGTGCAATTGAAGGAGCAAATACCCTGTGGTAGTAATGCATCCAAGCAGACATATACAAGACTGTTCAATGCTGTGGTGTTTATAACACTGAAAAATTGAGAATGACTTAAATATCTGTCAGCAGGAAAATGGGTAAGTAACTCGTGGCATGCTCATACAATGGAAGTCTATAGAAAAATAAAAATAAATTGACTATAGCTACATGTATCAAACTGTGTATGGCCAGGTGTGGTGTCTCACACCTGTAATCCCAGCACTTTGAGAGGCCGAGGCAGGTGGATCACCTGAGATCAGTAGTTTGAGACCAGCCTGACCAACATGGAGAAACCACGTCTCTACTAAAAAAATACAAAATTAGCTGGGTGTGTTGGCACATGCCTATAATCCCAGCTACTCGGGAGGCTGAGGCAGGAGAATCGCTTCAACCTGGGAAGTGGAGGTTGCGGTGAGCTGAGATTGTGCCATTGCACTCCAGCCTGGGCAACAAGAGTGAAACTCCATCTCAAAAACAAACAAACAGACCAAAAAAAAAATTGTGTACATAAACCTCAAAACAATGTTGAAGGAAGAAAGTTAAACAAATATTTAACCATATCACTTATGTAAATGCAAGCTACAAAGCAGTACTATATGTTGCTTTTTGGCATGCATATATGTAAGCATATGAATACGTGGATAGGAATGGTCTCCTTCTTCAGAATTGTGGCTACCTCTGGGCTAGGACAGTATGGAAGCAGACCCAAAGGGTACCAAAACATTAAGTTTTATGTATAAAGTATAAAATTTATTTCTGGGCTGTACACAGTGGCTCATGCCTGTAATCCCAGCACTTTGGTAGGGAGGTGAGCAGATTGCTTGAACCCAGGAGTTCGAGACCAGCTTGGGCAACATGGTGAAACCCCATTTCTAACAAAAATACAAAAAATTATCTGGGCATGGTGGCATGTACCTGTGGTCTGAGCTACTGAGGAGGTTGATATGGGAGAATCACCTGAGCCTCGGAGGCAGAGGCAGAGGTTTCAGTGAGCTGTAATTGTGCCACTGTACTCCAGCCTGGGTGACACAGCAAGACTCCTTCTCAGAAAAAGAAAAAAAAATTCCTGCCTGACCAACACGGTAAAACCCCATTTCTACTAAAAATACAAAAATTAGCCAGCTGTAGTGGCACATGCCTGTAATCTCAGCTACTCGGGAGGCTGAGACAGGAGAATCTTTTGAACTGGCAGGTGAAGATGGGAGTGAGCCAAGATCACGGCCTGCACTCCAGCCTGGGCAACATAGTGAGACTCCATCTCAAACAAAAACAAAAAGAAACATATTTCTTAAAGTTAAAAAAAATCTAAAGCAAATAAGACAAGATGTCCACATTTGTTAAAATCTGAGGGGTAGGTGAATGTTTTTATACCCTGTTATTTTCCAAGTTTCAGTTATTTTATTGTTTAAAAAAGCTTGTACATGAGAGGGCATATTCACCTGAATTTTTTTTCTTTTGCCACCTTTATTAAGTCATGCGGGTTGCCATAACAAAATACCACAGACTGGGTAGCTTAAACAACAGAAACTGATTTTCTCAAGGTTCTGGAGGCTGAAGCCCAAGGTCAAGGTGCTGGTAGCACTGGACTTTGAGACAGTGGCCGTCTGTCCATATCCTCCCCGGGTCTGCATGCACATCCCTGCTGTCTCTTCCTCTTGTTATTATAAGGACACCCGTCATATTGAATTAGGACTCCACCCTTACGATCCCCTTTAACTTTAAAGGCCCTGTCTCTAAATACACTCAGGCTGGCCATTAGGGCTTCAAAATATGAATCTGGGGGAGGACGCAATTCAGCCATAACACCACCCAAAGTATTATAAAAAGGTTGTAAGCACCTATGTCTGCGTTAGCCAGTACCCCAGCCACCTTCTTAGTCATATCCCCCAGTGGAAGATTCAGATAGGAGTAGGATCTTGAAACTCATGAGTCTTCAACCCACCTATAAATGCTTCCTAAAGTGAGTCTGAGAGGCTTTTGCTTAAGCGCAGGAACTTTTCAGCCTGGATTTGCATTCCTTATTTTGACTATTGAGATCAAGTTCTTTCTTATTCCTGGGCTAATGGTTCTATTCTACAGAGCTATGAACCAGAACAACGAATTTCTCAATTATGACAGATAGATGAACTTGCTGCAGCCCTTGTGTATTTCCTAAAATCCCCACTCCCGAATGATGACAGTTTGTATGATAGATACAATTCACTCATTGAATTCAGCAAACATTGGGTGCTCATTGTGTGCCAGATTCCCAGAAAACTGGTAGGAATGCAAAAATCAATAAAATACAGCTTCATTTCTGGGATTCACTCTGTAAATACTGTTTAAAATGAGGGAGGGGAAGCTGAAAATGGTAATAGATCTACAGTCAGATATTTTCTAGGAAATAATATCCTAATCCTTGCTCTTCCATGTTTTATACCTGCATAAATCTACCTTTGCCTCTTAGATGATAAATTCCTTGCATATAAGGTAAAGAACCTAAATGTTCTATAAACAAAATGCTTGTTGACTCTCTTTAATGTAAACTCTCTATATTTTTCTTATTTATAATAGAAGCATGTTTTCAGTGTCTGGATTTCTCATGCATTGTGGAGGGTGAAGCTTTCATTCAACCTCTTGATATGTTTCATCTGGTCCTGGGGACTGGAGAGTGGATAGTCTCCAAAGATGGCTGCCGTCAATTCCTTTCCTTTCGTAAGCATATGTTGTTCCATTCATCATAAAGTGGGATCTACCTCCACTCCCCTTCCACTGGGGCTGGCCTTGCAGCTTGCTTTAACCTTACTTACCCTTTAAGAAACTATGGAGCCTCTACTGTCACCTGGGAAATCAGCGGCCATGTGTGAAGTCCAGCTACCCAGAGTCCACTGCCCTACCAGGAAGTCCAGACTAGTCTCATGGAGAGGCCAGGTTGCAAGAAAAAGAGAATGTCATTCTCCACTTACTACATCATCTCTACTAAGAAAATGAACAGGCCGGGTGCAGTGGCTCACGCCTGTAACCCAGCACTTTGGGAAGCCGAGGTAGGCAGATCACAAGGTCAAGAGACTGAGACCATCCTGGTCAACATGGTTAAACCCTGTCTCTATTAAAAATACAGAAATTAGCTAAGCCTGTAATCCCAGCTACTTGGGAGGCTGAGGCAGGAGAATTGCTTGAACCTGGGAGGTGGAGGTTGCAGTGAGTCGAGATTGTGCCGCTGCCCTTCAGCCTGGGCAACAGAGAAGAAAAAATCCCACCATGTAGACCATATTAAAATTTATTCAATTATTCACCAAATATATATTTTACAGCTAGATTTTTTTTTTTTTGCATTGGGATCCAATGAAGTTTTGTACATTGTATTTTGTTTTATCTTTTTTCCCTTTTTTTTTCTTATTTTTGAGATGGACTCTCACTCTGTCGCTGAAGCTGGAGTGCGGTGGTGTGACCTCCACCTCCCAGGTTCAAGTCTCTCGGGTTCAAGCGATTCTCGTGCCTCAGCCTGCCAAGTAGCTGCGACTATAGGCATGCGCCGCCACGTCTGGTTAGTTTTTTGTATTTTTAGTAGAGACAGGGTTTCACCATGTTGGCCAGGCTGGTCTCAAACTCCTGACCTCAAATGATCCACCCACCTCAGCCTCTCAAAGTGCTGGGATCACAGGCATGAGCCACCACCCAGCCTTGTTTTATCTTTTAATCTAGAAAAGTTCCTTTGCTTTCCTCTGACATTAACAGTTGGAATATTCTCGATTCTGGATTTGTATAATTATCTCCTCTTGATGTTCAACTTGATCCTCTAATCTGTATTCTATAAACTGGAAGTGATATCTAAAAGCTTGAATAGGTACAGGTTAAATATTTCTGGCAAAGTATTTCATTGATGGTGCTGTATATTTAATATCACCTTTACATCAGTTGTTAGATAAGAGATCTTTAATTTTGATTGACTAATTCATCACAGTAGAGAAGTCCCAAAGGATCCAGAGAGCTTTGGCAGCAGGAACTCTGTTCACAATCATAAAATGTTCTTGTCTGGGTAGTATGGTTAGGTCTTTCCCCTATTTCTTTGAAAACTTAATAGTTGTCCTTCACCAATGGATTGTTTTTATTTAGCTCTTTTTAAATGATGATGATGTTTTGATTTTCTCTTTTTAATTGACGAGTTAAAATTGTATATACTAATGGTGTACATATGATGTTTTGGTATATGCACATGTTGTGAAATGGCTAATTTTGTTGTTGTTGTTTGAGACAGAATCTCTCTCTGTCGCCCAGGCTGGAGAGCAGTGGAGTGATCTCGGCTCACTTCAACCTCCGCCTCCCAAGTAGCTGGGATTACAGGTGTGTGCCACCATGCCCGGTTAATTTTTGTGTTTTTAGTAGAGACGGGGTTTCACCATGTTGGTCAGGCTGGTCTTGAACTCCTGACCTCAGGTGATCCACCCACCTTGGCCTCCCAAAGTGTTGGGATTATAGGCGTGAGCCATCGCACCCAGTTATTAAGCTTTTACTATATGTATTAGCTCACTTTTGTGTGTGTGTGTGTGTTTGTGTGTGTGTATACTGAGAACACTTAAAATCTACTCCCTTAGCAATTTTCTTTTTTATTTTTGTTTTTTCCTTTTTTTTTTTTCAAAGACAGGGTCTCGCTCTGTAGCCCAGGCTAGAATGCAGTGACAAGATCCTGGCTCACTGCAGGCTTGACCTCCTGGGATCAAGGAATATTTTTATTTCAGCCTCCTGAGTACCTGAGACTACAGATGCATGTCACCATGCCCAGCTAATTTTTAAATTTTTTAAAATAGAGGCAGGATCTTTCTATGTTGTTCAGGCTGGTCTTGAACTCTTGGCCTCAAGTAATCCTCCCCGCCCCAGCCTCCCAAAGTGCTGGGACCATAGGTATGAGCCACTACGCTTGGCTGAGCAGTTTTCAAGTATATGATACAGTATTGCTGGGTATAGTGGCTCATGCTTATAATTCTAGTACTTTAAGAGTCCAAATGGGCAGATAGCTTGAGCCCGAGTTTGAGACCAGCCTGGGCAACATGGTGAAACCTTGTTTCTAAATTTTTTTTTTTAATACAAAAATTAGCTGGGTGTGGTGGCACTTGCCTGTAGTCCCAGCTACACAGGAGGCTGGGGTGGGAGGCTCACTTGAGTCAAGAGGTAGAGGCTGCAGTGAGCTAGGATCACACTAGTGTACTCCAGCCTGGGTGACAGAGTGAGACCCTGTTTCAAAACAAAACAAAACAAAAAAAAACCCAAAACAACATACTATATACACTGTAGTTACAAGATGTGCAATAGAACTTTTGAATTAATTCCTCCTCCTATCTAACTGAAATTTTGTGTCCTTTGACCAACATCTCCCCAATCCTCCCACCCGCAGCCACTGCTAACCACTGTTTTTCTCTTTATTTCTATGAGATCAATTTCTTTTACATTCCACATGTAAGTGGGATTATGCCGTGTTTGTCTTTTCCTGCCTGACATATTTCAGTTAACATGATGTTCTCCAGGTTCATTCATGTCACAAATGACAGGATTTTCTTCTTTCTTGAGACTGAGTGGCATTCCACTGTGTATTATGCCACATTTTCTTTATCCATCTTTCACTGATGGACACTCAGGTTGATTCCATATCTTGGCTATTATGAATAGTGCAATTAACATGGGAGTGCAGATGTCTCTTTGACAGACTGATTTTACATTCTTTGGATATATACCCAGCAGTGGGATTGCTAGATCATATGGTAGATCTAATTTTCAGTTTCGGAGGCACTTCTCTACTATTTTCTGTAGTGGCTGTACTATTTTACATTCTCACCAACAGTGTACATGGGTTCCCTTCCCCACATCTTTCCATTACTTGTGGTTTTAATTTGCATTTCTCTAATGATTAGTCATGTTGAGCGTTTTTTCATCTACCTGTTCGCCATGTATGTCTTCTTTTGAGAAATGCCTATTCAGATCCTTTGCCATTTTAAAATCAGATTGTTTGCTTGCTATTGCATTGTTTGAGTTTCTGATGTATTTTGGGTATTGATACGTTATCGAATGTATTGTTTGTAAATATATTCTCCCATTCTGCAGGTTATCTCTTCACTCTGTTGACTGCTTCCTTTGCTCTGCAAAAGCTTTTTTTAGTTTGATAGAATCCTTTTTGTCTATTTTTGCTTCTGTTGCCTATGCTTTTGGGGTCACACTCAAAAACTCATTGCCTTGACCAGTGTCATGGAACTTTTCCCTTGTGTTTTCCTTCTGTAGTTTCACAGTTTCAGATCTTATATTTTAAGGCGTTATTCACTTGGAGTTGATTTTTTGGTATATGGTGTGAGATGAGAATCTACCTTCATTCTTCTTCATTGGATATCCAGTTTTCCCAGGGACACTTGTCGAAGAGACTATCCTTTTCCCATTGTGTATTCCTGGCATCTTTGCCAAAAATCCGTTGACCACAAATATGTGGCTTTCTTTCTGGGCTCTCTCTCCGGTTCCATTGGTCTATGTGTCTGTTTTTTATGCCAGTACCACGCTCTTCTGATTTGCATCAAGCAAACCTACTAATCTTTTCACAATATCAAAAGAATATTGTTAGGATTGATACTAGTGAAGGATAAAAATCTCAGGGGAGCAAAATACGTAACATGCAACAAGGTAGCATTTGACTTCTAATCTGTGAGCGCTCATTCACTATTGTGAGCTAGTTTGCTTTTACCCAGTGTTTCTCTTAAGAAGATTCTTAAATATTGTGAGCCTATTGCTTGAATGGTAAAAATATATAACAAAAATGAATGTATCTAAGCAAACTGCATTATTAATAAGCATCATTTTGTTTACTAATTAAGTTTTAACCTACTTCAGAAACCATATAAAGAGTTCTTAAATAAAATAAACCCTTAAGCTTTAAAGTTTTTATTCTATACCGTTAAGCAATGACAATCGATTTAACTTTATTTTTGAGATGGAATCTCGCTCTGTTGCCCAGGCTGGAGTGCAGTAGCACAATCTCAGTTCACTGCAACTTCGCCTCCTGGATTCAAGTGATTCTCCTGCCTCAGCTTCCTGAGTAGCTGGGATTACAGGCATGTGCCACCACACCCAGCTAATTTTTGTATTTTTAGTAGAGACAGGGTTTCACCACATTGGTTAGGTTGGTCTCGAACTCCTGACTTTGTGATCTGCCTGCCTTGGCCTCCCAAAGTGCCGGCGTTACAGGCGTGAGCCACCGTGCCTGGAAAAATTTAACTTTTGTCTTAAAAATACTGTAAACTTCCTTTATGTTCTAAATATTGTCTATCTTCATTAAGTGGATAAAAAGTATGTACAGTTCTGTTTTGAGTCTGGGTTTTGGAATAGGGACCTGAGTTTAAATCTTGGTTCTGCCCTTTGTTCGTCTCTTATCTTTGAGCAGATCTTGCAATCTCCCATATCAGCTCTTTCTCCACATGTAAAAGATGAGCAAATAGCTCATAACGTTTGTACCAAGGATGAAATGAGGGTTGTTTTATGAAAAATGTGACATGAATGCTCTGTTTCCACCTGAGCAGAGTCTGTGTGTGTTAACGGCACTTTTGGATCTTTGATTTTAGGTGAGGAAATAAGGCATACATCCGTGTTTACAGGTTTGGATTATTGCATAAAGTGAATATGAGTGCATGCAAATTTCTAGATTTGATGACGTCTTTCGTGGAGCATGGTGACAAATTTGGAATCATAAAGCTGTTAAAGTTTTCTGTTTTGTGGCATATATAGGGTTAATCTGGGGTTAAGAGAAAAGGCACCTGAGGTCCCTAGTTAGAGACTTATCCAAACCTAACTCCAAGAGAGACCAAGTGGCATTTCAAAAGGTATTTGTTCAGAATCCTGACAAAAAAAGCCTGGCTCTAGCCGGTGAAATGCTAACCTGGCAGTCAGTGGCTGGTGCCCTTGCATGTAGTCTTGTGGGTTTTTTAGATCTGGAAATTGAAAGCATGCGATTTCAAAAAGAAGCCACTAATCTCTGTAAGCAAAGAGACGTGTTTATTTTTCCTTTGGCTCCCAGAACCCTGCCTGCCTCAGAAGCTCTGGTTACACAATTCCCACCTGGCAGGTCCTTACCTGAAGAAACGGCGGAAACTTCTGAGACTCGCAGAAGCAGCAGAAAAATCAAATAGACTTGCCTTCCCCAAGAGTCAGAAAGTTGTATAAACATCTTGGGCTGGGCTGATCCCATAGCCGATGGGACTGGTTTAACCAGGTGCTCTGCCTGTGCGCCAGTTCCGGGAGAACAACGCTGCCTTTGATCTCAGTGTGGCATTGGCAGCAATCTAGAAACCGCTGTAGCCTTCCAGGGTTTGATTTAAATTGCAGTTCTTAAAGGTTACCAGGAACTGAATTTAAACCCAAGTACTAGTTCAAACCAGGGAAGTAATGGCCCTAGTATGGCTTCTAAGCAATTTCACATCTAGCTACGCTTTTTGTCCACGTTGTCTGTGAGGAGTTGGAAATGCTTCATTGGCTGAATTTCTGGCTAAAGTTCCGCTCCTTCAATGGGACAGTATCCCCTTAATATGTCTTGAGGGCAAACATTATTACCTTTTTAAGTTTCAAAAGTCTGAGGCTCAGGACAAGTTGTCATTGTTGATGCAGAAATTGAATGTAATCCTTGGAGGAATGCAGTGGAAACAGTCTTTGACTTTGGAGAGATGAACTAGATTCTAGTGGTGGTTCTCCCTAGAATTTGGGGCAGGTTATTTGAATTTCCTGTGCGCGCATATGTATTGTACGTGTACATGTCTGTGTGCTTGACTATTTCTTTCACAGTGCTACCACATGTATCTTGATAAACCATTTCTTTTCTTTGAGACGGAGTCTCACATTGTCGCCCAGGCTGGAGTGCAATGGCGTGATCTCGGCTCACTGCAATCTCCACCTCCCGGGTTCAAGCGATTCTCCTGCCTCAGCCTCCCGAGTAGCTGGGATTACAGGTGTCCGACACCACGCCCAGCTTTGTATTTTTAGTAGAGGTGGGGTTTCACTATGTTGACCAGACTGGTCTCGAACTCCTGACCTCAGGATCTGCCTGCCTTGGCCTCCCAAAGGGGTGGGATTACAGGCATCAGCCACCGCGCCTGGCCATCTTGATATATCTTACTTTACTGGGTGCTAACTGTTGTCCATGCTACCCTGGACATCTCCTGTTTTCTCCTCCAGATCCACTCTCCACCCTCCACCCTTCCCTCCTACACCGTGCTCTGGGAGGCTGACTTTTATGGAGCACTTCTCACTTCTGGTTGCTTTTCGTCAGTAGGAGACACACAGAAGAAAGATCTGTAGGCAGAAGGAGAGTGAGAGTGAAGCATTTATCCCGCCACCTTCTGCCAGGTGGGCTTGTCATCGTTAGCTGAGGCCCTCTACCGAAGGCCACAGCTCTCGTAAAGTTGTGTTTTCCATATAGTTAATCTCTCTGGGTTCTATTTGGCCTACTAGACCTGGGGGGTAGAAATGGCCTCCTGCTGTAATAG
This sequence comes from Ateles fusciceps, assembly GCA_036589455.1. Lineage (NCBI taxonomy): Eukaryota > Metazoa > Chordata > Mammalia > Primates > Atelidae > Ateles > Ateles fusciceps. The sequence goes on along the minus strand of JAZHEH010000164.1, from coordinate 55,948 downwards.
CCCTAAGATAATGTATGTTCTCTGAATGGTTTATTTTAACTTTGCACACAACCTGGCAAATTGTCCCTTTATGAAATGCCCCTCAATTAGCCCACTTGAATGTGTCATCTATTTCCTCCCAGCATCCTGAATGTCTCACATGTGATCTTATTTAATTCTTACTGCAACCAGGAAGAGTTATGTATTATTACCCCAGAGTGGACCTGTGAAAGCCTCAGGGATGTGAGATGCCTTGCCTGAAGTGACATACTTTGTAAACGGGAGGGCAGGACTCCAAGGGGGAACCTCTGGCTCGGCTCTCCGGCCCCTCGCTGTGCTGAACTCTGTTAGATTACCTCTACATGTCTCACATGTGTGGGTTCATGGCCCCCTTTTCATAAAAACACTTGGCAAACCTCTTGAAATGAAATTACTAAATTATACAATTTATCTAAACACCTAATTTCCAATAAAATACCTATATTAAAAAATAAAAGGACCGTTATTTATAATAAAATATAGTCATGAACTGATGTTTTTCTCAGTGACTCACCATATAGACGACAGTGGCCCCATAAGATTATGAAACTGAAAAATTCCTAGTGACATCGCAGCCATTGTACTGTTGTGGCGCAGTTTCTATTTTCCATTTTTTTTGAGACAGGGTCTTGCTCTATCACTTCAGCTGAAGTGCGGTGGTGCAATCACAGCTCACTGCAGCCTTGACCTCCTGGGCTCAAGAGATTCTCACCTCAGCCTGCCCCTCTTCTCCATTACCCCCAACCCCCACCCCATTGCCCCCACAGTGGGACTACAAGCGCCACGCCAGCATGCCAGGCTAATTTTTTAAAAAAAGTTTAGTGGAGATGAAGTCTCCCCATACTGCCCAGGCTGGCCTTGAACAGTTGGTCTCAAAGCAGTCCTCCCACCTCGGCCTCCCAAAGTGCTGAGATGCAATTACTTTCTCAAAAATAAAATTTGGTATAGCCTAAGTGCACAGTGTTTATAAAGTCTGCAACAGTGTACAGCGATGTCCTAGGGCTTCGTATTCACTCACCACTCACTCACCACTCACCCAGAGCAACTTCCAGTCCTGTGAGCTCCATATTGAGACAGAGTCTTGCTCTGTTTCACAGGCTGTACTGGCATGAACACGGCTCACTGCAGTGTGATTCTTCCACGATAGCATTCTGGACAAAAACAGTGGTAAGTGCCTAGACTGCTGTAGCATTTTTTATCTTCTTACCGCATTTCTACTTTACCTTCTCTATGTTTAGACATGCTTAGATACACAACTACTTCCCTTTGTGTCCCAATTGCCTTTAGCATTCAGCACAGTAACACGCTGTACAGGTTTGTAGCCTAACAGCAAGAGGCTATACTATGTAGCCTAGGTGTGTAGTAGGCTATACCATGTAGCCTAGGTGGTTAGTAGGCTATACCACTGAGGGTTGTGTGAGTACCTTCTGCCATGTTCACACAGTGATGAAGTCACCTGGTGATGCATTTCTCAGAATGTATCCCTGTCATTAGGCGACCCATGCCTGTGTGTATTCTGTATGTAAATAGTCATGACCACGTGGCTAAGCTACAATTAAATCATCAGGGGCATGGACTTTCCTATCAGAGTACATGATTATTTGAGATATGTAAGGCAAAACGGATTTGTTGTTCTTTGCATATGACATTTTGAGATGAGGGCTAAATTAAGATAATCAGGTCAAATCACTGAGGTGGGTTAGATTTTTGTTCAAAAATATTTACTCTCTTCCCTCCACCTCCACGGGAGGCATGTGCTTTCACTTTTCCGCCATCGCCAGACTTTGGGCTTGGCGATGGGCCTGCTTTGGGCACTTGGGCTAACAGCAGACAAGACTGAAATAAAGCTTGAAATGTGCTGTGCAGGGAGTCTCACTCTCTCATGCCTCTGCCTCTGTCAAGAGAAGGACCTCTCCCAGGAATCTGCTGCCCCATCTGCCTGGGCCCCGCAATGAGACCCTCAGAACAGACCTGGGCCCAACTCAAGCAAGGGGCCAAGCCCAGCTAACCACTCTTAAGGCAGGACTGCCCAGCTGAGCCCAGCCAAGACCAGCCAACCCCAGCAAACCCACCCATGTATGGGAGAGAATGATTGTTGTTTTGCCTTGGAATGGCTTATTATGCAAATGTTGCTGACAGACACAGTGATCATGAATGTAGGGGCTACAGATGCTGATGATACAGGCAGGTTGTCCTAGGAATTCAGATCCCAGGGGCCCAGGTGCTATTGCTCATGTGATTCTTCCATGATAGCATTCTGGACAAAACACAGCGTAATTTTTCCTTCATTCACAGAGTGGTTGCATTCCTGAAATATTCAGATATATTAAAACTGTACAAAAATACTTTGTTTTTGTACAGTGTAAATCAAAGTTAGATTCCAGGCTGAAGTAATTGTAACAGCTTGTTGAGCTACATAAATGTTTGTGCAGACAATAAAAGTATGTGGGACATTAGGCGGAACTGTCCTAACTGTTACAGGCCACTTAGCACCCAGCTGCCCCCTAAATATCAGAAGTGTCCTTGAATCACTGTGAAAGCCAAAAACACCTCCACACACTTCCAAAATTCCGCCAGGTGGCGTGGCCTTGTTGGAAACTCTAGAGTCTCAGTGGCCCCTTCCAACTTAAATATTCTCAAACTTTAAAAATGTGATCATAGTAATAATTTAATCAAAACATAGATAGTAAATATTATGTGCTAGTAATTTTTTTTTCTGAGACAGAGTCTTGCTCTGTGTCACAGACTGAACTGGCATGAACTGGCTTACTGCAGTCTCAACCTCCCAGACTCAAGTGACCCTATGACTTCAGCCTCCCATGTAGCTGGGACCACAGGCACACATCACCACACCCAGATAATTTTTTAAAAAATATGTTGGTAGAGATGAGGTCTCACTTTGTCACCCAGGCTGATCTCAAACTCCTGGGCTTAAGCAATCCTCCTGCCTCGGCCTCCCAAAGTACTGAGATTACTGTGAGCCACTAGCCAGCACTGTTGATATAAGAAAAATATGCAACCATTGCTCTCAAAGGGCTTACAGTGTAGAGGGGGAATGCAAGCCAGCAATTAGGCAACTGTAATGTGGAGTGATAATTCTTACTAGGAATGTACATTCAGGATGCTGCAGGAGCACAACCCAGGGGCATCTAACCCAATCTTGGGGCTCAGAGAAGGCTTCCCTCTCCTGGGAGATGAGTAGGTGTTAACCAAGCAAGCGGCGGTTAGAGGTGGAACAGAGGAGAGGGAGCAGGCAGCACACTCCATCCCATGTAGAAAGGGTCGTTATAATGCATCTACTGAACTGCAAAAGGAGCCGTAGCCTTGGACTTGGATAGATTTCAGTTCAAATTCTGGCTCAACTGTAATCCTGAGCCATTATAATGACTAAACTTTATTCATTGCTTATTATGTTCCAGCCCCTGTGGGAAGTACTTTATATGAATCATTCCTCTGAGTTCTCCCAACAATACCTTAAAAGGGTAGCCGCTATGGTTATGCTCCCCATGTTACAGAGTAAGAATAACTTGCCTAAACTAAGGAGTGGTAGAGCTGTGATTAGAACCAAGACAAAAACAAAAAACAAAGAATGAAGATAAATTGACGTGAGAACCAATATTCTTTTTTTTTCTTTTCTTTTTTTTTTTTTTTTTTTGAGACAGAGTCTCACTCTGTCACCCAGGCTGGAGTACAATGGCATGATCTTGGCTCACTGCAACCTCTGCCTCCTGGGTTCAAGTGATTCTCCTGCCTCAGCCTCCGGAGTAGCTGGGATTACAGGTGCCCGCCACCATGCCCGGCTGATTTTTGTATTTTTAGTGGAGACGGGGTTTCACCATGTTGGTCAGGCTGGTCTCGAACTCCTGACCTCAGGTGATCCACCTGCCTTGGCCTCCCAAAGTGTTGGGATTATAGGCGTGAGGCACCGCACCCGGTCATTAAGCTTTTACTATATGCATTAGCTCACTTTTGTGTGTGTGTGTGTGTGTGTGTATATGTGTGTGTGTTTGTGTACTGAGAACATTTAAAATCTACTCCCTCCCTCCCTCCCTTCCTTCCTTCCTTCTTCCTTCTTTCCTCTCTCTCCCTCCATCTCTCTCTCTCTCTCTCTCTCTCTTCTCTCTCTCTTTCTCTCTTTCTTTCTTTCACAGCGTCTTGTTTTGTTGCCCAGGCTGTAGTGCAATCGTGCAATCTCGGCTTACTGCAACCTCTGCCTCCTGGGTTCAAGCAGTTCCCCTGACACAGCCTCCTGAGTAGCTGGGATTACAGGGGGCCTGCAACCATGCCCAGCTAAGTTTTATATTTTTAGTAGAGATGGGGTTTCACCATGTTGGCCAGGCTGATCTCAAACTCCTGATCTCAAGTGATCTGCCTGCCTCAGCCTCCCAAAGTGCAGGGATTATAGGATGGAGCAATCGTACCCAGACAGATTTATTTATCTTGAGGTTTCATTTCTATGCGTTTACAAGAAGTAGTCTCTATCATACACACACACACACACACACACACACACGTTCTCTCCTGCACTTCGTTCCCAGCTTTCATGCCAAAGAGGCATCACATTCAGGCAGGAAGATGGGGACAGGGCAGCTCTTCGAGATATGGATGGATGATGTCCCAGGAGTCCCACGCCATGGGTCTTTATTGGCTTCCGAAAGGCCCGTTGCATGGGGGCTCCTGTCCAGCACAGCAGAAATGACCAGCGAATCTCAATAGCTTATCAGAAAGCGTCCTTAGTTTCAGGGTGTTTGGTTCAGCAGTGTTGTCACTGTTTTTCAAAGATCCAAGGAAAGCTACACAGAGTCCCTTTGTATCCAGCTCCTTTCCCAGCCAAGTTTTCACAGTTGAGACTTTTCAGGGCTGGGAAAAGGTTTGGTGAGCTTTACTCTCAGAAATCAGAGAGAGGAAGTCAAGGGGGCCGTGGGGCCATCTTGGCAGGGACGTCGGGATCCAGCACTGGAAAGCAGAGGCTGCTGTGGCAGGGTCTGTGCAGGTTTTATTCTCATGGCTGGTCTTCTCTGATCGCTTTTGCGTTAAAACAGAACAGCAACAAAAACAGTTGTGAGTGTGCATGCTTACTTTGCAGCAGCAAGACAAAAGGCAGCAAGGAGACCAGGTTCCTCCACAAAGGCTGGAGAGGATGGAGGGAGGAAAGACAGAGGGAGGAGGGCAGGCAGGTCTATAGGGAGTGTGGCAAGGAGAAAGAAGGTCACAGTGAGCTGATCGTGACTGGAAAAGAACTTCAAGGACAGATACATCCATCCAATGTTATGGCTGCAGCCACAGAGCATTAATCAGCATTCTTGATTGTGAGTGACAGAACCAACCCCATCTCCAACTGGTTTAAAGAGCCACTGAGGAAGTTATGAGACTTGTGTAACTGAAAGCTTCAGGCATGGCTAGATCTAGGTGCTCATGCAGTGTCCTCACACCTTCCTGTCTCCCGGTTCTGCTTTTTTCTTCTCAGCTTCTTTCTAAGGCAGGTGCTCCTCAAGGGGTGGGAAGCATTTCCACTGGCTACTTGGTCATCCTGGTGAAGAAGGTTTATGTGGTCGATTGTGTCATGGACCCTGATTCTTCACCATTTCCTGATCACATTCTTCGCCATGTAACTTTGCAATGCTTGGCCCATGTGACTTGCTTGAGCCAGAACAATGAGATGGAAGTGAGAGTGGTGTGATTCCAAGCCCAGGCCTCCTGGAACTTGTCTGCGTCTGCTAGTTCTCTTGTGCACCTGCCATCCTCATGAGAAGATATGCCCAGGCTGTCCTGGTGATTCCAGGAGGAGGAGGAGAGACACACAGAGCAGAGCTGAGTTATCCCGGCCCCAACCCGTTTATGCCTAGTGTTCCACTATTGGAACGCTAAGCATGTGGGAGTTATTTATATCTGCTCAAGGTCATCACCAAGGTCTGATTGTAAAAATTCAAAAAATTGCAACCGCAGGCCTAAATGGGTTAAGGTAATCCTGGATGAGCCAACCACTAGATGCGTGACTCAGCCCAGGCAACACTGGAGAGCTGAACCCCTCAGACACAAGAGAAATCAATGTCATGAATGCCACTGAGATGAAAACATCCAACCATGACACCTTCTTTCTCGGCCATTCCAGCAGAAGCTCCAAGCCACCTGCCCAAATCCAAGCCAGTCCCTGCCATTTTTTACACTTCTCACACTACATGGGCTGAAATCAGGAGGGTTGGCTTCCCAGAGGAAAACTGGGGTCCTGTTACCGGAAGATAGAGACGATGGTGAGACCCCACTACAGAACGCTCCTCTGGCTTCAGCCATCTTCTTCATCTTCTCACCATCTTTTCTCTGACGGAGATTTGGGAATTGAATGTTTTTCAAAAGACACTGATTTGTTCTATTAATAAAGCCACGGAAGGAGACTACCAGGCCTCTTAAAAAGCTCACCAGTTTGACCAGACAATCTTTTGGGAGAGTGGCTGAGTCCCAGCAGTCTTAGTAACCCGGGGTCACGCTCTGTGTGATAAATGTAATACAGGTCTCTCCTGGCGCTTAGGACTCCAGGGACCTGTCTTCAGTTCTGTCTCTGGCTTCCTTTCAGAACCTTGCGAATCAGTATGTCCCAACTCAAGCATTTTCCTGTATAGACTAAAAACACTATCAGGAAATTAAATGAAACATGTATAACTTATTGGTCATATTCGTAACCTCATCCGTAAATATTTAACACAGGTTATTTACTGTATATATCTGAAAATAAGGTGAGTTTTTTTTTCTCCCCAGAGTTATCCCTCTGCAAAGAGCGAATGGCCCGATACTTGAAACCTTCAGCGTCTCTCGCGTTTTGCAGTGCCCTCCCATTTACCTTATTTGGATCAACCTTTGTTATTTTTACTGTTTGGGGAAGCTTATCTGTAACGGCTGCACATCCGCACTGGTTTTGGCTGCTTGGAGAGGTTGCCTCACAGAATCAGCATTATTTAAAAGAGAAAGAGAAAATATGGACTCGGTAACTCTGGTTTTACGAGTTTACAAATTCAGTTGCAAATTTTATAAACAAATCTTTTAAGATCACAAATGTGTACATCTAAAACAAACTTGTGAATAAAAGTGCTCGAGTTCATGTGAGTAGGTAGTTAGGTCTTTTATTTTTTATTCTGCCTGAGGCACTGTCTCAAGAGGTCCTGAGAACATCTGTCCAGCTAGTTAGGTCTTGAGATAGTATCCAAAAGTATCATTATCATAGCTGTAGAAAGTTTCCTATCTCAAAAGATAAGACATCCACAGATAACATACACTGAAAATGTGTGCTGGACAATTTAAAAAAGGGGACACTGGTACAGCAAAGACACAGATGCTACTGGTGCAGATGGAGAATTTGAGTGAAACTATTACCTGAAATGTGAAAGAAAAACAGCCATGTTTCTACGTTAACAAACCATAGCACTCAATGTGTGATGTTAACTAGGCATGTGCTCCAATAGTTCTTTAAATAACATGGAGACTGTTTCACCTACAAGCATAGACACGTGGATGCGTCTTGATTACTGCACTGTAAGACTCGAAATTGAGTAAGTTCATTCCTCCCTCTTCATTATTCTTTTTCAAAATTGTTTTAAGCTATTTTAGTTCTCTTGCCTTTCCACATAAATTTCAGAATATTGTCTAAATCTACAGAAAAAAATCTGGCTGGGATTTTTATAACAATTGTCCTAACACTCTATATGCATTAAACCTGGAAAGGGCTGACATATTTACTATGTTGAGTCTTCTAATTTATGAATGCAGCATGTTTCTGCATTTGTTTAGTTATTCTTTGCTTTTTTTGTAAACTTTAAAAATTGTTTATTTATTTATAGCGGGGTCTCGCTTTGTTGCCCAGGCTGGTTTCGAGCTCCTGGATTCAAGCAGTCCTCCCACTTCGGCCCTCCCAGAGTGCTGGGATTACAGGTGTGAGCCGCTGCACCCAGCCTTGATTTTTTTTTTAAGCAAATATTTTGGAGTTTTTAGTATACATAAAGCCCTGTACATATTTTGTTAGATTTACACCTATTTTATTTATTGGAGTGATTGTAAGTGGTATTCTATTTTTAATTTTAGTGTTCTTGTGATCATTGCTAGTATTTAGAAATCCAGTTGATGTTTGTATGTTTATCTCATATCCTGCAACCTTGCTGAACTCAGTTTAAACTGGAGGTGTTTTCCTGATAGATTCTCTGGGATTTTTAAAATGTGGACAATCATGTCATCCGCAAATTGGGACAGTTTTCTTTCTTTCTAATGTATAAATGTCAATGAGTATGCAACTATGATGTGCAACTTTCAGTGCTGCCCAAGTTATAAGAGGATGACGCAGTGGCTGTGACTTTGAAAAACAAAGAATGGTCCATCAGTCGCAGCTGCTGCAGCCATTTCAGCTATTTGGCAGAGGTGGTAATGCTGCCTTTTGGAACTACAAAACAACCAAATCTTTGTTCAAATCATCTCACCTCCTGGCTGTACTCGTAAAAAAGAAGGGTGCTTTCAGGCGCTGAGCTCATGGCACAGATCCCACGAGTGACTTGCGAGACCCACCGCTAGGGGCCGCTTAGGTGCAGCCCCTGGGTGGGCGGGGACTGCGTTTCGGGGCGTGGCCTCCGCCCCGGCAGCGCCCCCCCCCATCCCGCTCCTCCTCAACGCGTGAGGGCGCTGTGGATCACTGTGGGTTGTAGGGGCGCTCTTTCTCAGCTTTCTTGGTTCGTACTGAGGCTTTCGGGACGGCGGCGGGGAAGATGGCGGCCCCCAGGGATGGGCTTGAAGCTGTAGAGGCAGAGGGCAGCGCAGGGCTCCGAGGGAGCTCGGGAATAGAGGTGGTGCTTCCCTCAGGTCCCGCCGTCCCGGCCCCGCTGTGCCCTCACGGTGGGTCAGAGTTTGGGCTCAGCCTAACTGCCGGGCGCTGAGGGTGTGAGTTGGCTTTGAAGTGGCTTTTGGGGCTCGTGTATGTTTATCCTCCTCTTTCCCTCACCATGTGCTGCCTAGAAAATACTCCTTCCTCGGAACGTGGTGTTTTTCAACTTCCTTGAGAAACATTCAGAGCAAGTCTCCACTGTTGTGATTTTGGCTCCAGGACTGTTTAATCTCTTTTGTGGGTGGTGCGTAGGCAAAGAGAAAGATGCATGGTATTGAATAGTTCTCGTTGACAAGTACTTGGGGATTTCATTTGTTTATTTGTTGTCCTTTCAAAAATAAAAAATTAGGAAGAAAGAGTGTAATTCTTGCCTGGGAATTACACTCAGTTTTCTGTAACTTACAGAAAGTGGGCGTGTCCAGCTCAAAGCTCAGGTTTTCACTCACTGCAAGGGTAATCTCGCAAGAGATGACAAAGTCCTCAAATCTCTGAGTCCCCCTTCCTTGTTTTAGTCTCAGGTTTGTAACATTCACAACGGAGACAGCAACTAAACTGACAATAGCATTTTCTTTCTGGAGAGACCAGTTTTCAAAAATTATTTAAAAGTAGTTACTGCGAAAATGTTAACAGAGAGAAAAGAAACATTCATTAAACAGAGGTCGGCGTGGTGGCATGCGCCTGTAGTCCCAGCACTTTGGGAGGCCGAGGCGGGCGGATCGCTTGAGCCCGGGAGTTTGAGACTAGCCTGGACAAAATGGCGATACCCCATCTCCACAGAAAATAAAACAGTCGGAGACCGGCGCTTGTAGTTCCAGCTATTCGGGAGGGTGAAGCAGGAGGATCGCTTGAGGCTAGGGAGTAGAGGTTGCAGTGAGCCATGATCGTGCCACTGCACTCTGCCCTGGGCGACAGAGGAAGACCCTGTCTCAAGAAAATAAAAACAAAAAAACAGAAGCAAAAAACAACCAAAGAGATGAATTTAATTATGATAAATTGTGCATAAAGCTCAAACAAATTTTATTTAAGGGCGGTGAAAAGTAACGATGTAGATGACCGTTATTTGACACTTTTCTTTTTTTTTTATTCTGGAACTAGGACCCACTCTTCTGTTTGTGAAGGTAACCCAAGGGAAAGAAGAAACTCGGAGGTTTTATGCATGTTCAGCCTGTAGAGATAGAAAAGACTGTAATTTTTTTCAGTGGGAAGATGAAAAGGTATATTAACTTTTTGAATATTTTTTTATTTTTGGTATATTTGGCAATTTTATTGAGAATGTGTAAACAAAAATATGCGGTCTCAACATATGAGATAAATCTCTTAAGAGAGATGGAGATACTGTGTTTGTTGGTTCAGAAAACTGGATTTCATGCCTACTGTGATTACTGATAGCTTAAACTACTGTCTCAAAGTCTTAATTCCCTGTTAAACTCCCTGAAGTGGTAATATTGGGTGGCTGATCTTCTATCTTAGCTTGGGCTTCCATCACAGAAGTACCATAGGCTGTGTGGCTTAAACGACAGACATCTGTTTCTCACAGTTCTGGAGACTGGGAAGTCCAGGATCAAGATGCTGGCAGATCCAGTGTCTGGTATAGGTCCTGTCCTCTTCCTGATTTGCAGACGGCCATCCTTTCGTTATATCCTCATTTCCCAGAGAGAGGAAGCAAGCACTGTCTGTCTTAGAGGGACACTAATCTCATTCCTGAGGGCTCTACCCTTTTGACCTAATTACCTCCCAAAGGCCCCTCATTTAAATACTATCACGCTGAAGTTAAGGCTTCAACATATGAATTTTAGGGGGCACAAACATTCAGTCCATAACACTGTTGGGAAATACAGATTTCTCACTAAAGAGAAATCACGATCATTCCAGAAAGTGTTAAAAAACACTTTTTTTGAACATTTGCATTGAACGTCCCTTATACAGCTATTAGATGACCAATGAAGGCACTTAGAGATACAGTTACGAGCTCGGTGTCCTCTTGGACTCAGCTCCAGCTGAAGTTTCTGAAAGCTTTGACAAGAGAATTTTCGGTTTTGTTAGGTTTATGGAAAACAGTGTTATAAACCACTCTTCTGCAGACCCGTTTAGGTGAATGCTTGGCTCGTGTCCTTTTTGCTATGGTGGATAATGCTACAGTGAACATATGTGCGTTTATCTCTCAGTGCTTTAATATGCTGGATATTGCTTCAAACTGCTCTAGAATTTTCCCAGTTTTCACTGTTTTGTTTTCCCCTGAAATGAATGCATGTTGAATTTGTTGAATTTCTGGCCTCTTGATGTCAGAATGTGATGCCAGTTCTTCTAGGATGATAAAGGCTTCACACTTTATTCAGTGGGTTTTATACTCTCTTTCAGTTGTCAGGAGCTAGACTTGCTACCCGAGAAGCTCATAACCGAAGATGTCAGCCTCCCATATCGCGAAGGCAGTGTGTGGAAAGGTACTGATGTGGTGTCATTTTTCTTTATTAGTTTAGCTGTCATGTTTCTTTATTTGTTATTGTCTTTTTCTGTGCCTTTAAGTTTACTTTCATTTATTTATTTTTATTGTAGTTATATATATATAACATAAAATTTGCCATCTTAATCACTTTCAAGTGTGCAATTCAGTGACATTAAATACATTCACGGTGGCCGGGCGTGGTGGCTCACGCCTATAATCCTAGCATTTTGGGAGGTTGAGGTGGGTGAATCACCTGAGGCCAGGAGTTTGAGACCGACCTGACCAACATGGAGAAACCTCATGTCTACCAAAAATACAAAATTAGCTGGGCGTCGTGGTACATGCCTGTAATCCCAGCTGCTGGGGAGGCTGAGGCAGGAGAATTGGCTGAACCCGGGAGACGGAGGTTGCAGTGAGCCGAGATCGTGCCATTGCACTCCAGCCTGGGCAACAAGAGTGAAACTCCACCTCAGAAAAACAAAAAAGTAAAAGTACACTCACGGTGTTGTGTGACCTTCATCCCTATTTGCAAAACTTGTTCATTACTCCAAACAGAAACTATCACTATTAAGCTGTAACTCCTCATTCCACCTCCTCCCAAACCCTGGTAACCTCTGATTTATTTCTGTGGTGTTTTTTGAGACAGGGTCTCACTCTTTTGCCCAGGCTGGAGTGCAGTGGTGCTGTCATGACTCACTATAGCCTCAACTTCCTGGGCTCAAGCGATCCTCCCACCTCAGCCTTCTGAGCAGCTGGGGCTTCAGGCACATGCCACCACACCCAGCTAATTTATTATTATTATTATTGTTTTGAGACAGAGTCTTGCTGTGTCACCCAGGCTGCAGTGCGATGGCACCATCTCGGCTCACTGCAACCTTTGCGCTGAAGGTTCTAATGATTCTCCTACCTCAGTCTCCCGAGTAGCTGGGATTACAGGCCCTCGCCACCACGCCTGGCTACTTTTTTTGTATTTTTAGTAGAGATGGGGTTTTGCCATGTTGGCCAGGCTAGTCTTGAACTCTTGACCTTAGGTGATCCACCCGCCTCAGCCTCCCAGAGTGCTAGGATTACAGGTGTGAGCCACCATGCTTGGCCTATTATTATTTTTTATAGAGACAAGGTCTTGCTGTGTTGCCCAGGCTGGTCTAGAACTCCTGGGCTCAAGGGATCGACCCACCTTAGCTTCCCAAAGTGCGAGGGTTACTGGCATGAGCCACTGTGCCCAACTATTTTTGTTGCTGTGGATTTGACAGTTCTATGTACCTCATGTAAGCGAGATTATACAATATTTGTCCTTTTGGGTCTGATTTATTTTACTTAGCATAATGTCGTCAAGATTCATGCATGTTGTAGCATTTATCAGAACAGTACTCCTTTTTATAACTGAATAGTATCCATTGTCTGTATATACCACATTTTAAAAGTCTATTCATCTGTTGATGGACAGTTGCGTTGTGTCTACTTTTTTGCTGTTGTGCCTAATGCTGCAGTGAACATTGATATACAAATATTAGTTTGAGACCCTGTCTTCAATTCTTTTGGGTATATTCCTTGAAGTGGAATTGTCAGTAATTCTGTGTTTAGTTTTTTGAGGAACCACCGAACTGTTTTCCATTTACATTCCCACCAGGCATATTTCAGTGTTCAAATTTCTCCACATCCTTGTCAACACTTACTATTTCTTGTTTTTTTGATGATAGCCATCCTAGTAATTGTGAAGTGGTATGTCATTGCAGCTTTGATTTTTGTTTTTCACCAAATTACTAATGATGTGAATCATCTTTTCATGTGCTTATTGGCTCTTCATGTATGATCTTTGGAGAAATGTCTGTTCAAGTCCTTCATCCATTTAATTGGGTTATCTTTTTGTTGTTGAGTCACAGGAGTTCTTTGTATGTTCTGGATATTACACCCTTACCAGATAAATGATTTGCAAGTATTTTCTCCCATTTTGTAGGTTGTCTTTTCGCTTTCATGATGTCCTTTGAAGTACAGGAGTTTTAATTTTGATGAAGTTCAATTTCTCAATTTTTTTGTTACTGCTTGTGCTTTTGGTGTATAGATCAGAACCCATTATCAAATCATTGTCATGAAGGTTTGCTGTGATGTTTCTTTTTTGAAATACTAAACCAAACAAATTTGAAAAAGCTATAAACATCTATTCTTAAAAATCTGCATTGTTGAAATGTTTTATTGGGTGGATTAGAGTTGAGTCATAGATTTAAGTTTTTGACAAACTTGTGAAACGAATTTATCCCTCACCTGACATTATACAATATGGGCTGGGAGAAGCTCCTTAAAAAGCCTCTTGTCTAGATTACTGGTGACAAATAGGTTTTCACTTTTATGGCAGCTCCTTCATTTTATCTGGGCTGCCGTGTTCAGAAAGATTGTGAGGCCTCATCTAGACTAAGTACAGAGGAGTGCTGGGGAAATGTATAATATTTTTCCTGAGCTGCTTAGTAGTAGGTTTTAAAGTCCTTTGATACAGGAGGCATTTTTCAAGATAACTTGATTGCTCCTTAACTACAGTGCTTAATTAGAGATGTCTATGTATTTACTGTATGGGAATTCGGTCATCACCCAAAACATCTTGAAAAGGAAATTAAAGAAAATTGAGGCTGGGTGCAGTGGCTCACAGCTATAATCCTAGCGCTTTGGGAGGCCAAGGTGAGGGGAATCACTTGAGGTCAGGAGTTCTGAGACCAGCCTGGCCAACATGGTGAAATCCCATCTCTACTAAAATTACAAAAATATGCCAGGCATGGTGGCAGGTGCCTGTAATCCCAGCTCGTCGGGAGGCTGATGCAGGAGAATTGCTTGAACCTGGGAGGCAGAGGTTGTAGTGAGCCGAGATTGTGCCATTGCACTTCGGCCTAGGTGACAGAGTGAGACCCTGTCTCAAAAAAAAAAAAAAAAAAGAAAAGAAAAGAAAACGGAGCACTACTGTGAGGTAGGCACTGTGCTAGGTGTTTTACATGAAATATTATTTACTCCTGCAGAGGTGGTTTACTTAGATGAGAAAATTGAAGCTTGTAGGAGTTATACTTTATCATGTTCATGCTATGAGAAGTACTAAGCTTTGACTCATCTTATGCCTGATTCTAAAGGGTTATTTTTAAATGTAAAAGCAGATAGTAGTATATGATGTATGGTGATTTAACTTGAGGATACATAAGGAGATAAAAGGTAAGGACTATGTAGAGAACTATCATAGTGATTATTGAAAGAAAATAAGTATTGAAGATGGAGAAAGTAGAAACACGTTGCCCGTGGTTTCTTCCTTTGAACTCATCACCTTGGTCATTTTGTATAATTTCCTTCTGGCTTTTTTCCTTATGCCAGGTTTGTTTGTAGCCAGAATGTACACAGTTTTGTATTCTGTCCTTAACACTTACTCTTATCTGATAAGCATGTTTCTGTTAGAGTGATATTGGTGATTAATTAAACTCTGTCAGAAAATCTAGGTGATCTTATTTCTATGCATAATAAAATTTTAGTTTGGAGCTAAACCACTGTACTTTATTTTTTTATTTTTTATTGTTTTTCAGTCCCTCTTCTTCTTCTTCTTACTATTATTTTAGATGGAGTTTCACTCTCATCACCCAGGCTAGAGTGCTAGAGTGCAGTGACACGATCTCGGCTCACTGCCACCTCCACCTCCTGGGTTCAAGTGATTCTCCTGTCTCAGCCTCTGAGTAGCTGGGATTACAGGCACCTGCCACCACGACCAGCTAATTTTTGTATTTTTAGTAAAGACAGGGTTTTACCATGTTGGCCAGGCTGATCTCAAACTCCTGATCTCAGATGATCCGCCCATCTTGGCCTTCCAAAGTGCTGGGATTACAGGCGTGAGCCGCTGCACCAGGCCTAAACCACTGTTCTTATCTTTGTAGTGCCGGAATATGTTTATTTGTTAAAAAAATATATTTGAAATGGCCAGGCACGGTGGCTCACACCTGTAATCCCAGCACTTTGGGAGCCTGAGGTGAACAGATCACAAGGTCAGGAGATCAATACTGTCCTGGCCAACATGGTGAAACCCTGTCTTTACTAAAAATACAAAAATTAGCTGGATGTGGTGGTGCATGCCTGTAGTTGCAGCTACTTGGGAGGCTGAGGCAGGAGAATTTCTTGAACCCAGGAGGTGGAGGTTGCAGTAAGCCAAGATCGCGCCACTGCACTCCAGCCTGGTGACAGAGTGAGACTCCGTCTCAAAAAAATAATTTTGAAATTAATATTTTATATTAATTAGAACATAAAAGCTTGCTAAAATGTGAATTATTAAAGAATTTCCAAAAGGTTATTTTTTTGGGGGGGGGGGCTATAATTTCATGTTTTATCTAGTGCTAATTCTTGCCTGCGTATCTCAGTAAAATGCTTTTCAATATCTTAAATCACCTATGACCCATTATCTTGGATTTTGTTGCCAGAAGTCTCCATCCAAACATCTGTCCACTTAGTCATTCACTCATTCATTCATTTAGCAGGTATTTGTTGAGGGCTCGAAAAGAACTTAAAATGCTAGTAATGGAGTTGAGATATATAGATAAAGATTATGTAGTATAAAGTAAGGCATGTTAAGTATCCAAGGTATTCACAGAAAACAGTAAGTGACTTGGAAGTTGGAAGCCTTAGGGCTAATTTGTGGCCTAGGTGATCAGTACAGGGTAAGGGGGAGGGCGTGAGAACAGGTTTTGGAAGATGGGTAGAAGTTTATTATTATCAATTTCACTGTATCACTTTGTAATGAGTGTTCCTATGCTTTATTATATGCTTTCTATGGAGCAAACAGTTTGAAATTAGTCATTCTTCTGAAAACATTCAGTGTCTTAAGATAGAGTCCTGTTATAATTTTGGCTTTTTAAAATCAAAAACATAAAAAATAACCTATTCCCTTTCTCTTTCTTCAGTTTGAGACTAGCAGTTCATTCTTATGTCTTCCTAAGGATGATGTACTATTGTTGAGATTGTAATTGTTTTCTAATGTGGATAATTTAATTTTGTATAACTAATTTATAAAGTAGCTTATTAAAAAACTATTATATTTGAAAATATTAAACTGCATTTAAACTTTATACTGATTCTTAAAAAATAATTATACATATTCTATAAAACAAATTTTTCATGTTTTTGTGCAGTTACAATAGCTTTTCATTGACTAATTTATTTTTTAAATCATTTGTAAGGACTTAACGGTAGCTAGCAAGATAAATTGACCTGTTAGCTGATTTTTATTATGGGACTGGTAGCGCTGCATAGATTTCTAGGTTTACAGAATAAGATTTGATTTTCATTTTTCTAATCTCACTCTTTGAACCATGCTTTATGTTTCATATGTGTTCAGTTGACATATTTACATTTTGTGACTGAGATTTGCTTTTTAAAAATAGTTTTTAGCTGCCTGTTATGCTCTGAAATGTGTTATTATGTTTATTATGTATTGTGTTTGCACCCTTATTGTGACCTATGAAGTCTTAGGGAAGATAT
Organism: Ateles fusciceps; assembly: GCA_036589455.1. NCBI lineage: Eukaryota > Metazoa > Chordata > Mammalia > Primates > Atelidae > Ateles > Ateles fusciceps. The sequence continues at coordinate 39,140 of JAZHEH010000164.1, read as the reverse complement.
TTAAATGCTAAAATCAGCATTAATTTATGTGCATCCAAATAGTTTTGTTTCGTTGATATTTCATTTGGTTATTTTTTTTCAGATCTCATTTAAACTGAGATTTTCAAAGTCTGCTGTTAGAGAAATGCCATAAACATAATTTGTGTACTCCAGGAAAGGCAAATGGAACATCAAATGCAGATCAATAAAAATGACATTTCAAAATGCTAGCCTGCAATTTGTGAATCATGCTGAGCCATGCAGCAGAATGAATTTCTCTCCCCCTGGGGAATGTGTTGTAAATACAAATAAGGGGGGAGAGCTCAGTAATCTTGAGTGCTTCATATTTTCGTATTCTGTCTCCAAACTTTTAGAAAGCTGTGTGTCTGAACGTTAAATTTAAGGCATGATAGTTGCTGATTATGTTGTGATTTTGAATAGAGAGAAATATGCACAAGATCTCAGTTTATCTTTTATCAAGAAAAGGTTAATAAACTAGCGGTGAAGCTTTCTGAAGGGCAATTTGAAAATACTTAAAGGAAAGAGGTAATTTGACAAGGCACAAAAATGTATCGTGTAAGTGGAGATTCATTTTGCAGTGTTCTCCTTTTCTTTCTTTTAAAAATGATTAAGCTCAGTTCCTTATGGTGAATAGAATCATCACCACATCACCCCCTCATTGCTTTGAACTTTCTTTCTTCCCTTCCTAGTGATTTTGCAACTCCTACCTTCAACTGGTGTTACTCAGTGGGTGGTAGGTCGTCCTTTTGACCATATTTGAGTAACAAAACCTGATACAACTTCCTCTACCTGGGGGGATTTTCCTTTCTTAGGTCCTCTAAAGGTCTTAATTATTATTGTTATTCTTTCAACCAGGAATATTTTTTCTTTCTTTTCTCTTTGTCTCTCTTTTTCTCTCTCTCTCTGTCTCGTTCCCTCTCTTTCACTGTTGCTCCTGCTCTCTTTCACTGTTGCTCCTGCTCTCTTTCTTCCTTTCTCTTTGACTACTTTCCTCGCTTTTCTTTCTTTTTTTTGGAGACCGTTTCAATCTGTTGCCCAGGCAGGAGCGCAGCGGTGTGTTCATAGCTCGTTGTAGCCTCAAACTTTTGGGATCAAGGGATCTTCCTGGCTAATTTTTTTTTTTTTCTTTTTTGAGATGGAGTCTCCCTCTGTTGCCCAGGCGGGAGTGCAGTGGCAAGACCTTGGCTCACTGCAACCTGCGCTTCCTGGGTTCAAGTGATTTTCCTGCCTCAGCCTCCTGAGTAACTGGGGTTACGGGCACCCACTGCCATGCCCAGCTAATTTTTGTATTTTTAGTAGAGACTGAGTTTCACCATGTTGGCCAGGCTGGTCTTGAACTCCTGACCTCAAGTGATCCATTCGCCTTGGCCTCCCAAAGTGCTGGGATTACAGGTGTGAGCCACCATACACACCAGACCCTGGCTAATGTTTTAAAATATTTTTAGAGATGGAGTCTTCCCCCCCAATATATTGTCCAAGCTGATTTGGAACTCCTGAACTCAAATGATCCTCCTGCCTCAGGCTCCCAAGTAGCTGGGATTACAGGTGTGAACCACAGTGCCCAGCCAGGGAATATTTACTTCTCTAGTATCAAATGTATGTCCTGTTGCTTGGTTCTGGCACCTGACTGAATGTATGATGATGTGTTTCAGTAATGAATCATTGGGTGATGGCAATTAAATCTCCGCCTGTAGTTCCAGCAGTGCATAACACTTATATGAAGACGTGACAGCTTCAAGAGCAAGGATGAAGTTTTGACGAGGTCTGACCTACATGTTGGCCTCTGTCTGGCTGACAGCAATTATAAATCATATCTTGATATTGCAGATGCTAAAATGTGAAAAAATATACACCTTAGAAGTGATGAAATCAGGTGGTTGGATTTTGCTTTGTGATTCAGCCTGACAGGCTTTCGATTTATTTATTTATTTATTTTTTTTTTTTATTTATTTTTGCCATAGAGTCTTGCTCTGTCACCCAGGCTGGAGTGCAGTGGCATGATCATGGCTCACTGTACAAAGCTGTACAACTATCACAGTCTATGTCCAGAATATTTTCATCACCTCAAAAGGAAACTTCGTGCCTGTCAGCAGTTACTTGCATTTCCCCACTCCCACCCCAGCCTCTAGCAACTACTATTCTACTTTCTGTTTCTATGGATTTGCCTATTCTAGGCGTTTCATATAAACAGAATCATACAATAGCCACATATCAATTTTGATTTAACCTTTTTTTAATTAATGAAAGAATTCTGTTTAAAAAACACGGAATCTTGCACTTTAGTTATTTATTTTTTTGAGACAGGGCCTTACTGTGTCACCCAGGCTGGAGTGTCGTGACGTGATCTTGGCTCACTGTAACATTTGCTTCCCGGGTTCAAGAGATTCTCGTGTCTCAACCTCCCAAGTAGCTGGGATTACAGGAGCACGCCACCACGCCCGGCTAATTTTTATGTTTTTAGTAGAGATGGGGTTCTGCCGTGTTGGCCAGGCTGGTCTTGAACTCCTGGCCCCAAGTGATCCACCCGCCTTGGCCTCCCAAACTGCTGGGATTACAGGCGTGAGCCACTGCGCCTGGCCTGAATTGTCCACTTTGAAAAGGTGAATTGTAGGTACACGAATTGTGTCCCAGTTTTAAAAATCTCTGTGTGGTAGTGGAATCAAATCGTTCTCTGAGAGTGCACCTGCAAAGAGTAATCAATGCTTCTGTTTCCGCCTCTGCGTTTCTCCTTCCCCAGTGGCAACTGCAGTCAGCTCTTTAGGCTAATTCTTTGCATCACAGCAAAAGGCAGATCCTGTTTGGTTGTTCACTTTTTGTGAAGTTAAGATTAATCACGTGTTCAGGTATTAGCCAACATAAACCATCCATTACAAAGCTCCCCATCAGCCCTTTGTCTAATGATTTTAGCAGTAACTGATGATCATTGCTCAGAGGTTGTAAAGGGTTTTGGAATCTTGTCATTGTTTATGCATTCATTAGCTGTAATTCTTTTGTAAAGAAGAATGTTGTTTCATCAACTGTTGCCTTACCTTGTTACAGTTCATATGGGAAAGAAAAGATAAATGTTTCATCCTTCCCCTCCTGTCCTTTTTAACTAGTTTTTAGAAAAATGATTTGGTACTGTGGCAGCTTCCAAAGTTGATTAATCAGGATCATTGTTCTGTTTTTTTTTTTTTCTTAAATATCACTATGAAAACATGTATTTTTAAAATTTGGTGTTTTATAGTTCATTGAGATTATTACTCTTTGTGATATAGCACTTTTAGAGTTTGATCTGATTTTCACAATATAATGGAGATTGTAAGCAGGGTGGCTGTAGAATTTTAATCCAGGGCTAGATACTTTTTGAGGCTGTAGGGGAGGGAGGCAATAACCAGATGGAACTTCAGGATGGAAGATGTCAGCTGGGACTGTCCTGGACAACCGGGGATGTGTGGTCACCCTAGTGGTATAGGGATTGTTAGGGGAAAATTCACTTTCCCCCCCCCCACATTTTTACCTTTACTGAGGTATGATACTTTACATATAATAAATTGCACATATTTAAAATGTACCATTTGATGAATTTTGACATATACATCTACCCATGAAATCACCACCACAGTCAAGATAAAGAACATACTATTACCTCCAGAAGTTTCTGGCTGCCCCACTGTTCTATATCCCCTGTACCCCTAGGGTCCCCAGACATCCACCGATCTGCTTTCTGTCAGTATAAATTAGTCCACATTTTCTAGAAGTTTATATAAAGGGACTCATGCAGTATGTACTGTTTTTTAAAGGCAGGTGCATTCATTTATTTAGCATAAATATTTTTGATACTCATTCATGTTGATGTGTTTGTCAACAGTTCATTCCTTTACTCATGAATAATATTCCACCGTATGGATGTTTCCATTCAACTGTTTGTAGTCATGTAAGTTTCCTCCAGTTACTGACTCTTAGAGAAAAGCTGCTATGAACATTTATGTACATGTCTTTGTATGGACTCATGCTTTTGTTTCTCTTGGGTAAATACTAGGAATAGAGTGGATGGATCATATGGTAGATATAGTTTTACTTTTTAGAAAACTGCCAAACTTTTCCAAAGTGGCTGTACCATTTTACCTTCCTTTCAGCAACGTATGAGGACTCAGATTTTTTCCTGCCTCTTCCAACACTTATTATCTGTCTTTTTAGTTATAGCCATTGTGAAGTGATACTGCATTGTGATTTTAATTTGTGTTTATGACATGGAGCATCTTTTTATGTGCTTATTGACTTTTTGTATTGTCTTTGGAGAAATGTCTGTTCAGTTCCTTTGCTATTTTTGAATTGGGCTAATTGTGTTTTTACTGTTGAGTTATTCCTTATATATTGTCGATACAGTTCCTTTACCTGACATATAATTTGCAAATATTTTCTGCCATTCTTGGATTGTCTCTTCACTCTCTCTCTCTCTTTTTTTTTTTTTTGGCAGTGGCGCCATCTCGGCTCACTGCAACCTCTGCCTCCTGAGTTCAAGAGATTCTTGTGCTTCAGCCTCCTGAGTGGCTGGGATTACAGGCGTGTGCTACCATGTCCGGCTGTCCATTTTTTTTTTTAGTAGAGATGGTGTTTCACCCTGTTGGCCAGGCTGATCTTGAACTTCTGACCTCAAGTGCTCTGCCTGCCTCAGCCTCCCAAAGTGCTGGGATTATAGGTGTGAGCCACTGTGCTGTCTTTTCATTTTCTTAATGGTGTCCTTTGCTGTGCAAAAGTTTGAAATTTTGATTAAGTCCAATTTTTTTTTTGTCTCTTAAGAGTATCTTTTGAAGAAAAAAATTTTAAGTCATGATGAAGTTCAGTTTATTGATTCTTATACTTTGTGCCTGAGTATATTTTAGAAATCTTTGCCAAACCCAGTTATTATTATTATTTTCTAATATGTTTTCTTTAAAGTTTTAGTTCTTAGAGTTAGGTCTATGATCCATTTGGGGTTCGTTTTTTTTTTTATATGAAGTGAGGTAAGAGTCAAGGTTCATTGCTTTGCATATGTGTTTCAAACTTTTCCAGCACCTTATCTGCTGTGGGATTAGAGGAAAAACAACTTTTCCAGCACCATTTGTTGATAATACTATCCTTTCCCCCGTTGAGTTGATTTGCACCTGCATTAGTTTTCCTGTTGCTGCTATAGCCACTCACCACAAGCGCAGTGGTTTACAATAACATAGATTTGTTCTTCCAGTTCTGGAGGCCCAACATTCAGAATCAGCTAAAGCAAGTGAAAGTTCAGCTGTTGGTGGGGCTGGTTTCTTCTGAAGTCTCTGAGAGGAGAATTCGTTTCTTGCTTTTTCCAGCTTCTGGGGCCACCTACATCTTTTGGCTGTGGCCCCTTGCTCCATTTTCATAGCAAATCACTCCTGTCTCTGCTTCTGTCACCACATCATCTTTTCCCTTTCTCCACTGCCTCTTGTTTATAAGGACTCTGGTAATTACGTTGAGTCTACCCAGATGACGCAGAATAATCTTTGCATCTCCAGATCCATGACTTCATGACATCTGTAAATTCCCTTTGATCCTGTGAGTGTATTCACAGGTTCCACATTACCTTTGGTAGGATGTGGGGAATGAGGGGGCATCATTCAGCCTACTGCAGCACCTTTCTGAAAAGTCAGTTGACTTTATGTGTGGTTTTTTTTCTAGCCTATTTTTTCCCCTGACCTATAGGTATATGTTTACATATACCACATTGTCTTGATTACTGCGACTTTATAATATCTTCTTGAAATAGGGTAGTGTAAGTCTTCTAACTTTGTCCATTGTTTTCAAAGTTGTTTCGGCTCTTCTAGGTCCTCTTGATTTTCATATGAAGTTTTGAATAAGGTTTTCAGTTTCTACAAAAAAATCCTGCTGCGATTTTGATTGAGAGTGTTGATTTTATAGATACATTTGGGGGAGAATTGATATCTTAATCATACTGAGTTTTCTAGTCTGACTGTGGTGTATATCTTCAGTTACTAAGTCATCTTTAATTTTTCTTGGTGATGTTTTCTAATATTCAGTGTACTACGGTTACACATCTTTTGTCAGATTTATCCCAAAGTATTTCCTATATTTTTAATGTGGTTTTAAATTATGTTGTTTTAAAATTTCAGTTTCTAATTGTCTGTTGCTGGTCTCTGTACAATTGATTTTATGTATTCATCTTTTATTTTGAAATCTTGATAAGCTTACTTACTAGTTCTAGCAGGCTTTTTGAAGATTTCCTTAGGATTTTGTACAGGTATGATCATGTTGTCTATAAAGAAGTTTTAATGTTTCCTTTACAATCATGTCTTTTTAAAAATTCTGTCTTACCAAACTGGCTAGAAAACCTAGTCAATGTCCAGCAGAAGGCTGAGAGCAGACATCCTTGCTTTGTCCCAGTCTTGGGGGAATGTATTCACTCCTTGAGCAATATGGTGTTAGCGATATGTTTTTCTTAGATGCCTTTTATCAGATTGTAGAAGTTCCCTTCTATTCCTAGTTTTTTGAGAATCTTCTCTTTCCTTCCTCCCTCCCTCCCTCCCTCCTTTCCTTCCTTCCTCCCTCCCTCCCTCCTTTCCTTCCTCCCTCCCTCCCTCCCTCCTTTCCTTCCTTCCTTCCTTCCCACCTGCCTGCAGGATTGTTGCATGGGTACCTACATGGCAATGTGGTTTGCTGCCTCCATCCCCCTGTCACCTATATCTGGCATTTCTCTCCATGTTATCCCTCCCCAACCTCCCTGCCCTTTGCTGTCCCTCCTCTATTCACCCCTAACAGACCCCAGTGTGTGATGCTTCCCTCCCTGTGTCCATGTGTTCTTATTGTTCAACACCCGACTATGAGTGAGAATATGCGGTGTTTGATTTTCTGTTCTTGTGTCAGTTTGCTGAGAATTATGGTTTCCAGATTCATCCATGTCCCTACAAAGGACACAAACTCATCTTTTTTTATGGCTGCATAGTATTCCATGGTGTATATGTGCCACATTTTCCCTGTCCAGTCTATCATCGATGGGCATTTGGGTTGGTTCCAGGTCTTTGCTATTGTAAATAGTGCCACTATGAACATACATGTGCATGTGTCTTTATAATAGAATGATTTATAATCCTTTGGATATATATCCGGTAATGGGATTGCTGGGTCAAATGGAATTTCTATTTCTAGGTCCTTGAGGAAGTGCCACACTGTCTTCCACAATGGTTGAACTAATTTACGCTCTTACCAACAGTGTAAAAGTGTTCCTATTTCTCCACATCCTCTCCAGCATCTGTTGTCTCCAGATATTTTAATGATCGCCATTCTAACTGGCATGAGATGGTATCTCAATGTGGTTTTGATTTGCATTTCTCTAATAACCAGTGATGATGAGCATTTTTTCATACGCTTGTTGGCCTCATAAATGTCTGCTTTTGAAAAGTGTCTGTTCATATCCTTTGCCCATTGTGAATGGGCTTTTTCTTGTAAATCTGTTTTAGTTCTTTGTAGATTCTAGATATTAGCCCTTTGTCAGATGGATAGATTGCAAAATTTTTTTCCCATTCTGTTGGTTGCCGGTTCACTCTAATGATTGTTTCTTTTGCTGTACAAAAGCTCTAGAGTTTAATTAGATCCCATTAGTCTTTTGGCTTTTGTTGCCAATGCTTTTGGTGTTTTAGTCATGAAGTTCTTGCCTATACCTATGTCCTGAATGGTTTTGCCTAGGTTTTCTTCTAGGGTTTTTATGGTGTTAGGTCTTATGTTTAAGTCTCTAATCCATCTGGAGTTAATTTTAGTGTAAGGTGTCAGGAAGGGGTCCAGTTTCTGCTTTCTGCACATGGCTAGCCAGTTTTCCCAACACTATTTATTAAACAGGAAATCCTTTCCCCATTGCTTGTTTTTGTGAGGTTTGTCAAAGATCAGCTGGTTGTAGATGTGTTGTGTTGCCTCCGAGGCCTCTGTTCTATTCCATTGGTCTATATCTCTGTTTTGGTACCAGTACCATGCTGTTTTGATTACTGTAGCCTTGTGGTATAGTTTGAAGTCACGTAGCATGATGCCTCCAGCGTTGTTCTTTTTAATTAGAATTGTCTTGGCTATGCGGGCTCTCTTTTGGTTCCATATGAAGTTTAAGGTGTTTTTTTCCAGTTCTGTGAAGAGGGTCACAGGTAGCTTGATGGGGGATAGCGTTGAATCTATAAATTACTTTGGGCAGTATGGCCATTTTCACAATATTGATTCTTCCTAACCACGAGCATGGAATGTTTCTCTATCTGTTTGTGTCCTGTCTTATTTCCTTGAGCAGTGGTTTGTAGTTCTCCTTGAAGAAGTCCTTTACATCTTTTTTTAGTTGTATTCCTAGGTATTTTATTCTCTTTGTAGCAATTGTGACTGGGAGTTTGCTCATGATTGGGCTCTCTGCTAGTCTGTTATTGGTGTATAGATATGCTTGTGATTTCTGCACATTGATTTTGTATCCTGAGACTTTGCTGAAGTTGCTTATCAGTTTAAGGAGATTTTGGGCTGAGATGATGGGGTCTTTGAAATATACAATCATGTCATCTGCAAATAGAGACAATTTGACTTCCTCCTTTCCTAATTGAAAACCCTTTATTTCTTTTTCTTGCCTGATTGCTCTGACTAGAACTTCCAATACTATATTGAATAGGATTGGTGAGAGAGAGCATCCTTGTCTAGTGCCAGATTTCAAAGAGAATGCTTCCAGTTTTTGCCCATTTAGTATGATATTGGCTGTGGGTTTGTTGTAAATAGCTTTTATTATTTTGAGATACGTTCCGTTGATACCTAGTTTATTGAGAGTTTTTAGCATAAAGAGCTGTTGAATTTTGTGAAAGGCCTTCTCTGCTTCTGTTGAGATAATCATGTGGTTTTTGTCTTTGGTTCTGTGTATGCGGGGGATTACATTTATAGACTTGCGTATGTTGAACCAGCCTTGCATCCCTGGGATGAAGCCTACTTGATCGTGATGGATAAGCTTTTTGATGTGCTGTTACAGTCAGTTTGCCAGTATTTTATTGAAGATTTTTGCATCTATGTTCATCATGGATATTGGCCTGAAGTTTTCTTTTTTTGTTGAGTCTCTGCCAGGTTTTGGTATCAGAATGATGTTGGTCTCATAAAATGATCTGGGAAGGATTCCCTCTTTTGGATTGTTTGGAATAGTTTCAGATGGAGTGGTACCAGCTCCTCTTTGTATGTCTGGTAGAATCTGGCTGTGAACCCATCTGGACCTAGGCTTTTTTTGGTTGGTAGGCTATTAATTCCTGCCTCAACTTCAGCCCTTGTTATTGGTCTATTGAGGGTTTTGACTTCTTCCTGGTTTAGGCTTGGGAGGGTGCAAGTGTCCAGGAATTTATCCATTTCTTCCAGATGTACTGGTGTATGTGCATAGAATTGTTTGTAGTAATCTCTGATGGTAGTTTCTATTTCTGTGGAATCAGTGGTTATATTGCCTTTATCGTTTTTTATTGCATCTATTTCATTCTTCTCTCTTTCTTTTTTATTAATCTGGCTAGTAGTCTGTCTATTTTGTTGATCCTTTCAAAAAACCAGCTCCTGGATTTATTGATTTTTTTGAATGTTTTTTTTGTGTCTCTATCTCCTTCAGTTCTTCTCTGATCTTAGTTATTTCTTGTCTTGTGCTAGCTTTTGAGTTTTTTTGATCTTCCTCCTCTGGCTCTTTCCATTTTGATGACAGGGTGTCGATTTTAGATCTTTCCTTGCTTCCCATGTTGGCATTTATTGCTATAAATTTTCCTCTATACACTGCTTTAAATGTGTCCCAGAGATTCCAGTATGTTGTGTCTTTGTTCTCATTGGTTCAAAAACATCTTTATTTCTGCCTTCATTTCATTGTTCATCCAGACAACATTCAAGAGCCAGATGTTCAGTTTCCATGAAGTTGTGTGGTTCTGAGGTAGTTTCTTAATCCTGAGTTCTAATTTGATTGCCCTGTGGTCTGAGAGACTGTTTGTTATGATTTCCATTCTTTTGCATTTGCTAAGTAGAGATTTACTTCCAATTATGTGGTCAATTTTAGAGTAGGGGTGATGTGGTGCTGAGAAGAATGTATATTCTGTGGATTTGGGGTGGAGAGTTCTGTAAATGTCTATTAGATTTGCTTGGTCCAGATCTGAGTTCAGGTCCTGGATATCCTTGTTAATTTTCTCTCTTGTTGATCTGTCTAATATTGACAGTGGAGTTTAAAGTCTCCCACTATTATTGTGTGGGAGTCTAAGTCTCTTTGTAGGTTGTAAAGAACTTGCTTTATGTATCTGGGTGCTCCTGTATTGGATATGCATATATTTAGGATCGTTGGCTCTTCTTGTTGCATTGATCCTTTTACCATTATGTAATGCCCTTCTTTGTCTCTTTTGATCTTTGTTGGTTTAATGTCTATTTTATCAGAGACTAGGATTGCAACTCCTGCTTTTTTTTGCTCCCCATTTGCTCGGTAAATGTTCCTCCATCCCTTTATTTTGAACCTATGTGTGTTCTTGCATGTCAGATGGATTTCCTGGATACAGCACACTGATGGGTTTTGACTTTTTATCCAATTTGCCAGTCTGTGTCTTTTGCTTGGGGCATTTAGCCCATTTACGTTTAAGGTTAATATTGTTATATGTGAATTTGATCCTGCCATTTTGATGCTAGCTGGTTGTTTTGCCCATTAGTTGACGCAGTTTCTTCATTGTGTCAATGCTCTTTACCATTTGGTACGTTTTTGGAGTGGCTGATACTGGTGTTCCTTTCCATGTTTAGTGCTTCTTTCAGGGGCTCTTGTAAGGCAGGTCTGGTGACGGAATCTCTCAGCAGTTGCTTGTTCATAAGGGATTTTATTTCTCCTTCACTCATGAAGCTTAGTTTGACTGGATATGAAATTCTAGTTTGAAAGTTCTTTTCTTTAAGGATGTTGAATATTGGCACCCACTCTCTTCTGGCTTGTAGGGTTTCTTCCAAGAGATTCGCTACAAGTCTGATGGGCTTCCCTTTATGGATAACCTGACCTTTCTCTCTGGCTGCGCTTAGCATTTTTTCCTTCATTTCAACCCTGGTGAATCTGACAATCATGTGCCTTGGGGTTGCTCTTCATTAGGAATATCTTTGTGGTGTTCTCTGTATTTCCTGGACTTGAATATTGGCCTGCCTTGCTAGGTTGGGGAAGTTCTCCTGGATAATATCCTGAAGAGTGTTTTCCAGCTTGGATTCATTCTCTCCATCACATTCAGGTACACCTATCAAACGTAGATTAGGTCTTTTCACATAATCCCGTATTTCTTGGAGGCTTTGTTCATTTCTTTTGACTCTTTTTCCTCTAATCTTGCCTTCTCATTTTATTTCATTGAGTTGATCTTCAATCTCTGATATCCTTTCTTCTGTTTGGTTGATTCGGCTATTAAAACTTGTGTATGCTTCGTGAAGTTCTCATGTTGTTTTTCAGCTCCATCACGTCATTTATGTTCTTTTCTGAGCTGTTTATTCTCATTAGCATTTCGTCAAACCTTTTTTTCAAGGTTCTTAGTTTCTTTGCATTGGGATAGAACACGTTCTTTTAGCTCAGAGAAGTTTGTTATTACCCACCTTCTGAAGCCTGTTTCTGTCAATTCATCAGACTCATTCTCCATCCAGTTTTGTTCCCTTGCTGGTGAGAAGTTGTGATCCCTTGGAGGAGGAGAGGCATTCTGGTTTTCGGTGTTTTTCATCCTTTTTTTGCTGTTTTTTTTCCCCATCTTTGTGGGTTTATCTACCTGTGGTCTTTGTATTTGGTGACTTTCGGATGGGGTCTCTGAGTGGACGTCCTTTTTGTTGATGATGAAGTTATTTCTTTCTGTTTTTTAGTTTTCCTTCTAACAGTCAGGCCCCTCTGCTGTAGGACTGCTGGAGGTCCAGTCCAGACCCTGCTTGCCTGGGGATCACCTGCGGCAGATGAAGAACAGTAAGGGTTTCTGCCAGTTTCTTTTTCTGTTATCTTCATCCCAGAAGGATATCCACCAGATGTCAGCCTGAGCTCTCCTTTATGAGGTGTGTCTTTGGATATACGGGGGGTCAAGGAGCTGCTTGAGACAGTCTGACCATTATAGGAGCTCAAGTGCTGAGCTGTGAGCTCTTTTGTTCTGTTCAGAGCTGCTGGGCAGGTACGTTTAAGTCCGCTGCAGCGGAACTCATAACTGTGTTTTTTCCCAGGTGCTCTGTCCTGCGAAGGTGGGGCTTTATTTATACATTCCTGAAGTGCTGCTGCCTTTTTTCAGAGATGCCTTGCCCAGCTAGGAGGTAGCTTAGTCACAGTCTGCCAGCAGAGGCATTGCTGAGCTGCTGTGGGCTCTGCCCAGCTGCTGTGTGTGAACTTCCTTGCGGTTTTGTTTATAGACGTATAGTTTGGTGGACTGCCTCAGTAATGGTGGACTGCCTTGGTAATGGCGGATTGCCTCAATAATGGTGGATGCCCTTCCCCCCACAGAGCTGGACTGTCCCCGGGTCCAGCTGTGCTTGCTGTGAAACTCTCTATCCAGAGTGTTTCAGATTGCTGGTCTTTGTGTGGGTGGGACCCGCCGAGCCAGATCACCAGGGTCCCTGTTTCAGCCCCCTTTTTTTCAGTTGAATGGGTGGCTCCATCTCTCAGGCGTTCTAGGCACCAGTTGAAATGGCTGCCCAGATTTGTGTGAGTTTTTGTCCAGAGACCTGCTGCATGGCTTGTAGCCATGCTGAAAACTTGTGGCACTTTTCAGCCTGGGAATCTCTTGGTCTGTGGGCAGTAATAACTCATTGGAAATGCAGTGATCACTCACCCTCTGCGTTGTTCTTGCTGGGAACTACACTCCAGAACTGTTTCTATTCAGCCATCTTGGATCCTCCTCCCCTTCCTTTTTTCTTCATTTCCTTTCCCTTTCCTTTTTCCTTTTCTTTCTTTTTTTTTCTCTGTTTCGCTCTGTCACCCAGATTGGAGTACAATGGCACGATCATGGCTCACTGTAGCCTCTACCTCCTAGGTTCAAGTGATCCTCCCACCTCAGCCTCTCCAGTAGCTGGGACCACAGGTGCATGCCACCACACTCAGCTAATTTTTTTACTTTTTGAAGAGATGAGGATCTTGCTATGTTGCCCAGGCAGGTCTCAAACTCCTGGGCTCAAGCAGTCTTCCTGCCTCAGGCCTCCCAGAGTGCTGGGATTATAGGCATGAGCCACCGTGCCCAGCCTTAGAATCTTTATCATCAGTGGATGTTTAATTTTGTCAAGCGCTTTTTGGGGGAGGCATCTAATTATCTTTTTTCCAAAAAAACTGTTAATATGAATTACCAATGATTGAATTCAAACTTTAAAACAACCTTGCATTTTTAGGATAAACTATATTTGGTCATGGTGTAATACTTTTATATATATTGCTGGTTTTGATTTGCTAAAATTTTGTTAATTTCGAGTTTGTGTTCATGAGGCATGTTGTCTATAGTTTTCTTGTAATTTTTTTCCTGGTTTTGTTATTGGGATAATGCTGGCCCCATGAAATGAATTGGGAAGTGTTCTCTCTTCAGTTTTCTCAAAGAATTTGTATAGAATTGGTATTGACCCAATATCATCTTGCTTGTATTGTTTTCAGTGAGGAGCCTGATGTCATTGTCATTTTTGTCTTTATCTCTGTTCCTCTGTACATAATCTATCTTTTTTTTTTTTTTTTTTTTTTTTTCAAGGTAGAGTCTTACTCTGTCTCCCAGGCTGGAGTGCAGTGGCTTGATCTCGGCTCACTGCAACCTCTGCCTCCCAGGTTCAAGCAATTCTCCTGCTTTGGCTTCCTGAGTACTTGGGATCACAGGCGCCCACCACCATGCCCAGCTAATTTTTGTATTTTTAGTAGAGATGGGGGTTTCACCATGTTGGCCAGGCTGATCTCGAACTCCTGACCTCAAGTGATCTGCCCGCCTTAGCCTCCCAAGGTGCTGGGATTACAGGTTTGAGCCACTGTGCCTGGTGCATAATCTATCTTTTTTCTGTGGTTTCTTTTAAGATTTTATCATTGTTTGTTTGTTTAGAGACAGGATCTTGCTCTGTCACCCAGGCTGGAGTACAGTGGCACTATCACAACTCACTGCAGCCTTGACTTTCCACACTCAAGCGGTCCTCCCACCTCAGCCTCCTGAACAGCTGTAACTACAGGCACTTGCCACCATACCTGGCTAATTTTTGTATTTTTTTTGTAGAGACAGGGTTTTGCCATGTTGCCCATGCTGGTCTCAAACTCCTGGACTCAAGTGATCCTCCCACCTTGGCCTCCCAAAGTGTTAGGATTACAGGTGTGAGCCACTGCATCTGGCTTATCATTGATTTTAAATAATTTTGGCCAGGTGCAATGGCCCATACCTATGATCCCGGCACTTTCAGAGGCCAAAGCAGGTGAGTCAGTTGAGCCCAGGAGTTTGAGACCAGCCTGGACAACATGACAAAATGCTGTCTCTACAAAAAAATACAAAAATTAGCCAGGTGTGGTGGCAGGTACCTGTAGTTGCAGCTGCTCAGGAGGCTGAGGTGGGAGGGCCGCTTGAGCCTGGGAGGTCAAGGCTGCAGTGAGCTGTGATCATGTTGAGAGAATGTGTTCTCTTTCCAGGTCCATGAAGGGGCGTGGTTTTAAGGGCAAGAATTTCCTAGCACCATGCCCCGCTCCCATCTCTCTCCATCCCGGAGAGATTTAAGGATTTATGTTTGAATTTCGCGGGCCTGGGAGGAAACTAAAAGTCAGTCACCCCAGCAGAAGTTTAAAGGAACTCCTTTAATTGGCCAGAGGAACTTGGGAAGGTGGGAATTTCTCCCAGGATAAATTCCCCTGCTCCTTCACCCACACTGGATTTCCAGCTCTCTGGAATCCCCTCCCACACAGTGGGAGCGCCCCTTTCTTCTCTGGGATTTCCCCTCTGGAATCCCCTTCCACACTCTTCATGGAAGTCTTTCTCTTCTTCTCTTTCTCTGCCTAAATAAAATCACCTTTCTGCAACACTTCTTGGGTCCAGTATTTACTTTTATGAGCGTAGGGCGCACCTGCAGTGGTCCCATCGCTTATTCCTTAAGAGATTGGAGACCAGGGAACCCACAGCATTCTCTCGGGGGAGCTGTGCCTCACCAGCACCCAAGAAAAACCTGGTTGGTTACAATGTCACTGTACTCCAGCCTGAGTGACAGAACAAGACTCTTCTCCCCAAAAAAGAGAAAGTAAATAAATAATTTTATTATCTTGTGTCTTATAGTTTTCCTTCATGTTTCTTGTACTATGATTCTCTGAGCTTCTTGATATTTTGATGTAATTTTGAAAATTATCATTTATTATATTTTCAAAATCCACCCTCTCCTTTATTTTGAGGTCTTCATTTCCACATATTTAGGCCCCTCAGTTTTTCATTTTGGGTCATATCTGAGAACCATGCCTTCAAGTTCACAAAGCTTTTCTCTTTAGTCCCTGAACTGTTATTCCCATGTAGGGTGTTTTTTTAGTAAATAATTTTAACAAATCTTTGTAGGTTTGGTTTGAATCTTTTTATATTTTCTATGTCTTTGCTTAACAGGCTCACGCTTCCCTGCATCTTCTTGAACACATGGAATATAGTTATAATGAGTGGTTTTAATGTCTCTACCAATTTAATCATGTGTCATTTCTGGGTTGGTTTAGACTTTTTGATTTGTTTTTAATTTTTTACTTTTTTGAGACAAAGTCTCACTCTGTGACTGAGGCTGCAGTGCAGTGGCGTGATCTCAGCTCACTGCAACCTCCGCCTCCTGTGTTCAAGCGATTCTCCTGCCTCAGCCTCCTAAGTAGCTGGGATTACAGGTGTGATCCACCACACCTGGCTAATTTTTGTATTTTTGGTAGAGATGGGGTTTCACCATGTTGGCCAGGCTGGTCTCAAACTCTTGACCTCAGGCTAGTCTCAAACTCCTGACCTCAGGTGATCCACCCACCCCAGCCTCAGTGCTGGGATTACAGATGTGAGCCACTGCGCCTGGATGATTTTTTTTTTTTTTCTAATCATGGGTCATGTTTTGCTGTTTCTTTGCATACCTGGTAATATTTTACTGGATACTAGCAGTGTAGAATTAACTTGTTATATACTGGATATTTTTAATTCCTTTATATATTTTTTATCTTGTTCTGGGACAGTTACTTTTTGTAGTTTGATGTTCTTGAGCAGGATTTAGCACACTACGACCTGTGGCCAGCTCTGGCTATGCCTATTCACTTGGCTGTGTTTGCTTTTCTGGTATCACTACAGAATAGTTGTGACTGAGAGACTTTATGGCCCGCTCAAGCTTAAAATATTTATTATCTGACCCTTGACAGAAAAAGTTTGCTGACCCTGCTTTTGAAGGTGTGTCTTTAAGCTTTTTAGGCAGGATGGAGCAACCTTTCTTCATTCTAGGGCTAATTCTTCCTCCCTACTGAGGCAGTGCTCTTCTGAGTACTTGAGTACTTGTGTATTGTGAGGCATTTCCACTCTGGCTTGTTGGGAGACAAACCATTCTGGGCCTGTGTGTGTGGCAATTTCACCTGCTCCTCCTGGCCAGTGGTTCTTTGCCTTGCCTTGGGGAGTTTCTGCACATGCTCGTGCTGCTCAAAACTCAGTCGAAGACTCAGTGGAATCGTAGCTGGTCTTGGAGCACTTTCTCTCTCTCTCTCTCTCAGTGTACAGCTTTCTGCTCTCCTGTCCTCTGTGTTTATTCCCCAGTACTCTTCCTGTGAATTCTAGCCACCTTGCCTCCTGGAGTTCTCAGCTCTGTCTCATCAGTTCCTTGGGAGTTTCGGTTTCCCATCCCTGTGCTGCCAGCTCTCCATAGGCAGGAAACAGGGCAGCTGTAGCACTCAACTCTCTGTTCCCTTCCCTTGGCATTCATTGTTTTAGGATGCTAGTTGTCTAATACCTTAAAACTGCTGTTTCATATATTTTGTCTTTTTAAAATTTCTTTGTGAAGGCCAGAATGGTAAATCTGGTCTCTGCTGCTCCATCATAGCTGGCTGTGGGAGCTATCAACATTTTTTTTCTTTTAGAGACAGAGCCTCACTCTGTTGCCTCGGCTGGAGTGTGGTGGCATAATCATAGCTCACTGTAGCTACGACTGAACTCCTGGCCTCAAGTGATACTCCTGCCTCTGCCTCCTAAGTAGCTGGGACTACAGGCATGTACCACCATGCCTGGCTAATTTTTACAATTATTTGTAGAGATGGGGTCTCACTATGTTGCCCAGACTGGTCTTGAGTTGATCCTCCTGCTTTGGGCTCCCAAAGCACTGGGGTTTCAGGTGTGAGCCACTGTTCCTGGCCTGTTTAACATTGTTAGCACTTAGTGATGAAAGGTAATAGTAGTAAATTAAATGTTTCTGTTGCTGAATAGTGTTTATTTGTTCTTTCACTTGCATTTCATGTCATAGGGCCCTTTCTTCTACTGACAGTCTCACTTTGAATTACTAAGTTTCTTCTAATATCCCTCTATCTCCTTTTTCTTTCTAGTTATATATAAAGCTGTCAAAAGATCAGTTATCATAGGAATAGAAACATTTAAATTACTGGCACGATAGCTTATTTCTTGCTGCATCCATTCAGATTATCTATTTGTCACTGCCTTGGGTGCTTTGAAGTGAAACTGTGTGTAGATACACAAAAGTTTACAACTCACTTTGATTACATGTTAGGTTCAGAGTTTTTACACTGTAGTTCCTGAATTTAGTTCCATCAAAACTGTTATGCTAGGCCAGGTGTAGTGGCTCATGTCTGTAATCCCAGCACTTTGGGAGGCCAAAGTGAGTGGATCACCTGAGGTCAGGAGTTCGAGACCAGCCTGGCCAACGTGGTGAAAACCCATCTCTACTAAAAATACAAAAATTTGCCGGATGTGGTGGCACATGCCTGTAATCCCAGCTACTCAGAAGGCCCAGGCAGGAAAATTGGTTGAACTTGGAAGGTGGAGGTCGCAGTGAGACGAGACCACGCCATTGTACTCTAGCCTGGGTGACAGAACAAGACTCCTCAAAAAAAAAAAAAAAAAAAAAAAATGATATGACTCTTCCCAAAGTGTAAGGATCATTTAGTGCACTGTTTAACCTGCTTAGTTTTAGACATTTCTGACTCTCATGGTCCTCAATAATACTATTTCTTTTTCTTTTTCTTTTTTTGTTTTGTGTTGATTTTTTGAGATGGAGTCTTGCTCTGTCGCCCAGGCTGGAGTGCAGTGCTGCGATCTCGGCTCACTGCAGCCTCTGCCTCCTGGGCTCAAGTGAGTCTCCTGCCTCAGCCTCCCAGTAGCTGGCATTGCAGGCATGCGCTACCATGCCTGGCTACTTTTCGTATTTTTTAGTTGAGACGGGTTTTCACCATGTGGTTTTGTTTTCTTACTCTGATTTCATAACTGGCATCACACATACAAAACCAGCAGTTTTTAAAACATACTGACCATGATTATGTTCTCTCTTCAATAATCTCTAATAAAATTAAAAAAGAAAAAAAGAAATGGTGACTTTGAAATCAGATATAAGGGTGAGTTGAAAGAAATCAAATGGGCTGTTCAGTGTAGTCTTTTTTTAAGACTTTAAATATTGTCTTGCTGTTTTGGAGGTGAGCTTATGGCTCCATCAGTACTGCTAAGAACAGAGGGGCTTTGAGAAACATCTTTTCTTTTAGGAGGTAATTTTCCTTGCTAAGTATGTCATAAGAACTTGAAGAATGATCTTAATTTCTCATTTTAAAACGACTGTCAAGTGAGCCAGACTGTTGAACAGATCAAAGTTAGAACATGTGGATTTGTCAGTAAATGTAAACTTGACAGTAGTTGTCATTACTGCTAAGTTGTTGAAGTAATATATTATATTCACATTTTAAGTGCATATTGATCTTCATTCAGTGACTGAATTGGAGCATCTCAATTCTTATGAAATTGCTGATCCTTTTCCTCTTTGTAGGTATGCAGTCAGACATAAATCCTAGCCAACATTCCACAGATTTCTTCCTACCTTTCTCCTTTACGCAATACTCTTTAGGAAGTAAGAATACTTTTTGGATGCTAAAAATAGCAAAATACATTGTGTTTACAACAATAAACTTCAAATATATTTCTTTGTGTTTTATTTTGTCTTGAAGGTACTTGAAGTTTATTGAGTTGCCCTTGACTCAGAGAAAGTTTTTGTCAAAGATGCCAGCAGTTGCTGTTACCAGATGACTGGGGGCAACATAGTGAGCATCAGGTTCTGGGCGATGTTTCTGTCACCCAGTTAAGAAGGCCCAGTCAACTCCTTTATCCACTGGAAAACAAGAAGACAAATGCCCAGTATCTGTTTGCTGATAGGAGCTGTCAGTTCTTGGTAGACTTACTTTCTACCCTCGGATTCAGAAGAGTGCTCTGTGTTGGAACACCAAGGTATGTCATATGATTCTTTAAAGAATTATCTTCTCACCACTATTCAAACTGTACGAAGATTTTATTAAGTAGTTATTTACCCTGTACAAGGTATAGCATGAAGCTTTGAGTATTTAAAATGTGAAGCAGGGTCCCTCTCTGAAGGAGTTTGCAACCTGTATTCCATTTGAGAAAAATCTTCATACGTTTCTCTCTGATACATGAGAGAAGACTTTTTCTGATTTAACTCCTAAATTGTTTATAATTTTAGACCTCTCTGTTTCAGATAAGTTCTGCTCTTAAAAAATATTTGTAAAATTGAAACCTTGATTATACCTGCCACGTTCTCCTCGGTGTCTCATTGAAATATCACAGATACAAGAAGCACATTATGGTTTTGCTGTTTGTTTGTTTATTGTCTATGACATTTGTGATTTCTTATTACATTTGCTTTCACTAATTGCTTTAGGTTGCATGAGCTGATCAGGTTGACAGTGTCAGCTGACAAGAACTCTAACATCAAAAGCCTTTTATTGGATATTGATTTTCGGTAGGTTTAAAAATACAGTATTTCTTTTCTTTCATTGTCTCCTGTTTCTTTTTAATGTTTTTCTGTTTTTAATTGTTTATACTCTGTTACAACTCTTTAGTTTACATTTAAAAACAGTAATTTGTTACGAGGAAACTTTTTAGTCCTGTAAACTCAACATGTAATCTGTATTTCAAACAGGGAGGCAGTCGATTTCTCCTTTTGCTGGTGTGCTTCCTAGATTTTCTTTATGAATGTGTCTAGTTTGTCTTTGGCTTATGATCTACAGATGAATTCCCATTGAGTGAAGTTTCTTCTCATATATTATGTTCAAAGATAATTCTGAACTGCCTCATACTTAATCAGACTTCCAGGATTTTGTCTCATCAGATCTTTGAAGTGTGAAAACTCAGACATTTCTTTTAGTATATTTTACTGGATGTTATACATACCGTCTTTCACTGAACATAGCCGGCAGCGAAGGGAGTGCTGAGTAGGGGATAGACAGGTCCCAAAGCAGAGGATTAGCCAACAGATAGACTTTGTGGGCGAGGGTCGGAATTAAATGGCATCTGATGTGTTGGGACAACGGGATGACACAGAGGGAGGAACACATCTTGAATCTCCCCTCTGGTGGTAATTTTGAAGGAACAGACCTTTAACTTATAACATGGATGGTAAATATATCCGTCCACTGTGTCTACAATTCTGTTGCTTTGAAGTACTCTTCGCAGTTTCTGTAATTGTTTAATACCAGGAGTTCATGTTGAATTTATAAGACGCTTTGTTCCTAGTATTCTTGATGTGTTCTTGAAGGTATTGAAGGAATCAGGCTTTGTGTTTCCTTTTTTTTTTTATTTTATTTTATTTTATATTTATTTATTTTTTATTATTATTATTTTTTTTATCATTTCTTTTTTTTTTTTTTAATTGCATTTTAGGTTTGGGGGTACATGTGAAGAACATGGAAGATTGTTGCATAGGTACACACATGGCAGTGTGATTTGCTGCCTTCCTCCCCATCACCTATATCTGGCATTTCTCCCCCATGCTATCCCTCCCCAACTCCCCACCCCCACTATCCCTCCCCTTTTTCCCCCGACAGACCCCAGTGTGTGATACTCCCCTCCCTGTGTCCATGTGTTCCCA
The DNA here is from genome assembly GCA_036589455.1 of Ateles fusciceps. Taxonomy (NCBI): domain Eukaryota; kingdom Metazoa; phylum Chordata; class Mammalia; order Primates; family Atelidae; genus Ateles; species Ateles fusciceps. The sequence goes on along the minus strand of JAZHEH010000164.1, from coordinate 18,122 downwards.
TTGTTCAACACCCGCCTATGAGTGAGAACATGCGGTGTTTGATTTTCTGTTCTTGTGTCAGTTTGCTGAGAATGATGGTTTCCAGGTTCATCCATGTCCCTACAAAGGACACGAACTCATCGTTTTTGATGGCTGCATAATATTCCATGGTGTATATGTGCCACATTTTCCCTGTCCAGTCTATCATCGATGGGCATTTGGGTTGGTTCCAGGTCTTTGCTATTGTAAACTGTGCTGCAATGAACATTCGTGTGCATGTGTCCTTATAGTAGAACGATTTATAGTCTTTTGGATATATACCCAGTAATGGGATTGCTGGATCAAATGGAATTTCTATTTCTAGGTCCTTGAGGAGATCGCCACACCGTCTTCCACAATGGTTGAACTAATTTACACTCCCACCAACAGTGTAAAAGCGTTCCTATTTCTCCACATCCTCTCCAGCATCTGTTGTCTCCAGATTTTTTAATGATCGCCATTCTAACTGGTGTGAGATGGTATCTCAATGTAGTTTTGATTTGCATTTCTCTAATGACCAGTGATGATGAGCATTTTTTCATATGTTTGTTGGCTTCATGTATGTCTTCTTTTGTAAAGTGTCTGTTCATATCCTTCGCCCACTTTTGAATGGGCTTGTTTGTTTTTTCTTGTAAATGTGTTTCAGTTCTTTGTAGATTCTGGTTATCAGCCCTTTGTCAGATGGGTAGACTGCAAAAATTTTTTCCCATTCTGTTGGTTGCCTATTCACTCTAATGACTGTTTCTTTTGCTGTGCAGAAGCTATGGAGTTTGATTAGGTCCCATTTGTCTATTTTGGCTTTTGTTGCCACTGCTTTTGGTGTTTTGGTCATGAAGTCCTTGCCTACACCTATGTCCTGAATGGTTTTGCCTAGATTTTCTTCTAGGGTTTTTATGGTGTTAGGTCTTATGTTTAAGTCTTTAATCCATCTGGAGTTAATTTTAGTGTAAGGTGTCAGGAAGGGGTCCAGCTTCTGCTTTCTGCACATGACTAGCCAGTTTTCCCAACACCATTTATTAAACAGGGGACTCGCTTCCACATTGTTTGTTTTTGTCAGGTTTGTCAAAGATCAGGTGGTTGTAGATGTGTTGTGTTGCGTCGGGAGGTCTCTGTCCTGTTCCATTGGTCTATATCTCTGTTTTGGTACCAGTACCATGCTGTTTTGATTACTGTAGCTTTGTAGTATAATTTGAAGTCCGGGAGTGTGATGCCTCCAGCTTTGTTCTTTTTGCTTAGAATTGACTTGGCTATGCGGGCTCTCTTTGGTTCCATATGAAGTTTAAGGTGGTTTTTTCCAGTTCTTCAAAGAAGGTCATTGGTAGCTTGATAGGGATAGCGTTGAATCTGTAAATTACTTTGGGCAGTATGGCCATTTTGACAATATTGATTCTTCCTAGCCATGAACATGGAATATTTCTCCATCTGTTTGTGTCCTCTCTTATTTCATTGAGCAGTGGTTTGTAGTTCTCCTTGAAGAGGTCCTTTACGTTCCTTGTTAGTTGTATTCCTAGGTATTTTATTCTCTTTGTAGCAATTGTGAATGGCAGTTGGTTCTTGATTTGGCTGTCTTTAAGTCTGTTATTGGTGTATAGGAATGCTTGTGATTTTTGCACATTGATTTTATATCCTGAGACTTTGCTGAAGTTGCTTATCAGTTTCAGGAGATTTTGGGCTGAGACGATGGGGTCTTCTAGATATACAATCTTTTATTTAGATCTACTTCCTAAAAACAAAGCAGACAGATTATTTTTTGCCTTAGACTGGGTCTGGCTCTGTCACCCAGGCTGGAGTGCAGTGGCATGGTCGTAGCCCATGATACCCTTGAACTCCTGGGCTCAAGTGATCCTCTAGCCTCAGTCTCCCTAGTAACTAGGACTATAGGCTAGCACTACTGCACGCAGGTAATTTTTTAAAAAATTTTGTAGAGTTGGGGTCTGGAACTCCTGGCCTCAAGCAGTCCTCCTGCCTTGGCTTCCCAATGTGTTGGGATTACAAGCATGAGCCACTGAGCACCAAACAAATTTTTAAAGTGTAAAATGTCACTTTAAAAAGCGTAGACTGGGTCGGGTATGGTGGCTCATGCTTGTAATCCCACCACTTTGGGAGGTCAGGAGTGTGAGACCAGCCTGGCCAACATGGTAAAACCCCATCCCTACGAAAAATACAAAAAAAAAAAAAAAAAATTAGCTGGGCATAGTGGCTCACACCTGCAATCCCAGCTACTCTAGTGGCTGAGGCAGGAGAATCGCTTGAACCCAGGAGGTGGAGGTTTCAGTGAGCAGAATTCGAGACACTTCACTCCATCCTGGGTGATGGAGCAAGATTCAGTTTCAAAAATTACTACTACTAATAATAAAAGTGTAGCCTGGCCAAGTACAGTGGCTTATGCCTGTAATCCCAGCACATTGGGAGGCTGAGGCAGGTTGATCACTAGAGTCCAGGAGTTCAAAACCAGCCTGGGCAACGTGGTGAAACCCCATTGCTACTAAAAATACAAAAATTTGCCGGGCGTGGTGGTATGTGCCTGTAGTCCCAGCTACTCCAGAGGCTAAGGTGGGAGGATTGCTTGAGCCCAGGAGGTGGAGGTTGCAGTCAGCCAAGATGTGCCACTGCACTCAGCCTGGGCAACAGAGTGAGACCCTGTCTCAAAAAAATGAAATAAAATAATAAAACAGAATAAATAAAAAGTGTAGCTTTAATAATTGATTTTCCTTTAGATTTCTGAGTCAACTCTAAGTTGTGTAACATACACAACCACATGACTCGAAATTACCTGCACTCTCTCATCCCTTATGAACGGTTCTGGCCTGTTAACACTCATCCCTTGTTAACGGGACTAGCACACTTCACTAACATCTGTTTAACGTGAGTGATCCTTGAAAACGATGATATAGACTTCTTAAAGATAAACAGTTTATTTTTAATTGGATATAATTCATTTAATAGTCACCATTTAAAAGTAATTCAGTGGCTTTTGTTGTAATCATGGTGTCGTGCAGCCATCACCACGAGGTACTCCTGGAAAATTTCCATCACACTGAAAAGAAAGCTAGAGTTCCCTTCTCCTAACAAGCACTTTCTGTCTCTCTTTTCTGGATTTGTCTGTTCTGCAGATTTGATATAAATAGAATCATAAAATCTGTGACCTTTGTGGCTGGCTTCTGTCACTTAGCATCATGTTTTCAAGGTTCACCCATGTGACAGCATGTAGTGGCACTTCATTCCTCTTATGGCTATATGATATTCCATTTTATGCATATGCACGGAGATAGCAACTTCTTTTTTTAAATTCTGTGTTCCTTTCCTAAAGTATTAAATTATTCTAAATGCATTATTTTAAAGGTAGAAGTTTAACTTTTGGGTTCTTATAACGTATTATTAATAGCTGGTATGTTTTGTTTGTTTGTTTGAGAGGGAGTCTCGCTCTGTCGCCCAGGCTGGAGTGTAGTGATGCAATCTCAGCTCACTGCAACTTCTGCCTCCTGACGCAAGTGATTCTCCTGCCTCAGCCTCCCCAGTGCTGGGATTACAGGCATGTGTTGCCATGCCCAGCTAATTTTTCAATTTTTAGTAGAGAGGGGGCTTCACCATGCTGGTCAGGCTGATCTCGACCTCCTGACCTCAAGTGATGTGCCTGTCTTGGCCTCCCAAATTGCTGGGATTATAGGCGTGAGCCACCACGCCTGGTGTAACTGGTATTTTTTGAGTGCCTGTCGTATCTCAGGCCTTGCCCTGACTCACTCCTCACATTAGCCTTGTAAGGTAGATGTTATCATCATCCTTGTTTTTCCAGATGAGAAAACTGAGGCACAAAGAGGTTAAATAACTTGATCAAAATCATAGTTTATAAGTGGCCAAGCCAGAATTCAAGCCAAGGCAGTCTGGCTCCAAAAACTAAGCTATCCGTTGGAAATAACTTACCTTTTGAACTTGTATATATGCCTTTCTCATCTAGTCACTTTCTTTCTTGTCATCCTTCCATCTCTCCCTTTTTCCCCATATCCTCCTACCTTGTTCCACAAAGATTTTCAGATGAATCAAAACTGGTTTCTAGGTTATTTATATATTTAGAATTAGGCACTCAGGAATTTTTTTTCTTGGAGACCTGGAAATCCAGTCACGTAAAAGAGAAATTATCGGTTCGCATTACTGAGGACTAGGATATAGCAGGCTCTAGTCTAGTTGAGATAGTGAGCCTCACACAGTGTTGTTGCCAGGGCTTCCTCCTTCTCTACCTCTCATTCTGTCTTTCTCTGTATATTGGTTCCATTCTGCAGACAGCCTCCTTCCTACTGCCAGGGACATTGGTGGCAGCAGCTTTAAGCTTATCTAATCTCAGCTTAATGGCCCAGTGGAAAGAGGCAGTTCTTCCTGAGAGCTCCAGTGGCAAAACTCCAGAGAGTGCTCTGATTAGCCTGATTGGGGTCACTTGCCTATTCCAGAGCCATCACTGTGGCCTGGCAGATGTCGTACTCCGGCCGGCCTCTGACCAATCACATGAAGTAGATTCTCCACAGGAAACAAGTGTTCGACTTAAAGAGAAGGGATGTAGGTGCTGGAGAGACAAAAACCCACATGTCCGTAGCTAAACTATTCAAGAACAACATATACACTTGCCAGCAGCACTCATATTCCTACCTTTGACACTTTTACTTCAGTGAAAATGATACAGTGTGATCTTTCTAAATAGCATGGTTTTGAATTTACATTAAAAGTTATATAATGATTCTAAGTTCATTAAAGACAAGCTTTTTCAAGCTAGTTTTAGTGGACTGATTTACACAGAAAGAGACTAGGAAAAATCATAGTGTGTCTTCTCAAAGACCTTGTTAAAATTGCGAGAATCCTTGGTTTGTTTTAAAAAAGGAAAAATGATCTTTGATTCTGCCATCCAAAACGTTGTCAGTTTGGCTTTTTAAACCTTTTTTATGCATACAAACATTTTAAAAAGTAGATATATAACCTTGAAAACTTTTCCTGCTGGTGATATTTTAGGTATATTTCTTTTTTTTAGACAAGGTCTTGCTCTGTCACTCAGGCCAGAATGCAATGGCGTGATCTCAGCTCACTGCAGCCTCGACCTCCTGGCTTCAAGTGATCCTCCTACCTCAGTCTCCCAAGTAGCTGGGACCACAGTTGTGTGCCACCACACCCAGTTAATTTTTGTATTTTTTGTAGAGATAGCGTTTAACCCTGTTGTCCAAGATGGTCTTAAACTCCTGGGCTAATTAATGCATTTTGCCCACCTCAGCCTCCCAAAGTGCTGGGATTACAGGGTGTGAGCCAGTGTGCCCAGCCTATTTCTTTTTTAAAAATTGAGACATATTTGACATACATAAAACAGTGGTTTTCAGTATATACACACGGTTGTGTAACCATTACCACTGTCTAATTCCACATTTTCATCACCTTCAAAAGGAGCAAGAAGCTCTCTCCCTGTGAGCAGTCCCTCTCCATTTACCATGCCCCCAGTCTTTGGCAACCTGTGAATCTACTTTCTATCTTTATGGATTTGCTTTGCCTATTCTAGATATTTTTTATGTAAGTGGAATAATATACTGTGTGACCTTTTGTATCACACTTCTTTCACTTAAGTTTTCAAGGTTCATCCACATGGTAGCATGTATCAGTACTTCATTCCTTTTTATGGCTGAATAATATTCTACTATATAGGTATACCAAATTTTGTTTATCTTTTCATCTGTTGATGGACATTTGGAGTCGCTTCCACATTTTGGCTATTGTGAATGATACTGCTATGAACATATGCGTACAAATTCCATATGAACATAGGTTTTCAGATCTCTTGAGTAACATATTAGTTTGTTAGGGCTGCCATAAAAAATACCACAGATTGTGTTAAACAGCAGAAATGTATTCTCTACAGTTCTGGAGGCTGGAAGTCCAAGATCAAAGTTTCAGCAGGTTTGGTTTCTCCTGAGGCCTCTCTCCTTGGTGTACAGATGGCCACTGCCTCCTCACAAGGTCTTTTCTTTGTGTGTGTATCCCTGGTGTTTCTTACTATGTCCAAATTTCCTCTTCTTATAAGGACACCAGTGAGATTAGATTAAGGCTCACATTAATGGCCTCATTGTAACTTAATTACCTCTTTAAAGTCTCTGTCTCCAAATAGTCGCATTCTGATCTCCAAATTGTCACATCTTTATATTGAAGCCCAAACCACTTGAAAACTTTAGTGGTTTGGGCTTCAACATAAAGGTTTTGGGGGGTAAAACAGTTCAGCCCTTATACCTAGAAGTGGAATTGCTAGGTCATGTGGTAACTATGTTTACCTTCTTTTGAGGAACAGCCAAACTGTTTTTCAAAGTGGGCATCTCATATTTTATTCTCACCAGAAGTACATGAGGTTTCTGATTTCTCCACACCCCTGCCGATGTTTATTACCGTCTGTCTTTTTGAAGTGGTATCTCCTTGTGGTATTGGTTTGCATTCCACTGACGGCTAATAATGCTGAGCATCTTTTCATGTGCTTATAGGCCATTTGTTTATCTTACTGGAAAAATACCAATTTTTTGCCCAGTTTTTAATTGGTTATTTGTATTCAATTGTTTAACTGTGAGAGTTCTTAATATATTCTGGATATTAGACCCTTATTAGATACATGATTTGCTATATTTTCTCCCATCCTGTGGATTGTCTTTTCACTTGTGATGAAGTCCAGTTTTTCTTTTTTCTTCAGTAGCTTTTTCTTCAGTTGCTTTTATATTAGGTGTCATATCTAAGAAAGTCTTGCCTAATCCAAGGTAATGAGTATCTATACCCATGTTTTTTATCTGAGAGTTTTACAATTTTTGCTTTTACACTTAGGTCTTTAATCTATTTTGAGCTAATTTTTATTTGTTTTTGAGGTAGAGGTCTAACTGCTTGCATGTGGGTGGCCCCGTTGCTCTAGCACCATTTATTGAAAGGACTGTTCCTTTCCCATTGAATTGTCTTGGTACGATAATGAAAACCAAAGGACCACAAATATATAGGTTTATTTATGGACTCTCAGTTCTATTCCATTGATCTATGTCCATCCGTATGCCACTCTCACGCAGTCTTGATTACTGTTGATCTATAGTAAATTTTGAAAATGGGAAGTACGAGTCTTCCTGTTTTGTTCTTTTTCAACATCGTTTTGGCTGTTCTGGGTCTCTTGCATTTCCATATGAATATTAGGATCAGCTTGTCAATTTCTACCAAAAAAGCCAGCTGGGATTTTTATAGGGATTGCATTGAATTTTTAGATTAATTTGGGGGAGTATTGCCATCTTAATGTTAAGTTGTCCAGTCCATAAACATGAGATGTTTTTCCATTTCTTTAGGTCTTCAGTTTCTTTAAGTGATACTTTGTAGTTTTTAGTATATAATTCCTGTACTTCTCTTGCTAAATTTATCTAGCTGTTTTATTATTTTTGGTGCTATTATAATTTAAATGGTTTTCTAAATTTTATTTTGTGGTGTTTATTGCTAGTACTACGATTTACTTTTAACAGTTTTGCAAAAATACAGTTAACCCTTGAATGACATGGTTTTGGACTGCCCAGGTTCACTTACAAGTGGATTTTCCTCTGCCTCTGCCACCCCCCTCTTCTGCCTCCTCCTAAGCCTGGTCAGTATGAAGATGAAGACCTTTATAGTGATCCACTTCCACTAATGAATATTAAATAATATTTTCTCTTCTTGATTTTTTTTTTATAATAGAGACGGTGTCTTTGTACTCTGGCCAGGTTGGTCTTGAACTCCTGGCCTCAAGCAATTCTCCCACCTCAACCTCTCAAATGACTTTCTTAATAACATTTTCTTTTCTCTAACTAACTTTATAGTGAGAATACAGTATATAAAACATAAACAAAATATGTGTTAATTGACTGTTATCTGTAAGGCCTCCAGTCATCATAGGCTGTTAGTAGTTACATTTTTAGGGAGTTGATATAGTTTGGATATCTCATGTTGAAGTGTGATCTCCAGTGTTGAGGTGGGCCTAGTAGGAGGTGTTTGAATCATGGGGTTGATTCCTCATGAATGGCTTGATGCTGTCTTTCATGGTAGTAAGTGAGTTCTCATTCTATTAGTTCATGCAAGAGCTGGTTGTTTAAAGAGCCTGGCACCTCCTCCTTGCTTTCTTGATCTTTCTCTTGCCATATAACATGCCTGCTCCCCCTTTCCCTTCTACCATGAGTAAAAACTTCCTGAGGCCTCAGCGGAAGCCCAGCAGATGCTAGTGAAGCAAATAAATCTTTTTCTTTATAAATTACCCGATTTCAGGTATTCTTTATAGCAGTGCAAAATGGATTGACACAGGAGGTAAAAGTTATATTTGGATTTTCTACTGCGCCCCTAACTCCTGTGTTGTTGAAAGGTCAACTGTACATATAACATTTACCGTAGTAGTCATCTTTAGATATACAACTTAGTGGTGTTAAGTAAATTCACATTGTTTGTAACCGATCTCCAGAAACTCTTCATCTTGTCCTGATTTAATTTGGAAAGATTTGTATGGCCCTTAACTATTTCACCTTTAATACCATACCTTGTAGTTTTCCTTTTCTTTCACCTGTAGTTGATATGTCCTGGTCAGTGTAGGGGTTAGGGGATGTGGATAAACTTATTTCATAATGTATGGAATATATTGATACTTTTTTTTCATAGTTTATTAACTTCTGTGTGTGCCTTGCAAACAAAAACTGATGGTGTTCTATTGGCAATATCACAGCTGAATTTTTTTGATACATAGTTTGTTACTGAGTCAGTTCTGTAGGAGGTCAACACTAGTTGTTAAAGAGAGCTGGTTTTGTGAATGATGCTTATTAAAAAAAAGGAGAGAGAGAGAGAGCTGGTTTATTGAAACACATAAGTTGCTGGAATGCTCAGAGGCTATTACCTGTATTTACAGCATGGTGGAGTGTGTGGTTGGTTCAGATTTCTCCTTAAGACCACAGTTAAATTAGAAAAAAAATCTGTGTGGTACAGAGTGACAGTGAGTAGCTTTTTAGCATTTTGACTTTGGTTTCTTGGTGCCTTGCAACAGGTTTATCTGAGGCTGGACTGCCTCAGACTCCAGTGTTCTCTATAGATGTGCTATAAATATCTTTTTAGGGAGTAGAAGATATGAAGTTCACATTTGCTAAGATGGATTTCTATATGCTCTAATTTTAGCATGAAAGATGTGAAACTCTGTTTGGCAAACTATTATCCAAATAAAGTTATGTCAAAAAAATGAATTTCTTAGGTTCATTTCATGAACTAATTTTATTCAGCTCTTGATTACATTTCCTGTGTGTAGAGCATGTTTCACACTTGGTAGCTACTCTTATTTAAAGAGAATGAATGGCCAAGTTAAATGAATGTCCTTTTGAGCAGTTTTCAAGTGCATGCATTTCTGATTGGTTTTGTGTGCCTTATTCAGTGGAGAGAATAATTCTTTGTGGCCAGTTTCATTTTAAGAGGGCAATGTTGGGTGATTTTTCATAATTTAAAATATGAATAATTATGCTCTCAAATTATGTATTTGATGGAAACTTAGAACTGAAATCTTGGCTTTTCTTTCCCTCTGGCTTTGGAAACTGCTGCCCAGAATGTTTTGGACAGGTGTGCTGTGCTGAATTTCATGTAAATCAAATTTTCTTTTTTTAATATTCAAAACTGACTGTTGTATCTTTGTGAAGGAATGGAAACAATGGGGATTAAGTTAAAAAGGGATTGTATTTTCCTTTGCTCATACTCAAAGCAGTGCAAGAGAGAAGAAAACCCTCAAATCAGTGTTTACCCATGGCTGTACTAGTACTGATATACTTTTTTTAAAGCCAGTTATTTGAAATTTAGTTAAATAGGAACACACTTGTTTAATGGTAATTTGACCTTGCCTACAGTCAATTTTTGGAATGTTCATTAGGTTACAGTATATAGTTTAAATGTTTTTCAGTAATCTAAACCTTTTATTTCTTCAGCAAATTTGTATTTTAAGAAATGTGCTAACAGCGTCTTAAATGACATTTAAGGATAATGTACTGAGAATGGTCGGCAGCTCTTCGTCCATCTCCCACAGAACAAGAAGAAATAGGTTTAGATTATCTTTTGGTGAACATAAATATAATTCCCTAATATTAGGGACATTAAGACATAAATCTTTACAGCTGGTATTTATTAAAATAATAGCACTTAACATTTTAGTATCTGCTGTGTAGCTGGCATTGTATTAAACATTTTACATACATTATCTCATTTATTGTTATCTAGTCCTATGAGGTAGAAATTATTATTTTTCCATTTTATAGATGAAGAAACTGAGGCTCAGAAAGGTTAAATAACCTAAGGATACCCAGCTAGTGAGTGAGAGACCCATAGTTTGGAACCAGACCATCTGACTATAGAGCCTGTGCTCCTAACCACAGTGTAATGGGAAGAGGATAAACCAGTGCTGTCCCTTATGTAAATATTCACCATGGATGATCAATCAGTTATAGACAGTAATGGATAACTGAGTAGAAGTGTAAGCAAAGAAGTTGCCAATATCATGATTTGGTTCAAGAAGTCATAATAAGTAAGGATGTGTCATAGATATTTTTCAGTCTTTTCACTATGTTACAAATTCCCGGAGAAGGATCGTGTGATTCATATGTGAATTATGTGTAATAAAATAGTCAAAGTTCAAAATCCTGTTGAGATAACAAAGAGGTTTCTATATTATATGGAAAACTCAGAAATGAGCAAGACAGATGTTAAGACCCATATACATAAATAGGGGAAAATATACAAGCAGGCAGTACAGATACAATTAAGAAATACAGAAAGTTCCACCTTGTTAGTTATCAAATACAGATTTAAATCATAATGTGGTATGAGTTTTTCCTAGTAAATTAGCAAGAATTTATAAAATGTTAGTGCCCAAAGCTGGTACTCTCATTCACTGCCAATGGCTTTTTAAAGTACTGCGTTAGAAAAACAAAATAATTCAATCAGTAAATACTTAGCACCAATTTAATAAATACAAAATGCATATACCTTTTCTATTATATTGAAAAGCATATTTTATTAAGCTAGTCTGCATTAGACAAAAAAAATTTGTATTACTTTGTTTTTGAGACATGGTTTGGCTCTATTGCCCAGGCTGGAGTGCAGTGGTGTGATCTTGGCTCATTGCAGCCTCCACCTCCTGGGCTCAAGCCATCCTCCCACTTCAGCCTCCCAAGTAGCTGGGACTACAGGTGTGCACCAATATGCCTGGCTAATTTTTGTATTTTTTGTAGAGGCGGGGTTTCACATGTTGCCCAGGCTGGTCTCAAACTCGTTAGCTCAAGCAATCTACCTGCCTCAGCCTCCCAAAGTGCTGAAATTACAGGTGTCAACCACTGTGTCCAGCCTGTATTAAATATTTTTTTAAAAATCACCTACAGAAGAAAATAAATGAACAGCTGTTGAGCAGAAATATTGATTTATATTCGCCTTGAAATTATTGATCATGAGGGATGTGTCTTAATGGCCAACCCACTGCAAGCTTAAATTGCATAATCATCTGTAGCAACTGATTGTTTACGTGTAATCTCCTGGTACAGAGGAACATGTATGTTTTATATATGAGTATTCTATAGTTTTGCTACTAGTTAATTAAACATGGGAAAATGACTTACGTTTGTTATTTATTCACTGTTACAGATTCCCTGAAACTTTTGGAAATTATTCTTTATTTCAAAAAACTAAAGAATGATGAAATTTTTAAATTAAAGGAGTGATTTTATAGTTTTAAAATTTAGTTTATATTTGCTTACTCTATAGCTGTGACTGGGCAAATAACTCTATAATTATTTTACAGGTATTCACAATTTTACATGGAAGATAGCTTTTGCCATTATAATATGTTTAACCATCATTTCTTTGATGGAAAGGTAAGAATTGTGACCATTATTATCTCATTGTTCTCTTATTGTGGAATAACAAATTTCAGAGTGCCTTCTTTGTTCCTTTTCTAAATTCCCCCAAGGTCAAATTGTGACTGTTCTACCATTTTTTGGTATTTATTTTTGTTCTTTCACTGTTTATTGAGCACCTAGAAGTGATTTTATTATTCCCTTGCTATGACTTTTCACTACTTTTTGGATGAAGGCCCATATTTTTGGAAGGCCCCTGGGCTCTGTGTGATCTGACTCCAATTTCCACTCTAGCCTCCCCCTCTCCCCTGTTTCCCCTTTGCTGTCTGTACTCAGGGCACAGTGCTTTCATCTGGAACTTATCAGATGTCTTTCCACCACAGTGAAGGCCCATGCTGTTCCTGCTGATTTCTGCTGTCTTTTTGCATTGACAACTCCACTCATCCTTTAGGACTTTGTTCCAAATCACTTCTTCCAGCCTCCCCCGACCCCAGCTCCCCAAAGGGTCAAGTTCTCCTTTGTAGACTTACCACAGTGTAATTAAATGCATGTGTCAGGGCTGGGGGGTGTATGGAAAATCTTGCTTCCTTCCTCTCACTTTTTCTGTGAACCTAAAACTGCTCTTAGAAAAAAAAGGGTGGAGGTGGGGGTCTTAAAAAAAAAGACAGCAGTTTAGAAAAAGCTTTTTTCAATATGATGTTAATAATGTCACTGAGAATAAACAGCATAGCAGAGCTGATACAATTAGTTTGAGCTCTTTGTCAGGCCTATTATAAAATAAAATCTGTAACCAGCCAAGTAATCACACCTGCCAGGACGCTGGCCAAAATTATTTTGAAATTATCAAGACACCTTGAAGCATACCCATAGATATATGCATACATGTCAATTTTGTCAAAACAGCATGGTACTGGTACCAAAACAGAGATATAGACCAATGGAACAGAACAGAGGCCTCGGAGGCAACACCACACATCTACAACCGTCCGATCTTTGACAAACCTGACAAAAACAAGCAATGGGGAAAGGAGTCCCTGTTTAATAAATGGTGTTGGGAAAACTGGCTAGCCATGTGCAGAAAGCAGAAACTGGACCCCTTCTTGACACCTTACACTAAAATTAACTCCAGATAGATTAAAGACTTAAACATAGGACCTAACACCATAAAAACCTTAGAAGAAAATCTAGGCAAACCCATTCAGGACATAGGCGTAGGCAAGGACTTCATGACCAAAACACCAAAAGCATTGGCAACAAAAAAGCCAAAATAGGCAAATGGGACCTAATCAAAGTCCACAGCTTCTGCATAGCAAAAGAAACAGTCATTAGAGTGAATCGGCAACCAACAGAATGGGAACAAAATTTTTGCAGTCTACCCATCTGACAAAGGGCTGATATCCAGAATCTACAAAGAACTAAAACAGATTTACAAGAAAAAACAAGCCCATTCAAAAGTGGGTGAAGGATATGAACAGACATTTTACAAAAGAAGACATACATGAGGCCAACAAACATATGAAAAAATGCTCATCATCACTGGTCATTAGAGAAATGCAAATCAAAACTACATTGAGATACCATCTCATGCCAGTTAGAATGGCAATCATTAAAAAATCTGGAGACAACAGATCCTGGAGAGGATGTGGAGAAATAGGAACACTTTACACTGTTGGTGGGAGTGTAAATTAGTTCAACCATTGTGGAAGACAGTGTGGCGCTTCCTCAAGGACCTAGAAATAGAAATTCCATTTGACCCAGCAATCCCATTACTGGGTATATAGCCAAAGGATTATAAATCATTCTACTATAAGGACACATGCACACGAATGTTCATTGCAGCACTGTTTACAATAGCAAAGACCTGGAACCAACCCAAATGCCCATCAATGATAGACTGGACAGGGAAAATGTGGCACATATACACCATGGAATATTATGCAGCCATCAAAAATGATGAGTTTGTGTCCTTTGTAGGGACATGGATGAACCTGGAAACCATCATTCTCAGCAAACTGACACAAGAACAGAAAATCAAACACCGCATGTTCTCACTCATAGGCGGGTGTCGATACATGGGAACACATGGACACAGGGAGGGGAGTATCACACACTGGGGTCTGTTGGGGGGAAAAAAGGGGAGGGATAGCGGGGGGTGGGGGAGTTGGGGAGGGGATAGCATGGGGAGAAATGCCAGATATAGGTGATGGGGAGGAAGGCAGCAAATCACACTGCCATGTGTGTACCTATGCAACAATCTTGCATGTTCTTCCCATGTACCCCAAAACCTAAAATGTAATAAAAAAATAAAAATAAAAATAAATTGTGGACTATGCTTACTATATATTGTGCTTTGGGATACTAACTAATGATAGGATGAAAACCAAGCAAGACTTTAAAAGTCAGCATTCAGGAAATGAAAACAAATATGAAATTGTCGGTTGGGATTGAAAAATGAGTCCCCTGATTTAGTAAGTATAGCACTCCTTCCATTTGAATCAATTTAGCATTGAGATATATATTAATATTTTTCAGCTGTGGAGCCATTAAAAACCAGGTATTGAAATAAACAGCAGTTATAATTAGATGTATTTCAGCTGTTTTCCAAAGAGTTTATGTGGTTGGTAATCACTAGGATTTGAGAACTGATTAGACGAATGTGAAGGAAAGTGGGAGTTGAAAGTCACTTGCCAGTGGATGATGAGGAGCTTCTCAGCTGGGACAGTGGCAGTGAGAAAAGGAGAGGAAAGAACTGGATTATCACTGCACTTATGTATGTTTCTGTTTAACTTGTGGACGAAGACTTATGGATAGGTGTAAAAAATAAATCCTCTTGGTCAGGCGCAGTGGCTCACGCCTGTAATCCCAGCACTTTGGGAGGCCGAGGCAGGAGGATCACGAGGTCAAGAGATCGAGACCATCCTGGCCAACATAGTGAAACCCCGTCTCTACTAAAAAAATACAAAAATTAGCTGGGCATGGTGGCACACGCCTGTAGTCCCACCTACTCGGGAGGCTGAGGCAGGAGAATTGCTTGAACCCGGGGAGCCGAAGTTGCAGTGAGCCGAGATCGTGCCACTGCACTCCAGCCTGGTGCCTGGCGACAGAATGAGACTCTGTCTCAAAAAAATAAATAAATTAATTAAAAAAAAATAAAAATAAATCCTCTTTTGTAACCCAGAACTCATTGTTCAGTATGAGTTTTTGATACATATAGGAAGGGGATATTATGACATCTGAGACAGTTAACTGATGGGAGTATTGATAGTCCTAAAGGTTGGTTCCGAGCCAGGTGCAGTGGCGCAAGTTTGCAGTCCCCACATTGAAGTGGGAGTATTGCTTGAAGCCAGGAGTTCAAGACCAGCCGGGGCAAGACAGTAACAAACACCTCATCTGCACAAAAATTTAAAAGTTAGCTGGATATTTGGGCATGTGCCTGTACTTGCAGCTACTCAGGAAGGAGGGGAGGCTGAGGCAAAAGGATTGAGCCCAGGGAGTTGGAGGCTGCACTGAGTTCGATGGCACCACTGTACTCCAGCCTGGGTAACAAAGACAGACCCTGTCTCTTAATTAAAAAATATTAATTCTAGGACTGTAAATAGTTAAATAGCATGGGATACGAGGGAAATCCTCAGCAGTATTAATTTTGCATTCCAATTTCACGTTGACATGATATAAGATGGCTTTTTGTTTTAAAGGCTTTTATCTTGAGAACATGATGTCTGGAGTTAAAGGTATTGGCGTATTTCCACACATCTGTACTATTCTTGAGTGTCATTGCTTAGGAATGAATATGATTTGATTTGAACTCATTCGTGTTAAGAGAGGGTACTAAAATTGAGAACCAGGCAAATCCACCACCTACAGTAAAAGTGACCCTAAAGTAAATTGGTTGAAAAAATTAGATCCCCAAAGATACTTGGTGAATTTTGAAGTCTTCATCGTATATCCATGTTAAAAGGAGATGACAGAAGCCAAAATAAAAGAATTAAGGGCTGACAGGACAACTGGATTAAAATAAGCATCAGTTTCATTAAAAAGGGCTAACTTGAAGATAAATCTTTTCACTCCAGCTCTTTAGAGGATCTAAAGTGACCTTGATGGACAGTGGAAGAAATCACAACATGGAATTTCTTGAATAAAAATTTATTGACTTTAAATAATTTTGGCTAATGTTACACATACACAATTATTAAAAAAAAAAAAAAAACAAAACTCTAAGAAAAAAAAGAACTGGGTTGTCTAGGCAGTCATAAGACTCTACTGAGGGGAGAAGTCCAAGCTGACTTGGTGGGATGGCGTGGATTTGTATTTTTTTCTTCCAAACAGAGGGAAGCAAAGTTTGGAAATGTGGAGTTTGTAGGGCTGGTGGGGATAGTGATGTATCCAGCATGACCACTTGAAAACCACAGGGCCTTGCCCTTGGTGAGGTCAGGGCTGTGATGTATAGATGAGGAAGTTGTTGAGTGTGTATTATTACTTGATGCTACAGTAGTGAGTTAGGGTTTTTCTTGTTGTTGTTTGTCTATTTTAATACCATGCTATGATTTTGCTTTTTATTTTGAACAGTAAAGACAAAATAAGGGTAAAATTACATTTATGTTGGCTAGCAATCACATAACAGTTGGCAATCTTTTGTATTTTTAAAGAGTAACAGGTAATTAGCTTTTTTCTTGGAAATGCTTTGAAGCTTATAGAAAGTGTGTAGCATTACCTTAAACGTTTCTAGGATAATGGTTGGAATAAGCTGCCAAGATTGAGTTCCACTTTATCTTCCCTGAAGAAAAGAGTCATCCAGCTCAGGCTTTCCTTACTCTATATTTCAGCAGCAGCCTCTAAATAGCACTGCAACTATAGAGATTGATCTGCAGAAACCCATTGTTTTAATGATTTTACTATCTTCCCTTTTTCTGCCTACTCCTGGAGTCAAGTTTTTCACTAGAGATTTACCATCCACTAATCAATCACTAAGTATTTAAGTGTCCGCTCGGTGCCTGTGAGGCTGTCCAGGGATGCTTAGAAGAATAGAAGATTCTGCTAGTGCACCTCAGCACTTTACAGTCTGCTAGATTAAAAGCAGGAGTTCCCCACACAGAATTTCTTATTGCAAATCATATATGTTTTAAAAATGTCATCTGCCTTAATGGCAAAGGGGGTTAAAGTATGTAGAGAGGATGGCTAATTAAATTGCCTGGCACTTTTTAAA
The DNA here is from genome assembly GCA_036589455.1 of Ateles fusciceps. Lineage (NCBI taxonomy): Eukaryota > Metazoa > Chordata > Mammalia > Primates > Atelidae > Ateles > Ateles fusciceps. The sequence goes on along the minus strand of JAZHEH010000164.1, from coordinate 1,031 downwards.
TGATAACTGAGATAAAGGAAAGAGTCAGGTGACTGTCAACACTGGTGATAAGCTAGTATCTATTTCCCATAGGAGGTCATCATTAAGACCATCAGCAACTCGTGTTGGGCTATGATGCCATTGATTCTTACCTGGAAGAAAAATATCCTTTAAAAATATTTTTTGAAGTTAGGTTAGGAGTTAGACATCATTGACATATAATTTCTCTTTTCTACTTTTAACTCTAAGGAGTTTGAAGATTTCAATATCATCATCTGAAAGTCCTTGTTCATGTAAGCAGGTTAAGGAAGTGCAGACAGCACTTGAAAAATGATTAACCTTCTTCACAAGTCATCCTCTGCTATAGGAGTTCCAGTAGGAAATTAATGAAGACTCTCCTGGGGAAAAAGGTTTTCCTCTCATCAGTGGGGTCTTCTAAATTGATTTAGCAGTAGAACAAAATATATTTTATTAGAAAGTACATATAGGCTTATTAAAGTTTAAAATGCCATTAAATTTTAAAATCTCATGTCGTTTTGTATACTGTGTTGACTTATTTTGGTGGGGATGAGTACAGTCAGCTTTCCCCCATCTGTGGGTTCTGCATCTGTGGATTCAACCAACTGCAGATCAAAAATATTAAAAAGAGGAAAAAAGGATGGTGGTGATTGTACTGAACATGTACACTTTTTTTCTGATCATTATTCCCTAAACCATAGAGTCTAAGAACTATTTATATATCATTTACATTGTATTAGGTATTATAAGTAATCTAGAGATGATTTAAAGTATATAGGAGTATGTGCATAGGTTATGTGTAATACTACAAATTTTATATCAGGGACTCCAGCACCTGCAGATTTTGGTATATGTTGGGGTCCTGGAAGCAGTCCCTCAGGGATACCAAGGGGCTGTACACCGAAGCTACTTGCAAGTCAGTTGACTGGAGATACTGTTATATGGTATCTCTTAATAACTTCACCCATAGCAAAAACTGTTGAATATCCTTGTTAATGTTTACTTTGCAGTTACTCAAAAAGCTGAAATTAACC